>OX344813.1:2570000-3820000 GCA_947034925.1 Eudemis profundana
TTAGTAAGAAACGTTTAGTTTCAAGTAATGCGAATAGATGACGCTGACTTTAAAGTTCCAATGAAATAAAATGTTTTATGCCACACCTGGCCATAAAGTGACTTTTTCCGCACGCTGCGCGTACGGAAAAAGCCGCTTTCTAGCCAAGTGTAGACATAAAATGATGTATACAACACGGGAGGTAATAAAGAAAGCCCTCGATCGCATATTTATTTACGTCCCTTGCTTGCAGCTTGGGCCGCAAACATCTGAGATCTCGGGCTTTCTTTGTATTTAGCACCCTAGTTGGGTAATGTACTATTATTCATAGCCGGTGAGACCCAACAGCGAATGAACGCTGCGCTGTTACAGCGCGTTCATTGAGCGAAGAAAATAAAGATTACGAATTAATAAGATTATTGGGCGATATTAGGTAGGTACTGCTGAAATAGCGAGCGAGCGTTCGTTCAATCTATCTTCTGAGTAGACAGTCGAAACAGTTCGGGGCGGAGCTGCGGGCTGCAGCTTCGCCCAATTAGTGCCGCTTGGCGTTTGACCGGGAGAGCTGTGATGGATTGATGCGGCATTTAAACTTATATTATAAATCTGTGAATCTAGATAAAAGGGGTTCAAGTCACATATATTCACACATATAAGAGAGCAAAAATATCTGAACACGCTTTTATGCTTCTGAAAATAGGGTTGTATTCAGATATTTTTGTTCCCGTGAGTCGTAAATCTAAATGAACTCGACTGTACTAGGTACATAAGGTCACCATTTTATTGTAAAACTTAAGCCTTAAAAAAACATGCTACTTTGCCTGTGTTATTCCCATTATCCCAAGGGATTTCTTTATCGGGATATAAAGTATCCTTTTTCAACCCAGGACTTAAGTGTACTTGTTTGCCAATCGTTTAGGACGAAACTTTTAAACATCCAAGCACCTTATATCCAAATATCCAAACATGTTCACAAAATTTGAGATTTATGATATTAGTACGATCATCCTGGCCGATTTCGACCACGGCTGGATATTAGCCGACGTTATTTGGCTTATTAAGAGCGCCGCTAATGAGCTCTCAGGTGGCTGACATAGCCAATTCTTGCAACGAATGTGCGACCACACTCACTGCAAATCAGCACCCCACCGACAAAATTGTAATTAATGACCGCTGATGTTATGTCCTACAGTCACTGAAATTGAGAGTCTACAACTAATGTGTTCTCTCAGTACATACGCATGCGGAACGTGGACGCGTGGTGGACGCTCACCGTCGGAAGAATCCACCGCCTGAAAGTGGTACAGCGAGCTATGGACCGCTTAATAGAATGTGGGACGTGGACATTCGTCAATTCAAGAATGTCACCGATATCGGCAAAAGAGTTGCGCAATTAAAGTGGCAATGGGCTGGCCATATATGTCGCAGAAAAGATAACAGATGGAGCCAGCGAGTTCTACACTGGAGACCTCGAACGGGTGGCAGAAGCGTTAGAAGACCGCAAGCCAGATGGTCGGACGACATCAAAAATATGGCAGGTCCGACCTGGAGTAGAATCGCCGCATCAAGAACTATTTGGAAATCCATGCAAGAAGCATTATGCCCAGCAGTGGACACAGATATGCTGAGAAGAAGAAGAAGATTTTACGTCACCGCTGGTCTTTCGCTCTTCGCGCTTTGCATCGAGCTCAACCCTTCTATTTTCTTCGAATGAAGGGCTTAGTAGGATAGGATTAGTAAGAAGTCTTCACAACACGTTTAGCTACCCATCTAGCAGGAGTGATAAGTGCCTCGTTATTATATCAGCGGTACACAGTCCTTCTCCATAACACGATCACCCGTTTCCTGCATCAAATCAGTTCTATGGCACCAAAATAATACTATCTAACTAAACATGTATACCAAATGTCAGCTCAATCGGTTAAAATAACTGTCTGGTAAAAAATCTGACCAGAATCACAGAATAAGTAATAATACTACAGACTCTTTCTCGAACAAAACTTTAAGTTCGGGTCCGACCAACGGACGGAAGGCCCTGGATCCGACAGTCTGTCTCTATCGCATAACGCGTGCTCTTTCTTGTCGCTGGCTAAGCCCCTTTGGAGAGGCAACATTTGGTACTAGTAGCAACGCGGCGTAATCGCGGAGTGAACCATTCCTGCCCGAACAAACGTTCCATTTGGCAACGTTCAATAACTTCTGATTAGACATTTCGGTTGATTTCTCAAGATAAATCCGATTGTACAACAATGTTATGCCGTAATTATCTTGTATAATTACAGCCAGCCCTAACTCGACAATACCAGCTTAGCGACGGGCGATTCAAATAACTCGAATCAGACTCTAAGCGAGTTGATTCGAATCAAGTTCATTCGCAACACAAATCAACTCGCATACCTAACTCTAAGCTAGAATTGACGCGGACGAACGAATGCGAGTTATGCGAGTGCACACGAGTCAGCGATTTGCCAACTCGACGAATATTCATTTTGTTACGAATACGCTGAACTCGACTCGACTCGCCGATCCGTTTGGCTGCTGCCACGAAGCGGATCCCATCCGGTTGATGCGAGTCGAGTCAACTCGAGTCTCGATTCGAGTTGACGGGCGCGTCAACTCGAGTTATCCGAGTTGGAATAAAATCAACTCGTAACATCGCTATACCAGCTCCAACTAGTTTCATCCTGTCTGAACCAGACCCGTTCGATTTGTTAACAATAAATTGGTTGCGGTTCAGATCGTTGCATTCAATGGAAACTGACTGATGAAATTTTACTGGCGGCAACAACTAAATATATTTTACACCTAAGGCTGTTATAGATTATGAGACAAGACAGAAGAACTTATATAATTATATGCATTACTATTAAGACATTTTTTTTCGTTAAGATAGGTAGAAGACTTGGTTGAATCAGGCGTTACTTTGCCGAAATACATGTTATTCCATAAAGATAAAGATAAATTTATTTTGTTAAACATAGGTACATTACAGAGATGGAAGGATAAGTGGTATGTCTCACTATGCTTTACCCGCAGGTGTACAAAATTGGCATGAATGGTGTTGTAGGTACCTACATACGGTGGTTACAACACAATACATTATGAATTTACTAAGGGTTGAAAAAATTACATAAGAAGTTATTCAATTAAATACCACAATCACATTTATATTACATTAATTATATCTATTTTTAATGTCAAGTTATTTTACATACTCTAATTATTCTTATTATTATATAAACATGTCATAGAAGATCTGATTAATACTAGTGATAAATAGGATTCGTCTCACTGCTTGATAATTGTATGATTCAGATAGTCTTTGACTGAATAGTAGCATTTACTTAATAATAGTTCTGTAAGTTTACGTTTAAACATAGGCATTTCTAAACATTTAATGTCTGGGTAGTTTATTATAAATTATAGGTACCATAGCGATAAAATTTTTCCTAAAAGTAGCTGTTTTGTTAACTTGTGTGTGTAAATTATGTTGGTATTGCATCCTGATGGGCCTTATTCGATGCTGGCTGAATTTTTTGAATCGATGTGGGTTGGATTTAACAAACATTGATATTTCTAAAATACATATAAAGTGATGGTAAAGTTAATATTTTTAAAGATTTAAAAGTAGGAACGCAGCTTTCCCTTGCATTCATGCCACACATAGCACGAATGCACCGTTTTTAGGATCGAAATACCATTTCCTTATCAGTACCGTTCCCCCAGAAAGTAATACCGTATCTAAGTTTAGATGCTACGAGCCCATGGTAAGCAGTCAACAAAGCTTCGCGATTTACAACCCTAGATAAGATGCGAAGAGCATAGGCTGACTTATTAATAATGTTACACATTTGTTTGCTTTGAGTCTTCCAATTTAAGTTACTATCAATATTGATACCTAAGAATTTTGTATCCTCAACTTCCGTTATTTGTGTTCCATTATAGTGTATGTTCATTTTATTAGAGTTACACTTATGACGGAAATGCATTATGTATGTTTTATCCAGGTTTACTTTTAGATTGTTCTTATTCAACCATGCTATTATTTCGTTTAAAACTACATTAATGTCATTTTCGTATGTGGTCATGTCAGTATCGTGACGCTGAATGATAGCTGTGCTATCATCTGCGAATAAGACCATTGGATGGTGAACCTCATTTGGCAGGTCGTTTATGTATACTAAAAATAGGAGTGGTCCAAGTACACTGCCTTGTGGTACACCATATTTCATTTCTCTTTCTCAAGATATGTATGTCTGTTCACGTTTACTTTTTAGACAGATTCTTGATATTTCCGTAAATTGCTTTCGTTTACTCAAGTAAGATTGGATTAGGTTAAGGACATTTCCCCTTATCCCGTAGGCGTAGAGCTTGTGCAATAGTATTTTATGGTCCACATAATCGAAAGCTTTTGTCATATCGGTGTATATAGCACAAACAGGTGTTTTATTATCGATACTCTGAGCTATAACTTGAAGTAGATCAGCTATTGCCATATTTATACTTTTATTCTTCCTTCCTTCCATATATCCATGTTGTTATTAAAATAAAAATATTGCTTTACTAATCCGCGATATGATAACGTGTTAGTCAATTAATGCCAGCCCGTTATAATTACTTGCGTATTTTTACCCGACTGCGGCGAAGCCCAAAGGAGGGTTATGTGTTTGACCTGTATGTATGTATGTATGTCCGTTCCTGTGTCCGCTCGTAACTACTCAACGGCACATCCGATTTTGATAAATGATACATCATTAGATTCGTCTTGATGGTGCGAGTGTCACTGGATATGAAGTTCGTTAAAATAAACAAAATGGCGGATTTTATGCAGTTTCAAAGTGCACCGCGGTCGGGTTTTTTTTTAGTAAAAATGTGGTTACTTCATATGTAACAAACCACCACCAAAAATATTGAACTCGACACGTGTTTCGACTCTCTACGAGGCATCCTCAGGAGAAGCTGGAGATGTTGACAGTCCGGCGTCCGTTGATAGAATAACTATTCTTTCGCCTTCAATCGCCGGATGTTTTTTTTATTTTGCATATGAATGCATGAAAAAATACGCAAGTAATTATCACTAATTGACTAACACGTTGTCATATCGCGGATTAGCAAAGCAATATTTTTGTTTTATTTGGTAGAAGACTGCTTAAATATAATATAATAATAATAATGTTTTTATTTCAGGTCATGTGGTACACCCATATACAATTACTGTGTAAAATTAAAATTAAATTAAAAATTAAAATGTAAAAAAGTGTAAAAAGTAAAAGGTAAAAAGTTAAAATAAAGATTAAATAATAATTATAAAAACAATGTTAGTAATAAAAAATATTACTTCATGTTCTCGTCCTGGTGCGCAGAAAGCCAGTACCTCACAATAGGACTGTCCATGTCACTGTAAACAGTCTTCAGGATGCTATTCCGAGTGTGGCGCATCCCCTCCCAGAATGATGCGATACGAGCTCGCATAACTGCAAAGAAGTCAGGAACTCTGGCTTCCGCGAACATGGTTGAGGCACTGCAGTACCTCGGCAGCCCCATCAGGGCCCGGAATATGTTATTATACTGCACCCTGATGGCGCTATACGATTTCCTGCTGTGCCTCACCCACAGTTGACAGGTGTAGAAAGACAGACAGTAAGCGTTGAACAACGTACACTTAACTTCCTTGCTACACCTGGCAAATCTGCGGGCTATCATGTTTCCCCGTATTGCCAGGGCCCTTCTCTCGCGTTCTATGTCTTTGTCGTCCCTCATATCTTCACAGAGTATGTGGCCTAGGTATTTGAACTGCTGCACAACCCGAACTGGCTCACCATTAAGCCTAACCTCAGGCACATTATCCGGACCTCTTCCGGCCTTAAAAACCAATAACTCCGTTTTAGCGACATTATATATCAATCCATGAGAATTGACATAATCCTCACAGACTGATACTAGCTTTCGTAGCCCCTTGATGGAGGGGCTCAGAAGCACCATGTCATCAGCATAGCTTAGACTGTTCATACAAACATTGCCTACGTGACAACCAACTTTGGTGCTCCTAAGCCTCTCCATCAAGTCATTGACATAGAGGTTGAAGAGGTCCGGAGAAGTGAGCCCTCCCTGGCGAACCCCGCATTCTAATCTATAACTATTAGACGTCGTGTCACCCCATTTCACACAATTAGTTTGGTTTCCGTACCAGTATTCGAAGACCTGTACTAGCTGCTCGGATACACCGGAGCCGCGCATTTTACCCCAAAGAATATCATAATTCACGAGGTCAAATGCACGGCTCAAGTCGAGAAAGCACGCGTAAACCGTGGTGCCGCTACTCACATAGTGCTTAACGGCGTGTTTTAGGCTTATGATAGAATTAAAGTAATTCGAATCGGTCAGTTCGCCATACAAACATAAATAGGGTCATCATTTGCTCGCACGATATCAATCGTGATGAATTTGTGCCTTGATACATTGTGTCTGCGCGAATTGACACTTTAGTTCAGTTCAGTTCAGTTCATTTATTAACAAAATAAAATTTTACACGTCAATAATTTCAATATTAGGTACATAAAAACATTATTCAAATTTATTCATTCATTAATTTAAAATTCTCACATTTATAGTAGGCATATTATTCTACTTAAGATATTGCAGCAATCATCGTGCGCATAATTACTATTACATTGTCATACCCAGACTATAACTAACTTATTCACTCAGAAAAGAACTCTTGCAACGAGTAATAGGCAGCATTGGCTAGATAGGCTTTTAGTTTCGTAAAAAATGATTTAACTGAAGTAGCAGTTTTTATTACTTCTGGCAGTTTGTTATAAATTTTCGGACCTCTTGTATGTAGGCACTTTTTTGATTTTACCAGTCTCTATAAACTAGCATTAACGTGCAATCTGCTGTTTGAGTTTAGTGCCATCTATGATCATCATTTGAAACCAAATATTTTTTGAAACCGGAATCCGGGAAGTGGGTCAAATTTAACTTGCAAGATATGATTACTGACACACAAACACCGGAACAGGTGAAAGTAAATAAAAGCTTGTAAAAACGCTGGGATGATAATCAGTAACATAGGATTAGATGTGGCCTAAAATGAATCAACGCAATATAAGAACGTAGTTATGCAATAACGTTCCAATCCACAAAACAAACTCCATAATCCAAAAAGTGATGCATGTGGAATTTTGGATTGGAACGTTATTGCATAACTACGTCCAATTAATAGGTAAAAAGGAATCCAATCAAGGAAATAAGTGCTAAAACTTCCCTTTTACTAAAAGTGTAAGGTGTTTGAGACATAAATCTCAAGGAAGTAGACAGCTGCGCGAAATAACGTCGCAAACGGAAACTTTTGACGTCTGCGAGAATTATCTGTAATAGGCACAGCCACGGGGCAGATATGAACGGAGACACCACTCAATTTTTAAAACCAGAGACCTTTTTGTTTAACTTAATAGTTATTCATACAGGGTGAATTTTAAATCGTGAATCGTATATAACCACGTTTACCGGTAAAGCTACTTAAAACTAATACAGAGCACTTGTGTTAATTACAATTAAAGACCCGCTTAATTAATTATGAACAAAATGGTGGAGGCGCTTATACCATTAATCGTAACAAAACTGAATTATTTTATGAGTAAATACGATTTAAATAGGTACTTATGTTGACAATGTCGACGATGTTGACATTATTGACAATACGTGCCAAAATTCAATCCAGCCAACTTCAATATTAGGAGGTTGGATATCTAATGTTGAAATTTTCATGACAAGTACGAAACATGAATATAGGGTGACCACGAGATTTTAAAAATTAGGATAAATCAAATTAAAAGTGGACAAAATAAAAACATACTTAATTTAGGTTTAAAAGCATTGTAAGTTATTGTTTACTATGCTTTTAAACCTAATATACAATGATATGACTACAAAAAAAATATTACGATTCGCGATTTAAAATTCACCCTGTATAATGTATTCCGTTACTTAAAAAAAAGCATTATTTACAACTTACTGACTAAATAAACCTTTTAAAAAAGAGGGGAAGATGCGTTATGCATACCACCAGGGTGCGGGGACGGACCCTGATGGTTATGTGGGACTCCCTTGTTGGCTGTGGCTAATGAGGCCCTGGGTTACAAACTAAAAACCCCTTTATGTGCCGCCTCCGTGCTATAGGGCGAGACCATGGGAACTGTGTAAGAGCGTACTCCCACCTGAAAGGCCGGCAACGCACCTGTGACTCTTTTGGTGTTGCAGGTGTCTATGGGCGACGGTGATTGCTTACCATCAGGCGACCCGTTTGCCCCCTATTTCATAAAAAAAAAAAAAAAAAAAAAAAAAAAAAAAAAACCACTCCACCGTAGCCTCGCCAGCGCAGCGGCGGTCCGAACTCCGGACTCCGGACTCGTCTCTGGGCAGACTCTCTCCCCCTTCCTCTCTACTGACTAAATAAACCTAACTTAACCTATTGGGACCTTTTTTTTTTTTTTTTGACCCCGGGAAATGCATAAAACTGCATACCACTACGTAACCTAAGGCCATCGGGGGTGACAGCCAGATGTTACGTATTGGTTATGTGGGGCTCTCCGCTCCTAAAGGGATTGGCCTACCCACTAAAACCCAGGGATGCTACCAACCTGTGCCTTCACGGTGATGCCGTGGGATCGCTATCAAGCCACCACGACATCACCAGCACCTCCGCCCTAGGGCGGACCCTCTCCGTAAAAGGCACACTGTAGCATGGCCAGTGTGCCTTCCCCACCTGCTTCCCTCCGGCCAACCGGGCCGTCCCCCAGGGAAGCCAGGAACCAACACCAGACACACAGGGTCCGCATGTGTATCCGGTGTCAGTCCCTCCCTCGCCGCCACGGGAGGACAAACGCCCCTGCCCCGCAGCCGTCCACGGGAGGACAAACGCCCCTACCCCGCAGACACTCCCGCCTGTCCTTACGGACCGCGGTGGGCCAGTCCTCCGCCTCCCGAACCCAGCACATGAGGTAGCGGCAGCCTGCAAGGCTGAGTTCTCGGGACGCAGAGGACTAGTCCACCGCCACCACGCAGCGGCACAGGTCACCCGTCTGGTGCCTGCCCGCAGTGCCCCCCAAAAGGAGACGTCGGAGGGATGCTGCCCGTGCCCGACGCTCCGCCCTCGCGTGCCGCACCTGGAGAGTCCTCTAACAGAGGAAACCCGGTGCGGGACCCCCCAACCCCCCCTGACAGGCTCATTCGCAGCATCGGCAAGTGATCAATTAGGGGCCTCACTTGCCGTTGCTCCCGGGGTGCACCGGCCAAGACGCTTCCCTTTCCTGCGAATCAATCGGATCAAGAGGAATGAGAAGAATCCAGACACTCTGGGAGGTTTCCTGTCTAGCACCCCAACCTATTGGGACCTAAAATTAGGTATATTATAAGGCTGGCTGCATTGTTTCGCTGGATGGCAATGCCTATTCGCTGAGCGAGGAACGAGCCAGCCATCGCAGGACCGGATGAGCAAATATTTTTTAAAGATATTGGTTGCCTTCGGTCCCAGGGTAATTATTTATTATTAGTTATTTGTATTTGTGTGGGTACATCGATCGTTTCACTGGAAAAATATTTTTCTCAATTATAAATAGATGAATTGAGATGTAAATACATACAATTTTTAAAATTGTAGACTCTCTAACATATATCAAAATAAATGAAATCGGAGCCGGACAGTTGGGTACCTTTCCTTGTAAGTTCGCTGGGACAGCTAGTTTATAGTTTACTAGCATTTTCCCGCGGCTTCGTCCGCGTTGTTCCCGTTATTGTCCCAAAGGAACTCTTTACCGGGATATAAAGTATCCTATGTTTCAATCCAGGACTTGGTTTACTTGCATGCCAAATTTCAGCTTGATCCATCCAGTTGCTATCCCGTTATTAGGTAACAAACATCCAAACATCTTCACAAACTTTCGCATTTATAATATTAGTGAGAATAAGCGCGATTTTCTATAGGGCCTTAGTTTAAGCGTCAATTCCGCACACAACCATCCGATGGCCACAACCCTACCTGTCTAACAAACTCGGCAAATTAAGCCGATTTCTCTGAGACACAACAAACGTATTAATTTACCAACTTAGACAAAATATTATATTAAGAGGAAACAGGAGGGCAGTTTTTTCATACAAACGTAGTCCCCTGTTTCCTCCCTGGATAATGCCAGTAGAGCAATCATTTTTTGTCCAAAAATCTAAGGCTACTATTGATATGTTTCTATGTTTTCCTTTTTACGATAAATTGATTCTCAAAAGAGATATTAACCTTCAAAAACCTAAAAAAATGCCAGATTTTCCGCTGTGTTCACACATCCAGAAAACAAATTTGACTAGATTATTAGAAAAAAGGAACACTTAGGAACACGGCCAAAGCCTTTCTTTAATGTTTCATGAAAAAATTAGTTAAATAGGTTAAGTTTTGGGGAAGAAATCAGGGGACTACGAAACGTTGTTTTCATGAAATTTTAAAAGGTATTTTCGGTCCAAGCTGCAGTTGTCTCTATCGCGCTCTGCAGGTGAGAGGCGGGCAGTGCGGGATAGCGACACATTTTACAAATACCTAATTTTCAATTCTCTCGACCTTATTGTTTCCTCTTAAAGTTGCTGCCAAATTTCGAATCGCGTTTAAATCGTCTGGCTAATTGGTAGATTTGGCTACGTCCCATCATTTTACTAATTCTATTAGATCGAGGCAGAGCTGTTGGTAATCCTACCTGTACCTCTAGCACAGTGGTTTCGAACCTGGGGGTAATTACCCCTTTAGGGGTAAAATTAAGTTTTCTCAGGGGTAATACCCATATTAAGTCGTTTTTCTTTGAGTACTTTCATATACTTGTCTGTATTACATATTTTTTGGAGGGGTAACGATACAAATCCAGAGGGGGCCTGTGGGTGATGTGGCAATAAAGGTTAGGAACCACTGCTCTAAAGTCTAGAGCTAAGTAGGTATTTGTTTACTATTATAAATATAAACTGTTTCTTGGGGTCAGTTCAGCATTTATTTTCAACATACTTTAGAGGTAATATACCTGTCTAGGTATGGAATATATGAAAAAAGTCCCATTTCGCAGCTTTAACAGCAACGCGAACATAAAACTGTTAAAGTCAAATTAATTCAGTGTAATTAGTTCTCCGTCTGTCAAAGTTATAATTAAGGTGGTAGATTAGAATTTCGCCTTTGATTAGTTTCTATTGATAAAAATCGTTTGAATTTGGCTAGGATGTTGAAGTCGAGAGGAATATTTTATTAGTACAACTAGGTACCGGCGCGCCTACTCGCCGCGTGAATTTTCGACTTTTAGATACTAAATTTCAGTTCAGCCCTCTTTCAATACCGGTGAATTTTTCTCTTCGTACTTTCCTCGAACTTCAAGTAATATTTCTATTTATTGATCGAATAAGCGAAGCAAATAACCCACTTCACCGTACTATGACCGTATCAGGCACGGTATGACAAATGCCGTGCTAAGTGGGCATAGTCTCAATACAAAGAATATTTATTTTATGCCTGAAACTTTCTTAGTACGGTCATGGTATAATACGGTGTAGTGGACCTTTAGATACAAAATTTCAACTCCCTTTCAACCCTCTTTCAATACCGGTCAATTTTCCAATTTCTCTCTTCGTAAAAACTTTATTTAAGTAATATTTTTATTTATTGACGGAGTAAGCGGAACTAATGAAATCAACGAAAATTTCAGATGGGACAAAATGGTCTCGTATGTATAGCGGATGTCTGTCTGTAGCCATCTACAGCCGAGCTACCGCAACTGTAGGCTTATGATGCTACGCTTTGTCGCGCGATAAATAAATGAAAAACTTCTTATTTAAGAAAAACAAAAAAAATTGTGTTTTAATCTACAAATTAAGCCCTTTCATTTGTTACCCCACTCAATATAATAGCCCTTCTTTCAATTTTCAAAGTCCCATTACGGAGCCTTTTAAAAAAAAAGGAAAAAAGGTACAAGATATTTTTTATGTCCAATAAGCTCGGGTTAGCTACAGTAGCTAACCCGAGCTTATTGGACATAAAAATAGTATACTTCTAACACTATTCCAAATCGATAGCAGCAGTAGTTCCTGAGATATCTGGCTGTGACAGACGGACAGACAGACAGACAGACAGAGTCGCACCATAAGGGTTCCTTTTTTACCATTTTGGTACGGAACCCTAAAAACCGGTCGAGTGCGAGTCGGACCCGCGCATCGAGCGTTCGGTACAAACACGTAAGTATTTAGATACTTGTAGATACTTACCTCATTAGGCCAAGAAAGTTTTTCTTGAGTTATTCATATGGTGCAACAAACTTAACTTTGCTATTGAAAAACTTTTGTCCCCATACATCGACATAGGTCGCGGTTAGTTTCCGGATCCCGGACTTCTAATAAATACTCTGATGTTCCATTAAAATCAGCAGGAATTTCGACTAAAATGTGTAACACAAGTGAGGCGGTTTAAAGGCTTGATTTGTTACCCTTGTATCACCAGACGTTCCATCGAATGAACTTTCCGAGTGAAATTGTAACGAACCGACGCCTGGGGACACCTTATATTAGTTTTGAACCTAGAGAAACGCCATGCTACGTAAGGGCTTATAGTACTTCGACTTGCAGTCACCAAAACCACTCGCGGGGAATGTATAGCGCAGGGATTTCTCTTAGGGCTACAAATTGGATCAGGGACGTGAGAGAGAGTTCTTGGTATCCATAGGAATCGTAGAATCACTAATATTTTGTTATAAGAACCAACAAAGCACGCTTCCTGCTCCGTATTAGGGTTATTATGGCAAATGGCTGTGCAAAATAATGAGAACGCTTACTTAAGGTTACAGGGAAAGAAATTCTCGATCCACGCGGCTTGCTGGCAGCCGAGGGAACCAGTATCGGCGCCTAGGCGTACTACGACGGTTGTGGTATTATTGGGAGCAGTTGATCCTTCAGTTTTCATAGGCAGGGTTAGGTTATAGCGCCGGTGGCGAAGGAACAGCGAAGCTATTAAGGGAGCGAGCGCCGTGAGCGTTTGTACTACAAGAATATCAGTCGGAAGATCGAGGACTCGTTTTGGAAGAGCAAAAAAGACTGCGTATGCGAGTAATTACTTATAGAGAAGATTTCTTTGATGTCTCTATCTAGAGCCGGCTCATTGGGAGTGAATTTAAGCTATTCCGTCGAGAGAAGACGAGAAACATATTTTATTTCACGAATTTATATGAAATATAAGTACAAAAAGAAAGGCAACTTACCGATGGCGAGAAATCCACACAACTCGAGAAAAACACACACTAGTTAGAGTATTCTTGCTGCAACACTAGGCTGAGGCACTGAATAACGGAGAAATAAGTTAAGTAAAACGATACGGAAAGGAAATTCTGAATTATTGAAGGCTACGTCTAGCTGACGCATTTGCGGTAGGACTGACGGAGTCACTTTTGACATGTTTTATTTTTCTGTAAGGAGGCCGAGGCAAGGCAGAATGTTGCCGCAGGGAGGAGATCTTCGCGGGATTTGCGATATTCGGGGAAAATTGGACATAGGTCTAATTTATAAATTTCGACAGCGATCCAAGGCAGGGGAGATGAGTCTGACAGTTAAGGGGAGTGAATTTGCAGAATTGGGGTAGAGTTTAGCCAGGTAGAGGGCCCGAGACGGTGGAAAACCAGGGTTGAAGCCTAGGAATGGAAGTTGGGGATCTGTCAGCGTGATTCATTTGTTTCAAAACAAATGACATTTTCGATCGGCTTTTGTCAGCGCGATTCACTTGTTTTAAAACAAAAGCCGAATTTCGGCGTTCTTTTGTTTCAAAACAAGTGACATTTTCGATCGGCTTTTGTCATCGAGATTCATTTGTCAAAAAACAAAGGCCGAATTTCGTTATGCTTTTGTTCAAAAACAAGTGACATTTTCGATCGGCTTTTGTCATCGAGATTCATTTGTCAAAAAACAGAGGCCGGATTTCGTTATGCTTTTGTTCAAAAACAAATGACAATTTCGATCGGCTTTTGTCTAAAAAACAAATGAAACCGGCGGTGCAGGCGCAGATATAAAAGCGCCGGCGCCGCTGTGGTCGGGGTCACTCGATTTCGACTCGCCGACGGGACAACACCTCTGGGAGAAGATCAAGAAGCTGTACGACGAAGCTCTGCCCGACAGCGGGAAGAATTCTGAAACGTCAGCAAGAACTCTGCCGAAAGGCGAAGCTCTGCCCGACAGCGGGAAGAATTCTGAAACGCCAGCAAGAACTCTGCCGAACGGCGAAGCTCTGCCCGACAGCAGGGAAGAATTCTGGGACGGCGGCAAGGACCCAACACGACGGTGAAACTCTGCTCGGCAGCGACGAAGAATTTCGGAACGTCGGAGAGCGGCGAGCGACTTCAGGACGAGCGGGAGCGGCAGGCGGCCCTGCGGTACGAGAGCATCGCGAAGCGGTCTGGAGTGAGGGGCGGCAGGCGGCTCTGCGGTTCGAGGGCATCGCGGCGCGGTCTGGAGAGAGGCCGCCCAGAAAGGTAGTCAAGCGCCAGATCGGTGAGTTACCATGCATTACTTCTTTTACCGTAAGTTCGATGAGCGTCCTATGCGTTGCAGTCAAGGTAGGCAACTCGACGCGGAGCGTATAGGTCCTCGGACCAACATTATTTGGGTATTATTAATCCTTCTCCCGCGAGGAGATGGACGCTGGATAAGTCTAAGAGTAATAGTTTTAAGGAACTTCGTAATAGCTACGGGGTGGGAAGTGTTGCTGCACTAGCGACGTGTTCACCCGCGACTGTGCAGACTCACTCAATGCTAGGGCTGCCGGGCAGCCAGGATGGGGTTTGGACTGTGAGCATTTGCGACTGGTTAAAATGTTCCGGATTAGAATATCTTTCTGAAGTTATGGAAATTTGAAGTTGGGAATCTAGCAATTAATACTGTGTAAATCTAGGGTTAAGATAAAGCTTGCCATGATTGTTTGTAACTCATGTTTAGCCTAGAACGGAGCCATCCATTTGGTAAAATTATAAATTTTGGGCTGGCAACCCGAAAGACAAGCAGCAATAGGCAGGGCTTTGGTGACGGTTGAATAGCGTTTCTGTTGTACCAGCCAGTTGTGAGGCTTAGGCCTAGTCAGCTAACGACAAGTCAAATGATGTTTAATGGAACACTGCTTCCGATGTACGGGTCTCCTGTAAAATGCTAATTAGGGCCTAGAGAGACTCCAGAGTCTTGCGACAGGGATCGCCGGGAAATGCGGGGCAATCCTAGCTCTAAGCTCACATGATCCCAGAGAGGAAACTATCTTCGAATGAGTCAGCCTGCAAATCTCCCAGGGAGGAGTCAGCGGGGTGGGTCGCCTGGTGGAACTGACATTGCGTGCAGGCAGTTAAAGACCTGTTTGAGTACCCGGGGCGACGCCAGGCCGGCCTCATTAGACGCGTCAGGGAAATCGGCAACCTAGCCTTTCTTCAACCTACAATCTCCCAGAGAGGAGTCAACCAACACAAATCTCCCAGGGAGGAGTCAACCTGGAGGACGTCTGGTGGAATTGACATTGCGTGCAGGCAGTTAAAGACCTGTTTGAGTACCCGGTGTGACGCCAGGCCGGCCTCATTAGACGCGTCAAGGAAACCGTCTTCCTCCTCCTTTCACTAGCCTTCGGTAGGATTAATGGACAGCAGGATTGGACCGTAGTGCCGGGCGATTTACCAAGATGAGGACTCTCTCTGGCTTTGCCTATTTGAGATAATAGTAGTAGGATTGGCTCCGGTAGGGGATCTAGGTCATGGCTAGGTAGACTAAGTCTCTCTCACAATTTGTAAAGAGCCATGAATAAGTGTGCCCGCTGTGGAGGCACGTGATGTCGTTTTGGTTTAGGATTGCTAAAATCTCCGAGTGATTATGTCGTCCTGATAGGACTAATAAGGGTTATGATAAAACAATGTATTTGCTAGTATAAAAGAGGCTCTGGAAGCCCACTAACGATACCTATTCATGGCTCTGTCTTGTCAGGCGGTTAATCCCTATCCGGCGGACAGATCGGGACTGCTCAAAATTGCTATTCATGTCCGAATCACTTTCACGAGGCCTTTTAGGGCCTTCAACTTACCGTCAGTAGCGCATTTCGACCTAGGACCTCGCAATCCTGATCCGTTCGATACCAAACCGAGTTAGGGCTGGTTGGGGCTTTTACCTTTCAAAACTACTAGCTTTTTGAATAATACTTTATTAAAAACACACTTTAAGATTTCCTTAGGTAGTCGTAGGCAGAAGCTGCAGGCAGGACCCCAAGAAATGGGCTCAGTCTGGGTCTTCAGGGTTCTATGGTCTCCCGCATAGTCGAAAAGAACCTAGGTTTCTACACGCCTCCACTTCGAGACAGGATCTACCTCTAGACGATCACTATTTGGCCATCCAAAGCAAACTACAGTCAGGTAAGATTAGGATCCGTGTAGTAGTATAGTCTTCGGGGATTTTACACCAATAAGCGGGGTTGGGGCGTCACAAAATGTCCAAAAATTTTAATATTCGTAGTTGAGCAATCGACGATAGCCTTAAGGTGGGTTTAGACCAAACGAATTCTAACACATTCTAACCCCACTTTACCAAATTCTTTGTATGTACACAAAGAATGTGTTAGAATTCGTTTGGTCTAAATTCACCTTTACAAATTTATTATTTAAATCAAAAAATAATTCCGTTCCTTGATGACCAAATTTTACGAATGCACCTATTCAAGTCGTTGGTAACAAACTTATCGCCGAATAATGTTACATAACCAAAGAAAACCCATAATTATTAAAATTTTCACCATTACATATTTCAGCAGAACGAAGTCACGCACCAAACTTATATCAAAATAATACTTACATTTCCATAAATTCCTAGCAATAATTAAAGTGAAATATTCCTAAACTTTTGCAGTTAATAAGCCCTCAAAGTTAAAACATAAGTAAGTTCAGTACAAGCCGTTAGCAAATTAACTATAAGTTAAATTTCTCATAATGATGTACCAAAACTTCTGACGTAACAAATTTCATGCGTAGAATAGATAAGAAATACACAAACCATCAAAATATTGGAGGAGGCATCTCGGTTTAACCGTATTTTATGTATTATGGATTAGAGAGTTTTATGTATTATTTATTTCTCGGACGATCAAAAAGCGTTTTATCATGACATACATCTGGAGCATAGCGTTGTATGGAAGCGAGACGTGAACATTAAACCATAGGGATAGAGAAAGATTGAATGCGTTTGAAATGAGGTGCTAGCGAAGGATGGATGGAAAAGAAAACGAATGATGATGTGTTGCATCTAATAGGCGAAAAGAGAATATTACTGAAGAATATTGAGAATAGAAGAGGAAATATGTTGGGGCACCTGATACGGCATGACAACTATATAAAAACTATAATTGAAGGCAAAATAGAGGGAAGAAGACCGAGGCGTGCGTTTATGGATCAAGCTAAAGAGAAAATCAATGTGACGTCGTATCATTAGCTCAAAATAGTAGCAGAAAAAAGAACGGAATGACGATTACTACACCGACAAGAGCAAGTCTCTTAAATTTATGATGATGATGATGGAATAGAGACAAGTTGTCGTCAGCTCGTTACAACTATCTTTTTTTTTTATTGCTATAGACAGGAAACCTGGCAGACGGCCCACCTGATGGAAAGCGGTCACCGCTGCCTATAGACATTCGCAACACTAGATGCATTGCCAATGCGTTGCCGGCCTCGAAGCCTTGAAATAAATATTTTGTTACATTCAAAACTTTATATAATTGGAAATAAATAAAAAAACAGAAAAGCAAACAAAATAAAACTTACTGAACGATTAAATAGAAATTAAACTTCTTCTTAATCCAGTATTTCTTTAATTTCAAAAGTCCAACTCAGGTATGATTTCTTTTTATAATTTGTTGTTGATACCTATAGTTTATTTATTTTGGCGTCTAATTGCGGTCACGCCAACGTAAACCTGAACAATAGTCTACAGATTTGTGTCTACAAAAATATAAAGATTGCCCAAAATATTTCCCAGTCATTCTTACATCGCAGCCGCTCCAGCGAGACAAAACGCACGTCATTAAACTCGCGACTCGTCCTCGGGCGTACTTATCGGGATTAGAGACAAGTTGCCGCGAACTCGTTACTATTATCTTACAACAAATCAACTGGGATATTCTTTGAAAATTGTACCCCCAATTTTTTTGAGTACTTGAAAATAAAATAAAATGCATTTGTCACACATGTAAAGATTTTTAGGGTTCCGTACCAAAATGGTAAAAAAGGAACCCTTACAGTGCGACTCTGTCTGTCTGTTCGTCTGTCACAGCCAGATATCTCAGGAACTACTGCTGGTATCGATTTGAAATTTGGAATAGTGTTACAAATTGCTAACTCGAGCCGGACATAAAAAAAAATCTTATAGCTTTTTTCCTTTTTTTAAAGGAGACCAAAATGGGATGTCAAAAATTAAAAGCAAAGCTATCAAATGTGGTATTAAATGTAAAGACTTGAGTTGTAGATTTCAAAACTGTTTTAATACTTATCTATCGATTATAATATCATCCTGAATATTACAGGAAAAATAAAATAGTTAAGTTGTTTCCACTCATAATCATTAATACTATTTATTGCTAAATTTAGATTACTGTCCTGTAAATATTGACTGTCCTTCCTACCCCGTTTTTTTTTTTATTTCACCTCTTCCAATTGTATGAAAATAAAATAACAGAATGGAAAATATTAAGTAATAAAAATTCACCCTTAGCTTCAAATTAGAACTAGATAGGTAAATAGAAACAAGGTCAAAATAACGCAACCTTTTTTAGCTTAAAAAAATTGAAATATTTTAGGAGAGCGGCGCGAGTTACAACTTTTTAGAGAAACACCCAGCTGTTAGCTACCTCTTATCTCGCCCACGCGAAATATAACCTAAATACTTCGGTATAAGGCCCAAATTAGCTTTCCAGTTCAGGATTTGAAGGACTGTGAATCCAGAGGCTCCAATGTAATTAGCTGACAAAACACAGATGTGTTTAATTTGGTAAATTCTCAAATTGAATTTGATGAATTATTTCAGTGCGGAAAATTAGGGCGTTTCTAGAGGATGAGTGTGCTAAAGTACCGATCTGGCTTATTTTAAGGAGGAAAATAGAGTAAATCTGTTAATAATTTGTAGCTATGATGTTATACGGTTAAAATGTCTAAGCTAATTAATAAACATCAGAATACTTTAAATAAATTGACCAAGAACTAAACACAACTCTCTGTTTGTGAGATGATTCTTTTTTAAGGTAACCGTGGCCATACATACATAGGTTTACATTAAATAAGTATACATAAATAATAAATGCAAAATTAGGATTTAAAAAAAAACACATTTCAAACCATCTTCAAACTAGTCTATTTGTGTTGTACACACGACCATGGACGATTATGTTATTTATTTTATGCCACACCTGGCCATAAAGTGGTTTTTACCGCACACTCCGCGTATATACGGAATAAGCCGCTTTCTGGCCAAGTGTAGACATAAAATTATGTACACAACACGGGAGGTAATAAAGAAAGGCCGAGATCGCAGAAGTTTGCGGCCCGAGCTGCAAGCGAGGGTCGTCTTTGTTTTACCACCCTAGTTGTGTAATGTACTATTGCAGTACATATTCATGAAAAAAATCTACTTTAAGTTAAGTACTCATAGTATACACGGTGGGGACGAGTAACCCAACAATTTTAACCACGTATTCCTAGGGCCCGTTTCACGAAGCTACAAGTTACAAATTACAAGCGGAAGTCTTTCTATCAAAAGGTATTGAAAAGAGACTTCCGCTTGTAATTTGTAACTTGTAGCTTCGTGAAACGGGCCCCTGGTGGTATTACTAGTAAACAACGTTATATCAACATAGGTCGAATTTTGTTATTTTACATCAATATTCTTATGAAATAAAATAAATCAATAAATTCAGCCTCTCCTTGTAAACATGTTCTCATTGGAGGAAACGATATCAAAAGGAAAAAAGTGCACCCTTTAAATTTATTGGGGACATATTGGGAAAGCCCAATAAATGTCCTCAATAAATTTAAAGGGTTATTCTTCAGAAATATTTCTGCGCCTTATTCCTCTGTCTCCATACATTTAGTACGAAAAAGGGCCAGAGGAATAAGGTGACCGCAGACATATTTCTGAAGAATAACCCTAAAGACATTGTACATTTCGTGAAAATGTGCGTTTTGAGAAAGTACTCTTTCTGGAAAAGTGCACCTTTAGAGAAGCTGTACTTTTCGGGAAAGTCTGTTTTACAGTACTGACTCTTTCACCCCTGAAATAGAACCAAAACCTGCAAAATCTCTGTTAATTTCACAAAATGACGACGTATTCAGCTTAGCAGGAGTGACACCGTCTACGAAGCTAGAAGACCCGGGTTCAAATCCTGGTAAGGGCAAATATTTTTGTAATGAGCGCGAGCATTTGTTGCTGAATCATGGATGTTTTCTATCTATTTAAGTATGTATTTATCTACATAAGTATGTATATCGTCGCCTAGTACCCATAGTACAAGCATTACTTAGTTTGGGACTAGGTTGATTTGTGTAAGATTGTCCCCCAATATCATCATCATAAATTTAAGAAACTTGCTCTTGTCAGTGGCGTAACCGCCATTCCGTTCTCTTTTCTGCTACCATCTTGAGCTCCTGATACGACGTTACATTGATTTTTTTCTTTAGCTTGATCCATAAATCCGCCTCGGTCTTCTTCTGCCCTTCTTTCTTCTATTTTGCCTTCAACTATAGTTTTTACATAGTTGTCGTATTGTATCAGGTGCCCCAACATATTTCCTCTTCTTTTCTCAATACTCTTCAGTAACCTTCTCTTTTCGCATATTAGATGGAACACATCATCATTCGTTTTCTTTTCCAACCAGCTTACACCTTCCATCCTTCGCCAGCACCTCATTTCAAACGCATTCAATATTTTTCTATTTCTTTGGGTTAATGTCCACGTCTCGCTTGCATACAACGTTATGCTCAAGATGTATGTCCAATATTTATAAAAAAAAAAACAATACCGAATAAATAAGACCCCAGAAAGGTCATGCTTGTAATAAATGCGCCGCACAGGGCGGGTCAGGAGTAAAGTGCTTATTTACTTAGTTTTTCCATTTTCCTTAAACAAAACCCTACTAATCCCGGCTTTGTTGTACGGCATAATGCCTCGCAATATGTAATACTAAAATTCTTTCTTGCCGACGGTTGCAAAAAATATGACGAAGATATACCCATAGAGATATACTGGAAGGGAGATTTGATTCATAATCAGCCAAAACCAAATAGTTCCTTCTATTTGACTTTGTTTCTTAGGGTGTTCCGTCATTTGGGATTATGGATAAAATCACGCATCTTTTCAGTGCTATTGCATTACGATATTCAGAAAATCCCTACATTCGGGACACCCTATTGTTTCTTCTACGTATCGCTTCATTTTTTATTCGATAACACATACACAAGGCTAACAAAAAAAGCAAAGTCCCCCGACTTGTCAGGCCACATTGAAACTTGGACTTCTAAATGTCTTATGTTAAGACGCCGTGTTCATAGGCTCTAAATCAATAACCTAACCTAATCTAACTTTCCTTGGTCACGCGCAAGCCTCATTCTTAATACTAACCGCGCTCGGCCACTTCCAGAAAAATTGGCACAAAAAGTGGCCAATTTTTTCCCCCATAGCCATTTGTTATTTTCCCGTGACGGGTGGAAATCTTCCTATCGCGTGTTGCCCGGCTAATGCTTGCTGAAACTGATCATAATGTACTCACTGTAACGTAGAGAGGGTTCCGTAGGAGCCTGTTCGGTGTTCACTGTCTCTATTAGAAAAAAAGGAGAAGCCGTGATTATGCCCGTATTCACAGAAATAGAAGGAAAAAGTGTATGTACCTCGCGTGCTAAAAAGTAGTGGCGGGGACCTACTTTGCACGCAGTTAACTTCAGTTTTCGTCAATATTATTAGATTTGAAAATGTGATAATAATAACCAAGGGCGATAAATATGCGATCTGAGGCTTTCTTTATTATCGCCCGTGGTAAGTAGAACATTTTACGTGCAGGCCATGAAGTGGGATTTTCTGCACGCGTAGCGGGCGGTTATTGCCACTTTATGGCCAGGTGGTGGTAATAGTACATTGTGCACCGAGGGTAGTAAGAAGGGGATTACTAACGAGAGTCTATTAGAAGCCCGACGCCGTAGGCGGAGGGCTTTTAATGACTCGAGTTTGTAATCTTCTTACTGCCCGTGATACACACAATGTTTTTCATCACATTTGCGAGGAAAAAAAAATAAAACATAAAAATGAAATAAACTAAACGCACCCGCTAAGAGACAACTGCAACTGTCAACTTTTTCAATATAGTCTTCCACAGATAATGCTAAGAACTGCGTTTAGTTTTTAAACTTGACAGGCAATGTCGCCAGATTGTACCGATTTTCAAAATAAAATTTTAAACTAAATTAATTTAATTGCATTAAAATAATCTCAAAAACTACGGAAATAATAGTAAAATATACCATATAAGTTTTATTTTACACTAAAATTGGTTTTGTAGCCAAGTTTTGAAGATGTGAAATAGCCTTGGCTGATTCGAAACCTCCTTAGTCTGAAATGACGTACGACTTTTAAAACTAAACTCATAACTCCCGAGGGAGTTATAGATTTTCATACAGTTTTTCCTCCCGTGGGAGTTATAGATATTTGTAACCCACGGGGGGTAAATCGGCTCGAGTTGGTCTATAAGCGCGAGTGTTATAACACCCTTTACGAGCAAGTGTGATGAAAAAAAATAAGCGATTTTATCGCTAAAGATCGACATATTCAATATCGCTCTTCAGCGATAACAGTACAAAAATCGTTGTGGTCAAACCATTGGAAATGATAGCAAAAATAAATAGGGTGCGACTACGATAACTTTGCAGAGCGGAACACGGCAATATATCCGTTTAAAAGTCAAATTTCAATGAAAATTTTATTTTATTTTATTTATACAATTTAATCACACAGCATGACAGTTTTTTATAACTAAGGCACTGTGAAATTACATATCAGTTAGAAAATTCTAAAAGAATTACAAAAGTAAGATTTAAAATAAAGCAAAAAACAATAATAATAATAAATTAAATTGAGGACACGCGCACATCCATCTTCTCACAAAACCTCAAACATTCATCATGCAATACAACCCATCTACTCGCAAATACATCACAGCCAGGGGCTGATGCGAGGAGCCTATTTAAGAGGTGTAAGGCACGAACCAACGGAGAATTTCTACGGGACACAGTTCGTGACGTCGGTACCGCTAGCAAGTGGCGATCACGAGGACGAAAAAGAATTTTAGTCAACGGGGGAACAAATAGACGCACTAGCTGTGCAGCCAATTCGGTGCAGCCTGACTCACCTCGCAAAATTCCGCTGGTTATCGAGAGAACGGCAAGATTACGTCTGACCTCCAGAGAGTTAAAGCCCAGGACGCCCAGAAGGAATTTAGTTGGGTATAAAAATGGGTAGTACCCGTACATTTTTTTGTATAAAAACCGTAAGAACACTTTTTGTACTCTCTCCAGAAGTAAAACGTATGTTGCTTCGTAGGGGTTCCAGACAGTAGAGGCAGCCTCGAGCTTACTTCTAACCAGAGCAGTACATAGAAGTTTTATGGTTCTGCTATCATGAAAATCTCTAGCGTTCCGTATAACGAAACCCAGTCTCTTGTAACAATTAAGAGTCAACGCATTCAAAATGTTACTTTTAAACTGAGGTGTTGCCATATTCCGCTCTGCGAAGTTATCGTAGTCGCACTCTAAATCTATAAATATAAATAAATAAATATAAATATTACGGGACAATCTTACACAAATCGAACTAGCCCCATAGTAAGCTCAATAAGGCTTGTGTTATGGATACTAGACGACGATATATTTAATAGATACAAATACTTAAATACATAGAAAACATCCATGACTCAGGAACAAATATTCGTGCTCATCACACAAATAAATGCCCTTACCGGGATTCGAACCCAGGACCTCTTGCTTCGTAGGCAGGGTCACTACCAACTAAGCTAAAGCGGTCGTCTAATCTATGTGTAATCCCCTTCACCCTTGCGTCATTTTTAATACAGTTTGCAGATTTAAAACTGTTACTAGGAAATCCGTCTAAAATTGTAAATCCTGAGGACGATCGTAATAAACGGGTGCAGTGGGTCACCGAGCCGCGAGCTCCGCGGTCGACCACTGACAGCTATCTATCCGGTTTACAGCTGCAAAGCTTAGATTTTCCATTTCGAAACTTAATTTAAGTTCGAATGAATTGGTCAAGAATAGTTTCTACCAAAACATGTGTTTTTGAGACAATATGTTCATAATAACTACAATTAACACCGGGATATTCCATATGAAAGAAACATGATGTCTCTTTATTTGTTTTTAATGCAGAGGTACTGGGTTCAATTCCCGGTCTGGACCACAGGTAATGTCTGGACCAATGGTAACTATGGTAACCATTTAATTTTTCTATGTACTTTGATTTCTTGTACTTATCTACACAGCGTGTAAGTCTAATACGGGCTATAAATTAAATCGGTATAGTATTCATTAGTGTAATCATGAAGTAAAAGGTTTTTTTTAATGTAGTTCATTACGACCCCATAATTATTTTTTTTGAAATTTTCTCAGCAGCAATGTACTGTAAACATGGTTGCGGTACGGCGGTACCGAAATGTCAACGTAACTTTCAACGAGCGTTTAACGTGAGTGTGTTTGCATTACATTGCGGGCTGAATTATTTTGTATGGACAAAATTATTGTTGCAACTTTAAGTAAATGTTATCTAATTACCTTCACTTTGTCCTGTACTAACCACCGTTAAGAGATTCGCCCATATTAGACTTACACACTTTATATGAAACCAGGATATTTGTATGTTCCAGTCGCGTGGCGTCCAAAGAACTCGATTCCTACCGCCTTGATGAGGCATTTGAGCACCTTATTCTACAGCTGTTAAGGAAAATGTACACCAAATCTGCATCGGCTTGCCCAAGGATATCTTTTACTCCACGCCACTGGTAGTATGTTCAGTTATTCCGTGATGATGGCGCTTGCAACAGTGTCGAAATATCGGGAACTCATATAAAAACAAACATACATGGTAAATATCCCGATGTTAATCGTTGTTATTAAATAAACACTCTGTCTAAACATCTTCGTCGACCGACTGTATGGTCATTAGTCTGTGGCGCGGGTACTTAATTAATTGACATATATTAGTGTAGGTTAATATTAGCTTTGAAATTATGTTTGAGGGATGACATTGTGTAATGAATCCGTGTGCGTGACACGCGTAATTGTTATTGAACAGTAAATATACATACGGGGCGTGAAGAAATTCAATGGTGAAGTCCCCAACGCGCACTGGGATAGCGTGAGGCCTATTCAGTTCCTAATGGGTTTTTAGGGTTCCGTACCTCAAATGAAAAAAATGGAACCCTTATAGGATGACTTTGCTGTCCGTTTGTCTGTCTGTCCGTCTGTCAAGACCCTTTATATCAGGAATGCGTGGAGGTATCGAGTTGAAAATAAAACCATAATTATACTCAGGTCTATATGGTCTCTTGAAGTTGTGAAAAAATCAAACTTCTAAGGCCGATTATGCCGCAAAAATCGTAAATTTTGCCACTCTCATGGAAACCTAAATTTATAGGGTACTTTCCGTTGACCTAGAACTATGAGGCAAGTAATACCATCTTAGAGCCTTACCACACTAGCGATTTGCGGGCGAGCAAATCGCGAGTGTGATAAGGCCCTAAAGGCCGAGCCACACCGGCTGCGTACACGTCTGCGTGCGCGTGGCGTACGCGTTGTATAGTATGAATATTTTTCAAAATGGCCGCTAGTCACGCTCAAAGTCAAGGAGCTGCAGCGTACAGTGCGTGCACAGCACACGCAGCCGGTGTGGCTCGGCCTTTATACTACAAGTATAGGGAATCTGAAAACTATACATTTGTAATTAAATCATAAAATGGCGGAGTCCGACTCGCACATGTCCGGTTTTTTTTAAGAACCTGGCTTGACCTATGAGTCCTACTGACTCCTGGATAGGAATCCAGATCAAGTGGGATCTTACGAACCTACAAGCAGGCTCGCTAGCCGCGACCACCGTGACTTTTCACTGATCGCTCAAAGTGAGCGACGGACCTGCGGGATTGGTTGAAACCAAGGGCCTTGAAATAAATAGCTAGCAGAGAACTGAAGCATGTCTAATAATCCGGCTACCTATGTGTGCGTGCAGCGCGCAATAGGAAAAAACTGGCCAAGAGCATGTTGGACCATGCTCAGTGTAGAGTTCCATAGCCGTAACTATAAGGTAAAAAATATGATGTAAAAAAAGTACAACAACAAAAGAGCTTTGTTGACGATAGCCCCACCGAACCCCGACCCAACTGAACATCGTCTAACTAAGACCCTGAACATGTTTTGTAAGTAGCTATAAGCCCTAGGACTACTTCCTAGAACCATGTTTTATAGTTAGTACGTAAGTGAAATATTTAAGTATTTTACGAGTTTTTGCCCGTACAAGAGGCCATATGTGTAGTGTAACGACTCATTAGCACTTGTGTAAACCTTAGAACCCGATCCCCCTATCTAGAGCTTAGATAAAGACTCGTAACGAATGTGTAAATCGAGTGTACCCAGACTTCACTGGCAACTAGTGCTAGGAGCGGCCAGTGAACGATTTGGTAGGAGATCTCGACACACCCACTCGAGACTTCTACCGGTCAGAGCCAGCTTACCATGAGGATTGTGAGGCGATGCATATAGCACGCCCATAATTACCATGAGGATTGTGTAGTCAAGTATATAGTACGTTAGTCGTTACCATAACGTAAAACGGCAAAGAGCGAAAGTTTTCGAACAACTTTGTGTATCGATGCCCTATAATTTCTCGGTCTGACCACGAGAATTCAGCGTAGGATGGTATCATTCTGAACGGAATTTTCCATCACGCAATATGTTGCAAATGTTGCGCAACAATCACTTGCTTAAATACGCCGGGAGCTCATTCGGAAGCCAGTTGGCGTCGTGAACCCAAGTTGTAAACTCATAGTGAGAAACAGAACCGAACCAGTAGTGATCCGATCCGAACATAGTGAACCTAGAACCTAGATCCCTAGCCTATGACCTAAGTGAAGTCTAGGTAGGACTTAAAGTCAGTGAAACAGTATTTCTTTATTACGTGTTGCGGCCCGAGCCGCCCAACTAAGAACAAGTATTCCTTTAATAGTGTTTAGCGTGTAAATAGCTTATAGGGAAGTATGAACATTATTAACTATTTGATACTGATTCGCTGATTGATTTTTGTGTGACTATTTCTGTGTTATATCCCGTGTAATAGATTTAAGTGTTGTGTTTAAAAGATGGTTAAGCCAGCGTCGGGTTTGTTAGTGTCATTCTTCCCGCGTGGTAGAACCCTAGGAAGGGCACACTAGAGTCAGTGTTTTAAAACAATATAAGTGTTAAATCTGAACCTTTGTTTTGAGCCAATCGATCCCTTAGTAATTAAAACTCCAGGAGCCTTACAACCTCCTGTGTATGAACCTGAAGAGCTATCGTAGCTGTATCAGCTGTTAACTTCGGGACCTCACGAGATCCGTGAGTGCGTCGTTAACAAGCTTATCTTCATAGCAATTACATCCTTTTGTTGAAAAGCGCAGTTTATCGGCAATAACTTAAAAACGGTTAATTCGATTTTGTTAAAAATAACTTTCGTTGAAAATATTAATTAAGCGTTACCTTCGTGATTTTTTCATATTTTTCGGACACACGGTTTAGGAGATAGAGGGGGGGGCACAATTTACACAACTTTCGAAGCGATTATTTCCAAATATATTCACTTAATCAAAAACATTACTTTAAAACCTTATAGGGTTTTTTAAAGAGCTGTCGAACTATGTACCACACTTTGACATCTGCTGAAAAAAAAAAAATTGTGTCTGTATCATGTATGGAGTGCCCCCCCTAAAAATATTTATTTTAGTTGTTTAACTACCAAACTAAGTAGCGGCTCATACAAGACATATATATTCCAAATTTCATCAATATCCATCATGTAGTTTTCGAGTAAAATGCCTGTGACATACGGACAGACGGACAGACGGACGGACGGACATGACGAAATTATAAGGTTTCCGTTTTTGCCATTTTGGCTACGGAACCCTAAAAATTAGTTGATGTGTGCGTGCGGCTCGTAAGTACCTATAAGCAGCCGGCTTATTAAAAATGGCTTCCGTTCTCTGTTGGTGAGGCTATTTATTTTAAAGTCCTTGGTTGAAACGGATAAATTTTTCCTTATGTAGAGTATGTGATCGAGCTAATGGCGATTTATGGGATTCTATGAGAGTAATATAGTAGAGAATCTATTAGAATAGGCCTCTGCCCTGTAGTGGGTCGTATAAATTATAAGGTTGCATTTTTAATTACTTTTTATATTTTGCCTATGAATCAGGTATCATTTATAGACTCCAGTTTTGGACAAACAAAAATAAACTCTCTTATATGTTATCGGATAAAAATTTATTCAAAACCCAAACACTTTTTTACAAGCCTTTATTTAGTTTCAACTGTCCCAGTGTCTTGTGTGTCTATAATCAAATCTTGCAAGTTAAATTTGACTCACTTCCTGTATTCCGATTGTGCTGAAACTTTGCAAGAATATGTAAACTTGATGAGAATGCAATATCATTATAACATGGAGCTGGTTTGATGAGGGAGCCGGATGGTAGACATAGAATCATCTAAATTACATAAGACAAATACACCGTATATATATAGGTTCATTTGATTAGTTTTGTCGTGCAGTTTGCGATTATATACAAAAAGGACAGTTGGAATAAAAGCTTGTCTCGATTTTTTTTTGACAGTACATTATTTATAATTAAATTAAACAAGTACAACGACGTAGGTGCCTACTTATCTGTATAAAAGATATCTTCAAATTACCCTTTGAAAATTGAATATACTGCAAATAAGGTAAGTACTAAAGCCCAAGGAACTCATGTAGGAAACTAAACAAGTCCCCTTTTATTCAATACACCTTATACTTAATATACCTTGACGACCGCTTTAGCTTAGTTGGTAGTGACCCTGCCTGCGAAGCAGGAGGTCCTGGGTTCGAATCCCGGTAAGGGCATTTATTTGTGTGATGAGCACGAATATTTGTTCCTGAGTCATGGATGTTTACTATGTATTTAAGTATTTGTATCTATTAAATATATCGTCGTCTAGTATCCCTAACACAAGCCTTATTGAGCTTACTATGGGGCTAGTTCGATTTGTGTAAGATTGTCCCCTAATATTTATTACCTTAACCCCTTATAATTTCCCAAACTCGATTGAACAGCATTCATTACAAAACCCTCCGAGCAAAATCAAACAGGCTTTGAAATATTTCCACATAAACGTTAAATCGGATTACTTCATCAAAGTTTTATTGCATTTCTAACGAATTAATCTTAGCTCAATAAACTTGGGAAACCTTTGAAATTTGTCTTAATTCGAGTAGCTATTAATGCACTGGTGAAGTTCTCTTTTAACCTTTGGTCGAGGCTCGATCCATTCAGGTCAACAGATTTTTTCATGTCCTTTTTTTTCGAAATTGACCCCAGAGAATCAACGCTGAACAACGAAATGTAAAATTTTTGATTCGAAAAATATAAATTACTAGTTCTATATTTAACTTTTCTGTTTAATTCTATTCTTCAAAGTACGATACTTACATCTTTGCTTAATCATAACAAATCGCAATTAAAAGTGCATACAATCCGCTACTTTAGACGAATCTAATGATGTATCATTTATCAAAATCGGTTGTGCCGTTGAGTAGTTACGAGCAGACATAGGAACGGACATACATACATACATACATACATAAATACATAAATACATACATATATACCAGTGGCGTCGTGTAAAAGATATCCTTGGGCAAGCCGATGCACATTTAGTACCGATACATTTTCCTTAAGAGCTCTAGAATAATGTGCTTAATTAAATGCCTGTTATTAGGCAAGCCGGTAGGAACCGAGTTCTTTGGACGCCATGCTACTGATACATACATACAGGTCAAACACATAACCCTCCTTTGGGCTTCGCCGCAGTCCGGGTAAAAATAGGTAAATTTAGGTAGCTTTTTCGGTTTTACTCGATATATATGCCATTTTTATTTATTTATTTATTAAAACTTTATTGCACAATACAAGAGAGTACAACTGGCGGACTTAATGCTACGAGGCATTCTCTAAAAAACACAATTAATGTTTATGAGATAAAACATGTTAAAAAGAGATAATGTTGGTTTAATGCTTTTCCTATAGATGGTTTATTATTAAATAACTTCCTTTTTCTTAGACCCAGTAAGTAGCCCGCCGGGCGTACCCGAGGTAGGACATACCTATGCCAGGAGTGGCCTCAGATCCGTAACACCGTTGAGTAAAAACACCACAAAAACATGTTTCTTGTAAGGGAACCCCCATTTATTTTTAATTGAATTTAATTTTTATTTTTAATGTTATAAAATTAATGTTATTATAGTAGCAATAAAAGTATATATTCTGTGAGAATTTCAAGACTCTATAGAGTCTTGAAATTTTCACAGAATATATACTTTATAAAAAATAATAAAAGTATATAGTCTGTGAAAATTTCAAGACTTGTAGTAGTAGTAGAAATTTTCACAGAATATATACTTTTATTATTTTTTATAAAGTATATATTCTTACAGAGAGACGGACAGCGGAGTCTTAGTAATAGGGTTCCGTTGGCAACCTTTGGGTGCAGAACCCTAAAAATCAACCTGAACCGGGTTTTAAAATGAAACAAATGTCAACCATGATGTTATGAAAGTGAATTGTTGACCTTCTTACCTTTGTATAGAGAACCCAGTGACTTAGAACACCTTAAGTATTCTATACCTACTCGTAATATTGGAAAACATCTTCCACCCTTACACAATGTTGATAAAACATTGCCATAAAGGATTCTCAACAAAGAAAATCTCATTCCCAAATTACACGTCAACCTCACGTAATCAATAGGCTACCCTCGGATTCATCAACCCACATCATTCCTTTGACCAGATCATCTTTGCCCCATTATAAAAAGCCCTAAGTGCCCTAATAATATCAACAGACTGAAGTCCGTCTATTCTGCCAATTTACGTCTTAAAAACTGATTAAGGACGTCCAATTTTGTTGAGAGGCCTCTTGAGGCCTTTAAGGAGCTTTCTTGCCGTTTGAGGCCAACGTTGGGCTTATTTGGACTTAAAGCACCTGGGTTAGGGCTTTTAACTCGAGTGGCGCCGAAAAGCGTTTAGATGAAGGCTTTGGGTAGATTGGAGACATTTTCAGGATTTTAGTTGTTGAACGCTTCATTTTCATTTAATTTACACAGCTTTATTTTATTATGATTCACCAAAATGCTTATTTGTATTTTTTAAGTTGTTATTGACGTGTAACTTTTTACCCGACTGCGGCGAAGCCCAACGGTGGGTTATGTGTTTGACCAGTATGTATGTATGTATGTCCGTTCCTATGTCCGGTCGTAACTACTCAACGGCATATCCGATTTTGTTTGATAAATGATACATCATTAGATTCGTCTTGATGGTGCGAGTGTCACTCATGGGTATGAAGTTCGTTAAAATAAACAAAATGGCGAACTTTATGCAGTTTCAAAGTGCACCGCGGTCGGGTTTTTTTTAAATAACTGGCCAAGAGCACGTCGGACCATGCTCAGTGTAGGGTTCCATAGCCGTAACTATAAGGTAAAAAATACGATGTAAAAAAGTACAACAACAAAAGAGCGTATCTTCATAGCAATTACGTCCTTTTGTTGAGAAGCGCAGTTTATTGGCAATAACTCAAAAACGGTTAATTCGATCTTGTTGAAAATAATTTTCGTTGAAAGCATTAATTAAGCGTTACCTTCGTGATTTTTTTCATATTTTTCGGACACACGGTTTAGAAGATAGAGGGGGGGGGACACAATTTTCACAACTTACGGAGCGATTATTTCCAAAGGTATGCACTTAATCAAAAACATTACTTAAGAACCTTAAAATGTTTTTGAAAAAGCTGTCGAACTATGTACCACACGTTGATATTTTCTGAAAAAAAAAAATTTTAGCTTCTGTAACATGTATGAAGTGCCCCCCCTAAAAATATTTATTTTAATTATTTAATTACCAAACTAAGTAGCGGCTCATACAAGACACCTATATTCCAAATTTCATTAATATCCATCATGTAGTTTTTGAGTAAAATGCCTGTGACATACGGACAGACGGACAGACGGACGGACGGACATGACGAAACTATAAGGGTTCCGTTTTTGCCAATTTGGCTACGGAACCCTAATAAAAATGTGGTTATTTATTATCTAGGAACGACACATTTGAAAATTTTAGCCAGATGTCACCTAAACTAAAATTGATGAAACGGAATTCTTCTTTACTTTTCGGAAAATATTATATCGCATTCTGTACGCATTCTTATTCAAGTTCTTTTATTGCCGTCTCGGTCATAAAAGAGAATATCGTCACTATGTACTTTGAAAAAAGCTCGTATCTAAAAACTTCGTAGAGAAAAACGTCAAAGTTACATACAAACTTCATATATTATTATTTTTTATTTTTATTTTCATTGTATAATTTGATTTTGTAAATTGTTTATTCCATTTAACTATCCCTGTTTTGACATATTCTTTGTGCTTAATTTATTTTGACATTTAATGTGTATCTTGATCTTGCTAATTGATGTTTTATTTTGTTTTTATTATTTATTTTTATTTTTTCATTGTATAATTTGATTTATTCCATTTAATTGACGATCTCGCTTTAAATTCTTATAACTTGACATGCAATGCAACTTATAATGTAATTTTAAAACGAGAAATAAATAATCTAATCTAATCTAATCTATACACTTACAGCGTTTTTACCTGGAGTTAGTATCAGATAAGAGTTTTTTTTTAAAGTAGTGTCGATATTCTATAGCAAAACCTCAACATATTCATGTGATGTGCACAGTCTGAATCATACAGTCAGCGATCGAACGAAGTCGTTTAGGGTACCGTAGGGTTTGGGTGCTTTGGCCAAATTTAGGGTAACTTGTAAATCACATAATCTCGAATCAGGTATAAACATAAAAACATGAACGGTCAGTTAAAACCAACCACATGGCAATATGCCGTAAATTAAATGAAATAGTAAAACCTGAATCGAGTTAAACCCTATGGCTAAATTTACCCCCCCAGGGCGAAAGTACCCCGACCTTACGGTACGTGCACAACGAAGGTGCTTCCAGCTGGTGCTGCCAATCTGAATCATTTGTATTCTATCATGCTGGGGCCACATTAACGGGAAATGCCGTTAATATCGCGATGACGGACGGGAAAAGCAGTAAAAGTTAGTACTCGTATGGCCACGACTTAAATTGCTACACTTGACATTGACATTTATAACCATATTTTTAGACCTGATAAGTTTCCTTTACTGTCTGAAAATGGAACCCTTTTAGGATCACTCGTGTGTCTGTCTGTCTGTCCGTCCGTCTGTCTTTCATTAAATGAAAGGATTTGCTGTGAGCATCTCAAATATATATTTTTTATAATTTTTATATGAAGAGTTTTGAAGTTATTTCAGAAAATAGGCGAAAATTAATCATTATCTTACCGCCCCCCCTTATCTCCGAAACTATGGGACCTTAAATTTTGAAAAAAATACGGAGAATAGTCCTATACGTGTAGATTACAGGAAAACCTATTAGACGTCTGTACGATAAAGTGTTATTGTATTGTATTGTTTTGAACGTACGGAACCCTCTCCACGCGAGTCTAACTCGCACTTATCCGGTTTTTTAGTGCTGTCAGCTCTAGCTCTTGCACGTTCCCTTTAGACAGAGGAAGCCTGAGGAAGCTGCAAGGTGAGACGTGGGTGGAGCGAGTCTAAATCATACATCGCTATGCTCAGTGATTCAAGGTATAATTTCAGAGCACATGTAATGTACTGACCGAATGCATTCGGGTGATACCCGTCCATGAGACCGTTGACCAATTTTATTTAGAAAACTACCATCAACACTAACGCTTTCAAAATATTCATTCCTACATTCGAAACATATCGATAAGTTTTCGGCTATTTACAACGTGAGTGATCCATTTTTAATTCACATTGAGTTGGCTAATTGTAATTATGTTTTTAAGTTAAGCTATGCCAGAGATGCAAGCTAATCATAGTGTCCCGTATCTACCGCAAGACTGCATCTAAGCCCGTACGGTTATGATAATGGCCAGAATGGTCATGCCATCGGCTTCTAAATGTAAATGTGGCCATGTCAGACGAACGCCAGTAAAAATAAATAGTTCATTTACCTTAACGACTGGCGTGGGACTAGAATAGGGCTTAGGACTTTGTGTTTTTGCCATACGGTTGAAATAAACTTACATCTTGCTCCATACCTATAGTACATTACATAACTAGGGTGGTAATATAAAGAAAGGCCGAGATCGCAGATGTTTGCGGCCCGAACTGCAAGCGCCGAACGTAAATATGCGATCGACGGCTTTCTTTATTACCTCCCGTGTTGTGTACATCATTTTTAGGGTTCCGTAGCCAAAATGGCAAAAACGGAACCCTTATAGTTTCGTCATGTCCGTCCGTCTGTCTGTCTGTCCGTATGTCACAGGCATTTTACTCAAAAACTACATGATGTATATTGATGAAATTTGGAATATAGGTGTCTTTTATGAGCCGCTACTTAGTTTGGTATATAAATAATTAAAAATAAATATTTTTTGGGGGCATTCGATACATGTTATAGACAGTAAAAAATTTTTTTTTCAGCAAATATCAACGTGTGGTACATAGTTCGACAGCTCTTTAAAAAACACTATAAAGTTCCTAAGTAATGTTTTTGATTAAGTGAATGTATTTGGAAATAATCGCTCCGAAAGTTGTGTAAATTGTGTCCCCCCCCTCTATTTTCTAAACCGTGCGTCCAAAAAATATGAAAAAAATGACGAAGGTAACGCTTAATTAATACTTTCAATGAAAATTATTTTCAACAAGATCGAATGTACCATTTTTGAGTTATTGCCTATAAACTGCGCTTCTCAACAAAAGGACGTAATTGCTATGAAGATACGCTCTTTTGTTGTTGTACTTTTTTTACATCGTATTTTTTACCTTATAGTTACGGCTATGGAACCCTACACTGAGCATGGTCCGACATGCTCTTGGCCAGTTATTTATGTCTACACTTGGCCAGAAAGCGGCTTTTACCGTACGCGCAGCGTGCGGAAAAAGCCACTTTATGGCCAGGTGTGGCATAAAAATTACAGACTATTTAGTGTCGGAAAAATGTACTACGCCAGCTCCCCCCCGTGTTGTTCTAAGGTTTACAACAATAAAGTTAACAGCAAGAAAGTAATCTCAGTTTATACCGGCGGTATGGCGCACTAAAACGCAGCCGGCATGCTCGGCGTACGTGCAAATGGTACGTAGCGTACTACTCTTCAAGTGGGACGCAGATTATCGGCACAGATGTAACAATGCACACTACGTTGCAAACTATTATTTGTTTGCTGACAATTGCACACTATTTTAAGTATGTATGGTTATACGATGCAGTTAGATGCATTGGCTTGGCCTGCAGCCAAACAGATAAATGAAAAGATTTTTTAAAGTCAAATTAATTAAGTAGGCATTGTATTGTTATTTTTTTTAACTATTTATTGTTATTTTCTAAATTAATAAATTTTAAGTTATAAACAATGATATTTTATAAGTAGATAGGTTACAAGCACTCCAAAAGTGAAGCACTGAAACCACGATAATTGTATTGGTGCCCTTTTTGTAGTGGGTAGTCACTCGCGGGTCGGTCAACGAAACGCACGACGATGTCAAGGGTGAATATTTACAAGATTCACAAAAAAAATGCCGTCGTGTGTGATCAGAAAGTGCACCAATCATAGCAAAAAGTGCAACAAAGCGCAAGGGATCACATATCACCTGTAAGTACGCTGAAATAATTTATTTTTATCATTTTTATTATTTTATTTTTCAAATACGACGCCATCTTACTACCATAGAGGTCATTTGAATGAAAGAGACAAACTTACGTCTTTGACAATGAGAGTGACAAGGATAGCCGAGCAGGCTACGAGTCAATCCGAATCTAGCCGATGGGTTCACTCGGTTACGTTTAAAAATTAATCGCGCAAGTAACAAAAAGCTAGCTGTCTCTTTTTTTTGCATTATTGTAACTATGCCATCTCTTTTATGCAATCTGTTAATATGTGTGAGTATGTACACCGTACAGTGAGGTACCAATGTGTGCTGCTGCTTTCTTGGAAGCATATTTCTCAGCTGGCGAGTATGCGTATAACGTATCTTCTTATAAAATATCATTGGTTATAAATAATTAATTAATAAAAGAAATGAATTATCATAAACCATTGTAATACTTAATTATTAACGATAGTTTAGTTTGTTTAAGTTTTGTTTGTAAGTACTAACACATTACGAACTCAAAACGTCAATATTTTTCCTTATTTTGCTGGTTTTAACAGGATCTTATGTAATTTTAACGGGTATAAGTATATATAATCACTGTAATAAATGTCGAAAATCAAATGAAATTATCTTTAAGGTCGTTTAGACAGATGTGTTTAAAATAAAAAACGAATCAATAAAAATTAGGCTTAAACTATTTAATAAAACATAGGTTTAGCAACGAGTTATTGTCAGTTCTCTTTTCAAAACTGTCATATTGAGCGCCATAAATCGATATAGCCTTTACCTTTAGCTACGCTTTGTCGCGCGAAAAAAAAAAACCGGTCAAGTGCGAGTCGGACTCGCGCACCGAGGGTTCCGTACAAACTCATAGGTAGATACATGAATAGTTCAAGGAAAACTATATGGCGATTAGTTAAGTAGGAGCAAATAAATATGTGTTAAGTTTTTTCAAAAATCTCAAAAACGGTGCAAGTTAAGAAAACCGTTATATTTTTCCTGTAATATTTAGGACGACATTAATAATTGGTAATTATTACAGATTTTTCTGTTCAGTAACTTCGAAGATAATAAGGGGGAATGGTATTTTTTTAACGTTTTTCTCCATAAATCATAAACTACTTATTTAAAAAACCAAAAATACTGTTTTAATCTACAAATCAAGCCCTTTCATTTGATATCCCACTCGATATAATAGCCCTACTTTAAATTTTCAAAGTCCCATTACGGACCCCTTTAAAAAAAAGTAAAAAAGTTACAAGATTTTTTTTACATACAATAAGCTCGGGTTAGCAGTTCTTAACACTATTTCAAATTTCAAGTCGATAGCATTAGTAGATCCTGAGATATCTTGCTGTGACAGACAGACAGACGGACTGACAGACAGAGTCGCACCATAAGGGTTCCTTTTTTACCATTTTGGTACGGAACCCTAATGACAAAGCATCAGAACGTGATAAATGCTTCATCATTTATTTATCGCGCGACAAAGCTAACCATCATACGCCTACCGGAATACCTTTAATGAAACGGGGTAATTTCGCCGTCACTCGACGCTCAAATTTCGGAATGCTTTAATTTCCATACATTAACTGTCGACGCAATTAGGCGTCCTATCGACAGCTCCTGTAGGGCTGTTCACAATTGCACCGTCAAGCACGTCTATACAAATTAGTACATTGTGTATCGAGGGCGGTAAGTAAGGAATTACAAACGAGTGTTTGTTATAAGCCCGAGGTGAAGCCGTGGGCTTTAATAACACGGTTTGTAATTCCTTTACCGCCCGTGGCACACACGATGTTTTTCATCACAGTTGTGAGGAAATCTAAATAAATAACATTACTACTTAATCACATCTGTCTAAAAAACCTAGTCGTAGAAAAAGTATCGTAGGCAACGTTGTATAAGTAATTAAGTCAAAAAACGCTCATGGAGTCTCTATTTGCGATACTAGCCGCCGCGGCGGCTCGTATCGCAAGTCGCAACCCACGCCATTCGCATTTTTTGACCCTACTTATACAACTATTGCATAATAGTTTATACTTTTTCTACGACTAGGTTTTAAAACATAAAATATAAAATTAAACATAACGCGCAAACAAGGCAAATATGACATAATGACTGACTATATAATACCTTAGTATGTGTCTATGGTAAACTTTGTTTTTAATTTGACGTATACTCGCTAGTGACACGCAGTGACGATATTTAAAAAAAAAATTCTTTATGTTGGCATCAAAGAATTTAGTTCGGAATATTTTGTTTTTCTTAAAAACCGCAGAAATTGATTTGTCTGTTAAGTTGGTAGTTGTGCATTTTTATTGTAAAGTTAGTATTGAACGCGTAATCTTTGACCTAAGTTTAACCTAGATTTAGAAGTCTGTGGCTGCTAGTAGTATCTTTTTGCGACTATAAAGACACAAGTGCTTTTATGGGGAATAGAGTATAGACTTCTCTGAACTCATATTATGCATGTTCTTATATTAGTGTTCGTGACCAAGTAAAAGACAGATAAAAGTACAGGAGTAGAAAATACTATTAAATATGCCATCCCTTTTACGCAATTTTTAATGTGTCTATTTAAAAACAAAAAAGAAGTACGAATGTGTGCAATCTGTGTAGCATTTTTTCGGTTAGAACGTAAGGATAACGTATCTTTTCTAAAATATCATTGAATGGACGCCAACATTTTTGAGCTATACCGAATAGTCTATTACTGAAACGGCTTTGTCTTTTGTCTTACCAGTGTGGTCGCTGCTACGTACTTAGGTACTAGTTTGACGACGACTTTCCGAATCATACTGTAATACTTACCTCGACGTAAATTTGCAAGTATCAAGTAGCACACAACTCTAGTTTGGTCGCTATAAAGCTATTAAAGCGTATATACTAGAGATGGGCCGACTAGTCGGGAACGCCGACTATTCGGCATCATTTGTAGTCGGCCGATTAGTCGGCGACTAGTCGGCAAAAATGCCGAATATTCGGCACTATTGCCTAGCGGAGAATATAGAACACAGAAGAAATTAAAGCATATTTTTCTTAATTATTTTATATTTTTACGCACTTTATTCAAACACAAAAAAATCAACTTTATTAAAAACTGATCAAACCACGAAGGCGTGACAACAAATGGCGGGGAGACGAAGCGAACCGAGCGTTTCCGATTGCACCCGAACATAGCTAATAACTATGATCGGCAATGCCGACTAGTCAGCCGATTAATCGGCAAATTAGGCCTAGTTTAGGGCACAGGATAACATTCCTAGGCATACTTTATTTTGCATGCACAAACCTATACAACACTCATTGTACGCTATACCAGTATAACTAAGTACGAGTATGTAACTAGGCTAACATTAATGGATTACAAATAAATATTTTTCATTTTTTTTCATTTTTTCAATTGAGAACTGATTAGTCGGCCGACTAGCTAGTCGGCAAAGTTCGTAGTCGGCCCATCTCTAGTATATACATCTTATGTTCGGTGTTCCGTAAAGCTACACTTTAGATTACCATGGATCTAATTCCGGTTTATTCTAACGTTTTATTTAGTACTTATGTGATCAACTACTTTGTCAGTACAATTAACTTTTCTTTGCTTTTGACTCCCTACATTTTGTTCTACCCTTGGTGTCTTTTTCTTAGTTTTATTTGTACTCTAATTATTATTTAAAAATAATAAATAAAATAAAATAATTTATTTCTGTAAGTAGGCCCTCAAGGGCTCTTTTACATGTCTCATCTCTAATTCTTTTCTTTTGGCGCTTCGGGTAATTGACCTTCTGGTGAGAAGAAGCGCCGGAAGAAACTCACCAGTTTCTCTTTTCGACCAACGAGTCTTACAACAATATGTCGTTAATATAAGATTTCATTAATACATTACATTAAACTTAAAACTACATTTATAGAGATGTAAAGGGTCTCTCTATGCGTCCAACAAGACAAATAAAATTATAGAAAATAAATTGATACTAAAATTAATGGAGATTTAAAGAGTCTCCGTAGTCAAAATATTATGTTTTGGAGGTGTAAAGGATCTCCAAACGTCAAAATACAAACTGAGAATATTTACTTGATATCTTACAGAAATATAAAAAAATCTGTGACTCACGATATAACTTAAAACTACTTAAATTAAAATCAAAAACAATTTTCCTTAGAGATGTAAATGGTCTCCATTTTTAGTGGAATTCACATCTTTAGGTTCTTTAACAAAACCTTTTGAAGGCCCTGCTATTGCCTCTTGTTCTTTAAGGCGCTTAGTACACCTATCGTTCTTGATACCAACTGCTTTCGTAAGTACGTCTCTATAAGTTGAAAATTGCTTTTGACTTTGATTTTTGTAGTATTGAAGAGGGATCTTCAATACTACAAAAATCTCTAAAAATTCTTGTAGACCTAGATATTCTACCGTTCATTTCCCTTTTTTCGGACCCTCTCGCTCAATATTGAGCAGAAGTGAAATGTTTGTTCGCCGGTGTTTGTACGCTGCGTCGGTTTTATCAGAGATCGTAAAGTTGTCGGATAGAGGGCCGAGGTTTGGGCTAAGTGAAAATATGGGGGCCCCTGGGACGTGACGCGGCTGTACAGAGTTTTGGAGATGCGAACTTTTTGCAAGAAAGAAAGAAAATACATTCATTCATGACAGTAAAAACAACAAAAAAATATTATAAATTAAACTTAAGATACGCTGCCATAAAACGGTCCCACCTCAGCAAAATGCCGACCTTAGAGCCAGCGCTGGTCTTCCGGTGGAACCAGATAGGGGCGACGTCATGCCGGGAAACTCAAACAACCGAAACAACATTGATATTAGTAACCGTAAAACCTGGTTTCGGCAAGGTTTACAAATGCAATGCAAAATAATTAATGAATATTTAACGCAACACCACCAAATATCAACAACAACGTGTATCAACACCAAAAAAAAAGAAAACGATATAGGTAGGGGAGACCGGGTATGGTTGTCTCACGGGTTGGTTGTCACAGCAGCCATTAAATAATACGAAACGGAGGAATAAGTGCATCGATTGGTGAAGTAGGGAAGGAGGTGAAGCTCTTGCGATCTTTTAACACCGAGCGATGCAATTATTCCTTCGTTTCGTATTATTTAATGGCTGCTGTGTCAACCAACCCGTGAGACAACCATACCCGGTCTCCCCTAGGTAAAAAAACGGTAAAGATAGCAGTGGCGTGACGTAAAAGATATCCTTAGGCAAGCCGGTGGAAATTTGGCGTACATTTTCGTTAAGAGTTTTAGAATAAGGTGCTCAAATGCCTGATATTTGGCAAGCCGGTAGGAATCGAGTTCTTTGGACGCCACGCCACTGATAGGTAGGTTAGGTAGGCCTGATGCATGTAGTAGTGTACGGAATGTATGGAACTTATGCCCTTTTTATAAAATGAAACGTCAAACTATCTATACGGACAGGTTACTTCTACATGCAACAGGTACTTAAGTTTTTTACCTATAAACAACGGTTACCACTTACTCAGCTAGTATTAAAGAAAAGCGGTAAAAAGGATTACCTCTCAGCTAGCATTTTGCCATCGCCATTTTGTTTGTTCGCGGACGATGTAACAGCTATTGGAGCGATTTTCTTAAAATCGGTGTAGGGAACGTGCACGACGAAGGTGCTGCCAACTGGTGCCGACAATCTAAATCAAGTACCCTCTCATGCTCGGGCCATATTAACGGAAACGCCGTTAATTTATTGCGATGAAGGACGATTAACGTCAGTGTAGCTACGACTCACTATATTTGACATTGACACTTAGATATTGTCATTGACAGCTTGATTTGATAGGGGTGATAGTTTGCTTTATTCTCCACTCGTGTCTCTTTTGTCGTTTCGTGCTGCCACCTATAGTTATGACAATGGTTGACATATAGGGTATGATTTAGACTGACAGACTTTTCAAAAAAGAAATCTACCACTACTTTTTACACAAAATATAATCTCATATACCTACTCCATCGTTCGCAGCTCGAGTCTATATCATGTAGGGCTTGTCTGTGTCCACAATATACGGGGTTCCGCGAGACTGGCAATATTTCCTCGATCCTATCTTTTCGACGACCTAAGGCCACGTGCATATAGGTAGTTTCTTCCGGAAATTTCTAGAATATTTCCAGAATTAAGTTTGCATTTTGTTCTAATGTGGTCCGTTTCGGTTGAATTTAATAGTGTTAAAGACAAAACGGTCATAAAGTTTTTGAGTTCTTTTTTTACGAACTTCAAAAAAGAGTGTTTTCAGTTTGACTGAATTTTTTGTGTGTATAGGTATATTATGCGATATACTTTTATCATAATATATTTTTTTATTTTCTCCATAGAGGAGAAAAAATACTTTCGCTATTTTTGGACTGATGTTTTTCATGGAATAGATGCATTGAGTAGCTTTTTTGCAGTTAATCTCGTTTTATGGTCCTTCGAAACGTTCCAGTCAACAAAATTAGCACAAAAAAAAATCACGACAACCGTCAATCAACCAAAACGTGGGTAAAAACGTAAACCGATGGAAACTGTGGATTTACTGTGTAAAAGGGGAAGGTCTGCATTAGCCCCTGTCAATCAGAGTCGCAAATATACTTTTTTGTCAGCGGCTCACACGTGCAAAACCTAAACAACCTATCATATTCTTCATTTCAAGGCTTACACGTCATTTTAGTTTCAAAAGAGTGAGCCGGTATCAGTTTTTGTTATTCTATTTACTACTGACCCTTATCAAGGCTCATGAGATTTAGCAAAGTTTTTGTAAATTCTATTTCATTTCAATTTGTTTTTGTTTTCTTGTTGTTTTTTTTTTGTAATTTTGACTTTGTTGACTGAGTGATATTTTGTGACCAACTTTGCTAATCTTTAATAACTTAAAAACTTAGAATTTATGCAGTTCTCTTTTCTATCCGTGCGCATTATAATTCCATAAATATTAAAAGTTATAATATATTGTTTGTCATAATTTTTGTTAGTCATAATTGTTTTCCCTCTGTAACAGTTTAGTTTTCAGGATTTTGTTAATATCATTCCGTAAAACCCATTAGTTTAGGTTAAGTTCTGTAACAATTCTGATAAGTGAAAGGTTTCAGAGAAAACAAATTATGACAAATGCTGCATTATGACAAGCATAACATTATGACTAAAATTTCATGCAAGCATATAGGTACATAATAACAAATAAATATACGGGACATCTTACAAATTGATTCAGTTCCAAACTAAACAAAGCTTGTATTATGGATACTAGACGACAATATACATACTTATATAGATAAATACATACTTAAATAAGTAGAAAAAATCCATGACTCAGGAACAAATACTCGTGCTCATCGCACAACTATTTGCTCTTACCAGGATTTGAACCCGGGACCTCTAGCTTCGTAGGCGGTGTCACTCCCCTAGGCTTTACGTGTTGTCCCTCTGGACCCGCATATGGACCCTCACGATGTTTTTCCTTCACCGAAAACCTGATCAAACCATTTTTTGTATCTATATAAGTTGCGAAAAATTGGGCAAATGAAATGATACTTTTTGCCCCAGAACGACGCAGTTGTGTTCACAGCCTTATAGGCTTTTACTCGCAAAAAATATATACCGACGTGTAGCATAATAACTTTATTTTATAAATCCTTTCTTTAAGTGATTTACTTTATGCCTCTTTCTTTCTAACTTCGGGTCAACTTTTTCAGTACAATTTAAGGCAATACGAGTATAGCTGTCTTCTTCTATTCAGTAGGTATCTTTTAATATTTTCATCCCCAATACCAGCTGAAGAGATAAATTTCGAAAAAGCTTTAACTTCCGAAAACATCATGTTTCAAGACAGATTTTATGGTAATCTTAGAAAATGTCGGTAATTTTGAAGACCGATAATAATTGTATGTTTTATGTGTTAATTGATGAAGTAATAGTGGGATTATAACAACATTACAATAACTAGATTTTTTTATATCATATAAGATTGGGTTAGCGACTTTTAAAACTATTCCAAGTTTCATATCGATAACAGCAGTAGTTCCTGAGTTATCTGGCTGTAACAGACGGACAGACAGACAGAGTCGCACCATAAGGGTTCCTTTTTTACCATTTTGGTACGGAACCCTAAAAAAACATTTTACAGATACTTAATTTATAATTAATTAAATAAAAGTTAAAAGTCGGTAATTTAAAATTTAAAATGTATTAAGTGTCATTAGAATAACTTCTCACTGATATTATACTTCAATGCTTAAACGCTTTTCGTACTAAAAAAATCATACATTATATTTTATATTAGAACTATTCCCCGTAAACCAGCGGTCGGCAACCTGCGGCCCGCGGCCCGCATGTGGCCCGTGAGCCGCTCACTTGCGGCCCTATATTCCGCTCTTTATTGCGGTCACTATATTCCGAATTGTATAAAATCACGAATTATTAACAAAGTGCGGCCGGCGTCAATTTCTTTAGCCGTGTGTGGCCCTTGGTTGCTAAGCGGTTGCCGACCGCTGCCCGTAAACGATCGACTGATCTAATTATACACAAGAAAGTATAGGTAGTTTCACGAGGGTTGAGGTGAATGATTACACACACAGCTACATGAAGTACACATTGCATAAAAAGTGAATGAATGAAATGAGTGAGTGAGTAAATAAACACAAGGTTATAGTTTAAACAAACTTCTTGGTCTGTCTTGCAATTCACTGTTGAACCTGCTATCGGTAAGAATAAAAATAGGTAAAAAAACTTTTTAAGTTAAACGGTTTTATCTTATGTTAAAAAATGTACCAAAAAGTAGAAAATAAAGGAGGACCGGACAAAACGGTCCCAAGAACCAATAGCGATGTGACCTATATCATTAGAAAGGTGTTTCAATATACTACAATATTTACTATGGGAGCTCATTTCAAATCACTGTGTGAAAAAAGTTATGGCCATATAAAAAACTTATTTTCATAGACAATTTAAAGCAATAAAAATGAATTATTTCATATTCCTTGACGTTACAGTCCACCTGTCAGGCCTCCCCGGCGCCTCAGGCTTCCCCGGCTCCTCCGGCCCCCCAGGCTGCCGCTAGCAGTCTCGCCCACGCTCTGCGTGCAGCGACGCCGACGAGGACAGGAAAAGGAGTCGGTCCCCGGTACGCGTAAAAACGCCGGCGGCGGCGCCCACCTTGCGATCGCCTCCTGCAGCCATCTTAGTGGCGTGTTTGCTTCGGGCCTTTAGGGCTTTCGCCTTGCTGGCCTCCAGCTCAAGTCCCGTCAACGGTGCGGGGGGTGCCTTTGGTGCCCTGCTATGCTAGCGGTCGCCTGGGGGGCCGGAGGAGCCGGGGAGCCTGAGGGGCCAGGGAGGCCTGACAGGTGGACTGTAATGTCATGGAATACGAAATAATTCATTTTTATTGCTTAAAATCGTCTATGAAATTAAGTTTTTTTATATTGCCATAACTTTTTTCACACAGTGATTTGAAATGAGCTCCCATTGTAACTATTGTAGTATATTGAAAAACCTTTCTAATGATATATGTCACGTCGCTATTGGTTCTTGGACCAGCCTCCATACGTTTTTGCCGGTTCTCTTTTAGGACACAAAACTGGATCTTTTCGAGATTTTGACATCTGTTAGGTGGAAAATCGTACAATAAGCGGAATAACTAATAATCTGGGACTTAACATACTAAATAAAAACGTGGGGCGCAATTATTAAATAATATTCCTTTGGATGGGCTTTCAAATACATGAGTTTTCCTGCTTACATAATTAATAACACCCGCATCATGCCTTGCCTGGATTTATAACACACAGGTAATAGACACATTAAGCAAAGTACCTATGTTCTAAAACTATCTCAAAGTATCAAGCAGTTAGTGCAAACCGCATCAAGGTAGTCCAGCAGTTTTCATGTTTATACGGACAGACAAACAGATGCGGGCGGATATATTGTTTCATAATATGTAGAGATACAGATAGATGCAAATACAATGCGCCCCACGTTTTTATTTAGTATGTTAAGTCCCAGATTATTAGTTATTCCGCTTATTGTACGATTTTCCACCTAACAGATGTCAAAATCTCGAAAAGATCCAGTTTTGTGTCCTAAATTTATTTTCTACTTTTTGGTACATTTTTTAACATAAGATAAAACCGTTTAACTTAAAAAGTTTTTTTACCTATTTTTATTTTCTAGTTTTTAGTTTAATATTCAACTTTTGTCTAAAAACCATTCCGCAAACTATTCCTTATTTTGAACTATCCTCATTTAATTTTTGTGAGTCCGAAGAAAGTCAGGAGCAGAACAGTAGAATTTTTCAAATATTAGGTACTAGTAACCCTCTCTAGTTTGGTTGGACTCATTTGGTTGGCATTGATGAGTCCAATACTTTATACTTGGGATCGAGGAACTGATGATTGAATTAGAAAGCTACTAATCAATTTTAAAGGTAAAGTCTCTTGTCATTTTTGCGAGTACCAATGACGAGTTTCAGGGTGCAAAACCGATGATTGCACGTTCAATACTGCGGAGCTGAAGAGTAACTTTCTGCGTATCACCAACTACGCATATTATCCCAATGTACTCGTAGCTCGCACCTACGCAAACATAAGGACCGAGTTAAAGGCATTTGGGTGTTTGTAAATACCTGAATGGGCTCAGCTTGCCACACTGTGACGATATACGCTTACGGTTTGGGGTTACTAGTAACAGTTCTTTATTTTACTTTCCGTTTTCTTACACCGTCATCAGGCCCTTGGCACTAAGTATAACGTACCAGACTTGTCAATACAAACCGAATTACACAAAACTCGTTGGGATTAAGTAACGTCAAAATACTTCCATTATCTACCTCCAAACTCCCTCATCAAACCTTCATCGCCAAACCGCCGCCTCGCCGTTCAATGTAAAGGAATCATCAGACCGTCGCTATCAAATATAACGCATTGAGCTCAACAGTACCAAGCGAATGCCCACACTTAGAGGAGTAACTAGTAACGGTTGAAGAGTTCCACTCTCTACCTCCTGACTCCATTATCAAACCCTCGCCATCAAGTTTAACGTAACGGGCTTGTCAATACAAAAAAAATTAGTCCACACTCGAAGGAGTTACTAATAACGGTGGAAGAGTTGCATTCTCCAGCTCCTGGCTCCATCATCATACCGTCGTCATTAAGTAGAACGTATTGAGCTCAACAGTACCAAGCGAATGAGCCCACACTCAAAGGAATTACCAGTAACGGTTGAAGAGTTCCACTCTCTACTTCCTGACTCCATTATGAGATCCTCGCCATCAGATTTAACGTAACGCGCTCGTCAATACCAACCAAATATGACCAAAGTCGAAGGGGTTACTGGTAACGGTTAAAGAGTTCCACTCTGTACATCCTGACTCCATCATCAGACCCTTGTCACCAGGTTTAACGAATCGGGCTCGTCAATACCAAGCGAATGACCCAAGCTCGATGGAGTTAGTAGTAATGGTTGAAGAGTTCCACTCTCTACCTCCTGACTCCATCATCAGACCCTCGTCAACAGGTTTAACGAATCGGGCTCGTCAATACCAAGCGAATGAGCCCACGCTCGATGGAGTTAGTAGTAACGGTTGAAGAGTTCCACTCTCTACCTCCTGACTCCATCATCAGACCCTCGTCACCAAGTTTAACGAATCGGGCTCGTCAATACCAAGCGAATGAGCCCAAGCTCGATGGAGTTAGTAGTAACGGTTGAAGAGTTCCACTGTCTACCTCCTGACTCCATCATCAGACCCTCGTCACCAGGTTTAACGAATCGGGCTCGTCAATACCAAGCGAATGAGCCCACGCTCGATGCAGTTAGTAGTAACGGTTGAAGAGTTCTACTCTCCAGCTCCTGACTCCATCATCAGACCACCTTGAATTTATCATAATGTTGTATTGTCACGGAAACAGAATCTGTGTGCAAAGTTTCATAAAAATCGGTTTAGTAGAAGTAGTTGAAAAAGCTGCCGCAAGATTTGACCCAAACAAACTTACAAACTTGACACAAACACGGTAAGCTAAATAAAACCGTTTAAAAAAGAACAGTAATTTCAAATTCCCGCTGTCATTACATGACAGTGTTGTTGTGTGCGTGGTCTCAACTCTCGTGAAACTACCTATATGTATACGTAATTAATTTGAGTTAATTAATTTTTACTTCCCGTAATTAACTGAGGCCTTCAGAGTTTTACGTTCTTTTTGAAGCTGGATTGAATGAGTAAAATAATTTATATCAAAGCAAATTACATATTTTATAGTTAATTTTATACGATAATGAATCCTTATATGACAAGACAACTCCATGCTTACCGAAGTAGTACACAAGTTTCTACCCTTAAAATGTACTTCAATTACCTATATACCGACAAAATATGACACAAAGCATACAAAGATCTGTTCATCTTGTTGGTGGACGTCCGACGCTGCGCTTGCCGAGTCATGGTCTCCATTCGAGAACCTTTCGGCCCCAACGGCCATCTGTTCTACGTGCTATATGTCCAGCAGTGGCCGTCCTATGGCTGAAATGATGATGATGATACGTTGTCTGGAAGAGATCGCTCTTTAGCGATAAGACCGCTTATTGTTTATATAAGTTTGCATTGTAATTATTCTTTTGGTGTGCAATAAAGAATTGTAGCTATATCTGCTAGTGCTACGGTAAATATATAGGCTGGGAGTCGGAGGATTCGAGAGAAACCAGGTGGTTTAGTAAATTCCTTTTAATTATGGAATTACAAAGTAAAATAGGAATAATTAACACTAGTTTATTCTAACCTAAAGGTGACTAGTGGACGATGTTAGTACCAAAAGTAACGTGTGATTTCACAATTGTGGAATCGTCGACCACGGGGTCACGTACTGCTGCGTCGGCGCACCGTGCTTGTTGCTGCGAGCGCATCAGCGGGTGTATTCTGGTAAACACCGGTATTCTATAAAGAGTTGGATTGCAGTTTCTTTGCAGGCATATAACACCTCCATCCTCAGCTTGGCAATTATTCGAGAGTCCTTGAGAATATTGTCGAGCCAGTGCTAATCTGTATGTTCCTGGGGTGTGCTTTTGGATCCTCTGGTATCTGGTAAATTACTTCTGGATTGCTGGGTCCATTAGCTGGTTCTGGTCGATGCTGTTTCGTGAGGAGACGGCGACCCATTATAGTGGTGGTAAGCGCGAAGGCGACGACAATTATGAGATACACCGGTATGGTGGTGTGGTATAGGCTTAATTGGTCGCTCTGGTCCAGGTTTACGGGTAACTGGGTGGATATCTTCTTGTCGCTGATGTGCAGGTTTTCCAGGTTGATAGAGTTCAATGTAAGCGAAGGAGCTTGTTCTCGAGCCTCTATTTCATCCGCTGAAGACGTATCCGGAATTTGAATAATTCTTAAAGGGTGACCTTCAACCAGATCATTGGCATTGGTGATGGTGAAATCTGGAGTCTTCAGGGTGCATTTAAGCGGAATGGTGACAAGGAAGCTTCCTTGGATAGTTCTGAATTGCTCCTGGCCGCAAGATATCCGTACTTTAGTCGGTCCTGGTAGACTTATTACGTACTGCTTGCTGTCCAATTGTTGTAACGCGGGTTTGGTCAGGAATATCCTGGAAAGCTGGCATGATGGCTTGAGCTGCTGCGACACGATGAGCTGATAGGTGCAGTCCGGTTGATTTTGTATCCTTCTGTTGAATTGTTCTTCGCAGAGGTGCCAGGATTTTACCTTCGGGCATTCTGCCTCCATGTACACAGAATCATGTTCATGAATTGCTATATAAGGGGAAGGAGGCATTACGACCTGACGATTCCTGTCAGGTACCAAAGCTAATTTGTATAGATCGTAAATTCTGTCCACTACAATCGGCACCTTAAAACTAACACTACTTGCCTATCTACGTAATATGACCCAGTTTTAATGAGGTCATAATACTCCCTAAGATCTATATCGAGAATCTCATCCTTAGGATAGAGGATTCTTAACTTATCTAACATACTTCTAAGAGCAGAAAAGCTCAGCATCGAGTGGGGTATACTTGATGCGTGTATAAAAGCTAATGCGTTACCTAACTTATCTAATTCTTCTGACAAACTATCCAAATTGTCACCTAGAATAAGCATATATTGAGCCAGATGCGCGAATTTAACTAACTCTGTCTCAGCGTTCTTTTCGCTCTGAATTGCGTGTGTTACGGCTTGAGCTATTCGCTCCTGGTTCGTTACTATGCTACCTAGAATTTGCGAATGTTGCAGCATCCATTTTTCCGATAGACTAATATGATTGTTAAATTCTGATTCCAATGTATGTTCATTACTTTGGAGAGTCCTAATGGCGTCATTATACTTTATGGCATCGGTATAATCTAAATTCCCAGAAATGCTCTTAATTATGGATCCAAGGCCGTCTATAAGCCCTCTTTTTACACGATCGGGCTCAAAAGTCCGTACCTGTTCCGAAACCCTTTCTAACTTATCGCTGAGGAATGACATATGCGGTTCGTATAGGGAAAAGGTCTTATTGTTAAGTTGGGGATAGGGTATTTGTCGTCCAGGGTCTTCTCATTCAATTTCCTGAAGTCCACAACCAGACGCCATTTGGTTCTACCAGAGGCGTCCACTTTCTTCGGAACTACCCAAATGGGGGAGCTCCATGCAGACTCGGATGGACGTATAATGTTCTGCTCCAACAACTTGGCAACTTGATCCTTTACTTCCTGACGGTGAATGTAAGGATACCGATAGCTTTTGCTATAAACCGGTAATTCGTCAGTAGTTCTTATTTTATGCCGGACTTTATTGGTGAAACTGAGGGGCTCTCCCTCAACATAAAATACGTCAGCATATCGCGAGCACAACGCTTCTATGTTAGCCCGCTCCTCGACATTCATATGATCGGTGCGCAATCGCGATAACACGTGACGAGCGCGATCCGACGTCGGTTGTTCGGTGCGAGTGCACTCAACATTAAATATTTCCGCCTCAACAGGATGATCCATTGAAAAAATTACATCGTTCGAAGTCGGGTTTACAACTTCTAATAAGCCACGATTACTATTTACTTTTGTCATACATTCCGTTATAAAACAATTCGAAAAAGTCTGATGTGGCACCAGAACCCCCCCGTCCTGACTACTAATCGGGATTCTAAGAAGCCGCGAGGAATGAGCCGGTATAATATCCTCGTACAAATTGCAATTCCTAGAATTATACATCCTTATGGGATTGGTAGCATTTTTAGTGATCAGCATTTTATTCTTTAAATCAATATTAGATTCCCATTCGTTTAATAAATCCAAACCAGTTAACCCGTCAAAGTAATTATGAAATTTATACACGAAGAATGTTACGTCGTTACGACCTTTAAACTCCGGAAAGCATGGCAAAGTTACCGAGTAATCGTTTCGCGTAGTAGCGTGGACATTTGTTACCTCGAACGGATCATATTTCCATTGTACGGTGGGAAAGTATCGACTAACCGAATCGGGATTTATAAATGACTGATTAGCCCCGGTATCTATTAATAGCTTTAACGGCGGGTTATTTATCTGAATGTATGGTAATTGACGTTGTGTCTGTAGGTTAAGTTCTATTTTGGTTTGCCTGACCTTGAGCTCTCCTGAAAATCCTCGGGATGAGATGAGGAGCTTTCAGCCTTTTCAGGTGCCTCCCTGGGGTCTGGATATGAGATTTCAGGATACTGAAGTTGGTGTTCAGGTGCGTCGTAGTAGGCATTATAGTCAGTAGGGTAACTGTCATAGTAGTCGTCTTGATAATAGTCACTATAGTAATTGTCATAAGGGTCATGTTCATAAGCGCTGTATTCGTCAAAATTCATCTCTCTAGTTTTAAAATAATTAGTAGGTGGCGGGTTCCTGAAATTAGACCAACTCTGAGGAGGTAGTTGCTTAGCAACATAATGACTTACGCCACTCATCGGGCGTGGGGCGTTATTTCCATTACCCTGGAACTGTTGCCTGGGCCTGAAGGAATTCTCCTGTGGGTTGTAGTTAGGGGGTCGCGCCCCGAACATCTGCTGAGTGCGAGTAGGGCCTAAAGGAGGTCGATTGAAATTCGGTTTCCACATAGGTGGAGCCTGCTGAGAGGACTGAGGTAAGTATGATTGTACAGGGCTCGGCCGGGATGGACCGGGCAGACTGAACAAAGGCTGTCTGGGTGGTGGCATACTAAAGCCAACCGGCATGTTACCTACCGGTATTTTAGACGGCTGAAAATCAGTGGATCGCTTTTCTGAGCGATCGTGGCGTTGCTGTAAATATAGCGTATTAATCTCCTCGTGTACAAACTCCAATGCCTTTTCTATAGTTTCCGGCCGCATGCAGCGCACACGCGAACCAAGAGGGTCCTTGAGACCCCGTACATAGGCCTGCAGGGTCAATTTCTTATACAAATCGCGCTTAGATTCAATTGTAGTTTTAACCGTTTCGTGTAAGGAAACATACGTCATTAGGGTACTGAACAGGTTCTGGCATTTTTCATAAAACTCCTGAGGACTAGTATTCCCCTGAGATAGCAACGCGAGATCGTTGTATAAAGAAGTCTCGTCGCGTTGATCAGCAAAATTATTAACTAGAGACTTACGGATTCCCTCCCAGGTGTCTGGGACCCCATTCGCATTGATTAAGCGGGCGGCGGGCCCAGTTACCTTATTAAGTATACCGTCTATTAACCCAAAATTATCTAGGTCCTGATTCGGGCGAACGTATTCCTCTACCATCTGATCGCATAATTTAATGAACCTCGTGAGTACGTTCGGGTTACCGTCAAACTCGGGTAATAGGCGGAGGGCCTTGAAAATGTCGTCCAAGTGAGCCATATTGCTTACCTGAGACGAATCTGAGTCAGAACTCGAATCTAAATTTATATTTCTGATTTCGTCTAAATTTCTATATCTATTATTTCTACCTACACTAGGGGTACTCGATTGCCGTGGATGGAAAATCTTGACCTTTACCTTAAACCACTACGGAAAAATATGCTTCCCCTTAACAAGCCACTCTAGAACGATTCTGAGGTACTCACAAATACATTCCAGTTCTCTGCAGTATCGATGTCTGGATACTCCTCCGCCCTCAGCACGTAGGTTCCGCCCTCGACGTGGCGACCGGTGTGACTGCTCTCGACGTGGTGACCGTGGTTCCGTCTACGCGTCAACGGAGCGCGAAATTTCGATTTTGGAAATTTGGATACCGCGCTCGCGAACCGGCCCGCGAGGTACGTCTCTCAACTGCGCCAAATATATAGGCTGGGAGTCGGAGGATTCGAGAGAAACCAGGTGGTTTAGTAAATTCCTTTTAATTATGGAATTACAAAGTAAAATAGGAATAATTAACACTAGTTTATTCTAACCTAAAGGTGACTAGTGGACGATGTTAGTACCAAAAGTAACGTGTGATTTCACAATTGTGGAATCGTCGACCACGGGGTCACGTACTGCTGCGTCGGCGCACCGTGCTTGTTGCTGCGAGCGCATCAGCGGGTGTATTCTGGTAAACACCGGTATTCTATAAAGAGTTGGATTGCAGTTTCTTTGCAGGCATATAACACGGTTAACTAATATAGAGATAAATAAATAAATAAATATTAGGGGACAATCTTACACAAATCGTACTAGCCCCATAGTAAGCTCAATAAGGCTTGTGTTATGGATACTAGACGACGATATATTTAATAGATACGAGTACAAATACTTAAATACATAGAAAACATCCATGACTCAGGAACAAATATTTGTGCTCATCACACAAATAAATGCCCTTACCGGGATTCGAACCCAGGACTTCCTGCTTCGTAGGCAGAGAATACATTTAGTCTCGGTTTAGAAAAAACATATAAACGAATTACAAATCGTCCCTCCTAGGAAGTCGGTTAAATATGAGGTAATCTAATACATCAATGATTGATATCTGAATTAGTGTAGTTTCAAGTACATACACAAAAAGATAATAACCACATTTTTACTAAAAAAAACCCGACCGCGGTGCACTTTGAAACTGCATAAAATCCGCCATTTTGTTTATTTTAACGAACTTCATACCCAGTGACACTCGCACTATCAAGACGAATCTAATGATGTATCATTTATCAAAATCGGATGTGCCGTTGAGTAGTTACGAGCGGACACAGAAACGGATATACATACATACATACAGGTCAAACACATAACCCTCCTTTGGGCTTCGCCGCAGTCGGGTAAAAATAATAAGGGTACAAAGAAAGTCGGGCTGTGTTATTGCCGATACTTATAATAAATACCTTTCCTAATAACCTGTTTCGAACATAGCCTATTATGACAAAATGAAGATCAGGTTCTCATTATACTTACCGTAATAATACGAGGAATCATATATCCCATCAAAAACATTACATGTAAAAAGATGAAAGTCTCGCAACGCAGTTCTCCTACAACAAAAAAGTTTTGAGATGTAAAGTTAAACCAAGTCAGTACCGGGGGGGTATCAACAGAACTCGATTTCCACCGACTTGCCTATTATTAGATCTATAAAATGTGTTCCTCCACGGTTAAATAATAGGCAAGTCGGTGGAAATCGAGTTCTGTTGATACCCCCCGGTACTGACTTGGTTTAACTTTACATCTCAAAACTTTTTTGTTGTAGGAGAACTGTGTTGCGAGACTTGCATCTTTTTACATATAATGTTTTTGATGGGATCTCATTTCTTTTTGTAAGTGGTCTTCCTTTAATTTATTACATTCCAATCCATTCTTTTCAATTTTAACTGCAGAACTAGCTTTGTAATCGCATGTATTTGTATAGGATTACAAACTTATGTGTGCAGTTGTGACTGAAATTACAACATATTTAGGTTTTTGAGGACTTGATAAGCTAAAAACTAACTATGTTTAAAATTTGGAGCTTGTAGGTCTGCTAGAAGTACCTTAGAATTAAGATGATCAGTGAGTCAGTGACAAAACTAAGGAACTTTGACATACAATAGTTCTTAAACTACACGTTCATATTGAATGATATTGAGAATATATATAAGTCTTACTGTGCCCTATATATTCCTGAATTTCAGGGTTCTAGCTTTAGCCAGTACAAAATTACGGGAGGCTGAAAATGGCCTGAATGGCTTCGAGAAAAGGATGGTACGGCCGTGCCTTTGATTTGCTCGACTTGGCGGGGGCACTGCCGTGCCCCCAGATTTTCTTGATGGCAAGTAATTATACTTGGAATCATCTTGACCACGAATTATGAGCAAAATAATTTAATATGTAAGTATGTATGTATGTAAACACTTTATTGCACATAAAATCATACAGAAACAGTAAAAAATCAATGCTCATATACAAAATGTTTGCAATCGGGCACGCATGTTAAGACTGATTGAATTATATTGCAATATGACTATTTCAATGATGAACTTTTTAGGAATCATCATATTTACTGGAAATATTTTGAGTTTAATGTGGACCGGACAAACAGACAACACAGACGGTAAGACAGAGCTGCCGGTTCAAGTCCGGCTTTAGCAGTAGTGTGTCGCATTTGATTTTTCAATGTATTTGCTCAATGTATCTAAGTATAATTATTTCAATCATGCTACAATCAAATCAAGCATGTAGAAATCTGTTTATTCTGTATTCGATATTGTGATTTAAGTATTTATTTTTAAAAGCGATAGCGCCCCCCCAGGTTAGCATCAACGCCCCCCAATTTCTTTCAAGGCCCCTACCGCCCCTCTGGAAATCTTGAACGTCCACTGGGGGGCGGTAGGTACCAATTTGGGAACCTATGCTCCAGCATGAATCGCACCATCTGCACCTCGACTTTGATTGTATTGCGTGCACTTAAACGGCCGAAGTTTGACTACTAGTCTGTCTTTATACTTTGTTTTTAGAGTCTACCCCTTCTACCAGGGCATGGTGGTGGTAGCATGGAGACGCATCCACTCCCTACCTCAAATCAATCACTTCCCTATCTGTTATGATTGCTTCAGCCCATAACTTTCCTCTGTACGTTTAATTCTTATAACGGAACTGGGAACAAAGCTTCTAATAACGAAACAAAGTTTGCACCAACTAGGAATTGAATAATCTGGCTTTCCTCTCCACAGTCTCGAGAGAGCCAATCACAGAGCCCTACCATGAACTCACGAACGGTAAAGTCCTCGTAGTTTTTAAAATATTTTTTCTACTCCTGTACTGTTATCTGTCTTTTACTTGGTCACGAACACTAATATAAGAACATACATAATATGAGTTCAGAGAAGTCTATACTCTATTCCCCATAACAGCACTAGTGTCGTTATAGTCACTTTACGTTATTGCTAGCAGCCACAGACGTTTAAATCTAGGTTAAACTTAGGTCAAGGATTAAGCGCTCAATTTTAACTTTACGGTAAAAATGCACAACTACCAACTTCACAAACAATTAAATTCCTACATTTTTTAAGAAAAACAAAACTTTCCGAACTAAATTAATTGATGCCAACATAAAAAAAGTATTTTTAATTTAAGTATATTTTAAATTAAAAAAAAAAAGTTTACCATAGACACATACTGTCAGTCAAACGTCATATTTGCCTTGTTTCCAGGTTATGATTAATGTTGTATTTTATAATTTAAAACCTAGTCGTAGAAAGAGTATTGTATGCAACGTTGTATAATTAAGTCAAAAAACGCTCATTGCGTCTCTATTTGCGATAGTCGCCGCGTTCGCGGCTCGTATCGCAACTCACGCAATTCGCATTTTTTGAACCCACTTATACAACTGTTGCATAAAATACTATAAAACTAGAGGACTCCCGCCACTTCGTTCGCGGTGACACAGAATAAATAGTATTTTTTTTACAAGTCGATTCACGAGATCTGGCACGAATAGGTTGAACGAGCTAACGATAATGTTTATGTGAGCATCAAAAAAATATTAAATACAGATTGATTCAGCTACATAATCGAGTTTTTAGACTTTCTCGTCTCCAGTCTCTCTAGTCTGCATTGTGTATTTTATGAACAACAAAAAAATCCCTACTTACACAATCGGAACCTTGTTTGCACACTGAAGTGAAGCGTGGAAATTGCATCGAAACATCTAAATTTCGAATAGGTTTCGCATATCTTTGCGATGATTTCGTAGATCGGTGTCAGTGTAAAAACAGGGTATAAATTAAATAAAAACTCTATGCTATTAAAATATTTGTAGTGGACCATCAAATTTACCTTTCTGCCATATATTTTATCTGCTTACTCTTAATGATGTTCAGATTATTGAGTTTCTAATTTTTTTTTCGAAGAAGTTTTATGTGCTTGTTTACAAAATATTTGGATCCTCTCGTATAAGAACGTCACTCGACATCAGTGACAAGTGACATTACTTTCGTTCAATTCATTCGTGCCAGCTCTAATGAATCGACCTGTATTTTGACGTTTCGAGATCCTTTACAACTCCAAAACATAATATTTTGATAACGGAGACTCTTTACATCTCCATTAATTTTACTATCAATTTATTTTCTATAATTTTATTTGTCTTGTTTGGATGGATAGAGAGACCCTTTACATCTCTATAAATGTAGTTTTAAGTTTAATGTAATGTATTAATGAAATCTTATATTAACGCCATATTGTTGTAGTACTTGATAGTTGAAAAGAGAAACTGGTGAGTTTCTTCCGGCGCTTCTTCTCACCAGAAGGTTGCCCGAAGCGCCAAAAGAAAAGAAGAGATGAGACATGTAAAAGAGCCCTTGAGGGCCTACTTGCAGAAATAAATTATTTTATTTTATTTTATTTTATGTATGTACAGAAGTCTCTCTTTCTGACAAAACTGACGTTCGGGTCCGACCGCTGGACGGAACGCCCCGGATCCGACCGTCTCACTTTATCGCATAACGCGTGCTCTTTCTGGTCGCTGGTTAAGCCACTCCAGAGAGGCATACTATAAACTAAAACTAGATTAAAACTAAAATAAATCAAAAAATGGCCCCTGCGGCATAGTACCAAGGATGCTGGCAGCATTTCCTCGCTGGATTGTGAGACTGATGCGTTGAGCGAGTAGTGTAAAAACGGTTACACATTATAATCTTTCGACTCTTGTTAGAGAGAAGCACTATAATTGCTTATTATAAAATGTATAATACATCTTATGTACTATGTACTTGGGACATCTATAATGAGTGGATCCAGTAGTAGGGCCCCGTATTGTATTTGCGCCGCTCGACGAACGGTCACTCCATATTCGAGCAATCCTCGTGCGCACAATGCATTACGCTGGTGAACTCGCCGGCGGCTAGCTTTTCTGAACTAATTGAACGGAGTTGCCTGTAACAATGTATAGTTAATTACTGGACTGCCTTACATGCTTGCTATCATCGCAGTGCTGTTTTCCGCTTCTTTGTCTGTAACAATGTTTAGTCAACTAATGGACTGCTAAGTTTATCTTAAAGTTTATGTGGAAGTCTAATGAGGAGGTCTGTATCCAGCAGTGGACGTCCTATAGCTGAAATAATGATGATGATGATGAATTTCCTAATGCCACAGTTTTCCCTATCAGACACAACTTAGACGTCTGCCATGCTTGCCTGTCCGGAACACACTAACGCACTCGCAAGCGTGTAAATAAATAGCACCTGAAAGGCCGGCAACGCACTTGTGACTCTTTGAGTGTTGCAGGTGTCTATGGGCGACGGTGATTGCTTACCATCAGGCAACCCATCTGCTCGTTTGCCCCCTATTTCATAAAAAAAATAGCATTAGAGCATTTTTAGGAGTTTGGCAAGCGTGTAAACGTAGCATACATGCTTGCTATCATCGACCCTCATTTTATTCTATTATTTAACTAATTCAACACACCTGTTCGCCAAATTATTTTTCCCAAATGTTTAATTTGCCAACTGTTTCATTTCCCAACTCACGATTTTCTGTGAAATCATATTTTTTTCGGAACTTTCATAACACAAAACTAACTTAACCTACTGTATTCTATAAAACTATGAGAAAATACACCGAGAAAAATGTTTGGTTTCGGAGAAAATCGAAAGTTGGGACGTGAAACATTTGGGGAAAAAAATCAGCAATAAAGCAGGATACCAGCGGTCTATATCCAGCAGTGGGCGTCCGTGGCTGATAAAATAGATTCAATATAGGTAAAAAAGGAGAACAATCCACCTGCTCTTTAGCAGGTTTAAAAATGTTGCCTTAGCTCTATCATTGATATCTGAAAATAGCAAGGGAGGTTTATTCTCATCCCTTTGACCAACAATGTAAAAACTTTATTTTTATACCTAAGCTAAACATAGAAGGGAGTCTATTGATTTAGGTCCTATAGGTTAATGTATAAGTTCATCGTCAATATCGTCACAAACACAGAGAGATTCGGTAGACGTGAGCACATGGACACAGAATATAAATAGAGCAGTATGGAAGCTACGCTTACTTTTTGAAATAAATACCTACGCTCCATTAGAGCGTTAGGGTTGTTTAAAATGAAAAGATCGCGGGCTGCCTGGGCGCGCGCACGTAACAAACGCAAAGCGCGACCACTCGCCTCCATGCGTCACTCGCGACCAAAGAGTACCTATAATAAGTATATACTCGCGACTGACGTGACGGCACCGCGAGATTCTCTTAGGGGCCTTGTAAAAGCGCGCGTCTATGTGTGCGTGCTTTTCGATCGTTTTGTTTGTAGCTTCCTTACTGCTTTAGCTTATATATATTCTGTGATATGGACGTTGAGATTATTGTTGATTACTGTCACGTAGGTACTAAGTACGTGACAGTAATCAACAATAATCTAAAAAATTTTTTTTTAGATGTGGCCGTATTACAGTCACTAGGCGGTATAATGAGGTTGAGGGTTAGGGCAAAGACAACCAAGTATTACGACTTCAGCCATTTAGGAGCGCGCGACACGTATTTACACAGACGCAAAACGCGCGTCTGTGTGAGTGAACTCCATACTGTGGCAGGCCCGCGCAGGTCCAAATGCTCGCCTGTGGTGTGGCCGTACACGGCGCGCACACATGCGCGCTCCCGATGTACCGGACGTATATGAGGTTGAGGGTTAGGGCAAAGACAACCAAGTAGTACGACTTTTGCCGTTTAGGAGCGCGCGACACGTATTTACCCAGACGCACGACGCGCGTTTGTGTGAGTGAACTCCATACTGTGGCAGGCCCGCGCAGGTCCAAATGCTCGCCTGTGGTGCGTCCGTACACGGCGCGCACACATGCGCGCTCCCGATGTACCGGACGTATATGAGGTTGAGGGTTAGGGCAAAGACAACCAAGTAGTACGACTTTTGCCGTTTAGGAGCGCGAGAGACGTATTTACCCAGACGCACGACGCGCGTTTGTGTGAGTGAACTCCATACTGTGGCAGGCCCGCGCAGGTCCAAATGCTCGCCTGTGGTGCGTCCGTACACGGCGCGCACACATGCGCGCTCCCGATGTACCTTTTGTTGGAAGATAAACTACCGTATACCGTGGTTAGGGGTTTCAAAACCCCCTTAGGAATCGATGGCCAGTGAGATTCTCTGTTTCGCGCTGCCGGATCCGTTTATTCGCTGAGCAACGCTTGTGTCAAAAAAACCACGGAAAACCAGTGCACTGTTGCTAAAACGCACATTTTGACAACACTGCAGTGGTCATACTGCCCTGCCCTCCTAACGTAAAGTGTAATAGCTATGTTCCTGGCTCGAACATAGTTACAATACAGGGCAGGGCAGTGCTTTGGCCCGTCAAAGTCGAAGCGACAAGTCGACCTTATCAGCACGTCTAGCATAACTGGCCGCGACTTCGTTTCTCGCGCGACAGAGCATCACCTGTCACTGTCACGCTATACTGAGTAGAAAGAGATAGGTAGCACTTGTCGCGCGACAAAGAGTCGCGTGTCACAGTTGTGCTAGAGGTACAGGAATGGTTCACTCCGCGATTTCGCCGCGCGGATACTAGTACCAAATTTTGCCCCTTCGGAGGGGCTTAGCCAGCGACCAGAAAGAGCACGCGTTAAGCGATAGAGAGAGACGGTCGGATCCGCTGCGTTCCGTCCGGTGGTCGGACCCGAACGTCAGTTTTGTTAGAGAGACTTCTGTACTTAGTACTGTTGCTTATTCTGTGAGCATATTTTGAATACCGATTACGGTTATTACTAGTTCAGGGACCAAATTATGTTAAGGATCTATTGACGATGTAATTATGAATTAGGAATTTAGGACTGGACCTAAAAGAATCCTATAAAACAATATTGAATCATAAAGGATACTCTTTCTCAGCATTTCTCTTACAATCTCGAGTCAATATTAGGTTTGTTTTCTTTGTAAAAGTTCGGCTTTGAAAGGGTTTGCTTAAAAGACAAATGTTAGATTTGCCGAGATTGAAGGCTCCAATAATCTGTTACATGATTCAATTTGTTCTACTTTCTAACTCCTAAAAAGCCGATATTGTTGTAGGGAACGTGTTGCGGGAACTATAGATGGCAGCACTAAACCGACAAAAGAGACACTCAAAGGAAACTTATCAGGCCTTACAAAAATGCGAAAATAATAATATAAATCTGTGCGGAAAGAGAATAGGATTTAGATGGGGAGGCGCTGTAATGCTTTTCTACCGTATTTGCAAAAAAAATGATGATGATGATGATGATGATTCATAATCAGCCCACAGATTGAAATAGGTAATAAGATAGTTTTATAAGCTAACGACCAATTTTTTGTTGAAACCTGTATTTTTTTAAATAATAATTATTATTATCGGGGTCTGAGGTGCCGTACTTGCATTTTGTATTTTACTTTTTATATGTGTATTGTAAAAAACCGTAAACAAAGATATACCTACAGAAATAATAATTCACTTGCTTTGCCCATTACTCTGTAGGTACCTCCTATACCTCCTCCCATTTTATGCGAAGTCAAGAACAACAGTTTTTTTTTCAAGTTTCCGAGCGAAAAACGGTTGTTTCCGACTTGTTTTCAAACGGCGCCCTCAACACAAGCGTGTTTTTATTTAAGTTTCAAAGTTTGCGTTCAAGATTACGAGTCCAATTGGTTAAGTTTGAAAATACACCTCTAATGAACTTAGGGTTTTCTTTTCCGAGGTCGTTAGGTAAGGCTGTGTTTCCACTAGTGCTGTGCGAGGTAACGGAGTGGTATGCGAAGAAAATCCACTAATGCCGAGCCGCGCTGAGCCAGGCTAAGCACATTGATTGGTGGATTTTTTCCTCGCACACATCTCCGCTCCACAGCTCTAGTGGAATCGCAGCCTAAACGTTTGGTACATCAGTCGCTGATAAAGTGAATGAATGAGTACCTACGAAAAAAGAACAGTAATTTCAAGATCCCGCTGTCATTACACGACATGTTGTGTGCGTGACCTCAACTCTGCTAGAACTATCTATATTCTATACTATTGTCATATATGACATCGTTGTCGGGTGACAACGAAGTCGCTAGCTAACAGTGGCGTGGCGTCCATAGAACCCGATTCCCACCGGCTTTCCTATTTTAAAGCACATGACCGGAGTATCTACTAGAGTCTGTGCGAAGAGTAAGATTTAGATTTGGAGGCGCTGTAATGCTTTTCCACCGTATTTGCCATACTGGTTAGGTTAGTTCCATTTTTCGCCACGCCTATACTCTTTCCGCACAGACTCTACTCCTGTAAAAAAAGTAATCCAAATCTGCTCCGGCTTTACTAAGAATATATTACACACCACGCCTCTGCTAGCTAATCAACATTGAAATTATAGGAATATAAACCGTACTGTGTTTTACTTGGTCACGAACACTAATATAAGAACATACATAATATGAGTTCAGAGATGCCTATACTCTATTCCCCATAACAGCACTAGTGTCGTTATAGTCACTTTACGGTATTGCTAGCAGCCACAGACTTCTAAATCTAGGTTAAACTTAGGTCAAGGATTAAGCGCTCAATTCTAACATTACGATAAAAATGCACAACTACCAACTTAACAAACAATTAAATTCCTACGGCTTTTAAGAAAAACAAAACTTTCCGAACTAAATTCATTGATGTCAAAAGTATTTTTGATTTAAGTATATTTTAAATTAAAAAAAAAAGTTTGCAATAGACACATACTGTCAGTCAAACGTCATATTTGCCTTGTTTCCAGGTTATGATTAATTTTGTATTTCAATAATTTAAAACCTAGTCGTAGAAGAAGTATTGTATGCAACGTTGTATAATTAAGTCAAAAAACGCTCATTGCGTCTCTACGTTGTATAATTAAGTCAAAAAACGCTCATTGCGTCTCTATTTGCGATACTCGCCGCATTCGCGGCTCGTATCGCAACTCACGCAATTCGCATTTTTTGAACCCACTTATACAACTGTTGCATAAAATACTATTCTTTCTTTCTAATAAAGGCAATTGTTAATTTAACTTTTTGAACGTAATTAGTGAGTTTTGGTTGTCACTCGACGACATATGACTCAACATGCACTATTTTAAAAGGAAACAAACATAAATGTAAATAGTCAATTTATTCGTCATAACTGATTTCATGAGATGGTGACGCTACTATCAAAATCTCCTCCTTAGCGTCCATATGCTCCATAGCAGACTCCGGTGAGCCCCGGTCATAATTCTCCACATTTATAAAGGAGTCAACGGTCAACTTCCCCATACTTCCATAGAATATTGCATCGGAGATCAGTTTGTTTGCTATCGTCCGCTGTCTGCCTTCTAGACCAAACAGCTGTAGACCAATGGCTTTTCCGATGACCTCCCATTCTTGGTCCTTCTTCGTCAGTATTCTGTTGGCACTGTCTATGAATTTCTCCTGCCTTTGGAGGAGGTCGAAGATTCTACGCTTTGGTTGTGGCGGCTGACTGGTTTCTCTCGTATCCTGGAAAACAAGATTTATATTGGAAAACCGCAACGTCAAAGTATAAAGACCGAGAAATTCGCCTATTGACTCGATTTTTTTTCTGTCGTAAATCGATTCTACTATTTGTGAGGAATAACAGCCACAAATTGTAATCAAAAGTAGCAGATCGCACTGAGCATTGAAAACGCCCTATACAAGAAAGTCATAGGTGACGTCATCGCTTCTATCGCTGTACTAAGTTGTATGAAAAAAAAATAGCATTTTGCCATTTTGAGCACGAAAAAGTGCGTTTAAGCACATAGTTGTCATACATTTATTTTTTCAGTGCTATTTAAGCAATCCGATAAAAAAATACCGTTTTTTTTAAACTTTGTGGTCTTATAACTTTATATTTTTATACATTTTTAGTTTATTTCTTTTGTGTTATGATAATTTAGTATTTTCCAATCCATGTGACTGTATTATGTTGTAAAATTCAACATTAGTCAACATCCGAATTGTCCAACTTCGTACGTTTAGGAGAGAGCAACAAATTGCGGCTTGCTTTCTCGCTCGCACCCGTAGCCCGTCCGCGTTTGCTCGCTCAGTCGCGTCGAGTATTTAGTAGAATGAACGTATGTTCGTTTATATCGTCTCTAATTGGTGTTTACAACGCAAGTAAGATATTCACATAACGACTATAAAAAATCTTCCACGACACAAAAACACACAATTTAAAAGTGTGAAATTTAAAAATTACCAATACGGTTGTTTATGACCTCCGTTCGTTTATTAGAATAAAATACAGCTTACTTTGGTACGCACTACAAGCAGTTTTAAGAATGCGTAAGAATGCTGCAGTACGGATCACACCGTATGCGCCTCGACCTTGAATGAATAGGTATTACGCGCTAAACGGCCAAAGAGTATAACTACTTGCATGTCTTTATACTTCGCTCATGTCGAACCATGAAGTGCAACAGATTAATGATGATGATGAGGTTACACTATATCTCTAAAATTTAGTTTTTTCAAAAGAATATTTACAAATTCCTTCTAAATATTGTTATGAAACGAAAACTAAGTTAAAAGATACTTTGTGAAACAATCATAGGAACTTCGCAAGATTTTTTTTTAACTTTACTTTCCTGTTTGTACGATGTTGGTTATTATATGTTACGCGGGGTAATTCTCCGCAACTCTACAACAAATAAGCGCCTATTTTGCGTGATTGTAGAAATGGATTTTTCATCAATTCAAAAGTCTAGGATTTCAATATATTAATAGGCGTGCAACTTAATAGGCTACTTGATGACAGTTCAAATCAGCTTCTTTTAATGAAGTGTCAAAACGCTCCGAAAGTATGCAGTTTAGTATGAAATACTATCTTGTGACGTCATGCTCATCATGGTGCCTTATTTTTAGTTTTCGTCATTGTAAAATCGTTGATGGCACGAAAATAAGTTTGAATGATTTTATCCGGGCTGTTTTGGAAGCGTAAATTGCTGGTTAGAGTTAATGAATTTATTTTGATTATTGTCAAAGACCCTATTGAGAGCTGAGGCAAAGTCAGTGAGGTAGTGAGGTTGTCTTTATAGACAAACAAGTAGTGCAACTTCGGCCGTTTAGGAGCGCGCGACACCTATTCACACAGACGCGCGATAGCACGTCTTTATGAGTGCGATCCATACTAGAGCATTCTTACACATTTTTTTCTTTGCTTGTAGTGCATTCGTATACGGCGCGCACACATTCAACCGCACGATGTGGCTTTTTTAGGAAGAAAAAGGACTGCTATTATACTGTGGTAGTTTGCACTTCCTTTGTAGTAATTAATCGTTGGACAACAATGATTTTCGAACTGCGCGATCAAAATACTTGGAGAATCGCCTTGTCCATAACAAAACTCACCCTGCACTATGCATATGGCTCTAAAGCTTATGAAAATGTTGCCAACATACCTGTTCTTCATCTCCAGAAGACTGTAAAGGCTCTATATTTATATATCCCTGTGATATTTCCTGTTTTGGCGTCATCTTTGTACTATCTCGTTTCCTCTTCGAATTTCTTGTACCCGGTGAACATTTCTCCAAATATATTTTATTATTGGACCTATTAAAGTTAAATGTGTGCGTGTGCGTGTCTTTGGTCCTCAATTGTTCTACCGTTTCATCTAGGAAACTAAAATTATTGTAGTACCATAAACTTGGGGTGTATGGTTCTCCGTTTTCTAAACTTGATTTTTGCTGAAACAATTAAAATAGAGCTTGTTTTCTGACCACCATTCGCTGATCAATAGGTACCTAGGCCATCAAAATATAATACAATACAATCACACTTTATTGCACACCAAAAGAAAATTACATTGCAAACTTAATGTATGGAACGATAACACCGAACAAAAACGGCATTGAAATTTGCCCCATAATGCCCACTTTTTAAAATCAATACGTCTTATGTTATGCTCTTGTGCATCAGTGGGGCTGATAACCAACTTAATGTTTACTATGTTTGAGTCTAAAGTCATTTATGACAAATATTAATATTAAGTTTGAGAGTCGGTTGAGAAATATGATCTGTAGAGGATAACAACCAGACATCTGCCGGACATATGAAAGCATTTTTGCCTAAGATGAAACAGACGCTTCGCTCACTCGGTCAACAATGAGTTATAATTGTGGAAACCGAAGACAATTATTATATTCATTTTATGTATGTAATTCAAGACAACTGCTCAAAGTTCCACATCTCAGATTAAGTACCTCTGTACTTATATTTTATAGCATATTATTATATTATTGCACCTGGCATCTTAGATAGGTATTGCCAATAGGTGCAAATTTAAAATCATGCTCTTTCAGCGAAATCAGCTGTTAAGAAAATACCATGATTCTTTGAACTTCAGCGAGGTAATTTCTGGTACACACTACTATAAGTTTTGACAAAAAGAACATCTAACTTTGTACTTTGCTCAACTTGTGCAAAAATACTTCCATAGCTTGGTTACTAAGAGAAAGTTGTTATTTTTAAGTGGACAATCATGAAATTAAACTAAAGTTACCTTCTTTCTTTCTCTGTGGAACGTGGTCCTCATATTATCAAGCCTCTTCTTCATTTGGATCAACGTGCCTTCACTATCAATCTTCTTATAATGGTCAACCAATTTTTCGTAGGCTTGATTCCGCAAACGTTTATTTGTATAATCCTTGTGTTTTGGATCCCATAACTGAGATAAATTTCTGTACGCATCTATTAATTCCACCCATAGTTCTTTTTCGCGGTCATACATTTTGAGTTTTGACTTGACAATCAAATCAAAATAAACAAACACAGCACTGAGTTGAAGCCCGACTTAAATCAGGCCCGATGTAGGAAGGAAACAACAAAATTACAACGAAAATGGCGTCGGGTCGGAGAGTTGGTTGGAATCGTTGCGTCAGCTCTCAGCGATAATAATAACAATTTACCAACTAAACGTTTCTGTGGTATAAAATGGAACTAAAGCTGAATCATACAAAACTATAGATAACGCGCGGCAGTGGCGCCACTGCCAACTGTAGTCAATAAGATGGTTTAAATGTCGCTGTCAGTGAAAACGAAATAGACATAGTTAGCGCGTAGCGTGAATTCAACGTGTGAGAAAGAGATATCTATATGCTCATGAGCTTGCACTGTGTTTGAGTGATGGAATATCGGAACGACTTTCTAGAATTGTAAGGCTGAAATCTGACAGTTCTCCCTGCGCGGGAAAGTTAAAATTAGTGACGTTTATGGTTGATTACACGAAATTAGTTGGCTTGGCGTTTTGGCAAGTATACCAAAGTGCCAGTGCCAGTGCCGAGAAATCAAATTCAAAGAATTATTATTTATGTAGGTGATAATGTGTTTGAAAGTAGCTTAACACTTTCAGTGCTAAGCTCCCAAATTGTCATACAAAATTAACCCGATAGTCGGGTTCTTGGCACTGAATGTGTTAACTCTTTATAGGGCAAAACCAAAATTGTAAAGCAAAATGACCACTTTACAGTACAACATCGTCTTTTGGCATTTTTTTCTTAAGCAGAGTCATTAGGACAACTGAGCCCCGAGGAGGATTGAAGTCCCGACCTCGGTGATTTTGTGCGTTAAAGGGTTAGATTTAAGATCTTATTTTTATTTTTAGCTTTCATGCTATTAAGTAAGAATAGCTTGTAATTTACTGCGCTCAACAGGGGACATGGTGATCCTAGTTTTAATAATTTACATCTGTAAAACCATTATGTATAAATAAAATAAAGGAATTCAGAAAGTATTGAAAATAAATTATTATACCTACCTAGTCAATATACCTAACAGTAGAGTCTGTGCGGAAAGAGAATAGGATTTAGATTGGGGGGCGCTGTAATGCTTTTCTACCGTATGTGCCGTATTTTCTGTTACCTACCTCCTACCTAGTTAAATTTATACATTAAAAGGTCCTCGCCATCCATTGGACACATTTATTGTGTAGTATTATAAAATAAGTATGGAAAATACCAAGGACCTTAAAATAAATAGCCGGACAGAGCCTCGCTAAAGTCGCTAACACAGAATTAAAGCATGTCTAATAAGCCGGCTACCTATGTGTGCGTGCTGCGCGCAATAAGAAAAAACTAGTTTAAATGTGTGCGTGCGGCTCGTAAGTACAAGCAGGCGGCTTATTAAAAATGATTATTAGTTCTCTGTTGGCGAAGGCTCCGTCCGATTATTTATTTTAAGGTCCTTGGAAAATACCTAATCTATGAATTAAGTAATTTCAAATACGATTGTTCATACAGCGTGAAAATGTAATACGAGCGAATATTGAAACGGTGGTCAGCATAGGACCTAAGAAGTATATTTAGATAAGTTTTGCTTAAAACTACAATGAAAATATTTACCATACAAAATAATTCGGCCTGCATTGTAACGCAAGACATGACAAACACGCTAGTAGTTGACAGGTACTTTAAAAAAGCTCGTATCTCGCAATGTCATAACAAGCATGTATGCGGTACATTGCTGCTCGGTAAATTTTCAAAAATTAATTACGAAGTCACTATTAAGTGGAATTTAAGAAATCATATTAATTAATGATAACACTACTGAACGCTATATCTGGTTTAATTGTTTTTTTTTTCTTTTTTTTATGAAATAGGGGGCAAACGAGCAGACGGATCGCCTGATGGTAAGCAATCACCGTCGCCCATAGACACCTGCAACACCAAAAGAGTCACAGGTGCGTTGCCGGCCTTTCAGGTGGGAGTACGCTCTTTTCTTGAAGGTTTGAAGGTCGAATCGGTTCGGAAACACACGGTTGTTTGCTCGTATTGGACTTCCACGCTGTATATGTATGTATGTAAGTATTCGTATACCTACCTATATGTATGATACATGCAGTGTGATAATGGGAATCGTGAACAATAAACAATTAATGTAGTCTAGCATCATATGTAATTTTTGGAAAGCAATTTTGCTACCATATTTATTATTTTATTCTGTACCACAATAATAGGTAATGTGGTTAACGTACAATTATTCGAATTAATTGAAATGAATGGTCGACGTTGCGAATAGGCGTTGTACACATGGTGCAGTTGGGTTTTTTTAATGTTTTTATTTGACTTGTATTTTTTGTATGTTAATCCTCTGTTTCAAAATTTGCTACCCATTTTCCCACCCTCCCTCCCCGCCCTCTGGTATCCTTAATTAATTCAATCCTTCGTTACTAAAACGTTGAAGATGCAATGTGCGTTTTGTCTAAAACACTTCCACACTTACCGATTTTGATACGCGAGTGTGCGCGGTATTTAAGATACGCGTATCAACACGGATCGCGAGCAATCTGATACGGCGCGTAGCATGGTCGCGATCATTTGGCGTCCAACACTACCGATCATGCTACGCGTCGGTGCTACGCGACGGAGATACGATACGGCGAAATGATACAAGTGTGGACCCAGCATTATGTGCCTGCAATCAAAGCCGCATTTTACTTTTCAAACCTTATTTTAGTAGCCTTACTAGGTATCTTAAAGCTGGGCAAAGACCTCTCACCTTTTTTTTCATTCAGTTCTATAGACTTGCACAACGAAGATGCTGTCAACTGGTTTCGAAGTTTTGTACTCTATCATGCTGGGGCCACATTAACGGGAAACGCCGTTAATGTCGCGATGATGGACGATTAACGTTAGTGTGGCCACGACTATACTTGACATCGACGTTTATAACCAGTTTTTTTTTCAGGCCTGATAAGTTCCCTTTACTGTCTGCATAGTGTCTCTTTTACCCATTTAGTGCTGCCACCTATCGTTCCTGCATGCTCCCCTATAGGTTTAAGGTGGTTTTCCACCGGCAGGACGGGACGAGACGAGACGAGGATTGAATTATAATTTGTAACAAGTTGCGCGATGCGCGAGCGGCGATGCGCGAGGAGAGGATTGAAAACTTCATACAAAGCTCAATTCAAGCTCAATTCAACATCAAAGCTCAATTCAATCCTCGTCTCGTCTCGTCTCGCCCGGTGGAAAACCACCTTTATGATGATGAAAATTGATTGTTAACCTTTTTTTATTACCATTTACTGACTATAGGCAGGAGTGGCTCACTCCGCGATTTCGCCGCGCGACTACTAGTACCAAATTTTACCTCTCTGGAGGCCACAGAGAGCACGCGTTATGCGACGGTTGGATTAATCCCCTCGGGGTGGTCCGGCTAGCGACCTGGTTCGGTCCCAGGGAACGCCACGGCCGACCATCCGGTCCGACAATCGCTAGGCCCATAGTTTGTCAGCTTCTAAAAAAAAGACGGTTGGATCCGGCGTGTTCCGTCCTGTGGTCAGACCCGAACATCAGTTTTGTTAGCAATATAAACCTCTGTACGTTGTACATTTCTTATTCTGTGATATACACTCATGATGATGAAAATTGATTTTTAACCTTGACTCGATTTACTTTAACATTCACTGATTATGGGTACCTACCCTTTGTCGTATCGAGCGTACAAAAACAATAGCTCATTATAACAGCAGAGCATTCAACTGCAAAATGGTTAAAGGCGAAATTGAAGCGGAATACGATTACGCGCCGTTCCGAATCACGGCGAAATTCGACAATTAGCTGTAAATGTTTAATTTACCATTCATTGTTCTACATGCGTTTGGACAGCAGCATCATTTTGTATATTTAGAGTCTGTCTGTGTGGAAAGAGAATAGGCGTGGCGAGAAACGGAACTAACCTAACCAGTATGGCAAATACGGCAAATACGGTAGAAAAGCATTACAGCGCCCCCAAATCTAAAGCTTTATTCTCTTTCTGCACAGACTTCAAAATTATAAACTTGATTTCTTCCTTCTCATCTTAGTCAGTCCCTAATGGCTGAGGATCGTGACTGAATGCAACAACATGCAGTCGGGTGGCTATCACAGCGTTTCATACGCCGTCATCACCAATCCCGAAATTTCGACGATTCACTTTAAGAATGTATCCCATTATTTTGATAAAATCCGAAAATAATACCTACTATTTTCATGTTTTGAACTAAAAATTATGTAATTTATCAAACATCAAACAAACATCAAACATCAAACATCAAACATCAATCATTTATTGCACTCACATATTATAAGTAATAGTTACAAAAGAATAACATTATTATAATATGAACCCTGTAAGGGCACAGCAAAGTACTTAATTCTAACTTAATACTAAATTTTATACATATAAATAATAAATACATACACATTTTATCTATAGGTATGGAATAACAATGAAATTAACAACAACCAGCAAACTTATCGTATAAAAGGCGAAGCTAATGCCGTAAGGTATTTCTACCAATTAACCTTATTACTATTATTAATTTAATAATCACTGTTAGGCGTATCATTAAGAAACTCTTGCAGCGTGTAGAAGCTTTTACTTATAAGATACTTGTTTAATGCTTTTCGAAATGATTCAATTTTCTCGATACTTTTTATTTCTGGTGGTAACTTATTGTAAATTTTTATGCACATCATGTGCGGTCCAGAACGAAATATTTTCAGGTTAGAAGACTTGGTTGTATGTAAACCTAAATGATCGTGATAGCGCAGTTTTAGTCTATTAGAGTTAAATTCTGCTTGTTGGAAGAAATGTTTGTGCGTTTTCACAAATATACCGATTTCAAATATGTATAGTGATGTAACAGTTAAAATACCGAGTTTTCTAAAATGCGGCCTACAACTTTGCATCTGCTTTATATTGGTAAGGATTCTGATACACTTTTTTTGTAGAATAAACAGTATATTGACGTTTGTACTATCTCCCCAAAGTAGTATACCATATCTGAGCAAGGAGTGCGCATATGCATAATATGCCGAAGTGGCTGTTTTCAAGTCTGTAGATTTTTTGAGTTCATATAAGGCATATGTAAATCGAGATAGTTTACTAGCTACTTTTTGGATTTGATCCTTCCAATTGATGTGCGAGTCTATATTTAGGCCTAACAAGGAGAATGTCTCCGCAGTTTCTAATTTTATATTATTAAATGAGAAATCTATTTTTAGTGATTGTTTTTGGTGGGGTCTGAAAAGCATTAGTTTAGTTTTTAGAAAATTTAGTTCTAAGTTATGTTCTGTTAGCCAGGAGACTAACTTGGACAAAATGCTATTTAGCGTTGTATTTAAATTTATCCCATTGGAGCATGGGAAGACAACAGAAATGTCATCTGCAAATAAGACGCTAGTGGTCTCTATTACTTTTGGCAGATCATTAACGTAGATCAAAAATAGTAGGCATCCTAACACACTACCCTGGGGTATGGATCTCGTCACGTCCCGTTTTTGTGATCGTAAGTTGCTTATTACTCCTGATTTAAAATCAGAGTGCTGCACTTCGACATATTGTACACGGTTCTCGAGGTAAGAGGCAAACCATTTATGCACCATGCCTCTGACGCCTATGCCATACAATTTTTTTAATAATATTTCATAGGAAACTCTATCATATGCCTTACTCATATCAAGCAGTATTCCTACGGCGTATTGCTGCCTATTTATGATATTGAGTATTTGATCAACGTATTTATATACTGCCAAAGTTGTAGAATGGTTCTTCCTAAAACCATTTTGATTTTCGTTGAATATGCCATACTTTTCAATGCCATACCGTCCAATAGCGCTTCTACCATAGTTGGTAGAAGCGCTATTGGACGATAATTATTGCAATCCGTTGATTTTCCTTTTTTGTGAATAGGCTTTATAATCGATATTTTCAGTGAGTCCGGTACTACACCTTCAGAGAAAGACTGGTTTATCAGAATAGTTAAAGGTTGAGTCGACTCGTCTGCACATTTTTTAATCAGGGCAGGTGGTAGCTCATCGTGACCAAAGCTGTGTTTGTTTTTTAAGTTGTGTATGATTTGACTAATTTCTTTATCTTGTACGGGTTGCAAATAGAGAGAGTTTGGAGTGGGAGCGAGGACTGCGCGGCCAACAGCGCTCGCGCTACCCACACCCATGTTTGGTGGCTCTGCACCCACAGATATAAAGAAGTCGTTAAAAGCATTAGCAATGATATTCGGATCCTCTATTACGGTGTTCTGGATATTTATTTTTATATTTTGCCTATTTTTCTTTGGTAACTTATTTGTTCGCTCTTTTACTATATGCCACATTGTTTTTAATATGTTATCAGTGCTTTTTATTTTATTAATGTAGAGCAGCTTTTTTGATTTATAAACTGTTTTTTTAAGTACTTTCTCATAACGCTTATAGTAGTTGTTTAGGATAGGATTTTTATTTTTTGAGATTAACAATTTTAGTTGGCGTTTATTTTTGCATGACATTCTAATACCCTTGGTCAACCAAGGCTTACTATTCATAGGAGGTTTTAGTTTTGTTTGGACTTTAGGTATACATATGTCTAAAATATCTTGTATAGTAGCTGTAAAGGATTCGAAATTTTCATTGGTATTTTTTGTATTGTCTATAATGCGATTCCAGTCTATGTGAGATAAGCATGATTTAAACTTTTGAATATTTTCTTCCGTAAATTTCCTTTTATTTAAAAACCAAGTTTTCCGTTCCTGAATGGCTACGGTATTTGGTATGCTAAACATAACGCCTTTATGATCCGAGAAACCATATTCGTTCACAGAAACAACAGTATTTTTATTTTGAAAATTTGTGAAAAGTAAGTCTAAGCATGAGGAAATTGTTTCTGTGATTCTTGTTGGTTCTTTTATCAATTGCTGAAAATTAAAGCTTTTGAAAAGGTTAACAAGCTTCAAACAAGATGCTGATTTTTCTAAAATATTTACATTGAAGTCGCCGCCAATGACGACATTCTTTTTTTTGTCTTTTACTAAAATAATCTGCAATAGTTTTTCTAATGATTCGTAAAATATTTCCGAATTTCTATGGCTGTCTGGCCAGTATACTACTATAACTAACAAGTTTAAATTGGGAATTTCTGTCGCGCAGATTTCAAATATAAATTCGGTGGATAGATCAGTTATGTCTTTGCGTTGCACAAAGGTTATGTTTTCCTTTAAGAATATACATACACCTCCACCTCTGTGTTCGCTTCTATTAAACATAGAGGTAACTACATAGCCTTGAAGCTGTAGCAAGTCTAATTTTGCTTCGGTAATCCAGGTCTCTGATAGACAGATAGCATGTATGTTCTTGTCTTCCTCTGTTGCAAACTCTAATAGGTGACGTTTATTTATAATACTACGGATGTTTTGGAAAATAATATTGAAATTATTGCTTCGTTTGGCCTCGAAAAAAATCTTGGCTTTCCGCTTCTGGAGCGCGGGGGGCGTGTTCTTCTGATTTATTTCTTGGCGATTTTATGTTATAGTAGTCTGACATTTTCTTCTGCGTTATGCTTCGTACCATTTTTTTTGTAGACGGTTTTATTCTGAAGTAGTCAGATATTCTTTTTTGCACACTTGCCTTTTCTACATTAGCGGGCTTTTGCTGTGTTTCTGGTTGGTGGGTTTGTGTAATAGAGGCAATAAAAGTGCCAATATGATAAAGAATGTTGGCCATTCCGAGGTTGCTTAGCAGCCCTGTTTTGCTTGAGAACATATCCAGGAATAGATCAATGTTGGAATCATAAGAGTAGTGGATTTCATGGAAAGGAATGTCACTTCTTAATAGAGTGTTGAACATTTCGACTCTTGAATTATATATTGGCTTGCCACAAACATACGTTGGGCATGCTATGATAATATTTGTGTGGGCAATAGGAGTAAGGGTTTCAGATATTTGCCTTACTAAGTCTGTGTAATCATTGTGTTGTTCTAAGTCTTCTTCATCAATTAAAATTAAACAGTAGTCGCTTTTTGTGAACTGTGACAGCTTATTTGCTATTTCATGCAGTTTTACGCTTATACCTCCTCCTGGCGTTGCGAAATGACAGTAGTCTAGTTTATTTAGAACGCTATTGCTTTCCACAATATCGGAAATTTTATTTCTGCTGTTTCCACTCAATATCAATAATTTGTTCTTGATAGGTCTCCTGCCACTTCTTTCGGCGTGGGCGACGTTTGCGTGCTTGAGACCACCACCCGGAGCTGTTTTCTTGGTCGAGTTCTGGTTGTTGCCTTCAGAAGCTGGATTAGGTTTGTTGATGGTAAGCGGGGCCACAGGAGCAGCCGGTATCTGCAGAGGAGCCGGCGATGTGGTAGGGGTCGGTGACGAGGGAGGGGGAGGCGTTGGAGATCTAACATAAGTGTTGCTGCCGTTGTTCCGTTCATGTGGGACTGAATTACACCTTATCAAGGATCTTTTCAACGAATTAGATTTCCGCGGCGAGTGTGACATTCCGTTTTCATTTATCAACTTTTTATAGAGCTCTAGTTTTTTTTGTTTGTCACTGAGAATTTTCTTGAATTCAACAAGTTCGGTGCATAAACGGTCGATTTCTGCGTGGGCGCTATCCAGCTGACAGGTAAGAGAGCTAATTTCCATCTTGAGTTCCGTCACCTGTGGATCTTCTATGTTGGACATGTTAGGTAAGCTTCTAGAAGAGGTATTTAAGAAGGAAGAGAGATTGGAGACGTCTTCCGAGTCCGAGTCAGATCTATTAAGATCCTCTAAGGAAAGTCTTGGTAAAGTGGTATTACGAGTCCTGAGTGGAGCATTTCCTTCCTGTTGGTTTGATTTTGGAGTAGCTAGCACGCGTGATGTACTAGGTTGGCGTTGTTTATTCGTAGTCGGTTGGTTTACAAGGCTAGCCGCATCAGCACATTTGTAACACATCCATGAAATACGGTTATCAGTGGTCATTAGGTTGAATCTGGCCATGGTTACGTTGGCCGTGCATATAATATGATATAGGTTTTCACATTTTGAGCATTGCAAATAGCTTCTTATTTTTATTTCCTTCGTGCATTTTATGCAAACCTTTCCCATTACTTTCGGACCCATAGTCGAAAGTATAAGAAGATGTCATCATAATATCGGGATTGGTGATGACGGCGGTTGAAACGCTCTGAAATCTGGGTGGATTTTCCGGGTCCGGTACTTGGTTTTATGGACCGCCTGATAATTGACGTTCATTGAACGGATTGCTCCGAACTAGTACAATCGTGCCAATGTATTTACTAGTTCGGTATTTTAGTACATTTAGTTCACTAGTACACTACTGTCTCTATCAAAGCGTTTGCTCGCGTTTCGTTCTGTACTGTTCCGATCAGACCGACCGATTTATTCCACAGCGGCTGTTGCGTTCCATTTTTCTCACTCATTCATTCAGAGCTGATTAATGTCGGATGTCGGTCAGCGGTTGATCGGACTTGCTCGGTTAATGTAGTAAACGTACTAAAGAGCAGAATCGAAACGAAATGGTTCGTTCTAGTACAGTGAGCGGAATACATTATTTTTAGTACTTAATTAATACATGGTACTACGCAAGCCTAGACTGCACTAGCAGCCCCTTTGATCGCGTCGCACCAAAGCGCTGGAACTCTTCCTCTGGTGGTGGGTGGTTGATTTCTTTACGGAGACTTTATTTTAAGGAGATATTATGACGACTATCTCCTTTTCGGCCTGCCTCTGCTCTGGTGGTTAACTCGTGGTGTCCGCCATCGTCAGTGATTATATTCACCCATCTTTCGAAAAGTGAATGTATTTGTATGTGTAGTGCAGTGGCGTGGCGTCCATAGAACCCGATTCCCACCGGCTTGCCTATTTTTTTAAAGCATATGACCGGAGTATCTATTACTACTAAAAATAAGTAATCCAAATCTGCTCCGGCTTTACTAAAAATATGTTTCACTCCATGCCACTGGGTTAGTGTGTGTGTGTATGAGCACAGTATCATAACGGTAATATTTTTTCCTTCACAAGGTACCTACATCGCGCGCTTGTAAGTGTGCGCGCCGTGTAGGTACTAATGCACTACAAGTAAAGTTTTAAGAATGCGTAAAAATGGTCCAGTATGGATCTATCGCGCGCTCCTAAACGGCCGAAGTGGGACTACTTGTCAGTCTTTATACTTTGGTATGAGTGTCGTTTGGGGAGACATACCTATGCTCAGCAGTGTCACCTCAAGGTTGAAATGTTGATGAAAATAAATGTATATTAGATCTATTTACACTAATTTTTTTTATTTGTGTAAAATATTATCTATACGTTACGTTGTTTAGCTGCTGATTCACTTTTCTCCGAAAACAGGTGTTTCCTCATAACTAAAGCAACTATAGACGGTAGTTTTCATATCATCACAAAAAGTTGAACTAAGGGCCTACGCTAGCTGACGCGGGTGCACGGAGCGGAAGCACGCGGCGGCGCCCGCTTCACTTAGCACTGTTCATACAATTTATTATTAGACGGGCGTCCGTTCCGGGTAATCCGCGTCAGCTAGCGGAGGCCCTAAAGATCAGGGTTGCCAACCTTAGAATTTTTTGCAGTTGCATGTGAACAAGAAGCGGCACACCTCGGCTGAAAACGACACAAATGTTAAAAAAAAATTCCTGATAGTGTCCTCATACCTCGTACAGCAGACCACAAATCTCGTATTTGACGAGGTACCTCCTACGGTTGGCAACCCTACTAAAGATAAAAAACTAGTATGTAGTTTTCCTTCTGCTAGTATCACAATAGGCTAGACGACAAAAAACTGTTTAGTCCGTCAGTTAGATTATTAAAAAATATTGTACACGTATTTTTTTCTTTTGTTTGACAAACAAAAAATTATGAAGATAGAGTGCTTAGAAGTTTCCAATGACGTCACTCCTTGTTTCGTACGGAACCCGGATGTCCCGGACGAAATTTAACCCCGATACGGAGTGCAAACGAAACCCTAAACATACAAAGGACAACCTGGACTTACCTAGTCGCTCGTTGACGTGGGCCCATTTCCGTCAAGTAAATCACAGTCAGGTCAGTCACTGTCAGAGTCTCGTCAAATTCAGCTGTTGCTGATCAAATGATGGTCCAGCCCCAGGTCGCCACGCGGCGCCTCACAGCACCGGTCCAAACGCCAAAAATATGTGTGGATTCACTCGCGAATACAATTCTCACACTTCCAAACACAAAATTGTACGTGTACACCAAATTCACACACCAAAACCACTAATTCGGCACCCAAAAGTAATCCGATCGCATGAGTACGTTACTTTGCCAAAAATCCGAAAACGTTGTGTCGACATGACAGCCCAAACGTCATGAAGTCCGCCTTTTTTAGCTGTCAAGTTTGACATTGACAAAGGGCGCGTTCTGATTCAATGTCGGAACGTAACAAACACCCGCCTCGGACAGGCCTCTAAGCCGGTCCGCTATACTAGGGGAAGTCGCGACAGCGTTGCTACCGCTCGCTTGAGAACCGAGTCCCCCACCATGACCTCGGCAAACCGGGGCGTCTGGTCTTTACCAGGAAACAAGTTAACAATGCGCCCCCGGCGCCAACGCAGTGGCGGTAGGTTAGCCTCCTTAACTAGCACTAGGTCACCAACCTTGGGGGGACTGGTTTTGTCAGTCCACTTGAGGCGCTGCTGCAAGACATGCAAATACTCTAATGACCATCTGGCCCAAAAGTTCTGAGACATTTGTTGCAGCATTTGGTAGCGCGACAAACGAGAGCTCTTTACTTCCCTGAGGGGGTGCTCTGGCAACGCTGCAAGTGGCTGACCAATAAGGAAATGACCTGGAGTCAACGCCTCCAAGTCATTTGGGTCGGAACTGAGCGGACACAACGGACGGGAATTGAGCACCGCCTCAATTCTACAAAACAACGTCGCCAGTTCCTCAAAGGTCAAAATAGTTTGACCAACAACCTTGTACATATGTGCCTTGGCTTGTTTTACACAGGCCTCCCAGATTCCACCCCAGTGGGGGCAGCCTGGCGGATCAAACGTCCAGGTGATACCCCGACGGGAGAGGTCTGTTTCAATTTCAATCTTATTATCTAACAAAAATTTTACAACATCTTGTAAATATCGGTCGGCGCCCTTATAGTTGGTGCCACAATCTGACCGGATCAGAGACGGAAGTCCCCTACGTGAGACAAACCTATCCAAAGCAGCAATAAAGGCCTCCGTCGAAAGATCACTAACAAGCTCAAGATGCGCGGCCTTGGTGGACAGACATACGAAAACGCACAGATACGCCTTTACCGTCTTCGCGTTGCGGAGTTGCGAAGTTTTCACCAAGAAGGGTCCGGCGAAGTCCGTTCCAACCCTGGAGTAGGGTCTAGCCTCAGTGACCCGGTCCGGTGGTAGGTCACCCATCTGAGGTTGCATCGTGGCTGCCTTGAGTCTGAAACAAGGCAAGCACCGAAACACGATGCCCCGCACGAGTCTTCGGCTGTTCAAGATCCAAAACTCCCGCTGTAGAATGCCCAGAAGCGCATTGCAGCTGGCATGGGAGTTCTTAAGGTGGCGATCGGTCACCAACAAGTCCACCAAGTGCCCCTTCTTGGGCAACAATATGGTGTGGCGCGCCGAATACGACAAATTCGCATTACGAAGCCGTCCTCCAACCCGGAGTACTCCTGACTCGTCCACAAACGGGTTGAGGCGAGCTATCGCCTTCTGCAATTTGGGTCGCCCTTTCCTTAAGGTCTTCAACACATCCCCAAAGTGTTCCTTCTGCACAACCCGAATCCAATGAAGTAGGGAGGTACTCCGCTCTTCACTGGTGAGAACACTACCACGTGACCGGTTGTCAGGGTGGCGACAATTGTGTAAGAAGCGTTTGACCCAAGCGGTCACTCCAACAAGCTTGTCGAGGGAGCTGTACCGTTCTAGCAACCAAGCGGTGTCTGGCGCTGGAGCTGTCTCGACAAGGTGGACCTTCAAGCCAGAAGATGGGGTCCCAATCACACAACTGGCAGGCCAGTGTGTCTCCCTTTCCAATAACCAATTTGGTTTCCACCACAGTGAGTGGGCAACAAGCTCAGGTGCTGAACAGCCCCTGGATGCCACGTCAGCTGGGTTCATTTCACCAGGCACGTGTCTCCAAACCAATGCAATCTCAGAGTTCTGGATCTGCGAGACACGGTTGGCCACGAAGACCTCCAAGCTATGGACTGACGACATCAACCAGCACAAGACAATCTGACTGTCCGTCCATGCGTAGGCACCCTCCGCAAGGTCCACGGTGTCCTTCAGGGTGGAGGCCACATGGTTCATCAGGCGCACAAGAAGAGCGGCACCCGCCAATTCCAACTTCGGAATTGTCCAACGCGTCCGAAGGGGGGCCACCTTGCTCTTCGCCATGACCAAGCGTACGTCGACCGCTCCGGCGGAGCTGACCGTTCTCAAGTAGACGGCAGCTGCAAATCCTCGCTCGGAGGCGTCGCAAAACCCGTGAAGGGTAGCCCTGCATTTGCCTGCAGGCAACAGCTTACGCGGCAGTTCGACCTGATTGATCTCCGTGAGCGTGGAGAAGTAGGTCTCCCAATCGCTCAGCAAGTCCCCGGAGAGCGGATCATCCCAGCCCAGTGGGACTATCCACAGGCGCTGCATAAACGCCTTGGCCGTGAAGATGACCGGTGTGATCCATCCGTTTGGATCGTACGTTCTGGCCACCGTAGACAGAACAAGCCGCTTTGTCCAGACCTTCGGGGAATCCAGTTCCACCCGATAGGTAAACACATCTTGGACTGGTCGGTACTGCACGCCCAGGACCGATAACATGTGTGGGTTCTCGGCGTTCTCGAAGAGGTGCGGGTCTTGCTGGTGCTCCTCAGGGAGGCCGGCCAACAGTGCCGGTGAGTTGGACAACCATTTCCGCAACTCGTAGCCACCAGTCCGCAAGAGTTCAACCAACTCGTTCCGCAGAACCAAAGCTTCTTCGACGCTATTTGCCCCGGTGCACACGTCATCTACAAACAGGTCCCGTTCCAAAATGGCGGACGCTCGAGGGAACCTCAGTCGCTCTCGGGCCGCCAATTCAATCAAAGTACGAATTGAGATGTACGGGCTGCTCTTCAGGCCGTACGTGTTCGTATTCAGCTCGTACACCAACATCGGTTCATCAGGGCTCTCACGCCACAAGATCAGCTGATACCGACGGTCTTCAGGATGGATCACAGTCTGCCGGAACATCATCCGGATGTCAGCGACGAACACCACCTGGTGCTTCCTAAAATTTGTTAGGATGTCCGTTATGTCCTTGTGCAGCTTCGGACCTGCATGCAAGCACTGGTTCAAGGACACGCCCGTCGAAGTGGCCGCGGAGCCATCGAAGACCACCCGAATCTTGGAATCCGGGGACTTCAGGACGGCGTGGTGAGGCAGGAAGTAGTGCTCAACCGTACGCCAGTCCAGGTTAGACACCGACATATGCCCTAACCCCTCGTACTCCCTCATGAAGTCCACATACTTCTGCCGGAAGAGCGGGTCTCTTCTCATGCGGCGCTCCATCGAGACCAGCCGCTTCTCAGCCAATGCGCGAGAAGCACCCAAGGGTGGTCGATGGGTAAGCAAAGGAAGTCGAGTTATGAACCGACCAGAGCGGAGGCGGCCAGTGTTATTCTGGTAAAACAACTCGCACTCCTGTTGCTCCGGACTCATCCGCGGCGCGGTAGGCGGTTCTTCAATCTCCCAGAACCGTTGCACGGCTTCTGAGAGCGCAGTTCCAACCAAGCAGCTCTCCTCAGCAGGAGGTGGAGGAACCGCCAACACCTGACCCATCACAGCATGTCCAAACTTGGTGTCCAAGGCCACTAGGCCACCAGGCTGTAGGGTCCGTTTGCTGGTGAGCAAGACTCTCCCTAGGACGTCCGCACCCAGCAGCACGTCAATCCGGCTAGGGGTGTCGAAGCCAGCATCAGCCAAATCCAAACCAGCTGTCAAGTCGCGCACCTCCGGCGGCAGCCGCACTTGGGGGAGTCGTCCGACCACTTCATCAAGCACCAATGCGGGAGCCGTAATCCTCGCATGGGAAGTGGGACTCTGCCCAAACGTGAAAGTAACCTGTCCTGCCAGGTTTGACACTTCTACGTTGCCTACCCCTAGAGATGGGCGGTGGGTAAATACCCAAGGTATTTACCGGGTAAATACCCGGGTATTTACCCAATCTACCCGGTAAATTGGGTAAATACCCAAATTGGTGGGTATAAACTATTTGTTAAGTATTCTTTACAAATTTCATTAAAAACGTTGTTGATATATAGACGTATAGTAAGAATAAATGCTATGGATAGCGAAATAGGCATCTTACGTTACATCAACAAAAGTAATGATGCACTTTTTATTTAGGGTGTCCCAGATTTTACGAAAATCCAAACTGAGTAACGCATACCTTCTAATTATGTTTGTTATGTGCTAAAATGCCCCTAAACCAAAAATCAGCTAATTTGTGTATGGGAACCCGTGCCGACTTCCGGTTGAGCTAAGTTTGCACCTGGTTTCTTTGGAATCACAGACCAACCAGGTGCAAACTTAACGCAACCGGGATTGAAGGGCGCAACTATTGTTGCTCTTTTTTTATAATTAAATCGCATTTTATTATTTTGTACCAAAGGTGGCGACTAATTAAGAGCTAGAAAATATGTTTTGTTCATAGATTATGTAAAATACGGCATTGCATTTTAAAAATTCAGCGATTTTATTTCTTCATATTTGTGAAGTTACTGGAAATGAAAAGCTTGAAATACTCATGTAGTTGCACACTCTGATTCTGTCTGACCAACTATCTTATTGAAATTCGTCACAATTAAACAAAAAAAGTCAAAGCAGAAGCTCAATCTATTATATCTCGGTTGCGTTAAGTTTGCACCTGGTTAGTATGTGGTGCGAAGGAAACCAGGTGCAAACTTAGCTCAACCGGTTAATATGAAAAATTTAGGATGAAGTCGGCACGGGTTCCCATACACAGAATGAGCTGATTTTTGGTTTAGGGGCACTTTAGCACGTAACAAACATAATTAGTATGCGTTACTCAGTTTGGATTTTCGCAAAATCTGGGATTCCCTGCTTTTTATTCATCTTTAATTTTTGATTTGTGTCTTGTTCGAGATCTAAATATGATCATAAAACCTTAAAAACCTTCTAGAAACTTAACAAAACTATCTAGAAAAATCACAGAAAAGTCTAGAATATGTATTATACTTTCACAAAACTCTTTTAGAAGGTTTTATGAACTTCAAATTTTTTTTTAATAATTCTTCTAAAAATCTCACAGAATCTTCTAGGAATCTCATCGAAATCTCTAGAACCATCATAGATACCCAGATAGCTTCTTGTAACATATTATTAACTCCTAGATATCTTACATGGTAACATGGCCTTTATGAAGCCTACTTTAACATCTAGAACCTCATAAACACTATAATGTATCACAGAAGATTCTGTCTCCTTAGTAAAACCACCTAGAAACTTCTAGATATGTCGAAAAACAGACGGGAAACTTGATAATTTTGTATATTGCTTATTTTGTAGACCGTGTAAATTTCATAAAATCTTCTCAAAACTTGACGGAAGCTTCAAATAACCTTACAAGGACATTGAGGCGTATTATTGTTACATCTGGAACACATAAGCGTGGCTAGAAATACAAAAGAAGATTCTGGATTCCCTGTAAAAACCACTTAAAGACTTCCAGATGTCTTATGTCATTTGGGAAACTTGATAAGCTTATTAACATCTCATATATATATATTTTTTTAGACTTCTGGAAACTTCATAAAATTATGTCAAAACTTTAAACAAGCTTCAAGAAACCTCAAGTCTTCTGTTGGTCACCTATAGTAACATCTAGAATTCATAAAAATGACAAGAGATACCACAGAAGATTTTGAATTCTTTGCTGGAAACTTCAAAAGACCATGTCAAAACTTTACGGAAGCCTCGAGAAACCTTACGAGGCCTTTTAGTTCCCTACTGTACATCTAGGATATTCATAAACATGACGAGAGATACCATTTAATAATATTATTTCATTTGTAGGCTTCTAAAGACTTTATAAACGAAACTTAGAAACTTCTAGAAATATCTTAGATCTCTTTAAAACCTTGTAGTACCATCTATGAAGTTCGTAGGATCTTGTATAAACCCTATAGAACCATCCAGAAGATTACGTTTCTCTCTTCAAGACTACGTTTAGGGACATCAAAGAATCTTTTAGAAATATGGTTAAACCTTCTATGAAATTCATAAAACATGAAGAAACTTTAATATAACTTCTAGACGTTTCTAGACATCTTCTAGAAGCTTCTAGGAATCTGAAAACTTTAAAATACTGTGTAAACACTACTAGAGTACTCGTAGGATATTAAGTCCTCAAAAAATTTCTAAAAGTTAACGATAAATTATTTAGACACTTCGTAGAAATAATTTTTCACCAAACTATAAAAACCCTTTAATAAAGTCTTAATAATTATACAACTTCACTTCTTTACTGAAATTGAAATAAAATTATTGGACAACCTTTTGAATCTCATAGAACCAGCATGAGATGAGAGGACTAGTACTAGTCTTTACGGGAAGCTTATATACAGGGTGTCCCTAAAACCAACTTTTATACGATCAGGGCTGATAGACCAGCTCATAAGAACCTAGATTAAGCAAATTTGACCTCAGTAAAAATCTCTTAGTTTTCGAGATATTGACGTTTTTGTAAAACTCGTGCTAAGTGATACCCTGACTCGGTGTTTTGAGTGTCATTGCTAAAATATCAAGTATTTTACAAATCTGTATTTTGCTATGTGTGGCCAAATAACTATGCTATTGAACGTATTTTCTATTTTTGCTAATTTATTCATGCTGTGGACACAGTACAATAACAAAAAAATATTATTCGATTTTTTTCAAATTTCACCTCTGACTTCGAACTAGCGTGGTGAAAAAAAAATATACCAACATAACCAGGCACTCAACGTAAAAAAATTGCGCATTTATTGTAGTTTCTAAAATGGTATAAAATTTACTAAACACTGTAATAATTTTTGAAATAATGATATTTTGTTACAAAATTAACTGTCTGCCGCCTTCATCTCATACGATCCGGTTGAACTAAGTTTGCACCTGGCGTGCTTGATTTCACATACAAATTAGGTGCAAACTTCACGTAATCGTCAATATCTCGAAAACTAAGAAATTTTTATGAGGTCGATTTTACTCAGTCTTGTTTTTTATGAGCTGGTTTATCAGCCCTGTTTGCCATTTTGTAAAAGTCGCGAATTTTGATAGCCTGGATCATTCTTTCGAATGTCATGACTTCAAATTTCAGTATTTTCTTAATCTGCTTTTTGTTAAACATTACTTAATAATTATGCTATCATACCTTTTCTGTTCGAAATTCAAATTCTGGTACGAAATTTAACCAATGGAATATTGTAGTATAACCTCCTTTTGAATTAAAATGCTATTATCTTAAAAACTACGGTATCTAGTGTGTAAAATCTTACTATTTTTAAACTACAATATTTTTTTTATTTTAGCATGGTAAATTTGTTTTAAGTATTACGCGATTCAAATCCGAGGTCATATTTTGAATCACGTAAAATCTAATTTATTTTGATAAGGTATGATAGCATAATTATTAAGTAATGTTTAAAACAAAAAGCAGATTAAGAAAATACTGAAATTTGAAGTCATGACTTTCGAAAGACTGATCCAGGCTATCAAAATTCGTGACTTTTACAAAATGGCGAACAGGGCTGATAAACCAGCTCATAAAAAACGAGACTGAGTAAAATTGACCTCATAAAAATTTCTTAGTTTTCGAGATATTGACGATTACGTGAAGTTTGCACCTAATTTGTATGTGATGTCAAGCACGCCAGGTGCAAACTTAGTTCAACCGGATCGTATGAGATGAAGGCGGCAGACAGTTAATTTTGTAACAAAATATCATTATTTCAAAAATTATTACAGTGTTTAGTAAATTTTATACCATTTTAGAAACTACAATAAATGCGCAATTTTTTTACGTTGAGTGTCTGGTTATGTTGGTACATTTTTTTTTCACCACGCTAGTTCGAAGTCAGAGGTGAAATTTGAAAAAAATCGAATAATTTTTTTTTGTTATTGTACTGTGTCCACAGCATGAATAAATTAGCAAAAATAGAAAATACGTTCAATAGCATAGTTATTTGGCCACACATAGCAAAATACAGATTTGTAAAATACTTGATATTTTAGCAATGACACTCAAAACACCGAGTCAGGGTATCACTTAGCACGAGTTTTACAAAAACGTCAATATCTCGAAAACTAAGAGATTTTTACTGAGGTCAAATTTGCTTAATCTAGGTTCTTATGAGCTGGTCTATCAGCCCTGATCGTATAAAAGTTGGTTTTAGGGACACCCTGTATATTTTTTTTCATATAAAAAATAAATTTAAAATATGACTTCGAAAGTTTACAGAAAAACTCAATATCATTCCTTTAAAAAAACAAACATATTTTATTAGGTACGATCGAATCAAATCAGATGTAAACGCTAAGCCTGCAGAAAATATTCGGTAACAGTGCATTATCTAACAATTTAAGTTATATTATATCATTCCGATGACGACAAAATGTATTTTTCTTAATATTTTATCCCTTGCACACATTAATTTATTCAATTGTTAATTATCTTGACCCTCAGTAGTTTCTACCCACCAAAATGGGTAGAAACGGGTAAATACCGGGTGGATTGGGTATTTACCCGGTATTTACCGGGTAAATACCCACGAGCGCCCATCTCTACCTACCCCACGCACAGTGTCCGGGTGGGGTGTCATATCCAAGCCCAACCGTTGCACCAACCGACTGGATACCAAGCAGCCTTGTGCACCCGTGTCCAGGAGAGCACGTGCACAGACTGATCCTTCGCCAGGACCCCACACACAAATCAAGGCCGTGGGCAACAATACGGTCTTGTGGGTGTTGGCGGTGGTGGGTGCATGGGCGGCGTACCCCTATTCGGAGCGCCGGGTGGCCTCCGGGTCCGGTTGGTAGGGGCGCTCGAACTGTGCGAGTGGATCCCACGCCGCTTCATACGCCCGTCGCGTCGTGCGCGCTGTCTGCGGCACCTGGTACGCCCGGGGGCGGCCGTACACCGGCAGTCTCGCCTCTAGGCGGGGTTGCTCCGCAAGCGGTGGCGACATTCGCGGCGGCGCCATTCGCAGCGGCGACATTCGCGGCGGCGACATTCGCGGCGGCGACATTTGTCGCGGCGACAATCGCGGCGCCTGCCGAGGAGGAGGCGGTCGCGGGCACCCGCCCGTAGGACCCCCCCGTGGGGGCGCGGGCGCGCGCGCAACCGCAGCATAACTCTGGGGGAGGGGGGGGGGGTACCACCCCGACGGCCCCTCGCCTCATTGGCCCTGTACCCCTGGTCAGCCCGATGCTGACTCCGAACAGGGGGGGAGCATGAACCCCGCGCAGGGGGTAGTTTTGAACCCCCACTACGGTTCATGCATAAAATTGGGTGGTGCTTCCCATCACACCAACTGCATGTTTGGCGGTGGGCACAATCCCTAGCAAAATGATTGCCCAAACAAACAAAGCACCACTGTCTCTGCTTTGCGATACCGCGGCGGCCCTCTACCCGCTGGTCCAGGAACTGCTTGCACGCGGGCACCCTATGGCCCGGGTTCCGGCAATATGCACAGGGGTCTGGGTCCGCCGTCGCCACATTGTAATGTCGGGGCCCTGGTGGGCGAGGTCCCGACTTGCCCCCATATCCCCTCGGAGAAGCAATCCTCATCTGGGGCCGGGGTGCTCCAGATGGTCTCGGAGGGGAGGGCAAATCCGAAGTGTCTGCCCGTCGACACTCGGTTTCCAAAAATTCCACCAAATCGCTGTAGGCCGGTAGGTGCTGGGCACTGTCCCCACCATACCGTTGCTCGAACCGGGCCCGGACATCCTCCGGCAACCGGTTGAGTAGGAAACTTAATAGCATGTATGACCATTTGTCCACAGGCAATTCCAATTTTTCCAAACCCTTTGTCGCACTCAGGACCGGATTCAACATTTTTACCCGGATGTCGGAGACCTGTCCGATCCGAGGAATTGACCAAATCTTCCCCATGAGCGCGTCCGCTAGCCGTCGCACGTTCTCGTATCTACTCCTTAGTAACGTGCGGGCGGTTTCATAGTTGTCGTCGGTTACCGACAAATGCGCGACCAGGTCGCGTGGCTCACCGACCAAAGCAGACAACAACTGCGCCAACTTCAAAGATGCAGGAAGATCCGTCCGTGCATGTACCAGACTGTCAAATAAATCAATAAAACTGGTCCACTGGTCTAAGTCACCCCGGAACACAGGAATCTGGATGGCAGGTAAGCGAGCTGCCAATGCCGGGTTCAAATTCCCCACCGGTTTACCCTCGATGGGTACTGAAGCTGTCCGAGCCCGAAGTAGCTCAGTAGCCCGCTGTGTGATCTGGTCCGCTAAATCCAGGCATTGGTCAAAATCAGCTTCCACCTGCTCACAGTCCGAGGCTTCCTGGTCGGCTCCGGCCAGAAATTTTCCAAACCGAGATTCCAAATCTGTGAGACGCTGGGGTACCTGTTCGTATCGCGACAACAGTGCATCTTCCCGGTCTTGTCTGCCAACCAAAGCAGCCGCTGAAGCAAACCAACGCAACGTCGCCTGTATTGCTGTCTTATCCGACATGTTTTTAAACAATTTATTCAATAAACACAAACAAAACAAATTTATTTCCTGTGGAAATTCCTCAAATATAAACAAACCTGGTCACCCTACTTGTGGTACCAACTACAAGATTACCTACCAGACAAAACAATTTAATTATTCTTGTTTTTATTTTGTGTGTCCACTATTGGATGTAATTTTAAATTCAAATTTACCACTCAATCAATAAGCTATCAAAACTCAATTACAAGTTTGAAATAGTTTCACAATATACTATTATGTACTTTACAATGAGTTCCAATTAGTTTCACTTTTTACCCGAGAGATATATTTCCAATTCTCCAATATTTGTACCATATACACAACTAGACAATATGATTAGCCTATAGGCAACAAATAATCATGCTAGAATGCACTTAATTTAAACTAACACAAGTATTGGGTTTATCTCAAATTTTAAACTTATTAGAAAAAATCACTTAACTAACAGGGATTTCGGTACAATTTCCATCCAAATCACTTGTGTATGCTAGGGAACCACTTTCAGACAATCAATAATCAATACAATTGATCGAAATTGTAACCCTTGTTCCGTAATTCTAACCTCAAAAACGTACACGTGTTACAGCCAATGTACCAAAAAATTACCAAAAAAATGCGATTTCTTTGCCGTGAATCGCAAAATCAACCATATGCTTCTGCTACCAATTTGTTTCGTACGGAACCCGGATGTCCCGGACGAAATTTAACCCCGATACGGAGTGCAAACGAAACCCTAAACATACAAAGGACAACCTGGACTTACCTAGTCGCTCGTTGACGTGGGCCCATTTCCGTCAAGTAAATCACAGTCAGGTCAGTCACTGTCAGAGTCTCGTCAAATTCAGCTGTTGCTGATCAAATGATGGTCCAGCCCCAGGTCGCCACGCGGCGCCTCACAGCACCGGTCCAAACGCCAAAAATATGTGTGGATTCACTCGCGAATACAATTCTTACACTTCCAAACACAAAATTGTACGTGTACACCAAATTCACACACCAAAACCACTAATTCGGCACCCAAAAGTAATCCGATCGCATGAGTACGTTACTTTGCCAAAAATCCGAAAACGTTGTGTCGACATGACAGCCCAAACGTCATGAAGTCCGCCTTTTTTAGCTGTCAAGTTTGACATTGACAAAGGGCGCGTTCTGATTCAATGTCGGAACGTAACACTCCTTGTTACAATTTTCACCTAGGAGTGACGTCACAAGCCCCCACTCCAGAAGTTTGATGATCTATAAACTTTGTCGATTTTTAATATTTTGATTAACCAAAAAATACGTGTTTTCCCATATTTTTCCATAATCTGTCGGACTAAATAGAATTAGGTATATATTTTTAACCCAGTCGTCATCCCTATTGTAATTAATCGGAGTGTTTTCACTCAAACGAATCAAGAATCCAATATTCGTATGTAAGTAGATGCTTAACAAAACAAGATGAATATTGAATAACTTAGATATGAATGCCATTACGGCCATTAGGCAGGGCTGTCTTTAACCTTTTGGAGGCCCTGGGCATACTAGGATAATGGGGGCCCTATGACTTTGACAGAACACTATTTTGTTAGATCCCTATCGATCGCGGGTCCCTGGGCACTTGCCCAAAGTGCCCACGGGGAAAGACGGGTCTGCCATTAGGTACCTATAAACGCGCTTACTTCACATTTGATCTGATTCATCTGTTCCTCAAACTGTGGAATCACATTGTTCTATTAAGTCATTCCTCAAATCAACTTGTGCTTGATCCATTGTTCCATCTCGAATTGTTTCTTCATCTTCAATGCCCCCTCTCTTTCTAAAACTCGTATCTCATTCTGTTATCGCAGTTCAAATCAACTTTATGGTCGAAACAGTCTAACCAATCGATATACTTGATAAAGTATGATAGAACATCGTCGTGTATCCCTGCGACTTCATTCCTTTGCATTTTATTATTTTTTATACAAATTTTCATCACCAGCTTTAATTTTTTTTGAAGTTGCAATTTGAAAAATCTTTTCTTAGTGTTCGTCTACGTCTCTAATTTTCTGGATGTCCCTAAAACCAACGTACATACAAAAAGAGCTAATAGACCAGCTCAATAGCTCATAAGACACCAGATTAAGTAAATTTGATCTCAGTAAAAATGTCTTTGAAAAACACCGACTCTAATATTTTGTTACTACCTAGAACCTACTTTAGCACGAATTTAGCAAAAACGTCAATATTTCGAAAACTAAGACATTTTTACTGAGGTCTATTTTACTTAATCTGGTGCCTTATGAGTTCGTCTATCAGCCCTTTTTACGTTGGTTTTAGGGACACCTGTATATCTTTCCCGTACACGGGACAATGGTGTCCCGGCCCTTTGGGAGGCGTGCGCGGAGCCGAAGCCAACGCGTAGAGGCCCTTTCGACAATTTAATGAGAGGCAACGGGTACACCCAGCGGATGCTGTCCCTGCCCGTGTCATGGGACGCACGCAGAGACAGCCCCCGCCAGATGCAAGGACTATTGTTGATTGATGGAATCTAACTATACTGGGTTATGGTGGTGGAATTATGGACTAGATACTGGGCTATGGATTGAGACATGACGGCGCCTGTCAGGAAAAGTGTCTCATGGCTTTCGCGGCACTGACAGACCGTGACTTGCCCTCCGCTGATGGGCCCCTGTTAAATAGCGACATTATGAGCAATGGCCCAGGGGCAACACCGCTGCCGAGGGCTGCAGGGTGTCGAGATAGGGACATCTGTATACAGTCTAAATTGCTGGAGATAAATTGATGGATCTCCAGCAATTTAGACTGTCTGTACAGTCAAGTTCTTATCCTTCTGAACAAAGATTCAATTAAAAATATCTGAACACGCTTCTACGTCGTTTAATTGTCAGTCGTTACCTTAGTCACTGAACTGTGTATAAAATAAATAATTTACTTAAATGTAGACAGGACCTAAGATGTACAGTTTCCACCCAAAGTACTTTACTTAATTTGTACCTTCGTACTGCCATAGCAGAATTAAGTTGCTACGAGAAAGTGCTTAAATGACAAGTCAGTTTTGTTAATGTTAAAAGACGGAAATTCAAAGTACTTGTGTAATTATATCCTTTGAATAGTGAGCGTCTTCAGGCAACCGTAGTTTTTTTTAACCTTTCCATTCGGCTCTGAGCTGAAAAGCTCTTTCAAACTTCACTTTAAACATGTTCATTTGGAGTAAGGCTGTGGTTTCAGTATCCGCTTCGGCGGAGCGGTTATATTCGCGATGTAGACCAAGTTTGTACAAACCAAAGGACAAATTTTGATAGTTTGACCTTATGCTAATATTATTAGCGGTGTTAGATTCGATAAAATAATGCAGAAGAGGTATCCCAATGATCTTAGATCAAGGAATATAATAATTGGTAGGAACAAGGCCATAATAATAATAATGATGATTTTAATTTGTAATATTTTGCCATGATATCAGTTCTTCGATTCAGTCTTTCGAGGATAGGAATTTTCCTTTTACAATAAAATAAATATTATTTAGTAGTTTATGCAACTGATACATAATAAGGGGCCTTAAAACACGAGTGTGAAACGACCCGAAGGTCGCGTCGCTCCTAAAAATGTGGCCATGACTCCAAAATATAATCAAATAATTAATCATTTAATTAATTTCTTACCTGAGATTTAATTTTAATAGTCAAAAATACACAGGTGTGTTACAATGTACATTTATTAAAGAAAATAATCAGTATTTACTAGCGATGACGCAAATTTGTCCGATCTACCATCATATACCGTTTCAGAATGCATAATAGAGGATTTGTAGGTGTGAGCGATTCGATGCGTCTCGAAACGCTTCACCCGGCGTCCCCGCAGCGTCCTCACGGATCCGGATGACGACATCTCAGCAGGATTCGAAAAAATCCTTGCTGTGAGGTCGTCAAACGGAGTCCGACCCACACAGCGTCGACCCCGCCGGCGGGGTCGACCTCCCCGCAACCACAGCACACAAGGGCCGCGTCCCGACTTGCCCCAGGACCCGAATGTCCTGGTTAACTTCACTCCGACCTCGCTCGGGCCCAGCTAAGTTTCTTGCCGGAGTCTTCTTAGCTGGGCTAGGTTTTAGCGAACCGGCACCTAAAACTCCCATTAGTTCGATACACAAGTTCACATAAGGACAGGATGACCCGAGTCATCCTTCCCGCTGGTCCGCTGCTCACTCTGAGCAATCAGCGTAAAGTCAAGGTGGCCCTGGCCAAACGACCTGGTTCGACTCCAGGCGTTAAGCCCCCACCTAGCCCGATCATATCGAGGTGGACCGGGACTAAGTGACCTGGTTCGACCCCAGGCACTGCCGGCTCCCACCCAGTCCGACCATCTCTCAGGGTGGTCTGGCTAGCGACCTGGTTCGACCCCAGGGAACGCCACGGCCAACCACCCGGTCCAACAATCGCTACGCCCAGGAGGGGCTGCGAGTTTGTCAGTTTCTAAAAAAAAAAAAGCGTCTCGAAACGCAATTCGGCTCCACTCAGTAGTCGCGATAAAAACTCCTCGCAGCTAGCCGCTGCGCGTTGGAGTTTTATCGCTGGCTGGAAAAAGTGTCACAGAGAATGACATGCTTTGATTATCGGCTTGTCCCTTCAGGAATTTATGTTTACTGTTATTATGTTTTAGTTTTAATGTTCTTTTTAATAGTACATTATAGAACTAGGATGGTAAAATAAAGAAAGACCGAGATCGCAGATGCTTGCGGCCCGAGCTGCAAGCGAGGGACGTAAATATGCGATCAAGGGCTTTCTTTATTACCTCCCATCACATCACATCACATCATTTTATGTCGACACTTGGCCAGAAAGCAGCTTTCTCCGTACGCGTAGTGTGCGGTAAAAGCCACTTTATGGCCAGGTGTGACGTAAAATATTATATGTCCGCAGTGATATAAATGAAAAGGAATCTGATTGATTCGGTTTGTTTGGTTTTCCAACGTATTCCACACTATGTGTATATAAAAATGATACTAATGCTGTAGCTACTTTTGTTTGTTAATACTTAACATTTTAAGGCTTGCGTGCGAGTCGCTTCTCTTGTCCCATAAATGCATCCTTACTTTGTCAGATATTGGAAATGGGAACTAAGCTCGTTGAATACTTATTTCGTTCTGTGACGAAAATATGCACAAATGACGTTTTAAAGTAAGTACTCTTTGTATTCATACATCTTACTTGAAGTTTGAATAGAGCTATTTTACGAAAAGAGTTAACTACTATTTACGAAGTCGCTAGGTTAAGGAAATCAGATGGTTTGCTCCAAGGTGTAATCGTTGAAGTAATATATAGGCTATTTTACTGAACCTGATCTTTGTAAGAGCAAGATAGCTGAAATCGCCTCTCAGGCAATGTTACCACAATCAAAATGCAATAAAAATTTCTAGCGCTAATTGACAGGCGGCAAAGTGGTACTTTTTGCCTGGAAACTTATCTAAAGGACGCAAAGATCAAGAAAACTCCTTCACAAAGTTATTCCGTGTAAGATAAAGAAATTAAAACAGATACAGTTAATTACCACCTTAATTCACTTGAATTGTAAAACAGCCTAAACGCCACGAAAAACCAACTAACAAAAGCAATTATAGAAGCGGTTAAACTGCGACCCTGGCACTAACAGACAGTTTAACTTAACTTCAATTAAAAGGAAAGAATTGTTCAGCACTTCGTTTGAGAATAGCCTGCTTTTAGATCGGCAGCCACACAAATGCTTAGGCTTTTAACTGTAAGGCTGGCTAAGATTCCCCATAACAAAGTATAAAGACAACCAAGTAGTACGACTTCGGTCGTTTAGGAGCGCAAGACACGTATTTACACAGACGCACGATCGCCCGTCTGTGTGAGTGAACTCCTCAAATGTAACAAATTCAGTATGTTTAATGTTTATGAGCGTTTTCCAAAAAAAATACCGGGGTAGCTACTTTCTCAAAATATGGACTTGTGAGGTTTTTTTGTCTCAGAATCGTTAGTACTTTCGAACCTTATACGTAAAAAAAAGTGTCCCAATTTTTTTTCCATTACGTCACCATTTTGCATAGTGTTTGTATGAACGTGACGTAGTGGAAAGACAAAAATCCCATACAAATTTTGGGACACTTTTTATACGTATAAGGTAGGTTCAAATGTATTAACGATTCTGAGCCAGAAAAACCTCAAAAGTCCATATTTTGAGAAAGTAGCTACCCCGGTATTTTTTTTAGAAAACGCTCTTATACTAGACGCAATGTTTCATCAAGTCCGTTTTTTTTAAATGGGTCAGTAGGCTTTTTTAAAAAACCCAAGGTAGCTACGTTATCAGAATATGGACATAAGAGGTTTTTACTGGCTTAGAGTCGTTAGTACTTTCGAAAAAATGTGGGTAACATTTTGTATGGAAAAAAGATATTTCCACTACGCCGCTTTCATACTAATTAGGCACAAAAAGGTGACGTAATAGAATGGAATACTAAATCTGAGACACATTTATTCACGCATAAATAAGGTTCGAAAGTATCAATGGGCATTTCTCCAGAAATATGTCTGCGGTCACCTCATTCATCTGGCCCTTTTTCATACTAAATGTATGGAGACAGATGAATGAGTCGCAGACATATTTCTGGAGAAATGCCCCAATGGGTTTGAGCCAGGAAAAGCACAGAAGTCCATATTTTGAGAACTTATTCAAACGATGTGGACTTTTATAACAGTCCCGAGTACTTTAGCTATAATACCTATAGCTATTATACCTCAGGATTTTTATTTGTAAAACACCCAGTTACCAATATCTGCATTTGTGGTGATTATTAGGGTGTCCCAGAAAGCAAATCTCCATACTAACTTTGAAGCCAAGTCGGCACGGGTTTCCATCATAACAGAGAGCTGAAATTTTATACACCATAATATTTTAGTAGTTCCAAAATTTTTAGGGGGTATACGTTACAAAAAAAAATAAAAAAAAATCTTGCCCATACAACAAAAAAAAAATTTATTACTTTGTAACGCAATTTCAGCTCTCTGTGATGATGGGAACTCGTGCCGACTTGGCTTCAAAATTAGTATGGAGATTTGCTTCCTGGGACACCCTAGCTGATTATTGTATGGGAAGGCGGAATTGAATCAGCGCTTAAAGAAACTGGCGACAATCTGCACTTAAGTCCTTCTCGAAGGCTTCGTCGGGCTTAATGGGGTCTTGTTATGGGGTCCTATTATGGGGCGCTATTAGCGTGATAAATTATCGTGTCGTTAGTCTTGTACCCAAACAACAAAGTGATCCTAAAAGGGTTTCGTATTTAGGGTTCCGTCCAAAGTTACTAGTCCTCCGCTGTCCGTCTGTCCGCTTGTCAGAGGGCTGTATCTTTTGCACCGTTATATCTTATATACTAATATTAACCCGCGGCTTCGCCCACGTTATCCCCGTTAATGTCCCCAGGGGACTTTATCGGGATATGAAGTATCTTATGGTTCAATCCAGGAGCAGGTCTACGTCCATGCCAAATTTCATCTCAATTCATCCAGTTGTTACCCCATTATTTAGTAACAAACATCCAAACATCTTCACAAACTTTTACATTTATAATATTAGTAGGATAGGATAGGATGGGATGTGATTAGGATACGATTTGGTTTGGAAAACAACGGGTGAAATGGCCCTAGGCGCAGATTAAAGACCGATACTTCAGTGTCGCGCGTTTCCATACAAAAAACATGAATTCCCACGCTCGTGTCGAAGCCTATTGTTTTGACGCGAGCATGGGAATGCCCACCGCCACAGCCACAGCACGGAAACTTTGCACAGTACAATACGTTCTCGCATAGTTTTCGCTAGCGGCGTTCGGCTGGCATCAACGGCGTTGGCGTACTGTCACGATAATTATATTGTGAAACTGTGACGTTTTGGTTGCCGGCGACCGGATCGGCTACGCCCACCGCACGAGAGGACACAATCGAGTGAAGTGCAACTTCCCTAGGGGTGCAGGAACTATAATGTGGCAGCACAAGAGACATTACGCGGACAGTGAAGGAAACTAATCAAGTCTGAAAATAATACTGGTTATAAGTATGTCAATGTCAAGTATAGTAAGTCGTGGCCGCACTAACGTTAATCGTTCATCAACCCGACTTTTTTAACGCCCTGTTCCCCTTCCCGGTTATGTGGGCTAGGGTGTCCCAGAAAGCAAATCGCCATACTGACTTTGAAGCCAAGTCGGTACGAGTTCCCATCATCACAGAGAGCTGAAATTTTATACACCATAATATTTTAGTAGTTCCAACATTTTTAGGGGGTATGCGTTACAAAGTAATAAAATATTTTTTTTGTAACGTATACCCCCTAAAAATGTTGGAACTACTAAAATATTATGGTGTATAAAATTTCAGCTCTCTGTTATGATGGAAACCTGTGCCGACTTTTTTTTTTTTTTTTGCTGTGGGAAAATGCATTACGCATACCCCCCCGGGCCTAGGGAGGCCAGATGTTGGTTGGGGGGGTTATGTGGTGCTCACTCCTCTCGCACACCCTCTGCTAGTCAGAGGGGGGGAGGAGCATACCCACTAAAAACCCACCGGCGTCTCTCCGCATGCCGTTTGTTGAGGGCACAGTGGGCTCGTGGACCTGTGCCGACTTGGCTTCAAAGTTAGTATGGAGATTTGCTTTCTGGGACACCCTAATGTGGGCCCCCGAATGAAAAGATTGGGATTGGCGGCACCATGCAGCATCTTCGTTACGCACGTCCCTTAGGGCCGATACAGACGGACTGCAACCCAACTGCAACTCCCTACGATTTGTATGAGAACTGCATCACAACTGCGCAGTCGGCGTGCAGTCGTGATGCAGTTCCCATACAAATCGTAGGGAGTTGCAGTTGGGTTGCAGCCCGTCTGTATCGGCCCTTATCCAGTGTGATGATTTTATTTTTAAGGTAGTTTAAGGTAGTAATAAGTATTAATAATACTACGTACGGAAGTTTCTCTTTTTAACAAAACTAACGACTTCCGGACGGAACGCACCGCGTCGGATCCTCTCTCTCTCTATCGCATAACGCGTGCTCTTTCTGGTCGCTGGCTAAGTCAAAGTATAAAGACGAACAAGTAGTCCAACTTCGGCCGTTTAGGAGCGCGCGACACGTGTTCACACAGACGCGTAATAGCATGTCTGTGTGAGTGCGATCCATACTGGAGCATTCTTAAAACTTTGCTTGTAGTACACGGCGCGCACACATTCAAGCGCGCGATGTACCTTTTGTAAGAAGAAAAATTACTACTATTATAGTGTGGCGATCGCGGAGTGAGTCACCTCTCCTTATACACGTATATTCAAAGTATTAATTAAAAACAAACTTCGCTCCAATCAGACAAAGGAAAACTTCGCCGAATCTTAATTAAGGCAATTCACCTTTGATTGCGTTGTGGAAGTATTATTAGGCAAATCGAGTAATGGGATGAAATCACCAATTATTAAAGTTGAATAAAAAAGCGAGGTCAATTTATTAACCGACTTCAAAAAATAAGGTTCTCAGGTCATCGGTATCTTTTTTCTGTATGTGTCCCGATAATTTGAAAATAGCTGGACCGAATTGGAAAATTCCCTTTCGTTTGAAAGGGTACACATTCGCCGGACAGATAGACAGACATACGAAAGCATGTTTCCCAAGCTGAAACGGAGACTCTTCGCTCGCTTCGCTTGCTTGGTCAAAAATCTAAATTGAATTTTCCTCGAGTAATAATACATGAATAATTTCATTCTTGAAGATTTTCCAACATCCGGTACCTGCTTAAAAAAATATTGTTCACTTTCCACTTCTTGGCTTAAAGGTTAAGAAATGAAGGATATTATTAATGCAGAGCATCAGCCTTTTGTTCAAATATTTCCTTTGCGACTTTGTAATGTCGGAGTTACAATGGGAATAGAAAAAAGGTAGTTTTAGCACAGTTTGAATAATAGCAGTAATTTTTGTTCCTACAAAAGATGCATCGCGCGCTTGAATGTGTGCGCGCCGTGTACGAACGCACTACAAGCAAAGCAATAAGAATGCGTACGACGTGCTATCGCGCGTCTGTATGAATATATATGGCGCGCTCTTAAATGGCCGAAGTTGGACTACTTGTTCGTCTTTGTCGCTTCCGTAATCCTTATGACAGAAATCACACATTATTGTATGTGTATCATTTATTAGCATAAAAAAGTTTCGACGTGTAATATATCCATGAAAATTATTCAATTACTTTAAATTATTCAGTACGCATGTTAATACCGAAAACGATAATGTACTCAAAACATCTGAAACATGTTTCAAGTGGTATTGAAGGCTCGATTATTTACATAGGCTGAGATGAGAACGTCTCAAACAAAAACAAGCTAAAACCACCCTTATCACACCCCGATAAGGTCCATCACTTTACATTGAAACAATACTTATATGAGAAAGTACACTTCGATTTAGACTTTATTAGTCGAAGAATAAGTGCTCAATTGAGCCAGCAGTGTGTCAGAGCCTTGTCGTTTTTTTAAATTATGTAGTACAAAAGTAAATATCAAACGCGTCGGAGCGACATGGCACCAAGTACCAAGTTGTTTCAACGGCTGTGTTTACTATTCATTCCGTATTCTCGTAATCCTTTTATTCTTTAAAAGAAAAGGCCTTAAGATACAAGGAGGCTCTGGTGTATTCAAATTGGAAGCGTATTTGGTTAAGGCGTTCAGTTTTGCTAATGTAATATCTTGTTTTGAAGCTAAAATTGAATTTCATATCGAGGGTTTCAGGCCAAAGGGGCGTATACGCAAAGCAAAACGCTTGCTTATACGCCCCTTTAGCATGAAGCCCTCGATATTAATGACAGAGCATTTAGGTACTTAAAAGGTCGTAGATTTTAATTTCATGTCGAGACTATGACCACTTATATTTTAGATTAGATTTATATTTTGTATTTCATAATATTGCGCAGATATTTTATTGGGTAGATGACCTGAAAGTAGTCGCTGGGTCGAACTGGATCACGACAGCTGCAGACAGAGCGCTATGGAGGAGCCTGGAGGAGGCCTACACCCTATAGAGGTTCTCATCGCTGAAATTATGTAATAATAATATTTAGATTTTTAATTCAAATTATTGTATATGTCGCACTACTATTTAATCATGCATTCTATAATAATAATATATTTTTATTGAGCTTTATTGTAATGATTAATGTTAGTTGTAAATCAATTTTTCTTATGCCGTTTTAATTGCATGCGATGGGGAAATATAAGGCCTTTTTATTTTACTTATTTTATATTTCATAATATTAGTGTGATAAGTAGAATACAAGAGTAAAAACGTGATTTCAACTTGAAAGCACCTCTACTCCCTTTTTTTTAACCCGGAGAAATGCATGAAACTGTTACCACTACGTAACCTAAGGCCATCGGGGGTGACAGTCAGATGTTACGCATTAGTTATGTGGGGCTCTCCGCTCCAGAAGGGATTGGCCTACCCACTAAAACTCAGGGATGCTTCCACCCTGTGCCTTCATGGTGATGCCGTGGGATCGCTAGCAAGCCACCACGACATCACCGGCACCTTCGCCCTAGGGCGAACCATCTCCGAAAAAGGCACACTGTAGCATGGCCAGTGTGCCAGTCCCACCCTCACCGCCACGGGAGGACAAAAGCCCTTGCCCCGCAGCCGTCGACGGGAGGACACACGCCCCTACCCCGCAGACACTCGCCCGTCCATTCCTGACCGTCGCCAGCCCTCGTTGCTGGGGACAGTCAGATTTACGGACCGCGATGGAACAGTACTCTATGTCCCGCTAACGGGACGCAGAAGACTAGTCCACCGCCACCACGCAGCGGCACAGGTCACCCGTCTGGTGCCTGCCCTCAGTGCCCCCCAAAAGGAGACGTCGAAGGGATGTTGCCCATGCCCGACGCTCCGCCCTCGCGTGCCGCACCTGGAGAGTCCTCTAACAGAGGAAACCCGGTGCGGGACCCGCCAACCCCCCCTGACAGGCTCATTCGCAGCATCGGCAGGTGATCAATTAGGGGCCCCTAAGAAATCACTTGCCGTTGCTCCCGGGGTGCACCGGCCAAGAGCCTTCTCTTTCCTGCGGATCAACCGGATCAAGAGGAATGAGAAAAATCCAGACACTCTGAGAGGTTTCCTGTCTAGCACCCCACCTCTACCCCCTAAAGAACATGTGTTTCAAATTGCAATCCTTTATCTTCATCGATTTCTGTACGTTACGTTCATCTGTCAGTACCTACATTTTGGCAGCTAGTTTAACAAAATACCATGTGGATGTGGAATGTGCTCTATTCGTATCGTACAGCGTACAAAGGTACAAAGTGTTACATATGTGCGTATGTGTGTGTGTGTGGCCGCTCCCACCACCTGCATACGGAATAAACCAGTGTGCATTAGACCGGCATTTGTTTCGCTCGTGTCCCCCGTATTCCCATACAAAGCAAACCGGTTTAGAATTTCATGAGAAATTGCTCAACCGTATCACCATTCCTAGAACTGGGCCTACAATGTCTATGTTCTATGTCCTAAGCTCGCATTGTGGCTTGCTTCTCGATTACTTGCTATAGAATACTCAGTGAGCCTTACATTTTTATTTTAAAATCTAATGTTAGGCGAAACTTAAGCTATGTTCAAATACCGTGTAACCTGTCAGTCCGTGACGAAATGTATGGAGCTTGGCACTAATCGTCAGTTCTGTGACGACCTGTTAACTGTCAGTTAACGACGCACCTTAAATAAAAAAGTTCATATATTCGGAGATTAGGCCCCGATCAACTAATCGAAGTCCGAAATTCGTATTCTCCGTTCTCACTCGCTCACACATTTTGGAGGATGATAAAACGAACGCCACATGATAGGTAGGTAACTATCATAAATATAGGAAAAATCACAAAGGAGCTTTTGTTTTCGAAAACAAGGAATACTACATTCATGATTTTTTTAAAGCGTTCTGCTTTTGATAGTCTGATATGCCAAAAAATACGTGATTTATTTATGGAACAAATCGAAAGAAATACCTATGTAGGCTGTAGATGTTTACCTGACTCTATACTGACCTTACCCGACTGCGAAACACCAAGGAGTTTAATAGTTTATTAATTAGTTATAGTTTGCTTTTTGTGTTAACAAAACGTTTAAATTAGATTAAACATAAAAATAAATGTACCTAGGTTTACTAAGTAAATCGTGAGTCCCGCCCAGTCAAATTCAATATTAGGGGTTGACTAACAAACAAATCTGCCAACTTCCCAGACTTCAGGCTATTCGTAGACTTTGGCTACACTAGACGCCAATACAACCAACTGGTGCAAGCCTCAGTAACAAGTAAGTACTGGTGCTTATCACACATACATACTTTTACTAGAATTTGAACTCGGCATCTCTAGCTTTCCTAAGAGACCGATGGTCCAATGATCATTGAGGCAGAAAGGTTCTCGAGTGGAGACCACGTACTGGCAAGCGCAACGAGGGACGACCACCTGCAAGGTGTCGGATGACCTGGTTAGGGTTGCGGGGACTCGCTGGATGCGGATCGCTTCTATCCAGCCCATGTGGAAATCTATTGAGGACGCCTGTGTCCAGCAGTGGACGTCCTACTTATGGCTGAAATGATGATGATGATGATGATCTCTAGCTTTATAGGCGGCACTCTCACTAGATACGAGAACGTGTCGTTAAGTCGATATCGTTTTACAAAAGAGCAACAGGGACTGCACGATACGAGGTTCAAATTTTTAACTTCGGAAATAGTCCGGCATACTACTCTGCACTCAAATACAGAACTATACACGTTTCATAGTTCCATAACATCATATATTGCAGCGCTGTCGGTCGTTCTTCCACAGAATAGTCTTGTCGATCAATAAAAACGACGTAAGTCGTTTAATGTTCCTGGTACTTATGGTCGTTTGTGTCTAGTTTGCGTGGTTGTTAATTCCGGTGCATTTTGCATTGACTATTTCGGCAATTAGCCTGCTTGCAATCAAAGGATTGTTGATAGCTGTAGAATTGCTAGGCTTGACGGCTTTTGTCTTCCATTGGAATCCGTTCTGTTGGATCCATGAACTGAATTTAGGTTGGGTTTAATTTCAGTCAACCTAATTGGCCATTAACCAACAGTCACGCCTGTAGTGGTATAATATATTGTGTGCATTTATGTACATAACAATGTATTACATCTTGTGTGGTCAATAAAGAATTATATTATATTACATTAACGTTGTTCAGCTCATTGTGATTGATCACGTCACGATTGTACATTAATGAAAGCAATGCAGGTGTGTTGTATGAACCGCTACTTACTTTGGTAGTTAAATATCAAAAATAAATATTTCTAGGGGGGTACTCCATACATGTAACAGAAGGCGATTTTTTTTTCATCAAATGTGTGGACCACCACATGTTGATGTTTGATGAAAAAAAAATCGACAGCTCTGTTAAAAACACTTTAAGGTTTTTAAGTAATATTTTTGATTAAGAGGACACTTTCGGAAATAATCACTCCGAAAGTTGCAAAATTTGTGTCCCGCCCCCTGACGAATGAATCGAGGTCAAGTGTGGTTCTTTAAACAACTCTTTCGTATTTGCGTATGAAGCAGTATGCAAATGCAATTCCTCATACCGTAGCACTGTAAGGTTTGAAATAGAGCAGTAAAGTAAAATCGACAAACAGCTCCACAATGTAAGCAGGACGGAAAATGTTTTCCGAGAGCCAATATTCTGTGAAAGAGTTCCATTTTAGACCCGGAGCCTGACATATCTTTTTAACCGATTTCCAAAGGATGGTTCTCAATTCGTCTATATTTTGTTTGTATGTTTGTCGCGATTTGGGTATTGTTTATAGTCACTCCTGTTTTTCTTATCAAAATAGATTCACTGGAGTTATTAAAAAAATGTGGTTATGATTTTTTGTAAGGTGTAACAAGATTCTACTTGTATAGATGTACTAAAACCTTTCGCCGTTTATGCATTTATTATAGTTAGCGTAGTCGTGGACTGCGACTGAAAACTTGCACATTTAAACCGAAGCGTAAGGAATTGAGTTATTTCTTTCTATTTTGAGCAACATACGTTCTAGTAAAAACCTAGTCAGTTGCTTCTCTTGGTCTTGAATGCCATGATAAGGCGGTTTAATATACGACGTTCTCAGTTAAAATTCCTTCATCACTTGCCACTAGGACACATTAACATATAACATAAATAGTTTAAATGTATAAAGAAGTTAACAGAGCTCTTGCCCTGGGGACGACACACAAGTATTTTTCAAAGGGCAGACAAGGCTAGCATTAGAAACAGTACCCCAAGGGCTTTGAGATCGAAACTATGTTCAAACGATGCATTACAAAGACAAACCACTACAAAATTTCTACTCTTCTGTTACTAAGTAGGGGGCTACAGCAACCGATTAAAGCTTATTGCTCCTAATTTAATGGGAGAAAATCATAGTTTGCACAAAATTTGTTTCCACTTAGAGCAAAAATACAAATGAATACCCTGCTAACTATTTCCTGTATTGGATTTTTATTACATTAAGTTAGTAAAAATCCTTTTCTGTTAAAAAAAATACAAACAAGAAATCGCGCTCCAGCTCCCGGTCTAACTCTGAACCGAGTATTTTATTTTCAAACATTTTAACCAAGATTTTCAATTAAGTTAATTCAAACTTGGATTGTTAACTAAACAACCAGTCCCTTACTTTATTTATGTTTACTATTGGTCTCAAGACGGTTATTACTTTGGAAATTTTCTTAGTTATGATTATTTTAGTTTGGAAATGTTGAACAGCATTGATGGCAAAGTTTCTGTTGAGAGTATTGGCGCATATCGTCTTATCTAGATCCGGGATAATCTTATAAACCCCATCCCCCCCCCCTCCCCAGTACTGACTTGGTTTAACATTACATATCAAAAGTTTCTAACTTTGTTGTAGAAGAACTGCATTGCGAGACTTGCATCTTTTTACATGTAATGTTTTATATGGGATCTCATTTCTTTTTGTAAGTGGTATTCCTGTATTTATTTCATTCCAATCCATTCTATTTCCAATTTGAACTCCAAAACTAACTTTGTAATCGCATGTATTTGTGTAGGATTACAAATTTACGTGTGTAGTTGTGACTGAAATTGCATTTTTTTTAGGTTTTGTAGGACGTTCTTAAACTACAAATTCAAATTGAATGTAATTGCGCTGCCGCATCCTCAGCAGAAGACCTCAAACGCCGCAAATATGAAAGCCTCGGTAGTAGCTACATATTTGAGGCGTTTGGGGTCGAGACGCTGGGACCCTGGGGACCTAGTGCGCGCCGACTTTTTAAGGATCTGTCGGCGCGTCTAGTGGAGGCCACCAGTGACCAGAGGGCTGGCCAGTATTTCGCTCAGCGAATTAGCATTGCCATCCAGCGTGGCAATGCGGCCAGCCTTCTGGGCACACTCCCCACTGGCAGCGATTTGGAACAAATTTATTATCTTTAGTTTGTATTTAATTTATAGTTTTAGTTCGTATTGTTATTGTTTTATTTAAATGTTATTGTTTACCTTATACAAATAAAATTATCAATTTAAAAAAAAAAAAAATGTAATTGAGAATATACTTAAGTCTTATTGTGCCCTAATATGTCCCTGAAAATTCAGGGTTCTAGCTTAAGCCAGCACAAAATTACAGGAGGTTGAAAATGGCCTAAATGGCTTCGAGAAAAGGATAGTACGGCCGTGCCTTTGTTTTGCTCGACTTGCCGGCGGCACTGGCGTGCCGCCAGATTTATTTACTTTAATGAAACCACGAAATCTGTTTTTTACCGCCTTACAATTAAAAAACGAATATCAAACAATTGTTTTGGACAATCCTAATTCCGTGAAGCCCTTACCAAATGTGTAGGTATGAAGTGCCTAAACATTTTGCTTGTAACGGGATGCTCATGATAAGCAAAATTATCCAAGGCTAATGAAGTAAAGGTGCGTTTTCAATCCACTCGCGTTAATGCCTAAGTTCAGTCGCGCTAACAAAATTACCTAAAGTTGACAAAGCCTGGCGTGCACAACATAAATACAATAATCACATAGGTATTTAATTTAAGAAACCCGACTGCAGTGCAAAAAATACCGCGCATTTAAGTCCATAAATCCGCCATTTTATTTTTTTTGCAAATTTATTAAGCACGCGTTATTAAGACGAATCTCATGATGTATTATTCATTAAAAGTGGGTATATCGTTGAGTAGTTATGAGCGGACAAAGGAACGGACAAACATACATACTCACATACATACATGTCAAACACATAACTCTCCTTTTGTGCTTCACCGCAGTCGGATAAAAAGACACTGGCTACCAGTAGCGTGGCGTCCATAGAACTCGATTCCTACCGGCTTGCCTAATATCAGGCAATTGAGCACCTTATTCTACAGCTCTTAAGGAAAATGTACGCCATATCTGCACCGGCTTGCCCAAGGATTATCATTTACGTTACACCACTGCTGGCTACCCTCTAATTTGTGGCAACACTGCCACCTATTGACACGCGTTGGAAGAAGAAGACAGTAATAGCAGTACATCGACAGATGGCGCTTGAAACAATGCCCATACAAACGGCACCATTCCCATAGTGTCCATCGCACTATAGAAGTGTTTATAACGCCACTACATATACCACTTCCAACCAACTTTCTTCGGACTTCGATCTTCAGCCTACAACACCCGACTGTAGAGAGATCTCTCTATTGTCCTCTCTTCCATAAATTTCTTCTTTACTAAAGGTAGAACCGTAGAAATAGGGCAGGCAGTGTCTCTTGGGCGCACACCATTGGACAATTGATATAGCTCGCAGAGTTGTAAGGTTGAAAAGGCAATGGGCAGGCCATATAACCCGGAGAACGGATAGCCGCTGATGCAGTATTCCTGTAGTGACGGCCACGCATAGGCAAGCTCAGTGTAGGACCGCTCCAGACTCGGTGGACAGACGACATCGTGTAAGTAGTTGTGAGTCGGTGGATGCGGTCTGCACAGGTCTACACTCTGCCAGAAGTGGCTCACTCCAATATCGTCGCGCGGCTGCTAGTTCCAAATGTTGCTCCGGGGGGGGGGGCTCAACCAGCGACCAGAAAACACGTTATACGATAGAGAGAGACGGTCGGATGCGATTCTGTCCGATGGTCGGACCCGAACATTAGTTTAGTTAGAAAGAGGAGCTTTTGTACATAGTACTATTACTAATTCTGTGACTCTATGGCAATAGGGCCAGCGTCAACCGTGGCTGGTAGAAATAGTTGATGTCGATGAAATGAAAAATGCTATGACATGTCAAGTTTGTCGACGATTCCAGGGTAAATTTGACCTTTTGTGTTACATATATAGATACAAGAAATCAAAGTACATAGAAAAAGTAGTCTGGACCACAGGTGAATACCATTTAATTTTTCTATGTACTTTGATTTCTTGTATCTATGTAACTTAAAAATGTGGTGTAATAATAAAACAACTTAAACGGATTAAATCGCGTTTATTACTACATTTTAAGTCCCGACGTTTCGTAACCCTTTTCAGCGTTCGTGGTCGCGGGTAGACTGAGAAAATCATAAATTTCCTCTGTCAAAATTACTGTTGTGCAAACCTACCCACTTTAAAAAATACAAATTCAATATTAGTGTTGCCAGATGGGCCTATTGTGTAAAGATGTTCACACACATGCCAGAAGGGCTTAAAAACCTAACTTTAGAAAAACTAGCGGCGCTTCCAAAAGGCATACTTGATAAGAAAGAAGGCCAAGCCCAAGCCCTTCTGGCATGTGTGTGATCTTTACACAATAGGCCCATCTGGCAACACTAATATTGAATTTGTATTTTTTAAAGTGGGTAGGTTTGCACAACAGTAATTTTGACAGAGGAAATTTATGATTTTCTCAGTCTACCCGCGACCACGAACGCTGAAAAGGGTTACGAAACGTCGGGACTTAAAATGTAGTAATATACGCGATTTAATCGGTTTAAGTTGTTTTATTACTATGAGTGATAATCGCGGAAACCGAAGACAATATAATGTGGTGTAATTTACCCGCATTAAAAACAAATAAAGAAACATCATGTTTCTTTCATACGTAGTATTGACCTTTTGTGGTTTTATTTCTGTACCGATCCAAAAATAACAGATTTATTCAAAATAAGGGTGTAGTTTCAAAGAATCTAAGAATTTTTATTGAATTAACAAAGAAGATTAAATAAAAAATATGTATTTTAGAACATCATACATCACACCTTCATTTTCTAAGGCGGTCAAAACAAGTATCTACAGCATACTTTAACCCCCCAAAGACAGCAACAGTTAATTATCCATGTTGCGTAATGAGACGGGTGAAAAATCTCCTCCCTCACTTCTCCCTTCCCCTACTACTTCACCTAACTTCACCCCTACGGGATAAGCAGTAATTTAATTAATGACTCCGTCAAGTTTATTAACTTGTCTTGTTATAAGTTTTTTTAATTAACATACTTAGCAGTTTTGAGAAAATAGTTTGTCTCCATTTGAGTTTGCTTCTGCTCTAATTATAAATTATAAACAGACAAACATACGGACGACGTGATCCTCTATGAGTTCCATTTTTAGGGTTCCGTACCATAAAGGTAAAAAAGGAACCCTTATGGTGCGACTCTGTCTGTCTGTCCGTCTGTCACAGCAAGTTATCTCAGAATCTACTGCTGGTATCGATTTGAAATTTGGAATAGTATTAAAAGTAGCTAACCCGAGCCTATTGGATGTAAAAAAAAATCTTGTAACTGTTTACTTTTTTTTAAAGGGGTCCGTAATGGAACTTTGAAAATTGAAAGTAAGGCTATTATATCGAGTGGGGTATCAAATAAAAGGGCTTGATCAGGAAATTAAAATGCCGTTTTTATTTTTTTTCTTAAGTTTTTGATTTATGACAAAAAACGTTAAAAAAATACCAGTCGCCCCTATTATATTCGAAGTTACTGAACAGAAAAATCTGTAATAATTTTCAATTATTAATGTCATCGTAAATGTTAGAGGAAAAATATAACGGTTTTCATAACTTGCACCGTTTTTGAGAAATTTGCAAAAAATATTTGCTCCTACTAAACCAATTCCCGTACAGTTTTTCTTCATGTATCTACTTATGAGTTTGTACGGAACCCTCGATGCGGGAGTCCGACTCGCACTTGACCGGTTTTTTTTTTCTTTTGAAGTACGAAATACAAAAATCCTATATTGGAGTTTTCCACGGAAACGTTACGTAGGCAAGTGACTGCCTTTTTAATACTTTGTACCTGTAAAATTAGGAAGCTGAATATCGGTAGGGTAATCATAGCTTTTTGGTAGTGTTTCTTAACAGCTAATAAGTTTTATTGGGGTAGCTACCATAGCGTTACGTAGGCGACAAAAAGTGGATGTTTTCATGGAATGCTCCTAATTATGTATAATAATATAAAAATGAAATGTATGTATGTCGAATACATTTCGATAAACAGAAGCACCAAGACGCTACTCAATCAACAACAAACAACTTGTCTTGATCAAGGACCTTCAAATAAATAGCCGGACGGTGCATCACTAACAAACAACTGACTGAAGCATGTCTAATCGGCCGGCTACCTATCTGTGTGTGCTGCTCGCAATAGGAAAAAACTAGCTGATGTGTGCGTGCGGCTCGTAAGTACAAGCAGCTCGTCAGTGCGAGCCTCCGTCCGGCTATTTATTTTAAGATCCTTGGTCTTGATGGGTTTATTTTTTGGATGTCTGTATTAGGGCATGCAATATCGGTAAGGATCATGGGGATAAATCCAAATGTGGGGCAATTCTGAAAATTTCAGATCACTACTAATTCACGCAACACATTTTTGGGTCATTCTCATTTTTGTGGACATGGTCACTACCGGGGGGATGTGACTACCGTGGGCGTTATGTCTCTTTGTAATGAAAAAATACTATCATGAATGGGCTAGACGACAAAAAAAACTGTTTAGTCCGTCAGTTAGATTGTTAAAAAATATTGTATACGTATTTTTTCTTTTGTTAAAAAATACGTGAACAATATTTTTACAAAAAATAACGAGGATAGAGTGCTCAGAAGTTTCGAGTGACGTCACGCCTAGGTACAATTTTCACCTAGGAGTGACGTCACAAGCCCCCACTCCAGAAGTTTTATGATCTATAACTTTGTCGATTTTTAATATTTTGATAAACCAAAAAATACGTGTCCCATATTTTTTCATAATCTAACTGACGGACTAAATAGAATTAAATAGTTCTAACCCAGTCGTCATCCCCATTCACTCATCCATATGATATAAAGAATTCATGATAATTATTACACACACATACACGCGCGCAAACACACACACACACACGCACACACACACGCACGCACGCACAAAAATGAGAATGACCTATATGAATGAATTAGCCTCCATTTGGATTTACCCCCCCCGTGCCCCTTCCCGGTATCCCGGTACGTCTAGCGTTTCGGGTATGAAACCTAACAATATTACATGCTATTCTAACCTAGCCAAATAAAACACGACAATAATGAACTTCTTCGGACACGACATATGTGATCATAATTCCGTATGAAAACCGCCGCAAACTTGCAAATGCCGTCCGAAATATCACCACATCAATATAAAAGGTGCGGGTGTCTTTTTGTCAACCGCACACCTATCGCGGTATCCATTGGCATTCAGGGCGTGAGCGCGAGGTGGCAAGATCAACAATATTGAGTTAGTATCAAAGACTCACATATGAAAGCGTATGTAACGAACAAGCATATGACAAAGGTTTGGAGCAGATACCTCAGTTCGAATATAGTGCATTGTTAGAGACAGAAACACGGCAGTTTCACGGTATTCACTAAAATCACCTGATATGATCACTCAGGTATATTGGATTGGGATATTGGACGACGAAAAAAAGACGAGAATTCCTTGTTAGTGTTTGAACGAAAAATACTAAGACGCATTTTCGGAGCTGTGATGGAGGATGAGAGATGGCGTACGCGTTATAACCACGAGCTGTACCAAATGTACGATGAGCCAACCGTTATAAGAGTCATAAAGATCGGACGCCTGCGATGGGCAGGTCATGTGCTGCGAATGGACGAGGCCAGAGTACCCAAACGCCTTCTAGAAGGCCGGCCGGAGGGCCGCAGGAGTAGAGGCAGGCCCAAGCTCAGATGGTTGGATGGCGTGGAACAGGACACTAGTATATTAGGGGTGAAAAGTTGGAGAAGGAAAGCCATGAATAGAACGGACTGGAAGGACTTGCTTGACCAGGCTAAGGCCCACCCGCGGCTGTAATGCTTCAGATGATGATGATATTGGACGACGTTGTTTTCTGTAATCTATTTGGAAATCTGTAGAACTGGGAATCTGTAGATTTGGAAATCTGTAGAACTGGGAATCTGTAGATTTGGCAATCTGTAGAAATAGGAATCTGTAATTGAAATCTATAGAATTGGGAACAAACCATCAAAGGGACGAACTTATCCAGTAAGATCACTCACCTGAGCGGGTTGGAAAGCCATTAAAAATACTGATTCGAATCCCGATCGTGATATTTTTCAATTTTATCTTCATGCTTCTTAGTCGAGTTCGGTTTATCACGTTCTTCATAACATTGTAGCATTTTTGAGATGGACCCTGTGAACTGACCTTTCTACAACTTGGGGAACCGCAAGTTGTAGATAGTTCAGTTCAGAGATCATATTCAGAGGGTTATTCTTAGAAGAATCTTAACAGCGTGAAGTAGATTATTTAGATAAGTAAACAGCGCCATCTCTCGGATTCGTGTGTTCCTTTTACTTTGTAAATAAAACGAATGTCACTGCGACTGTATCTGTGACTCGTCATTTAGACGGCAATGCTTTGTTTCAGTATGCAGGGCGCAACAAAAGAACTCGCGCTTAGTTAGGCCTCGCTAAATACAATCGGAGTGCGTCGCGCCTCGTTACGTAAGGAGGGGATGCTGAATGGATGCAGATACAATACATACAGAAAACAAGAGTTATACACAAAAGCACAGAATTAGGTCGGATATAGTAAGACGAAAGCGTGGCCAGAAAGACAGACAGACACAGAGACAAACCCGAAGATGATGTGTCAAACTATGTCATTTTCATAATAAGCGACTGTCTCTGTGACTCGTCATTTAGACGGCAATGCTTTGTTTCAGTATGCAGGGCGCAGTAAAAGAATTTGTGCTTAGTTAAGAACCCCCCTTTAGTTAGTAAATAAAACTGATGTCACTGCGACTGTATCTGTGACTCGTAATTAGACGGCAATGCTTTGTTTCAGTATGCAGGGCGCAACAAAAGAACTCGCGCTTAGTTAGGCCTCGCTAAATACAATCAGAGTGCGTCGCGCCTCGACATGTAAGGAGGGGTTGCTGGATGGATGTAGAGACATCCGCGGCCTACGACAGTAGGTTTTGTCACACGATAAAGCATCCGCGACTCTCAGAATGTAAGAGTTCTTTATCTTTAATTTAAATAAAATAATTTATTTCTGCAAGTAGGCGCCCTCAAGGGCTCTTTTACATGTCTCATTATACTGTTTTCTCTTTTTTTTTATGGCGCAGCAAAGGTCTTCAAAGAGATTCATACACATACCTACTAGCTCTCCCGCCGAACCTCGTACCTCCTCATAGTGTTCCCATTATATACTGAAACAAATCCGTTTTGTCATGGAAACCCGATCACGACGCCATCCATCGAGTCCAATTGTATTTTCAAACCATCCATCTCAAATATACCATAAAATTTCATCTAAATCGGAACCGTTTTCGAGGAGTTAGGTGATAAACACACGTACAGAAAAATTATATATATACCTATAAAGATATGATAAGTCACAATAGATAAAAGAAAATTCATGTACAGAGAATCTGTCAGAAGGGTAGACAAACAAAGATATAAATAAGTACAGAGACCCCATACGAGATGCAGATTTCAGATAGCGTTACATTCCAAAAAGAAAACAACAATTGTCAGCGGCATATGAGTTTCGTAATATACTGACATTCGGTAAAAAAATGCTTTCGAAATTTTGACTCTTTTGCGTATTCAAACACTCGTAGTACTCGTATTTTTCCAAAGAAAACAAGATAACTCGAAACCAGGGCTAGTTTTACTCCGTTGGATGATATATCATCCACGGACGCCATCACTCACCCGGCCCGTGACTACCGTGTCCCGTCACTAGTGTTTACATTTCCCATTAGCTTTATGGAACAAAAGAACTTTCGGATGAAAAACTTGACCTTTTTTATTCATGTGTAACAAACAACTATCAGAAGGATCAAAAGGCCGCTGAAAAGGTTTGCTTTATAGCCGAATCGTTTTTTTGCAACCGATTTCTTGTAATGGTCCGTTAATATGAGATTGGAAAATTGGTAATGCCTAAGATAATATTTTTTCAGATACAATCGCTAACGCGTTTTTCGATTTCTTTTGGCGTACGTTTTTGATTAAGATCCTTAATCTCGTAGGTCAGGTTATTAGGTACTTGACATTTAAATCCTATCCAGTTATTTTTTTAATGTTTTCATGTTGGTAGTCTGTATTAATATTTATTTTAGCTTTATTACATACAGCTTTATTATTGTACAAAAGGCTAACGTAATTTTGAAGGTTAAAAAATAGCCTTTGTAATTATATTATTAGCTTCATCTGCGTACAATAATTTCTCATTTAATTAAGAAAACTTTTTCCTTTCTTTTTTAATTCTCCGCAACTCAAAGATTATATGAAAGAGGTCACTGCCGGTTGCTTACCTCTGTCTGAAATTTAGATTTTTTTATTAAAACTATCTATTTAACTTGCAATGTTTTTTATTATTTTAAAAGTGTATATCTCTCTAATTTTTGCGAGCCCGAAAGGCGAGCTTCAGGCTTCGAGGCCGAAGTCCGAGCTTCTCCGCAAACATCCTATATCCCGCAGTAATTTTAAGCGCGGCAGAGGCCGAGTACTTCGTTGGACCAAAGACACCAAATGCTCCTGGTCGGCTTACGCAAACCTTATATTAGTCTTATTTTTGCACGCCCAAACGGCGAGTTTCAGGCTGCGAGGCCAAAGACCAAGCTCTTCCGCAAACACCCTATGTCCGGTAGTAATTTTGATTTAAGCGGGACAAAGGCATGAAATACCTTATATTGTTGTACGCAAACCATGTATCAGTCTAAGTTTTGCTGTTGTAATTCTTGTCATTACTATTAAATGAAGGGTACTTAAGAAAGAGTTTGGTCTTGGCCTCACACCCTGATATGGTTCTTAATAAGGGAAAGGCGTTTAAAGCCGTAACTGACGGAGGCCTCTTTTTTGTTTGTCTTCTTCCTGGGGCCTCCGACTACGAACGACTGACGGCATACTCGAAAAGTTCTCTAATGACCCAGTCATTTCGAACATTCGAGATCGCAAAAAATCGCACAACGCTGAATATGTTGGGATGTTGTTAGGATACATATAAGTAGTGTAAACTCGATTTTGCAGTTTCGAAAAAGTTGTGCTAAATGTGTGGTGGTCGAAAAACACCGAAATTTTCGGTCATTTTTCAGATTTTGATCTGTACCTTCTAAAAACCGGATTTTTTGATACAATTAAAGTAGATAAAATTCCCTACAATATGAGTGTAACATCAACTCTGTATGTTCAGAAAATGTTTGAGATATAGCACTTCAAAAAATTGCAAATTTTCTTAAAAAGTTCGAAATTGCACTTTCAGCTATCTCACAAGCTGAATAGCAGCTGAAACACTGATCTTACAATGACAATTAGATGTATGAAGTTATAGAGCAATTTTTGAGCTTTATTTTAAGCATAACTTGAACCCTGAACTAGCGATAATTCTCTTGTTATCGGAAAAAACCAAATCAATAGAGAACTCAGATTTCTCAGGAAAGAGTGCTCCTAAAGCAAATTGTTAGTATACTCGTATTGCGCAGTAAAGTTATTCATAGGAAGTTTTAAAAATGACTATATTTCTAAACATCATTTATTTAAAAAGTCCTGAGGGACCATGATGATCGCGTACATCGCACATTATCTATATGATAAAAGCATCGTCACATTTACATACGTGCGTAAATTCGAGTGTTGAATACTTTATTATTTATTTATACTGTGATATATGCCCGCGTCTTAAATACACATTGTATGATCCTGGTCATAAAATGTGAAAATCAACGTGAACAGGACACCATGTAAATTCGTATTTATTGCAATAAGTTACAAGTGAGTATATAGTTCCTACTGGAACCTTCCATGAAAACATTTTTTTGTCGCTTGCGTAATGCTATGGTAGCAAACCCTAATATTTTTTTTAATTACTAAGAAACACGACCAATCTTAAAGCCAAGTTATGATATTACCATACCAATATTCAGATTTTAAATTTACTAGTAAAAAGTATTAAAAAGGTAGTGTCGCTGACGTACCTAACGTTTCCGTGGAATGCTCCTACTGTGTTTGAGATAACACCTCTGCCCTTTTTGAGCCGAGGAAAACTTTGACTCAGCTTCCCGTTTCTTAACTATTACCCCACTCATAAGGATCTCATGTGGGGCTCCTTGTCCACCCAAATTTGTATTTTTCCCTATCTTCTACGACTTATTATGCACTCAGTGGTAGGTTATGTAGGAATATCGGGCAGCAACGTCTTCCATTGGGGTTAAACCAGGGTGATGGACTTTGACACTGTTAGAAGATCGTACACGTATTTCGTAACATTAGGTTGGTCATCTTGTTACGCATATTGTTAGCTTATCTAGCATAATAATTTACGTATTTCACACAACTGTTGGCCATATCCTTCCTATCACTTAACTTACTTATAATTTATTATCTCGTACTTTGTTATGCAATAAGCTCCTGCTTGACTACTTAGCCATGAACATGATTTTGACGATACTTTTCTAGGTGTAAGTCAGAAGAATACGACCGACCATTTAGCCAATTGCGTAAAGGCAAGCCTAATATTATAAGTACTTACACAAAAACATTTTATGACAAAGATCTTACGATGTGTATTTAAGACTAATTTAGCGGGCATATGATGGTTGCGCATATCACAGTATAAATAAATAATAAAGTATTCAACACTCGAATTTACGCACGTATGTAAATGTGACGATGCTTTTATCATATAGATAATGTGCGATGTACGCGATCATCATGGTCCCTCAGGACTTTTTAAATAAATGATGTTTAGAAATATAGTCATTTTTAAAACTTCCTATGAATAACTTTACTGCGCAATACGAGTATACTAACAATTTGCTTTAGGAGCACTCTTTCCTGAGAAATCTGAGTTCTCTATTGATTTGGTTTTTTCCGATAACAAGAGAATTATCGCTAGTTCAGGGTTCAAGTTATGCTTAAAATAAAGCTCAAAAATTGCTCTATAACTTCATACATCTAATTGTCATTGTAAGATCAGTGTTTCAGCTGCTATTCAGCTTGTGAGGTAGCTGAAAGTGCAATTTCGAACTTTTTAAGAAAATTTGCAATTTTTTGAAGTGCTATATCTCAAACATTTTCTGAACATGCAGAGTTGATATTACACTGATATTGTAGGGAATTTTATCTACTTTAATTGTGTCACAAACAATTTTATCAAAAAATCCGGTTTTAGAAGGTACAGATCAAAATCTGAAAAATGACCGAAAATTTCGGTGTTTTTCGACCACCACACATTTAGCACAACTTTTTCGAAACTGCAAAATCGAGTTTACACTACTTATATGATTCCTAACAACATCCCAACATATTCAGCGTTGTGCGATTATTTGCGACCTCACCCAGATTTTTATGTCCGCCACGACGGAGGTATAAATGAAAAAATAGAAATTCATCTTCGCCTGGTGAAATCAAACCCAAGATTCTTGTTTTAGTCTTTTTCGTAGTCGGGTTATTTCGTAGTTTTTAACTTTGTTTTATTTTCCGAAAAAAACGCAATAGTTACTGCAGCATGTTCGACATTTTATAATACGGCCTTAAGGCATTAAATACGATTGAGATGTAAACTTTGTTTTTACAACCGTAATAACAAACTGACAGCTATTCTTCAGGACCCTACTCGACAGTGGCGCCAACTAGTGAGCACAAAAACGGTAGCCCTCATTGAACGAATAAAACATCAAAATTTCAGACATAATGTGCCAATGCAAGTATTGGCAAACGCTCAGTTGAGCTCGGAGCATCCGTGTCTAACTTTCTCACTAGAGGTGGTCGTTTCGAGTTTTTTGAGAAACGAAACGAAGCCGTTCGTTCGGTTTAAATAACGGTTTCATAAGAAACTGTTTGTATTTAAGTTGCGACCGTTTGTGAAAACGAAGCGATCTACGGAAGTTCCTTCGTTGTGTAACTGTGTATCTGTGTGTAGTCGCGTTGCGTTAGTCACGTAGATACATCACTGAGTTACGTTCGAAGTTTGCGAAGGTTTTTGTTTTAAGAAACGATTTTTCTGTTGCGAACAGTTTGTCTTTGCGTTTGCGTTCGTGTAGTTTTGTGTTATGTACGGATTGGTTCCGTCGCTGTAATGTCCATAGTTTTTTCAAAAACGGTTTTTCGGTCGAGGAAAAAACAGTTCGTTCGTTTTTCGTAGAGAAACTGTTTCCTGAAACAGTTTTAGTAAAAACGACCCACCTCTATTTCTCACGAGGGAGCTTATAACTTGCAGTTGGATGGATCGAGTTCCATATGTTGTTGTTAGGTATTGGAAATGTCAGATTAAGGTGATTCGAGTCGGTCAGTTTTCCATACAAATATAAAGAGGGTCATCGTTTGCTTCCACAGCATCAATAATTAATGCTGTGGAAGCAAACGATTACCCTCTTTAAACTCTACAAATAGAAAGTAAAGTAAAATGTCTTTAATAAAATATTTCGAAGTAATTTATCAAGTAAATGGGTAAATATAATTATTGGTAGACCAAATAAATTGAAAGACCAAAAAAATATTGATGGGCATTTCTCCAGAAATATGTCTGCGGTCACCTCATTCATCTGGCCCTTTTTCATACTAAATGTATGGAGACAGATGAATGATTCGCAGACATATTTCTGGAGAAATGCCCTGATAGACAAAATAGAACATCAAATCATCTTCAAATGCAACATAATTTATGTTATGTTTGAATTATTGTGGTTTAGTTTATTATAGCTTGATGCATTTTGTCTGCGCGAAATGACATGGGAGCAAAAAGCCAAAAAGAAATGTATGCCACACCTGGCCAGAAAGCGGCTTTTTCCGTACGCGCAGCGTAAGTGTAGACATAAAATGATGTACAAAACACGGGAGGTAATGAAAAAAGCCCTCGATCGCACATTTACGTCCCTCGCTTGCAGCTCGGGCCGCAAACATCTGCGATCTCGGCCTTTCTTAGTATTACCACCCTAGTTGTCTAATGTAATATTTTATTTAAAATATATTTACGTCCTACCATCTCATCCGGCTTTGGCTACAGTAAGGCCGGTTTTTTTGGTCCTATTTTCTCTATAAATATTTTTTTAGTCTACCAATAATTGGTCTTTCAATTTATTTGATCTACCAATAATTTTATTTACTTATTTACTTGATAAAATATTTCAAAATATTTTATTAAATACATTTTACTTTACTTTCTGATAGCTGCTGAATTGTAGTAAAATAATAACATTTCCGTAACATAATCAGCACGATTTGTATCAAATTAGTAGACCACGGAACCAAAAACTTCATTTAGCTTATCTAAGACATTATTTCTCGATTAAGCCACAGATTACTTTAATACAGAGAAGACACTCACGAATAGTCACTAGTCACAACAAAGGCCATAGTCGGCTCTCCATAATAAATCCCTTACCTCGACCTCCTTGACTCGAGTTTCCTTTGCAAGCATCTCTTATAGTGAGGATTGTTTATGCTGAATATCAATAAGTATCCTAATTGATACAGATTTTGAGGTAGGTGTTTATTTTTATATTTAAATTTTTGGGAGTTATTTACGCGACTTATTTCAAATTTTGAAAGAATGATCTTCATAAGTCTGAATTGGTTATCATTAAATAAAGAAAAATAGATGAAATGAAAATTTTAATGTTTTTTTTACACGGTTGTGAAGTAGCGATACCAACACAGATTTTTGCAGATCATAAGGTCATTTGACTGCAAAGAAGGAAAGAAAGAAAGACCTGGCCATAAAGCGGCTTTTTCCGTACGCGTAAACGCTTTCTGGCCAAGTTAAACATACAATTATGTAGGTACACAACACGGGAGGTAATAAAGAAAGCCCTCGATCGCATATTTACGTCCCTCGCTTGCAGCTCGGGCCGCAAACATCTGCGATCTCGGGCTTTCTTTGTATTACCACTCTAGTTGTGTAATGTATCTACTATTATTTATGTCACCACAACACAATTCGTATAACTATACGGTATGAAAGTAGAAAAGAAATAAGAAAACACAAAGAAATCTCGCTGCCACAAAAAGGTCCCAACTCAGCATAATGCCAACTCCAGAGTCGGCGCTGGTCTTCCGGTGGAACCAGACAGGGACGTGACGGCGAGTTATTCATTCGACCGTTCCAGAATGAGATATTACATTATTATTTTGAAGCCGATGCAATGCGGTTAGTTTAGAAGCCGATGCAACGCGGTTAATTAATTTGTTTGTCTATCTATCTTCTTTGATGTTGGTAATTCTTTCTTATATGCTCAGATGTTAGCTAGAAGAGATCCCTTACGAATATAAGTTCTCATTTGTACATACTCATTGATATTTGTATTATTTCTATATGATTGTATCTGCTATAAAGTGTTTACATAAATAGGCACATAGGTAATGACAGAAATAGGCTGCTGTTGGGTCCCATCATCCAATTTTTGGAGATGATACCTGTGGTCAAACTGTGTAGACGCAGTCATCATCATCATATCAGCCGAAATACGTCCACTGCTGGACATAGGCCTTCCTCGAGGCTCTCCACCACTGTTGGCATTGTGCTGCTCGCATCCAGCGGTTTCCCGCGATTTTCACCAGATCGTCGGTCCACCTTGTGGGCCTGCCAACGCTTCATCTTCCAGTACGTGGTCGCCACTCCAGAACTTTAACGCCCCAACGGCCATCAGTTCTGCGAGAAATGTGCCCCGCCCATTGCCACTTAATATTAGGAGCATTCCATGAAAACATCAACTTTTTGTCCCTTACGAAACGCTATGGTAGCTACCCTAATAAAACGTATTAGCTGCTAAGAAACACTACCAATCTTAAAGCCGAGTTATTATATTACAATGCTGATAATTAGCTTCCTGAATTTATTTCTCGGAAGTATTAAACTACTGGAGTACAGGCAAAGATTTAAGAATGCGTAAGAATGCTCCAGTATGGATCGCACTCACACGGACGCACGATCGTGCGTCTGTGTGAATACGTGTCGCGCGCTCCCAAACGGCCGAAATTGGACTACTTGTTTGTCTGTATACTTTACGTTGGGTTCCATCATTAATTTTTTGGAGGTGAAACCTGTGGTGAATCTCTGTAAATGCGGTAGGGCGAAGTTATAGAAAAAATAGAATTAAGTCGAAGAGATTAATGGTCCAAACCAAACTAATACGAGTATGAATGCGAAAATAGCTCTATCGTTTTGTTACCCTTTCAGGCTTAAGCCGCTGAACCGATTTCGATGTTTGCTATGAAGATAGTTCTCTGTTAAGAAGTTAAAAGGGTAATATAAGTTTGTTTGGGAAGGGTAATTAAAACGCTAATTCTCCGCAGACGAAACTAAATGTCTTGGTTCATACGAAGATATTTCTCACAGCGCCACATTTAATAAAGTGAATCCTCTGCAAACAGCTCTCACGACGAAGCCTTCATATACCTATATTACGGGAGGCCAGTGGGACTCGTTATGACCTCGGGTATCGCAGTGCCACAGCTCATGTGACAGCGAAAGCATTGACGCGAGAAAACGCTTCAGCATTTTTAAGGCTTTTACTCAAACGAACAAGGTATTGTGCTTTTTTGTGTTGTATTGTATTTTGTCTTCGGGTATCGTGTATTAAGGGACAGTTTACTACTAGACTATATTTATGATAGGCGACAAACGTATATCATGAGTAGTGAAAAGTAATAAAAAATGTTTGCGAAAAACTTCTTTGTATGCTGCATTTTATAGTCATTCTTAGTTTTAATTCCTTGTTTTCATTACAAGTATGTTCAAGCATGCTCGGACAGTGTATGGCGTGTAGGCGGATACATTTTAGAAAAATGAAATTTTAATTTACATTTGAATTACATTTTGGAAAATTATAGAAAAAAAATCGCAAAAATAACTTTGACTCGGACAAGGCATTTTTTTTTTTCAAGAGACAGGTTAACGCAAGCTAGTTTTCTTTACTCGACGTCTCGTATTTTGCGGAGTATATTGAAGGCTACTAAGTCAACTCTACCAGAAAACCTAGCATGACCTTAATGCCGATGACTTTTTGGACTTACGGAGGTCTTGTGCCCGGTACTTGGCCGCCCATGGGCATTCAAGAATGACTTGGATTTGCCAAGTCACTCTTGGATCATGATCTAGAAGATTATTTAAAGATACGAAACTATACTCTTCTAAATGTCCTCTCAAGGTGGTCCGGGCCAAGCCTTCCAAGGTTGTCCGGCCCAAGCGACCTGGTTCGATCCCAGGGAACGGTCAGTCAATTTTTGCAACAGTCAGTAAAGTCGCCGTCAATAGAATTTGCTAACTTTGTAAATAAACCGCCATACTGAAATTGTCTCTGAATGATGAATTTACTAGTGATGGGGAAGACTCTTACTTTACTCTTTTATGTCAAAACATATGGACTTTTAAAGTATCGAACGCAAGAAACAGGTATTTTTAATTTCCTTAATCAGAAGACGAATCGTTACTTGAAGATTATGTATCCACCAGTATTTATCACAAAAGGTGCCGTTATTGCATCCGTAGCTCTATCGATGATGCCGTCTAAATATTTCATTTTATTTTCTTAGGTACAGAGCGTAAGTTAGGTAGTGTGTAGCAGCTTTACAATATCACCAACTTTAGTCACAACGCTATCATCATAGACAATTGTAGAATTTAAAAGAAACAAAAACGTCATTCCATTATGACATGATAACCTATGTATGAAACTATTTTAATTTTTTAATGAAATATCCTAGATTCAATTATTTATTGTATGGTTTTGTATTTTACGGCAACGACCGTTTAAATAGTGTATGGTTTCAGTGGTGTTTGATGAGATGGTGTGAAAATTCAAGGACAAACAGTGACAAAACAAAGTTACGCCTTTTGTTTACATAGTTAGCAAATTCTATTGACGGCGACTTTAAAGCTTGCAGTCTTCAAAAAAATAACTCTTCTAAATGTAGTCATTTTGACGAAAAAAAAAACATCTTTAAATACAGCGTTTTTTTTTCTAGCGAAGGGCGAGTCTGTATCATATTTAATCTATATTTCAGCTCTCGTTATGTCTCGTCGGTTCTATCTTATTCCAGTACATTAAGTAAAGGCAGTAAAAATTCGAGCTTACGCCAGATTTTGGACTAATCGAGAGAGTTACTGGGCAATTTAGCCTTGCTTCTTATAACGTGTAATTTAGGAGATATTTTGGGGAAAAAAACAGGAGTTTTTCTTTAGAAAATCATGCAGAGTGTCTAACAAGATATTACGTAAGTCAAGTATCCAACCCGCAGCGCACAGACAATCGACAGATGTCAGATTATCATCATATTATGATTGATATGATAATGATGTCAACCATCATATCATAAAGGTGATGTTTGACATTATGATGATGATGTTTTTTATAATGATTTAACTATCAACGGCTGTATTCGACAAGCGCAAACTCCTAGCTTTCTATAACTATCTCTGTGTTATATACGCTTTTATTTACAATATCGCAGACTTCGCGTGCCGAGTAAAGTTCTTGCTATCACTATTTATTATTTGCCAATTTAATAAAACAACTATGAAATCGTTATTAACCTTTACGAGCACGTCGTATGATCGTAATTTATAGCAAATTTTACTGCACTAACAAATCTAACAATATATTTTTAAACTCCTAGCGCCATCTCTTTTTTAGTTTCAAAACCAACTAGCGCTTCTATTGTGCCTGAAATCGCTTTTCTTCTCGCGTCGTCCTTTTGGCTGCCTTTCAGTTGTAACTTTCAGACGTTGTTGTTTTCGTTATATCTCAAAGATGGCGTTATTTGCCACTTCGCTGAAGTACGGTTAAATGCTTCGTGTGAGTTACAGTAGATGCCGTTAAAAACCTTATTACCCGAATGCGGTGAAGCCCAAAGGAGGGTTATGTGTTTGACCTGTATGTATGTATGTATGTATGTCCGTTCCTATTGTCCGCTCGTAACTACTCAACGGCACATCCGATTTTGATAAATGATACATCATTAGATTCGTCTTGATGGTGCGAGTGTCACTGGATATGAAGTTCGTTAAAATAAACAAAATAGCGGATTTTATGCAGTTTTAAAGTGCACCGCGGTCGGGTGTTTTTTTTATAAAACTGTGGTTATTTTCAGTTTTTCTTTTAGACTATTTGATGATGATGACAAATCAAATCAGTTTCGTTTTGTCAAGTGCTTGAACGCTCAGAAAGTATGCAGTTTTTAAGAAAAATTACTTGTCACAAGTAATTTTTCTTAAAAACTGCATCTCAAGATGGTCATATTAGGCTTGGGTTAGTGATTTACAACACTATTTCAAATTTTATGCCACACCTGGCCATAAAGTGACTTTTTCCGCACGCTGCGCGTACGGAAAAAGCCGCTTTCTGGCCAAGTGTAGACATAAAATGATGTACTCACAGGAGGTATGTAATAAAGAAAGCCCTCGATCGCATATTTACGTCCCTCGCTTGCAGCTCGGGTCGCAAGCTTCTGCGATCTCGGCCTTTCTTTGTATTACCACCCTAGTTGTGTAATGTACTAATAAATAAATAGCACCAATAGCTGACATATCTGACTGTGACAGACGGACAGATAGACATACAGAGTCGCACCATAAGAGTTGCTTTTTTACCATTTTTCCACGGAACGCATGATATGCAAGTAAAACATGAACATGAAGATTTTGAGTTATCAGCAGATAGTACTCAAAGGTAGTCTGGTAGAAATCGCTTCTTTAGCCATTAGCCCGCCTATTGTGTAACATAAATTTTATTGAAACTGAAAACATTTCAGGTCCATTAGACCCATATAAGATTTGGTTCGTTAAATTGACTTAGAAGTATGTTAGTAACAATAGCATCTCAATAATTTAAATACAATAAAATCCTTATAAAACAATGCACATTCAAAATACAAAAAGTATGTCATATTAATAAATACATTTTCATGAATGATTAAAATCAAAATAATCACAGACACACATGCATCTTGATCCATTTAGCCATACAGGGGTAGTCAGAATTGGGGCCTTATCACATTTGCGATTTGCAGGCGATTTAGAAGCGAAGTTCCATACAAATGTCGCTCGCGGGTAACTCGCGGCGAGTGCGGTGCGAGCGACATTTGTATGGTACTAGTTTTGTATGGAAACTCGCCCGCAGCAGCTCGCTCGCAAATTGCAAATGTGATAAGGTACTTGGAGGCAGGGGTCGGAAACCGGTATTTGCTCCATACAAAAATACCGGTATTCTTTCCGTTCTTATCGTTCTTTGGGTTTTTATTTCATTTTTAGGGTTCCATAGCCAAAATGGCTAAAAAGGAACCCTTATAGTTTCGTCATGTCCGTCCGTCCGTCCGTCCGTCCGTATGTCACAGGCATTTTACTCAAAAACTACAAGACCTATACTGATGAAATTTGGAATATAGATGTCTTGTAGATCCCGCAACTAAGTTTGGTAGTTAAATAATAAAAATAAAAAAATCTAGGGGGGGCACTCCATACATGTAACAGAAGCTAAAAAAAATTTTTTTCACAAAATGTCAACGTGTGGTACATAGTTTGACAGCTCTTTTGAAAACATTTTAAGGTTCTTAAGTAATGTTTGTGATTAAGTGAATACCTTTGGAAATAATCGCTCCGAAAGTTGTGAAAATTGTGTCCCCCCCCCTCTATCTTCTAAACCGTGTGTTTGAAAAATATAAAAAAAATTACAAAGATAACGCTTAATTAATACTTTCAACGAAAATTATTTTCAACAAGATCGGATTAACCGTTTTTGAGTTATTGTCGATAAACTGCGCTTCTCAACAAAAGGACGTAATTGCTATGAAGATACGCTCTTTTGTTGTTGTACTTTTTTTACATCGTATTTTTTACCTTATAGTTACGGCTATGGAACCCTACACTGAGCAGGGTCCGACATGCTCTTGGCCAGTTATTTAACCAGACAATCTAATAATACGAAATCATGACTAAAACACATTACTGAGCTCTACATAAAAAGCATAAAATAATTCAAAATATTGGGCTATTTCGGGGTTTTTGCAAAATACCGGTTTCGAGCCCTGCTTGGAGGTGAATAAGTTCAGGAGTGTGTTAGATCTATGTGACAATGTCCGCAATGTCTACGTCAATGTCTACGTAGGCTTTTTTATTTAAAGTGCGTTCTTAACTGACAGTTAGCAGGTCGTCACAGAACTGACGATTAGTGTCAAACTCCATACATTTCGTCACGGACTGACAGGTTAGACGGTATTTGAACATAGCTTAAGTTTCGCCTAACCGTAGATTTTAAAATAAAAATGCCCACGTGACAGTGTCCTATTTTTATTTATGGATCTCTGTATTTAATTGATGTGCAATATGTATTGTATCAGATAAGCCTCGATTAAAAACATTCTGAACCATCAGAATTGAACGTTTCATATCAATTTAAACGCAACTGCATGCTATAAACGTTCAGCGATAAGGGCTTCATTCGCTTGTGTGATCGAAAACTGCTGTGATTTAAATGGACCGACCACCTTACTAGTGGTTCTCACTAAAGAGCATTTGTATTTTGAAATGTACGGTTTAGCTAGAGTTTGGGGCTTAACGTGCAAAAATGTAGGCCTCTTTAATTCCATTTTGGCGGAGCCCCACTCAAAGGTGGCCTAGTTTGTATACGGTTTTTTTTAAGACATAGTGTACAAATTTGGTTACCTTGTTTTTTTTTAGGTATTTATGTACATTTTTTATTTTATTTTTGCTTTGAAGATTGGACAGTAGAGGCTTAACAGAGCTGGCATAGTTAGTCTGACAAAAGCTCCCTAAAAATAAAGATTAAAAAAAATTTACTGTTAGACGAAACTTAAGCTTTATTTAAATTCCTGAATTCCGTCTAACCTGTCAGTTGGTGACGAAATACATATAGAGTTTGACACTAATCGTCAGTTTTGTGACGACCTGTTAACTGTCAGTTAAGAGGACACTTTAAATAAAAAAGCCCTATCGTAACATGGATTTTTTATTTGGAAAATGATTACAGTAGAATAAAACCAATCTCATTTTTGTACCTGAGAAGCATAACACTGTAAGTTAGAGTTTCTTGAACTTTTTTTGGTCACGGACCCCCTACATTATTTTGAAAACTTTACGGACCCCTTCCGAATATAATCCGAGAAACAGAAAATCAAGGGGTCATGAAAGTTTGTGTTGAAGGCATAGCCACGGACCCCTAAGGGGTCCATGGACCACAGTTTAAGAAACCCTGCTGTAAGTCCTATTGTCTGCTTACTTACTTACAGTGCTTTGCTTATCACTAAGGTCAACTGGTAGAGAATGCTTTACGGCATTTAGTTCGCCTTTTGTACGATAAGTTTTCTTATAAGTATGCAGTAAAATATAAATAAATAAATCTTAAACCTCCTAATCGCAATGTTTCAATATGTCAGAGAAATTATTGCAACATCTTTTTGTTGTGTGTTAACAGAATTACTAATAGGACTACGTACAGAAGTTTCTCTTTCTCACAAAACTGACGTTCTGGTCCGACTGCCGGACGGAACGCGCCGCATCGGATCATCTCTCTCTATCGCATAACGCGTGCTCTTTCTGGTCGCTGGTTAATCCCCTCCGACGGGGCAAAATTTGGTACTAGTATCAGCGTGGCGAAATCGCTTCTCCTAGTAAGTCCTTACTCCTGCCCTAGTTGACATAAACCTTCGCTTCTCTCGATCGCTTAAATCAGCGGTCGGCAACCTGCGGCCCACGGCCCGCATTCGGCCCTTGAACCGCTCACTTGCGGCCCTATATTCCGGTCCGTATTGCCGTCGCTTTATTCCGAATAGTATAAAATCACAAATGGTTAACAAAATGCGGCCCGCGTCCATTCCTTAGCTACTATATGGCCCTTGGCTGTTGAGCGGTTGCCGACCGCTGGCTTAAATAAATAGCTCACTAACAGACGCTTTGGTTATCCTTCCGAGCTCCTGAAATATCCATAATACGTTAAACCAAAACCTTTTTGCTATCATTTGTTCTATTTCCTGCGAAGGCTTTGAAATCGGTCGATATCCCATCAATCAAGGCGTCTGTGAAGCCTTTAAGAGGGTTCTATCGTTGCCGATTGAGGCTAGCATTTTTTGAGGAAAATAAATACCCCTTTCAACATGTTTCAGTGCTGGGGAATTCGCCTGTTGACTCGATATATAATATCTATAAGACACCTAATACGTTCAAGTATAACAGCCACAAATTGTAATCAAAAGAAGCAGATTGCACTGAGCATTGAAAACGCTCTTTACAAAACGGTAGGATCTTATGACGTCATCCTTATGGGAATCCCCACCGCAACAGCCACAGCTTGGAAACTTCGCACAGTACAATACGTTCTCGCATAGTTTTCGCTAGCGGCGTTCAGCCGGTATCAACGGCGTTTGCGTACTGTCACGATAATTATATTGTAAAACTGTGACGTTTTAGTCGCCGGCGACTGGATCGGCTACGCCCACCGCGCGGGAGGCCAAAATCGAGTGAAGTGCACCTGACCAAGCATCTAACAGTGGTTGGTTAGTTAACATATTATGAAATACTGGCAATGCCTGAGTATGGCACTGGTTCCACCGCCGGCGAATTAGCGAGTAAAGTTGGGCTAGTAGCATTACATTGCGGATCTGGAAAGGTCGATTGATCACACTGTGCCTAGTCAGCCCGCAATGAACTGTTACTCGCCCAACTTTACTCCTACTCCTAGTGCCTATAACCCTCATCGTTCTGACAGAAAATTATTTTGTTGCACCAAATCTTCTAGGCATTATACTCAGGATCCGTTTTTTTATAAAATAAAAATCCAGATAGTTCTGATTCGAATTTGGAACTTCTATATGAAATAAATTGGGATTGTCATCTGTAACTGCTGTTAATTATCAAACTAGGTCAAATGTAGATAATAAAAGCATCACTGAAAAGAACGTAGCTCTTATGATAATGCTTACTCCCTTTTTGATCCTCCTAAATACAGAGTTACCGTATCTATATGACGTTAAGTACTTATAGTGTAAGTACACCTCTACAAAACCACGCTAACTAGACAGCTCAGCCATGCAATGATAGGTCTTCTGTCCAAGTCATAAGTACATCGTCAGAGCCCATAATTACCCTTGGAAAGCGAAACTTACTACCCTCAAAATTTGCATTGGAAATAACGTATGCAAATGCCCTGAAAATTTACATCATTCCTATAAGTGTATCTATTGTTTCAGTAGGATACTATTCGAATACGAATAATTTTGGCTGAAACGGTGAGTTGGTTAACCTCCAATTATTTATTTCCAAATTTATTGGACTGTAAAGTTTTATTCAAACGGCTCCGTTTTGAAATAAAGTTTCCTATCAGTAATTAATGCCGTTATCTGCAATAACATAAGTGTGTGCGTTGTCTGCTAATCGTTATTAATGGGTTTTTATATTTAAAATGTTCTCTTAACTAGCAGTTAACAGGTGGTCACAAAACTGACAATTAGTGTTAAGCCCCATTTAGACGGGGTGAAAACTCGTATGCGATTTTCATTTCAGGGCTTTTTTATTTAAAGTGCGTTCTTAACTGACAGTTAGCAGGTCGTCACAGAACTGACGATTAGTGTCAAACTCCATACATTTCGTCACGGACTGACAGGTTAGACGGTATTTGAACTTTAGTTTCGCCTAACCGTAGATTTTAAAATAAAAATGCCCGTCATTGCGGCGACTAATCGATCACCTGTAGTCATCGTACCTAGATAGCCCGCAATGTAATCAAACACACATACGTGTTCTCGCCCCGTCTAAATGGGGCATTTAACTCCATATATTTCGTCACCAACTGACAAGATAGGCGGTATTTAAACATAGCTTAAGTTTCGCCTAATCGTAAATTTTAAAATAATGCCCATTTACAGATGGGCGATTGGACGGTGACTGCTTACCACATGGAGTGGCTTACCATCAGGCGACCCGACTGCTCGGTTGCCCCCTATTTCATAAAAAAAAGAACTGTTTTGCATACTGCACATTGTCAGTTACCTCACGCAGTAAGTAAGTAACTCTAGGTCATGTTTAAAGTAAAGTCGCGTGAAACAAATATTATTAAAGCACTTTTACATTTGTCTATTGTCATTTATTTTAGAATTTAGACACAAGTATTATCATTTTTTAAGCTGAAACTCGAAAATCAAGGTCTTCAGTTCAATTCACAAAAACCTTTTCACGTACTCGTAGTAGCGTCCGCATACCAATTCCGATTTAAATGTGTTTTTAATCTCCCGTACAGGGATTATCTCCGATCGGGGATCACGATGTACGGATTATACTCGTTTGGTTTGGGCGGGAAGGTGTTAATGTAAAAGGTACTGGGAATCCTGCGGACCTTATTGATATAAATATAATATTGTAATATTGTTTTATGCCATACCTGGCCATAAAGTGGCTTTTTCCGCACGCTGCGCGTACGGAAAAAGCCGCTTCCTGGCCAAGTGTAGACATAAAATTATGTACACAACACGGGAGCTAATAAAGAAAGCCCTCGATCGCATATTTACGTCCCTCGCTTGCAGCTCGGGCCGCAAACATCCGCGATCTCGGACTTTCTTTATATTACCACCCTAGTTGTGTAATGTACTATTACAGTGCTCGAATACCGGACAATAAAAGGCAAACCTATGGAAATCGGGCATTGCTTCCACGCAACTAACAATAAAACGTGTTGAATCCAGCGAAAACCGCCATTTTCGTCTGTAAGCAACTGACCTGTGATAAGTAATTATCATCAATAAAAGGAGTTTGAGATTGTACTTTTTTGTATGGCCAATAAAGATTAAATAATAGTACATTACACAACTAGGGTGGTAAAACAAAGAGAGGCCGAAATCGCAGATGTCTGCCGCCCGATCTGCAAGCGAGGGACGTAAATATGCGATCGAGGGTTTTCTTGTACATAATCCTGCATTAGGCCAGAAAGCGGCTTTTTCCGTACGCGTAGCGTGCGGTAAAAGCCACTTTATGGCCAGGTGTGGCATAAAAAATTAAACATAGTTAATTAAAAAAACTGGACAAGTACGACTCGGACTTGCCCGAGGTTTCCGTACAAATTTGTAGGTACATATATTATGTAAAGTGCCCTATAAACATTCATTCCCTTAGTAAAGTCTATTTTTATAATTATTTAATTAATAATCTATAGTTCCCAGATTTTTCCCTATACTCGTAGTACAAAACGGTATTAGTTGCCAAATTTCATAGTTCTAGGTCAACGGAAATTACCAACATTCAAAGGATACTTTCCTCGGTGGGCGTGTCCGACTCGCACTTGTCCGTTTTTGTTTTATTTAGTTTCACTTATCCCGGTGTCTGTCTGTGTCTGTAATCAAATCTTGCAAGTTAAAGACCCACTTCTCGATTTCTGATTGAGCTGAAATTTTGCAAGAATATGTAAATCAGATGACAATGTAATATTATTATGACGTGAGGCTTATGATGCTACGTTTTGTCACTTTGTCACGCGATAAATAAGTGATAAATCATTCGTCACTCTCACACACTATTGGTTGGAACGTGACGGATTCTTTATCACTTATTTAGCACGCGACAAAACGTAGCATCATAAACTCCACGTCATAATAATATTACATTTCATCTGATTTACATGTTTTCGCAAAATTTCAGCTCAATCGGAAATCGAGAATTGGGTCAAATTTAACTTGCAAGATTTGGTTACAGACACAGGGTCAAGTGAAACTAAATAAAACAAAAATGGACAAGTGCGAGTCGGACACGCCCACCGAGGAAAGTACTTATCCTTTTAATGTTGGTAATTTCCGTTGACCTAGAACTATGAAATTTGGCAACTAAAACCGTCTACGCCTACGCTCTCATTAGCCTACTGATGATAAAGCCGGATAGTACAGCCAGCCATCATCTAAATTACACAAGATAAATGTACCATGTTTGGGCTCATTTGATTAGTTTTATTGTTGTGTTACGTGCATTTTACGATTATAAAGAAAAGTACATTCGGCAATAAAAGCTTGTCTAAATATTTTTTTGTTAGATACTTATTTGTACATAACATGTTGATTAAAATCACTTAAAATCTACAAAAGTTGGTCGCCTCCAAAATTACACATTTATTCATATTTACTGTTAATTTTACTACGTAGATTAATCTCCAATTACATTAATTATTTAACGAGCTAAAGGTCTCGGTAATTAAAATAATTACGTGCTTACAGAGGAGTTTCAACCTCCCTTACGTAATTGTAAAACCGTGTAGCTATCGTAATAATTACCCTTACGAAATAATTAATGTATAACAATGAACTTCAAACAAAGATAAGTAAATCTGTCATTTGTCATCATTTTTGACCAAATATTTCACAAGAAAGTAATGATTTACTTTTAACCACCCTTAAGGATCTGGCTAAATAGAAAAACTTTTTTATTGGTGTTCAAAACCCAGCAAAAGCTGGGTTTTGACTTATACCCCGGTGTCAGGGACGTTCAAAAACTAATGTCTAAAAGGCTCAAAAGCAGCCAAGTGTGTGAACCACCGTTATATCTTATGCTCTAAAAATGTATGTTAATCTCTGTAACCCGCTTATCATAGAAATGTACCTACTATATGTCATGATTTTCGTTATTTAATTTATATTTTTGCGTAATTTTGATTTTAATTTATGGCAACACCGGTATCGTGCGATCTTCCGGTTTACCGACAGGTAAGAAAATGAGGGTATAAAACCAAATGCTCGCTAGGAATAAGGCAGTTCATCGTGAATTACTCGCAGTGTTCAGATCTAATAGTTTACGTTAAAGTGTTTGCGTTAAAGTGGTGATTTTAACTATTGGTTTATAATATAATTCTACTACAAGTGTTGCAGTTTCATTTTACTTCAGAAAGCGGGAGTGAACCAAATACGGATCATATTTAGTTGACAAGGTATGTATTATCAAAACTCACTTTACCGTTTCCTTGTATAAGTACGATTACTTATATATTATATTAACGCCCACGTTAACTTGGCTATTTAGCAACTTAGTTACACGTTAAGTATCCGACTCAAGACATTAGTATAGTTATTCCCTTATTTTGCTCATTTTAAACTGGATCTTATATAATTTTTTCAAATTCCGGTATCGGGCAAGTACCTAATTCTAATTTTCTTCATCGATCTGCGCATGTATTGTTCCTTGACGGCCGTTTGGTCAGAGATACTCTCCGATGACGGGCTATCTTCTTTTGATACATGCGTGATGATGAAGTGTACACGGCCGTAACTATTCTGCGGTGGCACCATTTACTTACTGTATATAGTAATGATTTATGTTACGCACGTGTTGTTTTTTTTTGGACGGCTGTTTGGTTGGAGCTACTCTCTGATAACATACTGTTTTCTTATGATACATGCGCGACGATGGTGAGTAGAGGGCCGAAGCTACTGCATAGTGTTACCCTTTACTTATTGTATTTACTAAACTATTTAGGTAACGCATATATTGTGTTTGAATGGCCACATGGTCAGAGGTACTCTATGATAACGTGCTGTCTCTTTTTATTTAATACATGGGTATGGTGAAGGGTGCACTGTTCGGGAGCAGCCTTTGTTTATTTTATTTACTAATGATTTCTTGCCTATGATAACGATGTGATTGGCCTAGTTGGTAGTGACTTTCCTTACAAAACTTAACGGGCCCAGGTTCGAATCCTGGTATGGATAAAATGTTTGTGTGATCAATATGTATATTCACTTTTGATTCTTGGATGGTTTTATGTATATTTCTTTATATAGGTATGTATATCGTTGTCTAGTACCCATAACACAAACCTGATCGGACTTAATTTGGGTCTAGGTCAATTTGTGAAAGAATGCTCTTTAATATTTATTATTTATCAATATTTATGATAATGGAGCGGAATGTACTATAGTTTTTCCTTATAAATGGGGTGTAGTACACTTTAGCCACCAAAAGCGATGTCTCTCTAACATTGCACCATGAATCGTCTGTAATAGACGCAAAGGCCTATGAGTACACTTTTGATATGCACATAATTATTTATGTGGGTATTAGTTTAGTTTAGTGGGTGAAGTTTGTGAGTTCACTGGATTGTTGAGTGGGTATGTGTCCTACTGGTTACCGAGTAGACCGCAAATCTTCACCGGATTTTTGTTATTGGGAGAGTTTACTCTCCGGATTGAGTGGGCTGAGCCTGCTGGATTTTTTTTTGGGTGAAACGATTGTTCACCGGATAATTAATGAAACACCTTTCGATCATGTATAGTCATTTGACACGGTTTATTGGATAACAATATTGTGGTAATTTATACTAGGAGTAGGTACTTGATAACAATTGAATATGATACTTTCAAGGAATTAATTGCCATTACAGGCAGTGTTGACACTATGGCGAATGATGGAGATGGCGGCACGCCACCTGGTACACCTCCTAAACGGAAGCGGGGCAGAAAGAGAGCTAGGCGAAGAAGTCCATCGTCCTCGTCGACATCTTCACAAGAAAGTGTGCCGCGTAAACATCGGAAGACATCTAGCAGGTTGTCTACAAAAAAAGTATTGAAACTGTTGCTGAACTGGAAAGGAGAAAACAGTAAGCATTCCTCTTTAAATACCAACAATATGAACAATGTAGTTCCACAATACGATCCATCGAATAGGTCTCAAACTATCGATTGCTGGCTGCGTAAAGTTAACGAATGCGCAGTCATATATGGCTGGGATGAGAAGCAGACCATCCATTTCTCGCTTCAAAAACTGACTGGTTTAGCAAAAAGGTGGTTTGAGGCCTTGCCGACAGTTGTATATAGCTGGGAGCAATGGCAGATAAAACTGAAAAAGGCATTTCCAAGCGAAGAAAATTACGGTCGCCTGTTAGAGGAAATGTTAAATCGTACGTCCCGTTGTGATGAATCTCTACGGGACTATTTTTACGATAAATTGAATTTACTAACACGTTGTGAGATTCAAGGGAAAAAGGCGGTTGACTGTATTGTATATGGTTTAACTGACAAATCTATTCGGAACGGAGCTCAGGCGCTTAACTGTAACGAACCTGAGGATTTGCTTCATTTTCTGGGGTCACAAAAACCTCAGCCATTTGTAGCAAATAAATCACGCGATCGTAATGTGCAAAAAGATAATACAACTGTTGTAACCAGTAATAATAATAATAATAATAAAACTAATCATTCCATACATCCATCACAATACAGACCAATCACATGCTTGCCCACTATATACAAAATACTAACATCCGCAATAACTAGAAAAATCAATAGTCATATAGAACACAATCAAATCATATCAGAGGAGCAAAAAGGATGCAGGCGAGGCCACATGGGATGCAAGGAGCAACTGATCATAGACTCCACCATACACAAACACGCGACTGCAAAAAATCGGAACCTACACTGTACATATATTGACTACAAGAAAGCTTTTGACAGCATCCCTCATTCCTGGTTACTGCAAATCTTAGAAATCTATAAAATAGACCCAACAATAACCCAATTTTTGCGCAATATTATGTCCCAATGGAAAACCACTCTTCAGTTAACTGCCGGAAATAATACAGTAACTACACGCACTATCTCCATTAAGAAAGGTATCTATCAGGGCGATTCATTGAGTCCCATGTGGTTTTGCCTCGCCCTTAACCCTTTATCACACCTTCTAAACCAAAGCCGAATCGGATATAATTTCAGAAACACTGCAACAGACACACTCATCTCACACCTTATATACATGGATGACATAAAATTATACGCTAAAACAGACAAAGACATGAAGAAATTAGTAGATATCACGGCAACATTCAGTAGAGATATAAACATGGAATTTGGCATTGATAAGTGTAAAACACTACACATAATAAAAGGGAAAATACAACCAGGAAACTATACGGTAGACGACAATAACACTATAACAGCAATGGAAGCGAACGATCTATACAAATACCTCGGATATAAACAGTTAAAGGGATTGGACCATAATGTCACTAAGCAAGCATTAACTACTGAATACAAAAACCGATTAAACAAAATATGCAAAACCAAGCTATCTGGCAAAAACTTAATCAAAGCCATAAACACCTACGCCATCCCTATCCTAACATACTCATTTGGCATTATAAAATGGTCCAAAACGGATATAGAAGCCATAGAACGAACTACACGCACGACACTTACAAAGCACAACCATCTACACCCTAAATCTGCAATAGAAAGACTCACTATCAAACGACACAAGGGAGGTAGGGGTATGATAAATATTAACCATCTTTGGCAAAAACAAATACACAGCCTACAGACATTCTTTCATACAAAATCACACACAAGCAATATACACAACGCAATATCCCAAAATGACCTCAATTACACTCCACTCAACTTAAAAGCCCAACCTGAAATCCAAAACCCTAACAACAGTGACAACAACGATCCACAAGCACAACTGATAAACAATTGGAAGAAAAAAGTACTTCATGGACGACATCCCCACGACTTAGAACAAACTCACATAGACACCACTGCATCAAACACGTGGCTGAAAATAGGCAGTTTATTCCCAGAAACAGAAGGTTTCATCATTGCAATCCAGGATCAAATAATAAATACTAAAAACTACCGTAAATATATTATAAAAGACGCCTCAGTCACAAACGACAAATGCCGCAGATGTCACACCCAATCAGAGACCATACAACACATAACCGGAGCATGCACAACGCTAACACAGACAGATTACACCCACAGACACAATCAAATCGCAAACATAATTCATCAAAACCTGGCTCACAAACATAATCTCATTCAAGACACGCATACCCCATACTACAAATACACACCGCAAACAGTACTAGAGAACACAACACACAAAATATACTACGACCGCGCCATACTTACAGATCGCACCATCCATTATAATAGGCCAGACATAACATTAGTAGACAAAATAAATAAGACCACTTACCTCATAGATATCTCAGTCCCTAACACACATAACTTACAGAAAACCATCACAGAAAAGATAACCAAATACGCAGACTTAAAAGACGAAGTTGCTAGAATATGGAGACAAGAGAAAGTGTACGTAGTGCCAATAGTCCTATCCACAACAGGCGTCGTCCCAAAACATTTACACCACAGTTTAAAATTACTAGACCTGAAATCTTTCATCTACACCATTCTACAAAAAGCTGCTATTTTAAACACATGCCGAATTGTAAGAAAGTTTATGCAACTGGACCCAGATAATGATACACCACAAATTACGTAACTAATTAAATATATGACACTTACTACATTTACTTGGTCGTTAACCCGTAAATGTAGTTAATACCAGCCTAGAGCTGAGAAAATCAATGACCATGAAAATAATAATAATAATTTCTTTATTTCAGGCATCAAAGGCCCATAGATAAATACCTTACAATCTAGCATACATATCATACAAAAATAAACTTAACAACTAGGTCACATTTCACTGCGATGTGGTAACGCTGTTCGGGGTGTCAGGTAGCCGCCCGCGGAAGCGCCGGAACATGACACCCTTCGGCCAAAACTCTTCATTGGTGAAGGTCGCGATCTTCTCAGTTGGAACTCTCACCACATAAGAATTAAAATTCAAGTTGTGGCGAGACTCCAACTTAACGACCCTCAGGATGAGCCCTGTCTTTACGCGTACATATTCCACGATCTCCTCAGCCTTCGTAGAATAATGTAAGCGGGACACATACAAGAGCGTCGTCGGCACAGCGGGACGCAGCAGATGTTGCGGTCCAGTCGGTGCGGTACCGCACTTATTACGGGAGGCTGGCTTCTTCTTCCTCTCTACCTTTATAAAGCCATCCTTGTCGCATCGAGACTCTCTTGGAGCCGGCATTAACAGGTCCTTTTTTACGGGTCCTTGTATCCCCTTCGATGACATCTGCCTAGACTGTGTAGCAGCTGGGCATTTGGCAGCAATCTCTGCATAAGCACGTCGAGGGGTCGACATACTCATACGTGACGTGCACGGCTTTTCTTGTGGAGCAGGCGGGCGAGTAGCGGGGCGCGGAGAGCGCGGCGTTTGGTTGACAGCCGGCGACGCATCCAATTCTGCAACATCGGCAGCGACGACATTGCTGACGGATGAATTCCGCGCGCCGTGACGTGCAACTAAGTTAGAGTCATCGATTGACCTACATTCTGAAATAGTGGTACGTAATAACATTACTTCAGAACGCAGTTCAGTTATGGTATTATTGGATACCTCTAACTTAGTCTGCATTTCGGACAGACTGTTTTTCAGGAACATGATGTCCTTGAGCAGCCTGGTGACGTCGACGTGGTCGAACGTGACGGGAGGCAGCCGATGCAGCTGCTTCGCCACGAAAGAAGGCACGTTGTCTGGATCGGAGTAATACTTCTACTTCCAAGTCTGGATCGATTGTTTGTTATAATTGTTGGTCTAAGGGTCACCCGTACCATAAATGCACTAGGCCTATAGTGAAATGTAAACGGTGTAACAGAATAGGACATGACAGCGACTTGTGTAAATTAGATCCATTGCCTAATTCTACACGGACTGACAATGACAGCCTTGAAAAGAAAACATTAAAAATTGACGTAACCACTAACACTAATGACAAGTTCTTCAAGGCCGTTACGGTCAATGATCACGACTTCGTAGGTTACATAGACTTCGGTAGTGAGTGTACCCTCATGCGTAAGACTGACGCGGACCAACTGAAACTGACAGAGGATTTACAAAATGTTCCTATTGTGAAGGGGTTTGGCCTATCAACCGTGGTTCCCCTATATAAATCACAGGTTAGTATGAAAGTAGATGAGGTTGATGCCACGATTGAGGTCCTCGTTGTAGCCGACGAATTTATGCAGACCCCCTTGATTATTGGTCAGAATTTCACTGAACTTCCATTTGTCACGGTACTTAAGAATAACCAGAAACTAATGTTCTACAAAAGCCCCAGCGAGAACCCTTTTCCCAGTGATAACAATAGTTTCAAGTTGTTACTGACTGCTTCGGTGGAGGTTTCAAAAATTTCCACGATTCCTGTACATGTAGAGTCGAACTATTCGGGCGACATACTTATTGAAGGTTATACCTCGATGGAACCTGGTAACGAGTATAGTCTTCTTCAAGGAGCTTACCATCTCGAAGATGGTAAAGGTGAAGTAGTCATTTCCAATTTGTCGCGAAATGTTATTAAACTTCAATTAAATACAGTCATAGCCAGACCAATCCCTTTTACTGAACAAAAAACTTTACAAGTAAACCGAATTGTCAAGGACGCTACAACGCTAGAACCACTGGTTAAGTCTGACATCAACGTAGGATCAGGACTCGACGAAACACAGACTGACAGACTTTTCTCCCTGTTACAAGACTATCGCGATTGCTTTGCTGCCAGCCTGAGTGAGATCGGTTGTGCTACTAATGGCGAGATGAAAATTGAGTTGACAGATAATAAACCAATCGTCTATCGGCCGTATCGCCTATCTCACTCGGAACGTCAAAAGGTTCGGGAGATGATCGATGACTTGTTACAGAACGATATTATTCAGGAGGCGAATTCTGATTATGCCAGTCCTATTTTAATGGTCAAAAAGAAAAACGGTGAGCAGCGACTTTGTGTTGACTTTAGGGCCCTGAACAATAAGACCGTTAAAGATCGCTTCCCGTTACCTATCATAGATGACCAGATATCTAACCTTAGCGGCAATAAATTCTTTACAACCCTAGACCTAGCCTCTGGCTATTACCAGGTCCCTATGGCTGATGACAGCCGACATCTTACCGGTTTCGTCACGCCAGATGGGCACTATGAATTCAAGAGAATGCCCTTTGGCCTGGCCAATGCACCGGCTGTTTTCCAGAGACTAATCAATAAGATTTTGGGAAACAGACGGTTTGAATATGCATTGGCCTACCTTGATGATGTGCTCATACCATCAAAAAGTGCAGAGGAGATGTTTCAACGCCTAAAAGATATCCTTGAACTTTTTAGACAAAACGGTCTTACACTTAAGTTAGCTAAGTGCAGGTTCTTCGATTCTAAAGTCAATTATCTAGGCTATGAAGTTTCCTCTGACGGCATTCAACCTGGTGAAGCCAAAATTTCAGCCGTTAAAGAGTTTCCTATGCCTCGCAGCGTACATGAGGTGCGACAGTTCTTAGGGCTCACAGGCTATTTTCGAAAATTTATTAAAGGCTACGGAGAAATTGCCCGTCCTTTAACGCATTTGCTAAAAAAAGATGCCACGTGGCAATGGTCAGATAAAGAAGAACAAGCATTTAATTGTTTAAAGGAAATGCTCATTAGACGTCCAGTTCTAGAACTTTACGATCCCAAGCTAGAAACCGAGTTACATACCGACGCCAGTTCCCAGGGCATAGGAGGAATACTGATGCAATGGCAAAGTGATACGCGTGTTTTAAAACCTGTTGCTTATTTTAGCCGTCAGACTACACAGGAGGAGAGACATTTGCACTCCTATGAACTGGAGACACTGGCGGTGGTATGTTCCTTAAAAAAATTTAGGGTCTACCTCCTCGGTATCCATTTCAAAATATACACAGATTGCGCAGCACTCAGAACCACGTTAACGAAAAGGGATCTTATTCCGCGTATAGCCAGGTGGTGGTTACAAGTAAGTGAGTACACTTTCGAGATAGAGTATCGCCCCGGGGTTCAAATGTCACATGCAGATGCATTGAGTCGCAATACTACGCTGCTAGCGGAATCTGAAGACAATCCTGCAGTCAATATGTTCAATATCACGAAAGAGAATTGGCTTCTATCTCTACAAGTAGCTGACCCTGACGTTTCTCGTATTTTTAGAATACTCCGACCTGATGACGATGAGCAATGCAAGGACGTTCGCAAAAACTTTGTAGTAAAAAATCACGCTGTATATAGGAAAGTAGATGATCGGCTACTGCTTGTTGTCCCTCGCAGTGCTAGGTGGCAGATCTGTCGCGCTAACCACGACGACATCGGCCACCTAGGTTTTAGTAAAACTCTTGAAAGGATACAGGATTCTTACTGGTTTCCCCAACTACGAAAATTTGTAAAAAAATACGTTGCAGCTTGTTTGGAATGTGCGTACAATAAAGACTCTGCACCGAAACAAAAATCTGGGTTCTTGTTTCCCATAGAAAAGGTTCCAATACCATTCCATACTGTTCACATGGACCATCTTGGACCTTTTGTGAAGAGTAAGGATGGCAACACTCACATACTTACCGTAGTCGACTCCTTCACCAAATATGTTTTTGTTAGGCCAGTCAGAGATCTCAAAACTAAAACCACAATTAAAACTCTAAACAAAATATTTTGTGATTTTGGAGTTCCTGCTAGGATTGTCTCGGATCGTGGTACCTCTTTTACGTCAGCTGCCTTCAAATCCTTCTGTGACGAACACGGTATCAAACATGTTTTAAACGCAGTCGCTTGTCCCAGAGCGAATGGTCAAGCCGAAAGGTTTAACCAGACCATCTTGAACTCCTTAGCGGCGCAGAATGCCTTTGGCCATGAACGTGACTGGGACAAGTGTCTGGGTAAAATTCAGTGGGGAATCAACAACACCATAAATGCTTCTACGCAGAAATCCGCGGCAGAGGCATTGTTCGGTCTAAAAATGCGTGACATTTTGTCAAATAAACTCGATACTCCAAGTAACGAAAATAATCTAAATCTAGGTGAAGTAAGACAAAATGTTCACGCTAATTTAGAAAGGGCACAAAGAAAAATGAAACTTAGGCATGACAAGGATCGAATCGCGGCCGCTAGTTACAACGTTGGTGACTTGGTTAAAATTACCCGTAACAATTTCGATAACAACGGTAAAAGTACAAAACTTCTATCGAAATTCACGGGGCCGTATAAAATTACAGAAGTCCTGGGTCACGACAGATATAGAGTAGGAGACGTTCCTGGTTTTAACAAAAGGGGCAAACCTTACTCTACTGTGGTCGCAGCAGATAGGATTAGACCATGGATACATATTAAAAGTCTCGAGTTGTACAATAGCGATGACAGTAGCAATGACAGTGACAGTGACATTGAATCTTAAACTTTACTTATCAAAAGACTGTTCATGCGTAGTTTATGAATTGTGTGATTGAATAATTATACTAAGTGTAGTATTTTAGAATAAGCTATTATTTAAGATAAATAGTGGCAAATTATTAGATTTGTATAATAACACCAAGTTTATTATTTTAAAATAAACAATTATTCAAGACGAAAAAAGTAATTAATTATTAATTGTGCTAAAAAAAAAAAAAAAAAAACAAAATAGTTGTTAGTATATCTAATATTTGCTATTTATGCTTAATGCTGGGTTAATCAAGTTTTAACTAAGCAACAGGCAACCACATGCCGAGTGTCATGATTTATAATTGCTGATAAATTTAATGAAATGTATTTTTAAGTACCTAATTATTGGTGTCATTGTTATTAATGTAACATACTAAATATATTGATGAAATTATGTATAGTCGTGCGTCGGGAGACAGCACGATGCCGGATGGCCGAGTGTCATGATTTTCGTTATTTAATTTATATTTTTGCGTAATTTTGATTTTAATTTATGGCAACACCGGTATCGTGCGATCTTCCGGTTTACCGACAGGTAAGAAAATGAGGGTATAAAACCAAATGCTCGCTAGGAATAAGGCAGTTCATCGTGAATTACTCGCAGTGTTCAGATCTAATAGTTTACGTTAAAGTGTTTGCGTTAAAGTGGTGATTTTAACTATTGGTTTATAATATAATTCTACTACAAGTGTTGCAGTTTCATTTTATATATGGCAAATAAAATTTCTTTCTTTCTTCTTTCTTTCTCAAAACTAAAGGTCTATAACCAAGGTTACTCTATACTCTAATACTGACTGACTCGATGGCTTCTTAGTCGCATTAACATAAAAAAAATATATTTCTCCAAGTAGGCCCTCAAGGGCTCTTTTACATGTCTTTTATTCTTTTCTCTTCTTTTCTTTTGGCGCTTCGGGCAATGACCTTCTGCTGAGAAGAGGCGCCGGAGGAAACTCACCAGTTTCTCTTTTTCACCATTTTACAAGTGTTGCAACAATATGACGTTAATACAAGAGATTTCATTAAGGCGCGGTAGGACCTGGCTCGCATTTCACATACAAACTAGGGTCGGGCGGAATGCAGATTATTGCAGATTATCTTCGATTACTAACCTAAAAGTATACGTTATCAACCCAAACATGAGAGGATGCCCTGCATGACTGTGAAATCATGATTGTCAGGTATTAATTTTGTCAGAAAAGGTAACTGGTGATGAACAAAATGAAAAATAACTGGCCAAGAGCATGTCGGACCATGCTCAGTGTAGGGTTCCATAGCCGTAACTATAAGGTAAAAAATACGATGTAAATAAAGTACAACAACAAAAGAGCGTATCTTCATAGCAATTACGTCCTTTTGTTGAGAAGCGCAGTTTATCGGCAATAACTCAAAAACGGTACATTCGATCTTGTTGAAAATAATTTTCGTTGAAAGTATTAATTAAGCGTTACCTTCGTGATTTTTTTATATTTTTCGGACACACGGTTTAGAAGATAGAGGGGGGGGGGACACAATTTACACAACTTTCGGAGCGATTATTTCCAAATATATTCACTTAATCAAAAACATTACTTAGGAACCTTATAGTGTTTTTTAAAGAGCTGTTGAACTATGTACCACACGTTGATATTTGCTGAAAAAAATTTTTTTTAGCTTCTGTAACATGTATGGAATGCCCCCCCTAAAAATATTTATTTTAGTTGTTTAACTACCAAACTAAGTAGCGGCTCATACAAGACACCTATATTCCAAATTTCATCAATATCCATCGTGTCGTTTTTGAGTAAATTGCCTGTGACATACGGACAGACGGACAGACGGACAGACGGACGGACGGACATGACGAAACTATAAGGGTTCCGTTTTTGCCATTTTGGCTACGGAACCCTAAAAATGAAAAAAATACTTTATTTTATAGTGTTTTCGCGCTACTTTTCTATCGAGCAAAGTGTTCGCTATCGTGTTCTAAGTGAGAGGAAGCCCTATATACAGTTCTGAATATTATTATATATGTTTTACAGTGACCTAAGAGTCAAATAAGTGCTCTAAAAATGATTTGGAAACTAGGCTTCCGTGCCCGATTCTGGTCTCACCTCGCCTTAATACATTACATTACATAAAACTACATTTATAGAGATGTAAAGGGTTTCTTCATGCGTCCAAACAAGACAAATAAAAAAAACTAAAAAAAAATGTATACTAAAATTAATGAAGATGTAGAGAGTCTCCATTGTCAAAATATTATGTTTTGGAGGTGTAAAGGATCTCCAAACATAAGCTGATAAGTTCCGCTGCTGCAAACGTCCAATTTGTTTCAGTAGTTCGGTGATTTTAGTCCGATTCATATATATTTGTTTGAACCGAACTACTGAAACTAGGCCCAAACGTCGCACACGCGAAACAAATCGCCAGGATTCCAACAGTTCATGCATTAACACGTACAAAAGGGGGATTCTATCACTTAAAATTACAGGGCTCCAACAAATAGATCATCCAAATTCAAATTAAAGCACTTAGAAAAACTCCCTCCACCACGAGGCCCAAGGGAAGCGACCAGTTTGCTTCAAAAAGATACAAGACAGTGTCAAACTGACAGGTGCTGTCATATGAAAAGTTAAGCCTTTCGGAAACGCAGCAGACTTAACAGATGTCCGAATCAGATAACTCGACTCACCGTTGTCCGAATCAGATAACTCGACTCGCCTATCATTACTGGTAATCATCATCATCATAGACCGTTTTGTCATTTGTCGTCGTCAGAAGATTCATGCAATTCTAAGACGACTTTGATGACTAATGCAGTCCGATGCGAGAACGGCAAGATTTTCTGTATTTTTGACAGGAATAGTTTCCCCCACAAGCTTTAGCACTAAATTGTTAGCTAGCCTTTCCCAATCAGGTTTCATCACAATATTTTCGATTACCCAACGCATTTAAAGACAAGTCCGTAATGCGTAGATGATCCGAGTTGACTCATACACAACTATCATAAATCAACTTCAAGCAGTTGGTCGATATTATGAATATTCTTCACATCACAGTCACGTCACATCTTATACTCGTAATCCGTAATGATGATCCAAGTTGACTCATACACAACTATCATAATATATCATAAATACTTCAAGGAGTTGGTTGATATTATGAATATTCTTGTCACATCTTATAAGACGAGTTGATTCATGTTGCGCAGTTGATTCGACTTGACCCGTTTAGACTTTGACGAGTTCGAATCAGACACTCGACTCGCCCATCGCTACTTGTAAAATAGGTACACAAATTACAAACATGAACCACAAAATAGATAGGTACAGAAGTCAACCACATGTATGTACTTCACTTTTCATACCTACGCTCGGCGATCGCACTAGGGTCGTCAACTATGGCTTATGCACGAAAAACTATCGTGGTACTGGTGGCGCTCCTATCTAGTTGTATGATTTATTGTATATAAAATATAATAATCGTGCATTGGCGAAATGCACGATTATTATATTTTAATGTGTAATAAATTCGCATTCGCATGTGCAATTGTTTACAGTAAGTTAGTGGAAAACAATTGCAAGGCATTGAGAAAATAGGAGTCTGTACCTTATTTAAGAGACTTTTTAGAATTTCACAGTTCAAGTAGTTCCTTTTGAAATACCTACACCCTCAAAATATTTATAGTTAACAAGTTAATTGCATAAACAAAGATCGTATTAAGTTTTTGTAATCAGAAACAGTTCTTTAACAAATTCAATTGCTATTTGTCACAGTATTTCAAGTTCAGATGTGTTTTAAAATAACCAAAGCGAAATCATTGAAATACTACCTACCTAACTGTTCTGTGTAACGTTAAAACGAACCATCGAAATACAAACAGATAACTACTTACCTCTCCGAAACCACTGGTAGGTAGCTTAAAAAACGGCAGTTCACCGTTTAATGTTGAATTTAAACAACCGTCCACTGAACAGTTATAATAACTTTTTTCGTTGCTCCATGATTGCATAAAGTAGTTCGCAGACGCGCGTGTTAAGCGAATGGCACTCGCGCTCGCATTGGTCCAAACTGGTCCGAGATATCGTATCCGTGAGCAGTATCTATGTGTGCGTTACTCGAGCGCGCTTTGTATGTTGATTGATTTCTGTACCTATCTATTTTGTGCATGAACTAACACATTAACCTCATCTTACCCACATCTCAGGTTCTACATTCCTTTACTTAGGCTAATACATCTCGACTACTAAAACCTCAAATCAAATGTGAAATTTCCCCGCGCTTGTGCCCTTTTAGTTCTGGCACGAAGATACCGAGCCTCTCTGATGCGACCTACATTTTCAGCAAAGCGATGTGAAGCAGCTGGCATCTCTGAAAAACATTCGAAAATCAACCTTATCTCCTAGATTTTAAAGCTCATTTTAATATGATAATGGTTGCCGTCCATTTGATTCGACTGGCTAATAACTCAAAAGAAATAGGACTTTAGGTTAAAGGGTTAAGGTTGATTTTGCATTGTTGATGGCGTAAAGTTTTGTTTTCAGTATGGCAAGGGAAGCATGTTCTTTATTTTGCCAGTTAACTTTTAGTAGGTTATGAGGGTTTTAGTTCGGAGTTGAAAAGTTTACGAGTTTAATAAAATTTTTCCTTGTGTTGAAATGCAAGACGCTTGTATTGAGGCTATTTTATTGAGTTCGAACTTCGAACAAAAACATTATAATAAATACCTACACTCTAAAAAATCTGAGCCAACTAAGAGAGATTTTCTTTTTGTTGGCGTTAACTTAAATAAAACAAACAAGATATTAAATATATAACGAAAGCTGATTAATTAACAAAGCAAGTTCATTAGTGAATAAAACAACAATCTAGAATCTTGATAATTTTAACAAATATAATTCCTTGTTTTTATCATTATTTTCTTCTTTGTATGATTCGATCATGTTTAATTAGTTACCTTATACATCAATGTTTGTTGAATCAAATCAGAACATGTTTAATTGAACTATGATAAACAATCAATATCATCTTAGTTGGTGCATCTAACGTCTTGATAGGCTCGTATGGAATCAAGATGCTTGATTATAACTATCAGAATCTTGTTAGGAGCAAACAATGTTTTTAGAGTGTAGGCATAGGCCTCGCTAACAAATAACACAAGACACATTCAAGTCTTAATTGCAAAAATAAGCGTTAAAATCTATTACCACTATAAAACTTAAAAACAATTTAGGATTTATGAAGTTTGGAAGTCCACCTTTAAACACCGAAAGAAAAGAACTGCCGCAATCACTTACACAGAGACGCCTAAGAAATGTTTCTGTCAAAACATGCTTTTTTGAAACAAGCTATCTTTGTCGACTGTATAATCCGTTTTTTGTATAATCACAACCTACACGTCAAAACGAATCAAACGAGCCCAAACACGGGGAATTTTGTGTGGTTTAGATGGCTACCATCCGGCTCCATCACCAGATCAGCTTCATGTCATAATAATATTGCATTGTCACCTGATTTACATATCTTTGCAAAATTTCAGCTCAATCGAAAACCGAGAAGTGGGTCAAATTTAAATCGCAAGATTTGATTACAGACACACAGACACCGGGACAGATGGAACTAAATAAAAGCTTGTAAAGAATATGAAACCAATTCCGAGGTAGAAATACAGGGTGATTGATAATTCGACCTATACCTTGAAGGGGGTTATACTAGAGCTCATTTGCAATAAATTTAGCCCAGTAAACTAGGGGTCTAAATTTGATAGTTATCAAGTTATTTAAGTTTTACGTTTTTTTAGAAAAAACCCGCCTTTCGGACTAAAAGTGATAATTATGAAAAAAGTACTTCCATTTGGCTGGTATAAACTTTGTTTTCTAAAAGCCAATGAACCAATGACTACTTCAAATAAAAATCTGTGTCAAAATTTCAGAATTATCTTAGAAATAAACGGTCATAAAAACCAAAGTCATAATTTTTTTTTTCGATTTTGTTACAACTGATGAGAATTACTTGAAAAAAATGTACGGCACTTGATGTAAAAACTACAGAAATAAGTTCCTCAATTAATAAGCTTTCCAAAAAAGTACAAATGTTGTCAACTTTTTCAAAAATCTTGAAAATAATAATAATAATTCCAGAGCAGGTAGCGGTTTCGCAAAAGGCGTACCTGGCCCGGAGCCGCGTTGTTTGTGTCACCTTTATTTTTCTGAGAGCTTCAATTGACCTGCCTCGGTATCTTATCTTATCTAATTAGGGGTGAGATCTGGGTACATTGCGTTCGGTTCGTGTTCGGGCATGTTCGTGACTAACCGAGGTTTAATTATCTTCATTCAGTAAGTGATCAATCAATTACTTTTGACCTTCTTTCCAACTCGGACGTACTAATTTCTTAAAAAAAATGGCTGCTTATCAAAATGAAGAATACGCGGATATCCTGTACTGTTACGGGTTTTGTGATGGCGGCTCCGCTGCGGCTCGCAGAGAATATCAACGACGCTTCCCCAACCGCCGTTTACCTGATGTAAGTGTGTTTGGTGCGACGTATCGACGTATTCGAGAAACTGGATCGGTTCAACGTCGTCAAGCTGATGCTGGAAGACCTCCAGTCCATGATCCGGTTGAAGAGGAACAAATCCTGGAGTGTTTCCGCGCGGATGGCACTACATCAACAAGGATTGTGGCTAACCAGCTTGGGATGACTCAGTGGAAGGTTTGGTTCACATTACATTCAGCACGGCAGTATCCATACCACTACACTCCAGTACACGCTATCGAGGAGGGAGATCCTGCAAGAAGAATCGATTTCTGCAGATTTTTGTTGAATGCTGACATCGAAGACCCGGAGTACCTGAAGAACATTTTGTGGACAGATGAGTCCAACTTCGACCGCGACGGAATAACTAACTACCACAATCTGCATTTTTGGGCCCCCAAACATCAAAACCCACGGAGGTCCAGAGAAGGAGCTCACCAGCACAGATTCTCACTAAATGTCTGGATGGGTATTGTGCACGACAATTTGATCGGGCCATTCTTTCTGCCGGCACGATTAACCGGTGACGCGTACGAGAACTTTTTGAGGGACGAACTACCTATGCTGCTGGAGGATGTGCCGCTTGCCAGAAGGATAGCCATGGTGTATCAACACGATGGCTGCCCAGCTCACTATTATCTGCGTGTGCGACATTGGTTGGATGTGAATTATCCAGAAAAATGGATTGGTCGAGGTGGTCCGATCCCTTGGCCAGCGAGAAGTCCCGACTTAACTCCATGCGACTTCTACATTTGGGGTCACATGAAGGCATTAGTCTACGACAGGCCAATTCGTGATGTAGAAGATTTACGAGAAAAAATTGTAGCAGCTGCCCAAACTATTAAAGAAAGTCTGTCGACGCGGGTTACAGTCAGTGAAGTACGTACAAGACTTCGTGCTTGCATTCGCAACCGAGGCAGGCAATTCGAACAAGATTTGTAGTTGTAATTGTAATTTATTTTAATTATTTATTTATCGTATGGCGAAACATTACCCTGCGTGCTTCTTTTTGTGTTTAGTAATAATTTAATTATTTTAAAATAAAATTTTATTTAGAAACTGGTTATTTTACTGCTTTTGCAATCTTATTCCTACCAACAAGCATTTGATGTAAATAAATTAATATCGTGCTTTCTGCATGAAGAAACACAAAGTAAGCAGACTGGCTTCAGGTCCGGTATGCTTATTTCTGTCAGTCATTAGGTATCATTATTACTTTCAATAATTAACTAATTGGTCACCTCATTACTGAAAAAAATAATTAAGCCTCGGTTAGTTAGTTAATGATTTGTAAAATAATTAGTTAACAACGATACGTCCAATTGGAAAGACGGTTGACAGTAATTGATTGATTACTTATTGAATGAAGATAATTTAGCCTCGGTTAGTTCGTTGGATTATACGAGGTTCATGCTATTATTCTTTGTTTTGATAAACAATAATTCATTTCATTTGTAAAATAAATAAGTTAACAACGATACGTCTGAATTGGAAAGAAGGTCGAAGGCAGATAATTGATCACTTACTGAATGAAGATAATTAAACCTCGGTTAGTCACGAACATGCCTGAACGCAATCTACCCTGATCTCACCCCTAATAAGGTAAGATAAGATACCGAGGCAGGTCAATTGAAGCCCTCAGAAAAATAAAGGTGACACAAACAACGCGGCTCCGGGCCAGGTACGCCTTTTGCGAAACCGCTACCTGCTCTGGAATTATTATTATTATTTTCAAGATTTTTGAAAAAGTTGCCAACATTTGTACTTTTTTGGAAAGCTTATTAATTGAGGAACTTATTTCTGTAGTTTTTACATCAAGTGCCGTACATTTTTTTCAAGTAATTCTCATCAGTTGTAACAAAATCGAAAAAAAAATATATGACTTTGGTTTTCATGACCGTTTATTTCTAAGATAATTCTGAAATGTTGACACAAATTTTTATTTGAAGTAGTCATTGGTTCATTGGCTTTTAGAAAACAAAGTTTATACCAGCCAAATGGAAGTACTTTTTTCATAATTATCATTTTTAGTCCGAAAAGCGGGCTTTTTCTAAAAAAACGTAAAACTCAAATAACTTGATAACCATCAAATTTAGACCCCTAGTTTACTGAGCTAAATTTATTGCAAATGAGCTCTAGTATAACCCCTTTCAAAGTATAGGTCGAATTATCAATCACCCTGTATAAAATTGTATGTTACTCCAGTGTCGTAGAGGACATTATTATAATAGCACACATTCTGAACAGGCTTTTTCACATCCAACTGAACGGTTACGTAACAAAATATCTAAAAACACATGTTATACGATGGTTTTGCATACGATGAAAATAGGTACATAAAGTCAAATTGCAGAACGTACGGAATCCATAACATGTTATATCATAAGATTAAAATATTTATACGGTCGAAATTCATTGCGTTTATAGTATATAGTGCTGAATATGTGTGAGGTTCAAAATAGATACAGCCAAACTAACTCCAAAACTAAAAAACAAAACAAAAATAACTCCAAAATTCAGACACTAGGTCTGCTAGGAATAGTTTAAGTCGTTAACCAAAATCCATGCCCATGTTGAGTATGACTTGTAAAATATCTGGCACAAGAGACATTTCATCTTAGTCCTCGGGTAGCGACCCATAATCAGCTCTTAATGCGAGTGATCGAGCGGCCATTACCAGCATTTAGTATCAGGCGGGTCGTCTACTCGTTTGTTCCTTCATGGTTTAAAAAAGATGGTTCCGCAATTATTTTGTCGACTGGATTTTCTACATTCTAGACATATATGTATCTAGCTTATGACATTAGATCTTAGATATTTTGCTACGTAACCAACTAAACGATATACTTTCAACACGAATTGTTATAACGGAGCGAAAAGTCAATCGCAATGCAACAATAGCAGTAAATAAAAACCAATTGTACTGAACTCGTAACAAATTGCTCTTTATCTATCGAACAAATCACCTTCAGAACTCGGGAGATAAACAAAGAATAAAAATAGGTAAAAAAACTTTTTAAGTTAAACGGTTTTATCTTATGTTAAAAAATGTACCAAAAAGTAGAAAATAAATTTAGGACACAAATCTGGATCTTTTCGAGGTTTTGACATCTGTTAGGTGGAAAATCGTCCAATAAGCGGAATAACTAATAATCTGGGACTTAACATACTAAATAAAAACGTGGGGCGCAATTTTTAAATAATATTCCTTTGACGGGCTTTTCCTACTTACATAATTAATAACACCCGCATCATGCCTTGCCTGGATTATAACACACAGGTAATAGACACATTAAGCAAAGTACCTATGTTCTAACACCATCTCAAAGTATCAAGCAGTTAGTGCAAACCGCATCAACGTAGTCCAGCAATTTTCATGTTTATACGGACAGACAAACAGATGCGGGTGGATATATTGTTTCATAATATGTAGAGATATAGATAGATTCAAATACAATGCGCCCCACGTTTTTATTTAGTATGTTAAGTCCCAGATTATTAGTTATTCCGCTTATTGGACGATTTTCCACCTAACAGATGTCAAAACCTCGAAAAGATCCAGATTTGTGTCCTAAATTTATTTTCTACTTTTTGGTACATTTTTTAACATAAGATAAAACCGTTTAACTTAAAAAGTTTTTTTACCTATTTTTATTTTCTAGTTTTTAGTTTAATATTCAACTTTTGACTAAAAACCATTGCGCAAACTATTCCTTATTTTGAACTATTCTCATTTCATTTTTGTGAGTCCGAAGAAAGTCAAGAGCTGAACAGTAGAATTTTTCAAACATTAGGTACTAGTAACCCTCTCTAGTTTGGTTGGACTCATTTGGTTGGCATTGATGAGTCCAATACTTTATACTTGGGATCGAGAAACTGATGATTGAATTAGAAAGCGAAAGCTACTAATCAATTTTAAAGGTATAAGTCTCATCTAATTGCGAATACCAATGACGAGTTTGAGGGTGCAAAACCCATGATTGCACGTTCAATACTGCGGAGCTGAAGAGTAACTTTCTGCGTATCACCAACTACGCACATTATCCCAATGTAGCTCGCACCTACGCAAGCATAAGGACCGAGTTAAAGGCATTTGGGTACCTACCTGATAAATACCTGAATGGGCTCGCCTTGCCACACTGTGGTTTGGGGTTACTAGTAACAGTTCAATATTTTTACTTTCCGTTTTCTCACACCGTCATCAGGCCCTTGGCACTAAGTATAACGTACCAAACTTGTCAATACAAACCGAATTACACAAAACTCGTTGGGATTGAGTAACGCCAAAATACTTCCATTTTCTACCTCCAAACTCCCTCCTCAAACCTTCATCGCCAAACCGCCGCCTCGCCGTTCAATGTAAAGGAATCATCAATACCAATCAAATGAGCCCAAACACGAGGGAGGAGGTAACGATTGCAAATACATGAACATTGCTATTTGCTACACCCTATCTGGCTACCTAATATCTAGGGAAGAGCCACAATCATCGAGCCCTTGGTAGCAAGCATAACGTGTTGGGCTCGTCAGTACCAAACAAAGAGCTCAAACTCGAATGCGTTGTTAGTAGCAGTTGAAGATTTCCACATTTTACCTCCTGATTTCATCAGCCGACCGTCAATATCAACCAAAAAACCTAAACTCGAAAGGGTTAGTAGTAACGGTTGAGGATTTCGACTGTCCACCTCGTGACTCATCATCATTGCCTTCGTTAGCAAGCGTAATTTGGACTCATCAATACCAGCCAACTGAACCTGAATTCGAAGGGGTTACTAAAAACGGTTGACGAGTTAAACTCTAGCTCCTGACTCTATCATCAGACCCTCGTCACCATGTATAACGTATTGGGCCCGTCAATACTAAACGACCAACCGTTTAGTTGAAGAGGTTAGGTACTATAAACGGTTGAAGATTATCTGCTCTTCATATCGTGACTCCATCTTCAGACCCTCGGCACCAATTTTAACGTATAGGGCTTGTGAATACTAATTAAATGAGACCAAACTTTAAGGGCTTGTTAGCAATGGTTGAATAGTTCCACTCTCTACCTCCTGACTCCAGCATCAGACCGTCGCCATCAAATATAACGCATTGAGCTCAACAGTACCAACTTACCAAGCGAATGAGCCCACACTTGGAGGAGTAACTAGTAACGATTGAAGAGTTCCACTCTCTACCTCCTGACTCCATCATCAGAACCTCGCCATCAAGTTTAACGTAACGGGCTTGTCAATACGAAAAAAATGAGTCCACACTCGAAGGAGTTACTAATAACGGTGGAAGAGTTACATTCTCTAGCTCCTGGCTAAATCATCAGACCGTCGTCATTAAGAAGAACGTATTGAGCTCAACAGTACCAAGCGAATGAGCCCACACTCAAAGGAATTACCAGTAACGGTTGAAGAGTTCCACTCTCTACCTCCTGACTCCATCATGAGATCCTCGCCATCAAGTTTAACGTAACGCGCTCGTCAATACCAACCAAATAAGACCAAAGTCGAAGAGGTTACTGGTAACGGTTAAAGAGTTCCACTCTCTACATCCTGTCTCCATCATCAGACCCTCGTTACCGGGTTTAACGAATCGGGCTCGTCAATACCAAGCGAATGAGCCCACGCTCGATGGAATTAGCAGTAACGGTTGAAGAGTTCCACTCTCTACCTCGTGACTCCATCATGAGATCCTCGCCATCAAGTTTAACGTAACGCGCTCGTCAATACCAACCAAATAAGACCAAAGTCGAAGGGGTTACTGGTAACGGTTGAAGAGTTCCACTCTGTACATCCTGACTCCATCATCAGACCCTCGTCACCAGATTTAACGAATCGGGCTCGTCAATACCAAGAGAATGAGCCCACGCTAGATGGAGTTAGTAGTAACGGTTGAAGAGTTCCACTCTCCAGCTCCTGACACCATCATCAGACCACCTTGAATTTATCATAATGTTGTATTGTCACGGAAACAGAATCTGTGTGCAAAGTTTCATAAAAATCGGTTTAGTAGAAGTAGTTGAAAAAGCTGCCGCAAGATTTGACCCAAACAAACAAACTTGACACAAACACGGTAAGCTAAATAAAACCGTTTAAAAACGCCTCCGGTTACAACTTTCCATCGGAGTTATTTGTGGCTAGGGATTGCAAAGCAGGTATTCGAAACTCGGTCGAGTTTTCATTGAAATAGTACTCGGTTTTTGACCGCGAGTTTCGAGGCTTTTCTGATATTTACCCTAAGATGGATGTATTTTTTGCTATGCTATAAGCTATCTATGGTAGCCGAGTGGTGGTGGACATGCACCTTTCAAGCAGAGGTCGTGAGTTCGAATCCTGTAAGCTTATGATGCTACGCTTTGTCACGCGATAAATAAATGATAAAGCATCGGTCACTCTCACACACTATTTGTCAGAACGTGACAAATGCTTTCTCATTTATTTATCGCGCGACAAAGCGTAGCATCATAAGCCTACTGGCTCGTACCAATGAATTTTTAGGATATTTTATACGAAATATTATTAGATATTTTCCATTAGCTTTTCGGTGAAGAAGAAACATCGTGAGGTAGCCTGTATACATCCGGGAAGAAATTCAAAGGCATGTGAAGCACTCTCGTGTCCATTCACTCACTTGTATGCGAGGCCTGTGCCCAGCATTGTGACGTATTAATATTAGCTGATGATTGTGGTTATGTGATGTACGTTTTTTTTTATATTTTCAGAGCGTACATCAATATATCCACCGACTAAGTAGCCCATTAGCAAGTTAAAGCGGTAATGGGTTATTCTTCAGAAATATGTCTGCGGTCACCTTATTCCTCTGGCTCTTTTTCATACTAAATGTATGGAGACAGAGGAATAAGTCGCAGACATATTTCTGAAGAATAACCCTAATGGATTGTAGAACCGATGGCTGATGGGGCGTAAAGGTTCTCGAGTGGAGACCGCGAACCGGAAGACGCAGGCTAGGTCGGCTCCCTACAAGATGGTCTGACGACCTGGTTAAGGTCACCGGAAGTCGATGAAGGCAAAAATCGTCCAATTGATCGCTAAAGAAGTCTTTAAGGAAAACTTATGTTCAGCAGCGTCTGACGATTAAAATGAGGGACGGAAAAAGTCACCCTTCGTACGCGGGCACGAAAGAAGTTATAATATTACGTACAGAATTCTCTCTTTCTATCAAAACTGATGTTCGGGTCCCACCACCGGACGGAACGCACCGCATCCGACCGTCTCTCTCTATCGTATAACGCGCGCTCTTTCTGGCCGCTGACGAAGCCCTTCCGGAGGGGCAAAATTTGGTACTAGTGGCCGCGCGGCGAAATCGCGGAGTGAACCACTCCTACTGACGGCACACAAAAACTTGTGTGTATATACAGACTGATTTTTGGGTCATGGAGCAGGAGTGAACGGGGTACTAGGCAGGGTCACAAAAACACTCCTAATGATGAGTTAATTGATACTTAACTATCAATTAACTCTTAGTCAGGAGATTTTTTTTCGCGATTTGGTAGTTGTCCCTATAGTGAAAGTTGCTCAGTGTGACCCTCCCTAGTACTATGCCGGTATATACAGGTCACCATGGGACTAGCGGAATTTGGCGTTATAGATAAAGTTTTAACTGAAGCACCTGTTGTATATAGTAGTAACCTGTCCGTCTAGACAGTTTGACGTTCTTTACCTATAGTGGATCTTGAAGTAGGTAATTAACACCGCAACACAAACACAATTGAAGTTTAAAAATGACGTTACAAAATATCGAATAAAGAATGAAACCATACTCGATTTCCGAGTTTAATCTAAAGTATACAGAAAACCGACAAAGTTTTCGAGATTGGCTGCAATCCCTACTTGTGGTAGACTAGACGCTTGAAAAATGGAGGGAAATAAAACACGGCTAGAGAAGTTTTTTAGAATTTAACCAGAACTGACGATTGATTATTATGTTGAAGATATGATATTGAAAGGCTAACCATAAAATTAAGATAAGGCTTCTCGGTAGATGCCAGTATTTTTTAAAGCAAAACTAATTTATTTGCAAGATTTGCTCTGACGTTTGATTAGGCTCAAATTTGGTATATTTTGCGTATCTTGGAGGACAATTCAATATATGGTACCATAGAACTGATCTGATGATAGCCGGAGTGAAATATTCTTTTGTTAGTTACGACAATATTATAATAATTTTTATTTGACTTTACTATACAGAAATTCGTTATGTGCAATAAATACTGTTTTGGTAGTTAGGACAAAATTATTAAAAAATGACTTTTTTTTCAGTCGCAACGCACATTTTCTTCTGAAATGTACTGGCGTACAGTAGACTATTAAGAGAGGTTTCCAATAATTATTTCTGGTAAGGGCAAATATTATGTATGTATCTACATACATACATAGTATGTCCGTTCCTATGTCCACTCGTAACTGCTCAACGGCACAATCGATTTTGATAAATGATACATCATGATACATTCTTCTTGATGTCGCGAGTGCCACTGGCTATAAAGTTCGTTAAAATAAACAAAACGGCGGATTTTATGCACTTTTATAGAGAACCGCGGTCGGGATTTTTAGTAAATATATTTATTTGTACTGACAATGACCCATTCGCTTTCGTTTCTGATATTTTTTCAGAGATGTGTTCTTAATTTTAGTATGGTATGTCTTATTATTTTATTCGTTATATTGCATAATATGATTCCAAAATGATTTGAATGAAAGAACTTATTCAGTATCGAAACGAACATCATCTAAATAACTGCTAAGAAATCTTTACCAACTTAGCATCAGGGTTAGGCCATGGAAAATTGCACTTTATTCTTATGAGATAGATGTCAAATTGTAGTTGCTATTTTCTGACGAAATACGATCTTGTATGAATAATCAGCGGACAAGGTTCTCTTTGATTTCCCGAGGGTAGACAAATCGATATTTTTTGTCTTCCTAGATAGACACTTTGATAAAGGAGCGAACATATTTTTCGAGAAAAATATTTTTTGCCTCATAAAATGTGTCAAATATAATCTTAGGTCTTGAACAAGGGTTTGGAAGATTTTAATGTGGAACTAAAATCAGATATGTCAGCGTTTTTTTTGAAGCTATTATCTTAAATTTGATAAAAAATACGGTCTCTTTGGCATGATCCCAAAGATTCTGGCTGCGTATTCTTACTTTACTGTGAATTTTAAATTACAATTAATTTATTTACACATAAAAAAAATAGTAAAATATTTGACAGTATTTAGGTACCTACTAACTGCTTCACTATTGTGAGGTGAAAGTGATCAACATGTGCAACCCCTATGTGTTCTTTAATATTCATGAAATTCGGTTTATACAAGGTGTTACATTGAACGTAATACGGGAACACCCAAATACTCCGAATTATTTTATTCCGAATTTACTTATTCCGAATTTCAAAACTCCGAATTTCATAAATCCTAAAAAATAAAATTCCGATTATTGAAAAACACGATATTTATTATACCGAATTTCAAAAATCAGATTTTTCTATATTCCGACATTTATTTCTCCGAAAAATTAAAAGCTCGATGTACCCTTTGTCCGTAAAACGGAATTCCGATTTTCATTAGTCCGAAATTTCGTTACTAATTCGGAATTTTGTCATTCGGAGTTTTGAAATTTTGTAAACTCTTAATATTATTGAAATATGAGGCGCAGGTTTTAAAGTCTGAAGAAAGTCAGGACTTTTTTGACAAAATTTGATAATTATTTTTATAGTTTTGCCTTAAAAAATACGCTACGTTCAAATAATAGTAATGGCTGAGATAATATTGTATTTTATATGCATTGGAGAATATGTAACAAAACCCGAATCGGAGCACCCCACTATCCACGTGGTCTTGTCTGCTCTACCCCTAGAGTGTATATAGAAAGCCGGAGGCGCGGAGGGGGAGCAGCCCTCGCCCGCTGTAGCAAAGCACAGGCACAATGTGAGCCGTAGCGGCTGAGGCTGGTCGCCGAAGGCGACCAACAAGCCGAAGCTGCGAAGGCGAGCATTAGGGCCTGTGCTTTGATACGCAAGGGCGAAGGGGCTGCTCTTCCCGCAGCGGCGGAGCAGTTGCGGAGTCCGACCGACTGTTTTTAAGTCCTGTATCTACGTTTATCATTATTTAGTCGAAATTTTTATTTTTCGATATTTTGGAATTCGGAGTTTTGATAATCGGAATTCGTACTTTTGATGTATCGGATTATTATAGATTCGGACTTTTCATTGTTCGGTGTATGGAATCTCGGACTTTTGAAAATCGTAATTCTTACAGTTAGACGTTTTGTAATTTCGGAATTTTAAAAGTCGGAGTTATGAAAAATCGGGATTTTAATAATAGGAATTTTAATCCATTCGGAATTTTAAAAATCGTTATTTTGATATTCGTGATTGTGAATATCGGAATTAAGTTTTTCGTATTTATGTAGTGTACCCACGTAATACAACTCATGTCAATTTTTAAACTCATTTCCCTGATGCTAAAACCCTCTGTTAGGTCTCGTGTTGTTAAAGTCATCTTAATTAATTAATATCACTGTTTTAATTATTCATATTTTTTGATCTCTTCGTGGTTCCCCTACTAAGAGACTAAAGAGAAAAAAGTTTAAATCTAATTTTGTAGTGAACACTCACCTTTTATCTTATCTAAGCCGATAATTTATGAATAATGCATTCTGAAACATTATTGAATTTATTTGTCATAAAAAAAAACAAGCAGGTCAGGTAAGCGTGACATCCTGACCACACTAAGAGATTTTAATTTATTTATTCTGTTAGCAAACTAGCAAAAGTTAATTACGACGAATTGTAATAACTCAATTATTCGTGCATTTTGTTTTCTGTCCTTAACTGAGCTGGAATTGCTTAATTTGTATTACTTTCAATGTAACACTCTGTATATCTTTAGTACCGGTGAGACTCAGGGGCAGGCTCGAAACCGGTATTTTTCAAAAACCCCGAAATAGCCCAATATTTTGAATTATTTTATACTTTTTATGTAGAGCTCAGTAATGCATCTAAGTCATGATTTCGTATTATTAGATTGTCTGGTTAAAAAACGAAATAATAAACCAAAGAACGATAAGAACGGAAAGAATAACGGTATTTTTGTATGGAGCAAATACCGGTATCCGAGCCCTGCTCAGGGGACAACCAAAGTCACATGAAAATCAAACTTTTGGAAAGATGAAACACCGTAATACAGATTATACCGAAATCTGGTAAAGAATCACACCTTAGGCAGAAACAATAGTGTGTCTGAACAATAGCGGCGGACGGTTCATTAGGGCTAATTGACTTATCGGCCTGACGGGCATAGAGGGTGGCTATAAATAGCCCCAGCCCGAGGGAGCACGATACTGCATTCTTTATCAGGAAACGAACATGTATTAGTCTATCACCTGAGCTGAGCTATAACATTTTTATTCATATAGAAAACCCTTAAAGCAGTGGTTCCGAACCTAGGGGTAATTACCCCTTTAGGGGTAAAATTAAGTTTTCTCAGGGGGTCTCAGGGCTAAGGTAAACCACACAATATGTACCCCATAATAAAATTAACCAGTGGTAAACGAGCGGTGCGGTTTAACTGGCCTCTACGCACAGCATTACATTGTAGCATTGCGCTTGTTGTTACCATGCGCCTTTGTACTTAATGAGTCGTCAACCGTTCTTTTTTGCATGCTACCCTCTCCTATTTAGATTTAAGCAAATTATTGTTTTCTCTGTGAGTGGTTTATGTAAATCTTTTGAGAAATAAATATCTTAAACCATAATAAATAATAATAATAATAAACATTAGGGACAATTGTACCTACACAAATCGAACTAGCCCCATAGTAAGCACAATAAGGCTTGTGTTATGGATACTAGACGACGATATATTTAATAGATACAAATACTTACATACATAGATAACATCTATGACTCAGGAACAAATCTTCGTACTCATCACACAAATAAATGCCCTTACCGGGATTCGAACCCAGGACCTCCTGCTTCGTAGGCAGGGTCACTACCAACTAAGCTAAAGCGGTCGTCATAAAATACTCATATTAAGTCCTTTTCTTTAAGTACTTTCATATTATACTTGTCTGTATTATTTATTTTTTGGAGGGGTAACGATACCAATCTAGTGGGGGCCTGTGGATGATGTGGTAATAAAGGTTACCACTGTCATAGAGCTACACAGATGCAAAATACAAAGACAGAGAAGTAATCACTCTTCGGCGGTTTTTTGACGTGATAACGTCTTATAATTCGATGAAGCCGGCTGCACGCACGAAAAAGTGTGACGTCATTTGCCGTTACCTTGCGGGCCGTTACCTTATCAACTCGAAAAAACAGTAAGCGCCGCAGGATTTCATACATCTTACGCGTTTTTGCGCAAAAGAGGTACTTTATATTATTCCAGCACTAATGTCGTTAAGGCGATAGTTTCTTACAAATTGTTAATAAATTAGGCCTTATTCCCTAAGATACGGCTGTCAAAATCTCTATTGAATGACAAGAGACACTGCTGAGTTTGGCAAAAATCTTTAAATTTAAATAGTGGATGCTGCTTTGGCAGTTCCGTTTTACGCCTGCTTTAATCGTAGTTTAAAAATTATTAAAACAAATCTTTGACATTATATTCGTGGAACGGCAGATATTTACACTGGCCACTTAGCCATCATTTTAGCGTGTCAATGTCATTGTAGCAGCTTATTGGGAAAAAAGTCCAAGTCCAAGTCCAAGTCAAAGTCAAAGTAAAAGTCAAAGTCAAAGTCAAAGTCAAAGTCAAATTCAAGTTAAAGTCAAAGTCAAAATCAAAGTCAAAGTCAATGTCAATTTCAGTCAAAGTCAAAGTCAGGGTCAACGTTATCACGTTCGACTATCGTCAGTAAACCGACTTTACAGACAACCGATTTTTTTTTTGAAGCTGAAATACTTGCAAGTCTTACTGACTGTTGCAAAAATCGGACCAGGTGGGGACCGTGGCGTTCCCTGGGATCGAACCAAGTCGCTGGCCCAGACCACCTTCAGAAGGTTGGACTAGGTGTGGGCCGAGGCGCCTGGGATAATGCAACTATGTCGAAATTGGTCAAAACTCCTTAAGATATTTTGGTGTCGTGTAGTTGGATGGGATTAGTTATATCTTTGTTAATGAAAATTTAAACGATTTTTTAAGGACAGAAGTTAAGTAAAATCACTTACAACTTTGAGTGAATTTAGTAATGTATTAGTCATGTTTTTGCACTTGACTGTATCCCAAATTTGCTAAAAAGGAAATTCATGCCCTTCCTTATTAACCTCCTCAATCCTAATTTCACGGAATTTCTTTTAAAGCATATCTGTGGCGTAAGATCAAATAGTTAAAAAAAGGTTGAAAGAGACTGACACTTTTCAATAAACCCACGTTTTAGAACCGTCAAATAGCACTTAAAAGGTTGAAACATCTCTTCAGAAAATTTCCTAATCTCATTCTTTACTGGTTAGAAAAGGAACCTTATGATATGCGGCATAGGGTACATTTTGAAATTTACTATTAAAAGAAATAAGAGTCTCGGAAAGTAATTAAACGATATTCCTCAAGATATGACAGCTTGAAGCTTTGTTTACATAAGGCTGTAATCACACGGTCGACTCGCTTTGGAATATCGGATTTAAAACTTCTTATGCGTCGTCGGTATCACTCTTGAAAACTTGGTTCTTAACCTCGTAGTGATGAGGGACCATTTGACAAAATCTGTGTCTTGCCACGGACCACCAACTGTTTGAAGGCAATAGAAAGTAAATAGGTTTAAAGGTAATATAATATTTTTTTCGGATGGCTTCGCGGACCACTTCGGGTTCTTCCAGGGACCACCAGTGGTCCGTAGACCACCGGTTAAGAACCACTGCTCTTGACAGAGTGGTCCTGGCCGTCAGTTCAGGTGTTGATAGCACGCTTCACGATGCATTGGCATTCTTCTCCACGAACTGCTTTCCTGCCGCATTACCTGGTACATTTACTGTAGGTTTAACCTGGTTAGGTGATCGTCCTCGTAGCCAATCTGTCCTTGGACTATGAGACGTTCAATGGACACATTTCCCAAGCAAGCATTCATTTCCCGACAAATATTATGTATGTAGTTGGATAGTTGATTATTTATGTATAATGCAATGAATGTATAACCATAGACCCGCATAAAATATTGAGATATACACTTCTTCTAAATAACCACATGTTTCCTTTAAAAAAACCCGACTTGTGCAAAAATTTCGCGCATTAAATTTTATATACCCAGTGACACTCGCACAAGCAAGACGGATCTAGTGATGTATCATTTATAAAAATCAGGTGTGTCGTTGAGTAGTTCTGAGCGGACATAGTGACGGATATACATACAACATACATACATAAACTTATTTTGGGCTTCGCCGGATAAAAACTTCTTCTTCCTCGTTTCCTCATGACTGATGGTCGCGACTACATGAGGTCGTTGCTCGATGCACCAAAGCTCTCCACTCCACACGGTTATCTGCCTTCCGGATCGACGCCTGTAGAGTTCCCTGACATGCTTCCATACGGCATCGGCCCATCGGCTCGGTGATCTTCCACGTCCCCTTTTTCCTTCCACGAGGCCAACCACAATGAACTTTTCCAAACTATCTGGCTCACGTCTAGCCACGTGCCCGAAGTACTGCAGGATCCGCTGGAAGCAGATGGTCGCTAAGCGGCACTTGATCTTCGGTGGATAAGAACTAGCAGAACTCAAATGTAAACGGTGCCTTAATCCAGGGAGAATTTATTTTGTTCGCCAGTTTTATTGAAATTTCAGAACGTCTAGGTTTTTTGCGAAGACACCTTTCTTAACTTCCATCAAAGGATCAGAAACCGGTGGCACTTTTGAAATAAAATCATTTAATGATTTTTTATTAAAGCATTAACGACTGCCAACGAATTCTAAATTTTATTAGGATAGCCGAGGAGATGCAGGTTCGAATCCTGCCCGAGACATATAATTTTTCAATTTTTCTCTTCTAATAAAATCATTTAATGTTGCCCATTATTTATATTTGTGTCTGCGTCTTTTGGCGTAAAATATATCCCATCAAAAACATTAAGTACATGCAAAAAGACGCAAGTCTTGCAACGAGTTCTGTGGACACAAGGTACTGGCTTTGTTTTAACATTACATCTCAAAACTTTTTTTATTGTAGAAGAACTGCGTTGCGAGAGTTGCGTATTTTTTACATGTAATGTTTTTGATGGAATCTCATTTCTTTTTATAAGCAATAGATTAGACTGTAATAAATAAAAGAGTCTTTCTTTATTTATTACATATCAATCCATCCTATATCTCATTTAAACTACAGAAGTAACTTTGTAATCGCATGTATTTGTAAAGGAAAACTTACTTATGCAATTCGTATTGAAATTTCAATATCGTAGGTTTTGCATGACTCGATAGGCTAAAAACAAATTATGTTTAAATTTGGAGCTTGTGGGTCTGCTAGAATTACCTTAGAATTATGATGATCAATCAGCAGTGAGTGAGTCAGTGACAAAACTATAAGGAATTTGACGTACAATAGTTCCTAAACTACAAGTTAAAATTAAATGTTATTAAGAATATATCTTAGTCATATTAGTCTTTATATATCCCAGAAAATTCAGGTTTCTAGCTGTAGCCAGCACAAAATTACAGGAGGTTGAAAATGGCCTTAATGGCTTGGAGAAAAGTCCTGCGGTGCCTTGGTTATGCTCGACTTCGCCAAAGTATAAAGACAACCAAGTAGTTCGTCTTCGCCGTTTAGGAGCGCGCGACACCTGAGCGTGCCTAAGGCACAGGGCTGCCGCTCGTCGGTTCTGTAAAATACCTACTTACTACGACTGTAACTTTTATTAGGTTGACCTCGATCGAACGAACAATCGTTCGAGGTCAACCTAGTAAAAGTTACTTATTTCAATATGAAAGTATCTGATCGCACACATCTGATGTTAATGTTATTAAGTATAATAGTTTAAATAAATTAGTATTGGTATATGTACATGTAAGTAACGCAACGATATTTCGGCTCGTTTCATAAAACCACTTTCGTGTTTAAGGCATTTTATGTATCAATAGAATCAACTACTATTTAATTAGTAGGTACACGTTTAAAAAAATCTGTTAATTTTACTCATCACTGTCAAACAAAATAATTATCTACTCTATTTAATTGGTACAGTTTAATCACAAAACTATCAAACATTCTATAAACGACAAAACTATCAAACAAATATTACATTTATATAGGTACTAATAAAATACACACCTTTCGGGATCCTTAGGAATGCAGAAATATGACAATTGTGGATTTTGCGCATTATTCTTCAAACATCCGAACACACTGCAGTATATACGTCTTCTATACTTTGCTTCGTCCGCAGACATTTTGAACGTTCGACCGCTCGCGACGATAACTCAGCCCTGACTAAGCACGCGGCGATGCATGCCTGTTGTGCGTCCGTACACGGCGCGCACACGGCGCGCACACATGCGCGCTCCCGATGTACCTTTTATCGGAATAAAAACTACCGTATACCGTGACTTGGCGGCGGCACTGCCGTGCCCCTAGATTGGAAGTTGGAATGTGCAGGGGTAAGGTACAGTCGAATTCATCATTATCTGAGTAAAGATTGAACCAAAAACATCTAAACAAGTCCCTATTGTCAGAAGCATAAGAACTAGATCAGATATTTTTGATCCGTTCTTTGCTCAGATAATGATGAACTCGACTGTACGACAGAGCTAGTCATCGGCTAGGCATCCCCTTAGTTTTTTTTATTACCCTCTTGGGACTAATTACTGGGGGGGCTACAGCCCATTCAAGCGTGGGGACCAAAGTGGGTGGAAAGTTTTGATGGGCCCTGGAGGGGACCTACCCTAAATCCTTTAGTTAGCTCATTTTAATGAAAGGAAACATTCCTTTCTTTTTAAAAGTAAACAAAACTGCATTCATAATTTTTTTCACTTTTGTGTTGGAATTTATGGTAAATAAAGTTAATGATAGATTTAACGATCTGTTTTACTTGTAAGACCAAATGTTTATTAGAGAGATTTTATCCTGACTAATAGTCCTATCGATTAGTAGAATAAAATTGTGAGTGTTTATTTTTAAATTTTTACCTGGTTTGATTTCCGGGTGAGACAAGCGAATTTTAGAAAATCTTTAAATGCAGATTTGTTTAATTTAAAAATAAGGGAAAGTTTTCTTTCAGTAAAATGAGCTAACTAAAAGATTTAAGGTAGTAGTTTCCCTCTAGGGCCCATCAAAACTTTCCACCGCGTATAGGCTGATGATAATGACTGCTGACGCCATATTCTGCAAAATGTGACGAAGCCTTAAATATTTAAAGGGTTTTAAATATTCTAGAGGGTTTATTGACTCTACTAACAAGGAAACGTACCCAACTGTCCGACTTCGATTTGATCCTAAAAAAGCACCCTTCAAAGTTTGAGCCCTTTGAGTTTGAGGTGAAATGACAAAACATGTGCCTATTCTTTTTTCATGTTCTCCAACGTATAATGAAACCAGTAATTAACTAGAAACTTGCTTGATATTTTTTTCTGTAGAAGTTGGAGGGTTTAGTCACTTTTCAGTACGTTGAAGGACAATATCTAAAAAGTTGAACTTGGGCAGCTAAAAAAAATACATGTCTGCTATTTTAGACTACTCTATAACATATATCAAAACAGACAAAAAAAACAACTATCAGACGAATTGAGAACCGTCCTTCTTTTGGAAGTCGGTTAAAAAAGAATCAAATCGGAGTCGGACAATTGGGTACCCTTGTAAGTCTCTACTCTCTCGATATCGTTTTGAAAAACTGCCAATTTTTGAAAATGCTTTTATCCGAGCAAAGGAATAAAGTCTAGTAGAAAGTAACACTAATTTATTCTGCCAAGACACTGCCAGGGTCGCCTTTGTATAGCTCTATTAAAGTGCGATTGAAATATTTCCAATATGCTGATTGAAATATTCTTACAATCAATGTGCTGCACCTAAGGGAAATCAGTGAAGAAAAACTATAACTAACTAACTAACTGAATGTATTACTTCGATTCCTTTACCGCCCGTGGCACACACAATGTTTTTCATCACACTTGTGAGGGAATCTAATTAAAATAACCTTACTTAACTTGACATTTGTGACATATATCCATAGACAATGCGAATGTCAAGTTCGGAAATCATAGCGGTAAAGACTAAAACGGTTGATTTGATATTTGCAAAATACTGAAATACACTTATGCACTATTTTAAGGAATCATCATATTTACTGGAAATATTTTGAATCCTCATAGCTTAATGTGGAAACACCACAATTTTATTATAATTATAGATACATTGAGCAAATGCATTGAAAAATCAAATACGATCGACTACAGCTAATGCCGGATTTGAACCCGCACCTCTGTCATTCCGGGACAGCGAGTTATCCAATTTCTCCAATTAGCTTCTGACGTCACCGCACGTAAGTTTTGAATGCATTCGTATCGGAGATACTAGCGCCCTCTGTACCATTTTGTTTGAAAGGCTTAGCGCCTTAGCACCACTCTAAGACATGCGCGAACGCAGTGTCCCCTGGCCCCACTCCTATTACAGCAGTGACAAGCCAGCGAGAGAGATGGCGCTGTGCACAAGTTAATGCACTATTTGAAGGAATCATCATATTTACTGGAAATATTTTGAACCCTCATAGCTTAATGTACAATGCAATGTGCTTAATGTAATGTAAAAAGTTGCTTACCAACTAACTATTTTGGCTGACCAAATACATATTTCTGCTGACCAAAATATGAATATTTTGCTGATCGATTAAATGATACCCTTTGCAATAACAGGTTCTCTTTCAATAAATATTTCAGTGATCTATCACTGTGTAGTTAAAAAAGTAAGTTGGCATTTTCTTTGAAGATGACAAATAAGAGTAAAACAGAACCAACGTATTCAAATAAAAAATAAAAAATAACTGGCCAAGAGCATGTCGGACCATGCTCAGTGTAAGGTTCCATAGCCGTATCTATAAGGAAATGTGCTACAGATAAAAATAAAGCTAAAAATAAGCAACTGGCAAAAGGTCTTAAATGCCGTGTAATTCGATGGCACTTAATACCTTTTGGTCGAGAAGTTTTACGGCAATAACTTCAAAACGGTTTATTCGTTACTATTCAAAATAATTTTCGTTGAGCTTTACCTTCCTGATTTTTTTCATATTTTTTGGATTTACGGTTTAAAAGTTAAAGGGGGGGGGGGGACACAATTTATGCAACTTTAGAGGCGATTATTTTCGAAAGTATAAGTACAAAAAAACCTTCTAATGTTTTTAAAAGAACTATCGAATTATGTACATCACGTTGACGTTTGCTGAAAAAAAATTTTTTTAGCTTCTGTTACATGTATGGAGTGCCCCCCCTAGATTTTTTTATTTTTATTATTTAACTAGAAAACTTAGTAGCGGCATCTACAAGACATCTATATTCCAAATTTCATCAGTATAGGTCTTGTAGTTTATGAGTAAAATGCCTGTGACATACGGACGGACGGACGGACATGACGAAACTATAAGGGTTCCTTTTTAGCCATTTTGGCTACGGAACCCTAAAACCATTACGCCCTAGGGCGTAATAGGTCATTTACGGCCCGCAAACCCTACGTGTAACAAACAACACCATCTTCGAGCAAGTGTGACGAAAAATATATTGCATTTTCGATGGACAAGTTAACATCGCGGGTCTATATTAAAACGCATACAGCAAATCTTCCTATTTTGACAACGCACGTTTTTGTCTGTGCAGACCACATCCACTGACTCCCCAATACTCCAAAGAGGCCGTCTATCCAGCGAGACTGGGGCTGCCTGTGACAGTGTGACAAGTGTCATAGTCGTATCGTGGCAATACTAATATAAATAATAAAATATTAGGGGACAATCTTATACAAATCAACCTAGTCTTAAACTAAGCAATGCTTGTACTATGGGTACTAGATGACGATAAATACATACTTATATAGATAAATACTAGAAATGGGCCGATTAGTCGGGAACGCCGACTATTTGGCATCATTTGTAGTCGGCCGATTAGTCGGCGACTAGTCGGCAAAAAATGCCGAATATTCGGCACTTTTGCCTAGCGGAGAATATAGGACAACTATTTTATATTCTTACGTACTTTACTCAAATACAAAAAAAAAACTAATAACTATGATTGGCAAAGCCGACTAGGTAGTCGGCCTATTAATCGGCAAATTGAGAACCGATTAGTCGGCCGACTAGCTAGTCGGCAAAACCCGTAGTCGGCCCATCTCTAAAAAATACATACATAAATAGACGTCCATGACTCGGGAACAACACACCATCATCACTCAAATATTTGCACATACAAGGATTTGAACCCGGGACCTCTAGCTTCATTCATAGGCGGTGTCACTCCCACTAAGCCAAACGTGTCGTCAAACACTGTGTCGTCTATGAGGTTTTAGTGGGTATGCCTCCGCCGCCTCCTCCTGAGGGCCGATACAGACGGACTGCAACCCAACTGCAACTCCCTACGATTTGTATGGGAACTGCATCACAACTGCACGCCGACGCGACTCCTACTAACGGCGAGTCCTACTAACCTTCCCTAAGGGTCCTTTTAGGGGCCTGGTAATGCCTGGGGTTATGCGCGCACGCCGTTAACAAAAGAAAAACTGTTTCGTCCAGCTAGCATTGACCATGCCATGGTGGTTTAATTTGAAAATATACGCTACTCTCAATTCAATAATATCCACCGTGTCTCCATCCTTAGATAAATAAAAACTATATTTTTAAGGTTTAATTTCAAATGTAAATATTTGTAGAATATGGGTGAAGTTACATTTATCAGTATCGAGCAGCATTTTCTGTATAGAGAAACGTCATACGTAAGCATGCTTACGCATCGCCATACTAAATGACGTTTCTCCATACAGAAAATGCTGCTCGATGCTGATAGATGTAACTTCACACTATGACGGCATTACTTTCCTAATTTCATAGTTCTAGGTCAATTGGAAAATACCCTATAAATTTTGATCGAGTTAAGTGTGGAAATATACGGTTTTTGCGGCATAAACGGCCGTTTCTTTAAAACTAGGGTTTGCAGTACCGGGAAATTCGTTTGGTCAATATATCTGACCACTTTGGGAAATCTGTATTTGTGGCACAGTTGAGGTACGGAATCCTCAAAACACCGAATTTTATCTTTTTTTTTTTAAATGCAACACACGTGTAAAACTTTGGAATTGGAACACATTGCCACGTGCAACAGATCTAATTATAAAACCCAAGTTTTCGAAATACTCCTATACGAGTACTTTGTCAACTTCCATTTCTGAACATAAAAGTTACCAACAAAAGTTTTATAACGAACGTCGGTTACGCAGACCACGAACTCCAGACGAAATTACAGGCAGATGTTTCCAAAAGTTTTCGTATCAGAATTAAATGTTTCCAATACAAATTGAGGATAATTTGAGTCTAAAAATATAACAAGCTACGTTTTGTTAGTAAAATATTACCTATAGTGAAATTAATGTTCTTTTAACAATTAACTTCGCAAAAAATACAGAAGGTCCACAATTCAAGCCTCGCCGGGATTCGACAGTAACGCGCGATAGGAGTTGGAAAAAAATACAAAAAGATGGCCAAAGAGTTTGTGAACTGTGGTGCATATTGTCAAGTTAAGGATTAAATGTTGACATTTTATTGTCCCTCCCTATAAGGCTATCATATGGTCTTCCATTTTATAGTGTAGTGTCAGGTGCACTTCACTCGATTTTGGCCTCCCGCGCGGTGGGCGTAGCCGATCCAGTCGCCGGCAACCGAAACGTCATAGTAGCACAAAGCACAATACACTCAAACGCACAAATCGTGACAGAACGCAAACGCGGCGGTGAACGCCGTCACCGAAAACTATGCGAGAACGCCGTGGCGATGGGAATTCCCACGCTTGCGTGGAAACAATAGGGTTCGACGCGAGCGTGGGAATTCTTGTTCTTTGTATGGAAACGCGCGACAATGAAATATCCGTTTCTATTCTCTAATCTGTGGTGTAGTGTCGAGAGCTGTGCGTACAACCAATGAGTCAGCACAGGTTGTCCAAAATAGAGGCAATAGCATCAAAAATGTACAATAAATTTTCAATACAACTCCTTACAAGAAATACAGAGTGTGAAACAGATTCCAGTTTCTCAGCTTTGATAATTTCGCGCTCGAGTTTCACCTTTATTCGAATCTTTCGACGCCTCGCCTCAGGCCTTTTTGATATTAAGATTTTTTTCTCTCTGGTTTATCATATTGGGATAGTTTCAAACAGTACGCTTAGACAATTAGATACAAAATACATGAAGGGTTCACGGAAAGAACAAGTCTAGTGACCCTTTTTTTTTAAATTTCGTTTTTAATCTCAAGTTATAGAGCTCCCAATCCTACTAATATTATAAATGTGAAAGTTTATGATGATGTTTGTTACTAAATAATAGACCGATTGAGCTGAAATTTGGCACGCAAGTAGACCATAGCGCTCGTCCAGAAATCATGTGATCGTGTATGGGGGGGAGGGTGTTGAAAAATATCGCGAATTACCGTCACAATTACTATCACCAAAGATCACCAAGGGGGAGGAGGGGGTCAAAAATAGGCCAAAGGAGATTGCCGACGCGTCTATGGGGCCTCGTACCAAATCAAAAGTCATTGTGTCAACACGAAACCGACTGTATCTTAGAGAACAAGAAACTGCCTTTCCGAATCACTAAATCCCATTAAAATTGTATTCGGAGATCAATAGGAAATTGAGATTGATTTCCTGATTTCGAAGTTAGTTTTTGCGTAGCAAACCGTCTAAATATTTGTCAACCGGCCAAATACAAAATCACCTAATAACTTTAATTCCTGACGTTGTCGAGACTTCACTTAACTTAGTCGTATGACATGTCATTTCAGATACCTGTGTTAGGATTTTTATTGTGCCTATTCAGATTGTTAAAATGTTAGTATAAAAAAAGTTCTTTGAAACTATTTTGATACATCGTGAGATAAAAAATATTGTAACATTACATTTACGCGCAATGTCTCGTATAGTGAAGTATCAGCGAGATATCACGAGTTATTTGTACCAAATAAAGAATTTAAAATGATTTACGTCCTTCGACAAAAAATTGTGAAAAGACGTGTCTTATAAAGTGCCTAATATTTAAACTTAGAATAAGACAGAATGTCAAGCTGTCAACTTTCTTGCTAAGATCATGCAGTTCGTATTAGAAAGAACCGCGGAGTTTTATGGAATTAATATTTTTGTATACATTCGCGTAGACGGTGGTGCCACTGTCATAGGCCTTTTAGATTTTGACCGATTTTGTCTGTCAAATACAGTTCTAAGGAATTCATACATCTTTCATGGTGGCGGCGGAAATCGTACAGCAAAATTCTTTTTTAATTGATCTCAGATTTCCCATTTTAAATTCAGTAATAAAAAAATCCCTCTGGTTTAAAAAATAAAACTAAGTTTTTGGTATCGTTTTCGTTGTGACACAATTAATAACGATATTGGTACCAAAAGTCGGCAATCTCCTTTGATCACATGAAGAAATCATCACATGACGAGCCCATAGGATTGAAACAGTATACTTTATATCCCGGTAAAGAGTTCCTTTAGGACAGTAACGGGAACAATGCGGGCAAATCCGCGGGTAATGGTAGTGAGCTTAAACTTACCGCTATTACAGGTAGATATCTTGAAATAATACATATTGTGAAATCTTCGTCGACTGATACGAGGCGATAACTTCAGTACTTTTATTCAACCGTACGTTGCTAGGTCTACAACAGAAGTGATCATTTGTCCTTCCTCTAGAGCGAGACAGACTCAATTCGATTAAATTTGAATATTTAATAGTTCCAAAGGCTGCCAGTCTGTCATACAAGGCGGTAAGGTTTGCATAGCATGGTACAAACCTTACAATATTGTTTTCACTTTAAAAGAATAACTCTAAAAGTTACTTGGATTACTAGATTATGTTTTTTCCGTGTTGGTACTCTCCCTTCACATGGACAAATTAAACCGAATGTAGGTGCTTACGTTTAGGTTGTCTAGACTAAAACTGATTGATGTCCCCAGATCGGGCCCCTGCGACAGGGTCCCTATTAGGCTGGCTGCGTTCCCCCTCTGGATCGCTAGGTAGTCGAGTTCATCTTTATCTGAGCAAAGAAGAGATCAAAAATATCTGATCTAGTTCTTATGCTTCTGACAATAGAGTCTTGTTCAGATGTTTTTGGTCCAATCTTTGCTCAGATAATGATGAACTCGACTACGCCGATCCGTTGAGTGAGGAACAAGCCAGCTCTGTGGTGTAAAGAATGTGGAGAAAGTGTACCTTATAGTGGAGTGGCGTCAGATATATTCTTAGTAAAGCCGCAAAGATTTGGATTACTTTTTCTTCAGGAGTAGAGGTTACTCTGGTCATATGCTTTTGAATAGGCAAGCCGGCGGGAATCGGGTTCTATCGATGCCACGCCACTGGTACTTACGACCTTTAAACCGTCAAGAAAAGAGCGCACTCCCACCTGAAAGGCAGGTAACGCACTTGTGATTGTGACTCCTCTGGTAATCCCTTACCATCAGGTAATCCTATGATATAAAAAAGAGTAAACTGTTTGGATTGGAGTCACTTACTGATTATTTTTCGTTTACTGCGTTCTTGTATCCAAATATTACACGAGTCCTATTCAAGTTTGCAGACAGCTGACATCATAGCTTTTGATCTAAAAGACTGACAAATTATTGCTCTTTAATTTTAAAACGAATATATGAGTAAGAACTTACTCTGTAAATGGCTTTATTATAGGTACACTTAAATATTAAAGATTCGTTAACTTTTGTTTTATCGCAGGTACTTTTAATTTATTTGTTTATAGATCAAGCGTACAAAGGTGCAAGGAGAGGGTAAAAGTGACAATATGTGCCAAGGACCTTAAAATAAATAGCAGGACGGAGCCTCGCTAACATGGGACTGAAGCATATCGATACCTTTGGGTTCAATTGGCGTAAAGGACATTTTGGCGAAAATGAGTTATATATACAGTTTTGTTCAGAATTTCAAGCCCTACCGTTCTGTGTAGTTAAAATTTCGATATCTTTAAAAAAAGTGCCTTTACGACCCAGTTTTTATTCATCGTATTCGCAAAACTAGCTCAGGTTAAGGGACGTAAGTGTCAAGTTATAAAATACGAATTAAAAGGTGTATCGTAAAGTACGCCGGTAAATATGAATACTGTCGTATATGACCTATTTTTTTCTTGTTGTCCTTTAAGCCCTTCATTTCTCATGATTACTTTCCATAAGCGCATAGTCGAGGTGGGCGTTAAGGACATGTTTTCTTTTACTTGTCCTTTACGACCTGCTTTTAAATTATAATACCGTAATTTGATAAACCGAATAAGGTTGTAAAGGCCAGGTATTATTTTACACGTCCTTTACGACCTGCTTAAAAAATGATTACACCATTATTTGATAGAATTAAGGAGGTTGTAAAGGGCATGTATTCTTTTACACGTCCTTTACGATCTGCCTTCAAATTATTATACTTGTTTACATACCGTAATTTGATAAATTGAACAGGGCTGTAAAGGGCAAGTAGTCTTTTATTTGTCCTTTAAGACCTGCCTTAAATCTAATTATAGCACATTTTTTAAAGAAGAGCAGGGTTGTATAGGGATTAGCCTTTATTTTTGGCATTTATTGCCACAAATGTGTGTCTAAATTCTGAAATAAAAGCAATTTACGTAATCGTAAAGGTCTAAACTATCGATACCTTTAATTGGGTTCAATTAGCGTAAAGGACAAAACGCTGGTTTTGAGGAGAAGCGAAAAACAGTTTTATTTTACAAAAAATGGCTACAGTATTTTGGTTTCTCGACCTATACTTTCGACATGTATATGAAAAATATTTGAAATGCCCGTATCTTTAACCTGTGATGGCAGTCCTAGCTGTAAACAATGTATTATGGAAGTTCGATGTCCTTTGCAACTGGTAAAAATGCTATCAATGTCATTTACACCCGTGACTTTTTTAGACATTTGGAAATGATGGGGTTGTAAATGACGGTCTCAGATGACTTTGTTCCAATTTCGGGGCGTAAAGTTAAGAGCTATGTAATAAAAATTGACAGTGTTCAACATAATTTACCTTAAAAAGACTTGAAAAATGTAGAAAAAGATGATGAATTCATTATTTTTCATAGTATTATACTTATTGTTTACATTAACAGTGTTTTACTCACTACGTACTCGTCCTTATGATTGACATCCTAATGTCGATAATCATTAGCCACTATGTCACTTCCATTATTATGATTTAGTGCTATTGGAAGAGAGTAAAACACTAGTAGGACATTATTAAGTTGTTAAGTTTATTTTGTAATGTGATATGTATGTTAGTTTGTAAGGTATTTATCTATGGGCCTTTGATGCCGGAAATAAATAAATTATTATTTGTATGTCTTTCCCGTACACGAGACAATGGTGTCCCGGCCCTTTGGGAGGCGTGCGTGGAGCCGGTGCCAACGCGTAGAGGCCTTTTCGACAATTTAATGAAAGGCAAAGTATACACCCAGCGGATGCTGTCCCTGCCCGTGTCATGGAACGCATGCAGAGACAGCCCCCGCCAGATGCAAGGACTATTGTTGATTGATGGAATCTAACTCTACTGGGCTATGGCGGTGGAAATATGGACTAAATACTGGGTTATGGATTGAGACATGACGGCGCCTGTCAGGAAAAGTGTCTCGAGGCTTTCGTGGCACTGACAGACCGTGACTTGCCCTCCGCTGATGGGCCCCTGTTAAATAAATAGCGACATATGAGCAATGGCCTAGTTAGGGGCAACACCGGTGCCGAGGACTGCAGGGTGTCGAGAGGTGTGCTGCGCTTTCTCCGAGGGTACTCGCGGCGTTATGCCCTTTAATACTTCCACGCCTGGAGCATATAGCTTTCGCGACTCCACTCTGGACGGCCGGTTAAGGCAAGCCAGAGGCGGAGGTCCTTACACTCTTACCCATGATCCCTCCCTAAGGACCCCCAGGAGCACTCGGGTACGTGGGGTCGCTACTCCCCAACAGCTCGCCACAAGCTGCCCTGCGTTAAAATGTCAATTCACTACCCAAATTATCCCACCACCCTCGCCAACTGTACTCTGTAGTAGCGTCACTTACTGACCGCGCATACAATTTATGTGACGAGGATCATTTGGGTAGTGAATTGACACATTTAAAGAACGTTCTACAGAGAAATGTTTATAATGGGCGGATTATACCACCTAGACGCACCGTTTTGCCTAAGCACCTGGACTATAAAGTTGAACGACAACCGGCGTACCTACCATAAATGTAAAGGGAGTGACAGATAAAGTTGCCAATATTTTAAAGAAGTTCTTGGTGAAGACTGTCTTCACTCCCCACAGAAAACTGGCACAATATCTACGTACGCCCAGAATGCCCAGGTATTTACAAAATTGACTGCAGCTGTGGGTAGCTCTTACATAGGTCAGAATAAGCGCACTATCACATGCCGTATAAAGGAGTACATCCGAATGTTTAAAAACAACGAACCTCGGAAATCGGCAAATGCTGAACATCTTCTGAACGCGGAAACGATTGGATTGAGTTGCACAACCCATAGATCCTCTCGCTCGACAGAAAAACACTATATACCCAGAATGGTTAAGGAAGCTATTGAAATCCTCAAGTATACAAATTTAAACCGGGAAGACGGGTTTCAACTGTCGAGCATCTGGTATCCAGTGATCCGTAAGTTCTCCAAGGGAAAAAAGACATGTTCAGGAGTAAATACGCGAAGTGATACTGTAAGTGTTGTGTGTCGTGAACGTGATCGAGTTCCAAGTGAGAATGCGGACGGTAGTAGTATGAATAACGCGAAGCGAACCCGAAAGAGGGTAGATCGCTATGGTGTGTGGGTAGACTAATAACTAAAAACTCGCTGCATGTCAGTTACTCCGTGATAATGGCGCTTGCAACAGTGCCGAAATATCGGGAACTCACAAAAACAAACATACATGGTAAATATCCCGTCGTTAATAGTAGTTATTATGCCTAGCTGAATTCATCATCTTTTTATACATTTTTCAAGTCTCTTTAAGGTAAACTAAGTTGAAAACTGTTAATTTTTATTACATTGCTGTTAACTTTACGCCCCAAAATTGGAACAAAGTCATCTGAGATTGTCATTTACAACCCCATCATTTCCAAATGCCCAAAAAAGTCAGGGGTGTAAATGACATTGATAACATTTTTACCAGTTGTAAAGGACATCTAACTTCCATAATACATTGTTTACAGCTAGAACTACCATCACAGGTTAAAGATACGGGCATTTCAAATATTTTTCATTTACATGTCGAAAGTATAGGTCGAGAAACAAAAAAACTATAGCCATTTTTTGTAAAATAAAATGGTTTTTTGCTTCTCCTCAAAACCAGCGTTTTGTCCTTTACGCCAATTGAACCCAAAGGTATCGATATCTAATAAGCCGGCTACCTACCTATGTGTGCGTGCTGCTCGCAATAGGAAAAAACTAGTTGATGTGTGCGTGCGCCTCGTAAGTACAAGCAGCCGGCTTATTAAAAATGGCTTTATTCTCTGTTCGCGAGGCTGCTCCGTCCTGCTATTTATTTTAAGGTCCTCGATTCGGATTCGGTTCTTGATTGTATAATGAGGCAGGGAGATGATGATGATATGTACAATGAAATGAAGAAGTACTTCGCAAGAAATACAAAAATCGACAAAATATGAAGCACCCAAACAGGGGGCCTCAAAATATCTACGATTTTATTGTTGTTATGTACATTATAGATAAAATATAAGCACGAAAATGAGTCTGGTGCTTCGAACCGATTATACTGTAACAGAATATTTTAGTGAAAACCTGTAGTAAGATAATAATACACAAAACAATACATTACAATACTCTTTATTGCACACCAAATAATTACAGAGATCTTTAAATAAACAAGATAGATAGATATAGACAAATATCCTAGATAATTATTGTGTAATTTATATACCGGGCGTGGCCTGTAATACGAGCAAAAAATTGAACCGTAGGTTCTACTCCTCAAACTAGACAACTTTTATTCAGCGACTTTTAAAAATAACTTGTGGTTTGATTTTTAGCACACTTTAAAGTTTATCCGAACACGCAATGTATTGCGAAATTGATTACGTCTGTAGGGTGACAAGATTGACAAGCAATGTCAATTAGACGGATTTTGATGTACTTTGAAAATACTAATTACTTTGTATGAAAAAGAGACAATCTAAGGATTACATTTTTTTAAAAAGTGGTTGAACAAAAGTTTTATTATTTGAGGAATAGAATCTTCGGTTTAATTTTTTGCTCGTATTACAGGCCACCCAGTATGTATGTTAAAACTCATTTAATTTGCAAACATTGTTGTGCCCAACAGGGTGTGTATTTATATGTAGTTTGTAAGTTTCACATCTGTAATACATAAGAAATGCAAAAAGTATTGAGTATGTTGTAGACTATTTGATGCTCACTTTACAAGGTTGCGAAATGGTAGTAGACAAATGTCATATGTAAAAAGGCCAAATTATCCCTTTAAGGGATTTCTTGCATGTTCTTGTGCTAGCAGTAAAAATACATTTCTCTGAGCGCTTCAAGCGCCGTGAGTTCGATGGGAGCGATATTGTTGAAGTTCTGCGAGATTTGTGCAGCATTTTCAGTTATGTCGCAGACGTCGGGGCTTTCTACGACGTAACTGAAAATGCTGTCCAAATCACCCAGAACTTCGACAATATCGCTCGCACTGGAGTCACAGCGTTTGAATCGTTCGGAGAAATGCCCAAAAACACTAAATTCACCCTATCCTCCATTATGTTCGGCTAAACCGTAGGAAGGTCAGGGTTGATCCTCATACAATTTATGTGGGTTAGGCTTCTAATCCGGGTCATAGCTATGTGATTCCATACAATAGGTACTTAGAAATATTGCTTGGATATACTAATATTATATTTTTGTTTCGTATAATGTTGTTTGGCACAAATAGCTCTTATCATTACATCAAAATATGGTCTTGCTTTTGACTCCAATCATGGTTGATGGACGAGCGCACCCAGTAGACGGCAATGCACTCTGTTCCTAAAACTAGTGTCCGAATTACCTACAATTTTCGTCACTATACATTACTTTTCTGGCATTTCTCTCGGGTTACAGTTCTAATTTAACATAACCTAACCTTTCTGCAAGCAGAGAAGAACATTATGCCATTGTGTTTGTGTTGTATTTGTGGGGACAATCTTACACAAATCGACCTAGTCCCAAACTATGAACAGTTATATAGAAAATGACCCGAATTCATTGTCTATAAGTGTACTTGTCTTTATACTTTGACTTGCGGTTGCCGGAAGTCGATGGAGGCAGAAGCATAGCGTAGATATAATGGCAGTAATTCTTCTTGCTACAAAAAGTACATCGCGCGCTTGAATGTGTGCGCGCCGTGTACGAACGCACTACAAGCAAAGATTTAAGAATGCGTAAGGATGCTCCAATATGGATCGCACTCACACAGGCGTCTGTGTGAATACGTGACGCGCGCTCCTAAATGGCCGAAGTTGGACTACTTGTTTGTCTTTATACTTTGGCAGAAGCGAGACCTATTTTCAGCAGTGGACATCTCAAGGTTGCAGTGATGATGATGATGATGTATGGATTTCTCTTCATGTTCAAATAAAATACACATCAAGTGTAACAAATTATTCAAATCCTTAATATAAACTGTCCAGTGTAATCCCTGCATAAGCCAAGGGCCGAAGACACCCGACTAAGTCTTTAGGGTCGCTGACATTCGACCATTCTAACTTCAAGTCAAAATCGATCACGGTAGTGGGAAGATGGCGGAGTAACTATCACTCTTACGTTAATCGCATATATAGTGGCTTATGTTTAACAGATCAGTAAATAAAGACGAAACTAACAGCAAAAAATCTCGGGACACGGCAGTGCCCCCGCCAAGTTGAGCAAAGGCACGGCCGTACCATTCTTTTCTCGAAGCCATTCAGGCCATTTTCAACCTCCTGTAATTTTGTGCTGGCTAAAGCTAGTACCTTGAATTTTCAGTGCATAATATTTCTTAGATATATTCTTAATAAAATTCGGTTTGAACTTGTAGTTAAAGAACTTATCATCTAGCATCATTTCAAACTAAATTTTTAGATTTTAGATTATTATTTGGCTTTTTAGATTTCTCAAGGTGTTTTGCGTATATAAAATTTATCAAGGAAAATTTCGACGATAATAGATGTCCCAAACTCACCCACACCCGCACACCAACTTTGGGTTGTTAACCTGCTTTTATTTGTTTGGGCAAACTTGCGACTTGAAACCAGGGCTCTGAATGCACGCATGCATTTTGCAAACACCCAGAAATAGCAAAATATTTTGAATTATTTTATGCTTTTTATATGGCTCAATCATGTATTTACCTAAGTAATGACTTCATATTATTTGATTGTCCGATTAAAACATAAAATAATAAACCAATGAACGAAAAGAACGGAAAAAATAACGGTATTTTTGTTTGGATAAAATACTGAGCCCAGCTCGAAACACTTAAATCAGAGGTTTTTAAACTTTTTTTGGTCACGGACCCCTACATTATTTCGAAAACCGTACGGACCCTTTCCGAATATAATCAGAGAAAAAGAATATCAAGGGCACATGCATTTTTGTGTTGTATGCAATGCCACGGCCCCCGGCTCTCGTATCACGGACCCCTGAGGGGTCCATGGACAACAGTTTAAGAAACCCTGACCTAAAGCTTCTCTACCACTTCGCTACTCTGTTTGCTTCCTTTGCCACTTTGGCAAACCACGCTCAGCTGATATCTTATTGATACCGATAGTGGAGGTCACTCCTCTTGCAAACACTTTGATATTTAGGAATAGAAATTTAGCAACATTCTGAATTTGAATAATGCAACTCAGAGATAGTGAAACGAGATTTCTTATTCAGCAATAAGAAAATATATGGTTCGTTATTAAATTCTAGTTTCATCCTCGTTTACCGTTTGCAATAACATTGATTCTTAATTACTATAATAAAACTTATCTTTCATAATAGAGATGAAGACTGGGTTAAAACTATACAATTCTATTTAGTCCGTCAGTTAGAATATGGAAAAATATGGGACATGTATTTTTTGGTTTATCAAAATGGACAAAGTCATAGATCATCAAACTTCTTGTGACGTCACTCCTAGGTGAAAATTGTGCCTAGAAGTGACGTCACTCGAAACTTCTAAGCACTCTATCCTCGTCATTTTTTGTTTGTCAAACAAAAGAAAAAAAAAATACGTGTACAATATTTTTTATTAATTTTACTGACGGACTAAACATTGCTATAAAAATCGAGTAGGGTCTTAAAGTATAGCTGTCAGATTGTTATTACGGGTGTGAAAACGAAGTTATAATTATCAACCATTATCAATTCTTAATCCGCTGGATAAAAGCAGCGCAAAGCCGACAATCGTGGAGATCCTTGGGAAAGGCCTATGTCCAGCAGTGGACGTCTTTTGGCTGAAATGATGATGATGATCAATTCTTTTGTCACATCTTGAATGAAAGCGTTTCAATTTCTTCAAGGCCTGTTAAAATATTAACTTCGCAATGAAATAACCGTACATTTGAAGCATTGTCTACTCACGAGGTTAGCTTAATTGTGTTAAATGGGGCTGAGATTACTAATTAAGTTACCAGGCGTCATTATGACGTGGTACAGTCGGCGTAAATTAGAAACGTCTTTGCTTTAACGCCTCCAGTTTATGGTACAGTGATGTGCGAAATTATATTTTATTGCGGCATGTATATTTACAACCAAGAGGTAGCGGAAGTGTTAGTAAATGGGTCCTTATTTGAGCGTTTCAACCGCCTCACTTTTGTGGAGACATTATTGTCGAGATTCCGGCAGATTTTAATGTAAGTTTAAGGTATTTGTTGGTAGTCCCGGATATGTACCAAATAGCTCGATATGAGACTAAAATCTGAGGGAACTTCGACAACAATGTGTCCACGAAAGTGAGGTGGGTGAAACGCTCAAATAATGACCCAAATATACAAAGATTACGAGTGAAACGAAAACTCGCACTCGTAATCTATGCTCAGATGCCGGCACTACCCGCCAGGCGGGCAGTAGCTATAAAACCTACACGCCACGCCAAAGAGCCCGCCTGGCGGGCACACATTGCATCTTCGCCACCACAGGGCTGACACTAACAGAAAGGTTTTCTTCTGATAATTACGTGGTTCAAAAGTAGGTACAGTTGATTTTTATACAGGCTGTGTGTTTTTACTTCTCCTGGTTACCAGGCGGGTTCTTGGTTGCGAAAGTGTTAAATTGCATACACAGGTATGTATCAATATAAATAAATAAAAATAAATAATTATTAGGGGACAATCTTACACAAATCGAACTAGCCCCATAGTAAGCTCAATAAGGCTTGTGTTATGGATACTAGACGACGATATATTTAATAGATACAAATACATAAATACATAGAAAACATCCATGACTCAGGAACAAATATTCGTGCTCATCACACAAATAAATGCCCTTACCGGGATTCGAACCCAGGACCTCGTGCTTCGTAGGCCGGGTCACTACCAACTAAGCTAAAGCGGTCGTATATGAGTTAAGAGTTTTTGTAATCGGCATAATGATGAGACAGTAGATTTAATTTGATTCACGTATACGAATGTTACTTGGCGCAGCCCTGAGCGTTTGTCTAGTGCCCGCCTAGCGTACTAAATGTATGGGAGCGTTTAAACATAGTATTTTTGAAATTACTCCTTTATTTAAAAAAAGTTATTAATGTGATTTTACGTATTGGGTAACGTACTTTTGATATCAGTTTAAAGTTTTCCAATATCTGTTATATTTACAGAATAATCGCCTGGCCACACTTAACGATTACACCCTGTATATAAATATATCCCCATAAAAAATATTCTACGTGTATTAACACAGGACATAATCTACCTCAACATCAAATTTCATAAAAATGGTTGCGGTAGGTTTTGCGTGACGTACACAATCATAGTCTATCGACGATATTATGCATCGAAGTGCTTTAGAAAAAACCGGTCAAGTGCGAGTCGGACTCGCGCACCGAGGGTTCCGTACAAACTAGTAGATACGTGAATAGTTCGAGAAAACCTGTATGGTGATTAGTTACACCATGATCATTTTATCTATCAAACATAAAACTTTGACTATAATTGATCCCCTAGGAAATGAAAAACATTACGAACCAATTTACGTTGCAAAAATGAATAGTCTCTTAAAAGTGATTAGTTTAGTAGGACCAAATAAGTATGTGTTACGATTTTTGCAAATTTCTAAAAAACGGTGCAAGTTAGGAAAACCGTTATTATTTTCTGTAATATTTAGGATGATATTACTAATTGGTAATTATTACAGATTTTTCTGTTCAGTAACTTCGAAGATAATTAATAGGGGGAATGGTATTTTTTGAACTTTTTTCATCCTAAATCAAAAAGTGTGTACATAATTAAGAAAAAAAAAATGGAAGAGGTTTTGGAATCTACACATTAAGCCCTTTCATTTGATATCACACTCGATATAATAGCTCTACTTTTGATTTTCGACATCCCATTTGGGCACCCTTTAAAAAAAAGTAACAATGGCATTTTTTTTCTATCCAGTAGGCGCGGGTTAGCGGTTTTTAGCATTATTCCAAATTTCAAGTCGATAGCATCAATAGATACTGAGATATCTTACTGTGACAGACGGACAGACAGAGTCGCACCATAAGGGTTCCTTTTTTACCATTTTGGTACGGAACCCTGAAAATTGAATTTCAAAGATTTCACGACGTATCCACTTTTCATAATCCATGACGTCACACTTAATTAAATGAGCAGGATATAATTGCTTTTCCTTCTCGCCTCGTCCGTGAAAAATATATTTTTTCGAGCTGTTGAATAATAAGTAAATAAAATGTTGGTGTTTTTGCTTGGAAATATTTTTCTTTTCGTTGTAATTACGGTGGTTTGTTAATGAGGGTTCCGATGTCAAGTTTGTAATAAGGATCTGGGGAGATAGAAAAAATATAAGATGGTCGATGGTAAAGAATGACAATTAAAATAGTACCCACATTACACAACTAGGGTGGCAAAACAAAGAAAAGCCGAGATCGCAGATGTTTGTGGCCCGAGCTGCAAGCGAGAGACGTAAATATGCAATCGAGGGCTTTCTTTATTATCTCCCGTATTGTGTACATAATTTTATGTATACAATTGGCCAGATGTGGAATAAAAATATTAACGTTAGTACTTTTTGATATAAATGCGGAAAGTATGTAATTTTTCACGAGTCCCGAGGTGTATTGGCCCGAGCCGCCAGGCGAGGGTAAATACTCGGGACGAGTGGAAATGACACTTCCGCACGTGTATCAAACGACGTTTTTTAATACTTTTGCACCAAAAACATGGCAACGGCTGTCACCATTCAGCCTAATCAAAAAATAATAATTTTGAAAAGAAACATACAGAATTTAATTGAATTTAAACATGAAAAAGCAAGAAATATATTAATTATTACTTTGTACTTTACATATTCGCAAATAAATGTGTTATTTACTGTTCAAAATTAGCTGGAAAGTAAAAAGCACTAGTGCGCAAAATACAACTTTGCGCACGATTAACAGCTACGAAAAGTACCACTTTTTGAGCAAGTGCATTAAAAAATAATTAATAGGTATCTAAAATAAAGTTTATGCCACACCATTATGATGTACACAACTCGGGAGGTAATAAGGAAAGCCGTCGATCGCATATTTACGTCCCTCGCTTGCAGCTCGGGCCGCAAACTTCTGCGATCTCTGCCTTTCTTTCTATTACCACCCTAGTAGTGTAATGTACTTTTTTTATGTCATTCAAAAATAAATGTGTCTTGCAAAAACTTCGATAAAAATAGAAGCACCCTAATAGGGTGTCCCAGAAAGCAAACCTCCATACTAAATAAGAAGGCAAGTCGACATGGGTTCCCATCATCACAGTGAGCTGAAATTTTGTACACCAGTATATTTGAGTAGTTAAAAAATATTTGGTTGGTATGCATTACAAAATAATAAAAAAAATGTTGTATGGGCAAGATTTTTTTATTTTTTTTTTGTATCGCATACCCCCTAAAAATGTTGGAACTACTAAAATATTATGATGTATAAAATTGTGATGATAATACTGTGATAATGGGAACCCGTGCCGGCTTGGCTTCAAAGTTAGTATAGAGATTTGCTTTCTGGGACACCCTGCACCCTAATACTAACACGGATAAAGGCGATTAAGGTGTGTAAGAGTTTATCAGATGGGAGCAATAAAAGGTTTATTAGAACAAAGAACTGGCCCAGGAAGTGTTTAGAGGCCGAATGGTTCGAAAGGCTGATAGATCAGATCTAAACCCGCGTACTTCGGTTTACTGTGTCTGTTTTTAGTCTCCAACCGAGCAGCAAAACTATGGATATGACACTTTATTTATAGTTCTGTTCTTAGATTCTTTCATTCTTAATTTGGCAATAACTACAGCAGGTCCATAAAAAATAAAATAATTTAATTCTGCATGTAGGCCCTTTTATAGATCAAGGGCTCGTTTATAAGTCTGATTCTATTATTTTATTTTGGCGCTTCAGTCAGTGACCTTCTGGTGAGAAGAAGCGCCGGAAGAAACTCACCAGTTTCTCAGGATTGTGATGTCAACGGGCACTGCCTGGCGTTTGGATCAATCTACCAACACGATATCAGATTTGTTGGCTACAATAGTCTTGTCCGTGATTATCATCAATTCATCCGCGCGTTATTTTTTTTTAATGTTATAAATCTATTAATTTTTGTTTGGCATTCTATCATTTATTTCTCACAAATACAAAATGGTCACATAAAAACAATATTAGATTTAACACACTTAAATCTAGTCAAAAAGACCCCTCGTGCTGTCCCTGGCGCAAAGGTATCCTGGAAGGTATGGACAACCTGGAAGGAATTCTTACGATATTAAATGATTTTTTTTTTGTTATATTTTTTGTGAGTATTAATATTTATTTGGTTTATGATGTAAGTATATTTCTTTAATTTGTCATATTTGAGTTTTCTAACCGTAGCTTTTTGTACTTATGTGTGTGTTTTAGGAACTAAATGTGTCCATGGTTCATATATGGGTATTTAGCAAATTGCAATACCTCCATTTAAGACATATTTTCATAGAAATCTTCCTTTTAAGTTGAGTTGTTGCCATATACTCCACTCAGAGTTATCATAGTCGCGCCGCGCTCTATGATTATCAGAGGTCAGCACTGACGATGCAAAACTTCGACAAACTTGCCAAACGGACATAATAGAGCGCTTAGAGCCATAAAAATATTAATATCTTTACACTCAAGTATTGGAAATCCGAAACCTTGATATAGAGTTAAATTTAACACTGATCTTCAAATAATATTCTTATTTCCTTGGTTGTAAGTTCGGCCCCATCGGCCATCTGTTCTACGTGCTATATGCCCTGCCCATTGCCACTTCAACAAGCTTCTCGAATGGAGACCACGAATCGGCAAGCGCAACGTCGGACGTCCACTAACAAGATGGACAGATGATCTGGTTAAGGCTGCTGGCTCACGGTGGCTGCAGGTTGCTTCCAACCGAATTAAGTGGAAATCTATGAGGGAGGCCTATGTCCAGCAGTGGACGTCCTATGGCTGAAATGATGATGATGATGATGATGGTTGTAAGTTCTCCTTTATGTCAGCTTTACAAGTTTTGTTAAAGTTTTGCACGTACCGGTCACTGATGATTATACGTTAGAGTCTGTGCGGAAAGAGAATAGGATTAATTTTGGGGGGCGCTGTAATGCTTTTATACCGTATGTGCCGTATTTTCTGTTCTGTGGCCATACTGGTTAGGTTAGTTCCGTTTTTCGCCACGCCTATTCTCTTTCCGCACAGACTCTAGTCAGATGTTTCGTGGTAAACCTAAACTGCCGCATCCCTCCTTTCTTACGAATCCATTGACCCAGCGTTAAAAATAATAAGGGCCTCAGCACAGTGGCGACACGCACGGCAAGGGCGCGCCCTGACCTTTGCGGTCGTTAAGACAGATTTACACACCCGGAAATAGCTTGACGGGTTTTGGCGCCAAACTTCATTCACGCGACGTGGCTGCGACTTTAATCATAGACTATAGAGTAATTTAGAACTTCGTCGTCAATCACAGTACAGTCAGCTCCAGAGAAAAGTACTAAGTAAGCATTGTCGCCGTTTTTTACCTAACTTAAAATGTGGTGTAATTTACCCGCATTAAAAACTAATAAAGAAACGTCATCTTTCATACCATAAAACTTGCATGGTTTAGTAGAAAATCCCAATTTTCAGAATTACCCCACGTTCGAAATTACCCCAATGCACCTTGGTTGAACTACGACACAAGATGGAAATAAAAAACTGAGTTTTGGGCTCAGAAAAGAGTTTGTAGTCACGATACCTATGGAAAGGGCTATGCTCGGGGTTTCTCTGCGAGATCGAATCAGAAATGAGGAGATACGTAGAAGAACGAGGGTCAACGCCATAGACAAACGAATAAGCTTGTTGAAGTGGCAATGGGCAGGGCATATAGCACGTAGAACAGATGGCCGTTGGGGCCGAAAGGTTCTCGAATGGAGACCACGAATCGGCAAGCGCAGCGTCGGACATCCAGCAACAAGATGGACAGATGATCTGGTTAAGGCTGGTGGTTCACGGTGGATGCAGGTTGCTTCCAACCGAACTAATTAGAAATCTATGAGGGAGGCCTATGTCCAGCAGTGGACGTCCTATGGCTGAAATGATGATGATGATGACTTGAAGAGATAATTTGGATTGACAGCTTGATTTGACAGACATGATAGTTTATTTTCCGCCCGTGTCTCTTTTGTCGTTTAGTGCTGCCAACTACGAGTATTAGTCTGAATAATGAAGCATTTCCGCTCGGAATAATTCCTCTGTCGCTGAAACTTTGCAGTGTGATAAAGTAGGGTTTAAAGCATACGTTTGACAAATTATCTAGAATTTTTGATATTTGGAAGTTAGGTATTTCTGCCAAAACATGAAAATCGCTTATAACTGCTTGTGAAAAATGCCTCCGCCCGAAATTCCATCGGTATGTGATATTATATATTAATAAGAGTATATATTTAACATTATCTAGGAAAATTTTGTATGCTTTAAACCCTGCTTTATCACACTGCAAAGTTTCAGCGACAGAGTAAATAGTCCGACGTCTCCATACAAAGAATTTCCTCGTTTCCTGGACTATATAGTTCGTGCACGTTCCCTATCGCCCGTCTGTGTGAAAACGTGACGCGCGCTCCTAAACGGCCGACTCCTAAACGGTATACTTTGCTTCCTGCTGTCGATGAACACACCTCGTTGTTCGGACCTGTTTTTTTCGGCTCTGGCGATGTCTCTCCACTTATCTCTGGTGATATTCATTGCGTGACATTATTGGTCACACTTTATATTCGATCATCGTAGGCTATCTACGTATTTTCATTTAAAATACCCTTTTAACCTTTTCGACGCCAACGACGGTTACATCTACGCACCACAGGTTTAACGTCGACGACGGATTAATCCGTCACAGAGCGCAGAGTCATATAAATCTGCATGCACTAGCATACAGTTCAATTTCGGTTATGACATGGCGTCTGATGCAACTTTTATGTTTGACGTGGCGTCGAATTGGGTATAGGAATTTATGGGGACATGGAATAAAGTTATGATTTGTTGTACAATTATATTATTCTATACTTGTTACTTATTAGAATTATTATACTATACAAACATATTTTTGTGCATTTATTAAAAAGTTCGCTACACTTGGGCAAAACTATCTAAGTGTATCGAACTTTATTACTAACATTTAAACCTGTCTTGTAGACACTGACAGTCCCAAATTAGCCCTAAATTAGTTAATTTCGGACTGTCATTATCTACAAAATAGGTTTAAATGTCAGTAGTAAAGTTCGATATACTTAGACAGTTTTGCCTAAGTGTATTGAACTCTGTCTTGTCTATGATTTCATAGCGACAAACGAGACAATTTCGTTAGACAATCAATTTCCCAGCCCTGCACGATTATCACAAAATAGAGTCCTTGTTGAAGGGTTCACGTCTTCCTTCGCGCCGAGCGAAGGGCTCCAAGGAGCTTATCCACATCATCAAACTTGAAACGATCACCAACACTCTTCAATACGGTGGTGGTAGTGCGAGGTGTGGTAGTGCGAGGTGTGGTAGTTAGACCAGTGGGGCCCCGTCTGCTCATGTACTGTTCGACCAATTCTTTTAAATGGGAGAAGTTCTTTCTTGGTGCTACAGACTTTATTGGTTTGGGTTGCGGCGTTGGGAGATATCCCTGGAATAGTATAATACCAATTCAATTCATTTGTTCAGATAAGGTGTCCATAGTGTGTGATAGCAAAGAAACCTTTTTATTTGGAGGTTTTTTAAAATTTTGTTATAGTTTTATTTCATGCAATTTAAATGTTATTTTTGTACTAAACTTCCATTTTATGCCGAAAATGACTCATAATTTTGGAAAAGAGTTGATACTCTTCAAACTACTAAATCGATTTTTACCAAACAAAACTAAGAACACCCGCAAGGAAACCTGCTTTAACGTAAAAAATCCGCATCGAAATCCAACTATCCGTTCGAGAGCTAAGATGCCACAGACAGATCTACCAACAGAGAGACAGACGGACATTGGCGTCAAAGTTATAACATCCCTCTTTGTGCGTCGGGGTTAAAAAGGTCTTAACTCTTAACGACTATATTAGTAGTTATGGGTATAGATAATAATCAAATTTTGCATATGATAGGACTTAATCAACATGAATAAATAAACGCGAACGTTCAAACTGTAAGAACCAATGGCCGAAGGGGCGTAAAGGCTCTCGAATGGAGACCACAATTCGGAAGACGCAGTGTGGGTCGCCCCCCTTACACAATGGTCTGACGACCTGGTTAGGGTCACCGGAAGTTCATGGAGGCAAGTCAGGCAGAAAGCATGCGACCGTTCATTGGGGGAGTTTGGGAGACCTATGTTCAGCAATGGAAATATCAAAGTTGAAAATATGATGATGATTCAGATTATACAGAATGTTTTTTTATTGCCCGCATGACCTTTACGTTTTTGTGTACTAGCAACACAATTTTAGACTGAATGAGTTTTTCGGGAATTGAGGAGATGGTAAATGACAAAACAGCCTGTATTATACTATAAGAACATTACGTTACTGCTGTACCTACCGCCAGACGAGAACCTTGTAATAGTAAAATCGCTTCTTGTAATGCTGGTTTAGAGGACCAGCTAAGAGCAGGAAACGAGGAGCAGCGACCAAACCGCTGCTCAGAAATCGGTGACGGCACGTTTTGACGCGTGCCGTCAAAACCGGTGCTCAAAGTACTCAACCTCAAAGTCCCTTATTTCTGCAAGTAGGCCTCAAGGGCTCTTTTACGCGTGTGATTCTTTTCTTTTGGCGCTTCTGTAGATGACCTTCTGGTGAGAAGAAGCGCCGGAAGAAACTCACCAGTCTCTCTTTTCAAACATATTACAACACTTGTGAGATGATTACATAAAATGACATTTATAAAATGCAGCAAGCAAATACCTGGGCACAGTTTTTTTTTACCAGAGAGACGTATATAATCTTCGGATCCATTACATTGCAAAACTTAAAGGGGTAAATGCTTGAAGGGGTATTCTTTTTATAATATTTTTATTGTATTTTAGGTATTTTAATTTAGGTAGTTTAATTTAGTTTTTAGGTTTATTTAGTTTTAGGAAATTTAAATTTTATCTTGTTTGTATTTGTGCGTTTACTGTACTTTCTTTCAATAAAGAAGTATATATCAACACAAAAAAAAACGTAAAATACGCTTGGCTTTGGGTAGTACGAGAATACTATGTATTTTCAGCACTGATTTGACGGTACGCGTCAAAAACGTGACGTATGAGGTACGTCACTGCATTTACGGTACATCAATGTCTTTTGAACAGCGGTTTGATTGCACCTTTATAGTATTATTTTTTTGACATGATTCTCTGCAGCGGGGCCTGCAATAGCGACCCGTTGCTGCACATCGATTAGGGTTTGCAGTACCGGGAAATTTTAGTACGGCAGCACCGCAAATTTTCGGTTCTCTCATACAAAAAAATCCCGGTACTGCAAACCCTAACATCGATGGCCGGAGCTACATCGATGGCCGGAGCTCCTTAGGAGTTCTCAACCGAGACATCTATTACTAGTATGATAAATACAGTTTCATTTTTACCTGCATGTGAAATTGGAGATAAGAGGGGTCATTGAGATTCCGCCGTATGTGCGTTTTGTTGTAAGGTGTCATCGAGCGACGTTTCGGTGTTCTGAAATATTTAAATAGTCTAAGCCAAATATGCAAAAGTTGAAAAAAAGTTTTTCTGCCCTCCGCAGCCCTCCAAAGCGTCACATTGCCGGCCGCTAAGCTAAACAAAGATACGGCGTTCTGGCTCCATCAAACAGAAAAATAGTTAACAAACCTTGGCCAGTAAATAAGAAAGCCTCAGATTACATGTAATTGTTGGTTGAGACGAAGCCGAGGACACAAGAGACATTTCCTACTTCACTGGTATGCAATGAACTATCTATTGTTAAAAAATACTGGCAAACAGACACATGGCCTGATGTAAAATGGTTACCGCTGCATTTGCAATACTAGATGCATTATCAGTGCTTTGCCAGTCTCGAAGTTTTAAGGACACCCTTTTCCTCTATATTATAGCACAGTGGGAATATCTTAGTAGGAAGATCATTCCAGATCTCCATTTTTCCCGCCAGAAAGGTTGGAGATCCAGCGCGTTGTTGAGCGTAGTGACTCAAGGAAATGGGAATGAACTGCCTGCCGGTACCGTGTGGTGCGGTGGTAAAATGATGCAGCACCAACTTAAATAGTTCCTCGAAATATTTCCCAATATACAGACGGTAGAACACGTAGAGAGATGCAATGTCTCTCCAGAGACTAAGCATTTTTAAGCCGTCAGTAAGTCGTCGTAAGCAAAGTCCTTATAGCCAGACGGAGCCTCGCTAACAAAGAGCTGAAGCGTATCTAATAAGCCGGCTACGGCGGCTACCTATGTGTGCATGCTGCTCGCAATAGGAAAAAACTAGTTGATGTGTGCGGGCGCCTCGTAAGTACAAGCAGCTGGATAGTTAAAAATGGCTGCAGTTCTCTGTTGGCGAGGCTGCGTCCGGCTATTTATTTTAAGGCCGTAAGTAACAGGACACAGAGGCCGGAAGAGAATTCTAACCACTAGTGGTGCGAACTAGAAAAAATATCTTAAATCGCGTAATGCGGATGTGAGTATTTCGACCACATGTCGATGGAATCTCTCACGGCGTCTAGTAGTAAAATTAGAAAAGGAGGAAGGTGGAATTAGGTCAACAGCTCATCAGCGCACTCAACAGAATACAGAATAGGCGGGCGACCTTGCGTCGATGCTCCAAACTCTGGAGTTTGGTTTGTTCCGTAGGTAGATGTACTGGTTAGTTGACAATGCAGACGGTCGTCAGATCCAATTAGCCGTAAGTGCCACGAAGGCCCTAGGTAATTAAGCTTACTTGGTTGATTTTGGTTCCAGCATCTCCTCAGGAGCGTTTATCTCTCTAATAATCGGCAGCAGCAGCGCCATTAACGGGCGACAAGGAGTTTTTTCCTGACAAGGTACTGAAAGTCAAGGTAAATTGTGTCTCAGGGAACCAAAATGATGTACTCAAGGAAATCTCGAGGAAAGGAGATTGACAAGGTTTGGACCACAATGCTGCCCAGAGATGAAAATACCTCTAACGAGTTCCTTGCGTTACTTTCTATTAGAAAATACATGTATTTTCAAAATCGGTCCAGGAGAAAAAAAAATACATGAATTTTTGTCTTTAAGGTTTTTTAGCGAGCGAGCGCTTTCGGTTTTACTTTGCACTTTCAGTTTTTTGTTTGGGAGCGATTATGAATAGTACATTACACAAAGAGTAGACATACATCGTCCAAGGTATACCACTGTTACATATTAATCGATGAGGACAATCGAGATCGTGGGCTAGAGTGAGAGTAAACTATTGCTGTACATGTTTCACGGGCCGGAGAACAATTGGCTGTTGTGCGCATGTTATGTGCCTAGTTTGGTTTTTAGTTGTTCGGCGCGCTGCTCAATTCCTCGATACAATTATTATCGATGACAATGACGACGATTAGACGACGAGATTACAGTAAAATCTGTTACTTTTAATGTAAGAAATAATTAATTTTTAGTGCCCATCAAAAAAATTTTTTTTTCATGACTCCAGTCTAGTGTTAGCCTAAGGAGCATAATGCACTGTATGTTTAGTCTGGGCAGCCCTTGGTCCAACTCCCATACAAAGTGGTCAATCTCCTTTAATATTTGTTTAAGGTTGTTTGTCCACCTGAACTGTGCGAAGTAGCGGAAAACCCACGAATCACCGTGTCTATGCCTAGCCTTGCTCATTGCGTCACGGCATTGGTGGATTTTTTCTCGCACACCGCTCTGCTACCTCACACAGCTCTGGTGAAAACGCAGCTTAAATTGTGCCAGCAATTGTGGGAGCAAAATGATGTAAACTTAAGGAAATAGAATGCTTAGCAAGTTAATCATCTTCTGAATTTGTTTGTATTGGCAGGCGTATGTCACTCCGCGATTCTGTCGCGCAGTAATTGTTATTATTTCTTGCTTAATGCATTAGGCAAGTCAGTGGTTGTTGTCGCGCCCCGACAGGGGGCGCACGTGTCCGCGCTGCACCGTGGCGTGTCGCACACGCATTACAAATACGAGTGACCAAAACGGATGTAAATCGACGTCATGCAAAAAAAGATATTGCATTGCGGCAGGTTGCCGCAGTACGGACTTAAATCTGCCGTCCGATATCTAAAACTGGACTAACCCCTATACAACTCCATAGAGGTTAGTCTAGTTTTAGACATAGGACGGCAGAAATTCGAATCACTCATTTTTCTGGCTTCCGCATTATCATATAGTAGTCGCTGGGTTGGGTCACGCGGAGCTCCAACAGCATCCTGAATGCGTTAGCGGCCCGTTTTGACTGTCCTTTAATAAAATTTTGGATAGATCAAATTAAAGACCCCATTGCAACCTGTCTATTACACCTGTGCCGAGCCGTGGCGTTGCCGTTCCGAGGCCGATCAGTGTGCGTTACAATATTGAGTTTCTTACAAAGAATACTGAACGGCTCGAGCTGAGCCGCCGCCGTTCCGGTCCCGAGCTGTTATGTGTACCTTAAGCTGGTCGGTCCGTCGTGCTGGCTATCGGCTACGTGACCAGGGCCGGATTAACCTTTAGGCAGAGTAGGCAATTGCCCGGGTCCCGCATCAGCTAGGGGTTATTCTTCAGAAATATGTCTGTGACTTATTCCTCTGTCTCCATGCATTTAGAATGAAAAAGGAGGAATAAGGTGACCGCAGACATATTTCTGAAGAATAACCCATAGGGGACCTGTGCGCGCACAAAAAAATTAAAATGTTTTAAAGAGAGGTGATGATATTGAAAAGGGGCCCCGATACTTACATTGGCTTGGGGCCCCGACGACATGATTAATCCCGCCCTGCGTGATCTTAAGAATAATAATCGTATTGCTTACTCACTGTTTGTTTTAGCGCTCATGGGCTTGCATAGGTTACCTTCTTGTTTATACCCGTTAGCGCAATTACATTTCGGATCTTTAGCTGCATCTGTACCGTCAATGCAGTAAACCGATTTTGAGTCGGAAAGTTTTTTCGAGACAACGCATTGCAAATCTAGGACCTGTAACGTAATCATACTGTTATAGTACATAGCTTACCTAGGGCGGTAATAGTACATTACACAACTAGGGTGGGTAAACAAAGAAAGGCCAAGATCGCAAATGTTTGCGGCCCGAGCTGCAAGCAAGGGACGTAAATATGCGATCGAGGGCTTCCTTTATGACCTCCCGTGTTGTGTACATTCATGTCTACTCTTGGCCACAAAGCGGCTTTTTCCGTACGCGTAGCGTGCGGAAAATGTCACTTTACGGTCAGGTGTGGCATAAAATAAAGAATGTCTCAGATCGCAGGTATTTGACGCCCGAGCCGAAGGCAAGGGCGATAAATATGTTATTATTACCTCCCGTGGTAGCCACAAAATTTTACGTCGCCCCAGGCCAGGAAGTGGAATTTTCCGCACGCGTGGCGTGCGGTAATTGCCACTTTATGGCCAGGTGTGACGTGAATGACAAATACGCACGAGCACCGATAAGGAGGTATGAATGTACACAGCACCCTGTTTTGTAATTACCAGGACTGACTCACTCCGCGATTCCGTTGCGCGGCTAACATTATTAAAGGACCATGTGTCAAAATGTAACAAAAACCAACAGAGCTGAGAGTTGTGTCATTAAATAGGTCTTTACATGTACTTCATTTCATTTTATGGCCACCAAGTTCAATTCCATTGCAAAACTAAGATATTCAAATTCAAAATATTATGAGCAGCGCTAACTGAAGCGGGCGCAAGTGCCATATTTTTGCCCGCCCGCCGCGAGCGCCCGCTCCGTGCAACCGCGTCAGCTAGCGTAGGCGTACTGTTGTAGGCGTTTATCATAGAAACTAAAATATGAATATCTCAGTTTTGCAATGGAATTGAACTTGGTGCCCATATAATGAAATGAAGTACATGTAAATACCTTTTTAATGACACAACTCTCAGCTCTGTTGGTTTTTGGTCCACTTCCCATACAAAGTTGCCCATGGTCCTTTCGCCACCGGGTCTTTACGGGTGGTAATAGCCAGCGACCATAAAGAGCGCTTCAGTACGCATTATGCGATAGAGATACGGTTAGATGTGAGTGAGCTCCGTCTGGTTGTTAGACCCGAATGACAGTTTTGTTAGAGTACCACAGAAAAAGTAATATTACTTCGTACAGAAGTCGCACTGTCTAACAAAACCCATGTTCGAGTCACAAAAATGTGTCGAACCCTACCTTCTCGCTCTAGCTCATAACGCGCGCTCTGTCTGGTCGCCACGCCCACCGCTAGGGTTGTCGACAAAAATAAAATTATTATTATAGCTTGAATTTCCTAGTGCATTAGAGGTAGTTAAAAAATATATTTGCGTGACGTTATATAACTATTTTGATACACGTCGTCATACATACTTACATACATACATACATACAGGTCAAACACTAACCCTCCCTTGGGCTTCGCCGCAGTCGGGTAACATACATACTTACGTACGTACGTACATACATACATACATACCGGTCAAACACATAACCCTCCTTTGGGCTTCATAGGTTTCGCACACAGGCGCTTCCGGGTGTCGGCGCAGCCCTGGGCTTGCCTAATGCATTAGGCAAGGAATAATAATAATTACCGCGAAACAAAATCGCGGAATGAGACACGCCTGGTAGTACTAATAAGTACTTATTCTGTGTACATACTCTGTTCTGGATCCACAGATGATCAGCGTTGTAACACTCACAAGCGTGGCGACATTATGTTGCGTGGGTTCCAGTTTTGTAACCATGAAACCATTAGCGGCTACTAGTACCAACTTTTGCCTTCTGCCAGGGGCTTCGCCAGCGACAGAAAGAGCACGCGTTATGTGGTAGAGAGAGGCGATCGACTCGAACGACAGTTTTTTTCCCTCAGGTTCACTTTGTCTACATTCCCATTGCGTCCACATTCTCATCTCGTCCACATTCCCAACTCGTCCGCATCCCTACTCTGCAAGGTTCTACAAATTCACACATTTCGCTTGGGACGAGTTGGAAATGTGGGTGAGTTGAGAATGAGGACGAGATGAGAATGTGGACGAGTTGGGAATGTGGACGAGTTGGGAATGTGGAAGAGATGAGAATGTGGACGAGTAAGGAATGTGGACGAGTTGGGAATGTGGACGAGTTGGGAATGTGGACGAGATGAGAATGTGGACGAGTTGGGAATGTGGACGAGTCGGGAATGTGGACGAGATGGGAATGTGGACGAGATGAGAATATGGACGAGTAGGGAATGTGGACATAGTGAACCTGAAGGGTTTTTTTAGAAAGAGAGACTTCTGTATGTACCATTACTTATTCTGTGGTGATGAGTCAATTTATACTTACGTCAGGTGCTCGGTTATTAGGATTAGTATGATCATATTCCTTGTAAGTAGATACATAACAACCAATGTCCGTCATGTCCCCGGCCATTAGTCGTAGAAAATTTTCGGTTTTACTGCATAAAAAAACAACAAGTTGTTAGGGTCGTTTAAAAAATAGTTGTTCATAGTTAGGGCTTAATTAAACAAAATGTTAATCTTGTTCGTTTGTGTAGCGAAAGTTAACCATACAGGATGAATTTTAAATCGTGAATCCTAACCACGTTTACCGGTAAAGCTACTTAAGACTAATACAGAGCACTAGTGCTAATTACAATTAAAGACCCGCTTAATTAATTATGAACAAAATGGTGGAGGCGCTTATACCATTAATCGTTACAAAACTGAATTATTTTATGAGTAAATACGATTTAAATAGGTACTTATGTTGACAATGTCGACGATGTTGACATTATTGACAATACGCGCCAAAATTCTATCCAGCCAACTTCAATATTAGGAGGTTGGATATCTAATGTTGAAATTTTCATGACAAGTACGAAACATGAATGTAGGGTGACCACGAGATTTTAAAAATTAGGATAAATCAAATTAAAAGTGGACAAAATAAAAACATACTTAATTTAGGTTTAAAAGCATTGTAAGTTTGTACTGTATCCTACCTAACTTAACCTAACTCTAAAGCTGATCTAAAAATGCTAAACCTAAACCTACCTATCTAACTCTTAAATTACTCATCCTACCTACTTCTCTAATCTGACCTGGTACTCTACTAATCTAGTAATACTCATCATTATCAAATCTCTTATGCCTACCTAACTTTAGCAAACCTAAGCCTAACTATGACCTAACAAAGACCTAGATAAAATTCTAATCAGACTATTGGTAATATAACGTAAATTTTGCTTTGTTTGGATCGTTGATTTGGCCAAGTAATCGTCTAGTGATCTCAAAGGAACCCACGCTATGTCCGGAGCTAGTAACCTTAAGTTCTTTTCACATAATAGGATGGAATTATTTGTCTTTCTAAACTTATAATAAAATAAACTAACATCTACAATATTTAACTACGTCTATAATATAAGTAACTAAAACAGACAAGATTACCTACTGCTAAGTTTAAAGTTTTCTAATTGGAATCTTACTAACCGACTTCATAAAAGGTGAAAGTGAAATATTATGTTTATATACCAAAAGTTTTTGTTTTTGGGGTTAAAGTGCACGCTCCGTCCCGCGTGGCACAGTAGACTCGTCTCCTGACTGGGCATCTCCCTCCCCATAGTTCAGAAGGAACTTTCTTCTTTTTTTATATTCTTTTGGTCGTCAGTCTTAATATAGCCTTGCAACGCTATTGCTGGAATCATGAGAGGACTTGTTTGCAAAGGGATATCTTTACATTTAATATCAGGTATATGAATACCTCACAAATATCAAAATTCTAATAACTGTATAAAATAATATTCTAGTTCTCTAAGTTCCTTTTATTCCACGCTAGGGTCTTCTAGCCAAATTATACGGAATAAAAATGAAACAATATCGTGCAGACTTAGGTGATAGGTACTTTGGATTCGCCTTGCTATACCAAATATACCAAAGATCGTGCTTTGCTTTGATCAAGCCTGTCCAATAAGGTCACTGTCAACCGATAATTGAAGTGGTTTCTTTTGAACCAAGACAACAGAATACTATTGTATAAAGCTCACAAAAGAGAAAGCTAATGCAAATATTTTCTTTTCGTTAATTGTGAATAGCTATTTTTAGTCTAGTCCACAATTGTCTGAATCTACCAACGTTTCGGATATTCGACCGGGTAAGTATGATGGAAAGAAACGCCAAGTATCCACCGTGGGTCGGGAAGTTAATACTTTAATATGTAAGTATGTCTAGTAAGTCATTTAGTCAGTAATCTTGTCTAGTAGGTCATTCAATCAGTAATCTTGTCTAGTAAGTCATTCAGTCAGAATTAATGTCTAGAAAGTCATTCAGTCAGTATTCCTACCAAACCTACTTCACCTACTATAAAATCAATACACTATTCTACTTCAATACCAAGAACTAACAAGAAAAGCAGTACACTTACTCATACTACTCTTCACTAATCATTACCTACCAAAATATACAACAAATTAAACTAAGATATCTTGAAGACAAGCAGTACACTTACTATACCACTCATCTTCACTAACCAAAGTAGCCTAGTCCTATCAGCTAAACTAACCAACTACTCTAATCGATAATGCAAACTAGAGACCTGGGTCTCACATTTAAATTACTCGCGATGTTTTTCGATAGTGCAATGGAAAACTCCTAAGCTAAAGCTACATAAGTCGGGTAAGGAATCCCTTAGACCTAACACCTATTCCTTGTGTGCGTAGCTATGTCTCGCGATAGGGATTGGGACAGCGAGGACATAGCCAAAATAAAAGTGAATATATAAATATATAGATGCACTAGGTCAAGACAATAGTCACTTTGAATAGCCTGGTGTAGCTACCCAAACCGACAAATGTCCAGGGAGCTAAAGGTTTGTGCTTGAATATAAACAAACCCTGCCGTCACTCCAAACAGACAGAAAAACGCCGACCGCCGAACTAAATACGCTTTCTAGAAACAAAAGTCTGTCAGTTAACACCGCGAGGTGACCTGCCTTGAGTTCTAGAAATCCAACCCGACTCTGGCTGAAACTTGGATTAGGTCCTCAAAGAAAACTAAACCCCACTAATATAAATTAAACAACTAAAAAAAATATTAAAACTGCAAAACCCCACTAATAAATGATTACGGAACCCCACTCTAGTTATTAAAATGCACCATTCACCATCACAGTCAATACCATTAATTCACAAATAATAGCACTAACCATGTCGGAGAACAAAAACACTTCACAACTAAAGTAAACTACACTACCCCAATTGAATACTAAACAAAACTCAAATCTGCAAACTGTAATTTTAAAATAAGCTAAAACTGCTAACCGCACATTATTTATTAAAATATATTATCTACCGAAATAAATCATACTAGTATTATAAAACACCAGCACAATCCACACCAGCAAAGAATACACTCAATAAATAAAGTAAACTACACTACTATTTTTATCACAAAATTAAGAGAATTACACTTTTACAAACACTATAAAACGCTCACTATAATTTAAGAAAACCCCTCACTAAACTGAATTTAATACTATAAGGCCCAAAACTAGATGTAATGCATTATTTCCCAACTCAGGTCATACTAGCGGTCTAGAGCTCTAGCAGAACCTAAGCTAGCAAACAATACGTCACAGCGTAACGCCTAACCAGAGAACCTTCCTCCAAATCCGTAACAAAATGAATGCCCCGATTTCTGGGTTCCAAACAGTTTTATAGAATCAGACCATCAATATTTTAGCGTCACCTCCCAAATATGACTTAATTTTAATCAACTTTGCACCCTCTTTCTTAAAAAGACATAATGTTCAACATATGGTCAAACCCGCGTTACTTATTACCTTTCAACCCTATATTTTGCTAGCGTCTCCACTTGACCAAGAGAGCTTTACAGAATGGTTTACAAACATGTGCATAAGTATAGTTCTCTTAACCGTTTAGAAATAAAGTTTAAATTTGAAAGTTATTTAAGTTACTCGATTGCAAAATGATAATTTTGTTTGTATTCTAATAATTTATTACCCTACGCTGTGTTTACATTTTTTTTAGCGATGTGAAATACGATCCCCGACATGCAAAATGAGTTAAAATAATTATGTTTACATAGGAGAGACATTTCAGATATAAGTACATATCTGACATGTTACAAGTTATTGTTAACTATGTATAGACTACAAAAAAATTATTACGATTCACGATTTAAAATTCATCCTGTATAAATTGTATGGTAACTTCCGTTACACAGAGGAGCAAAATCAACACTTTGTTAAATCAATTTATTAACAACGGAGTTTCTTTAAACGATTATTGTCTGTCTCTAATAAATGTGAACACATTTATTCACTGATATAGAGTACTATAGCTTGGCAACTTCGTTGGTGACACTCACCTGTCTGCTTTTTGTTCGGTACAGCCGTAACTACTTACACAAGTTACCGCCAACACGAACGGCGACCGACGGAGGCAGCCTCCGGAGGCGTGTTGGCGGTAACTTGTGTAAGTAGTTACGGCTGCACCGAACAAAAAGCAGACAGGTGAGTGTCACCAACGAAGTTGCCAACCTGTCGTAGAGTTAGTTAGTCGCATAATTGTGCACATCGGATTACATTACATGCATGACATTTTTACCACAGATAGAGTGTTTTGCGGTGATTATTTTCAGATGTAGAGGGAAGTTAGATTCGTCCCCTGTGCGCGGGGAGGGCGGGGTAAGTGTGCCAAATACCTCTTTTTGTATTTTTTTACCGGTCAGTTAAGGCGGTATGTGGTATCGTTTCCGTGTAAAACAAATAGGTACCAGAAATTATTTTTTCAGTTAGGTATAGTTTCAAATAAAAATATGCGCAAATAACCGAAAAGGTAAAAATCACAACCATTTTTTTATTCGGTTCATATGTTGGGAAATGAAACACTCCAAAAAGAGTATGAAGGGGGTGGAAGATTCTATGAAAGTGCTATTTAATAGTACGCTTCCTTGGCCATACGACCTGGTTCGACTCCAGGCGTTCAGGCCCCCACCTTGTCCGACCCTATCGAGGTGGACCGGGCAAGGTGACCTGGTTCGACCCCAGGCGCCCCCGGCACTCGCCTAGTCCGACCCCTCGGGTGGTCCGGTTAGCGACCTTGTTCGACCCCAGGGAACGCTACGACCGGCCACCCGGTCCGACAATCGCTATGCCCATAAAGGTTGCGAATTTGTCAGCTTCCAAAAAAAAAAGTACACTTCCTTGCTATTAGATTCCTTTTGAATCTAATAGCAAATAGCCCTTAAGGCGCGGTAGGACCTGGCTCGCATTTCACATACAAACTAGGGTCGGGCGGAATGCAGATTATTGCAGATTATCTTCGATTTCTAACATAAAAGTATACGTTATCAACCCAAACATGAGAGGATGCCCTGCATGACTGTGAAATCATGATTGTCAGGTATTAATTTTGTCAGAAAAGGTAACTGGTGATGAACAAAATGAAAAAAAATGAAAAAAATACTTTATTTTATAGTGTTTTCGCGCTACTTTTCTATCGAGCGAAGTGTTCGCTATCGTGTTCTAAGTGAGAGGAAGCCCTAGATACAGTTCTGAATATTATTATATATGTTTTACAGTGACCTAAGAGTCAAATAAGTGCTCTAAAAATGATTTGGAAATTAGGCTTCCGTGCCCGATTCTGGTCTCACCTCGCCTTAAGTTGTTTTTCTCAAACATGCAATGAAATGTTGACATTACGTGCCTTATAATAGCCTGCAAAGTACTTCCTTTCCGGTGCGGATTGACGTTTGGCATTTAATGGAGTTTCATACAACATTGCCGGTCTAGGCATGCAATGTCCTTTTTAGGGTTCCGTAGCCAAAATGGCAAAAACGGAACCCTTATAGTTTCGTCATGTCCGTCCGTCTGTCTGTCTGTCTGTCTGTCTGTCTGTCTGTCTGTCTGTCCGTATGTCACAGGCAGTTTACTCAGAAACTACATGATGGATATTGATGAAATTTGGAATATAGGTGTGTTTTATGAGCCGCTACTTAGTTTGGTATATAAATAATTAAAATAAATATTTTTAGGGGGGGCACTCCATACATGTTAAAGACAGTAAAAAAAAAATTTTTCAGCAAATATCAACGTGTGGTACATAGTTCGACAGCTCTTTAAAAAACACTATAAGGTTCCAAAGTAATGTTTTTGATTAAGTGAATGTATTTGGAAATAATCGCTCCGAAAGTTGTGTAAATTGTGTCCCCCCCTCTATTTTCTAAACCGTGCGTCCGAAAAATATGAAAAAAATCACGAAGGTAACGCTTAATTAATACTTTCAACGAAAATTATTTTCAACAAGATCGAATGTACCGTTTTTGAGTTATTGCCGATAAACTGCGCTTCTCAACAAAAGGACGTAATTGCTATGAAGATACGCTCCTTTGTTGTTGTACTTTTTTACATCGTATTTTTTACCTTACAGTTACGGCTATGGAACCCTACACTGAGCATGGTCCGACATGCTCTTGGCCAGTTATTTTAATTTCCATTCTACATTAATTTGTGACACAGCATCACCGCGTTCAGTCATTAAATAAAACAAAAAATAAAAACCGACTTCCAAAAACCTAAACTAAAAACCAAAAAATAATATGTTAACTACCCCAAAGAAATAGATAATCAACGATTCATATATACATATACAGATATTTATACTTTTTAACCTGTTATTTTTGAAGTTGGTGCCTGCCACGTAAACCTGGCTGTGTTGAGCTCCTTAGCAGCTAAGGAGCTCAACACAGCCAGGTTTACGTGGCAGGCACCAACTTCAAAAATAACAGGTTAAAAAGTATAAATATCTGTATATGTATATATGAATCGTTGATTATCTATTTCTTTGGGGTAGTTAACATATTATTTTTTGGTTTTTAGTTTAGGTTTTTGGAAGTCGGTTTTTATTTTTTGTTTTAAAAATTTACTTTATTTTTAAATTTTTAGTGGCGCTGTAAAAATATTATTTTAACCAAATAGACTTAAGTCTATTTAGTTAAAAGAAAAAAATCCAAATCGGTCTAGACGTTTTCAAGTAACCGAGGAACAAGCCTACATAAAAATTGCTCTTTGTTTTGAAGTCGGTTAAGACTGGGAACTTATTTCTAATAAAAAATGCACGAGAAAGTAAGAAAAATACCGAAATCGCATATGTATGCCTATGATATTTGAGGAGTTCCCTCGATTTCTCCCATCATCAGATCCTGATTTGGTTGCAATGGATCCACCTCGGAGGTATACCCTTTTAAACAAAAAAAGAATTTTCCAAATAGGTTCAGCCGTCTTCAAGTAATCGGGGAAGAAACCTAGATACAAATTTACTCCTTGTTTTGAAGTCGGTTAATACTAAAAACTTGTTGCTAATAAGAGATGGACGAGAAATTACGAAAAATACCGAAATCGCTATATGTGTGCCTATAATATTTGAAGAGTTTCCTCGATTTCTCCAAGATTCCATCATCAGATCCTGACTTGGTTGCAATGGGACCACCTCGAAAGTCTACCCTTTCAAACAAAAAAGGAATTTTCCAAATCGGTCCAGCCGTCTTCAAGTAATCGGTGAACAAACACACAAAAAAAAAAAAAAAAAAAACATACAGACGAATTGAGAACCGTCCTTCTTTTGGAAGTCGGTTAAAAAATCAATAAACGATGTTTCCTATATTTTGCAGTTTTATTTATATAAAAATCGACATGAACATAAATACAATAACAACAATGTCCAATAATTTTAAATTTAAAACTTAACTACAAGAATACACAGTTAAAATATTTCATATAAATGTTCGTGGTAAAATAAATACTTATTGAAATAGTTTTGGAAAAGAAATTGAACATTTTTCATTCTGTAATTCTATTTTCAAATCAAATCAAATTTCTTTATTGCACAAATTCAAATTGCTTTATTTAAATTTCTTATTCTCGGTCAGTATTCCTACCTAACCTACTATAAAAACAATACACTATCCTAGTCCAGAATCAGTAACTAACAAGAAAAGCAGTACACTTACTTTTTTGTCTACTTTACTTTCAGTGTCTTTAGAAAATAAGGTTTAATTTTTTGGAGTGTTTTTAACTTATTTCATTGCATATTTGAGAAAAGCGCTATACATACCTCGGCGTGAAATGAGATTGCCAGGCTGGTAACTATCTCATCTATATCAATGTGTACTCGGTCAGCAGCCCCTTACTTCCCGGCCTCTACTACTGTATGTACAGTCAAGGAATTTAATTTCCAACCCACCTAAGGTCCAATATCGTAAAGCATACTGCCATCATAAGAGCTAGCTAGAGTACGACGTTACTTTGACATATCACACGCATTGTTCTGTGTCAGTAACTAGGTAACAGATTAACAACGTTGACATGGTGATCTGAAATTTGGAACGTCAAGGCACTACCAAAAAAGGAGGACAACCGCGGAATCAAAATTCGAAGAAAGTCCATCTTTCTCGCTCTTGCGATATTCGAATGAAAGGAAAGCAGATAACAAAATTTAGATTATCGACGTTTGCGGTAGACTTTCCGGAGTCTGGATTCGGAATTATTTTAAAATTTTCTCGATTGACACTGACACCAACTGACACGTATTTGTAATTAGATGAGCAAATGACTTCGCAAAGAGGTTATCTGTAATGTGCAGTGACAAATAATACGTATTGACATTTAAATACTATTACTGAAATAGAAATTTCGACCTTAATGCATCGTGAATGCTTAACAACATTTCAATGAAACGGGTTAGAAATTAAATTCCTTGACTGTACTATAACGCAGCTTAGCATTTACTTGGACTATATTGTGGGCAAAAAGTAGTGTGATATTATACATTTTGTAGAGTACTTACGTATCTTTTTTATACGCCTTAACGACGCTCGCTGTCGTGCTAGTTTTTCCATTTAACCATGTGTTAAGTAAATTTTCCACGACAAGCTGTTGGGCGCCCAATTGGGTAAATGCTGTCAAAACATCGGTGTCCGTCCGTTAATTTATCAAAAAATATTAGACATGCGGTTTTTGGTTTATCAAATTCATGAAAATTGACAGAGATAAAAACCACCAAAGTTAGCGAGTGACGTGAATGCTAGACAAAAAATGTACCACTGCGTGACGTTACATAAAACTTGGAAGCAGTGTGCCTATCGTTGGATTTTTTGTTTGTTAAACCAAAAAAAAAGGTGTACAATATTTTACTACGCGTGTGGAAATTCCCACTTCCTGGCCAGAGAGGGAGAGGTAAAATGTTGTACTTACCATGGGAGGTAATAAAGAAAGCCTCAGATCGCATGTTTATCGTCCTTGCCTTCGGCTCGGGCGTCAAATGCCTGTGATCTGAGACATTCTTTGTTTTACCTCCCTGGGTAAGTAATGTACTATAATCTAACTAATTATAACACTGACCTTCATCCCTATTTAGGATGAAAGGGAGCTATAGAGTCAACAATATCATTTATGCCACACCTGGCCATAAAGTGACTTTTTCCGCACGCAAGTGTAGACATAAAATGATGTACACAACACGGGAGGTAATAAAGAAAGCCCTCGATCTCGGCTTTTCTTTGTATTACCAACCTAGTTATGTAATGTACTATAAACTCTCTTACTAATAATTAATCATATAAGTATCATTTAATTTTTCAGACTGCCCATTCAGAAAAAAGTATTTTCACACCTCCTATTCAGAAAAAAGTATTTTGCTCCCTCATAAGAGGGATCAAAGTAGCACTTTTCTGTTCAAGGACAACAGGGTATTTTTAGTTTGAACCCACTTAAAATATGCCATACCATAGACTTAAATTACACACCGAGGGCGGTATAATAAGGAATGGCCCAGATCACAGGTGTTTGCGGTCCGAGCCGTAGGCGAGGGCCATGAATATAATATGGAAGTGGTATTTTCGTCTCGTCCGTAAAAAATAAGAATCGTTTTATAAAATAATAATAGACTATACATTTGACAATTTAACATTAAATTTTTAATAATAATGTGTGATGCTCTTTGAGTAACTATATATTTTGTTATTTTGGTAGGTAGCGTTTGTATTTGAATTTTCCTCATAGTCGGTGTGAAAAACAGTATGTGTCACTCGGTAGCAAAATTATTTTCACCTCGGGCGTTAACACTTGAATCCCTCACTACGCTCCGGATTATACTTTAGAATCCCTCGCTACGCTCGGGATTCTATTGTATAATCCTTCGCTTCGTTCAGGATTCAATATACGCCCTCGCCGTAAATACATCATTTTGCTCCCTTGTGACACAATCTACTATTTCTTCCGTCATAACAGGGATCAAAGTGGCAATTTTCTGTTCAAGAGCAACAGTTTTTTTTTAGTTTGAACCCACTTAGAATATGGCATACCAATACACTGGATTATAAAATAATAATAGATTTAAAAAATAATGATACTGTTAGCCACTGGCTGCGATGCGGCCTTTTTGTAGTTTCTGTTTATATTTTTACCACAACAACTGGCATTATGTGACATAGCTAAAAAGAACATGACAGTCAGCTTCAGTTCGTGTTTGTCAATCGTGGAATAAACATGTGTTTAATACTAAATTATATCATTAAAATATAACTGGTGAGTTTCTTTCGGCGCTTCTTCTCACCAGGAGGTCACTACCCGAAGCGCCAAAAGAAAAGAATAGAATCAGACATGTAAAATAGCCCTTGAGGGCCTACTTACAGAAATAAATGAATTTGAATTTGTTCCCTTGCATAACGAAAGTTAACTTTAATATAAATTGTATGGTAACTTTCGTTACACAAATGAACAATATTAAAATTTTGTTAAATTAAGCCTTTAACTACAGACACGTTTTTCTTAAACGACCCATGTATAAACCGCTCATTTCCAAAATACGTACCTCATTCCCAAACTACCAGATTTTAAAAATACCAGATTCTCGATATATCCTTGAATCTTTACACTCAACAACGCGCCGTACAATAAGGATCTCGAATGAACTTCCTGCTAAGATTTTCCCACTGCGCTACAATATGGGATTTTTTAAAAAGGGTGTCATCAAATTTCTTCGAAACCGGCAACGCATTGGCAATGCATCTAGTGTTGCAAATGCCTATAGGCGGCGGTGACCGCTTTCCATCAGGTGGGCCGTCTGCCTGTTTGCCAGTCTATAGCAATAAAAAAAAAAATCAGATTCTCCAATATCATTTAAATTCTTGAGTAACCTACGATTTTATAATTGTAACGGAAATGTGGTAAGACTGGAATCTGATAAATCGAAAATTTGGTATTTTGCAAAATCTGTTATTATGGGGATTGCGGTATGGGCATGAGCGGTATAAACATTAACTAGAACAACTCTAAAGTTACAATGAAAGATAACAACTAGGTACCTTGCATCTCCTTATATCTAACATGTACTATGTCACTACTGATAAGGTCTGTTTCTTTGTAATTTTCTGTAAAAAAACAATAAAATTTGATTGGTAACTCGTTTCATTGTGCCTATCTAAATCTACGGTCCTCAATAGAGTTTGCTCCAGGGAAATACCGGAACCAAAAGTACCGGGATTCCCCGGTATTTTGAGCCGAGCAAAGAACCGGGACGAGAACATAAATGTCCGGCTACTTTCGGGACTTTCGGGAAACACTATTAAGCAGCATTTTTCATTTCATTTATGTTTTCTGGTGTGCTAGTTTCGGTCGGACCCTACTTATTGGTCGCTACCAGCCTAGAATAGGGATGATGACTGGGTTAAAAATATGTAATTCTATTTAGTCCGTCAGTTAGATTATGGAAAAATATGGGACACGTATTTTTTGGTTTATCAAAATATTAAAAATCGACAAAGTTATAGATCATCAAACTTCTGGAGTGGGGGCTTGTGACGTCACTCTTGAGTACAATTTCTACTCAAGATGTACTGTATACCTACCTAACTTAATCTAAACCTAACGCTGACCTTAAAAATACTAACCCTAAACCTACCTATCTAACTCTTAAACTACTCATCCTACCTACTGCTCTAATCTGACCTGATACTCTACTAATCTACAAATACTCATCATAATCAAATTTCTAATGCCTACCTAACTTTAGTACACCTAAACCTAACTATGACCTAACAAAGACCTAGATAAAATTCTAATAAGACTATTGGTAACCTAATGTAAATTTTGCTTTGTTTGAATCGTTGATTTGGCCAAGTAATCGTCCAGTGATCTTAAAGGAACCCACGTTATGTCCGGAACTAGTAACCTTAAGTTCTTTTCACATAATAGGATGGAATTATTTGTCTTTCTAAACTTATACTAAAATAATCTAACATCTGAAATATATAACTACGTCTATAATATAAGTAACTAATACAGACAAGATTACCTACTGCTAAGTTTAAAGTTTTCTAATTGGAATCTTACTAACCGACTTCATAAAAGGTGAAAGTAATAAAAATATGTTTTATATACCAAAAGTTTTTGTTTTTGGGGTTAAAGTGCACGCTCCGCCCCGCGTGGCACAGTAGATCTCGTCTCCTGACTGGGCATCTCCCTCCCCGTAGTTCAGAAGGAACTTTCTTCTTTTTTTTTATATTCTTTTGGTCATCAGTCTTAATATAGCCTTGCAACGCTATTGCTGGAATCATGAGAGGACACATTTGCAAAGGGATAACTTTACATTTAATATCAGGTATATGAATACCTCACAAATATCAAAATACTAATAACTGTATAAAATAATATTCTAGTTCTCTAAGTTCCTTTTATTCCACGCTAGGGTCTTCTAGCCAAATTATACGGAATAACAATGAAACAATATCGTCCAGACTTAGGTGATAGGTATTTTGGATTCGCCTTGCTATACCAAACATACCAAAGATCGTGCTTTGCTTTGATCAAGCCTGTCCAATAAGGTCACTGTCAACCGATAATTGAAGTGGATTCTTTTGAACCAAGACAACAGAATATTATTGTATAAAGCTCACAAAAGAGAAAGCTAATGCAAATATTTTCTTTTCGTTAATTGTGAATAGCTATTTTTAGTCTAGTCCAAAATTGTCTGAATCTACCAACGTTTCGGATATTCGACCCGGATAATATGATGGAAAGAAACGCCAAGTATCCACCGTGGGTCGGGATGTTACTTTAATATGTAAGTATGTCTAGTAAGTAATTTAGTCAGTAGTTATATCTAGTAAATCATACAGTCAGTATTAATGTCTAATAAGTCATTCAGTCAATATTTATGTCAAATAAATCATTCAGTCAGTAATCCTACCTAACCTACTTCACCTACTATAAAATCAATACTCTATCCTACTTCAGTACTAATAACTAACAAGAAAAGCAGTACACTTACTCATACTACTCTTCACTAATCATTACCTATCAAAATATAAAACAAATCTGACTAAAACGCTTTGAAGAAAAGCAGTACACTTACTCATACCACTCATCTTCAGTAACTATTACCTACCTAAATATGAAACAAATCAAACTAACTACCTTGAAGTAAAGCAGTACACTTACTATACCACTCAACCTCACTAACCAAAGTAACCTAGTCCTATCAGCTATACTAACCAACTACTCTGTACGATAATGCAAACTAGAGACCCGGATCTCACATTTAAATTACTCGCGATGTTTTCCGATTGTGCAATGGAAAACTCCTAAGCTAAAGCTACATAAGTCGGGTAAGGAATCCCTTAGACCTAACACCTATTCCTTGTGTGCGTAGCTATGTCTCGCGATAGGGATTGGGACAGCGAGGACATAGCCAAAATAAAAGTGAATATATAAATAGATAGATGCACTAGGTCAAGACAATGGTCACTTTGAATAGCCTGGTGTAGCTACCCAAACCGACAAATGTCCAGGGAGCTAAAGGTTTGTGCTTGAATATAAACAAACCCTGCCGTCACTCCAAACAGACAGAAAAACGCCGACCGCCGAACTAAATACGCTTTCTAGAAACAAAAGTCTGTCAGTTAACACCGCGAGGTGACCTGCCTTGAGTTCTAGAAATCCAACCCGACTCTGGCTGGAACTTGGATTAGGTCCTCAAAGAAAACACACACCCACAAACTATTATTAAACTAATAAAATACTAAAACTGCAAAACCCCACTAACACAAAACAAACAACTAAAAGAAATATTAAAACTACAAAACCCCACTAATAAATGAATGCGGAACCCCACTCTAGCTATTAAAATGCACCATTCACCATCACAGCCAATACCATTACTTTAAAAATAATAGCACTAACCATGTCGGAGAACAAAACACTTCACAACTCAAGTAAACTACACTACCCCAATTGAATACTAAACAAAACTCAAATCCGCAAACTATAATTTTAAAATAAGCTAAAACTGCTAACCCCGCATTATTTATTAAAATATATTATCCACCAATATAAACCATACTAGCATTATAAAACACCAGCACAATCCACACCAGCAAAGAATACACTCAATAAATAACGTAAACTGCACTACTATTTTAATCACAAAATTAAGAGAATTACACTTTTACTAACACTATAAACGCTCACTATAATTTAAGAAAGATCCCACACTAAATTGAATTAAATGTTAAAAGCTCAAAACTAAATGTAATGTACTATTTCCCAACTCAGGTCATACTAGCAGTCTAGACTTTTAGCAGAACCGAAGCTAGAAAACAATACGCCACAGCGTAACGTCTAACTAGAGAACCTTACTCCAAGCCCGTAAGAAAAAGAATGCTCGAAAAAACTAAACGTTCCCGCTTTTATACCTAAAGAAGTCATCAAAAACTTCCTCCGACACCTCAACATTATCTAGCATCTTAAAATCCTATGCCTCCTGTGCCTCGTGTGAAATCTTGCACTTAACGTGCTAGTCCAACTCTTCCAAGTTGTCTTCATTTGTCTAACCGTAAACTAAACTGGAACTAATTCTATCAATAATAAAGTATAAATTTGGATACAGTTTTCAGGACAAACTACCTTTCAAGTCACTATTTTAACTAGTCATTCGACCTGTCAGCGTCCAAAGTTGAAATACGCATCTCGGACTTGTTAGGCCCAATACAAACTCTCGACATCTTGGCAATTTTGTCTTCATTTGACTGACCACACACTAAACTAGAACTAATACTGTCAATAATAGAGTTCAAATTTGTATGCTCCTTTTTAGAAAAAGTTGCTGCTTACAGCAATAAATTAACTGAACACTTATGTTCAAATCTGAAGTGTTCGTGTTTCATTGTTTAAGGATTGACTTACATCCATTCGCTTGTTAACTTTCTTAAACCTTAACTTGCTAATAATACGGACCAATATTAGTTGAAATGAATGATTTACTTTAGACTTTATTAGATTTTAACAATTTTGCTCCCATCTAATTTATTAGTCCGTCGTTTGTTTACATTTTTTTTTGTCTTAAACAGCGAGAAATATTACACTTGATGAAATTAAAAGAAGTAAAATAATTGTGATTAAAACTTGAACCACAACAGATGTACAGCTGTTTGGTTACAAAGAGTGACGTCACTCGAAACTTCTAAGCACTCTATCATCGTCAGTTTTTGTTTGTCAAACAAAACAAAAAATACGTGTACAATATTTTTTCATAATGTAACAGACGGACTAAACAGTTTTTTTTAGTCATCTAGCCTATTGGTTTATACTCACTGGTATTCATGCACATCGTTTTAAGATAGTCCCTCATGGTTTCAATGTGTTTGTCACACCGATCGGCGTAGGACTGCGCCATAGCTTGCAACTCGTCATCCCACCGCTACAAAAATAACATTGTGCAATATAATTGTAATCATTATATATTTTGGGAACACTTCAATTCCATTGTTGGTTAGCTAGTTGGTGGTTGGTTGGCTGGTTGGTCGGTTGGTTGGTTAGTTGGTGGTGGTGTTGGTTGGTTGGTTGGTTAGTTGGTGGTTGGTTGGTTAGTTGGTGGTTGGTTGGTAGGTTGGTTGGTTGGTTGGTTAGTTGCTGGTGGTTGGTTGTTTGGATGTTTGGTTGGTGGTCGGTTGGTTGCTTAGTTGGTGGTGGTGTTGGTTGGTGGTTGGTTGGTGGTTGGTTGGTTAGCTAGAAACTTAAAAATTAAAACTAATCAACAAAGCGTGCAATACCTATGATCTGCCCCATCCAGTATAGAAATATTGAACAGTCATATTTTTCGGCAATTATATTTAGAATTTTTCCTGCGCATGAGTGCTGGAAGCCCGTCAGTGGGAGCTTCACAGAACATGCCCGAGGCACTACATCTTCTAGGCTAATTTAAACTCTCTCTGGCACACAAGAAATCACTATCCCTAATAAATCAAGTGATATCTAACTGAAACACAAGTTCTTTTAATGCTCCTTAGATCACTGTTCATATCATACGTAAACTTCTTTAATGGCATAAAATGATTTGTTGTGTTATTCATCATGTCAACAGTGTTACTTTGCTAGTTTTCTCTTTTTCAAATTCCCTCTACTTGGTTGAACTGATTGTACGGTAAATAATTTCCTTAACTTATCCATACTTTAACTTCGTCACACTTATTAAAACTATTTATAACGGTCAGGTTGACAATTCAAACATAGATTTAGGTCTTCAAAATGAGATGCTTGGACGGTATTTTTTTTTTCATTCAAAAGATTATGAGATTATACAGGGTGGAAAAAATAAATAAATAAATATTAGGGGACAATCTTACACAAATCGAACTAGCCCCATAGTAAGCTCAATAAGGCTTGTGTTATGGATACTAGACGACGATATATTTAATAGATACAAATACTTAAATACATAGAAAACATCCATGACTCAGGAACAAATATTCGTGCTCATCACACAAATAAATGCCATTACCGGGATTCGAACCCAGGACCTCAAAATAAAATTAATGATAGATTTCACGATCTTTTTTACTTGTAATACCAAATGTTTATTAGAGATATTTTATTCTGACCCAATAGTCCTATCGATTAGATGAATAAAACACTGAGTGCTTATTTTTTGAAATTTTAACTCGTTCGATTCCCGGGTGAGACACTCTTTTAATGCAGTTTTATTTTTTTTAAATAAAGGTATGTTTCCTTTCAGAAAAATGAGCTAACTAAAGGATTTAAGGTTCCCCGCCAGAGTCCATGGATTTTTTCCACCTTGTATAAAATCTGTAATACCCAATAATTTGGTTTATTACAGAAATTTTATTCTTAAGACAGCTAGGTAGACATATACTTGTCAAATTAACCTTTTAAATTTTACAATCGACTAAAGAAAGGAGAGGAAGGGCTGTATAGCTTGGTTACCCAAATTTTTTGTTTCCCATCATTTTTAATTCCAATCGCTTTTTTCCCCATTTAATTTTTTCCCATCCTATGTATTACCAATCACATATTTCCCCAACTACCTTCTTCTTTGCTTGGTGTTATTGCTGAAAAACATTTTGGCGGCTTTTTTCCCGATCCGAATTATTCACAAATACGTATTTTACCAAATAAATGAGTTCTTCGAACTTTCCGAAAGTATATCCATCCTGTAGTCATTATAAGTGTCCTTTTCAAGGTAACGGTACAGTCAAGCGTAAAAATATGCCTTTATCTTAAGAACGATAAATATAATCACCTATATAAAATAATTATGAATGAGTTACCCTTTGAATTACGAAAAAATGTTTCTTTGTGCAACTCTACGTTCCCTACAAAATAGGTTTCAACTAATTTCATTTTGATTTTTTTTCATTTCGTTTTGTTTCATTTTTATCAATAGTTTCAAATTGATAACCTAGTTTCGAAAAAAAATCATCTTTTGCGAAGAACTAATTTATTTAATTAGCTTTTGCAAATTATTTAGATAATTAAAGTGAGATCTATCAAGTAACATAATAAAAGACATTTATTTGATAAAATATGTATTTGTGAATAATTTGGATCGGGGAAAAAGCCGCCCGGCCAAAATGTTTTTCAGCGATAACACCAAGCAGAGAAAAAGGTAGCTGGGGAAATATGCGATTGGTAATACATAGGATGGGGAATAAAGTAAATGGGGAAAAAAGCGATTGGAATTAAAAATAATGGGAAACAAAAAATTTGGGTAACCAAGCTATACAGCCCGCCTTCTTATTTTAATAAACCGTGCCAAACATCTGAAGTGTTACAAGTATAATATTAGTTTTTCCAAGGACCTTAAAAATAAATGGACGTAGCGTCGCGAACAGATAAGTGAAGCACTCATGATGAGCCGGCAATGAGCCGGCGCTTTGTACGCACGCACGCACACATCAACCAGCATAATGGGCCGGTCGGCTGCCATTGGGCCGCCAACGCACACATGCTCACTTCGGCGGCCATTGCTTGGCTTCACCCGCGTCTTAGACCGCGCGGTATCCTTCTATTTTATACATCCATGAGTTTTTCTATTAAAAGTCCCCTGTGAATATTTCGGTGCTGTGTGTATTAATCCGGGTATCGTATATTTATCTAAATAACTATCAGAGCCTTGTTTATTTAAATTGTAACTTTAAAACTACTGATAAATTAATTAGATCCGTGTAGTTTTTTCCATAAATAGATAATCACTTACCATTGTAAAATACTTACCGTTATAAAATTATATTTCACTAACCCACATTTGTCTTGAATAGGGAATATGCATTAATTTTTTTAACACATATCTTAACAAAATTTTAAAATACCGTAAAAAAGATGACATAAAGTCAAAATAAAATTAAAATCGACCGAGAAATACGGAAGATATAAACATTTTAAAGCACTAATCAGACAGTGATTAGACAGAGAGATCCGATATGGACTATGACGTCATAGTACACGGCCGCCATACAATCTCTATACTATATTCTGTTTTGCTAGAAAGAGATAGAGATAAATCTTTGTTGTCTTATATCTTGGTTATTTTTAGAGTTATTCTAAAAATATTTTTTTCCTGCGGTTTCTTATATGAACTTTTATTAAAGTTTATAAAAAATATCATGCATATTCCCTATTAAAATTCGGGGTATAGGTCTTGTTCTTTTTTTCACTGATCACTGTGTAATAACGAATGCTTACCACTTCGTGCATATATTTTGCCCGCGGCAGTTCATCAGATCCTGTTCTTTTGTCTTTGTCCTCACTGGCCAACCTTTCTCTCTCTCTGAAATGTTAGTGTCTTATGATTTGAAACAAATACCAAATATGACGTTCCACAGGCAAAGGTACCTTATGGCGGTTTCTAGTCGACCCTCACAAGGTGGTCCGGGCCAAGCGACCTGGTTCAGTCCCAGGTGCCCCGGCCCCCACCGAGTCCGACCCTCTCAAGGTGGTCCGGGCCAAGCGACCTGGTTCAATCCCAGGCGCCCCGGCCCCCACCGAGTCCGACCCTCTCAAGGTGGTCCGGGCCAAGCGACCTGGTTCAGTCCCAGGCGCCCCGGCCCCCACCGAGTCCGACCCTCACAAGGTGGTCCGGGCCAAGCGACCTGGTTCAGTCCCAGGCGCCCCGGCCCCCACCGAGTCCGACCCTCTCAAGGTGGTCCGGGCCAAGCGACCTGGTTCAATCCCAGGCGCCCCGGCCCCACCCGAGTCTGACCCTCTCAAGGTGGTCCGGGCCAAGCGACCTAGTTTGACCCCAGGGAACGCCACGGCACGCCCCCCACCTGGTCCTATTTTTGCAGCAGTCAGTAAGACTTGCAAGTGTGTCAGCTCCAAAAAACCGGACAAGAGCGAGTTAGACTCGCGTGGAGAGGGTTACGTACGTTCAAAACAATATTAAACCATTATACTTTATTGCACAGACTTTTTATGGATTTTCCTGTAATCTATAGGTGTAGGACTATTTTCTATATATTTTTTTTTCAGAATTCTACGTCCAATAGTTTCGGAGATAAGGACAGGAATGGTAAATGTTTGCCTATTTTCTTAAATAACTTCTAAACTATTGATATAAAAATTATAAAAAAAATATATTTGAAATTCTCACAGTGAGACCTTTCATTTAATACGTCACACGATATAGTTAGGTTAGTATAGGCTATACCTCTAGCAGAACTGTGACACGCGACTCTTTGTCGCGGACAAATGCTACCTATCTCTTTCCACTCAATATTGTGTGACAGTGACAGGTGATGCTCAGTCGCGCGAGAAACGAAATCGCGGCCAGTTATGCTAGACGTACTGGTGATGATAACGAAGGAACGTGGAGGAGCATAAGAAAGAAATTTCCGAAATTCAACCCAAAAAAAGTTTGTATAAAAAAGAGAACAATTCTATTGTCTGTGCTTTTAGGTAAACAAAGAACCACGTGACTCGGGTCGTTCAGAAAATGAAACGTTTGCTATCTGTGGCACAATACCACTGAACGCTGAACCTAAGTCACATGGTTCTTTGTGTACCTCTTTGTAAATACCTATGAGTACTGTAGAGACCTGGCCGCCTCTACAGAAGAATCATAAACATAATTCAAATATCTGTCAGTCTAACGTAATATAATGTTCATTATTATAACAAAACGGGACTTAATCGCGTAAAAACATGCTATTACCTCGACGTTTCCGTTTCGTTTTCGTGGAATCCAGTCATCAGCATGTGTAAATATCATCAAGTGTCTTGTTGTTGTTGTTAGTGTTGTGTGTCGGCCGAGTGACAACCCTAATATGCAAAGTATTAATCAAGACCAAGTGCGGGTAGTTCGGAATTCCCGCGCGCCTAGAAGATGTTGACACCCGCCTCGCCAGTCCCTTCGCGACCATGGACGTCACGGCACGTCCGAAACGTCGAGGTAATAGCATGTTTTTACGCGATTAAGTCCCGTTTTGTTAAAATAATGAGTGAAAATCGTGAAAGTTTAAATCAATATTTTGTAATATAATGTTTTAATATAAAATATTGATTCAGTTCTCATCCGAGTGCCACTAACATTCTTGTATTTCTTTTGACAATAAAAGTAATACAGAATAAACAAGTGCTTTATCCCACAAACCCAGGGCTTGGAACCGGTATTTATATTAACCTGCTCAAACCTCCTCTGGGTAGACCCCCAGTCTCACAGTACACACTATAGTCTAAAAAGCTTACTCATTTATTTTGTTGACTATCTCTTCTATAAGTTCATCGGTCATTAAATCCTTGCGCCTATAAAAACAGTCGGCTGTATTTTCCTGAAACATTAAACTAAAAAGTAAGGATAGGTACACCGTACAGTCAAGGAATTAAATTTTTCATTGAAATGTTGTTAAGCATTCACGATGCATTAAGTTCGAAATTTCTATTTCAGTAAATAGTATTTAAAAATGTCAATACGTATTATTTGTCACTGCACATTACAGATAACCTCTTTCCGAAGTCATTTGCTCATCTAATTACGAATACGTGTCAGTTGGTGTCAGTGTCAGTCGAGAAAATCGTTATCTACGTTCCTTTCATTCGAATATTGCAAGAGCGAGAAAGATGGACTTTCTTCGAATATCGATTCCGCGGCTGTCGTCCTTTTTTTGGTAGTGCCTTGACGTTCCAAATTTCAGTTCACCATGTCAACGTTGTTAATCTGTTACCTAGTTACTGACACAAAACAATGCGTGTGATATGTCAAAGTAACGTCGTACTCTAGCTAGCTCTTATGATGACAGTATGCTATACGATATTGGACCTTAGGTGGGTTGGAAATTAAATTCCTTGACTGTACAATCACTGACTTAATTCTAAAGATCTGGCCAACAGGCTCAACTAAATTGATCAGGGTGCTGGCCCTAAAAATTGTTTTAGGGCGCACTCAACGTCAGTTGGCGGCGAGATGCGACAGCGCGCGGTCGTCAGTCGATTGACGTAATAATGCTTAGTTGCGTGGCCAAAGGCTACAAAAATTACGGTACGGTTTTTTTTTCATTATAAATCTTTCTCTTGTCAGAGTTGATGGTAGTCGCGATTCTGAGTAGGAATCACATAACATTTATCAATAAATCGCGGGGTCGCGCGATTGTCAGTTAGGACACCTATTCGAGTTCAATATGTTTGATCGCGCGTTCGTACGAGTAAAATTCGCGCGAACTTACGATGATCGCGCATTCGCGTTCTATTAGGACGATGCCTAAGTGTTTGGCAGTGGACAGAGACCTTAAGTGTGACTACTTTTCTTATACTATAGTAAAACATATATTTACCCTGGCTAGGCACTGCATGTTCTCAAAGGGAGGACAGTTATTTATTGCGCAATATTCGTTCCTGTCGTTTGGCTCGTCCCGAACATTAGAACACAAGACACACGATACCAGGTACATGAAGATCTGGAATTTTAAATTCTTATCCAGGAATTTTTTGTATGGCAGATTCGGGGATTGCCGTACAAAAAAAGTCCGGTACCGTAAAACTCCTCAACTATAGTCCGTTCCACCTAATTATGGTCCAAATTTATTCGAATCTTACTGGTTAACGTATGATGAGCTAAGATGAGCAATCTAATTTAATACATTTTAATATAACCACATTTTTACTAAAAAAAAACCGACCGCGGTGCACTTTGTTTATTTTAACGAACTTCATACCCAGTGACACTCGCACCATCAAGACGAATCTAATGATGTATCATTTATCAAAATCGGATGTGCCGTTGAGTAGTTACGAGCGGACACAGGAACGGACATACATACATACATACAGGTCAAACACATAACCCTCCTTTGGGCTTCGCCGCAGTCGGGTAAAAAACCTACAAAACTACTGATACAAAATTGATATTGATAGAAGAGTCGTTTTCAAAAAAAGATGTCCTTAGTTAGGGCTTTATTAAACCAAGTGTTAACTATTTCCTTTGTGTAACGAAAGTTAACTATATAAATTATGTGGTAACTTTCGTTACACAAAGGAACAAGAATAACTTTTTGTTTAATTAAGGTCTGATTACGGGCATCTGTTTTTGAAAACGACTTAGAAATTAAAGAGTTTTATTTTGGTCGATGGGACTATAGTTGGGCAGTTTTACGGTATTTACCATACAAAAAACGGGATGAAGCCATACTGCTTAAGTGCTTACAGTCTACCAGTAGCCCGTTTCACAAAATTACAAGTTATTCAGGTAATATTATTGGCATGTAGCACATCCTTACTCTTGATTTCTCAATACAATTTGGGACGACAGTGTGATGTGTAAAGTAGACTTACTCAACATCAGATGGCGCTACAAGCCTCAGGATTTTTAATAGTACATCACACAACTAGGGTACAAAGAAATAAATACAAAGAAAGGCCGAGATCGCAGGTGTTTGCGGCCCGAGCTGCACGCGAGGGACGTAAATATGCGATCGAGGGCATTCTTTACTACCTCCCGTCCGTGTTGTGTACATAATTTTATGTCTACACTTGGACAGAAAGCGCGTACGGAAAAAGTCACTTAATGGCCAGGTGTGGCATAAAAATAAGAACCGAATGGTTGAAAAATTGGATGACTTGATTAAGCCCTTTGATGGTACAATTGGGTACTTGACTGTAACCGAAATTTGTAAAAATATTTTTACTAAAAAAAACCCGACCGCGGTGCACTTTAAAAGTGCATAAAATCCGCCATTTTGTTTATTTTAACGAACTTCATACCCAGTGACACTCGCGCCATCAAGACGAATCCAATGATGTATCATTTATCAAAATCGGTTGTGCCGTTGAGTAGTTACGAGCGGACACAGGAACGGACATACATACATACAGGTCAAACACATTACCCTCCTTTGGGCTTCGCCGCAGTCGGGTAAAAATCAGATCGGGTTAAAATAAGTAAAATTAGGAAATATGTTAAAGTTTTGAGTTTGATACCTAACGAGTTATTTTTTTTATGATCCTCCAAAGTTGCTTGCGTGGACAAGTCCATTTTAAAATTATTAAAAACTATTAATACCATTAAATAACCCATAAAATGTATGGTAACTTTTGCTATGAAACCGTTACGATAAACGCAAGTTTAAACATAGTTGCAGAAAAAAGTTCTCGATTTCTCTAAACAACGTATGAGTCCTGACGTCACGTTATAACGGGCTTCAGTAGGAAGCGTTTCGGAAAGTCTAAAAATGTGATTTTTTGTAGTATCGCGGTGAATTTTTATAATATTGAAGTGGTTTTTCCACTAATATTTCTATAATTCAGAGATGTTTCTGTAACATATCACAGAAAAAAATTGTCAAATAGCCAATAAATTGGTAGTGCGCCGAATAAGTGTCGCGAAGTTAAAGTATGGATATTATAAGTTAAGGAAGTGATTAACTTTACGTTTAGATCAATCAAGTAGAGGAAGGAAAGACGTGCAAGTTCGAATCCTGCCAGAGGAATGTAGTTCTTCATTTTTTTCTTTCTGTAAAACAGTCGATGATGATGCTGATTTTGGCAGTTTAGATTTATAAAATTGTAACTCGGAGCTTCGTGAAACGGGTATGAAAGTTACAAGACTCGTATAAAAATAATAATAATAATTTTCTTTATCAAATAGTATATTACTGGAGAGGCCGGGAAGTAAGGCTACGTTTCGACCAGGAATATGAAAGCATGTGTAGCGAGGGATGTGTTTGTCATGAACCAATAGAACAGTACATTACATAACTAGGGTGGTAATACAAAGAAAGGCCGAGATCGCAGAAAATTTACGGCCCGAGCTGCAAGCGAGGGACGTAAATATGCGATCGAGGGCTTTCTTTATTACCTCCCGTGTTGTGTAAATAATTTTATGACTACACTTGGCCACAAAGCGGCTTTTTCCGTACGCGCAGCGTGCGGAAAAAGTCACTTTATGGCCAGGTGTGGCATAATAGTATATTACACAACTAGGGTGGTGATATAAAGAAAGGCCGAGATCGCATATGTTTGCAGCCCGAGCCACAGGCGAGGGATGTAAATATGCGATCGAGGGCTTTCTTTATTACCTCCCGCGTTGTGTACATCATTTTATGTCTACACTTGGCCAGAAAGCGACTTTTTCCGAACGCGTAGCGTGCGGAAAAAGCCACTTTATAGCCAGGTGTGGCATAAACACTTTATTTGCTTATCCTCTCTCCGCTGAGCTGGCTATGGGGAACGTGCTACCCTCTCATGCTGGGGCCACATTGGCGAAAACACCGTTAATTTATCGCGATGAATAGAGTTGTGCCGTTCTCGAGAATTCTCGGAAACGTTCTCAGTTTTGTATGGGAAATGTTCTCGAGAACGTTCTCTCTCCATACAAAACGGAGAACGTTTCCGAGAATGGCACATCTCTAGCGATGAAGGACAATTAACCTCACGCTACGACTTACTACATTTATTTGACATTTACACTTAGATATTATCATAGACATTGACAGCTTGATTTGACAGAGGTGATAGTTTCCTTTATTGTCCGCCCATGTCTCTTTTGTCGTTTAGTGCTGCCATCTATAGTTCGACTCCAGGCGTTCAGGCCCCCACCTAGTCCGACCCTATCGAGGTGGACCGGGACAATGTGACCTGGTTCGACCCCAGGGAATGCCACGGCCGACCACCCGGCACGACAATCGCTATGCCCATGCCCTGGGTTGCGAGTTTGTCAGTTTCCAAAAAAAAAAACTATAGTTCGTGCACGTTCCCTATTGGTTCATGACCAGACCTAGGAATGTAAGGGGCAAACGCCTGACAGGTACTAGAGGTAGACGAAAATTTTTATCGACATTTATGGATATCGATATTTTTGTTTCCGACTTTTCTTACCATATGAATTTCTTGACAAATAATACTAAATAAGTCCTTTAACACAAAGACTATTAAGTTTGTGGCGTCACCTTTTTAGTGATGTAAATATGTAGGTTAGCTAGGTTAAGGTATTGTCTATTTAGAACTGTCGCTGTCGGATTTGTGTCAATGTTATTCCTTTGGTTTTTTTCTTGAGAAAAATATATTAATATTATTATGTGGAAAAGGGAGTAATTATTTGGAATATCTCCCTGCAGTTTATACCCACAAGTTAATAATTTCCATATACTTAAATAAAACACAAAGCTGGGTATGATTACTAGTTTAGGCGGAAAGCATCGAAGAGAGATCGCGCATTACGGAGAGTATCGATACGCGAACTTTCTACTTGCCTTTCCATTCTGCACCAAAAACTTAAATATGTTAATGCCACAAATATTGTTATTCATAAATTTCGATAAAAAATTTGGTCTACCTCTAGTACCTGTCTGGCGTTTGCCCCTTACATTCCTAGGTCTGTTCGTGACAAACACACCCCTCGCCACGCATCCTCGCACGACGCACGTCCCTGATGAAAGCGCAGCCTGAGGGGTTGCCGGCCGAGTTCACATAGACGGGCCAGCTACTGCTACTGCTTCATACTTTATTATAATACTGGCACAGATGAAACAGAATGGCACAGAATGATGTTACATTGCTGGTTGCAATAAACCTGATCATTAGGTACGGTTCCCGAACATATAATAGTGGATTTTTGAAGGCTGGGGACTTTTGGATGCTTACCGTGGTTCTAGAATCCATGGAGCCGTCATTAGGTTAAAATAAAATGTTTGAAGTCAAAGTCAATGTATAATATACCATATTTACAAAAAAACGAGTCCGAAAGTCCCAAGCCTAGGGCGTACACAAATATAGCTACTTATATAATCTTAATCACAAAATAATAAAATGTATACGCACCAATAAAAGCATTTTTCTCGCTGAGGCCTTGAATAGTTTATTTAATGGAGTACAGTTTGTTCTAGACATTCAGAATAGCTCTCCTCTTATCTGAAAAAAAAAACATACAAATCAGTGGCACCGTAACAGGGGGGGGGGGGGGGGGAAGGGGCGGACACCGAAATCACTCGGTGCAAAGAAATGAAGTGTAAAAACATACAATTTTGCCCGTGATTGTATCTACCACATTTGGAAAACAGTATTTAATTTTTAATTTGATTCTACGTCACTCTATTTATCTACTCATATAAATAGAGTGACGTAGAATCAAATTAAAAATTAAATACTGTTTTTCAAATGTGTGTTTCCAAAATGGAAACACTGCAGTGCAATTTTATTTTGCGTCGTAAAATGACAGATTTCCAAACGCTATATAACCTTAACTAAAATAATCGCTCGTAAAAATGCTGTATTTTATTACGTCTGTAAATAATACTATTTTATACATAATCGTTTTCACACGTCAATAACGGTTAGTAGCTAGAACATTACAATATTCATACATTCCTTCTATTCATGTGTAAGTTACTACTTCCTAACTTCTCAAGTACCTAAACAATTGAACAAATAAATAAAATGTATGAGCATGTGTGATTTCAAAGTCGGGATAACTCTCTACTCCGAGCACCAAGTGGTTTTTCTACGGGAGGAAATTTTCAGTTAAAAAGGTAAAATGACCATACTAGAAAATGCTTTCTAAATTCCCCAAACTAAAGTCAATTAAGAAATGTTGGCCTTGGTGAAATGACAATCTAATAAGATATAAAACGGCTTGTTGGAAATTTAAAAATATACAAGTTAAACGAGTCAGAAACCTACTAGGTACATTTTCGGAGACGTTGTTCAAAAGATTATAAGCACCTTGAAATATTTACTCACGCTCATATGTTTTAGTATGATATTTTGTTTTAATTATACTTGTAGGTACAAATAATAGTAAATTACACAATTAGGGTGGTAATACAAAGAAAGGCCGAGCTCGCAGAAGTTTGCGGCCCGAGCTGCAAGCGAGGGACGTAAATATGCGATCGAGAGCTTTCTTTATTACCTCCCGTGTTGTGTACATCATTTTATGTCTACACTTGGCCAGAAAACGGCTTCGCGCAGCGTGCGGAAAAAGCCACTTTATGGCCAGGTGTGGCATAAAGTACATAATAAGGTACATTATAAATATTAATAACCACATTTTTACTAAAAAAAACCCGACCGCGGTGCACTTTGAAACTGCATAAAATCCGCCAGTTTGTTTATTTTAACGAACTTCATACCCAGTGACACTCGCACCATCAAGACGAATCTAATGATGTATAATTTATCAAAATCGGATGTGCCGTTGAGTAGTTACGAGCGGACACAGGAACGGACATACATACATACAGGTCATAGAAAAATATACCAGATCATGCAGGGTCAGATTTTAACGTGTAGAGACTTTAGTAGCCTCGCGGCGAAATCGCGGAATAAACCACTCCTGCTATAAGGCAACCAGGTTATTTTGGCATTGAGGTCCGTCTGGTGGTCGGACGCAAACGTCAGTTTTGCTATAGAGATTTCGGTACTAGTTATTCTGTGACATAGCTTAGCCTCATAACCCTTTTTTTTACCCCGGGAAATGCATAAAACTGCATACAACTACGTAACCTAAGGCGATCGGGGGTGACAGCCAGATGTTACGTATTGGTTATGTGGGGCTCTCTGCTCCTGAAGGGATTGGCCTACCCACTAAAACCCAGGGATGCTACCAACCTGTGCCTTCACGGTGATGCCGTGGGATCGCTATCAAGCCACCACGACATCACCAGCACCTCCGCCCTAGGGCGGACCCTCTCCGTAAAAGGCACACTGTAGCATGGCCAGTGTGCCTTCCCCACCTGCTTCCCTCCGGCCAACCGGGCCGTCCCCCAGGGAAGCCAGGAACCAACACCAGACACACAGGGTCCGCATGTGTATCCGGTGTCAGTCCCTCCCTCACCGCCACGGGAGGACAAACGCCCCTGCCCCGCAGCCGTCTACGGGAGGACAAACGCCCCTACCCCGCAGACACTCCCGCCTGTAGCCTCATAACCCTGGGGCTGTTATGGCTTAACATACATACTATAAGTTCGTTTGTTTATGGAACGATCTCCCGCTCCCCATCAGACAAGCTCAGAGCAAATTCTCCTTTAAGCGCAAGTTGCGCAAGCATATCTGTTATAAGTCAAAGTTGATTATTTGTCATGATGCTTTGCATGGGAATACATGTACGTTTATTGTAACAAGTATATGTGTATATCTATTATTGAAATATACATATTATATAGGGTGGGCGGGACTATACCGACATACTTTAGCCATGAACGTGGTGTGACGAATATTGTCATTTTACATTAATAGTCTTATGGAACAAAATAAATCAGTAAATTCAGCCCCTCGTTATAAACATGTCCTTACTGGAGGAAAAGTTATCAAAAAGAAAAAAAAAGCTAAAATGGAAACGAAAGGTAAATTTTTTGGCCTCGTAGTTGCTTACCAACAAATACTGCGAAAGTTAATTGCTGTTTAGCTAAAGGATTTAAAAAAAATAGTAAAACTATCTTAGTCACATTTATTAGGGCTTGTTACACACTTGGGAGTTTTCATTTAAAAAATAATGAATATCTCTGAAAGTAAGCGTTTTTCGACTATACATCACGTAACTTTTTTTACTCCTAATAGTTGTTAGAATCTATAGTTAAAGTTTGTCGCTATAATTCCTCCCACCCTGTATAGTCTTATATTGATTTGTGTTTCAAATGTATTTTCAGTTTTAAACAATCCTGCACCAACTAAAGTCCTTGTTTTACCCGACTGGCAGAGTATGCCTTAAGGCATTAAGTCCGCAATTGTACTTTTTTATTATTGTGCTATAAGGTTTAAATAATTAAATGAGTATCACATTTATATTTCACTAAGTTTTTTTTTCTACAGGACGAGGATATTTGAACATTTTCCTTCAGGAGCTCAAATCCAGGCCTACAAAAGTCATAAAGCAGCCATCGACACGCGTGCGCTCGGCCGTTTCTCCTCAAATATTGAATTTTGATTTCTTTCACTACCATTTTACGACGTAACTTTTTTATTACGGTCGCCCTTGAGTTTCATTCAACCCTATATGCTGGGCTTAATATAGAGTGACTTCGTCGTGTAGATTCGTTATAATCAGACATCGGAAATTCGGATGCTTTTAAACCTAAAGTTGGCAAAATTCTGGAAAAAATTAAGCAAATATGGAATCAGCTTCTTAAATTGATTTTAATAATAATATGTTCCCGGATTCCGCGATTATACGAAACGTCATAGTAATGTAAAGTCTCGCGAATATGTTTAGCTTATGGCTATTTTTAACCTACTTCAAAAAACGAGTACATGAAAAATAACTGCAGTTATTATATAATAGTTAATTTAAATACTTAAATAGGTAGTATGTAGCATAAAATGTTAATTTAGTAATCGAGAGAAATTTAATAATAAAAATAAATTTTGTCCACCTCCATACGACTCAACATTGACGCTGACGGCAAAGTTTAGGTATATAAGCATCCGAATTTCCGATGCCTGGTTATAATGCAATATTGTTGAGTGTACAGCAACCTAGTCCGACCCTCTCAAGGTGGTCCGGTTTAGCGACCTGGTTCGATCCCAGGCGCCCCAGCCCCCGGCCCGGACCTAGTGCGACCCTCTCAAGGTGGTCTATTGTTCTAATTATGTAAGTACCTCTTGTAATGTGTTTTTCTGGTGTGCAATAAAGTATACTTGTATTGTATTGTATTGTGGTCCAGGCCAAGCGACCTGGTTCGATCCCGGGGAACGCCACGGCCCCCACCTGGTCCGATTTTTGCAAGTCAGTAAGGCTGTAAGGCTTCAAAAAAAAAGTGTAGGTACAGCTAAACAAAAGATCATTAAAAAATATAAAGCAGCATGGTTGCTGGATCGATAATCACCTTAAAGTGATTCAAGCTGGTCGGTTTTCTATACAAACATAAAGAGGGTTATTGTTAGCTTTCACAGCATCAATTTTGTTTGAAATGCGTTTTATTTTATAGCTCGATGCATTTTGTTTGCGGGAAATGACATGAGAACTCTCAAAAAAACAAAAAACTATATTATTTCTGTTGCCCAGGAACGGACTATAGCTTGGCAACTTCGTTGGTGACACTCACATGTGTGCTTTTTGTTATGTGCAGCCGTAACTACTTACACGAGTTACCGCCAACACGAACGGCCACCGACGGGGACAGCCTCCGCAGGCAGCCGAGCCGAAGTTGCCAAGCTATAGTCGTTAAAAGCGGAATGGTCGTTATAAAAGTACATATCCGCCAATATTTTGTCGTGAGGCTAAAATATCTCAATTTCATTATAACGAGACCTCAGCCATCGTTAACGTGATTTCATTAATAAATAATGATGTCTAATGAGGACGGTTCATATTGCGAACGGTAAAGACTGTTTTTATAAACGCGTCGTTTTATGAAAGTGTGAAGAAGAGAGAAATTTTGAAAATGTTTTTTCATCACACTTGCTCGAAAATGGTGTCATTACACGTAGGTTCTGCGGGCCGTAAATGGCCTATTACGCCCTAGGGCGTAATGGTTTTCTTTTTAAATTTGAAACGCTGGTTCTGTTTTACTCTTATTTGTCATGTTCAAAGGACACGCCAACTTACTTTTTTAACTTTTATCACTGAAATATTTATTTAAAGATAACTGTAATTGCAAATACATATAAACACATATTTCGGTAACATTAATTAAATGTTTAAATAATGTATTTCTTTATTTTGCAAATTTATAATCAACTAAAATGGCCGTTACCGCTATGGTTTCCGAACGTGACTTGACGTTCGCATTGTCTATGGACATATGTGACAAATGTCACTGTCTGTTTTAATATTTTCTTGTCATACTGGGTCGAAAAGTAAGGTTATTTTATTAAGATTTCCTCACAAGTGTGATGAAAAACATTGTGTGTGCCACGGGCGGTAAAGGAATTACAAACGAGTGTTATTAAAGCCCTCGGTTTCACCTCGGGCTTATAACAAACACCCGTTTGTAATTCCTTACTTACCGCCCTAGATACACAATGTACTATAAAAAGCTTGACAAATATTACTCACCTAGGGCGGTAAAACAAAGAATGTCTCAGATCGCAGGTGCAAAAAAATAAAGGATAAGGCAAAATGTAAAATAAGCTGGGAATTACTCTATTGACAAGAGCTGAGCTCTGATACATGACCATGATGTCAAGATAAACAAAATCTAGGTATACATTATAATAAAATTGAAGAAAAACGGTGTTAAAAAAAGAAAAGTTACAGAGGAGTGTGAAAAATAAGTAATAGAACGTAAACACATTGGTTTTTCGTAAAACAAACCTAAGTATTCTGAAAAACCATAAGAAATTACACCGCGAAATTTTGAAGGTTTTGGAGGAAATTGAGAGTTGAGATATATCAAAAAAATTGGCAAATGAGACATTCGGGAAAAAATTGTGCGGCGAAATGACATTGACCCAAAATATCTCTATTATTATACAATAATCCGTTTTTGCTAAGAAGGCTGCTTGTACTTACGAGCCGCACGCACACATCAACTAGTTTTTTCCTATTGCGAGCAGCACACACATATGTATAGGTAGCCGGCCGATTAGACATGCTTCAGTTGTTTGTTAGTGATGCTCCGTCCAACTATTTATTTGAAGGTCCTTGGTTAAAAGTAAACAAAAGCAATTTGTTTAACCTCGTAAGCCGTCAACAAAGTCTTACACCTAGACATAAAACCTGACGGTTTTTACCCGACTGCGGCGAAGCCCAAAGGAGGGTTATGTGTTTGACCTGTATGTATGTATGTATGTCCGTTCCTGTGTCCGCTCGTAACTACTCAACGACACATCCGATTTTGATAAATGATACATCATTAGATTCGTCTTGATGGTGCGAGTGTCACTGGATATGAAGTTCGTTAAAATAAACAAAATGGTGGATTTTATGCAGTTTCAAAATGCACCGCGGTCGGGTTTTTTTTTTAGTAAAAATGTGGTTATTGCGGTAGTTTTTAGGGTTCCGTACTCCGGACCAACGGAACCCATTTACTAAGCCTTAGCTGTCTGTGCGTCTGTCCGTGAGTCACAGGGCTCTAGCTATTAAACCTTAATAGGTAGAGACTTGGAAATTTCAAAGAATATGTATTACTAGTGACACGGGTGCAATGCTGATACTTAATGCATGTATTATACCTACATATAAACTTTCTTCTTGAATCACTCTATTAAAAAAACCACATCAAAATCCGTTGCGTAGTTTTAAAGATCTAAGCATACATAAGGACAGACAGACAGCGGGAAGCGACTTTGTTTCTATTGTGTGAATGTTGTGACTATCACCACTAAAACAACAAATAATAAAAAGAAAATAAAATGAATAAGAAAAGGGGGTCCCCATACATGAAACGTGTTTCTGGCTTTTTTTGCTTGACGGTGGTACGGAACCCTTCGAGTGCGAATCCGCCTCGCACTTGGCCGGTTTACTTTCTTCGCTAATAATATGATAGATGCATGTAGTCTGTGGGGGCTCTCGATTTCCCAAAGTGGCCAACTTTGACCAAACGGGACACAGACCAACCAAAAAAAAAATTCTCTGGGGGCGATTTTGAGTACCAGTTGCACTTCCATACTTATACAAGGTGAAATATTTTACGTGATGGTGAAACTTAAGCTATGTTCAAATACCGTCTAACCTGTCAGTCCGTGACGAAATGTATGGAGTTTGACACTAATCGTCAGTTCTGTGACGACCTGTTAACTCTCAGTTAAGAACGCACTTTAAATAAAAAAGGCCTGATACAAGAGAATTAAACCTCAATCACAGAATAATTCGTCAATCTATCCATGATTTTGAACAACTTTTACTGTGGGGTCAACTTTGTAAGTGCAAAAAAAAATAACTGTTTCATTGTTTTTTTTTTTTAAGCCTGACTAACTTGCAATCCTTGCTGGATGTAGCAAAAATCGGACCCGGTGTTGGCCTTGGCGTTCCCTGGGGTCGAATCAGGTCGCTGGCCGGACCACCATGAGTGGATCGGACTAGATAACTGTTTCGTAGAAAAGGTCATGAATAGGTAGACCAAATAAATGTATGAGAGAGTTGTATTTTTATATTTCATATATCTTAATATTTCGTGCGTTTTTTTAACACAGTGTGTCCCACGAGTGATTGAGGTCCGATAAATATTATTAAAGTATTCCCTTTTATTTAGGAATTATGATAATCAAGTGTCCAACTCTTGACAGGGCCCCGGGGCCATTAATTACTACCTAGACTTTTACCTCCATCAATTTAATTGAAATTAGTAAAATTTCAGAAAAAAAATATCGGATTTTGTGAAGTGTAATCCACTTAAGAGATTTACGGAACACGGAATAATGTTGAGTTAAAAAAGCTGGTGTTAGTTTATAGTATTTAACTTTACTTTAGCTGTACATAATTAGTTTACGTACTAGTTTTATTTTTGTGTATAACTAGCGACCCGCCCCGGCTTCGCACGGTGTTTCTCTATTATATTATGCATGTATTATACATATACCCTTCCACTTCAATCACTCTATCTATTAAATAATACCGCATCAAAATCCGTTGCGTAGTTTTAAAGATTTAAGCATACATAGGGACATAGGGACAGAGAAAGCGACTTTGTTCTATACTATGTAGTGATGATGATATTACAAATCTGGTTCTTTCCGAACTCGACACTTACTATTCTTGTTCTACTAATCCTACTATCTTATGTTATGTTTATGTAATATGTTTTTCTGGTGTGCAATAAAGAATATTTGTATTGTATTGTATGTTATAAATGTAAAAGTTTGTGAAAGATGTTTGGGTATTTAGTCGTTATTTACAGGTGGTTTTCTTCCGTTTACACAAGAGCCTATAAACGTAGGTCCTGCTGGGCACAGGTCTAGTCGCATAGATGAGAGTGAATGGCTCGCAGTCTTCCGTGATTTTGCGGAATTTAAAATCATTTTCACACCTCCTATTCAGAAAAAAGTATTTTGCTCCCTCGTAAGAGGGATCGAAGTAGCACTTTTCTGTTCAAGGACAACAGGGTATTTTTAGTTTGAACCCACTTAGAATATGCTATACCATAGACAGCTTTATTAGTATATTACACACCGAGGGCGGTATAATAAGGAATGGCCCAGGTCACAGATGTTTGCGGTCCGAGCCGCAGACGAGGGCCATAAATATAATATGGAAGTGGTATTTTCGTCCCGTCCGTAAAAAATAATAATGTTTTTATAAAGTAATAATAGATTATACATTTAACAATTTAACATTTAATTTTTAATAATAATGTGTGATGCTCTTTGATTAACTATATATTTCGTTATTTTGGTAGATAGCGTTTGTATTTGAATTTTCCTCGTAGTCGGTGTGAGAAGCAGTATGTGTCATACGGTAGCAAAATTATTTCCACCACGGGCGTAAACACTTGAATCCCTCACTAGGCTCCGGATTCTACTTTAGAATCCCTCACTACGCTCGGGATCCAATTGTAGAATCCTTCGCTTCGTTCAGGATTCAATGTACGCCCTCGCCGTAAATACATAATTTGGCTCCCTTGTGACACAATGTACTATTTACGTCACACCTGGATAATCCCACTCCATGGGCTGAGGGAGACGTAAAATTTTGTACTTACCACGGGCGGTAATAAAGAAAGCCTCAGATCGCATATTTATCGCCTTTGGCTCGGGTCAAATCCCTGCAATCTGAGACATTTGTTTTACCGCCCTAGGTAAGTAATGTATTATTTCATACCTCGATTTTTAGGGTTCCGTAGCCAAAATGGCAAAAACGGAACCCTTATTAGGGTTCCGTAGCCAAAATGGCAAAAACGGAACCCTTATAGTTTCGTCATGTCCGTCCGTCTGTCTGTCTGTCTGTCCGTATGTCACAGGCATTTTACTCAAAAACTACATGATGGATATTGATGAAATTTGGAATATAGGTGTATTTTATGAGCCGCTACTTAGTTTGGTAGTTAAATAATTAAAATAAATATTTTTAGGGGGGGCACTCCATACATGTTAAAGACAGTAAAAAAATTTTTTTTCAGCAAACATCAACGTGTGGTACATAGTTCGACAGCTCTTTAAAAAACACTATAGGGTTCTTAAGTAAAGTTTTTGATTAAGTGAATGTATTTGGAAATAATCGCTCCGAAAGTTGTGTAAATTGTGTCCCCCCCCCTCTATTTTCTAAACCGTGCGTCCGAAAAATATAAAAAAAATCACGAAGGTAACGCTTAATTAATACTTTCAACGAAAATTATTTTCAACCAGATCGAATGTACCGTTTTTGAGTTATTGCCGATAAACTGCGCTTCTCTACAAAAGGACGTAATTGCTATGAAGATACGCTCTTTTGTTGTTGTACTTTTTTTACATCGTATTTTTTACCTTATAGTTACGGCTATGGAACCCTACACTGAGCATGGTCCGACATGCTCTTGGCCAGTTTTTTTTGATTTACTTCACTTACCTGCAAACAAAATACTACTTTCTTTAGCAAAATTGCTCTTTTTTAATGGAAAAAAACACAAATTAGCCGGCAAGTTAAGGCCGATAACAAATGCTGTTAGCCAGGAGGCCAGGAGACATTGGTATTCCGAAAGCAAACGCGCCTAATGCCTTTACCCAGTTAGATATGGCCGAGGAAAGTATTGGAGAAATCTCACACAAAATAAATTACGTTTTTGGTGATTTCTGAACGTAGTTTATGGCTCTGTTATTTTTTACCCGACTGCGGCGAAGCCCAATGGAGGGTAATGTGTTTGACCTGTATGTATGTATGTCCGTTCCTGTGTCCGCTCGTATCTACTCAACGGCACAACCGATTTTGATAAATGATACATCAGTCTTGATGGCGCGAATGTCACTGGGTATGAATTTCGTTAAAATAAACAAAACGGCGGATTTTATGCACTTTTAAAGTGCACCGCGGTCGGGTTTTTTTTTTAGTAAAAATATTTATTTTCTAATTTGCTTGTGATTAATTGTGCTGTTGTTCTAGTTATAGAATCTTACTTATGTACAGCGTGTAAGTCTAATACGGGCGAACAATTAAACCAGATATAGCGTTTAGTAGTGTTATCATTAATTAATATGATTTTTTAAATTACACTTAATAGTGACCTCGTAATTAATTTTTGAAAATTTACCGAGCAGCAATGTACCGCATACATGCTTGTTATGACATTGCGAGATACGAGCTTTTTTAAAGTAACTGTCAACTAGCGTGTTTGTCAACTTGAATGTGTTGCGTTACATTGCGGCCCGAATTATTTTGTATGGTAAATATTTTCATTGTGGTTTAAAGCAATAGTTATCTAAATATGCTTCTTAGGTCCTATGCTGACCACCGTTTCAATATTCGCCCGTATTAGATTTACAGGCTGTATATTATAAATGTGAAAGTATATGAATATGTTTGGATATTTACTATTAAATAATGCGGTAACATATGTATTTTACCGCATTATTTAATAGTTAGTTAGAGAATAGCGTTGATGTCAACGCCCATACAAATCGGCACGATTCCCAATCCCATAGGGGCCATTCATTTATTACGTAAGACGGTTTTAGGGGGAGACCCCCCGGTCAACCATGTCTTATTTTTTCTTACAGGGGGGTGGGAGGGGGTTTTGATCGATCTTACGTAAGATTATTTTGCGCATTTTTATGATCTTACGTAAGATCGATCAAAACCCCCTCCCACCCCCCTGTAAAAAAAAAAAGACATGGTTGACCGGGGGGTCCCCCCCTAAAACCGTCTTACGTAATAAATGAATGGCCCCATAGTGTTCTGCACCGCACTATAGAAGGGTTTAATAACGCTAACACTACATATACCACTTCCAACCAACTTCCTTCGGACTTCGGACCCCAGGCACAGCACCCGCCTGCAGAGAGATTTCTCTATTGTTCTCTCTTCGACAGACGTCTACAAGTTAAAATTATGATGATGATGATAAGTTTTATAAATACCTATACGATCTATGGGTTATTCTTCAGAAATATGTCACCTTATTCCCCTGGCCCTTTTTCTTACTAAATGTATGGAAGTCGCAGATATATTTCTGAAGAAAAACCCATATCATTACATACATACGCGTGTAGAAATATGACTTTTTGGCACGATCCGCCAAAGCCACAGGCGATCCAACTTCGGAATTGTTAAGTTTGAGACTTGGAAAACAAGACTTGTGCTGTTTTGTTCTTTCCCTTGTTTGCCAGAGCTTATTACTTTGCGAGCTAACAAGTTTATTTTCAGACATTATGTCGATACCTTTAGACTCAAAGGGCGTAAACGCCATTAGCACCTACGGCGTTTACGCCCTTTGAGTCTATTATGAGGTTCATATAATTTTTTGCCAAGCGCTATCATTGTAATACCTACGTTTAGTTTTGAGAAAAAATGTAAAGAGTTTTAATTGGGTACCTGTAACAGAAATTTGTAAAAATTATATAAGATTCTGTTAAAATAAGCATAATAAGGAAATATGTTCAAGTTTTGAATTTGATGCCTAACGTGTAACTTTTTTTATGATCCTCCAAAGTTGGGTGAGAACGTTCATTTTAAAAGTATAAAATTATTAAAACCTATTAATATCATTAAATAACTAATAAAATTATTAGTAACTTTTGTTATGAAACCGTTACGATAAACGCGAGTTTCAACATTGTTGCAGAACAAAGTTATTGATTTCTCCAAACAACGTATGAGTAGTGACGTCACTGTATAACGGGCTTCAGTAGGGAGCGTTTCCGCACGTATTTGGGAAAGTCTAAAAATGTGATTTTAACATTGATTTTATCTCGGTGAGTTTTTATGATATTGAAGTGGTTTTTCACTAATATTTCTATTATTGAGAGGTGTTTCTATAACATATCACAGAAAAAAGTTGTCAAGTAGCCAATTGTAATTTAAGGACGTTAGTAGCACCGCCCACAAGCTAGATAGCTTTGCCCTAAGGTTAACTGGTAGAGAATGCCTTACGGCATTAAGTTAGCCTTTTGTATGGTTAGTTTTCACTTGTGAAATAAAGCTTAAATAAATAAAAAATACCTACGCAATGTTTCCATCTGTACGAGTATTGCGCTGAAATGTGATTTATTCATAACCTGATACGTTTTATTTGTGCAAAACGTTTGTATTTATTATTCACATTTAATGCAAATAGTTAAAATCATCGCTGCAAATCGGCTGAGTGTAATTAAGCCAATAATTAGCGAACAAAGCAATTGTCAAATAGGCACTGTTGTAAATTTGACATTAATAAGGCGGTAATTATTACTAGGTAAATAGAAAACATTCAAACTCAAACCATTTTGCAAATAATTCTCAGGGCACTTTTACAAGCCTGAATTTACCGCTTTAGAAAGCTATACATTACATAGTTTTAATACTTATCTAAATAAATATTTACGATTTAAAGTTGGTTTGCCACATAGTTTTTTTTCAGTGGTTTTTTTTTTAAATATTACTTCTTTACGCGTGTCTCTCCCATAATGTCCTATTAATATTATGTAATGTATTAATGAAATCTCTTGTATTAACGTCATATTGTTGGAACACTTGTAAAATGGTGAAAAAGAGAAACTGGTGAGTTTCTTCCGGCGCTTCTTCTCACCAGAAGGTCATTACCCGAAGCGCCAAAAGAAAATAAGAGAAAAGAATATAAGACAATCGTCGCTGGAAAGCAATAATGCTGTAACCCGCACCACCATCGAAAATGCTTTTTTTGCATATTCTTATTCAGTTTTTTTTTCTGCGTCGACTGGTATAGTTATTATTTGTCTGTGATGATAAATAAAATGGATACAGCATATTTTTTTTCACCTAAATTTGTAATCGCGGAATGAAGAAACGCTGTAACCCGCATAAAATCCCGTGTTTTCAACTGCGTCGTGGTTTACAGCAAAATGGTTTCCGCAATTAGTTCTCCGTCATCACGTACAGCATTTTTGCTTTCCGTAAATTTCAACTTTTGACCAATTTTTGTCATTTACAGCATTTTGTCGGGAGATGTTGTGAATAAACTATGGTGTATAGCATTTTAAAGGTACAGTAATTAATGAATAATGACAGCAAATACATTTTAAAATATATAGTAAGTTTGTATGTATATAGTATTGAGGGTCGTTTTTATTTGTAGTTTGCTAGTTTGCGTTTTTTTTTAAAGATTTAATCATGATTTAAATTAAATATAAATGTTTGCAAAGCTCCCTTTAGATTATAGAGGTAATATAAGCATAACCTACTTTAAAAGAAAAGCACGTTAATTATTTTTCCGTTCAAACTTTAATGCATGTAAACTATACGTGTATCATAACTGTTCTGTAAAATAATATTTTTTATTTTTTGCATTGAATTGAAGATATTTATTGATTAGATAAATAATATTTTTTTTTAATAAAATGACACGTCAACCTTAAAACAACGATTGTTTTAACTAGTATATTTAGTGTCTCACTGCTGTGCATGAGCCTCTCTTCTAATACTTTCCTCTACCTCTGAAGTCCTCCTAGACCTTAACTGGGCGCCTTAAGTCAGAATGGGTAGAATGCACTAAATCTCCATGAGCTTACATTTCCGGGATATAAGGGGTTTCCCACCATTAGTGTTTTCATCAACCACAAGCTCCTCCAGGCGTTTCTGATACGTCTTTATTTTATAAAAAAAATAAGTTTTTTTTAATACTGTGTACTTATAGCCTGATAAATACCATACTTCCGTTCTCAATCATCGTTCAAACCAAATGATTAAAATTAGTTTAGGCGATTACATAGTGCTGCTGCATACAGTCCAACAACATAAATATAACAATACTTAATGATAACTTTTTAATAGCCAATACATAACATTTTAAGCTTAAATATATGTATGTGTGGCGTATTAATTAAGTAGTTCAGAAAATATTATTACTACAGATCAACAATTATTTACCACTGACATTAAACTACCATTACAAACATAAACTACCATTCGCACTTACACTGCTTCATTCATACCTGTTTCCTTCCATTCATTCAGTTACAGCAACATTGCAGTACAAAAATCTTGTCAATTTAAGTTTTCATGGCCCATCAATTGTATTACGAACCACTTTTTAGACTTACAGCATTTTAAAACGACTGTGAGATTTGGTAAAAATATTGTTTCCATACAAAAATGTTGTAGGTTACAGCATTATTGCGTGCCATGATTAGAAATATCGAAATGCTGTAAACGACAAAAGTCATATTAAAAACAAGTTTATAGTACTTTTACCACCAAAATTATAAACTTCGATTTTTTTACAACGAGTCTACCAAAGAGGGTTTAATAATCTCTTTTTGTTTGAGATTTATGAATTTTTCTAAAAAAATGCAAACGTTTTTTGGCTCTAGTGAAAAGTTTACTTTTTGAGGGTTACAGCATTATTGCTTTCCAGCGACGACATGTAAAAGAGCCCTTGAGGGCCTACTTGCAGAAATAAATTATTTTATTTTTATTTTTTTTATTTTTAAGGCTGCGTTTCCAACAGATATGTGCTAGGTAACGGAGCGGTGTGCGAGGAAAAAATCCACCAATCAACGTGCCTAGCCTCGCTCAGCGCGGCCCGGCATTGGTGGATTTTTTCCTCGCACACCGCCCCGCTACCTCGCACGGCTCTGGTGGAAACGCAGCCTAAATATTTTCTCTACCCTCATTTATGCCAAGTGGCTGGCGAGATTGAAACGAGACCGCACAATTGGACCGGAACGGGTGTTCCATTCATTTCCCTTTTCAAAAAATAGCCAGCTGTTTATGACGGTACAATTAGCGACAAACGATGAAATAATTTCTGTCACTCATTGGAAGGTCGGCGTTCTGAACTACCTTACAAGGTAGTTCAGAACGCCGACAATCTCATACCAAATATAATTCGACCCGTGATTTAGTAATAACTGTTCGTAGTCAAAGCGATGAGCGTACTATATATTTTGGCACAGTATAATAGAAGTAACTTGTCATTCTACAAAAGGTATATCGAGCAGCTTGTATGTGTGCGCGCCGTGAACGAACGCACTACAAGCAAAGTTTTACGAATGCGTAAGAATACCCCAGTACGGATCGCACTGTCTGCGCCCCGATCTTGAATGCGTATAGCGCGTCTAAACGGCAGAAGTTTGACTACTTGATGATTGATAATTGATGCCGTAGAACAGCGGTCGGCAACCTTTTAGCAGCCAAGGGCCACATAGTAGCTAACGAAATTAACGCGGGCCGCACTTTGTTAATAATTTGTGACTTTATACGATTCTGAATTTAAACGACCTTTACATACAAAATAGCCAGGGAGGCTCGGGGCCGCAAATGAGCTGTACGAGGGCCGCATGCGGCCCGCGGGCCGCGGGTTGCCGACCGCTGCCAGATAGAATGTCATGTCAATGGACTTGCAAGTATAGATACTAATAAAATTATAGAAATAAAAGACTGCATAATAATGAATAGTCAGATAACATAAAGCATAGCCATAACCTTAACCCTCGTTCCACTTGGCACCGGCGCCTGCGCCGCGCGTCCGACCACGTGAACATCGCTTGAAGAACCATTTTCTGCCAAACGTGAAAGTTTGTGAGATGTTTTGATGTTTAGAGGTATTATGGTTCGTGATATGTTCAAAACATGAATACTGTCATTCTCCATACAAAAAGTTGTTCCCCGATATTTACAACGCCATCTATGTATAGCTAAACTTGGTATAAGAATAATATTATTTACAATTATTCAACTTTGCAAGCGTGACACAGTATTTAAATGTTAGAATTTATTTATTATTAGCTGTTTACGAACTAATTGTTACTATACTATGTTTTTTTTTCAATCATAACATCGTTAAATGTTTAGTTTTTTAGTGCCATCTAGTTTTTGCCTGGATATCCCCTTGCCGTCGGGGCACGATCCAAAATATGGAGAATGACAGTCCTCTTGTTTTAATGGTCCTTGGTTCTACAGACAATTCAGTATTCGGCGGTCAGGCTAATATAGACCTTCACGGTATAACTTTAAAGTCGATGGTTGCCTGAAAACATCTGGTGAGGATTAAATAGACGTTGTATTTCGGCAGCTTCCTCCAGCTTGGGGCTCTTGTTTGGATGTTTTGTTACTAAATAACGGAGTAACGATTGAATTGATTGAGTTGATAGCGTGCAAATAGACCAAGTATTGGAGTGAAACAAAGGACATATCTCGGCAAAGAGTTCCCTTAGGACAGTAACGGGAACAACGCGGGCGAAGCCGCGGGAAAATGCTAGTAAAAAATAAATGTACTTCAAGAAGTAACAAAAGAGAAGAAGAAGTAACAAGACAGAAAGACGCGCCAATGAATTTACGAGTACAAACCTAATAGGGTCAATTGCAGAAAAAATTTACCTTTTACTTTTTTGTCTGATCATGGTGTGTCTTATACCATTTTACTCAGAATCACGAGCACTTTTCATTTATGAAATAAAAAAAGTAGTGCAAAATGTCCCAACTTTTCCGGACAAATTTTGAATTTCTCAGTTTTGTTACGCCCAAACTAAATATAGGGGAAAATCGTAACGAAACTGAGAATAAAATAAAATCTCAGTTTCGTTACAATTTTTCCCTATATTTAGAATGCGTAGATAGACAATAACATAAAGCATAACCATAACCTTAACCCTCGTTCCACTTGGCACCGAAGCCCGGCGCCACGCGTCTGACCTTAGAAGGTCGCACGAGGAGCAAATCTGTTTACTCCGACTTTGCCAATGGGTATGATATATGGCAATGTGTCTTGCGATTAAGGCCCCATCTAGACGGGGGCGCACTTGTATGCGATTTTCATTTCATTGCAGCGATTAATCGATCAACTTTACTCATCGTATTAACAATCGAACCAACTGAATCAGGACCCACTTTGCTGACAATTCAAAATAAATAAAAAATAAAATAAAATAATTTATTTCTGTAAGTAGGCCCTCAAGGGCTCTTTTACATGTCTTACATTATTTTGTCTTCTTTTCTTTTCTTTTCTTTTGGCGCTTCGGGTAATGACCTTCTGGTGAGAAGAAGCGCCGGAAGAAACTCACCAGTTTCTCTTTTCATCCTTTGATATACATGAGATTTCATTAATACCTTACATTAACTTAAAAACTACATTTATAGAGATGTAAAGGGTCTCGCTATACGTCCAAACAAGACAAATAAAAAATAAAAAATAAATCAATACTAAAATTAATGGAGATTCGTTTGAAATTTCTGAAAACTTGTAAGATCTATGGCGTATAATGCACTTAGGACGTTTTAGATACTAGTAAAATTACCTCATACAGGTCGGAGACCTATGCAATTTTAACCTTTGTTATCATTGCAATAGAAACAAACTTTACATATAGGTATACAGTCAATGTTTGAATTTAGAGCTAGCTCGCGCTTAGATAACCTTAACTTTTTACCCGACTGCGGCGACCGCTCGTAACTACTCAACGGCACAACCGATTTTGATAAATGATACATCATTGGATTCGTCTTGATGGCGCGAGTGTCGCTGGGTATGAAGTTCGTTAAAATAAACAAAATGGCGGATTTCATGCACTTTTAAAGTGCACCGCGGTCGGGTTTTTTTTTGTAAAAATATTTATTGATGATGAAATAAAATATTTCAATAATCAATGTTCTAAAAGTGCGTCAAATGTCAAGTTGTCATGTCAGTCAATGTGAAAGAATAGAAAATAAATAGTAGTAGCTTAGTCAACTTAAACAATGGCCAATGTAGAAGAACAGAGAGCTCGGATTATAGTCTTAAGTGAGGAAGGCTATGGCATAAGAGAAATATCACGCGAATTGAATAGTCGATACAGTCCGGTCTATTTAACAGTGCACTTAGTAAGAGTCAGTTAAAATGATAACAAGTTCCTCACCATGGAAACCTATCTTCAAGCGAATTTCGACCTACTTGCATTTAGGGGGTTTAGCAAAATGAGCTTATGGCCCACCATTCAGTTGGTTCGATTGTACCTAGGTAGCAGTGTCGTGGCTTAAAATATGTCCTTGGGCAAGCCGGTGCAGATTTGGCGTACATTTTCCTTAAGATCTGTAGAATAAGGTGGTCAAATGCCTGAATCGAGTTCTTTGAACGCCACGCCACTGCTAGGTAGCCCGTATTGAAATCAAAGTCGTATACGAGTTTTCGCCCTGTCTAAATGGGGCTTAAGGTGATTCGCGACACAGGGTTTGCCATACAAACGAAAAAGGAGCTAAGCACAGAAATATATCGAGATAAAAGGAAATAGGTCGTCATTTTGTGTGGGAAATAAGCGTGTAACCCTGCCGTCCTCGAACTAAAAGGCCCCTAATTTGTATGAATTTTCATACAAAGTAGCGGCCTTTTAGTTTGTGGACGGCAGAACGTGTTTCGTTCGCTTGGCGTTTGACGCCAAAAGTGTAATTTAGTGATGTAAAACATTAACTTTCCATTTCATTTGATGGTATTTGAACAATTAATCAGATACAGTCGAGTTCATTTACATCTACACATTTACAGGAACAAAAATATCTGAACACGACCCTATTGTCAGGAGCTATTGTGCTCCTTGTGCTGCGTCTTTAGATATTTTTACCCGACTGTGGCGAAGCCCAAGGGAGGGTTATGTGTTTGACCTGTATGTATATCCGTTCTTATGTCCGCTCGTAACTACTTAACGGCCCGATTTTGATAAATGATACATCATTAGGTTCGTCTTGATGGCGCGAGAGTCACTGAAGTTCGTTAAAATAAACAAAATGGCGGATTTTATGCACTTTTAAAGTGCTTTGCTGTCGGGTTTTTTTTTAGTTAAAATATTTAGTTATTGTTCTCTTATATGGGCAGATATAACTCGACAGTACGTAGATTATCATAAAATGTTGAGTTATTTAGTCATTATTTTCGATTGCAGGTGATATTATTTTTTTTTTTAAATTCTTTTTACTACCCTATGAACAATTGTGTATGGGGAACCACTCTCTTAAGTTTGCCTATCTCGTGCATTGACAACCGCCGAGGTCGAAAGACTCGAATGCACAAAGATTTATAGTTTCAATGTCGACGTGCTTGCCAAGATCTGGAATGCTCAAATATGAAACATTTTGTAACACTCAAAAACTTTTCGTTGCCCTAGGCTATTTTTAGGGTTCCTTCCGTACCTCAAAAGGAAAAAATGGAACCCATATAGCATCACTTTGTTGTCCGTCTTTCAAGACCCTTTATCTCGGGATCGCGTAAAGGTATCGAGTTGAAAATTAAACCATATACTCTGGTCTACGATCCCTTGAATTGAAGCTGTGAAAAAATGAAACTTCTAAGTTAGCGTGATAAAAAGTTACGGCCATTTATGCCTCAAAAAACGGAAATTTCGACACTCTCAAGGAAATCACAATTCAAAAGGTAAAGTACCTTTCTTATCGAGTATGCCTTATGGAAGCGCCACTAGTTTTTCTAAAGTTAGGTTTTTAAGCCCTTCTGGCATATGTGTGAACATCTTTACACATTAGGCCCATCTGGCAACACTAATATTGAATTTGTATTTTTTAAAGTGGGTAGGTTTGCACAACAGTAATTTTGACAGAGGAAATTTATGATTTTCTCAGGGTTACGAAACGTCGGGACTTAAAATGTAGTAATATACGCGATTTAATCCGTTTAAGTTGTTTTATTAATACCGTCTTATACTACAAGGAAGGAAAATCTGAAAACTATACATTTTTAATTAAGTGATAGGGTACTTTAATATATTATGTACCTAATTTTTTTTACGGAACCCTCGATGGGCGAGTACGACTCGCACATGTCCGGATTTTATTGTTTAAATCAGAAACCAGGAAGACTACTGACTATATAGCTGGATTATCACCGGTTACCGGAGTCCGCTTCATGCAAGTGTTGCAAGACCAGCCATTGTGAGTTGTTTTCATAGAAGCCTATGTGCAGTAGACTCCTTTCTAGTTTTCGAAGATCGCACAGTCTTTTACAGTATTTTGCAAAGCCCAAGGCCGAGCTCTGCAAGAACCCTTTATTCTGCAGTAATAGCAGTCATTATTCTTCCTACAAAAGATACATCGCGCGCTTGAACGTGTGCGCGCCGTGTACGAACGCACTACAAGTTAAGAAATAAGAATGCGTAAGAATGCTCCAGTATGGATCGCACTAACACAGACGCGCTATCGAGCGTCCTCCTGAGCGAGCTCCTAAATGGTCGAAGTTGAAGTGAAGACTGCTTGTTCGTCTTTATACTTGAGTAATCGGCAAAAGATATAAACCATCTCACTCAAGCAAGAATCTTGTTGTAGTTTTTTATCGTAGTCAGGTATTAATTTTTAACTTTATTTTCATCAATAGCGCATTTCCATATAGTACCGGCTGCGGAACCCTACAGTGACCATGGTCCAACATGCTCCAGGCCAGTTTTTTTTGTTTTTGGTATACGTCAGTACACTAAACTGTTGTTTCCACCAAATGAACCACCCTCCCAGCAACAAATTAAAACCTTTTTAACATTTGTATATAAGTGTTTTGTTTTTTAACATTTGTTGCCTATTTGTATAAGCATCTTCTAATAATATGACAAATGTAGATAGAAATTTAATTCTTAGAGAAATTTTATTCGTTGTAATAAAGCAGCTGTAAAAGCAGAACCGTAGAAAAAATAAAACAGCAAAGACTACGAACCAAATAGAAATACCTACTTAATTATTCTTTTCTTCTTTATACAGAAGAGAATGCTCGCTGTATAAAGTTGTACACGAGGAAACAGTTCCTTTTCATTTGATATTCTTGAAGGCACATAAAGTAAGTTTCAGGCAAGTTTGTAGAGCGAACTATGGAGCAATAACACCGCTGGCCTAGTGCACTGCAGACAGTGGTTCTTTGTACTTTTGTGTGTAGTGGCACTTTTACTATGGAGCGTTATTAGGACAATCTTAATCGACCATTAACAGCACAATTCACACTTTATGCAAACCATATATATACGTAAATATAACAGCAGTTAGCAGTTTCGTTTCATTTGATATTTTTGCAGGCACATAAAGTAAGTTTCAGGCAAGTTTGTAGAGCGAACTATGGAGCAATAACAGCGCTGGGCTGCAGCGCTGGCGCTGGCGCTGGCTGGCTGCAGACAGTGGTTCTTTGTACTTTTGTGTGTAGTGGCACTTTTACTATGGAGCGTTATTAGGATAATCTTAATCCACCATTAACAGCACAATTCACACTTTATGCAAACCATATATCGTCGACCGTAGGCTGAATTAGCGTAAGGGACATTGTTTTGCCTGTCCCTTACCGTAATTCAGCCTACGGTCGACGATATATACGTAAATATAACAGCAGTTAGCAGTTTCGTTTCATTTGATATTTTTGCAGGCACATAAAGTAAGTTTTAGGCAAGTTTGTAGAGCGAACTATGGAGCAATAAAACCGCTGGTCTAGTGCACTGCAGACAGTGGTTCTATAGCTGTAAATAAGTACCTATGTAATAGAGGATACTTTTATTATGGAGCGTTATAGGACAATCTTAATCGACTATAGCACAATGCACACTTTAGGCAAACGAGATATTAAACGTAACTATAACAGCAGTTAGCAGTTCCGTTTTGTTTGATATTTTTGCAGGCACATAAAGTAAGTTTCATCAGCTATACTCATCCAGTTGCTGCTAGCCGCCCTGCGCAGATCGTCGCTCCATCTAGCCGGGGGGCGTCCCACACTGCGTTTACCTGTACTGTACGCGGTCTCCACTGCAGTACTCTCTTGCTCCAGCCTCTTGATCGAGCAAAGTGGCGCGTCTTGGGAGAGGCCTACGTCCAGCAGTGGACTGCCGCAGGCTGATGATGATGATGATGAAAGTAAGTTTCAGGCAAGTTTGTAGAGCGAACTATGGAGCAATAACACCGCTAACCTTGCGTACTGTCGACAGGTTGTTTTAAAGCTATAAATAAAAAAAAGACCATTTTACACAAATCTTCCACTTGGAACGGATGGGAGAAGAGCGAGCGGTAAAGAGAGCATATATAGCGCGGCCGTGTGGAAAACGTCCTGTTGGTCGGCCTAGATACCGCTGGAGTGATGAAGTCCAGAAAGACCTAAGTGCCCGCAAAGTACCCGACTGGCGTGAGATGGCACAAACTAGGAAAGAGTGGCGAGTTCTTGTGTCTGAGGCCAAGATCCTTTTTGGGTCACTGAGCCAGCGTAGTAAGTACACAAATCTTCCAAAGCACAATCCAAACTTTTAGCAACCCAGATGTAAATGTACTTTCAGGGAAGTTTATTTAATAATAATATATTATTCTAACATTTTATTTAAATAAAAAATTGTGAAAGCTCTGTATACTTTATATAAACTGTACTCATGTGAAGACAGTATGAAAAAGTATTTTTTATGTCTTTCATAACTTCACGCAAAGTTTTTAATAACACGGACATTCTTACCTTGCAAATGTAGCTGGAGAATGTGGATGAAAACTGAGGGATGCCGTACATTCAGGCAACGCAGCAGTCACGCGATATCCAAGCAACTTAAAAGACCCGGACAGTACCAATCCTGCTCGAGACAAAAAAAAAACAATTTTTCTCTTCTAATAAAATAATAAAAACAATATAAAGTTAAACATCAAAAACCCCCCATACAATAAAGTGTTTTTTGGCGTATTTTTGCTCGACGGTGGTACAGCAGCCTTTGTTCAGCCCAATTCGACTCACAATTGACCGATTTTTTTTTAATAATTGTAGTCAAATCCATATTACCTATATCATTTGACATTATTTTGGCGTAATTTGCAGCCGTCAGCCGCCGATTGATCATGTGCATATTAAAATGTATAAAACCTTGTGAAGTGCCTTAAACATTTGGGCAGAGTTTCGAGGATGGCTTCCGTCTTAATGGTCATAACCTTCACACATATTTGGACGCTTCAACAATTGCCAAAAGAGGTACATTTGCCAACTGGCAACGAACCATGAAAACCATAAGTCAAGGTGACAGAGATATGGGTCAAGCTCAGAATGTAATAATTTCCCCTTTCAGTTCAAGTTGGGGTAAAAAAAGACGCTCGTAAACAAAATAAAAGTGTATCGACCGTTAAATCTATAGGGAACGTGCACGAACCATAGGTGGCAGGACTAAACGACAAAAGAGACACGGACGGACAATAAAAGAAACTATCACCCCTGTCAAATCAAGCGGTCAATTTCAGTGATAATATCTAAGTGTCAATGTCAAATATAGTAAGTACTGACGTTAATCGTCCTTCATCGCGATAAATTAACGGTGTTTTCGCCAATGTGGCCCCAGCATGAGAGGGTAGATGATTTAGATTGGTGGCACAAGTTGGCAGCACCTTCGTCGTGCACGTTCCCTATATACATAAAACAAAGTTGGGTTAGTTGTACCATTTATAAACTATAACTCAAGAACGGGTGGACCGATTTTTATTGTCTGTCACATTTGGCTGGACCCCCCCCCCCCCTCCTCACTATGCGTGTGCCGTACGTGTGCGTGTGTGACGTACTATATGGATGTCCCCCTTAGCTTCCATTGTGTCTGTAAATCGATAAAACCTTGGCCAGGGCTGTATCAACGCTGTAAATGGACACTTCTTTGTATTGACATTTCAAAGGCGAGGTCAACTCATCAGGTATTCATGAGTGCGCCAAGGTAAATGAGGCGTGGAGACAATGATACTTTTTAACTGTCTAAAAAAATAAATACGCAATAGTTCATAGGGCAAGTGAGACGGGAAACGTTTTTCGGACAAACTTTTTCGGATACCTTTACTTTATAACAGAAACATGATGTTTCTTTATGTTTTTTTAATGCGGGTAAATTATGCCACATTTTTCCTGTTACATATATAGATACAAGAAAACAGAGAACAATGAGAAATTACATGGCGCTCACCTATGGTCCAGACCAGGAATCTAACCCGGTACCTCTGGATTTCCGGCCCAGCGTTCACCCTTCGACCACCCTCCGGTGGTCGAAGGGTGAACGGGTGGAACGAACAGTGGTCCATTCCTGGTAAGTGGTCTTCCTTTATTTATTACATTCCAATCCATTCTACGGCCCATTTGAACTACAAAAGTATCTGTGTAATCGCCGGTATTTGTTTAGGATTACAAACCTACTTATGCAGTTCGTATTTAAATTGACTATTTTTTCGTATTTAAAAAACTTTAAATTTTGGAGCTTGTAGGTATACTAGAACTACCTTAGAAGTATGATGATCATCATGAGTGAGTCAATCAGCCAGTCAGTCAGTAACTAAAGAACTTTGACGTGCAATAAATAGTTCTTAACTATAAGTTCAAATTGAATGTTATTAAGAACATATATCTAAGTCATATATATCCCCTATATATCTCACAAAATTCAGGGTTCTAGTTTTAGCCAGCACAAAATTACAGGAGGTTGAAAATGGCCTGAGAAAAGGATGGTACGGCCGTGACTTTGTTTTACTCGACTTTTGCCTCGACGTGCCCCGAGATTTGCAAGGAAACAGACGCATGGTTTTCCTAATCTCATATCAAAGCCCAGTTATGTAACTGTGACCTTTTTCAATGGCCTTGGCTTTCTTCTGCATCCCGGGAAGGTCGTTGACCGGTATTGATTTTCAGCGTGCATGGTGGAGGGAGAAAGCTGTATTGTAGGTTAAATATAAACAAAAAATCTTTCATAATATAGATGTCGCCGCCAGCTAGCTTAGTTAGCTGCCTAGCCTTTTCATTAACACACTCCTTATTTTAGGTTAGGTTTGTTAGTCAGCTTGTGTCCCGAGCAGAAATAAACAGCAGGCTTCGTCGACCTGCTGGCGGGTCATAGTTTTGTGAAAAGGCTTGGCAGTTAACCAGATGGCTAATTAAACCAGTTGGCTGCGACATAGATACAAGCAATCAAAGTACATAGTGAAATTAAATGGTATACTCACCTAAGGTCTAGACTGGGAATCGAATCCGGTATATCTGGATTTCCGGCCCAGCATCTCAAACCACTCGACTACCGGAGCACCCCGATTCCCGCTCGGGTCACTACTTTGATTTGTGTATCGATATACATATGTAACATAAGAATATGGTGTAATTACCCGCGTTAAAAACTTATAAAGAAACATCATCTCATCATTTAGTTCTCTAAATCATAGTCACACTACAACAACTAATTAATAAAGATAGAACCGCTTTAACTGTTGAAACAGCACTTTGATTATGAATAGAGTGTCATTGTAATTTTGGCAATATGTCAACGTTTACAAACATTCACAGGTAAAGCGGAGAGTATTGGTACCCAAAGGAAGTAGGTATTCTCATTAAAGAGTGACGATAAATATCGCTATCTGGCCAAGTGTAGACATAAAATGATGTACACAACACGGGAGGTAATAAAGAAAGCCCTCGATCGCATATTTACGTCCCTCGCTTGCAGCTCGGGCCGCAAACTTCTGCGATCTCGGCCTTTCTTTGTATTACCACCCTTAGTTATGTAATGTCCTATTATACCACGCCTGGCCATAAAGTGGCTTTTCCCGCACGCTACGCGAACGGAAAAAGTCGCTTTCTGGCCAAGTGTTGACATAAAATGATGTACACAACTCGGGAGGTAATAAAAAAAGCCCTCGATCGCATATTTACGTCCCTCGCTTGCAGCTCTGGCCGCAGACATCTGTGTCATTCTCAAAAAATGATGTCCGTAGTTAGGGCTTTATAAAACAACCTCTTAATCTTGTTCCTTTGTGTAACGAAAGTTAACCATATAAATGGTATGGTAAGTAATGGTACGGACATCATTTCTTGAGAGTGACCCATCTGCGATCTCGGCTTTTCTCTGTTTTAGCACCCTAGTTCTTGTGTATTGTACTATTATGCCACACCTGGCCATAAAGTGTCTTTTCCACACGTGCAGTAAGTGCAGACTTAAAATGATGAACACAACTCGGGAGGTAATAAAGAAAGCCCTCGATCGCATATTTACGTCCCTCGCTTGCAGCTCGGGTCGCAAACTTCTGCGATCTCGGCCTTTCTTTGTATTACCACCCTTAGTTATGTAATGCCCTATTATACCACGCCTGGCCATAAAGTGGCTTTTCCCGCACGCTACGCGAACGGAAAAAGTCGCTTTCTGGCCAAGTGTTGACATAAAATGATGTACACAACTCGGGAGGTAATAAAGAAAGCCCTCGATCGCATATTTACGTCCCTCGCTTGCAGCTCTGACCGCAGACATCTGGATCATTCTCAAAAAATGATGTCCGTAGTTAGGGTTTTATAAAACAACCTCTTAATCTTGTTCCTTTGTGTAACGAAAGTTAACCATATAAATGGTATGGTAAGTTTCGTTACACAAAGGTACAAGATTAAGAGGTTGTTTTATAAAGCCCTAACTACGGACATCATTTCTTGAGAGTGACCCATCTGCGATCTCGGCTTTTCTATGTTTTAGCACCCTAGTTCTTGTGTATTGTACTATTATGCCACACCTGGCCATAAAGTGTCTTTTCCGCACGTGCAGTAAGTGCAGACTTAAAATGATGAACACAACTCGGCAGGTAATAAAGAAAGCCCTCGATCGCATATTTACGTCCCTCGCTTGCAGCTCGGGCCGCAAACTTCTGCGATCTCGGCCTTTCTTTGTATTACCACCCTTAGTTATGTAATGCCCTATTATACCACGCCTGGCCATAAAGTGGCTTTTCCCGCACGCTACGCGAACGGAAAAAGCCGCTTTCTGGCCAAGTGTTGACATAAAATGATGTACACAACTCGGGAGGTAATAAAGAAAGCCCTCGATCGCATATTTACGTCCCTCGCTTGCAGCTCGGGCCGCAAACATCTGGGTCATTCTCAAAAAATGATGTCCGTAGTTAGGGCTTTATAAAACAACCTCTTAATCTTGTTCCTCTGTGTAAGGAAAGTTAACCATATAAATTGTATGGTAAGTTTCGTTACACAAAGGTACAAGATTAAGGGGTTGTTTTATAAAGCCCTAACTACGGACATCATTTCTTGATACATCTCTAAGAAAAATTGTTTTAATTTTAGTTTTTAAGTTTTGTGAGTCACAGATTTTTTTTTTTTTTTTTTTTACATTTCTGTGCGTTCGTTTTGTGTAAACCATGTAAATGTAATGATAGTTCTATAGTCTATTTCTCGTTTCCCATTTTGTATTTTGACGTTTGGAGATCCTTTACACCTCCAAAACATGTTTTGACAACGGAGGCCCCTTACATCTCCATTAATTTTAGTATATGCCTTTTTATTTTCTATTTTTCTTAGTAATTTATCTTGTTTTGACGCCTAGAGACCCTTTACATCTCTTAAATTGTAGTTTTATGTTTATTGAAATGTATTTAGTTAAGTAGTTGTTTGTGATATGCAATGTAATATTGTCACAATTATTGTAATGTGTTTAAAAGAGAAACTGGTAAGTTTCTTCCGGCGCTTCTTCTCACCAGAATGTCATCTGCCGAAGCGCCAAAAGAATCAGACATGTGAAAGAGCCCTTGAGGCCTACTTGCAGAAATAAATTATTTCATTTCATTTCATTTCATTGAGAGTGACCCATCTGCGATCTCGGCTTTTCTTTGTTTTAGCACCCTAGTTCTTGTGTATTGTACTATTATGCCACAACTGGCCATAAGGTGTCTTTTCCGCACGTGCAGTAAGTGCAGACTTAAAATGATGAACACAACTCGGCAGGTAATAAAGAAAGCCCTCGATCGCATATTTACGTCCCTCGCTTGCAGCTCGGGCCGCAGACAGCTGCGATCTCGGCTTTTCTTTGTTTTACCACCCTAGTTGTGTAATGTACTATAAAACCTTTTGTTCTCGACACCAAAAATAACGTTAATCTTGCTAATACTGGTACGAACAGTAGCTTATAATTTACTGAATCTGTAGGGTTTATCCTGCTCACGTCTCCAGAATCACCCTGTAGTAATAAGGTGTGTTGCGATATTATACCTCTGGTGCTTTGGATGTCACAGAGTATTTGATGCTGACTGTACGCCCTCGTCGTAAATACATAATTTTGTATAATCCACTATTCGTGTCCATATCGGGTTGCATAAAATTTTTAGTCATAATTCTTATAGGCATGACTAATTTCCTCATAATCATTACGCATAACAGTTAATAGTCATACTGTTGTGCCCATAATGTTTTTAACCATAACGATTTAGAGCATACATTATAATGGTCATAAATTTGTCGCGCATAAAAACTTTAAGCATAAGTATTAACCGCCAAAACAGTTTTGCGCATATCGTTTTCAAAGCATAGGTATTAGGCAACCATTTTTAGGGTTCCGTAGCCAAAATGGCTAAAAAGGAACCCTTATAGTTTCGTCATGTTCGTCCGTCCGTCCGTCCGTATGTCACAGGCATTTTACTCAAAAACTACAAGACGTATACTGATGAAATTTGGAATATAGATGTCTTGTAGATGCCGCTACTAAGTTTGCTAGTTAAATAATAATAAATAAAAAAATCTAGGGGGGCACTCCATACATGTAACAGAAGCTAAAAAATTTTTTTTTCAGCAAACGTCTACGTGATGTACATAATTCGATAGTTCTTTTAAAAACATTACAAGGTTTTTATGTACTTTTTTTGATTAAGTGAATACTTTCGGAAATAATCGCCCCTAAAGTTGCATAAATTGTGCCCTTTAACTTTTAAACCGTAAATCCAAAAAATATAAAAAAAAACAGGAAGGTAACGCTTAATAAATACATTCAATGAAAATTATTTTGAATAGTAACGAATAAACCGTTTTGAAGTTATTGCCGTAAAACTTCTCGACCAAAAGGTATTAAGTGCCATCGAATTACACGGCATTTAAAACCTTTTTCCAGTTGTTTATTTTTAGCTTTATTTTTATCTGTAGCACATTTTCTTATAGATACGGCTATGGAACCCTACACTGAGCATGGTCCGACATGCTCTTGACCAGTTTTATTTAATTCTATATTTATGTTCGGTATTGTTGAGGGACGCAGTTTAAACCTAACCGAACCCACTTTTTGACAGCAGTTCCGTTTTGTCGTTAGTCGATTAGTAGAATAGTCGTTATGCGATTAGAGGGACACCCCCACTATTCAATCTCAACAACTAGTTATCCTTTTCAACAGAGTTTCTTAAACTATGGACCTTTTAGGGGTCCGTGATACGAGAGCCGGAGATCCGTGGCTACGCATACGACATAAACTTTCAAGTGCCCTTAATTTTTTTTCTTTGATTATAGTCGGAGGAGTCCGTAAGATTTTTGGAATATTGTAGGTGGGGACCGAAAAAGAGCAAGAAAAGAGTTTCTTGCTCTTTTTTTTTTTTTTTTTTAAAGCAGAGGCTTTACAACGTCTGTGACTCCGGGCGGGCAGAAAAACACCACAATAGGGATGGCGACTCGATTAAAACTATATAATTCTATTTAGTCCGTCAGTTAGATTATGGAAAAATATGGGAAACGTATCACGCTCACAGCATACGCTGAGCCTGAGCCTGTTGCCACAGTACCGACTTGTTTCTTTAAGTTTAAGCTAGCTTTGATATTTAATACGATGTAATTGTTTGTTTGTGTTTCTTGTGGCAATAATTCATTTTTGATTTAATTTAATTTAATTTATTTTTTGTTTTATCAAAATATTAAAAATCGACAAAGTTATACATAATCAAACTTCTGGAGTGGGGGCTTGTGACGTCACTCCTAGGAGAAAATTTACCAAGGAGTGACGACACTCGAAACTTCTTAAAATAAGACGACGAGTTTCTATTTCGAATGACTTCAACTGACAGTTTTATTGAATTCAAGTTACCCACTGTTTTAACATAGGTGGCGCTAGCGGCTATACAGTTGTATATATATTTTGATATTTTTAACACCCCCACTCAAAATATATCTTACACTAATACATATTACAAATAGCAAAACAAATAAAAAGATGCCGCTACACTCTAACGATCCCTAGAGCATTCATAAATTTATAATGCTTAATAGTATTTAAACCTTTTGTAAGTAAATCGGCTGGCATATCAGCTGTGCACAAGTACTTCACATCAACAATATCTTTTGCAACCAAGTCTCTACAATAATGAAATCTTACATCAATGTGCTTAGTTCTGTTATGGAATACAGGATTTACTAACAATTTGTGTGCACTTTGATTATCATTAAACAAAGTAATTTTATAAATCTTCTTTGTGATTTCATATTGTAAGTTTCTTAAGTATACTGCCTCCTTACAGGCCTCTGAAATACTAACGTATTCCGCCTCTGTACTAGAAAGAGCAATACACTTTTGTTTACTACAACTCCAAGAAATAACAGATCTTGACATAGTAAAACAATACCCTGTATAGGATTTCCTGTCATTAATATCACTACACCAATCAGAATCCACAAAGCCCTCAATTTTAACACTTTCACTTTTACAATATTTTAAACCTATATGTTTAGTTTTCTTTAAATATCTTAGGACTCTTTTTGCATAAATCCATTGCTCTTCATTATTACAATTATTAAATTGACTAAGATATGACACAGAGTAAGCAATGTCAGGTCGTGTTAAAACCGCAAGATACATCAGGCTGCCTATAAGCTGCTGGTATGGGTTTTGACAAGCTGAAATGTTTTCTTTCTTACTCTTTAAATTAGCCTCCATTGGAGTGTTTACAGTCTTACACTCCGACATATTGAACTTACTTAATAACTGTTCAATATATCGATGGCAAAAAGCGAGAACGTAGTAACCGCCACTTGGTCAAAAAAATTTTTTTTGCATATTCGGAATCAGCGAATTTTTCTGCGTCGACTGGTCTGGGTCCCATGGCTCTACGACGCTTAGAAAAAACTGGACTACGTTGCAAAACGAATGTATTTTTTTGACGATGCCCACATCTAATTGCTGTAAACATCCAAATAGTAGCAATTTTCTAAACGAGTACATTTACGCTAATTTTGTTTTTTCATAAATCAAAGGGTGTGCCGGTTACAGCGTTGCCGAAATTTTGTTCCGTGGCGGTTACAGCATTTATGCATGTAGTGAAAAAATTACGAACCAAGCTTACTGCAATTATCCTAAAATAAATTATCTATGATTGACGCTTACTACATTTCATTCGAAAATGAATTAACAGCAAGCTATAGTAACGACATTTGAAACACAACGTCAAGTGGGTAGTGCTTGAAGATACAGCAATAAAAATGTGCGCTCGCGGCGATGTGGCTCGTGAATACGACCTGTGATTTAGTCTATCGGCGATCGCCGGAGCGAGTGGGTGTGCGTAGTCTGTGTACTCTGTGTGTCCGTGAAGTGAAATATTTTTATAATTGAGGTGATAGTTGTGTTCAAACAATTGTTTAAGAATTATGTTGAAAACTTATATAATAAGTAATACTTACATACAAAACATCTTTTATAGTTAGTGGGTTTAATAGGTAGTGAGTTTTATATCGATAAAAGTTACTTAAAAGACAATTTAATGCCAAAACTGAAGATAAAATGTAGAGAGTTTTAAAGTTTTCACGGGAATATTAAACCTCATTACCTATAATATTTAGTTTTAGCGGATAACAATATTATAGTCTGATTAACCCTAAGAATATTTATGTTTGTTTTTAGCACGATAAGTACAAGGTTGTGATTTTATATGAGAGATTTTATTAGCCTTTTGAAATGTAATAAGCAACGGAGGTTTTAAGTAATTTTCGTAATTATTTATTTATTTATTTAATCTTTATTGCACAATATAAATAGTACAATTGGCGGACTTAATGCCTTAAGGCATTCTCTACCAGTCAACCAATGGGCTAAACAGAAACATTGTTTTGGTGCAGGGCCTTTAACGTCAATTGGAAAACTTAAGATAAATTTACAAATATACCTACAATATACATACATACAGTATATACTTACACAAATACAATATTATATAATATACTTACATATACTACTTTACGTACCTTGTGAAAACCTCATGTCGATAATTAGTTTTGGACAGCATTGAAGAGATGCTTGCGCAACATGCGCTTGAATGTGAACTTGCTTTGTGCTTATACAGAGAGAAACGTAATGTTTTTATACAGAGAAATTGAGACTAGATAGTATTTGATTATGTTAAGACGGTAATTGTTGCTTCTGATCTTTTAATTTGTAAGAAACCTGCATTTAAAATTTGGAAACATTTTAAAAAAGTATGTTGATAAAAGTTGATTGATCCTTAAGTCGTTTTATTTTCACAGTTTCTTTTTGCCGGTGGACACTTACCACATTTCAGTTAGTCCTATAAAGAACGTAATGACATTTACGTCAAAATTATTGAATCTTAAAATAAATATGCATCTGGTTACAGCATTTATGCTTTATGGAAATAATACCCGTTTCACCATTTTAGTACATTTACTTCTGGCGTTTGCAGCGTTTTCGCGTAACGAAAAAAAGAGTTCAATTGTCGTAACCGCCACTAAGTCGTAAACCAGTCTGTTTTGTTAAATATTAAATATGCCAGTTGAAAGAAAACCATAAGTTATGAATTAGATCCAAATATCAAGCATTTTCGTTCATAAATGAAAGAGTTATGATTTTTTTTCTTGAAATCGAAAAGTTTTTTGGCTCTGGTGTAAAGTTTGCATTTTGGCGGTTACTACGTTCTCGCTTTTTGCCATCGATATTTTTCTTGACTCAAAGTAACAATATTGTTTTTCTTATCAAATTTAACTGACATACCAAGACATTCTTTGACTTGACCCAAATCTTTTATTTTAAAATTATTATTTAACATTTCTTTCAGATGTTTCAATTCTTGTTGGTCATTTGAGAAGATAAGAAAATCATCTACATATAATGTTACCATAGTTTTATAATTACCAACAATTTTAGTATATAAACATGGTTCTATTTTAGATTTACTATAACCATCAGCTAACATACAATTGTCCACTTTTTTATGCCAAGCACGGGATGCCTGTTTGAGACCATATACAGCCTTATTTAATTTTAGAACCTTGTCATCAGGACAATCAAGACCTTCCGGTTTCTGCATGTATATAGTTTCATCTAGGTCTCCGTTTAAGAAGGCCGTCTTGACATCGAGATGAATAACATCTAAATTCAATTGGACCGACAATGCAAACAGTAGCCTTAACGTAGTATGCCTAACTACTGGCGAAAATGTCTCGTCATAATCTACACCATACTTTTGAGTACATCCTTTAGCTACGAGCCTTGCACGATACCGCACATTATTGTCAGAGTCACACTTCTTTTTAAGAACCCACTTGCACTTAACAACAGTAGCACCGCTTGGAGCATCAACAATTTCCCACGCTTTGTTGTCCTGAAAGCTCTGTAATTCATCTTTCACAGCTTGCTTCCAAAGCTCTTGCTCTGGTCCTTGCAGTGCTTCCTTTAGTGTAAGCTCATTGTCTTCATTCAGGCACATAAAACCATACAAGTCAGGTTTTCTTCTTTGCCGCACTGGTAAAACTCTATTATTTTCTACACTAAGGTCTTCTTCAGAGTTTGTTGACTCCTCCGAGGGCACAAAGGTTTCATCATTCATGTTGAAACTACCAGTGGAAACGAATGACTCCTCAAGCTCACTGACATTCTCCGACGTATCCCCCACTTGATCTTGGCTTTCCAGAACTGGGTTCCGCACAGTCTCAACATGCATCTCATCCACTGGAACTAAATGTTCTTGATGAGTATCCTTTTTTTCCATAATGATGACATCACGACTAGTTGTGATACTCCTAGTTGTAGGGTTGTAAATCCTATACCCTTTGACGTCCTCAGGATAACCTATAAGTATGCACATTTCTGACTTCTTGTCCCATTTGTGTCTTTTTTCTTTAGGTATATGCTTCATGACTGTGCTGCCAAATATTCTGATGTGTGCAAGATTTGGCTTCTTCCCTGTCCACAGCTCATATGGTGTACGATCATTCAGTCCAGTTTTCACAGTTCGGTTCTGGAACCTCCAAGAGATGCACTTTCCATCGGGCCAGCAACGTCGCAGTGTACTACATTCAGCAGCTCAGTACTTCTGTTACCTTCGTGAGCAAAAGGCAACCTACTCTGCTTTCCCTCGCAGCACACAACACAATTTGACTTGCTTATATCTGCCCTCTCTTCTAACTTGATGCCCTCCACAGCATTCTGCATTTTATTCATGCTCTGACTATTAACGTGTCCCAATCTACGGTGCCACAAATCTGCCGACTCAACTACTGCAGCCACGAAACATGTTGGTGTATTTAGTTTGTATACACCATTTATAAGCGTTGCTGTAGCTACTAATGAGTTCTTCCGATTGAATATTTCACATCCGTCGCTTGTAAACTGCACCTTATTTCCCTGTCTTATCAGCTGACTGACTGATAACAGGTTTGTTGTGAGGCTGGGAACACATAGTACTTTTTCAATCACTATGTCGTAATCACACTCTTCCGTTGAGGTCGTGATTTTCACATTTCCGCTACATAACACCGGTACTTTATTCTGGTTAGCGACTATAATTTCTTTAGGAAAACCAGAAAAACACGCATCCATCACCCAATGTTCGTTGCACGTCAGATGCAAACTTGCACCGCTATCCACGTAAAAATCGCTTTTGTGAAAGTCCCCGTTAAAAAATACGGCACTAAATGCATTACTTGTTTTCCTTTCACGTTCGATCTTTGAATCAATTTTATCACATTGATTACGATAGTGTCCAAATTGTTTACAATTATAGCACTTGACGTTTCGTTTCTCCTTGACGTTGACAGGTGACGTTTGTGCGCCCGCGCCATCTTTGCGAACCACAGATTTGTTATTTTTGTTATGTTGCCTGCGGAAACACGCCAAAGCGTTAGTCACTTCACTACTTTCCGGTTCCATGTCCATTAACTTAGCTTTAATGGCGTCCGTTGTGATAGGTATGCCCGCATGTTCTATGGCCATTATCATCGGCATATATTTTTCACTCAATCCCGCCAGCATGATGGAACCAATCCACTCGTCGCTTATGTTGAAACCCGTTCCCGACAATTTCTGACCCGCTTCTACAATTTGAGTTACATAGGACGTCATCGATGTACAGTTTTCAAGCCGTACTGACATGAGATTCCTCAACAGGCTAATCTTTCTTGTAAAGCCCGAGTCATCAAATAGTTGTCTCAATTTAGTCCACAACTCCAGCGATGTTGTAACATTCTTGATATGAATATAGATAGATGGGTCGATCGTCAAAATCAATTTAGCTTTGGTTTTGCTGTCTTCTGATGTCGTCACTGTCGTATCTGGCCCTGGTTTTATACACTTAACCATGCCATCCAGTACCAACAAGTTCTCTACTGCAAAACACCACTCACTATAATTTTCTCGACCTTTTAGTTTAGGTACGTTTACTAAATAACTTGAGCTAGCAGCCATGACTTCGAATAGGTAACGGTTAACAATCAATCACTATTTGCACTGTTTTACTTCACTTTTTAGTCCAATCGTAAAACACAAGTCTTTTAGTTCATCACACAATACTTCGCTGATAATTCTGACTATTAACTTGTAAAATAGCAATTTTTAAGCGCCTAGGGCCATAACCTAAAATAAGACGACGAGTTTCTATTTCGAATGACTTCAACTGACAGTTTTATTGAATTCAAGTTACCCACTGTTTTAACATAGGTGGCGCTAGCGGCTATACAGTTGTATATATATTTTGATATTTTTAACACTTCTAAGCAATCTATCCTCGTCATTTTTTGTTTGTCAAACAAAAGAAAAAATACATGTAAAATATTTTTTTATCATCTAACTGACGGACTAAATAGTTTTTTTAGTCGTCTAGCCCATTATTCGACAGTTTACAATCCCGGGTGAAATTATAAGTGTGGTTATTCATAAATTTACGGTGACATATAGCACATGCGAGTGTGTTAGCTCTGTGCGATGACCCAGTTAGTTCGGATTACGATTCGACGAAGCCCTCAATCCGATGTGACTGCACCTTTAGAAAGGCTTGCGTTGCGTCCGAGTTTCCACATAGCAACTTGAAGACTTAATAAAGTGATTCGAGTCGCTTGGTTCGCCAAACGTACATAAAACCGGATAAGTGCGAGTCGGACTCGCACATGAAGGGTTCCGCACCACCTTCTAGCAAAAATACGGCAAAGAACACGTTCCTTGTATGGGAATCCCCTTTTACTTTAACTTAATTTTGTTTTTGTTATTTGTTACATACAAGAAATCAAAGTACAGAGAAAAGTTAAATGGCGCTCACCTGTGTCCAGACCGGGAATCGAACCCGGTACCTCTGGATTTCCGGCCCAGCGACTCAACTACTCGTCCACCGGAGCACCCAGTAAGCGCCCTCAATTTTGCCATCTACTTTGACTTCGGTATCATCCTGTTTTAATAGGATTTAACCTAAACGCCATCTATGAGAACTTGTATTACACAGGTATCTCACCCCCAATGCGCACCTTTACAGCTACGACGATCGAGCGAGAGATGGCGTTAATATTAATAATTTATATGAAAGAAAATTTCTTACATTTTTCTATTATTTAATTTTTTTTTTATGTTTTCTTTTATTTAATTTTTCTATGACTACTTCGATTACTTTGATTACGAGTACTTTGATTTCTTGTATCTATATATGTAACATTAAATGTGGTGTAATTAACCCGCATTAAAAAACCAATGAAGAGACAAAATGTTTCTTTCATATAAAGTATTTGTTCATTGTATCAATATCAATACACATTCTGTGAAAATATCAAACACCAACCTACAGGTACCTAATTAGGGTTACTATTATGTTGCAGAATCTTTTTTGGTCGAATCATCATTTGGCAGAATTCATCATTTGGCATAATGCATTTTATTCTGAAACTTTAAACTTTTCGGGATTGTTATAAAACAAACCTAACCTAGCTTAACCTATTTAACAGGATAATGCCTTAAAGAGTCCTGAAAATTCTACAGTTTCAGAATAAAATGCATTATGCCAAATGATGAATTCTGCCAAATGATGATTCGACCAAAAAAGATTCTGCAACATGAGGTGCACCCACCTAATTAATATTTAGAAAAGTGTGATAGTTGCTTCGTGCTAGACGAACTTTTATGCATTTGGGCTCGCAGGAGCGTGCTATACGTATTCAAGGTCAAAGCGTAAACCGTGCGATTCGTAGTTGGACATTTTAAAGCATTCGTTAAACTTTGCTTGCAGTGCGTTCGTTCACGGCGCGCACACATACAATCCGCGCAATGTATCTTTCGTAGGAGGAAAAATTACTGCTATCATACTGTGCATGCGCAACGGTTATCCGCTTTCCGGGCTAAAATGGCCTGCCCACTGCCACTTCAATCGTGTATAGGGATGACGACTGGCTTAAAATAGTACATTACACAACTAGGGTGGTAATACAAAGAAAGGCCGAGCTGCAAGCGAGGGACGTAAATATGCGATCGAGGGCTTTCTTTATTGCCTCCCGTGTTGTGTACATGATTTTATGTCTACACTTGGCCAGAAAGCGACTTTTTCCGTACGCGCAGCGTGCGGAAAAAGTCACTTTATGGCCAGGTGTGGCATAAATATATTATTCTATTTAGTTCGTCACTTAGATTATGGAAAAATATGGGACACGTATTTTTTGGTTTTTCAAATTATTAAAAATCGACACAAGTAGTTATAGATCTTCAAATTTCTGGAGTGGGGGCTTGTGTTGTGACGTCACTCCTAGGTGAAGATTGTACCAGAGTGACGTCACTCGAAATTTCTAAGCAATGTACCTATCCTTGTCATTCTTTGTTTGTCAAACAAAAAAAAATACGTGTACGATATTTTTTGATAATCTAACTGACGGACTAAACAGTTTTATTTAGTCGTCTAGCCTAATCTGTGAGCTATGTCTGTTACTTTGGTTAATATAATAGTGTGGAAAATAGGGTAGCAACGAAAGTATGCCTTTTAGCTTTCCATTCCCGGATCCATTGTTGGGAATTCGTTTGGTTTCGCAGAAGATGTCTACTTTTACCTAGCTATATAGAATACTAGCAGAACAGGCATTTTCTTTTTCACACAAAAAGCCTGTCGTGAGCAGTTTGAAGACACCTTAGTTTTGTATATGGAGCATTCCATGAAAAAAATCAACCTTTTGTCCCTTACGAAACGCTATGGCAGCTACCCTAATAAAACGTTATGTATGATATTACAATGCTGATAATTAGCTTCCTGAATTTATTTCTCGGAAGTATTAAAACAGTGGTGTCCCTTACGAAATATTTTCATGGAATGCTCCACTACTGAAATTGTTATACCTAGGTATCAATTAGGATATTTTTTAATTAAAGGTTTTTGGGCACTGTCATATATCTATATGCTACAGTACATAAGTAAAAAAAATCTACATGATACATCTCCACACGTTCCTTCGAAAAAGTAAAAAAAAAAACATTTATTTCAGGAAAAAAATTAGTCAGACATGAAAAACATCCGCTGCTTCGTCAACTAATCGCAAGACCAAGCATTATTAGCTTGCAAAAAAAAAATCCGCGACAAGCATTGTCATCGTCTTAATTTGCGGTCTCACAAAGTACTTGAGTCCTTTTACTTGAAAAGTTGACTAAAAACGGCTATAATTTCTTTCGTTTAAAAGACTTAATCTACTAGCGCTTCTTAAAGCGACATTTGAAGAGAAGTAACGTTGCAGAAACTCCTCAGCTACTGTTTTCAATTGAGTTCCTTGCTTGTTTGTCACTTAGTGGTATTAAAATTGCGGACATTTATCAGCAAAGAGCTACAAGTTCTTATAATTTCATAAAGTTACTTCGAAGAAACTACTTAGTGCTATTTTTAGTCCCCTAAACCAAAGGTCATCGACACCGATTACTTTTCCATTGTTCCGGAAAGCAGCGTGCAAAATGCTTTAGTCACTATGAAAGACAATTTTGCTAATGGATCGACTACCCTATAAAACTTCGTAAGCGAATTATAACTTTAAGCCAGAGGGATAAAGATTAATTTCGAGTGAGAAATTGAATCGATGTAATATTATCAGATTGATCAGATTTCAACACGGATATGTCTTGGGATTTGTTAATGGAATATAATTCTATTGGCTACAAATTAAAACAAAAATATTGCTTTGATAATCTACGATATGATAACGTATCAATCAATTAGTGCTAACCCGTTAGGTATAATTGACTAACACGTTATCATATCGTATAGCAAAGCAATATTATTGTTTTAATTAACATGGATTTCCGCGAAGTATCGCCTGATTCAATCAATTTTATTGGCGATTGAAATTGAAGGGTACATTGACAGAACATGTCTAGTCACTTTTTTTTTTTAAATAGTTTTTTGTTCTCCAAATGTAGAGCTCGCAATGAAGTATAACATAACACTTGATTACAGGTGAATATCATAAAATAAAAAAAGTATTGTACGTCACACTATTCGTCACAATATTCGTTAGCGTAGCATAGGCAATCACTAATCAATGTTATGTATTTGTTGAAACATTATTTATAGTATTAATTTAAGGATAATTATTAACGCTGTACTACTAGTACTTTATTCATTGTTTTGTAGATTTTGTTAACTATAAGGACATTCATACCAAATGTAAGTTGTTTATGAATAAATGAAATGACACCTGGCCATAAAGTGGCAATTACCGCCCACTATGCGTGCGGAAAATCTCACTTCCCGTCCTGGAGGAGACGTAAAATGTTGTACTTACCACGGGCGGTAATAAAGAAAGCCTCAGATCGATTTATTGCTCGGCGTCAAATACCTGCGATCAGAGACATTCTTTGTTTTACCGCTGTAAGTAATGTACTGTTTCACTTTTAAAGAGATTGTTACTATAGTACTTAATCCCGATGACTTTCAAACAGCTATATCCAGACATAGAAGTTTTTGTGGCACGAATCAAATTGTCATAGGGACTTAACCCAACGATATTAATTTATCGATAAATATTGTTACGTCCCGACGTTATTTCGGAACGCGCCCTTTGTAAACGTCAAACCGTATAACCTCCAATATACTTGACAGCTCGACAACGCGGTTTTCATGACGTCTGTCATTGCATTACTCTTACGGATTTGCGACAAGGAACGCGTTGCTTGCGATCGGTTTTCCTCTTGTATGTCGAATTAGTGGATTTTGTGATTGTTTTGTGTGCACGAACGATTTGTGTGAACAATTAAGTGCTAGCCTTGTTTTCGCGACGCGAACGGCACATATTTTGGCGTCTGGACCGGCGATTTGATTCGCCTCGGCGGCGACCTGGCCTGCTGAAGACTCCTTGACGAGACTTTGACTCTTTGACTGACCCGACTGTGACTTTACGGACAGAATTGAGCTTGCGTCAGCGGTCGATTGGGTAAGTGAAAATTGTTCTTAGCCGTGTCAAAGTTTCCTTCGAACTCCGCAATCGGGGTCAAATTCTGGACGAGACACCCGGGTCCCGTCTAGAACAAATATTGTACTTTCTTATGACAGTTATGACTATGTGAGAACGTATAATATGAATATGCAACTCGCATACCTATAAACAGTGTAAAGTCCATTTTATTTGTTAAAATTGATGTTTATTTGAATTTTAAAATCCCTAAAAATTATGCGCACAATTTTTTTAAATTAGGTATTATCACTATGTAACATCGATGTGTAGTGATTAGCATTTTAGTTACGTAATTTTTTTTTATCCGGCGAACTTAATATCAACTATGAAACGAAACCGACCATATTATTTGAAACGGGTATCGATAAATTCAATATTGAAAGGAAGTCCCTAGTTAATTGACTTTTCTGCCACCAAAACTTCTATGTCTGGCTACAGCCCAAAAAGTTACTCAGATGACTAGTCATGTTCTTTCCATCTACACTTTAATATAATTGGTCTTGGAAACTTTGGAAATTACTTTTACTAATTGTTAGTTCCAAAAAATGTATATTAAATTAAGGTGATTCGATTTGGTTGGAGAAAAAAAAACAGTTTTCTTAGACGTTTGAAATACTAATGGATTCAACTATTTTTCTTCTTGATGTTTTTTTTTTCGTTGTTAACATTTTTGTTGTTAATTCAGGACAGTTTTGGTTTAACAGCATACAGTTGAAATGGTTTTTTTAACATTACTCTAAATTATCAAAATTCTAGAGTCCGACCAAACTTTCGGTTTCTGTTTCGGTCTAGTTTCGAGGGGTTTCAAAAAGCACTGATAATTAATTATTATCTGATTTACAAATCTGATCATAATATTGACGGCAACTCAAGTCAACGGCGTGCAAAGCGGTCGTCGCTACTTCTTTTTAGCACGCGAAGTACATACTCTTTTTCCTTCTACCTCGATGTATTTTTGTGGTTTCAACCGCCCTTTCCGCTGTGTCACGACATATTTATGAATACGACAACTAATGCGTTAAGTGTAAATAAGAATAACGAGATCCACTAATACTTTATCTATATTCCTCAAATATTTATCCATTTTCATCGTATAAATGAATATTTTATTAGAGAAGAAAAATTTAAAAATTATATGTCTCGGGCAGGATTTGAACCTGCATCTCCTCGGATATCCGGGCCAAACACAGGCGCCTTACCAACTAGACTACTGAAACTCTGTTTAAGTCATCGAATTTTTCAACCAGTCTCTTCATTTGTGACGTCATCCTGGGTGACGTATGTAGCATCATCTACCATTGATTCCTTACAACCCATTTGTATGGCACTGTGGTCCCAACTCGTATTGAGAAATTCACAGTAACGATGTGCTACATACACCCAAACATGATTTTTTATTATAGCATTAACGATTTCCAACGAATTCTAGATATTTTATTACATATGAATATTTCGTAACACAATGGAAAGGGTGGTTGAAACGCTCCGCGGACTTACCCAAAAGGAACGTCAAGTTATTTTCGTTGCATTCACATTTATTTAAAAGGAAGTAACTTATTTGACACCCACACGATTTAATTTTGTTAACGCCACTTAGACTTACAAGATTTACGAAAATATACAAGCATTTATCCGTGGCTTTGCCTGCGTTATTCCTGTTACTATCCCAAGGGAACTTTTTACCGGGATATAAAGTATCCTATGTTTTAATCCAGGACTTGGTGTACTTGCATTCCTAACGAAGGTATTTAGAAATCAGAAATTCACCAGCTGGCAACAGGGTGGCGAAAGGTCTATTTAACAGTAGATGTCAAAATCAGGTGGTGTGGATCTTGACGGCTACTGTCAAAAAGACCTTTCGCCACCCTGCTGCCAGCTGGTGGGTTTATGATTTCTAAACACCCTCATTTCATTTCGATTTATACATTCGTTACCTCGTTATTTAGTGACAAACATCTAAACATCTTCACAAACTTCCACATTCATAATACTGGCACACGTATAAAAATTGTAACATTTTTTTGAAAACAAGCCAAATGTGATTATCTCAATTCGCATTCGTGATATAGCAAATTTAAACACAAATCCAGCAAAGATTTAACGAGTTACTTCTCAAGTTACTTATCCCCGTTTTGTCGGTATTCCTAAAATGAACCCTGTTCAAAAGAAATTAAGGTGCAATTTAATTAGGAACAGAATCAAAGAGATAATACGTCTCTTTAAAGATTCACTTCTCACTAGTCTGCCTTTGACAGCGGGTCTGCAATTTGTATGAGTGCTCCTACCTAGGTCTGTAGGACCAGATTTGTGTAACTTTAGCTCAAATGAGTTTTGAATATCATCGCTAGATTTTTCCCTCGCTTTGTTTGCAAAAAGTCGTGTGCTAGTTTTCTCTTAAGGTAATTCAAATAGATCGATTCATCTAGGTATAGGGAACGTATACGACGGAGGTGCAGCCAACTGGTGCCGCCAATCTAAATCATATACCCAGTTATGCTGCGGCCACATTGACGAAAACGCCGTTAATAACGTTAATTTATCGCGTTGAAGGACGATTAACGTCATTGTAGCTACGACTTACTATATTTGACATTGACACTTACTATTATCATTGACAGCTTGATTTGACAGGGGCGATAGTTTCTTTTATTGTCCGCCCGTGTCCTCCTATACAAGCGACAAAAGGTTAAATAACTTTTTCGACAGCAGTATTTGAAATGTGTTTTCATTTTATAGCTTGATAACCCCTAATATGATACGTCTTGTCTGTGTGAGTGCGATCCATATTGGAGCGTTCTTACCTACGCATTCTTAAAACTTCACTTGTAGAGCGTTCGTACACGGCGCGCACACATTCAAGCGCGCGATGTACCTTTTCTAGGAAGAGAAATTACTGCTATTATACTGTACTAACACGTTCCATCACCGACTAGCATTTTTCTTACCGTGTCTGAGGGTCATTATTTGAGCGTTTCACCCGCCTCACTTTCGTGGACACATTATTGTCGAAGTTCCCTCAGGTTTTAGTCTCATATCGAGCTATTTGTTACATATCCGGGACTGCTGACAAATGCCTTAAAATTACATTAAAATCTGCCGGAATCTCAACAATATGTGTCCACGAAAGTGAGGCGGGTGAAACGCCCAAATAATGACCCATACGTTCATAGTACGGTCATGGTATGATACGGTGAAGTGGTCAGAGACCTTACAATTTTTTCCAAAAAAGTAGACAAATTGGGATTGGAAGTATTAAAAATCCCACTAATATTATAAATGTGAAAGTTTGGGAAGATGTTTAGATGTTTGGATGTTTAGATGTTTGGATGTTTAAATGTTTGTTACTAAGTAACGTGGTAACAACTGGATGGATTGAGATGAAATTGAGTATGCAGGTAGACCTGGTGCTGGATTGAAACAGGGATACTTTATATCCCGGTAAAGAATTCCCTTGGGGCATTAACGGGAATAACGCGGACGAAACCGCGGGTAAATGCTAGTATTATAAATGTGAAAAATTGTGAAGTTGTTTAGAAGTTTGGATATTTTGATGTTTGTTACCAAAAACGGGGTAACAACTGGATGAATTGAACTAAAATTTGGCATGCAAATAAACCAAGTCCTAGATTGAAACATAGGATACTTTATAGCCCAGTAAAGAGTTTGGGACAACGGAAACAAAGCGGGAAAAGCCGCGGCTAAACGCTAGTAAGTCTATAATCTTACAACTAAACTCAAATAAAAGCTATTAATAACTGTTTCAGACCGCTCTTTTGTAAATTTCGCAAACTTTTTAATGCAGAGCTATTTCTCATTATTATGCCACAAAGATTTAAAGAGATGTTTAAAGCATTCCCTTATTATTAAATAACTTAAAACTCCGCCAGGAAATTTCTCGTCATATTTTCAATTTCAATTAAGTTCTTGTCTATTAAAAGTAATCTGAGATCTCGAAATATAAAGGAAGCATTCAAATAGAAAACTTTGTGTTTCTGTAGCTTAGGTTAATTTACATCTAACATCCTGTTTATTATTTAGGGATTGACTAGAGCTGAAGTTTCTTCTTATAAATGGTATTCTATCTAGGTACTACCTATTATTACCTATCTTGTTATACTGATATTATAACTGTGAAAATTTGTGAAGATGTTTGTATGTTGGCACATAAAGAGGCGACGAGAGAGGACGAGGGTAGATGGCGCTTGCGTCATGTAAACAACTGCTCTGTGTTATTTGTGTTTAAAAATATAAACTTTCGACAATATAAGTCAAAACGAACTTTAGTGTGTGGAAAACCGTGCGACTAGACTGTGAAATTGTTATTAGAGTGCAGCGTAATTTAAAAGTGACAAAATTTTGTAATTTTTGTACGTGAACAATATATGACTAATATAGACATAACAGTTCGTTTTATGAAAAAAAAATCGAACATCTGTGAGTGTACAAAAAGAAACGAAATCAAACATAAGAAATCACAGTGACATTAATAACAAAAACTATAAAATCAAATGAACAGTGACCGTTTCAATGTTTTGAATCACCATGGACTTTGAACTCACGAACAACAGCTGTCAAATCTCGCGCATTCACGACGCCATCTAATGTTGACTTACAGAACCACTCAATTGCATACTTGAAAGCATAAGAACAATTTCACACGCCACCCCGTTGACACTGTGGCCGAGTGGTAACGTGCGGTGGTTAAGACTTTGAAATACGACGAGACCCGAGTTCGATCCCAGTGAAAATTACTTTTTGTTTCTTTTAAACTTTTTTTTTTTTTTTTTTCTGTTTTGATTGTTTATTTACTTATATATATTTATTATTATTGACTTTTCATACCACAATGTCGGCCAAACCAAACTGTGCCCAGTGTAATAAAAAAATATTTGGAAAACATTTCCTTGTATGTTCGGAGTGTAAACTCTCATATGATCTTCAATGTATAAATTATGAAAACCTTTATAATTTAATGGACGCTGATCGTAAATTGGCATGGACCTGTCGTAAATGCAAACAAGGAAAGCTATCGGAGAAGAAAACCAGCACACCAAAAAGAAATCTTGCAATCGCTGCGACCTCAAAGCAAGCAACAAAAGTTCCTGCAAAAAAGAGTGAAATGACTTCATCCGCATCTCCCGTGCCCGAGTCACATCACCACAAGTCGACAGATAATATCACGATGAGAAAATATAATGTGCCGGTACAAAATTCCTTCCATTCATTGTCTGATGAGGATGGTTTTTGCAGTTCAATTCTTCAAAATGACACATTGAACAGAAGTTGTCCAGATCTAACACGAAACTATAAGGATGAAGTAGACATTATGAACACTAAGATAACACAGTTACAAGAAAAACTAGTAGTTTCGGATAACTATGTCACGAAATTGCTTTTAGAAAATGACGACCTGAAAAAACAAATATCTGAATATAATCTTCAAATTCAACAACTAAAAGTTATTTGTAAATCAACATCTAAGAATAACAAACAATGCAGCAGCGTAGATTGTAGCAGTAGACAAGATAAGTCAACACAAACCGCTCTTCAATGTTCACAACCAGAATTTAATCAAGAAAACCAACAACAAGAAGAGTCCAAACACAATCATACAAATAAAAGCAAGGATTCCAGTAAAGAAAAAATAACTGAACCCGTGACCTGTCCAAGTCTAACACACACAAAAGGCGAACAGCAGGCCAGTAAATGCAGTAAACGTAAACACATTTACATTCTAGGTGGAAACCAATGCCGCGGGCTAGCTTCCGAACTAATACGTTCGAGAGAAGGTACTAAGTATGAAAAATACACAATATCTGCAGTCGTTAAGCCCTATGCGTGTTGCGACGACATTTTAAAATCATCCGAATTATTGCACACTACCTCAAATGACACAATTATTGTAAATATTGGTGAATACGATCGTAATCCAACTAAACTTACAGCAGAACTTAGTTTCTTCCTGAAGTCGAACCCAAAACCTTTCATAATTGTAATTGGAGTTAAAGACAGTGTACACTTAAATGAAAGGAAGTTAAATGAAACCCTAAACACGTATTGTAAAAATTTTAGTAATTGTCAGTATCTCAGCTTAAACGATGTAAACTTGAATACCTATAATTTAACACATAATTTGTGTTCAAAAATAAATCATATATTGGACTCTATGTATTATGACAAAAAGTTTTTAGCCTTTAATAGAATGCAACCAAAAATTGTAAAGAATAAGTCTAGGATTAGTAAGATGGAACATGCTAAAAGAGGGACAATACCTTATTATTTTAAGAATAAAAATTTACAATTTGCTCTAAGTGGTAATTCTCAAATCGTGAAAAAAGAGCTAAAACAAAAGCTGATAACTACATACTTTCCAAAAATCAGCTTAATCAAACAGGTCTCTCAGTCCCAAGAAGAATGTTTTCGTAGACAATGATGATACTCTCACGATTTTTCATCAAAATATAGCAGGTTTCATCAGTAAAAAAGAATTAATAGAACTGACATTAGATGAATTGGAAGAAAACAATGCTCGATTTGATGTGTTATGCTTTAGCGAAACCTTTGTGAAAGGAGGAAGTGAAAGTAACATGCATATTTCAGGATATCGCCTGGTAGCATCATATTCGAGACAGCATCAAAAAAGAGGCGGAGTCTGCATATTCTGTCCAGCTCACTTCAAAACCCGGGAAATTACAATCTTAAAAGAGTTTTCAGAAGACTATGTATTTGAATGTTGTGGTATAGAGATCCCATCAATGAAATGCAAAATTATATGTATATATAGAACGCCAACTGCTAATTTGCCTCGTTTCCTGCAGAAATTGGAGCAACTCATGCATAGACTCAGGTCAAAAGCTAATAATAATTTAATTATTTTAGGTGATTTGAACATAGACATATTAAAGGTAACAGAAAAGTCTAAAGAGCTCGAAAAAATTGCGTCAGCAAGTAATTTTAAATTGCATGTTAAAGTCCCCACCCGCAACCAATCATGCCTTGATCAAATATTATCTAATATCCCTGAAGCTAGTACAAAGATTTATAATTTAGGTTTATCAGACCATGAAACTGCCCAAAGTATTGCTTTTTCTATCGTCAATAAAACTAAACCAATCTTGTATTGGTATTACTATAAAAGAGATTACAGTGAAGAAAATATCTTAAAGTTTCTTACTTGCTTGGATGTATTAACATGGTCCGATGTTTACAACGAAAGTGACTTGATAAAGGCATTTGCTGATTTCTATGACCTTTTCACTCTATTTTATAATTTATGTTTCCCCGTCAATAAAGTTAAACACACGATTAAACCAAAAGGTCTTAATTGGTTTACTAAAGGCATTAAAAAATCTACAACCGGGAGGAGACACTTGCGCTTTAAATACTATAAACACAAAGGTAAACCAAACCACAACCACTACAAAAACAAATATAAAAATTATTCTAAAATACTCAAACGATGTATTTATCACGCTCAGAAAATGGTTAATACGAAATACATAGCTAAATCGAAAAACATGTGCAAAGCAACTTGGGATATTATGAAAAATACGACTAAGAATAATCCAAATAAGACAAGCATTGATAAATTAATTGTTAATGATGAAATTGTAAATGAACCTACTGACATTTCTAATACCTTTAATAATTACTTCATTAATCTAACCAACTCTAGTTCTGTTAATAAACAGTCTGATACGTCACTTATTAAACCGAATAACTCGAATATTTTCTTGACTCCCACAGATGAACATGAAATAGTAAATTTTATAAACTCACTCAAACCGACTAATTCTACTGGTTATGATGATATACAAACGAATATATTAAAATTATGCAAACTACAAATTTCACCTGTACTAAGTTATCTGATCAATTTATCATTTACAACTGGTACTTTCCCAGAACCTCTCAAAATATCATTAGTCAAATGTCTTCATAAAAAAGGTAGTAAACAAAGCGTAGAAAACTACAGACCTATTTCACTTATACCGATCATATCAAAGATATTTGAAAAAGCCATGCACAAACGTTTAACCAGTTTCTTGCTGAAATACAGAATAATTAAAGCAGAGCAGTATGGGTTCCAAAAGGGGAAGTCCACATCACTAGCTGCTTTTTCTTTAATGAATAATATTTTCCAATATCTTGATAAGAGTATGTCAGTTGCTGCCGTCTTCTTTGATATGAGCAAAGCGTTTGACTTCGTATCTCATGACATACTTCTTGCTAAATGTGAGCTCTATGGGATCAGAGGAATAGTGAACGATTGGCTAAGAAGCTATCTAAGTGGTAGAAGTCAGTTTGTAGAAGTAACTAATATGAATTCGAGAAATATAGTAACTAGGTATAACTCCTCGATCATGGTAAATGCAGTTGGTGTGCCACAGGGTAGTGTTCTAGGACCACTGCTCTTTTTAATGTACATCAATGATCTTCCAGATGTCACTTCGTTCAACTGCACCCTCTTTGCTGATGACTTGTCGGTTGTTATACCTTGTGACAATGTACAAACATATAATGACGATATAAATGAGGTTGTCTCTAAAATCATGGATTGGCTACGCAAAAATAATTTAAAGGCTAACATAGGTAAAACCACATTCGTACAGTTTATAAATAAAAACGGCAAAAAACGCTCTTTGAGAATCACCTATGCAAATGAAGCGGTAAAAGAGTCCTCTGAAACCACATTTCTGGGAATAACAGTAGATGACAAATGCTCCTGGAATGAACATATTGACAAGTTATGTAGCAAAATAAATTCATTTTCGTATGCTCTTTGGCGATTAACGAAAATCTGCAACAAAAATGTTGCAATACAGGCGTATCATGGATATGTATGTTCTTTGCTCCGTTACGGTATCCTCTTATGGGGTAACTCGTATCACGCAAGTCAAGCACTGTTGGCACAAAAACGGTGTATTAGGTCAATATGCAACGTAGATGTTTTAACTTCTTGCAGACCATTATTTAAGGATCTAAATTTGTTAACTGTGCCATGCATGTATATTTATGAAATCTGCTTATTTGTTAAAACAAATCCATTACTATTTAAGACACGTAAAGACACATGTAACTTTAATACAAGAGATCCGAATCGTTTGGTAATGCCAGTAAAGAAAACAAGACTATATAGTAGGAACACTTATTGTATGGCTATTTCTGTTTATAATACCTTACACGGAGATATAAAAAACCTACCTTTGAATACATTTAAATGCGAATTAAAACGTTGGTTAGTGCAAAACTGTTTTTACTCTGTAAGTGAATATTTTGAATATTTCAAATAAGTGTGTCTAATTGTAATTATCCATATTCGAATATAATATACTCTGACATTTCAATTCCTACATATTATCTGATATCGCTGACATTAAATTCATTGCTAAGTATGCTGCAAAATTGTAATTGATTGTGACTTATTACTATTCAACATTTATTATTTACTTTATAGCGTACATCTTACTGTTAATTTGATAATGGATCATGGACGATAACTGTATTTATCACTCGCTTTTTTCTCTAATAACTAATATTTTGCATGCCAGTTGCTGGTAAAATGTGTGAAACCTCAAACAATGTAAAACCCTATACCTTATGTACCACATTTTTACGCAAAATAAAGAATTTTGATTTGATTTTGATTTTGATTTTGATTTTTAAAAAACATACAGACGAATTGAGAACCATCCTTTTTTTGCAAGTCGGTTAAAAATGAGTACTACATGCAGAAGCCTCTCAACCTAACAAAACTGCCGTTCGCGCCGGGTGACCGGACGGAGCTGACCCGCATCCAACCATCTCTCTCTATCGCATAACACGTACATAATATTTAATAGGGAATATGCATGATATTTTTTATTTACTCTAATAAAACCTCATTCATATAACAAACAGTAGGAAAAAAATATTTTTCGAATAACTATAAAAATAACCAAGATATAACACAACAAAGATTTATTAGATCTATAAAATGTGTTCCTCCACGGTTAAATAATAGGCAAGTCGGTGGAAATCGAGTTCTGTTGATACCCCCCCGGTACTGACTTGGTTTAACTTTACATCTCAAAACTTTTTTGTTGTAGGAGAACTGCGTTGCGAGGCTTGCATCTTTTTACATGTAATGTTTTTGATGGGATCTCATTTCTTTTTGTAAGTGGTCTTCCTTTAATTATTACATTCCAATCCATTCTTTTCAATTTGAACCGCAAAACTAACTTGTGTTGTAATCGCATGTATTTGTATAGGATTTCAAACTTATGTCTGCAGTTGTGATTGAAATTACAACATATTTAGGTTTTTAAGGACTTTATAGGCTAAAAACTAACTGTGTTTAAAATTTGGAGCTTGTAGGTCTGCTAGAAGTACCTTAGAATTATGATGATCAGTGAGTCAGTGACAATACCAAGGAACTTTGACATGCAATAGTTCTTAAACTGCACGTTCAAATTGAATGATATTGAGAATATACATAGGTCTTATTGAGCCCTATATATCCCTGACATTTCAGGGTTCTAGCTTTAGCCAGTACAAAATTACGGGAGGCTGAAAATCGCCTGAATAGCTTCGAGAAAAGGATGGTACGGCCGTGCCTTTGTTTTGCTCGACTTGGCGGAGGCACTGCCGTGCCCCCAGATATTCGGGTAATGGCGTAAGTAACAAATAAAACAACGGTTATTTTGGCGCAGTGGTTTATTTTCCGAACTACTGTAGTAGATTCTGAAATTCGTAGGTGCATATTACTATTTATAAATTAAGGAACAAATAATCTTTGAGTGTATGCACTTTGAATCTCCTTTTATTAACACAAGTTCATTATAAAACACAAATCCTGTTCAATCCAACGAATCACGTTCAAATGAACATTTAAAACCATTCGTAAACGCCAAAGCTTAATCTACTCCAAAAAGCTAAAAAACCCACTGAAAATCAAATAAGACCAATTGTCAATTTGCATTTTCTCTTGGACTTCAGTTTCAAGCGAATCTGAGCCTTATTATGTAAGTAATAGAGTTAAGTATAGAGTTTTACTAAGAAGGGAAATCAGGAATAAATTAGAGGAGAAACAAAGGAAAGTGGAGGGTATTTCGGGGATATTGTGTACATCGATTTCTGCGACTTTTTTAAGCACCGATATTGGAATATTCAATGGGCTACGATAAAGAAAAACGGAAGATAATTTTAACAGAGAAGAGATTCTTTATGGCTTCATTTTATAGTATTATATTAGCAACAATTACATAATGGAACAATAATTTAATACGAGATTGGCATTAAACAAATTTCTTTAATTAACAATGCACGAGTTACTATTTAAAGCTTAATTCTTACTTAAGTTTAGTTTACTAAGTAGTTATATTTTATTTGTATATGACCCTTCTAATTAGGTAAAAAGATCCAATATGGTAACACTAATACAGACTAGTGTTGCTAAAGTAAAAAAAAAAAAATTTAAAGCTTACTGGGTCAATTGCTGAAAAAATGTACATTTTACTTTTTTTCTGATCATGGTGTGTCTAAACTGAGAAAAAATAAAATCTCAGTTTCGTTACGATTTTCCCCTATATTTAGTTAGGGCGTAACGAAACTGAGAAATTCAAAATTTGTACGGAAAAGTAGGGACATTTTGCACTACGTTTTTTTATTTCATAAATGAAAAGTGCTCGTGATTCTGAGTAAAATGGTATAAGACACACCATGATCAGATAAAAAAAGTAAAAGGTACATTTTTTATGCAATTGACCCAACTATTAACTGGCGACATATTATTATACAAAAAATATTCCGATAAATTGAGAACTTTCTCTATGTTTGAAGTCTGCTCATAGTGTTGTAAATTGTCTGAATTTTGTTTTTGTTTTGTATAAGTCAGTAGGATGTTCAGGGCAGTATAGTCAGGAGAACGCATAACGAACGCTGTTTGGGTAACAGGTTAGGGGAAGTAATAAAATTAATGAATGAAATAAATAAATATTGTGGGACAATCTTACACAAATCGACTGACATCTAGCAGACACACTACCTCCAAATTTTAAACCTAAACCAAATTAATTTTAGCCTATCAAGTCATATATCGATACCTTTAGACTCAAAGGGCGTAAGCTCCATTAGAGCCTACGGCGTTTACGCCCTATGAGTCTAAAGGTATCGATATGGCAATTTCAGTTACCTTCCAAAGATATACGAACTGCAAGTAAGTTTGTCATATATAAATGTGATTACAAAGTTACTTTTGTAGTTTAAATGGGAAATAGAATGGATGGGAATGTATTAAATAAAGGAAGGTCTTCCTTCCATAAAATTACACAAAGAAATGAGTTCCCATCAAAAACATTACATGTAAAAATATGCTAGTCTCGCAACGCAGTTCTTCTGCAACAAAAAAGTTTTGAGATATATTCGTAGATAATGTCCCATCAAAAACATTACATGTAAAAATATGCTAGTCTCGCAACGCAGTTCTTCTGCAACAAAAAAGTTTTGAGATATATTCGTAGATAATGTCCCATCAAAAACATTACATGTAAAAATATGCTAGTCTCGCAACGCAGTTCTTCTGCAACAAAAAAGTTTTGAGATATATTCGTAGGTAATGTTAAAACAACTCGATTATTTTAGTCAGTAGGTACCTCGATTTCCACACTTATTTAACCGTGGAGGATTATTTATTTGAGAATTATAAAATGTGATCCTCTGACGCTTTCATGAAGTATTTTAAAATTTCCAGTTACAAATAAAGTCTTTTATAACAACAAGCCTTTCTTTGCCGACAAAAAACTTATCAAACTCGGCCACACAGTTTCTCTCAACTTTCTTCATATTGGAAAATTTATTTTACAGCCAATTTCTTGCCGATTCGTCGCACAATATTGCAAAACTACCATATATAATAAAAAGGAAATATAACAGCAAAACAACATAGTTTTTGTTACGTTCTTCTTTCGAAAAGCAGTCTAACGGTTTTACATATCGCCCGGTTCCACAAGACTTAGAACCTTAAAACAATCTCAAATTCCTTGGTCGTGTTAATGAAAAATCGGCCTTATATGAAGGCGATACGACTGATTTTGTACTGATTAGAAATAAGAAAGATAATATATTGCGATAATTATGTTTGTCTGGTCGTATTTTGGTGGGATAAGCCTCTTAAACATAATTGAAGCAGTAAGCTAATTCACAAATTTGCCAGCAATCTCACCCCAAATATAATTTGACTCGTGACGTGATACAACAGTTTGTAATCGGTGGTCATACTGTGGTGGTCCGTCAAGTCGAAGCGTTGAGCGGGCCAATAAATTTTGACTACTAATAACAAACTTAAAATAAATAACTGGACACACTTTTTTCTTTCTTTTTTTGAAGCATGACAAACTTGCAAGTCGTACTGACTATTGCAAAAATCGGACCAGGTGGGGGTCGTGGCGCTCCCTCGAACCAAGTCACCTGGCCGGACCACCTTGAGAGGGTCAGACTAGGTGGGGCCTAAAGGCCTATACCCCCCTCGAAGTGCTGCCACCTTGCCGTGGTGGGGGGGCTTGCGTGTCTCAATGATCCTCGGGGCTACGCCGGACAGGGCTACCCATACCGGACAGGCCTGGGGTGAGAGACCAGACAAAGAGCGGCACACGACGGTTCTCCCCGCGTCCCTCTGACGGAGCAGAGGGCGCAGGGGAAGTACAAAGGGTGGGCGGGCCTGGCCTGAGATGTGTGTGGATCTCACGAGGCCAGGTACCCGCGACAGAGGCACACACGGTGGTGGTGCGCGTGCACCGTGTTTGCAGGAGCCCTAATATTGGGCAGCGGCCGCCTTCGAGCGGCGTGGGATGGCGGGCCTTCAAGGCTCGCGGCGCGACGGGTCTGGCAGTTGCAGTCATGCGACTGCTGGGTGAGTTTCGGCTCCCCGTCGGGCAACCCGTAACCCGCACTGAGCCGGCCGGGGGTGCTGCTCATTGAGAGTAGCACCGCGTGGAAGAAAACCACTATAATAAATTACCCCAATCCCAAGGTGAGCAATCGCGCCGATGGGATGCGTGGCTGGAGGGAGTCCAGTCCCGAGCGTGCGGGGGAGCTCACCCCTTAAAAAAAAGCGAATCATGGAGATCAGCAACTTCAAAATTCTCCGGGCGGGTACCCAATCCCGTTCACCCGCTTCGGCGGGTGAGAGCCCCGTCGTATACGGAGGGGGCAAAAGTTGCTTCGTGGGCCGGCGGGATGCCGGCTCTCGTGAACACGACATTGGCTATGAACTAACGGACTGTTACGCAAACGATACGGATACGGAGGTATTACGGATGAGGGGAGGAAACTCAGAAGACGAGGAGAAGGAGAAGGCCTTCCTTCCACGAGTCTCCTTGGCGCGTTCGCCCGTGCAGGGGCGTGCAGGGGACTTGGATAGTCCACGCATTGACCTCAGCCTGCCCGAGCTGCAGATTTCTCCGTTCGGAGGGGTCGACGTCGCATCTGCAGCAAGGGATAAGCAGGGCCGCTTTATGCGGCATGCGTCAGGTGCGACTGCGAGCGCCACCACAGAAGGTGGGGCGGGACAGGGGGAGCCGCGCGCACTGCAGGCGACGCTCGAGGGTGGCCGTGAGGGCAGGTTCGAGAGGGTCGCCAAAGTTCTCCTGACCCGACTCGACGGAGGGATCCGTGTCGGAAGTGGGGGCGATACGGACGATACGATGTACACGGTGCGGTCCAGCCCATCGCCGGCGACCTCCCCCCCCCTAGTCGCCACGGGAGCCCGACCAAGGAACTTCAAGGAACCAACGTGGAGGGGAAGGCTCCAACGGGCAAGCCCAAAAACCGGGGAAAGGGAAAAGCGCGCCCACGGATGCCGACCCCACTCAAACCCGCGGGCCTAGTGCCAATATCGGACGGGGAGACAGCGGAGGGTGCAGAGTACGGGTGGATGTGGCAGGACCGCCCTGACAAGAGACCTCGCCCATCCGACTCGGACTCTCTGCCAGGCTCCAGCGGAGAAGAGGGGCATTGTTCAACCGGCAGCGGGGGCTCATCACACGCCTCGAAACGCCGGGGCCGCCCCCCCATGACTGGGAATTACATGGGCATGGCAAAGGCAAGAGAAGCCTACAACCGTACCCTCCGCGAAGGGGCTCGCATTGCGGCGGAGAAAGAGGTGGAACAAATGCAAATCCGAACGCGGCAAGGGTTCCGCAAAGACACCCTTCCTCTGCCTGGGGCGAACCCCGAAGAAGAGCCTGGCATACGGGACCTGGGACGGCAGGTCGCGGATAGTGTGGCTGTTATCGACAGGGTGACAGCCACATCAAAGAACTTGAAGGGCACGTACGTCCGCCACCTAAAAGAAGCCTCGTCGGCAATCACGGATGCGTTTGCTGAACTAAGCAAACGCACAGCCACCGAGGAAACGATGCGGCTACAGGCTGACAACGACCGGCTGAGGGGGGAGATGGCCAGTCTCCGCAAAGAGATGGCCGAAATGAAGGCCCAAATGGAGGTGTTGCGTCAGCAGGGCAGTGCTGCATCCTCCCTACCGAGACAGGATAGGTGTTCGAAGACAGTGGCCGAACAGAGTAAAGCCACTACCTCGGCACCTCTGACGGAGGAGATCTGTCGCGTGGTCATGGCCCAGGTGACGTCGTACCTGGACGCCCACATGACCACAATCAAAGACAGTCTCCTCCCGGAGAAGCGGGCGCGCCCTCCGTTGGGTTCCATCGGCGGAGAGACTATTGGGGTGGAAAAAAGGCTCGCGGGCGCTTCCTTGAAGGCCCTGGCCCTGCCTATGGTGCCCGCAAAGGGACCTTCCTCCTCAGGCTCTGTGGGGAGGAAGAAGAAGCCCAGGGAGGGAAGCTCCGCCCAGGAAATCCCGGCTCCGGTAATGCCCGGCCCCGCCGCTGCTGCGCTGGCGCCTGCACCTGCCACGTCGACCTGGTCCGACTCGGCACCGCAGAGGACAAAACAGGCTGTCAAGACGTCGGCGCCTGTCACAGGCCCAGAAACCCACAAAGGGAAAAAAGGCCTGGGTAAGAAGAAGAAAGGCGCTGCCTCGCAGCCCACTCCGGCCATGACAGAGCCCCGCCCGCTACCACCGGCGCCCAAGTCAATGGACACGGGCTGGAATGTGGTAGCCGGAGGGCGAAAGAAGCAGAGGAAGGCCGCTGCGCGTGAAGCGCAGTCACAAGAACAAGCGCGGCCACAGGCGCGATCGCAAGCGAAGGAAGCCCGCAAGCTACGGCCTCCGCGATCAACCGCTGTAGTCTTGTCGATACTACCCGAGGCCGCGACAAAAGGCGTCACTTATAGAAAAGTACTTGCTGAGGCGAAGGAGAAACTAGACCTCCCTGAGCTGGAAATCGAGTCGGTCCGCTTCAAGGTAGCGGTGACTGGTGCGCGCGTCCTTGAAGTACCAGGAGCTACCAGTGCCCCTAAAGCGGACAAGCTCGCTAAAAAGCTCAGGGAGCTCTTCAATCCGGAGGAGATTCGGGTGTCACGGCCCACGAAGTGTGCAGAGCTGCGTGTCGCTGGACTCGACGACTCGGTAACAACTGATGAGATCGCAGCCGCCATAGCCCAGACAGGAGAATGCTCACCAGAAGACGTCAAGGTGGGAGTAATCAAGACTGATGTCAGAGGACTCGGAACGGTCTGGGTTCGATGCCCTATTGCGGCAGCAAAGAAGGTGGCCATACTAGGTCGTCTTCTAGTGGGATGGGTATCGGCGCAGGTCAAGCTGCTCGAAGCTCGGCCTCAGAGGTGCTACCGCTGCCTGGGTGCTGGACACGTGAGAGCAACTTGTCCTTCTGAGATCGACCGGTCAGACCTATGCTATCGCTGCGGTCAGGCTGGTCATAAGGCGATGGAATGCTCTGCCCAGCCGCATTGCACCCTGTGTGAAGCGGCAGGTAAACCCGCGGGTCATAGAACAGGCAGCAAGTCCTGCAAGGCGCCGCCTGCACGCAGAGGGAGGATGAAAGCTAGCGATGGCCCCCGGGTCCCCTCGCAGCCCGTCAATTCGTCCACAAGTGCAGTGGATGGAGCCGAAGAGGGAACGAGTATGACCATCGGTTAAATGGCCCTCAACTTCCTACAGGCGAATCTCAACCACTGCGCCAGAGCTCAGAACCTGTTGTTTCAGAGCATGGCGCAGTGGTCGATACAGATAGCGGTGGTCTCAGAGCCATACTCGATCCCTCCTCGGGATGATTGGGCCGGTGACCTGGACGGGGTTGCTGCTCTCGTGACGCAAAGCGCCGCAGGCTCAGCGCCTTTTCAAAACGTCACAAGGGGTCACGGGTACGTGACTGCGACCTGCGGAGACTCAGCCATAGTAGCATGCTACTTCTCGCCTAACAGACCCTTGGCCGAGTTTGAGCTATTCCTTGTTGAGCTTGAAGCGGCGGTGCTCCAGCTGCATCCCACTCCCGTTCTTGTGGCTGGGGATTTCAACGCAAAGTCCACGGCGTGGGGCTCCCCAGTGACGGATGTACGTGGTCAGTGTTTGGAGGAGTGGGCCGTGGCTTGCGGACTGGCTGTACTCAACCGGGGATCCGTGAACACGTGTGTGCGTCAACAGGGGGGTTCAATAGTGGACATAACCCTCGCTAGCGCTACCTTGGCACGCAGAGTCCGGGATTGGGAAGTGCAAGAGGGCACGGAAACGCTCTCGGACCATCGCTATATCCGATTTACTGTGGCGACGCCTTCGGCTTCCCTCGCTGTCTCGAGTCGATCCCTTAGAGGGGACGGCCCCCGCTGGGCCTTGAAGCGGCTCGACCGAGAGGTGTTGGAGGAGGCGGCTATAGTGCAGGCATGGGCACCAGCGCCGGAAGAGCCCATAGACGTTGAAGTCGAAGCTCTATGGTTCCGAGAGCACATGACGGAGGTGTGCGATGCAGCAATGCCACGGGCGAAAGCTGTTCCTGCCAAACGCTGCGTGTATTGGTGGTCTCCAGAGCTTGCACAGTTACGCAGTGAGTGCATAGTTGCGAGACGCCAATATGCTCGGCAACGACGACGTCGACGGCGTGACGAGTTGGTGGAAAGAGAGCTGTACGAGGAGTACAAGAGCAGGAAAGCGGCCCTACAAACTGCCATCGGGAAGGCCATTGACCACTCTCGAGAAGAGTTTCTGGAGACTCTCAACAGCGACCCGTGGGGGAGGCCTTACAAACAGGTGAGGCAAAAGCTTCGACCTTGGGCCCCCCCATTAACGCAAAGTCTCCAACCTCGACTGCTGCAATCGGTGGTTACAGCTCTCTTTCCACACAGAGCACCACACTTTCCACCGCCCATGGTGCCACCACCAGCGGACGGGAGGCAACAGGAGGAGGATGAGGTGGTACCCCCTGTGACAGAGGGCGAATTGGGAGCGGTAGTGTTACGGCTACGGGCCAAAAACACGGCGCCCGGCTTGGACGGGATTCCTGGACGCGCATGGGTCTTGGCTATGGAGGCTTTAGAACCAAGACTGAGGAACCTGTTCAAGTCCTGCCTGGAACAGTCCTGCTTCCCGAATATCTGGAAGACCGGTCGGCTGGTGTTAATAAAAAAGGAGGGGCGTCCGGCTGATTCACCATCAGCCTACCGGCCGATCGTGCTGCTTGACGAGATCGGCAAGCTCTTTGAGCGGATCATCGCAAGCCGTCTCATCAAGCACCTGGACAGGGAGGGACCGGACCTAGCCGACTGCCAGTACGGATTCCGCAGTGGCTGTTCGACCGTGCACGCAATCTTGCGTGTTAAGCAGGTGGCAGAGGAAGCAATCTCCCGGGAGGAGGTCGTCTTGGCGGTGTCGCTAGATATCGCCAATGCCTTTAACACCCTCCCCTGGGGATGCATAAAAGAGGCGCTACGGTTCCATCGGGTGCCCCCCCACCTGAGCCGAATAGTGGAGGCCTACCTCTCGGAGAGGTTTGTGGCCTTCCCCGGGCAACGGGAGTGGGGGCGCTGGGAGATGGTGTGCGGTGTTCCACAAGGGTCGGTTTTAGGGCCACTCCTGTGGAACATCGGATATGACTGGGTGCTGCGAGGGGCAAACATGCGCGGGGTGGCAGTCACGTGCTATGCGGACGATACGCTGGTGACGGCTAGAGCGGCCACTTTTAGGGACGCCTCAGTGCTGGCGACTGCTGGAGTCGCTCAGGTGGTCGGGCGGATAAGGCGTTTGGGGCTGGAGGTAGCTCTAAATAAATCCGAGGCTATTTGTTTTCACGGCCCTCGGAAAGCACCTCCAGCCGGATCGCATATAGTGGTGGGAGGAGTCCGGATCGCTGTCGGGTCGACGATGCGATACCTTGGCATCGTCCTCGACAGTCGGTGGACCTTCCAGGCGCACTTCCAGCGCTTGGTTCCCAAGCTACTTGGCACGGCTGCAGCTCTAGGGCGTATACTCCCTAACTTGGGAGGGCCCAAAGCTTCTTGCCGACGACTGTATATGGGCGTAGTACGTTCGATGGCCCTGTACGGAGCCCCCGTGTGGGCCGATGCCCTTAATAGCCGGAAAATCACCCAACTGCGCCAAACGCAGCGAGTGATGGCGATAAGGGCTATACGGGGCTATCGAACGATATCCTCGGAGGCGGCATGTGTGCTGGCCGGGTCCTTACCTTGGGATCTAGACGCGAGGGCCCTTGCGTCAGTCTTCTTCTGGCGCGAGGAGGCGCGAGCCCGAGACTTTTGGCCAGCACCGCAAGAGGTCCTAGCCAAACGAGAGGAGTTCCGCCGTGAGGCGATCATGGAGTGGGGGATAAGGCTGGAGCATCCAAGCGCAGGCATCCGCACAGTGGAGGCGGTCCGGCCAGTTTTACTACAGTGGCTGGACCGGGAGCACGGTGCTCTCACCTTCAGACTTGTGCAGGTACTCTCGGGGCACGGCTGTTTCGGGAGATACTTGCACAAAGTCGCCGGAAGAGAGCCAACGGAGGAGTGCCATGAATGCGGGTGCCCGCAAGACACGGCGCAACACACATTGGAGGCATGCCCAGCCTGGGCGCAGCAGCGTGCCGGCCTGGTGGCAAGTATCGGGAACGACCTGTCGCTGCCAGCTGTGGTCAGATCCATAGTTGACAGCGACAGGGCGTGGCAGATAGTCCTCTCCTTCTGCGAGGAGGTGATGCGGCTGAAGGAGACTGCGGAGCGGGCCAGGGAGGACGACGAAGCGTCCGACCAACGGCGCCGCAAGCGCGTTGGGCGCAGACGGCTGGCGCACGATCGCCGCCTGCCCCCGTAAAGAGGATCCCCGGGTGACAGTCACGGGGACGGCTGCCACCCATCGGAAGAGGTCCTCGGGATGAATGGGCGTGCCGGGAGTCCGGGCACGCCCCCAATCGGTGAAAGGGGGAACACAGAACCCTCCAGGGATGGGTCTGTAAAGGGACAGCTGCTGGCGGAGTTGCGGTAGATTGCGAAAGTGTACCCGGGACTCCGCCGTCCAAGGCAGCGTGAAGGACACCCAGGTTTTTTAGTCGGTAAGAATCCGACATATCCACGCCGTCTCCCCGTGGCGGCGTGGAATCTTATGCAAGATTTTTCCTGGTTAAAAAAAAAAAAAAAAAAAAAAAAAAGGTGGGGCCTAAAGGAGGCGGCGGAGAGAGAGCAAGAGGACGATCCCCTCTCGCTCCCTATCCGTCGAAAAAGGATCGGGCGGAGGCGGGCCGCGTATGACCGCCGCTTGCCGCCCTAACTGGGACCTCGGGCAGGGGATCGGGGGATCACCTGCCTGACGAGAGTGTCCCGAGGCGGATAAGGCGCACAAAGCGCACGTTAGGAAGGACAGTGGCAAAAGCCGCAATAGCCGGGCTCGAAAGGGCGACACGCGCATGGTAGGGCCGAGGTAAGCGCCAAGCGTTCCCTTAGCCCTACCCCAGGCGGAGCGGTAGGCCCTAAGGGAGGAGAGTCTCACATAACTCCCGATCCCCACCCGGGGTCGGGATTATGCGTAACGCATTTCCCCTGCCTCGTAAAAAAAAAGGTGGGACCGGGATCGAACCAGGTCGCTAATCCCGGACCACCTTAGCCTACAGCTAACAGAAACACCTATAGTAAGCTAGTCACTTTGTACTTAAGAGCAGCACGCACACATCAACTTGCGTTGTAGCCTGCTACGAGCAGCACGCACACATTAACCGGCGTAGTAGCCTGTTACGAAGTCTCACTCATCGAAGTTTATTAAAGGCTTTTGTTTTTTTTTGAAGCCTGACTTACTTGCAATCCTTACTGGATGTAGCAAAAATCGGACCCGGTGGGGGCCGTGGCGTTCCCAGGGGTCGAACCAGGTCGCTGGCCGGACCACCCTGAGTGGATCTGACAAGGTGGGTAAAGGCGCTTGCATGTATCTGTTAGCGAGGCTACGCCCGGCTATTTATCTGAAAGTCGATAGTTAATATTGGCTACGGATCAAATTATATTAGGTCGATATTGACAGTGCACTTATGAAGTACCTCACAGGGATTGCCTGTCATTTTGAACATGTTTATTGAAAACGATCCATATTCATACGTCGGCATTGTGCGGGTTGAACGATTTTCCGTTTTTGTTCGAAATTAAACTGAGACGGTGTGTTGGGAGATTTTTCTTTGCCTATTTATTTTGCATATTTGTGCATTATAAAAATAACGTAGAAATACTAGCGCTTATCCGCGGCTCTGGTTGCCTGATTCCCGTTATTAAAAAATAAATAAAAATAAAGTTGTTTATTTGCCGAAAGTGTACATAAAATAATGTTTACCTGTGACCGCCACACTAGGCCAGGCCTGTCTCGTGGGGTCAAATTAAAAATTACCAATGACTTATTTTGTTGATTTCTACGCTGAAGTAGGTATTGAAGCTTGAAGTATCAAGGGAACTCTTTACCGGGATATAGAGTGTTTTATATAAGCCAAGACTATCGATTGACTTAAGCTCTTAAAATACCAAATTTTAACTCAAGTTTCACCGTGTTATTACTTAGAAACAAACATTCAAATTTCAGAACATCTTCACCAATCACGTTTATGAAATTCTACATTTTTTTTATATTGAGTGATAATCGCGGGAACCAAAGACATGAATATTCTTAAAACATAAACAGTAAATTATGAATTAGCTTTATTGTTAGCGTCTAATTAGTCATGTCAGCGCCAACGGTACTGTGCAAGTTTAAATGAGCCCTCAGCGCTTTGTAGGTCAGCTTCGCATTCAGAAGCGCTGAAATTGCACGCTTAAATCCCGGTTTGTTCTGTGCTCCAGCGTCCGTTATTATATATACGTCAAAATTATAATGGTAATGCAAATGTACTCAGTGAATAACTATTATTTATAAGTAGCGTTTGCACGTGGCTTTGCCTGCGTCATTCCGGTTTTAGTTCCAAAAAAGCTTCCTACCGGAATACAACGTACATGTTACTACTACTAGTTGTATGCTAATAGGGATGGCGACTGGGATAAAACTATTATATCATTCTATTTAGTCCGTCAGTTAGATTATGGAAAAATATGGGACACGTATTTTTTGGTTTATCCAACTATTAAAAATCGACAAAGGCATAGATCATCAAACTTCCGGAGAAGGGACTTGTGACGTCACTCCTAGGTGAAAATTTTACCAAAAAGTGACGTCACTCGAAGCTTATAAGCACTGTATCCTATTTTTTTTGTCAAACAAAAGAAAAAATACGAGTACAATTTTTTTAATAATCCAACTGACGGACTAACCAGTTTTTTTAGTCGTCTAGCCTAATATTTTGTTACCGCGTTATTAAAACACAAATATCCAAGCATCCAAATCACAAACCGGGATTTAAGCGTACAATTTCAGCGCTTCTGAATGCAAAGCTGACCTACAAAGCGCTGAGTGGTCATTTAATCTTACAGCGCTTTCGGCGCTGATATTCTTCTGCTACTAACAACTAACGAGGCAAACTTATGATCTGTGATATTATTTACTAGCATATACATGCGACGACGCCCGTGTTATTCACGATAAAACCCAAGGTAAAAAGTGTTACAGACGTGTTTAATATGGCTAAAGGGTAACGCTTTCGCCATAATCCAAATTTAACCCTGCAATGGCCAAATCCTGCTCATATTTAAGCTTATCTAAAGCGCCAAAGTCCCAAAGCAATTACGAAGACGCACGAACGCCCAGATAGAATCTACACGATGCGTAATTTGCGAAACGACTTTAGAACTTTGTATGAATAAGATAATCGAATTATGCAAGATGAAAACGTTATGTAGAGAGATGCCGCTTCCATTTTGAATGTAGTTTCATAGTTTTGTTCTTGAATAGCGATGTGAGGAACTGTTATAGAAATAGCATTGCATGTATTCTATGTATGTATGTAAACACTTTATTACACAAAATAAGACAAAGTACAGTTCAGGCACAGTATTTATAATAGCAGTCATTTTTTTTCCTACAAAAGGTACATCGCGCGCTTGAATGGATACGCGCCGTGTACGAACGCACTATGTACAACCAAAGAAATAAGAATGCGTAAGAAAGCTCCAGTATGGATCGCACTCAGAGACGCGCGATCGTGCGTCTGTGTAAATACGTGTCGCGCGCTCCTAAACGGGTGCGTCCCACGAGATATAACTACATAATATCGATACCTTTGGGTTCAATTGGCGTAAAGGACAAAACGCTGGTTTTGAGGAGAAGCAAAAAAACATTTTATTTTACAAAAAATGGCTATAGTTTTTTTGTTTCTCGACCTATATTTTCGACATGTATATGAAAAATATTTGAAATGCCCGTATCTTTAACCTGTGATGGTAGTTCTAGCTGTAAACAATGTATTATGGAAGTTAGATGTCCTTTACAACTGGTAAAAATGTTATCAATGTCATTTACACCCGTGACTTTTTTGGGCATTTGGAAATGATGGGGTTGTAAATGACAATCTCAGATGACTTTGTTCCAATTTTGGGGCGTAAAGTTAACAGCTATGTAATAAAAATTGACAGTTTTCAACTTAGTTTACCTTAAAGAAACTTGAAAAATGTATAAAAAGATGATAAATTCAGCTAGGCATAATAACTACCATTAACGGCGGGATATTTACCATGTATGTTTGTTTTTGTGAGTTCCCGATATTTCGGCACTGTTGCAAGCGCCATTATCACGGAGTAACTGACATGCAGCGAGTTTTTAGTTGTAGTCTACCCACACACCATAGCGATCTACCCTCTTTCGGGTTCGCTTCGTCCGCGCGTTATTCATACTACTACCGTCCGCATTCTCACTTGGAACTCGATCACGTTCACGACACACAACACTTACAGTATCACTTCGCGTATTTACTCCTGAACATGTCTTTTTTCCCTAGGAGAACTTACGGATCACTGGATACCAGATGCTCGACAGTTGAAACCCGTCTTCCCGGTTGAAATTTTTATACTTGAGGATTTTGATAGCTTCCTTAACCATTCTGCGAGCGAGAGGATCTATGGGTTGTGCAACTCAATCCAATGATTCGTTTCCGCGTTCAGAAGAGGTTCAGCGATTGCCGATTTCCGAGGTTCGTTGTTTTTAAACATTCGGATGTGCTCCTTTATACGGCATGAGATAGTGCGCTTATTCTGACCTATGTAAGAGCTACCACAGCTGCAGTTAATTTTGTAAATACCTGGGCATTCAAGCGGAAAACGGTCCCTTGGCGTACGTAGATATTGTGCCAGTTTTCTGTGGGGAGTGAAGACAGTCTTCACCAAGAACTTCTTTAAAATATTGGCAACTTTATCTGTCACTCCCTTTACATTTATGGTAGGTACGCCGGTTGTTGTTCAACTTTATAGTCCAGGTGCTTAGGCAAAACGGTGCGTCTAGGTAGTATAATCCGCCCATTATAACCATTTCTCTGTAGAACGTTCTTTAAATGTGTCAATTCACTACCCAAATGATCCTCGTCACATAAATTGTATGCGCGGTCAGTAAGTGACGCTACTACAGAGTACAGTTGGCGAGGGTGGTGGGATCATTTGGGTAGTAAATTGACATTTTAACGCAGGGCAGCTTGTGGCGAGCTGTTGGGGAGTAGCGACCCCACGTACCCGAGTGCTCCTGGGGGTCCATAGGGAGGGTTCATGGGTAAGAGTGTAAGGACCTCCGCCTCTGGCTTGCCTTAACCGGCCGTTCAGAGTGGAGTCGCGAGACCTATATGCTCCAGGCGTGGAAGTGTTAAAGGGCATAACGCCGCGGTACCCTCGGAGAAAGCGCAGCACACCTCTCGACACCCTGCAGCCCTCGGCACCGGTGTTATTTATTTAACAGGGGGAAAAAATATTTGAAATGCCCGTATCTTTCCCATCAGCGGAGGGCAAGTCACGGTCTGTCAGTGCCACGAAAGCCACGAGACACTTTTCCTGACAGGCGCCGTCATGTCTCAATCCATAAACCAGTATTTAGTCCATATTTCCACCGCCATAGCCCAGTAGAGTTAGATTCCATCAATCAACAATAGTCCTTGCATCTGGCGGGGGCTGTCTCTGCGTGCGTCCCATGACACGGGCAGGGACAGCATCCGCTGGGTGTACACTTTGCCTTTCATTAAATTGTCGAAAAGGCCTCTACGCGTTGGCTCCGGCTCCGCGCACGCCTCCCAAAGGGCCGGGACACCATTGTCTCGTGTACGGGAAAGACATACAAATAATAATTTATTTATTTCAGGCATCAAAGGCCCATAGATAAATACCTTACAAACTAACATACATATCACATTACAAAATAAACTTAACAACTTAATAATGTCCTACTAGTGTTTTACTCTCTTCCAATAGCACTAAATCATAATAACGGAAGTGACATAGTGGCTAATGATTATCGACATTAGGATGTCAATCATTAGGACGAGTACGTAGTGAGTAAAACACTGTTAATGTAAACAATAAGTATAATAGTATGAAAAATAATGAATTCATCATCTTTTTCTACATTATTCAAGTCTCTATAAGGAAAACTAAGTTGAACACTGTCAATTTTTATTACATAGCTGTTAACTTTACGCCCCGCAATTGGAACAAAGTCATCTGAGACCGTCATTTACAACCCCATCATTTCCAAATGTCTAAAAAAGTCACGGGTGTAAATGACATTGATAGCATTTTTACCAGTTGTAAAGGACATCTAACTTCCATAATACATTGTTTACAGCTAGAACTGCCATCACAGGTTAAAGATACGGGCATTTCAAATATTTTTCATATACATGTCGAAAGTATAGGTCGAGAAACCAAAATACTGTAGCCATTTTTTGTAAAATAAAACTGTTTTTTGCTTCTCCTCAAAACCAGCGTTTTGTCCTTTACGCCAATTGAACCCAATTAAAGGTATCGATAGTTTAGACCCTTACGATTACGTGAATTGCTTTTATTTCAGAATTAAGACACACATTTGTGGCAGTAAATGCCAAAAATAAAGGCTAATCCCTATACAACCCTGCTCTTCTTTAAAAAATGTGCTATAATTAGATTTAAGGCAGGTCTTAAAGGACAAATAAAAGACTACTTGCCCTTTACAGCCCTGTTCGATTTATCAAATTACGGTATGTAAACAAGTATAATAATTTGAAGGCAGGTCGTAAAGGACGTGTAAAAGAATACATGCCCTTTACAACCTCCTTAATTCTATCAAATAATGGTGTAATCATTTTTTAAGCAGGTCGTAAAGGACAAGTAAAATAATACCTGCCCTTTACAACCTTATTCGGTTTATCAAATTACGGTATTATAATTTAAAAGCAGGTCGTAAAGGACAAGTAAAAGAAAGCATGTCCTTAACGCCCACCTCGACTATGCGCTTATGGAAAGTAATCATGAGAAATGAAGGGCTTAAAGGACAACAAGAAAAAAATAGGTCATATACGACAGTATTCATATTTACCGGCGTACTTTACGATACACCTTTTAATTCGTATTTTATAACTTGACACTTACGTCCCCTAACCTGAGCTAGTTTTGCGAAAACGATGAATAAAAACTGGGTCGTAAAGGCACTTTTTTTAAAGATATCGAAATTTTAACTACACAGAACGGTAGAGCTTGAAATTCTGAACAAAACTGTATATATAACTCATTTTCGCCAAAATGTCCTTTACGCCAATTGAACCCAAAGGTATCGATATATAATTTCATATTAATAACGTTCACAAGATATAATGAACGTTTGCTATAACATCAAAATCAATATTTTTATTAGGAATAACATTTAATTAAACTAATACTCATTTGGTATAAAGTTTTTTTATATAACATTCAAATACTCTAAATTCAGTTTATATAACATGCATAACACCGTTGTTAATTTGAAAAGTAGGTTAGGTTAAGTTAGGTTTAGGTTAGGTTTGGAATTGCGTCCCCTAACAAAAACGAACTGTTGGCAGAGAAACTATACTTATGCATTATGGTGTTAGATGTATTGTAGAATATACATTATAAAGCTGAGATATTGTGAACGTTATGCATAATGATGGTTATATACAATGATATTATACTTAACAAACGTTATGCTTAATAAAAATAGATAATTTGATATTATAAAAAACGTTCGTTATACACCTTGAACCGTATACAAAACAAGCTTATACAATATGAGCGTATATAATATGAATATTATAGTATTAGTTCTTATATCTTTTATTACTTACCCCTCCTAAACGGCCACTGCTTTTTATTACATAGCAGATAGATAAATAAATGCATTATACAGTTAAAACTTGTCTCGTTTTGATATTTCAGCTATTCCCAATAAACAGCCTTCGTTTTATTTAATCCTATATTTATATTTGAAATATCTCGAAACATCATGAAAATATCGGTTTCAATAACAGTTCTGTTTATCCAGACATCTTTATTTACGACATTTTCTGCCCAAATTGTATTTCGTTTATTTCTCAAAGTTATATTCGGATGCCCAGTGTAAATGGATGTAAATTGTAGACCTTTTTAAGAGCATTCACAGTTTCCATAATGCCGTTTGTTACTTGAGTATTATATTCCAAGTATCGTCCGATATTACAATAGACATTTTATTAAATACCTCAAAAGGAAAAAGGAACAATTATCAAAGCGACAATAGTAGTAGATATTAAATTTTTCTCTTTTAATGAAATTTTTATTAGAAGAGAAAAATTGAAAATTATATGTCTCGGGCAGGATTCGAACCTGCATCTCCTACGGCTATCCGGGCCAACACAGGCGCGCTACCAGCTACGCCACCGGAACGTTGCCCAAGTCAACCCAAGTAGCACACAAGCTGTATAAAAGCTTATACAGCTATTATACCTCCAGTTTTGGGCGCTATAAGAGCTGTATAAGCTTTTATACAGCTTGTGTGCTACTTGGGAAGTCGTGTCAAGTTGCCAAATAGTAGCAGAGATAGGTATTACCTATTACTTTGTTAGACCGGTAGTTACTACTTACAGAATAGTCGGACGTAGCTTTGCTAACATATAGGTAACTGAAGCATCTGTATTAAGCCGGTCGCTTTGTACTTACGAGTAGCAGGCACACAGCGTTTTTTTTAAAGCCTGACTAACTCTCAACCCTAGTGGGCGTAGCGATAGTATGACCGGTCGGCCGGGCGTTCCCTGGGGTCGTACCAGGTCGCTAGCCGGACCACCCCGAGTGAATCGGACCAACCAGCGTTAAGCGACCGGCTTACAAGAGGTGCTTGAGTCACTCGTACCTGTTAGCAGTGACATAGCTTGGGGGATGCCGGGGGGCCATGGCCTACGAAAGGGGTCAGCAAAATTCAGGGCATGACCTTTTTTCAGCCATTTTGTGTAAAATTCGGCAATGAATGGGTAATGGGCAGTATAATTTTTTTTTATTGTTATAAATATTTAACTATACATTTTAAAATAAACCATTAGGAAAAAACGCATTATGATTATGACATGTGACAAATTAACAAAAGATGTACCTAACTTGAAATCAACGACAGAAAAATTTAAAGAAAAGAAAATCAAAATAAGAGTATAATGAGTACATTACAAAAGTTTGGAATGACAAAGGTGTGTGTGTGTGTGTGTGTGTGTGTGTGTGTGTGTGTGTGTGTGTGTGTGTGTGTGTGTGTGTGTGTGTGCGTACTCTGCGCTTCATGAATGTGGCAACTCACCAACCGACATAGCAAACTGAAATGGCCACGGGCAGGGCACATAGTTCGAAGAACCGATGGCCGTTGGGGCAGAAAGGTTTTCGAGTGGAGACCACGTAGTGGCAAGCGCAGCGTGGGACGACCGGTTAGGGTTCCGGGGAGCCGCTGGATACAGGTCGCTTCTATCCAGCCCATGTGGAAGTCTATTGGGGAAGTCCGGCACTGCGGCCATAACGGAAAAGGGCACATCTAAAATTTTTTCGACACCAAGTGCTTTACATATTCGGAATTAGTAAATTTCGCTGATTCTGAATAAGTATATAACGCAGTGTCGAAAAAAAAATAGTTGTGCCGTTTTGCGTTATGGCGGCAGAGCAGTGGACGTTTTATGACTGAAATGATGATGATGATGAATTATATTCGGCCCCGGGCAGCTGACACCCACGCTACGCCATTGCTTGTTAGCGAGACTAAATCCAGCTATTTACATTGCACATAAAAAAATGCCACAATTGTACTCACTTGAAAGCCCAAGTAAGTATAATTTATCTATATCTGAGGCTAAAGAAAAAAAATATCTTGAAACGAAAGAACCAAAACCTCTCTCGAGTTTGGAGCTACGTGACTGCGTCTAGAAACGTCTATATTTTAGATTTTTATCTGTATAACGTTACACGTGGCAGACTGTACGTGCTTCTGATTGTGCGTCAACGAATTATTCTTGTAGAAATACTGTTTGGATTTAGACTTGCTTGAATTTGAGAGGCTTTACAAAATGTTAAATGTTTCAATTAAGAAACATGCACAAAACGTGTTACTAAAGTGAAAAGAGTGATATGAATTACATATATACACCTTCTTCATCTTCGTTAAATTCGACACGTTGTTTCGTACGTCACCAGAAGCTACCTGGTATATCGCTGTTTGTCACTGCTCGGCAAAATTCAACTCAATTAATTCATCAATGTATTTAGAATTTTTAATGTGGAAACACCATAATATTTTCATTTCGATTATAGATACAATGATTAAATACATAGAAAAAATCAAACAACCACATTAAAAAATCTAAATACATTGACTATTAAAAAAGCGCCATCTCTCTCGCTGACTTGACACAGCTGAAATAGGAGTGTTTGGGTTATTCTTCAGAAATATGTCTGCGGTCACCTTATTCCTCTGGCCCTTTTTCGTACTAAATGTATGGAGACAGCGGAATAAGTCGCAGACATATTTCTGAAGAATAACCCGTTTACGTTTACACCGCATGCCCTAGAGTGGAGCTAAGGCATGAAGCCTTTCAGGCAGAAACCTTCCACTCGACTCTGACCACTTCCTAATTCGTCCATTTACATTTTTGCTTTCTATCTCTATTGACATTTTTTTCATTTACATTTTCATCTTTACACGTTTTTAAAAAAAAGCTTAAAAATTATTTGTTAGATCAACAAATTCATCCAGCAGCGCCTTCTTATGTCCGGGGTGAGACATAACATAGACTATTTATCACATAAGTATTTGTGAACCGATCTCTCGTTAAATTATTTATTTCATTATATTTATACTTTATTGCATTATGCGAGTATTTTCAATGGATTATTTGGGGTACAACTTGGTAATATATATTTTTGATGTCTGTAGTTCTTAAGTTCCTAAGTTCAATAATTGTTTAATCTTGTAAAGTGTAACTGCGTAACGTGCAGTTTTGTTTCGCCCTACATTTGGAGCCACATAATACCAGCGTTGAGCCACCTTCTGTGACTTGACACCAAGCTGAGTGGACTCCTTTTTCGCAGAAAAAAAAATCGATGTATACTCTCTTTCTGTTATAAATGTATGTATCTGTGTGTTTTGTATGCGAAATAAATGTATATTCATTCATTCATTCATTCATTCATTCATTCATTTCCAAAGTTATCTACTTCCTAATTAATCCTCTTCCTATCTTGTCCACTTCCTAACTTGTCTACTTCCAAAATTGCCCCCTTCCTAATGTGTCCACTTTAATTTATCTACCTCACAAGTTGTCTGGGGTTTCGGAATTGGTATTTTTTCCATATAAAAAACCTATAAATTTTTCATTCTGTATTTCATATTTAATGGACTATCCAGTAAAATTAAAACCTTGACCCACAAATTATTACGGATAGTAAGTAACGTTAATAATAATAATTCAACGTTCGTTCGGATTCTTGTTTCTTGTTGGAACTTGTAAATAATATATATTTTTGTAAATATTTCGTTTTAAATAAGGCGTGTTTAAATATTATAAATACATAAATGAAATCAAGGTATTTGCATAGTTTCATTTGATATTGAAAATCCGACGAAACAGGAATACGACGAATGAGGAACATAACAAGAGACAATTTAGGAAAAGGACCTTGTAGGAGTGGACCAAATAGAAAGTGGACAATTTTGGAAATGGCCGAATTAGGAAGTGGTCAGAGTCGACCGGAGGGATCGTTAGTAACGCTGTTATAAAAACATGGAAAATTTCGACGGGTCTTCTAGTACCCAGGCGGTGTAGCCGGTTAGCATGTTTGTCGCGGTAAGATAGAGACGCGGGTTCAAATCCCGCCTTGGCTAGAGTGAGTTACGTTTGATTTTTTTCTATGTATTTAATCTTTGTATCTATAATCAGTCAATTAATTCATGTTGCAAATAGGCTTAAATGTATTACAGGTCTAATTTTACCAGGGACGCGGAAAATGACTTCTGGTGAGTAGGATGACAGAAAATGTAAATTCCACGCTAGCCCAGTGCAGATACAAATAACAACAATAATATATCTAGACAAAAATATATCCGTATATTATTCAGCGATAAACATTGCAGACGCCGACACGCTCATTAGCGTTGCAAGAGCCTAATGACGTCTCGGCAAAAAGCAAAAAGGTTAAAGTCATTATGCGCGGAGTTTGCGAAAGCGCAGAGTTGGGATCTCAGCTCGAAGAGTGTTTACGTGTCACATGAGAGCATGGGACACGAAAACACTAAGAAAAATATGAGTATTGTTCTTGTATTATACTAGTATTATCTTATAAATGAGACAGGCATGTATTGTTGCCGTTTTCAACGTCAGGCGTTACCAGAGATAATGGAAAGGTTTGGTTGGTTGGCACTACTGGTGACACTGTCTGTTCCAAATGGACGTGTTCACTTTAAGTGGGGGGAACCGATTAAGCCAGAACATCAAAATAATAATGTAATTATCTCACATTCTGGAACGGTCGAATGGCTAACTCGCCATGACGTCGCCCCTGTCTGGTTCCACCGGAAGACCAGTTCCAACTCTAGAGTTGGCATTATGCTGAATTACCTTTTAGTGGCAGCGAGATTTAAATTTTTTGAGTTTTCTTGTTTTTTATTTTTTCTCTACTTGGTAACTTGTTGCTGTCATAAATAAATGTATTTTCTTCTTTCTTTATATTCAGTGGATATTCGACTGGCTCTATGTGCTTTAGATCTCGGAGTCTATTAACCCCCAGAGCTTTGCCATTTTGAGTAATTCTATAATTATTAGACCTGCTCCCAAAATTACACAAGAATCAGTTGAGAAAGCGACCTGTAGAGGAGCTGGACAACCCGCCGGACATCATTATCATCACCATCATAATTTCAGCCATAGGACGTCCACTGCTGGACATAGGTCTCCCTCATAGATTTCCAATTAGTTCGGCTGGAAGCAACCTGCATCCACCGTGAGCCAGCAGCCTTAACCAGATCATATGTCCATCTTGTTGGTGGACGTCCGATGCGGCTCTTGCCGATTCTTGGTCTCCATTCGAGAACCTTTCGCCCCCGACGGCCATCTGACATACGAAAGCATTTTTGCCCTAACTGAGACGGCGACACCAAGACGTCGTGCTAAGTCAATAATTTACATTAAAGGTACCTACGCTACGTTAGATAAACTCTAACTTTGCTATCAGGACCCCCAACCTACTATGCCACCAACACACTTCCAAACATATTCAACACAACAAAAGATGAAATATGAGATACACAAAGTCGATCTAGTCCCCTAGGGATGCCACACGTAAAATAATGCCATCATTTCTCAGATGAAAAATTACATTTGTCATAATACCGCGCTTCCAGCCTGTTTTAAGTTGAATGAAATATTACTTCGGCACAAAAAGTTTGCCTCTAAATCTCTATTTGGATAACGCTATAAAGTTTACAGGGGACCTTATTATGAGCTATGAGGGATCTGGTTTTACTTTGTATATACTTTTAATGATCATTTTTGTCATTTATCATTTTATTTTTAAGCTAAGATTGGCAGGTGGCTTCGTCGGCGGCTTACAAAAGTTTATTCTATTTCTTGATCAATTCTACACATTGAAATTATGTGATATTATGTTGTCCTATACTGTTATTTGTTGTTCGATAGATCATTACACGCCCCTTAATCACAACAAGCTAGAAATAACCAGGCACATTAAGCCAGAAATCAATGATCTCAGACGAATTGGCATTTCTTGGCTAAGTTTTCCAATTTAAAGTTGCGTGGCGGGACTGGTATTCCGTACCTTATTGGGTTTGTCGATTGGTGAGTGAATAGACCAAACTATTTTCTTATCTGTAGTTATTGTGGCGAGGAAAACGTGAAAGTTGAATTAGTTACTGTGATGTTGTTGATAGAACACTATGCAACACATTATGATTAGGGCATGCAATACTTATTGTACCGGTATAGAAAAGGACCAATACCGAAATACCGATATTCCGGTTTTACTTTTTGCTATCCACATTATGTATGTAAAATTGCATTTTGACAATTATATTGGACAAAATGAACAGCAATTGCTAGTGTTTAGTTAAAAAATATATACATATTATGACATACGTTCGCGCTAACCGTCCTAATTTTATTATGCATTTTATCAGAATTGGCGATCGCCTAGCATTAATGATGTTTCGATTTGTTAATTTTGTACTTATGCTAGACGTTAAGACTGATTATTACTGTGATTATGCATGCATTAAGTTTTTTTTTTTTAACCTTCTGCGACTGAGGTGGTAGTCTGTCAGACACCGCCAAACACATTTCAAATTGCCGTTCAGCTGCTTGGCGTGATATAACTCTGTCTCGCTCAGTACCTTCCTAGAACCATACGCGGCATTGAACAATGACCCCCGAACGGCGATGCGGTGCACACTTTTGGAGTTATGAGCTGCGGGTGTCCCACAGACGTAAGTACAGCAATTTAAGTTGATTCTGACAGACGTCATCTCATAAAAATCATGTATAGTTCTATAGTGTCTGTGAGTCGTCACCTCACAAAAATATTTTTATTTCTAGTGTCTATCAGACGTAACCACATAAATAATATTTATTTTAGATCAATCGTCAAGGCATGAGGAAGGTAAAACCATTAAAACGTAGTCACATTGGGCTACCCATGACCACTGCATAACAAATCAGTGAATGGCTGGAAGAATTACACGAAGAAGATCATTTCAGTGACGTTGATGACTTGTTTGAAGACTTAATTAGTGTCAACATTAACACTGATTTGTGCCTAAACCTATCTACAGAAGTTTTTGATTATTTTTTCATGTTCACAGTTTATGTTCATTAGATGAAAAAATAGTCAAGTTTTAAAAAGTTGTTGTTAATTTTTTTTCCATAAATAAGTAAAGTAAGATAGGTAAAAAAGGTTAAAAATTTGATCACATTAAAGTTTATCTTCTATTTCATATTTGTTTTAGTTAAAACCAAGTCTTAATACCTAATTAGATAAATTATGTGTTTAATCATTATTTTAACACAATATAGTTTATCATTTACATAATAATTAAAAATGTTATGTCCCAGTAAAAATGACGTCTGGCAGACTCCACGTCAGTAGGATGTTAGCAATAAAGTCACCTCAGTCGCAGAGGGTTAAATATTGTTTTAAATTCTCGATTTGACACTTGAAAAATTACAGGGAATAATAATGCAATACTTCATATAATATATGCATATTCTCTAGATCGTTACGTCGGGAACTATCGAAAATATGCGTTTGGGTACCTACAGCTCGTTACTACGGACGTAGAATACAATAGAATAGAATAATTTTACCGTCAGAAAGTGAGTAGTTATAAATATACCTATGTAGATGTTAACAATAATATTTTAGATCGTCACAATCAGCCAGAATATGGCGTACAACATCTCCTATTCTCATTGCATGTCATTGAAAAATGTAAAAAAGAAGTAAGAATTTCTTTAGTATAATTGATATAATTGACGATTAGTCTTCGTAACGGTACATAGTGCTACAATTACGCTTCCCTTAAGGTATGCTTCCTTCAAGAAAAGAGCGTACTCCCACCTGAAACGCACTTGTGACTCTTCTGGCGTTGCAGGTGTATGGTCGACGGTGTTTGCTTACCATCAGGCGACCCGTCTGCCCGTTTGCCCCCTATTTCATAAAAAAATGTAAAATAGTAGTATAGTCCATGTAAGCCGATTCTGCAGAGGTCGAACATTTTTTACAATTATACAGGGTGTTCGCGAGGAACCCGCATAAATTTACCAGCATATAGCCTGAGCTCGTAATGATTAAATAAAATTATATGAACACAAGTCGAAATATGATTTTTAACTTGTTTTACTTTTCATACAAATTAAATAAATTATTATTGGTTCACCAGTAACACAATGTCTTAGGATGTACCCGAACTATCAGTCAATGATTGTATTAAATGAGTGATATTTTCATATCCATTAATGTGGAACTTTATTGATTAGCGTCAAATGTCAAAGTGAAAAATTGGACACTTGACATTGCATATTAAACAACAATTTCCGTAGTGTGTCGGTCTCGCAACATCGCAATTATAAAGTTGATTAACACTGGAGATGTTACAAATCTAAAATAATTAAAACCTTACTTTATACAACATTTTATTTTCTAAACATGATCAGGAATACGCTGGCAAAATTATGCAGTTTCCTCGCGAGTACCTTGTATATGCTGTGGGACAGTGCCTCTACACTAAATAATTTCATCAACAATTTCACAACAACAAATTAAGGGGCCTTCTAACCCCTCATCAATCACGGAATCGGGTATACAATTATATTTCAAAACTCGAAGGGCTTTGTGTAATGGATGGTCTTTATTTTTATACTTTTCAACATCTAAATTAATTTGCGTGTCTCTACTTCTTTGATTTGGACATGCGACTTTAGAACTGAGGTCATGGCACAGAATATATATAAGCTAAAGCAGTAAGGAAGCTACAAACAAAACGATCGAAACGCACGCACACATAGACGCCCGCTTTTACAAGGCCCCTAAGGCGGATCTCACACTGCAGCGAAAATCGCGGCGACACGCGACTCAGCGATTTTCAACTTTGTATGTAGACATCGATTTGTATAGAAAAATCGCGGGGTGGCGCACACTGGCGCGTAAATCGCGGCGATTTTTTCCGTGTAGCTGCACATACACGGAAAAAATCGCGGCGGCGGGCGATTTCAGTGTGTTCTTCGCCTAAGGGAATCTCGCGGTGCCGTCAGTCGCGAGTGCGCATGGAGGCAAGTGGCTGCGCTTTACGTTTGTTACGTGCGCGCGCCCAGACAGCCAGCGATCTTTTCATTTAAAACAACTCTAACGCTCTAATGGAGCGTAGGTGGGCATTTCTCCAGAAATATGTCTGCGACTCATTCATTTGTAGACATATTTCTGGAGAAATGCCCAGGTATTTATTTCAAAAAGTAAGCGTAGCTTCCATACTGCTCTATTTATATTCTGTGGTCATGGCAAGGTATAAAGACAGAAAAGTAGTCAAACTTCAGCGCTGTAGGTGCGCGCGATACCTATTTAAGGGCGAGGCGCAGACGGTGCGATCCGTATTGGAGCATTCTTATGCACTCGTAGAACTTGACTTGTAGTGCGTTCGTACACGGCGCGCACACTTACAAGCCGCACGATGTACCTTTTGTAGGACAAAAATTACTACCTACTATTATTTGACGAATAATTATTCGGTTTAAAGATCTTTATTTCTCAAAAGAATAACAATTATTCACTTAAATGAGAAATAGTTATTAACACGCATAATACAAGCTAAGCTATTGGTTGTTAAAAATAATGTTACAATTCGCTAGTTATACATAGAAATTGCATTTCGTGGGTAGATTCACTAAAGCATACAGATCTGGCATCAAAACAAGTTTAGCGATAGCCGCTCGACTCGACGGTACCTAGCTTAGGAGCGCGCTGCGCTGCGCGGTGCGAGCGTGGTTGTTGATAACAGTACACGGATATAAATAGTTTGGAAGTGTCTTAACAACTGCGTACGTTGAGTTGGTTGTGTTATGTTTTATTTGTGTACAAACAGCAACACAGTTAACTATACACTTCAAAAATGGGAAATACTGCAAGAAAGAGAATCACACTTGAAGGCGTCGTGTTATGCATGTGTGCGTGTGTTTATGAGTATAAATTGGCTATTATTCAAAAGAGTTTTGAAACAATAATTTTTCTTTTATGGCTGATCCAACGTCATTATTGACATTAATGCCATATTATTGAATTCGTGGAAAAGAATGAATGAATAATATATATAAATTACATTATATTGGTGCATCATATCAAAAATATGAAGCACCAATAAAAGCATTAGCAATATAATTAGTTTATTTCATCCCAACGTTCGTCTGAAAGTAAATCATAATTTTGACAAATTCACCTGTCTTGTTGAAATAAAACCTTTATTTACAGTATGGAAAAAAAAACTTTGCCCAAACAACTACAATGACAAAGCTCAAAGGCACATTACACATACGCAAACGTTATTTGATTTGAAGTTGACATAATACAATATATATATCTCTTTCAATCGTTATCATTTTCTCTCTGCTCTGTCTTTAATGGGCAGTTAAGTGTGTTGCTGTTTGTACTTTAGATTTATGCATATAATATAATATAGGTATGATGTATGTGTTTTCAATTGTTTTGTTAATTAGACCCAAATACAGAATAAAAATAAACTATTATTTTATATTACTTTAGATATATTAATTTTAGATGCCTAATGTATGGGTTTTTTATATTATTAATTTATTTAATTATTTATTTATAGTTAAGTAAGTTGAGTTGTAAGTATAGACTAAGGGTGTTATAGTTTATTTATAATTTTTTGTAATAATTATTAAGTATCACTACTACTATAAGTGGATACGTTCGCCTTTGTAATAACCATTGATGTGCGTTCCCATTGAGGGTCCACGTTGGGATTTCGAGCTTTTGAATGTGTCAGTCTATAGTAAAAGTTCTCAAACGATTGTAAATTCAACCTCTAATTTGTAAAAGTCGGCACTGAAAAGTTACATTCCGTTAAAGGTGGACCCTCAGTCGTGACTGTTAGGTATCCATATTTAATAATCTACTTAAAAGGAGATTGACCAACTTTGTATGGGAGTTGGACCAAGTGCTGCCCAGACTAAAGACACAGTGCATTATGCTCCTTAGGCTTACACTAGACTGTATACTAAAGCGCTTTAAGATCTATCCCAGGAGTCATGAAAAAAAACTTTTTGATTGGCACTAAAAATTAATTATTTCTTACATTAAAAGTAACAGATTTTACTGTAATCTCGTCGTCTAATCGTCGTCATTGTCATCGATAGGTTATAGGTTAACGCGGGCTTATTTTCCGCAACTCGACGACAAACATGCGCCTATTTTGCGTGATGGGTTGATGGCACTACTCTTGCCAACCCAGCTCTACCAGAAAGCCTAGCAGACCCTTGACGTTGCCGACGACTTCTGGGAGTGACCTCGGTGTTCCGAGGTGGTGTGCCCGGTACTTGTCCACCCCCGGGTATTCGGGATGACGTGGGCGGCTGTCTCTTCCACCTCCATGCAGGCTCTGCACAGAGGGCTGTCAGTAACACACCCTAGAGTAAACAAGTGTTTGTTTAGTAGGACTTGTCCAGTGATAGCTCCGGTTAGAAGATGGAGCTATGGCCTCTTTAGCTGGCGTAGCTTCCGCGACAATCCGGGGTTGATTGCCGGGAGGGCCTCTCTGGTCTGCTTGCAGGTACCCAGGTTAGACCCGCAATGTTGCTGTTCTACCTTCGTACCGACCCCGCAGTCCCTGGAACCGCACGTACACCGAACCCAGCATGAAGCCGAGTCGGCGCTCGTGGTCCACGAGAGCCTGCACCAACGTCGCTGGTGTGCCTGACGCACCTCTTTTAATATTATTTTACCTTTTTATACGTTTTTGTATTTTTATAGACTTTTGTTTTTATATGACATTGTTACTTTTGGCAGTCCATTAAAAGACCATATCCGAACCAGCTCTGTTTAATTCCAAGAGTTACAACTGGTATGCTGACGATAGCAAACATTTCCGCTTCCTGCCATTCTACTCTGTGGAGTAGCCAGCGGTCAATCTCCGCCCACCGGTTCTGGTACCGAAGAGTCCGCGCAACCGGGCGGAAGTCTTCCCAGAGCCCAGGGAACTCGACGCCGCATCGTACTCGTCGTGGCACCTCGCTCTGCCGCTTCACGACGTCGACGACCTTCTCCCCCGTAGAGAGGGTGACGGTCGCCACGCTGCGCTTGAGCCATGTCAAAGTGGCCTGGTCCTCGCACCACAGCCTCAGGACTCCGTTCGTGGTGATCGGCTTACCTCGGAACAGCGGGTCGGACGTCTGGCTGTTGCATGGCTGCGAGGCCTCCTGCATGAGCAGCGCCTACAGCTGTTGCTGGACCTCATCCAACAGCTTTTGTGTGAGGTTCCCCGTAGTCGTTGTCGTGATAGCAACCAACAGTTCTGCCTTAACAGCGTCCGCGTAAGCTGTCCGCGGTGCATCCCCCGTCGACTCGATCCTCTGCCTCTTGGGGTCGCCTCTTGTAGAGGCGATGTAGAGATCGGCTCATCCAGGCGGACCCGTTTGGCCGAGGGTCTGGTCTCCGGGTTACTGCTCTTTGCGGTCCTGTCTTCTGCTCCTGTCCCTGAAGGTGTGGCAGGACCTACTACTGGGAGCCCAGCGGCTGTCTGCACCATCCTGTTGGGAGCAGCTGGCTGTTGCCGAAGCACCGGAGCCGTCGTGTGTTCCTGCGCCTCCCGTCGCTGCCTGGACTTTCTGCGCTGCTTCTTATTTTTGTTTTTCCAGTCCCCGTCATTGGGTCCAGGCTCGTCCCGCTTGGCGGGTCTCACCTTTCGCCTCTTGGGCCCTTCACAGATAGTCCAGCCAGCGTCGAGTTGCGAGGATGTGTCGTCTGTGTCGAGTTCCTCCACAGGCGTCTGCTCCGGAGCAGTGGATTGCTCCACCGCCGAAACGACCTCCTGGGGCTCACCCGGTATGTCTAAAATGGGCTCAGTACGGCCTTTCGCCTGCGCCGAGCCTGTCTTTGTCGTCCACGCGCTAAGTTTCGAAGCCGCCGGTTTCCCAGCCGCTTTTCTGCCTCGCACGGACTGTCTTTTGTGTGAGGGCACTGTAAAAACAGCACCGTCAGCGCCACGGTGTGTCTTGCGTGGGGGCACTGTAGATACAGCACCGCCACGGTGTGTGGTGTTGCCTCCTCGGATCGCTGACGTGACTTCGAAGGCACGTGTGGTCGAGGGCGGCACTGTAGATACAGCACCGTCCCGCGGGTGTGAGTGTTGTGTGGAGGTGGAGGGCACAGCGTCAGCCGCACCGACACTTCCGTGTGTGTGTGAAGTGTTTGGGGTGTTGGATCTTGTGGAGTCCATGTTGTGTATGTTGTGTTCTTCATCTCTCGAGCTTCCACCCGCCGTGTAATCGCTCCCAAACAAAAAACTAAAAGTTCAAAGTAAAGCCGAAAGCGCTCGCTCGCTAAAAACCCTTAAAAACAAAAATTCATGTAGTTTTTTTTCTCCTGGACCGATTTTAAAAATATATGTATTTTCTAATAGAGGGTAACGCAAGGAACTCGTTAGAGGTATTTTCATCTCTGGGCAACATTTGGTCCAAACCTGGTCAATCTCCTTTACAACTGCTGTAAATGGCTACTCTTAGTAAAAGATTTGTAAAACTAATTTCATTAATTGTGACTGTGTGCGTCATCTTTGCTAACCCGTCGTCAGGGGTTAGCAAAGATGACGCCACACCATCACATCTCTCTCATCTTACTTAAATAACTGAAGTGAAAAATATACTTAGCAGCACGTTCATGAAAGCACTCACCCACAAAATGATAAGGCACCCTGTAAATCATTCACGAACATGTTATTTATGAACCCACTGAAGTTGTTTTAGTATGTAATCACTTATTGTTACGCGTTACCAGTAGCTCAGAACCAAAATGGCGTATGTTCCTTTGAGCGCGAAACATCCATACTCCCTTGTTTTTTAGTGTAATAAGTGGCATAGAATTGCATAGATTTAACATTCCAAGTTCAATGGTAAAACGTACGAGTGGGATATGAGTTTCGTACGGTTTTGTGACCTTTTGGAATTGGATACGCGTCTGTCCCAATGGACGACATAGAAGAATGAGAAAAGTTGCTTGTCACGCTTCGTTTGCTGTAGGAGTAATAGGATATCGTCATAGCGTAATAAAGGAAGTAGGTAAATATATGTGACGTTCCGCAGGTAAAGGTACCTTATGGCGGGTAGGCGCTTACGCTGTTATTAACGGCACTCCTATATTAATTTGATGCTACACGACGTAAGTGCTGACCCTCCATAAGGTACCTTTTCCTGCGGAACGTCACATATAGTGGCGATAGTGTCCGAGCGAAACTGGTATTCACCAAAACCGAATCCGAATTTCGGCTCACTTTTTAAAGATAATTAATAAAAGGGTCGGTAGTAACAAGTGGGTTTCATAACCATCGCTCTTACGGCAAATCCTTCACGGTACACTCTGTAAAATTATGGAACAAAGTCTTTCAGACAGTGTCGGTCTGTAGCTTCGCTTAAGGGGAAATTAAAAAAGTTGTGGTTGCCCTCTGACCTCTGACTGAATACTTGACACGTTTTTAGATGATTTTTAAAGGCTCTGTATATTTTTATATGTATATACTCATGTATATATGTATTTATTTATATATATGTGTGTATACAGTATATGTATTTATTTTATTTGTTTACATATAAATACCTCTATAATCTCTTGTACATGTTTCTCAGTTTGTCTACTATCTCTCTTGTCTCATCACTCAACTGCTCAAAGGTTAACTGGAAGAGATCTCTTAAAGGGGTTCGCCTTTGTACATATACCTTAATTTTGTAACCCTGTACTTTGTCTTATTTTGTGCAATAAAGTGTTTACATACATAGGTACATATACATACATTAATTAATACCGGCAAGTTCACTGTTAGCGATGCTATGCAACTCAGGTACCCGAAACCTGGGTAACTTACGTTACTTAGAGTCGTGTAATACCCGGATTTCATATTTGACCCGGTATTGCATACCCTAAAATAAATTGCGTATATTACTTGATTTTTACGTTCCGATGTTTTGTAACCCTTTTAAAAAGATCGTGGCAAAATACACAAAAAAATACGCGCTATAATCCATTAAAGTTGTTTTATTACAATGTATAAAAACAGGTCCTGAAATAAAGAATGGCTTACCTTTCTTTATTCACTCCTATTTTATTTCGTCTTGGGAATAGTTCGTCACAGTTTTAGGCTGTTGGTACAAATATGGGTCAATTGCAGAAAAAAATGTACCTTTTACTTTTTTTGTCTGATCATGGTGTATCTTATAAATACCATTGTACTCAGAATCACGAGCACTTTTCATTTATGAAATAATAAAATAGTGCAGAATGTCCCAAATTTTCCGTAAAAATTTTGAATTTCTCAGTTTCGTTACGATTTTCAGACATGATCGACCATGATCGACCAAGTCGACCATGATCAGACAAAAAAAGTAAAAGATACATTTTTTCTGTAATTGACCCATATATGGAATATTACTTAGACTTGTCGTTTATGCGTCTTAGGAATATAATACAAATAACATAAGAATGCGCAGGTACGTCCACAGACTGTAAATTGCAAAGCAAACAATTAAACTAGACATAGGGTTTAGTAGTGTTATCATTAGTTAAGAGGATTTTTAAGTTACACTTAACAGTAAAATAGAAAATAGGTAATTAATACATAATTAATTGAAAAAATAATTAATTGAATAATATCTCACAAACCAGAAACGGCCACAAAGTACATGTCGATCGTTATTAAAAGACATCAATGTAAACCAAAAATTGAATTGAATTGAACCCTTCTTTACAGTCGGTTTAAAAAAATACGCAGATTATACATTGACAATTTACAGAAAACGTACTCACGTGGGCAAAATAATAAAATAGATATCTTCAAAAGATACATTACGTACTTATGCCAATATTTATGATGAATTTTTGGATAGTGATGACAAAAAATATTATTCCATTGAACCTCAAAAGAATTACGAGCGTATAGTTCGTACAAACTCTTAGGACCAAATGCTGTCAAACGAACGTAAGCTAAAAACTACGTTATGCAATGATTATAAGGTAGTTTTTGGCTTGCGTTCGTTTGACTGCATTTGATCTTAAGAGTTTGTACGGACTTATACTACGGTTATTGTCAAGGATACTTGATACTTTTTATAAGCAAATTGAATTGCATACATTATCCGTCGACCCTTCCCAGAAATTTAGTTATTTTAGGCCGAAGATACTTTACATGAAACTACATTTCAGAAATTGGGACAAAGGCTTTTATTAAAAAAGGGAGTTAGTTATCTACAATAAAAAAGTTATATTATATAGGGTGCTAACAAAGGTTGTCTGGAAGAGATCGCTCTTTAGCGATAAGACCGCCTATTATTTACCAATGTTTTTGTATAAGTTTGCATTGTAATTTATCTTTTGGTGTGCAATAAAGTATGATTGTATTGTATTGTATTGTGCTAACAAATTAGGTCGTCATGACCCCTTTCGCCTAGGGTGCCAAACTTTGCCTAACAACTATCATAATATCAGCCGAAAGGCGTCCACTGCTGGACATAGGCTTTCCCCAAGGATCTCCACCACTGCTCGCATCCAGCGGTTTCCCGTGATTTTCACCAGATCGTCGGTCCACCTTGTGGGCCTGCCAACGCTTCGTCTTCCAGTACGTGGTCGCCACTCCAGAACTTTAACGCCCCCAACAGCCATCAGTTAGCAACATCTAGTGTTGCAAATGTCTATAGCCGGCGGTGACCTGACCGCTTTCCATCAGGTCATCAGGGCCGTCTGCCTGTTTGCCAGTCTAAAGCAATAAAAAAAAAATCTGCGAGCAATGTGCGTCGCCCATTGCCGCTTAAAGTTAGCAATCCGTTGAGCTATGTCGGTAGCCCTAGTTCTTCTACGGATCTCGTTGTTTTTGAGTCGATCTCGGAGAGAAACGCCGAGCATGGGTCTTCCCATTGCCCTTTGAGTGACCTTGAGCCTTTTTTATGATGCCCATTGTAAACAACCACGTCTCGGTGCCGTAAGTCATCACTGGCACTGACTCTCGTCAAAGACTTTCGTCTAATAACTATTAATACCAAGTAATGTATAAGAACAAAAGTAACGGACGCAGCTCGCAGGATTGCACGGTTGAAGTTGTAGTGGGAGAACGGATAACCGTTGGGGTAATAAGTTCCGGAGCGGCGACCACGCATAGGTAACCACAGCGCGGGACGGCCCCAGACTCAGTAGACATTTCGCCGCCAACTAGCTTAATTAGCCATTTGGTTAGCTGCCTACCCTTTCCATTAAACAGCGCCATTTAGTTGAACATCGCCTGGATGAACATCGAGCCGTCTAGCCCTTCTATCAAATGCCTAGGCAAACTACTTTCGTTCGACAACATTAAATAACCCGCCTAGCCGTTAGCCTAATACATGTATTCTGTCCTACAAGTGGGGTTTGGGGGGCGAAGCCCCCCGCATGTAAAAATGTTTGTTAGTCAGCTTGTTTCCCTAAGAGCAGAAATAGAAGCCCCGCGCAGCGATAGACAGTTAACCAAATGGCAAATTAAACAAGTTGGCTGCGACAGACATATGATCACGTAAAAGTAACGGGCTGGTGGATCCGGTCTACTAAGAACTGCACTTTGTGGCGATCTATGGGGAAGGCCTGTGTCCAGTAGTGGACGTCCGGTGCGTGGCCACCCCGATCACTAAAACCACCTTAGCCACTGACCTGCCACCAAAGGGAGTAAGACAGCCTGAGAAATTACTAGCATAGAGGCATTATATCTTAGTCCTTAGGGTTGACAATGCATTTGTAATATTAAGGTTGCAAATGTCGATGGGCCTCAGAAGTCACTTACCATCAGGTGACCTGTGTGGTCGTGTGCCTTTCCCATGAAATAAGAAAAAAAAAACTAATTTCCTTGAACAGAAAAACATCGATCAGAATAGTTTTGAGCCCTCCTGCTAGTGAGAAAAAGAAAGCAATAAAGCAAGTTTTATAAGTATAATCATTAATCAAGGACCATTAAAACAAGAGGACTGTCATTCTGCATACAAAAAGCTGTTCCCCGAATTTACAACGCCATCTATGTATAAGCTTGGTAAAAGAATTATATTATTTACAAATATTTAACTTTGCAAACGTGACACAGTATTTAAATGTTAGAATTTATTTATTATTAGCTGTTTCCGAACTAATTGTTACTATACTATGTTTCTTAGTTCAATTATAACATCGTTAAATGTTTAGTTTTTTAGCGCCATCTAGTTTTTGCCCGAAAATCCCCTAGCGGTCGGGTTACAATCCAAAGTATGAAGAATGACAGTCCTCTTGTTTTAATTTTCCATGGTGTAATATAAAAGACTGTTCCATTGGTTAATCAAAGTGAAGATTGGCCTCCAGCGGCGCTGACGCGTCTGTAATGGCATCGTCGGCTGCCCTTCCCTAAAAGAAAGTAAATTTATGATGGCGCCTTTTGATGCTACGTAAGAACGAGATTGACAACCAGTCTGGTGAAGAGTCGTGTCGATGACCGGCACGGTGAGGTTGATTTACGAATAACTTTTCGAATAAATATTACCCAAAATGTCGCTTAAAGAATTTCTCCTTTCCACCGTCGATGTGATTTTATCCTCCTAAAGCCCAACGCAAAAAACGCTCATAGTGACTGTGAACCATGGTCCTACCAGTAGTACTATTGTTTTATACTAATTCGGACCCAAGCATGTTTTATTTTACTTGTATGTAAAGTACCACTAGTTTTGGTGCGTATTTGTAATCAATGTTTTGATAGCTTTTTGGGCAATTGGTTTTATTTGAATAAGTGTTACAGAGAAGACCATGGGCTGTCTATAAGTCTTGACTTATATTCAATAGAAGCCCTAATGGTAATGGTAGGACCATGATACGTTATGACTACCCAACAGTTGAAGAAGCTGGGTCTGAATAACAATGTTCATTAGTCCTAGTAGGACCTTGGGCCTTAGGAGGTTATATCTGTGATACTAAATATCAGTTAGCCTTTTACAAGAGAAGCTAGCTTAAAAGTTAATCTAGTGGCATTACTCGGCCTTAAACGTGTGAGATTGTAATAACTTGTATGTACTCAACCCTTAACTTGACAATGTGCACCACAGTTCACAAATTCTTTGGCCACCTTTTTGTATTTTTTTCCAACTCCTATCGCACGTTATTGTCGAATCCCGGCGAGGCTTGAATTATGGACCTTCTGTATTTTTTGCGAAGTTAAGGGTTTGCAAGGTGATCTTGTGAAAAAAAAAAAAATTAAAACAATATATGAAAAATCACTCAAAACACTAATTTGGCTAATTCCGATCAAAATTAATTGCGTGTGCATATTATTTTAAACTATTTATTTATTCAAATTGAAACCTTTGAAGCTTTTACTAAACAAAATCTGTTTATTATTACACACTGCTTTGTTATTTATGCATGAGATTTTTAGGAGGAAAACCAAATAAGCTGTTATAGTTAGCGAATTTATTATAACGCGCGTAAACACAATCTAAAAACGTGCAGATTAAATGGTTTTGAAAAATGTCTATGTAATGAATCGCTAGCTGATCAAGTACCTAATATTGTCTTCCGTTTCCGCGATTATCACTCATAGTAATAAAACAACTTAAACGGATTAAATCGCGTATATTACTACATTTTAAGTCCCGACGTTTCGTAACCCTTTTCAGTGCCTTTTCTACCCGCGACCACGAACGCTGAAAAGGGTAACGAAACGTCGGGACTTAAAATATAGTAATATACGCGATTTAATCCGTTTAAGTTGTTTTATTACTATGATCAGGTACCTATTAACAAATAATGTTTGAAACTGTAAAAAAAATAGATAAACGGTTACTTTATAAGACTAAAAGACAAATACAAGTAAGCATTCAGCCAACCGAATGGAAAGCAAAAACTGCAGACGTAACGTATGTAATCTTTTAAACAAACTACGTTACTACCCCGAAGATAACGAACTTATGCTTCACAAAATACCCAAAATCCCAAATAACGATTTTTATTTTTACCTTTTCTGACGGAGTATTTTTATGTGTATATATAATCAACTATTTAAACATGAATTGTATATTTTCCAAAGTGTTTATGATACTTAAATCTAGAGGAACATATTTCTTTAAATATTTAAAACTCCTTTGTATTGAAGGATTTTAAAATGCTAAGAACTTTCTTTCACAACAGCTTAGGTAGGCGGAGGTCGCTCGAAAACTTCTCTCTGACCGTGACACGATTCGGACAAAGAGCCATCTTGGAACGCTGCAGGTGCGTTTCAAAGACCAAAAGACATTCGGACATATTCATACTAGGGTTTATACGCTCTTTTGAATTGAACGATTTAGTAAAAGCTTCCGCTGTTTGTCTGATTAACAAACCATGTTGAATGAGTTTATTATTTTACCACAGTGGCTTTTATAAGCCTAATGATGATGTATTTTGTCTGACATGATTTAAGGGCATGACGCATGTAGATGTTTGATGAAAGGTCAGCCATATTCAGCAACAGATGCCGACTTTTGATTAAAATTAGTGAATAAAATTTGTTGAAATCACTTACGACATTATACTGTTAAACTAGCAACTTATATCCTTGTACCGACCTTCAAACTCAACAGTAGTTTTTAAATGTTGCTGTCTATGTTTCAAATAAACCTTTTTTAATCGTTACCAACACGGCTTTATAATACTGGTATTTTTTGAAAGGCTAATACCGGGACCCAATATTAGCCATATAAGAAATACTAGTTCTAGAAGTCACCGTCGTTTCAAAGTGGAAGTTATTTTTAACTTGCGTAACTCAAGTCTATGCAAAAATTCACTTCCATCGTCTTATTTAGGGTGAATAATGTACCAAAAACTGACACAGACACTTAATATATCTATTTGATGGATTCATATCTTTTTACGCAGCTGGTAAAATATTGGACCCTCGAAGTTTTGAAAAGAATCACTGAAACACCGTAAAGGGTCGAATGCGTCGTTAACGACATAGGTTCCTTACTTTCATAACTTCCTATCTTTTGCTCATAATCCGATAAATGTAGGCTCTATTCCCTTTTAATAACATAGTTTTCGCAATGATGCTGTATAATGATATACCTGTTTGGTAAAACAGGCAGTCGCTATTCATGCCCTCATTGAAAGTACCTGAGGAACTCTTAAAAAACGACCCAGCTGAAAAACGCGAAGGTGAAGCTTAGATCCACATATTTTATACGAACCAGGTTACCCTTATTTTGGCAGTTTAGGGGCAATATTTTCCGTAAGTTCTGATGAAATGAGGCACGACCTTAAAAAAATTCGACAATGTATTTGAGCCCTGCCGCAGACTACTTATTCACAATCAAAGGCAATATTTACGATCACATCTATTCAGTCTGAAGTAGAAATACAGTATGCTTAATATCAAATCGAATTCATTTGTGTTTTTTCCGTCACAATAAACCACCGATACTTGGAATATGATACGCTCGGTCCTCATTCGTTTCATCGTGTTTGCGACATCTATCTGGAATCATTATAGTAGTTTCACACAAAATATTAAAGGAAAATCAGGTAACATCGGAACCATTTAACTCTACATATGACATCTCATACCTAATTCAAAACTTATTCTTTAAAAACTAAAACATACCAAAGTCCTGCATTTTACCAGTCCAAGAATGGCTTGGAACCTTACTAAGACCAATATTAACTTATGGCTCAGAAAGCTGCGTACTTAGTAAACAAGATGAGCATAGCCTATTAGTGTTTGAAAGGAAGATCTTTCGGAGGATTTTTGGTGCGGTGTTGGAAGATGGACAATGGCGAACGCGGTACAACCACGAGCTCTACGACCTCTTCAGGGAGCCGAATGTGATTAAAACTATTAAGTTGGGCCGCTTGCGTTGGGCTGGACACTTAGCGCGAATGGATGTAACTAGAGCCCCATTAAAGTTACTTGATGGCGAACCGGACGGCCGTCGTAACCGCGGCAGGCCGAAACTTCGATGGTTGGATGGCGTTGAGAAAGATCTTAAAGCGATCGCTGTTAGCGGCTGGAGAGAAAAAGCCAAGAATAGACTGGAGTGGAGGAAGATACTCGACCAGGCCAAGGCCCACCCAGGGCTGTAGCGCCTCAGATGATGATGATGATGAAGAATGCTTGGAGCATTTAGCGTTTAATGGCCGTGCTCAACCTCTATACGAAAAAACCTAATCCTACGATTGTCAGACTTCCACCAGCTTATCCGATACCTACCGTCTTATATAAGTCTGCGATATCAAGTTTAAAAACCGATACTCGACCTACTTGTCAAGCCTAAAATAGCGCTGCTTCTAATTTTGTCTTGAACTCCAAGAATCCGAAGATATTGAATAAAATATCGAATTTATTTGCATTTTCGCTTTCAGAAATGTTAATTTGGTTATGTTTACGTTGTAGTCGAACCTGGAATTTAAAGGTTTCAAGAGAATAATTGAGTTTGTGCAAAATTTGGAACCGAATTGTCTAACTTTGCATTGAGTTACAACAAAACATGTCAAAGTCACAGTGAAAGTTAAAATTTGTTAATTAGGGTAATTTTATTAGTTAAAGTTTAACTGTTTTTGGACAAGTTACTTAACAATAAGGAACCATCATCACATTCAGCTCAATGATGAATTATCAGTTCCCAAAAACGACTAACTTCCACGAGACATATCCTACTCCGCCCATATTCACTTATGGTTTCGATTTGGCGTTATATTATGGGGTAGGTGTGACTAAGTTTTACTATTGAATTATTGCCTTTGGAGCAATCGGGAGTAGTAGTTATTTAAACAAATTATATAACTTAAGATTTGGCCAGCTAAAAAATGGAAACGTTATTTTATTTCACAATGTATATTTTACTTTACCATGTGATTTAATACTGTGTAGTCTTTTTTAATGTTGTTTTGTCTCATGTCACGAAAACCCTAAGTAATAAATAACCAGACATTTGCTTAAAAAAACAGTTACATCGAATATCCTTTCTTGTTTTGTTATCTGAAATAGTTTTATCAGAAAACTCATAACCTACGACTATCTGTTTTAGTGATTCGTAGTTTCTGAGATGATATAGAAGGTCGTTCTCGTTTTTATTGCTGTAGGCTTATTCTTAAAATTTGATCCGTGAATTAAGGTGATCCGTTTTCCATACCAACATAAAGAGGGTCATCGTTTGCTTCCACGGTATCAAATACAATTGAAAATAAAACATTATTTCCAAGGTCCATCGCGTTCCTCACAACATCGTAGAATATTTGAGATGGTTGCTCGCATTTAAGCTGCTCCATTGTGCTGGCGATCGGCCACGTGATCTTTTGCATTCCGTATTTCCAAAAACGATTAACCTCTCCAAGCTTTCTCCCCTCCTCATTATATGACCAACGTAACTCAGTAGGCGTTGTTCGCAGATTGTGGACAATCGCAAGTTAATTCTCTGTCCCTATTTATCTGATAATTCAAATAAGACATAAATTACCGAGTTATAAACAAGATGTCTGGAGGGAAACTTCGCAAAAATACTTCGGCAAAAACATTAATTCAAAAGGGTGTTTTTCGTGTCCGAATCCAGGCACTTAATAAAAATCTCTGAATAATATTTGTCTTGCTGTATAAACTCCAGGCGGCAGTTCGTTACTGGGGAAGCGGGGACACAGCTTAAAGGCACAGAGAGTTCACTCCGTGCACCAGCATGGCTAGTACAAGACGCCCTCGACGCGACATGTTACAACCAATGAGAGCTACCATTTTTGTGTTCACCAGTTGGCGCCACTGTCGAGTAAGGTTCTGACGTATAGCTGTCAGTTTGTTATTACGGTTGTGGAAACTAAGTTTACATTTCAATCGTATTTAATACCTTAAAACCGTACCATAAAAATATCGAGCATACCGCATTATTGCGTTTAGTTCGGAGAAAGAGGACATAAGTTTCCAAATGATGAAACTGTCTCAAAGCACTGACATTCGTTGACCCGTAACTCATATTTGCCATAAATAATCTCAGATATTGCAAAATATTGATAACATTATTCTAATAGCAAATAAACCCGTGTAGCCCCCCACATTTTACATTTCCGAGACCACCTACACTAGCGCCTCTAGCGCCGAAATCCATTCGCGATAGCCCTCATCGGAACGCGATCTGTAACGCAGCACAATATTCGCGCTTTTTCATTGTCTGTTACTTGAGCGAGCCATTTCACGGCCATCTTGCGCTAGACGTATAGAGGCAATGGTCTGACTTCTTATTTTCCACGGTCAAGTCAGAGTAAAATTACATAATTGTTTTTCACGAGTAAACATATTTGATTTGGTTGGTTGGGTGATTGAATTGAAAACCTTAAATTGGTAATTGATAGGCCTTCTTAATTTTTTCGTAACAATGCACTAAATACTCTCTGATGTATGAGTAAAGAGTAAAATATAAAGATTGCAGTTTTTTTTTCTCTAGCCTGTTTGTGTGTCCCACTGCTGGGCAAAGGCCTCCCCCGTTTTCAGCCACTCGTCGCGGCTGCAGTTGCAAAACAAAAAAAATTAATAATTATTTTACCTGTTATCAGCACGCTATTAAATCTACTTACGAAGAAAGCATGTATTTTTTTTCGAAAGGCATGACGCCAGTAATAATGGACGTATGTTGGTTTATAGATTATAGGCTAGCTTTCCACAACTCGACGTCTGATATGCATTGTTTTTTTATCTTTATTTTTAGGGAGCTTTTGTCAGACTGACTATGACTATGCCAGCTCCGTTGAGCCTTTACTACACAATCTTCGTAGAAAAAATAAAATAAAAAATGTTTTAAAAAAACCGTATACAAACTTGGCAACCTTGGAATGGGCTTACGCTAAAATTGAATTAAAGAGGCCTACATTCAAGCACGTTAAGCCCCAAACTCTAGCTAAGCTGCAGTAGCTCTTTTCTCTCGAGTCCGGACACACTCGTGATCGTTGTGTATTGAACTATCTGTGTTATTTCGTGTCTGTGGGGAAGGCAATCAGCAGGGGGTAAACACGAGCCAGGAATGAACCGACGACCTTCAGTCTTTACATCGGAATGTTATTGCAGTGTTAACTGAATTATATCACAACTTGTCTTCTTTAGACGAGTATTTATTTTAACTTTGTATTGTATTCTTAATATTTGAAAGGAGTGTCTCAACAAACTCATTTATGCAGCTAGCTTCTACCTGCGGCTTAGCCTGCATTATTCCCATAAGTATCCCAAGATAACTAATACATAAATTGGTGTACTGCCCTTTGGGCAAAGTATTTTTCTCCAAATATTACTTCCCAAAAAACTTATGGCTTAAATATAAACGCAGTATTTCTTCCCCATACGAATCTTTAGCTAATTTACATTAAGCGTTTTATTCATTTGGTCAAATTATCATTTGGTATCAAGTTTTTGTTAAGGTTTACTAAGGCAAGCTTTTTATTTTAACTACTATCATATTCTTAAAAAAAATGTTTGTTCAAATTGTCACTTTGCACTCTCAACTCAGCACTATAAGTTTGGCAAATGATAATTAATTTTACTTGATACAGATACGTATAAAACCAACAAAAGACAGAAATATATTTAATTGAATGAAAAAATAAAGAAACAAACTTTTGTTACGGAACTATTAACTATCAAAATTAACCAAAATACAGTAAAACCCATTAAATAAGTTGCAACTGAACTGCCAAGAAGTGGGGCTCGGGGGGTTTTATTAAATATAATAACATTAAATTTAATTATCTTCAACTCCGCTATCTAAAAACACTACTTGTAAAATTCCCTTTGATACCGCGTTTAAGTTGTCCAACTTAACGGCAAGTCTAACCGCAAAGTCAAAGAAAATCAGAACTTAAGTAATGCTTAACGCAGCTCTTAATGAAACTTAAAGCTAGCAAACTGTGCTATTCAGTCCGTTGGACAGAGTTTATGCAAATTTTTAATAAAAGCTTTTATTTATCTTGCAATATTTGTTAGTATATTAGCATGTATAGAGCAAATCTTGCAATCTGAATTAGGGCCGCTCGCCATCGGAGGGTATTCATTAACACACGTTGGAACCAAAATGGTCGCGCACCGTGCGGTTCCAAAGAAATTCCCTACCGCGCACAATCCGAATGTGGAATGAGCTCCCTGCCGCGGGTTTCCAGGAAGGCTACAGGGCATACCCTGTAGCCTTTCGAGTTCTTCAAGAGGGAATTGCATGACATCTTTTTAAATATTACATGTTATTGATCAAAACATGAAAAAGTAGGTACTATTTTTGGGTTTTATCAAAATAATGAGATACATTCTTAAAGTGAATCGTCGAAATTTCGCGTTTGGTGATGATGGCGGTTGAAACGCTCTGAAATTCACCGTGGTACGGCCGTGCCTTTATTTTGCTCGACTTGGCGGGGACAGTGCCGTGCCCCCAGATTCGTTTGCCTGTCCTTTACTTCAAATGAAGCAAATCTGTAATATTTTTTTTCATCGTAATGCACCGTCGCACGTTAAAAGTCTGAATACCGTACCATAGTCTCCCCCCACTAATAAAAAGGCTTATTTCTTAGGAAATTTCATTCTATTACTTCCTTTCAAGCGTAAACGCAGTCTAGTTCATTATAAAAAGCGTTAATTGAGTTTAACTGTCGTTTAAGTCAAGATGAATTCTAACGAACTAAAGCGAGAAAATACTAAGATAGGCATTGCCACCGCCGGAGAGTAAGCGAGTAAAGTTGGGCGAGTAGCATTCAAAATTAAACATAACTAGATTGAATAGTATATTGTTAGATCCTTCCCTCAAATCCGTCCAGAATCAGGTGAGTATCAATAATACACTCTTGATCGGCTAAACTTTTAATCCGTCAATTCACAATAACCTTCCAACTTCCACTTAATATTTATTCACTGTACTCAATTCTACAAGTTACCAGCTTGAACGATCCAGACGTAATGACCATTCCTTAACGGACCAAGAACAGAGCTCCCGCCACTCTCAACTATGAACCAATAGCAATCGAGTACTAGTGGCGCCATCTGAACAACGAACCAATAGCATCCGTTAAGAAATCGTTTTCGTACTTTTAAACTTTTATAACAAGTTGGCGGCGGAAACACAATAACTGAAGTTTATAAATGTTGCCAACAAAAATAATAATTCATAAATTAAATGTAAATTGTACAAAATAATATACTTATAGCTTACAAATTCGTCCATCCTGACCACTATGTCACGTCCTCGTGACTTACTTAGCTATAATATATAAAACATTGATATTTTTTTTTTTCGCCATTTCAACAATCATGTGTATCTCTTAATCACAATTGTGTACAGAAAAGTACAGTTTTAACAAAATTTTAATCAAATAAGTTCCTATTTGTCTCTGAAAACCAATACATCAAATAAAAGAAAACAAACAGGAAAATCAGGACTACTGATTTAACATAAAAATCTTGGTTCCAGGGAACAAATAGGCTCTCATATAAAACTTACATAACTCTGGTATTTAGTACTAAACATCCTTCCTTTAAATAATCCTTCCGATATCCTTCCAATTATCCTTCCGATTATCCTTCCGATTATCCTTCCGATTATCCTTCCGATTATCCTTCCAATATCCTTCCAATACCCTGCTAGTATCCTCCCAATATCTTTCCCAGTATTTATTTTCCTTACAATACTCTCATAAACCTCCGACAACCTCCCTATTAACTTAAATTGGCTCTATTCCGAGCATTCGATATTTGTAGTTAAAACTTTCATTAATTACTCAATAAATCATATTATATTAACCAAAAGTTTAATTTAAATCCATATATCCTTGATCATCGACATCTGCCTGTATATCATCATTATTTCCTGCTTCTATTTCCTCTTCACTAGACCCGCTATCCTCTATACCCTTGAAACTCAACCACGGATATATTCTATCTACCGGATGCACCCCTTTATAACTTGCTTTACCTTTCTTTTTTGTTAAAGGCGTATCCTCTACCAGATACCTATCATTTGGCAACTTTTCGACTACTCTATAGGGACCGTAACACTTAGATTTCAATTTTTTACTTTTTCCCGGGCAAAGAGTGTTCCTCTCTACCCTTACCAAGTCACCTACAGCGAAACTTCGCGGCTTACACCTACTTCTATCAAACCTTTCTTTCTGTTTTTCTTGTGTTTCTTTTATATGTTGGCTTACATCAGAACGAATACTATCAAAATCAATTTCTTTTTCAACCTCCAAATCATCGTCTTGCAGAACCGTAATTATTTTACCTTCCGTTAACCCTTTTAATTTCAATCCAAATAAAACTTCTGCCGGAGTTTTCCCCGTCCCTTTATTTAACGTGTTGTTCAAGCCCCATTGAACATCTATGACTTTCTCATCCCAGAGTTCCTCATTACGACCGTGATTCATGGCCGTAAGTGCATCAAGAATGGTACGGTTGTACCGCTCCACCTGGCCATTTGCACGTGGTGTAGCAACCGCATTCATTACATGATGCACCCCTAAATCCTTCAAAAATGATTTTATCTTCTTCCCAGTGAAGGATGAATACCGATCTGTTATAAGTCTAGTAGGTAGACCGAACGTACCGAAATATTCTCGAAAGATTTTAATCGTGACTGTCGCTTTGGTGCTTTTAACCGGTTTCAGTACAATAAATTTCGTGAAAGCTTCTACAATTACCAACAAATACTTGTTTTTGGAACGGCTAGGATTAAAAGGGCCCAAATGGTCAGCATGCAGTGTGTGAAATGGCGTTGGTACTTTTGGAATGGGGTGTAAGAATCCAGATTTTTTTCCTGAAGGCGCCTTACTAAGTGCGCACTCCAAACAGGCCCCAACATATTTTTGAATAAATTTCCGCATTTTAGGAAACCAATAGTTTTCACTAACCTTTTCAAACGTTTTCTCAACTGAAAAATGACCGATATCGTCATGACACGTACGCAAAATCTGCCATCTCACACCTCTGGGTACTAACCATCTGCATCCTCCAGGAGTGATCCTGAAAACGTTATTATTTTTCACACAGTAGTTCTTTTTAACCTCAACGACGTTGTCGTTGATGGGATCCGAAAGTATTGCTTTTATTCTATTGATCTCACTATCGTCCAACTGTACAGTTTTAAGCCACGCATCGTCTATCTTAAACACCGTAGGGAACTCTAAACTAACCTTATCACCTTCCACCGGGTTTCTACTCAATGCATCAACATGCGTCATACCCTTGCCCGACTTGTACTTAATGTCACAGTTAAATTCTTGTATCAGACTCCACCAACGAGCAACTCTAGGCAACATGTCCCTTTTAGTAAATGTCGCTCTTAGAGAATTACAGTCGGTCACGATTGTAAAAGGCATTCCCGCCAGGTATGTTCTAAACTTTGTCAAAGACATAACCACTGCTAAAGTCTCCAGTTCATAAGCCGAAAAATGTTGCTCCTCTGGTGAAGTCTGACAACTGTAATAAGCTACCGGTTTCATGTCTCCCTCTTTTTGTCTCTGCAATAATATTCCCCCTACACCCCACTTGCTCGCATCAGTATGTAATTCGGTATACAGGGTGGGATTATACAGAGCCAAAACAGGGCGAGACGTTAATATCGATTTTAGTTCTTCAAAAGCCTGATGCTGTGCTTCTCCCCAAATCCATGGCGCGTTCTTTTTTAACAGGCTAGTCAGTGGCTTAGCAATTGTAGCGAAGCCTTTTACAAATTTTCTGAAAAAACTTGCTAAACCAACGAATTGCCTAACATTATGCACATTTTGTGGGACAGGGAAGTTACGAACAGCATCAGTCTTTTTCGTCCCAGGCCTAATGCCATTAACGCCTATCTCAAAACCTAAAAATTCAACAGACGTTTGGAAAAAGTTACATTTCGTCAACTTCAATGTTAAATTAGCTGCTCTCACGTTTTTGAGAATAGCTTCCAGACTAAGTAATCCTTCATCCACTGTTTTTGAAGGCACCAGGATATCATCCATATACGCCACAGCTGTATTAAATCTGAGTGATCCTAGAGCCTTATTTACAGTGCGCTGAAAAACAGCGGGTGCGTTGGCCAAGCCAAACGGCATTCGGTTAAATTCCCACTGGCCATCCGGTGTAACAAATGCCGTTTTAGACTTGGCCTGCTCGGACAACTCTATCTGGTAATAACCGCTAGCCAGATCTAGTGCAGAGTAAAACTTATTATCTGCTAACCGATTCATTTGGTCCTCCATACAAGGTAATGGATAATGTTGTTTGATCGTCTTTTTATTAAGCTGCCTGTAATCTATGCACAGCCTTTTATCTCCAGTCTTCTTCCTGACCAGAATTATGGGGCTCGCATACGGTGAATTTGATTCACGAACAATTCCAGTATCAATCAACTCATCAACCATCCCTTGAACTTCCTGCCTTTCATTCGCGGACATACGGTACGGCCTATACACTACTGGTTCATTATCTTTCAAATCTATATCCATTTTTTCTATACCAGTGCATCCTAACTCTTGCAAACAAGTAGCAAAACAATCTCGATATGAATTAACTAACTTGAGAAGTCTAATTTTATCCTCCTGAGCAATATCGCCAATGTTCAAATCACTTAATTTAAAAGGTTCTAATTTCTTGACTTCGTTTTCGATTTTATTTATTTTATGAATGCCAAAGGATTCCAATACTATTTCAACTCTAGCTACAAGTTCGTTTAATTTAAAATTGATTGGTTTTGATACAGGCTCCACAATTATAACACCCTTGCCTTGCACCAATTTGTAAACTCCTTCGTCTAAAAAGTACTCCCTGCCTACTTGCCCCCTAAAGCCCCCCTTTACATAAATCAATCCCGTATAACCTGTATCGCAATATACGTCAACGACCCCTGTTTCCTGTATGGTGGTATCTTGACGCATTCGCAATTCCAGCTTTCCTTGGTCATTATTTTCATCCGAACTTTCGAACAACAATTTATCTCCCGTCTTTATAATCTTGACGTGAGGTTGTTCAGTGAACGTTTGACCAATCAAAACGGGGTATTTCATAAAAACATCAGGCACCACCACACACATAACTTTTGATTTAACGTTTTGTACCTGAACCTCTGCCACACACGATCCTATAGATTCAACTAATGCCCCACCAAACCCTATCATAGGATAAGCATTCGATGTGTCCCACTGTTTAAAAATGTCCTTAGCTGCACTCTCGCGTATCAAAGTTAATTCGCTACCCATGTCAATAAATGCTTCAACTGGTACATCATTTATAATTATAGACTGAACATACTTGTTATAGTTGGATTTATCTGCAGGCGCCTTTATAGCCATTACAGATTTGTTTTCATTATTCTTTGCTTGACGAAAACATTCAGCATCTACGTGGCCGACCGCCGAACACTTGGTACATTTTTTTATCGGCTTAGGACATTTTGAAACAGGATGACCTTCCTCCTTACAATTATAACACCTAATTACTGGTTTATTAACTGCATGGGGTTTGTTTACAGGTTTATTATTTGTATTCCCCTTTTTAGCGACAGATTGATCTGATTTTTGAACGCTTACTTTCCTTAAATACGCTAATAATTTGTCACAATCTTCGAATTGTGCAGCTTCTGCACCCATCCGCACCGATCTATCGTCTATGCCATGTAAAATACACTCTACCGCTCTCCTTCCAGTAATTACTTCTAATCGATTAATCAAATTAACTTTATCATAAAAGTAAGTTTCCAGTGATTCGCCAAATTTTGCTCTCCTATTTAGCATATCTAACATCATTTGACCATAATTTTCGTTAGCCGGAAATGCGCTTTTTAATTTACACTGCCATTCCGCCCAACTCAACAGAAGAGAAGGCAAACCCTCATACCATTTTTTAGCTATACCTACGAGCTTCGGTAGAGCATAGTGTATGGTTTGTCTTTCCGTCCATTCATACAAAGTTGCACTCTCATTTACTTTTAAAAGCCATTTATCAACAGTTTGATTTTTTAACGAAGGATCAAATTCAGGAATCACGTTGGTGTTTGAAAACGTCTCCTTTTTGATCTTATTACTATTTGTAAAGCTCTCAATCATATCCGCGAACTTAGACATCAAGTCCCTATCTACTGTATTGCGTTTACTACTAAAATAATTATTAACTCTACTGCGTGACCGATAACTTCGACGACGTTCACTATAACGATCATGTGCCGTACGACTATTCGACCGTTCACGACTACGAGGTAAGCGAGAGTAACGCGCAACAGCATATCGATGCACCGATTCATCCCGCGATCTAGATGCCCTGCTACGTGATACGCTACGACGTATTCTACTGCGACTCCTATTTTGCAAACCTCCTGCCTCCTGTTCTTCTGATAAGAACGGTGTAGGTCTTCCTCTGCCGAGCTCTCCATCCGTTCTGCTACTAGTGTGGTCTCTGCCGGTGTACCGCACACGCTGTGGTGTCCCTGTAGATCTACCTCGGCTTGATCCTCCAGCAGTTCTGCTCCTGGTGCTATCTCTGCCGCTGTGCCGCTCACTCTCTGGTGTCCGTAGTTGCCGCCGTCGCCGGTTTCCTCTGTCTCGTCCATGTACTTCACCGTTGCTGCTGCCACTGCCACTTGGAGAGTTAACCCGCCTGTGACGAGATCTTGAACGACGTGCTTCATCCATTGTACTGAAACATGATGACAACCTCGCCGATGATAGATTCAGAGAAATCTAACCGCAAGCGCATGTCGGTTCTACATTTTAACTCTTTGTATATAAATTAAGATTAATACTGATGCATACTATTGCGCAAACGGATTAAAACTTCAAACACGACTTTTCGTGCGTTAGAATCGTTTTCAGCAGACTGAAAACTCCTTTCAGGCCGTTTTCGAGGTGGCTCTTTAACATACTAGAAGATCGAAAATTAAACCAAGTTGCCATCGTTTTCAGGCGCCTGAAACATGTTTTCAGTCCGTTTCAGGCTACCCCCTTTAACATACTAGAAGATCGAAAATTAACCCAAGTTCTCATCGTTTTCAGGCGCCTGAAACATGTTTTCAGTCCGTTTCAGGCCACCCCCTTTAACATACTAGAAGATCGAAAATTAACCCAAGTTGCCATCGTTTTCAGGCGCCTGAAACATGTTTTCAGTCCGTTTCAGGCCACCCCCTTTAACATACTAGAAGATCGAAAATTAACCCAAGTTGCCATCGTTTTCAGGCGCCTGAAACATGTTTTCAGTCCGTTTCAGGCCACCCCCTATCCGATGGCACAATAATCCGAAAACCCGTTCTTGTGTGTTTTCAGGAGTTCTTATGTGACTTTGAAATACATCTAGTTGGCAAAACTTCCCGAAAAAGTGAAAAGAAAGGAAAATCTTCACATTGTTAACACGTGGAATAGGACCCGTAATATTGCTATGCCATGAAAAACATTAATTATCGTATGAAAAATAATACCCTCATTACAAATTGTATCATACTTACAACAGAAATTTTAATAAAACAGTCACCAACCTTGTGAGCGTATCCCTGCTTCTGAAATTTGTTAGATCCTTCCCTCAAATCCGTCCAGAATCAGGTGAGTATCAATAATACACTCTTGATCGGCTAAACTTTTAATCCGTCAATTCACAATAACCTTCCAACTTCCACTTAATATTTATTCACTGTACTCAATTCTACAAGTTACCAGCTTGAACGATCCAGACGTAATGACCATTCCTTAACGGACCAAGAACAGAGCTCCCGCCACTCTCAACTATGAACCAATAGCAATCGAGTACTAGTGGCGCCATCTGAACAACGAACCAATAGCATCCGTTAAGAAATCGTTTTCGTACTTTTAAACTTTTATAACAAGTTGGCGGCGGAAACACAATAACTGAAGTTTATAAATGTTGCCAACAAAAATAATAGAATAAGAATAGAATAGAATAGAATAATTTATTAAACAACGTATTATACAACAATGACATTTAAAGACTAAGATATACAATTAGAGAGTTGAACCTATATGCCTGAACTAGGATTCCCTGTATCTCAGGCAAAAGGGACTATCAAACATTTGTATCTACTACTATAAATATTTACATACTAAATATGCAGTTTAATACAATTCAAATCTTATTAACTAGTATCACGTTTAATCAATGTGACATGCCAGCATCTGCGTCAGCAGAACTGTAAACTGGGCCAAAATCGATGTTGCATTCTTCAAGTTTGTTTTAATTTCATTTAGAGGTTATAGGCGTACGATTGGCATTAGCCTAGTTTTCGAAATTGTGTAAGTAGGACATCTCGGTAGTAGGTCACTTAGGCGTCTTCATAGTAAACTTTGGACTCGGATACGGAGAAGTCATCGAGTGCAGAATTCAAACTATTGTGCATAGTAACCTGACCTATAAAAAAGGCTTATAATAATAAACGGCGGCGCTCTTAGGCGCCTTCATAGTTTATGGAGTTAAAATACCTTTTCTCGGCCAGTTTTCTTGCTGGACATTCTGCATTACCTGTTTCGTGGTTACTTGGCTTCTTGAAGTGCAGACATGTTGCACATTTTGGTGGATCGGTCTTCTTAGAGCAGTCCTTTACTGCGTGCCCTACCTCACCGCAATGCCCGCAGGTGTCAGCCTCCGATCTGCACGACTTTGCCGCATGGCCATATTGCTGGCACTTGAAACACCTCGTGACCAAGGTGAAATCCCTTACGGGACACGAGGACCAGTTGACAAAAACTCTATCGCTGGAAATTAGAGCGTTTCGTATAAGTGCGGGGACTTCTATCACGTAGTTGCAGGTCTCGGCGTCCCTCTTGCCCGATTTATGGCTCAGCTTGGTCGTGGTCAAAAAATTTTCAAGTGACATGTCCTGTAGTTTATTGGCTAAATTTTGATTATATATGCATTTGAAGACTTCCGCTTCTTGCATGGCGGAGGGTACTCCGATGACAACTATCCTCGGATTTCGTTTTTTCTGTTCATCGACGGTAAAGCCAGAGGTCACCAACTGCGCCGACTGCTTCAGTTTCTGAACGTCGTCCTTGGAGTCAGTGCTTATTACGACGCCACCGTTCCTGATTTTTCTCAGCCCTCTCACGTGAAGTTTCATCTCCTCGGGCTTAATAATTTGTTGGACAAGGGATTTCGTCTCCTCGCTCGTCTTTAACTTATCCGTAGGGTAGATCACTACCGTGCTAATTTTTGAGGGCTGAATGTAATTATTAGGATGGCCTTTAAGCGCGTCCGCAAAAGAAACCGCTCCCGTAGCAGGTCTGGAAGACTCCTCGATGCATTGCTTGAGCTCCTGGAGACGGACCGAGAGGTCAAATTTTTCTTGGAGGGCTTGGAGAGAATAGTAGTTCTGGATGGCCTTCTGCTTGATCGACTGGTATTCGATGACCATCTGCGACGTGCAATAGCCCACTTTACGGCTTAATCCACTAATGCGCATTTTTTGCTCCGAGTTTAATTTACCCTCGGAAGCAATGGTGCATACTTCATTTAGTGCCTGTTCGATGTTCTTGATCCAGTTGTGCAGTTCTGCTGTACTCACAGGCTGCGGCGGGGCCTCAGCCTGCTGGACGGGCCCGGGGTCGCGCGGCGGCGGCCCGGGCCGCGGCGCGGGCGAGGGCTGCGGCGCGGGCGAGGGTTGCGGCGCGGGCGAGGGCGGAGGGCTGCGGCGCGTGAGCCCACTCCGATTAAACGGGCTGTTCTCCGGGTTGACCGACATTTCTCTTTGGGTTAAACAATTACAACTAAAACATTATACGAAACTAGATCACTCGGCTTATATTAAAAAATTGCCTCCGTTTGATGTACAAATCTAGGTCGCGATTTAGTAATGAATATTTATTTTTATTAACAAGCACGTCCGATCTCATTGACGTCTCGATAAAAAAAAAAAAAAAAAAAAAAAAAAAAAAAAAAAAAAAAAAAAAAAAAAAAAAAAAAAAAAAAAAAAAAAATTCATAAATTAAATGTAAATTGTACAAAATAATATACTTATAGCTTACAATATTTATGTACTATTCAATCTGGTTTAATTAATGCAATTGTCCTCCATGAAGTACGGTTCTTGGTTTTTTGGGACACCCGATAAATCTTTATTACATTAAGTACCTACAAAAATGTTTGAGGATAACCTGGCGCTTTGAATATTACAGACTAATTGATGCTGAATGTACTCTGTCACAAAATAAGTAATAGTACGACTAACAGAAGTCTCTCTCTCTATCTCTCTCTAACAAAACTGACGTTCGGTCAAAGTCAAAGTGTTTATCTGCATAAATTGCGATACATAAATTGATGTCAATATCAATCATGAGACAGCACAATAGGGTATTTGCCTGTAGTCAATATAAATTACTACACGCTAGCCATTAAATCAGCTTTCCAAAATTTGCAAAAATTAACTAAACATAACCTATTTAGCGTTTTAAACGATTTTTAAAAGATCAAAAGCTATAAATAAGAAGCTGATTTGAGTAAAATGACGTCATTTCACTTTTATTCCGTACAAACTTCATACTATCTGAGCGTTTTGACACTTCATAAAATGTAACTGATTTGATCTGTCAGGAAAGTAGCCTATTTGCCAGTATAGTGGCATGCAAAAATATTTAAAACTATTACAATTGGTTATAATTCGTGTTATTAGCATAATAAATAAGAAAAGAAGTACTCAATAAATTACACAATTACTAAATCCTAATTAATTATAAAGTCATTGACGGAATGAAAACATTATTTCAGCAGCCAGTCTGTAATTGCCTTTTGTACCTAAGTGTTTATCTGGGCAATCTTAGCGGCTGGCAATTTGTTGTGCATCACCATGCCGAATGAATTTCTCCTGTGGAGTTTTGATGTTGCAAGTTGCACTTTATTAACAGATCCAAGCATTTAGAAACAGCAAATAGCAGTCTTTATACAGCTGCTTTTATCACTTGCAAAAATTACGGATCTTCATAGAAAAGAATAAAAAAAGTTTTTATTTTAGTGTCACTCAGTAAAATCAGGATTTTTGTCATAACGCACGTGAAGTATGCTATTGCAACCACCATGACAAGGTTGATTGCCTGTCCCATATTTGCGGTATGAACAGATAAAAAAAACAATATATTATTTTAGTTGTCTCTCAAAAATTTAGTATATAATAGTACATTACACAACTAGGATGGTAAAACAAAGAAAGGCCGAGATCGCAGAAGTTTGCGACCCGAGCTGCAAGCGAGGGACGTAAATATGCGATCGAGGGCTTTCTTTATTACCTCCCGTGTTGTGTGCATCATTTAATGTCTACACTTGGCCAGAAAGCGGCTTTTTTCGTACGGGCAGCGTGCAGAAAAAGCCACTTTATGGCCAGGTGTGGCATAAATAAAATAATACACAAAATATTAATGTAGCAGGTGCTACAACAGAAAAGATCATTAGCCAAGTCAAAACAAGATACGTCGAAAAGCAGCCATATTTATGAGAGGTATAAATAACGATATAATTCCATACATAAATACCGTGCGAACACGTATGAAGAGGTTAAGTATGATTAATGACGTCGGTGCGCTTACGGTGCCTCCATTCTGTTACCCTTACACAAATATTTGGTTAAAAAAAACTGTACTCATTCCTTACTCAGCAGTGTTACTACACTTTAAAGGAATATTTAGATTAAAATCGAGGCTGTTAAACTGTGGTGTGTGTTTTAAGGTTATTGTTTACCTCTAGGTACTTAAGGGTCATTATTTGAGCGTTTCACGCGCGTCACTTTCGTGGACACATTTTTGTCGAGATTCCGGCAGATTTTAATGTAATTTTAAGGTATTTGTTAGTAGTCCCGGATACGTACCAAATAGCTCGATATGAGACTAAAATCTGAGGGCACTTCGACAATATTGTCCACGAAAGTGACGCCACGAGGATGAAACGCTCAAATAATGACCCTTAATTTGCATGGCTTTCTAAAGCCTAAATGTAAGCTCAAGACTTGGATATACCTAACATCCTTTTTACATTTAAAGCAAATAAAGATTTTCTATTTCTAAGACCTTCGTGGGTTGAAAGGAAAAAACGGAACCCTTATAGGATCACTTTGTTGTCTGTCTGTCTGTCAAGATCCATTAACTCGGGAACGCGTGGAGGTATCGAGTTGAAAATAAAACCAAATTACATACAAGAAATTAAAGTACATAGAAAAAAATTAAATGGTACTCACCTATTGGTCTAAGCGACTCGACCTAAGCTAAGTGGTCGAGTGGTTTGAGACTCTGGTCAGAAATTCAGAGGTGCCGGGTTCGATTCCCGGTGTGGACCATAGGTGAGTACCATTTAATTTTTCTATGTACTTTGATTTCTTGTATCTATAAATGTAACATAAAAATGAGGTGTAACTTACCCGCATTAAAAAACTGATAAAAAAAACATCATGTTTCTTTCATATAAGTAGTATAAGACCATATACTTAGGTCTAGGGTTCCTTGAAGCTGTGAGAAGGTCAACATTCTATGTTAACGTAAAAAAAGATATGGCCGTCTATGCCGTAAAAACGTATATTTCGACACTCAACTCGATCAAAGGTACTTTCCGTTGACCTAGAACTATGAAATTTTGCAAGTAATACCATCTTATACTACATATATATAGGGAACAATCTGAAAACTATACAATTGTTGACTTTATTTTAAGGATTTATACGGAACTCTCGGCGCGCGAGTTCGACTCGCACTTGCCCGGTTTTTTTATTAGCTTCGTCTCACTTGAGTAAAAAGTATCTTAATATGTTTTAACCAGGGTCATAATTCAGCGCCTCTAGTAAGTGTAACGGAACGTTATTGACGCGTCGTTTATGCGTTGCTTAAGTGATCATCCATTATGGGTTTCCGAACGAATCCGATCGTGTGTATTCGGCGTCGCAGAATACTCACTCGTTCTGTCGGGCATTCGAATTTGAAATGATTGTCAAGTTGATGATAGGAATCCCCATAAAGTGACGGTTGAGTTTTAAATAAAATCTCATATGTAATTGCATTATAATTATTATAAATAAAGTGTTGTCGTGCCAAGTGGAGTTTCCTTAGAACAAATCCTTCTGGGCGTTTTAGCTCCGAAGTGGGACTGAACGCGAAAACATACTGTTTTTGCAACGCCCACCATTGTGACAAGGTAAATATGAAATTTTACTTAAATTATGAGCATGCATATATCATGATAATGATGATGCTGATGATGATGATGACGATGATGATGATGATGACATTAGCAATAATGTAAAACCGATTGTAGTCGGATAACTATAGCTGAGGGTTAATTTTAGTGGGTCTTATAGGTTTAGAGTTTTGATTTGTGGATAATTTGCCTCTCGACAAATCGACGAGGAACAACTACATAATAGATTCCTGGATGCGAGTTTCAGAGCGATGGCGGACGGAAACGAAGGAGTTGACCAACGGCGACGGCTTGTGACGCCGCCATCAGGCAGCGAGCGACTGAGTCGTGACGGTACAACGGATCGGCGCGAGAGAAGCAGTGAACGGCGCGGGAGGAGTCGCACCAAGCAAGGGAGTCGACATCGACGACGAAGCCGCGATCAAGACAGCCAGCGAAGTCATCGTTACGTACGCGAGCGCAGTTGGGGTTCGAAAGAGATCAGACCCAGTCGGAGCCGCAGCAGGCACGTGAGTCGTCGATCCCGTCGCGACAACCCCAGCCGTGATCAAGGTAGGGTTTCTCGGAACAGTCGTAGTTACAGTCGAAGAGCGCACTACATGTATGTACGCAGCCGTAGCGGAAGTAACATCAGTGGATCAGATCTTTATGAAAGGTTGAAGTTATTGGAAAGGGAGATACGTAGAGAACGTAGCATAAGAAAGAAGGTATCGAATGAACGGGCACAGGTGCGACCGTCAAACTCTAGACTAGGTGAACCTACTAATTTCGCAACCCAGCAGAATTCCTCGCAAAATAATTTAGTACGTGATATAATCCCACCAAGTATTGAATCCGAGCCAGAATACAAGAAAACTCGATCCGAAACTTCTGAATTATTAGAGTTATTTACAGAATTCTTTAAGAATAAAGGCGGCGGCCGTGAATCGTTTCCTGTACTCAATAATGTTATACCGGATTTCGACCCGCTATTGAAAGAGCAAACCATAGATGTTTGGCTTGGCAAGGTTGATGAAAGCGCGGAGATATATAATTGGAATGACAAGCAAACGATTCACTACGCTCTGCCTAAGCTGACTGGTCTCGCCCAAAGATGGTACCAGGGCTTACCTTCTATCAAGCATTCATGGTCAGAGTGGAAGCAGATGTTAAAAGATTCTTTTCCATCAGATGAAAACTACGCTGAGCTGCTGACGGGAATGCTTGCTAGGAGGACACGCCCAGGCGAATCCTTAGAACTATATTATTTTTCCAAAATTAATTTGTTGAATAGATGTAAAATTTTTGGCAAGAACGCAGTTGATTGTATTGTATTTGGAATAGAAGACAAAGGCGTTAGATTAAGTACTCAGGCTTGTAAATTTGAGAAACCTGAAGAGATGTTGCAATTTTTCAAAACCGTGAATGATCAAAATAGGGAGAATGTCGATTCAAGAAGAGATTTTAGTAAGAAAAGGTTATCTGCTAGTCCATCAATTACAAGTTCTAATCAACCACAAAGTAGTGATCAACAACGAAACCGATCGAAGACAGGCCCAATTGTTTGTTTTAATTGTAAGGAGTCAGGGCATCCCAGTTTCAAGTGCCCAAAGCCACTCATCACATGTTCAGAATGCAAGCTTATGGGGCATAACTCCGTTGATTGTCCTAAGAAAAATACTAACAAGGACATTGGGGACTAGCCGATAAAGTATATCGTGTGATTGTAACGTGTTTGCATGATTAGAATAGTGATTTCTGATGATAATGATTTCTCAGAGATATCTTTAATGATAATGATTTCTCAATTAGAGATATTTTTGACGATAATGATTTCTCAAGTAGAGATGTTGAGAGTGACGATGGATGATAATGGAGGATGTGTCTGCACAGGGCAGGAATGGCAATGATTCGCCGCCCATGAGTGTCGACACATTGCGGTTAATGCATTAGGGGTGAAGGAAGTAACCACATAATGCTTAGCCATAGTTTATATGGATATGGTAAGGGGTGTATTTGCACAGGGCAAGAGTGGCCATGATTCGCCGTCCACGAGTGCTGATACATCGCGGTTACGGCATTATCGGTGAAGGAAGTAGCCGCTAACGCTTAACCATAAATGTAAGAATGCCTACTAATCTTTTCACTTGTGCCTAGTAGATGAAGTTGTGTACGTGTGTGTTGAACTCTTCAACGTGAGGACACGTTTGTGACGGATGGCCGACTGTAACGGAACGTTATTGACGCGTCGTTTATGCGTTGCTTAAGTGATCATCCATTATGGGTTTCCGAACGAATCTGATCGTGTGTATTCGGCGTCGCAGAATACTCACTCGTTCTGTCGGGCATTCGAATTTGAAATGATTGTCAAGTTGATGATAGGAATCCCCATAAAGTGACGGTTGAGTTTTAAATAAAATCTCATATGTAATTGCATTATAATTATTAAATAAATAAAGTGTTGTCGTGCCAAGTGGAGTTTCCTTAGAACAAATCCTTCTGGGCGTTTTATAAGTCAGATATGAGCCAAATTCAAAAAAAGCCTAAGTCTTACTCAGACACTTGCGCCCTTTTGTTACCCGTAATCCTCGTTCAAATTGAATCTGACTTACCCTCTCTTGCTAGTAAGAGAGTAGTTACTAGTAACTAATGCACTCAACTTATCTCACTTACATAATATATCACGTGCTTGCACTTAATTTATCTCCGCAGCAAATTTCATAGAATTGGGTACTTGACTGTAACTGAAATTTGTAAAAATTATATAAGAACCTGTTAAAATAAGCACAATAAGGAAATATGTTCAAGTTTTGAGTTTGATATCTAACGTGTAACTGTTTTTATGAGCCTCCAAAGTTGGGTGGGAAAGTCCATTTTAAAAGTATAAAATTATTAAAAACTATTAATACTATTAAATAACCCATAAAATTTATAGTAACTTTTGTTATGAAACCGTTACGATAAACGCAAGTTTTAACATAGTTGCAGAACAAAGTTATTGATTTCCCCAAACAACGTACTGTATAACGGGCTTCAGTAGGGAGCGTTTCGGCACGTATTTGGGAAAGTCTAAAAATGTGATTTTAACATTGTAGTATCTCGGTGAGTTTTTATGATATTGAAGTGGTTTTTTCACTAATATTTCTATTATTGAGAGGTGTTTCTATAACATGTCAAAGAAAAAAGTTGTCAAGTAGCCAATTGGTCCAGGGTTATTGCGGTTTCCCGAATAAAGAAACATACTAAACTGACAAAAAATCTTAAGACTATTTATTTACGATTATTTACTAGTATAAATTGTATATTATATGGATACAGGAGCAACGCGCCTACTAGAAGGTGTCGACAATATTTATGCAAAATTGTTTACTTTAAAATTAATAAATGATTATTATATTAAGTAGGTATCGAAATGTATCTAAACAGGCAAAATTTTGAGCAGATTAGTGTAAGGCGATTTTGATACCTATGATAGTTGAACGCTGTAAAGGATTACGAAACATCGCGATGTAAAATTAAGTTATCTACGCAATATCATCCGTTTATTTTTTTATAATAAGTGACCAATGTAAGCATATATGTATTGGCTAAGTTATTCAGTGAAATCAAAGTAAAACTCGGCTTACGAGAATGAATAAGTAGTTAGAGCAGTGCCTGTACCATTAATACTGAGTTCTTACCTTTGAGAATTCCCTTTTTATTTATGAGCTATCTGCATAACTGAATACGAATGAATGTTTGTGGTACTTAATAAATTGGATTATTCTTGTAATAATCAACATTGGAAAGAAAAACATACTTATCAGGCTCATTTAAAAAAAAAGACGACCGTAATCAAAGATTATTTGGACAAAATGTTTTGTTAAATTAATTACTTAACAACGGCCATTTTTTCTGAAAATGACCTATCAAATATCTTATTAGATTTCTTAATTTTGTGATTCATGGTTTTGCGTTTGATCCTGGTCTTACCTGAAGTGGAGGACATGGTTTACGATGCAGCACGCTTACCCAGAAGATGCATAGGCATATTTGAGATAAATAAAAATTTTACTATATAAAAATCGGCATTCCCACAACTTGCACTGCAAAATTATTTGTTAAAGTCAATATAAAAAAAACAATTGTTTTTTAAAAGAGAAACTGGTGAATTTCTTCTGGCGCTTCTTCTCACTAGAAGGTCATTTGCCGAAGCACCAATAGAATCAGATATGTTAAAGAGCCCTTGAGGCCTACTTGGAGAAAAAAATATTTCATTTGATTTTATTAATATCACCTCTTATATCACCTTTTTTTTCTATAATAAATATTTCTTAGCCCAAATAAAATAAAAATAAAAACATTCCATTTACCCCTGCTGATCGTTGTAGTTTCCATACAAACATAAAGAGGGTTTTCATTTTTTTTGAGAGGTTTCATTTTGTTTCAAATATGTTTCATTTTATAGCTTGATATTTTTTTTTGCGAGAAATGACAGTAAATGTCGTAATAAACCAGACTTAACGTGTAAATGGGCCTTCAGGGTCAGCGCCATCTATTTACGTCATTTGAAACTACACGTTTTTTGCTAAAATTATATATTTTACTGCCCTCCGGCCGGAAAGCGTCACTTTGCCGGCCGCTGTGGCCGGTTCGATCCCAGGCGCTTCGGCCCCCACCTAGTCAGACCCTCTCAAGGTGGTCCGGGCTTAGCGACCTGGTTCGATCCCAGGGAACGCCACGCCCCCCACTTGGTCCGATTTTTCAAGTTTGTCAGGCTTAAAAAAAATTTCGACCGCTGCGCTAACCGAAGATGCCGCTTTCTGGCTCCGTCGAACAGAAAAATAACATACAAACCTTGGCCAGTAAATAAGAAAGCCTCAGATCACATGTTTAAAGCCTTAAATTACACGTGATATCAGACATTTCTCGGTAACATTAATAAGGACACTATTTAATCATTTAATCAACACATAATAAATTGAAAAAAAAAAGACCACCACATAAGATTAAATCCGCAACGCAGGTGTCACTTCGTCAGTTGGGTACAATTTCAAATCGGCAACAGGCTTCGTCACACTTACCAACAAAAGTAATCCGCAACAGGCTTCGTCACTTCAGCTTACGTTAAAAAGGATCGTCCCGAATCGTAACTGGCTCAAAAGTGCCCATGACGCTGGCGGCGTTGTCACGCTGTATCGCCAACGAAATTTGCTGCACCAGATACGATCCAGAGCGTGGATCACCACCTCTATCCCTCAGACGGCGACCCACTTCCCTAATAAACGCCTTGGCCTCCGCACCCCAAGGTCCTGCTGTCTCCACCGCAACCGGCACGAAATCGTACATTGGTTCCAAGGCACTGCCATCATCATCATCATTTCAGCCATAAGACGTCCACTGCTGGATATAGGCCTCCCTCATAGATTTCCACTTAATTCGGTTGAAAGCAACCTGCATCCACCGTGAGCCAGCAGCCTTAACCAGATCATCTGTCCATCTTGTTGGTGGACGTCGGACGCTGCGCTTGCCGATTCGTGGTCTCCATTCGAGAACCTTTCGGCCCCATCGGCCATCTGTTCTACGTGCTATATGCCCTGCCCATTGCCACTTCAACAAGCTTATCCGTTTAGCTATGTCGGTGACCCTCGTTCTTCTACGTATCTCCTCATTTCTGATTCGATCCCGCAGAGAAACCCCGAGCATAGCCCTTTCCATAGCCCGTTGAGGGTAACCTATCGCAAACACTAAAAACCATTCACCGAATTTCATTTGGCCAAAAACTATTCGAATTATTATCGTTTGTCCGATGACAGGTTTCGTATTTTTTTCTGTTCACCATTTCACGTTTAGTAAAAGTTTCGTTTGTCCGAAAAACGTTTCCCATCTCATTCACTTGCCCTATGAATTGTTACGTATTTTGTTTCGTTGCCCATTTTTCATTTACCCAATGATACTTTTCGCACTGGATACGTTTAGACATATTTTTAGTTTACCTTTTAACGATATCCCAAGTTATTTCTCGGCAGAGGTATGTTTCCCTAAATCTAAAATAAATGTTATTTTAGAAAAGAAAATTAGTTATTATTAGTTTTTTAGAGAAAGGTCAGTAGGTTAGGTTGGTTCATAAAAAAGTGGCCGTTTGGGGAAGTGACTTTCACAGAAAACTTATATAGGCAGAAGGACAAAGGGGGGACGGGGGGGCGGAGCCCCCCACAAGGGGGGCTCGGGGGGCGAAGCCCCCCGCACGGAAAAAAAACCCAAAACAAAGGTTCAATTAGGTAAAAAAGTAGGTTAGGTTAGGTTTGAACTGCGTCCCCCAACAAAAACGAACTGCTACCAGAAAAATAGGTTAGGTTAGGTTTGAACTGCGTCCCTCAACAAAAACGAACTGCTACCAGAAAAATAGGTTAGGTTTGAGCTGCGTCCCCCAACAAAAACGAACTGCTAGGAAAAAAGTAGGTTAGGTCAGACATATTTAAATAAGTTTTCACTATCGCACTGTACTACTCAGTATTAGCTTTAATAATACGCTATAACAAGTTTTATGTGGCGGGTAAGGTTATCTTTATCAAAGTACAAAGCGGGTAGATTCTTGCAGACTAGTTTGCCAGGTATAAAAATAAATAATTGTAAATTGTAATGCCAGCTGTACACATGTCGAATAGTTAAAAATCGAATCTTTACATCGGACAAATGAAATCAAAGTCAATCGAAAAAAGTCGAATGGTGAATAAATCGAAACGTTACTTCGGGTAACTGATATTATGGTGAAACGAGATTTAGGGCAAACCGTAATTTGTCGAATGATTAAAAAACCGAACCAATAAATGCCGAATCGTAATAATTCGAAATGAAAATTCGGACAAACGAAATAAAATTGAAACGATATTTGTCGAATAGTTTTTGCCGAAACGAAATTCGGACTAACGTTTTTAGTGTTTCAGATAGGTAACCCCCGTTGAGCGACTCTGAGCCTATTCATAAGGCCTATAGTGAAGCACCACGTCTCGGATCCATTATGTAATCACTGGCAACACACACTGATTGTAGACTTTCGTCTTAAGGCACTGAACAAGGCAAGGCAAGGCACTGTACTTAGTGTGTTTTAATCTGGCCGCGTACTCCGCAGCCGCCCCAGCAGACCTAATTGTGATATTAGGATGGGACGGTGCAAACGTACTGACGCACGTAGCGTCCCACAAGAGACACCGACCTTTCTGCCATGGAACCAATGTAAGATCATCCGGCCACCGGACATTTCTTCGTTACTTGCCTCGGAATATAATGTAAAGTATTTTGGCTATCTGAGAGTTCTCATGTCATTTCGAGCGAATAAAGTGTATCAAGCTATAAAATAAAACACACATTAAAAATAATTGATTTCGTCGAAACAAACAATGACCGTCTTTATGTTTGTATGAAAAACCAACCGTCTCGAACACCTTAAACGACAGTTAACAAAGTTACCCAAAATCTATTATAAATAACCGAAAGTTTGAAACTACGAAGCTATTCGAGTTAAACTATTAATAAATCTCAACTATAAAGTGTCATTAATAACGTGTTTCCTGAAACGATTCATAATAAATGGGGATTTATTGATTTATTACTAGTTGTTTACTTACTTTATCGCGTGTTGCGTGGCGTGGCGTGTGGAGAAGGGTCGCAAGTTAAGCGATGAGACCTGTACGTCTAGCATAACTGGCCGCGACTTCGTATCTCGCGCGACTGAGCATCACCTGTCACTGTCACACTATATTGACTGGAAAGAGATAGGTAGGATTTGTCGCGTGACAAAGAGTCGCGTGTCACAGATGTGCTAGACGTACTGGTTCGCTGCACTCACTGACAAGAGACAAAGACGACACCAAAGCGACTCAGCGCCATCTGTTGCAAACTTCTCTTGTCAGGCCTGCGGTAGGACATGTCGCTCTCGCATCGGTTTATTTAGCCACCAAAAGCGATGTCTCTCTAACATTGCACCATGAATCGTCTGTAATAGACGCAAAGGCCTATGATGACTTACTTTGTCGGCAGTGGCAAAGTATAAGGAAAGGAAAGTGTCACACTTCGGCCTTTTAGGAGCGCGCGATAGCTATTCAAGGTCTACGCGCAGGCGCAGGGCTGTGCCATCCGTCGGTTTTTTCGCATCCAAACACTTTTACGATACATTTCGCGAGAGCAAACGCACGCGGCGACAGTGCGATCCCGACTGAAGCATTGCTATGCATTGCTAAAAGTTTGCTCTTGCTTGCTATTTTTACGATTTCAACATTCCATTATCAATGGAGAATAGACTTACAAGAGAGGCAGTAATCTTGAATCAACTTACATTGTAGCAGTGTATTGTGTTCACTGTCTTTGTTGTGCCATTGTGCCACTGAACACCGGCGGCAGGCGGGTATAACGTTCTTATTATTGCTCTTAATGGTGATTTGAGTCTCGCTTCTTATACAGGTTGATTTGGGAGACGTGGGCAAAATTAACCCTACGGAGTCAGTTAACATTAACGGATAGTTCAACATCGTATTTAAGTGAAACATTAACACCGTTGTCCATCATTTTTACTTTTTTTCAAGCACAATACTTAATTTTTAACTTTAACGTTAACTAACACTTCAATCAATGAAATAAATAAATTTATTATTATTACAATTCTCTACAATCATGAATGGTCATTCTTAAAGTAAGATAAAATTTATTTAACTATTATGACAGCACTTTGACCATGAAGAAAGTAAATTGTCAATATAATCTTGACAATCTCAACGTTCACGAACATGCAGAGGTAAAGCAAAGGGTATCGGTACTTTACGGAAGCATTCTAATTGTAGATTGACCATGAAATTAATAATATAAGTTTTAACCTTGTTTTCAACAAACACCTGAAAATATTAACGTAAATTTAACTAATACTGGTACGAAACAGTGGTTTATAATTTTCTGAATCCATAGGGTCGATCCTGCTTGCGTCTCCTGAATCATTCTGTATACAAAATCCTATGCTGGAATCTTCTTTATAGTCTTGATTTACTTTTATGCCAAATTTAATCTCGATCAATTCAGAACTCACCACGTTATTTAGAAACCAATAGCCAAACATCTTTACAAATGTTCACATTTGTAATTGTTTTTATTGGGAACCTGTTAACCGTAAAAAAAATGTCAAAGGAATTAAGACAATGACAACCAGTACAGTCCTCCTAAATTACGTTTTTAGGGTTCCGTACCAAAACGGTAAAAAAGGAACCCTTATGGTGCGACTCTGTCTGTCTGTCTGTCTGTCTGTCTGTCCGTCTGTCACAGCAAGATATCTCAGGATCTACTGATGCTATCGACTTGAAATTTGGAATAGTGTTAAGAACCGCTAACCCGAGCTTATAGGATGTAAAAAAAATCTTGTAACTTAATTACTTTTTTTTTAAAGGGGTCCGTAATGAGACTTTGCAAATTGAAAGTAGGGCTATTATATTGAGTGAGGTATCAAATGAAAGGGCTTAATTTGTAGATTAAAACAGTATTTTTGTATTTTTTTTTAAATAAGTAGTTTTTGATTTATGGCGAAAAACGTTAAAAAAAAATACCGTTCCCCCCCTATTATCTTCGAAGTTACTAAACAGAAAAATCTGTAATAATTACCAATTATTAATGTCGTCCTATATATTACAGGAAAAATATAACGGTTTTTCTAACTTGCACTGTTTTTGAGAAATTTGCAAAAATCTTAACACATACTTATTTGCTCCTACTAAACTAATCGCCATATAGTTTTTCTTGAACTATTCATGTATCTACTTATGAGTTTGTACGGAACCCTCGGTGCGCGAGTCCGACTCGCACTTGGCCGGTTTTTTTACTGTGTTCACTGCGATCGTTTACTGTACATAGCCAATTTTGCTTGCACGGAAATACTAGTAATTTCTTTTATTCTTTTTCCAAATATTTTCCTACAAAAGACCAAAATCCGGAGTAATCTCACTTGTCGCCCTTAAATCACTAAACTAGAAATCCAAATCACATCCTTCGTAGGCACTTAAGCTCCTCTGACGCGCCCCTTTTTACTCTGCCAGTCGTCACCCGTGATTTGTTGGACAAGGTTATGCGCCCCATGCTGAAGAAACGCAGTACTGTTGATGCTTTTGACATATCACTCAATCTACTGTTATGTGTATGGCCGGTTGTTGGCGACGTACTTGTTATTCTAATAAATATGATGTTCGAAACCGGTACATACCCAGATGTTTTGAAAAGTACCAGAGTATGCCCCGTTTTTAAAGGAAAGGGCGACAAGTGCGACGTCAACAACTACAGGCCTATCACGATCGTACCTACGTTATCAAAAATAGTTGAGTCTATCTTATCGTCCCACCTAATGAGTCATTTAGAATCGAATAACCTGCTTACGGAAAATCAATTTGCGTACCGACAGAAAATGTCTACAACCACCGCGGCGTACAGGATATTCGATTGTATCATGACTGGGTTGGATGATAGGCATAAGATGGCTGGGATATTGTGTGATTTGTCAAAAGCATTCGACGTCATTAGCCATACGTTACTGCTAAATAAATTACATCTATACGGTGTTGAGCAAAATGCTCATCAACTATTTACTTCGTTTCTGTCCGACCGCAAACAAGTCGTAAAAGTACATTCAAGCGGCAAGACGTTAACATCTGATACAGGTTATATAAATTTAGGTATTCCCCAGGGCTCTGCTTTGGGAAATACTCTATTTTTAATATTCATTAATGATCTTCCCTCTAATATTGTAGCCGGCTTGTCTGTACTGTTTGCGGATGACACGACTGTCTTAGTTGGGGCAAAAACGTATGAGCAACTCAGTTCTAAGATCACTGAGGCATGTGATCAGTTGCAGACCTGGTTCACAGCAAATGGGCTTTTGTTGAACGTGACCAAGTCCAACATAATGCTCTTTTCTGGTCGAAAGGTACCAACGCCACCGTGCATGGCATGCTGTCCAATGCCACTGTGCGACGAAAGTAAGTTCCTTGGGTTCACAGTCGATTCCAATTTGAACTGGAAGTGCCATGTCGACAGTCTATGCGGTAGGCTGAGTAGTGCTGTCTTTGCGCTGAGAAAATTGAAACCACTCATCTCGGGAGATGCCTTAAAGCAAGTTTATTTCAGTTACTTTCACTCCCTGATGTCTTACGGAACACTCCTTTGGGGTAACTCCACGGACGCGAATAGGGTACTTATAGTCCAAAAAAGAGCAGTCCGTACCCTTGTAGGAGTTACGCCCAGGCATCCCTGTAAGCAACTCTTCATTTCTCAGCGTATTATGACTCACTACTCACAATATCTCTTTGACCTACTGTTATTTGTTAGAAATAATCTCTCCCAGTTTGCACGCGTAGATGTCCCAGGGAAACAGCTTCGGTCTACTGGACGACTGAGAGCGGTTCCTCGTCGCATGGCACTTTCCCGTAAGAACCCCCGCGTCATCGGCCCAACTTACTTTGAGCGTTTGCCTGCCGATCTCAGAAATGAGCCATCTGACGAAGCATTTAAGCGTCAACTGAGAAATCTTTTGTTGGATAACCCTCTGTACTCAGTAAACGAGTACATGGAATTAGTTTTTTAATAATTTGTATTTTAGTTTTTGTATATGTTCTTGTTTTACTTTTTATTGTTCCAATTATTACAAATTGTTATGACGATCCTTATTGGGAGACATGATTTGATTATTATTTGCTAATTCTGTTTTTATTGTATTTTGAAATTGTGACATTTTTACGTTTATTATTCTAATTTTGTTGACGATCCTTATTGGGAGACATGATTTGATTATTATTTCCTATTTCTGTTTTTATTGTATTTTGAAATGATGACATTTTTACTTTTATTATTCTAATTTTGTATATTGACGATCATGACGGGAATGCTTGTAACTTTGTACTACAAATTTATACTGTTATTTTCTCATGAAATAAATGATCTATCTATCTATCTATCTAACGTCAATAAGAGGCAGCCTCACTATGTCAAAATGTCATAAGTACGCTCAAATATCTATGGAACGTACGCCATTTTTCTTTCCAGCTATCAATATAGGTAGTACGGCAAGATTCTTCTCCAAAACGGCAACAATATCAAGCGTTGGGCAAACACCTCTTCGCAACACCCTATTTGCCGACAGAGACAGACATACGCTTTTATACGAGCGCGAGTGAGACGGAGCGCGCACGTAGCTGGCTACGAATTCCCGCGCTACAGTTTGTATCCGTAGCGCTTGCCCGTAGCACGTCTACGCCGTAGCCGGTACGCCCGAATTGATATTGTTAATTGAAGTATGGGTTCAATTGAATTGTTCTTTCTCGAGTGATATATGTTATGTAAAAAGTGGATAAGTTCGTAGCTGATTCTCCGACGTACAATATCATAGTGAGAGGAAATGCGAGCGGTTTTCTTGGATTTGACGAAGGTAATGAAAAAAGTTTTCGTTGTTTATTATTTTTCAGTAAAAAGGTTTCTTATGAAGAATTCGGATTTTTCGAAGACGGAAAAGTAAGTTATAACGTAGTTTTTTTATGTTATATAGAGTTAATTTGTACTGTTTTACCTTATCTATTGATTTAGTTAGAAAAAAATACAAAAAAGAGGATTATAAATGTTTAAAAGTTCGCTTTGATCTGCGTTAAATAAAAATCAAATATTGTCCTCGGTTTTTGCGCTTATACTTAATTTTCGCGTATTTTACTTAATTTTTACGTCCCGACGTTTTGTATTCCTTTCCAGCGTGTCTACCCGCGACCACGAACGCTGAAAAAGGTTACAAAACGTCGGATGTATCATCCAAGAAAAAAAAAATTGACATGTCATACACTGATATTTTATTTACAAAACGCGAAAATGTGTCTGTTGGTAAGTCCTCACTTCAGGCTACAACAGAGCAAAGAATAATGTAGTTTATCACATTGATTAAAAACCATGAAAAAAAACTTATTTACGTAAGATTTTTTTTTCAATTACGCTAAGCAATATATCTCTACACATATATAACAGTTTCGTTCTTTACATGTAACAGGGAATGGCGTATATCACACGATACAATTTATGTACGACATGATATTGATGCAATTAATGAATATGAATATGAATACTTTTTATCCCGGAAAAAAATACAGTTCCCGAAAAATAAGTGAAATGTATTTCTCACACTGAAAAGACGCGAGAGAACCATTAAGTTTGGAAAATTTGATGGAGCTCATCACATTAATCTTTGCCACTAGCAATTCCCTGCGGCTTGTCTGTGTTACACCCGTTATTATCCCAAGGGAAAATTTAACTGGGATAAAAAGTATCCTATGTTCCAGGTCTAGGCCTACTTGTGTACTAAATGTCATCTCATACTATTTAGTTGTTACTGCGTTATTTAGTAACAAACATCCAAACCTCCAAACATCCAAATATCTCACAAACTTCCACATTAATAATAGTAGCATTTACCCACGGCTTCGCCCGCTTTGTTCCTTTTACTGCCCCAAGGGAACTTTTTACCGGGATATAAAGTGTCCTGTGTTTCAATCCAGGACTTGGTCTACTTCCTTGCCAAATTTCAGCTCAATTCATCCTGATTTTACCACGTTATTTAGTAACAAACATTCAAACATCACAAACATCACATCACAAAAAAATTATGAACCAAAGATATAATTATCATAGTAATTATCATTGCACAAGGTAATAGACCAATACATAAATTAAGTCATTGAAATTACATTTTGCAGATTTTTTTTATACAGCAAATTCCTTTCGCGCTCTTCAAATATCGGTTGTATATAATCGGCGAGACCGATATATCGGTATCGTTACATCCCTAGTTTAACATTCCCTTAAACGCGTCGGACTCAACAAAATTAGAGGGAAAGCAATGTCTTTTTGACTTTATGAAGTGCACACCAATGATTATCCCACTACTAAAATACTAGACGCATAAATAACTAAATAAATATCGGGAGACAATCTTACATAAATCGAGCTAGATCTAAACTAAGCAAATGCTTGTACTATGGATACTAGACGACAATACAGCGTGGGAGGGACTATACCGACAAACTTTAAGTATAGATTCTAACAACTATTAGGAGTAAAAAATGTTATGTGATGTATAGTCGAAAAACGCTTACTTTCCGAGATATCCATTATTTTGTAAATGAAAAATCCCAAGTGTGTAATAAGCCCTAATAAATGTGACTAAGATACCTTTACTATTTTTTTAAAATCCTTTAACTAAACAGGAATTAACCTTCGCAGTATTTGATGGTAAGCGACTACGAGGCCAAAAAATTTACCTTTCGTTTCCATTTTAGCTTTTTTTTTTCTTTTTGATAACTTTTCAGCCAGTATGGACATGTTTATAACGAGGGGCTTAATTTACTGATTTATTTTGTTCCATAAGACTATTAATGTAAAATGACAATATTCGCCCCATGTTGATATAACATTATTTACTCGTCACACCACCAGGAATTCATGGCTAAAGTATGTCGGTATAGTCCCTCCCACCCTGTATACCTACTTAAATAGATAGATAACATCCATGACTCAGGAACAAATACTCGCGCTTCAAATATTTGCCCTTACCAGGATTTGAACCCCGGACCTCTAACTTGGCACTCCCACTGAGTTAAACGTGTCGTCATAAGAGATACATACTTAATATGGAACACAGATCCGAACATCCCTCGGGGCAGAATTAATTACAGACGGGATAAATTATGGCCAAGATTTAAAGCATCTCGTATACACATTACAGTCGCCGTCTTGCCAAAGCGATTATGGACCTAATCTCAAGGGGATAAAGTCTTAAATAGCTAAATATGTCTAACTTTATTTGAAGGATTCAAGACCAAGAACCGTGTCAAATTGAGTCGTTAATAGATTAGCAAGTCCATTAAGTATGTCGAATTACATGAATGTAATAGGCTAGACGACTAAAGAATACTATTTAGTCCGTCAGTTAGATTATTAAAAAATATTGTACACGTATTTTTTCTTTTGTTTGACAAACAAAAAATGACGAGGATAGAGTGCTTAGAAGTTTCGAGTGACGTCACACCTAGGTACACATTTCACCAAGGAGTGACGTCACCAGCCCCCACTCCAGAAGTTTGATGATCTATAACTTTGTCGATTTTTAATATTTTGATAAACCAAAAAATACGTGTCCCATATTTTTCCATAATCTAACTGACGGACTAAATAGAATTACATATTTTTAACCCAGTCATCATCCCTATTATATAGTTTTAACCCAGTCGTCATCCCTAGTGGTATCCTTGGTAAGATAAAGGCTCATTTTACCATGAAAATCAAAGCTTGGCACATCCAGGTCCCGGAAAGCAGTATTTGCTCCATACAAAAATACCGATATTTTTTCCGTCCTTTTCGTTTTTTGGTTTATTATTAATTTTTTAATCGAACAATCTAATGAAACGAAGTCATTTATATACATTATTGAGCGCTAAATCTAAAGCATACAATTATTCAAAATATTGGGCTATTTCCGGTTTTTTGCAAAATACCCTGCCCTGGTATATACAACTCTGTTTCATCAATTCATATAATTACTTTTTCTCAAATTTGTAAATGTACGTTAGATCTCTTTTTCCAAACTAGAAGACGATATTGCTATTTTTTGTCAGAAAACAGTAATAGTACATTACACAACTAGGGTGGTAATACAAAGAAAGGCCGAGATCGCAGAAGTTTGCAGCCCGAGCTGCAAGCGAGGGACGTAAATATGCGATCGAGGGCTTTCTTTATTACCTCCCGTGTTGTGTACATCATTTTATGTCTACACTTGGCCAGAAAGCGGCTTTTTCCGCATAGCGTGCGGTAAAAACCACTTTATGGCCAGTTGTGGCATAAATATATTTTATTACTTACCTAGTAGCTCATCATCAGCCTATATAGGTCCCACTGCTGGGCACAGGCCTTCTCTCATATGGGCTGTAGTCCCCACGCTGGCCCGGTGCGAATTAGAGACTTCATATACACCTTTGAATTTCTTCGCGGTTATATGCAGGCTTCCTTACGATGTATTTCCACTTAACTTAAATCTCAGTCTATATAAAAATCATAATCTGAACTGGATTTTGAAAAGAAATTAAACCAATAAACCCCATTGCTTCAATTTGAACTATTTTCAAGTATGTTTACAAATGATAGGATTCTGTGACAAACTATAAAACAAATTAAAAACCAACTTGAGAACTTCCTTTACAAGAAAGTCGATTAAAAATCACTCAATGAAAGACGAAAGCCAAAAGCGTAGTATCAAAGTGGTTCCCTCATAATAAATTTTCCCGTCAACCGAAGGACCTCAACGAAATGAAAATACATATAAATGGTACAGTTAATTGAAAGAAAACTTTTTTGCGAATAACCGAGATTTTATTACAACTCTCAAGTTTGAATCTAAACCTGACAAGAATCAACTAATTAAAATTAATGCGGCCAGCCTTCTGGGCACACTCCCCACTGGCAGCGATTTGGAGCAAATTTATCACCTTTAGTTTGTATTTAATTTATAGTTTTAGTACTTATTGTTATTGTTTTATTTAAATTATATTATTTACTAAATAAATGTAATTCTATAAAAGAAAAAAAAAAGGATAACAGTCTTATTACACCCACATACATTTTCTATTTGGATACTAATAAAAGAAACTAGGTACCAGGGCTCGGATACCGGTATTTTTGTATGGAATTTTTTTTCCGTTTTTTTCGTTTATTGGTTTACTATTTAATTTTTTTTCTACTCCTGTACTGTTATCTGTCTTTTACTTGGTCACGAACACTAATATAAGAACATACATAATATGAGTTCAGAGAAGTCTATACTCTATTCCCCATAACAGCACTAGTGTCGTTATAGTCACTTTACGTTATTGCTAGCAGCCACAGACTTCTAAATCTAGGTTAAACTTAGGTCAAGGATCAAGCGCTCAATTTTAACTTTACGGTAAAAATGCACAACTACCAACTTAACAAACAATTAAATTCCTACAGTTTTTAAGAAAAACAAAACTTTCCGAACTAAATTCATTGATGCCAACATAAAAAAGTATTTTTAATTTAAGTATATTTTAAATTAAAAAAAAAAGTTTACCATAGACACATACTGTCAGTCAAACGTCATATTTGCCTTGTTTCCAGGTTATGATTAATTTTGTATTTTATAATTTAAAACCTAGTCGTAGAAAAAGTATTGTATGCAACGTTGTATAATTAAGTCAAAAAACGCTCATTGCGTCTCTATTTGCGATACTCGCCGCATTTGCGGCTCGTATCGCCACTCACGCAATTCGCATTTTTTGAACCCACTTATACAACTGTGGCATAAAATACTATAATTTGACAATATAATAATACAAAGTCATTCAAAAATACATTATTGAGCCATACATAAAAAGCATAAAATAATTCAAGATATTCCGGGGCTATTCCGGGGTTGTTTCAAAATACAGGTTTCGAGCCCTGCTAGGTACAGTCCCCAGCAATAACATAATATTATGATGAAACGCATGCAATAATAAAAACCACAAATCACAAAAACCAAGCAAAAGTTATTGCAAGAGAATGGAAAAATGATAGATTTCACCATCTGCTGCATTAACAAATACGAGTATGCAAGCGTGGGGAGCGACTTCGTCCTTATGTTACGTGGTCGATATTCCATTCATTCGCACGAAGCGACTCGCTACATCGTCTCTAATGCAGGCCGCTAAAACTCGCGCCCATAGTAAGTCACCGTAATTTGGGATTATTCCATCGATATAATGGGTTATTTTTAACCCCCGACGCAAAAACGACGGGGTGTTATAAGTTTGACGTGTCTGTGTGTGTAAATGTGTAAATGTCCTTGTGGCATCGTAGCTGCCAAACGGATGATCCGATTTTAATGCGGTTTTTTTTGTTTGAAAGGTATATCAGTCGAGAGTGTTCTTAGCTATGTTTGGTGGAAATCGGTTTAGGTCTTCAAGGTCATCAGGTCGTTTGTTATGTTTGGTCGGGGGTTTTTTTCAGAAATATGTCTGCGGTCACCTTAACCCTCTGGCCCTTTTTCATACTAAATGTGTGGAAACAGAGGAATAAGTCGCAGACATATTTTTGAAGAATAACCCATACAATAAGTATGGAATCGTACTGAAGCTCAAAATCGGCCCCACGGAATAAATAGCTACTAACGGGGCGGAGCTAGCGCTTATGAAAAAACTGTAGCGGTAAATGTCTCACTCACGTCAGTAGGCTCTGCAACCAATCAAAGATTTTTTTTTTTAAAACGATATGCAACCTGTCCAATAATGAAGACTTCTCAAACTTAATACTGATATTTGTCATAGGTACATAAACCGTTTTAGACTCACACATAGTAAACACGAAGTTGGTTATCAATACCTACTACTTGATACATAAGACGTATTGATTTTAAAAAGTGGCCGTTGTGGGGCGACTTTCAACTCAATCACTCAGTCAATCAATCAATCACTCAATCAATCAGTCAATTTTGTTAGACGTCATCGTTACATACATTAAATTTCGATGGATTATTCACGACATTCAGCGTACTCATCCCAAGAATAATTCCAATCCTGAATACCAAGTTACGGTTACTTGGCTGCGTTTCACCAGGGATGCGAGGATGCAAGGTAGCGAGGGACGTGTTTGTCATGCACCAATAGAAACATAACGTGCAGTTTTGTTTCGCCCTACATTCGGAGTCACATAATACCTGCGTTGAGCCTTCGATTGACCTTCTGGGTCAATTGCAGAAAAAATTTACCTTTTACTTTTTTGTCTGATCTTCTGTCCCAACTTTTCGATACAAATGAATTTCTCAGTTTCGTTACGGCCAAACTAAATATAGGGGAAAATCGTAACAAACCTGCGAAATAAAAAAAAAACTCAGTTCCATTCTCAGTCAGGCCGTTTTAGACCACTTTTTTATTTCATAAATGAAAAGTGCTCGTGATTCTGAGTAAAATGATATAGGACACACCACGATCAGACAAAAAAAGTAAAAGGTAATTTTTTTCTGCAATTGACCCTTCTGTGACTTGACTCCATGCTGAGTGGACTCCTTTTTCGCAGAAAAAAACGATTTATACTCTCTTTTTGTTATAAATGTATCTATGTGTCGCTGTATGCGAAATAAATGTAAATTCATTCATTCAAACACTTTTTTTTAATTAATTTATTACCAGATATAAGTTAACATTTACATATCGATACCTTTAGACTCAAAGGGCGTAAACGCCACTAGAACCTACAGCGTTTACGCCCTTTGAGTCTAAGGTATCGATATATATAACATCTGCAAAACTGTATAACAGATTGTTGGCAGAACAGAATAAAGAGATATACACTTAATTTACCTATTGTCGCTCCGCTGAGCTTTTTCCACTAGTTTTTTTTTTTTTAAGACTACCAGTAGCTTGGTCGGCTTCTGCGACCAGTTGCTGCGCATAGAGGTTGTTTCCACTAGAGCTGCGCTGACCAAGGAATCGAGGATAGGGTAAATGAAGTGTTTCTATTGGGTTATGACCAGGGAGCGTATCTTTGATGCCGATGGCAGACAAATGACGTCAACCTACATACAGGTTGATTTGGTTTAGCTTTTACATTGATTTACCAATACCGTAAATTACCGGTATAGTTTAAGTTATAAATTTCTTATATCACTACAACTTTCATTAATTAGTGGCAGTGGTAGAAGACATTTTGTAAGTAAAATGTATCCGTCTGTGTTTTTTTAATTATTTAAACGAAAAATCGGAAATATTAACCGGATATGTGATTTGGTATATACTTATTCGAATTTATATAGGTACTTCATACTGTCCCTTCTATATCAAAAGGCATTTCCGATTATTTTTTCCAAATTCCCGTTAACATAAACAAACAACACATCTTGTCTGTTTATCTTGATTTATAAAATGGCTTTTACCATTGACACCGATGAAAGTAGTGATATAGGGAATATGCATGATATTTTTCATTTACTTTAGCTCATTCGTATGAGAAACAGTAAGAAAAAAATATTTTTCAATTAACTATAAAAACAACCAAGATATAAGAGAACAAAGATTTATCTCTATCTCTTTCTAGCAAAACAGAATATAGTATGAAGATAGTATGGCGGCCGTGTACTATGACGTCATAGTCCATATCGGATCTCTCTGTCTAATCGCTGTCTGATTAGTGCTTTAAAATGTTTATATCTTCCGTATTTCTCGGTCGAATTTAATTTAATTTTAACTTTATGTCATCTTTTTACGGTATTTTCAGATTTTGTTAAGAAATGTGTTAAAAAAATGCATGCATATTCCCTATTAATTCATAGCTTTTACGATACCGGTAATTTCCGGTAACTTTAATCAATATAAATCAATGTAAAAGTTAAAATGAATCATCCTATATAATATATGGTTTAACGTCATTTTTACGTCATCGGCACCAAAAGTACGCTCCCTGGTTATGACAAACACATCCCTCGCCACGCATCCTCACTCATCCCTGGTGGAAAGGCAGCCTTACTATGGGCGCGAGTTGTATTACGAACACGGTGAATTGGTTTTAGTTCGATACACACGTTCACATAAGGACAGGTTGATCCGCTTCATCCTTCCCGCTGGTCCGCTGCTCACTCTGAGCAATCAGCGAAAAGTCAAGGTGGCCCTGGCCAAACCTCCTGGTTCGACCCCAGTTCAGGCCCCACCTAGTCCGACCAAATCGAGGTGGACCGGGACAAGCGACCTGGTTCGACCCCAGGCGCCCCGCACCCATACAATCCGATTCACTCAGGGTGGTCCGGCAAGCGACCTGGTTCGACCCCAGGGAACGCCACGGCCGACAAGTCTTAAGAATGCGTAAGAATGCTCCAGTGCGGATCGCACTTACACAAACGCGTGATAATACGCGTCGCGCGCTCCTAAACGACTGAAGTTGGACTACTTGTCTGTCTTTGTACTTTGGTACTTACATCAAATATTTATGAATAAAGAGGCCTTGAAACTTTATTTTAGAGCTGTATATTTGTTTATTGACGTCACGTCGTATATTTAGGCCCGAAACACCCGCCCATTATGCGAGTACTGAATAAAAAATGGCTACGCTACGCTTTTACAACAGCAATCAGTCCGAACCAAACACAAAAACCGGCGGTCGTATATGGTACTCGTATTTCACGCAGGACCATTTTCAACTGTAAATTTTTCTATACTCTATCCGGATAGGTATTTAACTAAATGTAAACAAACCTTGGCGGTCAAAATTGACATATTCAGGTGTACTCAATATTTTATTAATTGTTAAATTTTAATTCTTACCTTCCATCCTTTTTTGGTTGCATTTATTATTATTTTTTAGCTTTGGGGCAACCTATTATTGAATAAAGGAGATCAGTACCTGTAATCATAGTTAAATTTAACCTGTCACTATCACTGTCTAAAGGACCGTGGGCAATTTTGTATCGGAAGTGGACTAAAAACCAACAGAGCTGAGAGTTGTGTCATTAAAAAGGTCTTTACATTCTATGAGAAACGCCTACAACAGTACGCCTACGCTAGCTGACGCGGGTGCACGGAGCGGGCGCACGCGGCGGGTGGGCAAAAATATGGCACTTGCGCCCGCTTCACTTAAAAGCGCTGCTCATAATATTTCGAATTTGAATATCTTAGTTTTGCAATGGAATTGAACTTGGTGCCCATATAATGAAATGAAGTACATGTAAAGACCTATTTAATGACACAACTCTCATCTCTGTTGGTTTTTGGTACATTTTGACGCATGGTCCTTTGAAAACGTTGATCTCTTTTCACTGGTTTCTTCTTTTGCGATGGAAAAGATAGCACTGAGCTAGCCCGGCTTGTACCTGGTACAGGTTTGTTCGTTTTCAGCAGATAAACAACAACTAACTCAACAATAACTACTAATCGGTAGCAAAAGTGGTGGAAATATGGACAGAAAACTGGGCTATGGATTCAGACATCACGGCGTCTGTCAGGAAAAAGTGTCACATATTTACGATGGCACTGATAGACGGTGATTTGCCCTTCGCTAGAAAGGCCCCTGTTAAATAGCAACATATAAAATGGTCTAGGGGCAACACCGGTGTAGGGCTACAGGGTGTCAAGAGGTGTGCTGCGCTTTCTCCAAGGGTGCTCGCGGCGTTATGCCCTTTAACACTTCCACGCCTGGAGCATATAGCTTTAATGCTCTTCTCTGGACGGCCAATGAAGGCAAGTTTGAGATGAGAGTCCTACGGGTCGCCTTGGGTGTCCACTCCAAATAAACGGATCGGGGACAAGGGCCAAGGGACCTCTGGCGATCTCGGGCACGTTATACGGTAGTTTTTCTCCAAACAAAAGGTACATCGGGAGCGCGCATGTGTGCGCGCCGTGTACGGACGCACCACAGGCAAGCATTTGCGACTGCGCGCGACTGCTACAGTTTGGCGTTCACTCACACAGACGCGCGTCGTGCGTCTGTGTGAATACGTGTCGCGCGCTCCTAAACGACCGAAGTCGTACTACTTGGTTGTCTTTATACTTTGTCTCGGGTCCGTGGGCTCGTTACTCCTCAACACCTCGCCACAAGCTGACCTGCGGTTTTATGCCTATTACATATTACCATCCAAAATTATTTTACCTTAAAAATATTAAAATTGCTATACTTGTGGCTATAGTATTTGAGGAGTTCTCTCAGTTCTCCGTGGAAACCGGATTTTGAAAAATGTGATCAATGTGGAAGCAACCAACCAAGCGCCTTCCAAGAAAATTAATTATTTTTTCAAATCAGTTTTTAAACGATGGAGTACTAAGGTAACAAACATTTAAAAAAAATAAAGGACGTTTTCAAAAAAAATATGTCCGTAGTTAGGGCTTAATTTAACAAAATGTTAATCCCTTAAATACAGACATTCTTTTTTGGCGACCACCCATAAACGACTTGGAACCTCCTTTTTTCCTTCGTTGATCCAAACTAGGAAACACAATTGAAAACCTACATCAAAACAAATTCTTTACCACCACTCATACAGAAACGTGCTAAGTTAAAACTCATACATTGTTAAACTCCTTTACAACTAGATAGCACTCTCATCGCCAATAAAAGGTTCCAGTCCAATTCCACGCTCATTCTATTTTTACAAAAACACAAAATGAAGTAAAATAAACTCCAACACCTAGAAATGACGGCTGAATTTACAATAGGAACCTTCTTTCTAAATCTTCCAACAGAAAAACGACTTTAATATACAGCTTTTTCGGTTCATTTTTCATCGCTTAGACTATGCGGGTCCATTGCGGCTAATCCGGTCTTAAATAGGCTATTTCAGCTCTTTTTGAGCTTAATGAGTCTGTGTTGACTCGTTCTAAGCCTTCGAAATCCTTTTATTGTCTTAATTTTATACGTTAATTTCATTTGGTCAATTCTATAGGTTTTAGCCATGGTAGCCGAGTGGATGGAACATGCACCTTTCAAGCAGAGGTTCGAAACCTGGCGTGATGAGGCTGGATGAGACAGAATTGTATGAAATATGATTCGATATTTGCTACCATTTGCTTTTCGGTGAAATGAAGGAACATTGTGAGGATCTGCATACGTCCGCGAAGGAGTTCAAAGGTCCAACCAGCAAAAGGCTAGCTAGTGGGGACTGCAACCCATTCACCTATGAGAGCTGGCTTGTGCCCAGTAGTGGGACCTATATCGACACCTTTAGACTCAAAGGGCGTAAACACCGTAGGTTCTAATGGCGCTTACGCCCTTTGAGTCTAAAGGTATTGATATAGGCTGATGAAAGGCCAAAACACACACGATACGACAGCGTGTCCTGGCCCGATGCAACGTCGTTGACGATGCAAATCGTATTGTAGAAATGCAAAAACATCTACCGATTTATCTAACAGCCATTTACGTCCGCAGCTGGATATAGGACTCCCCTATAGATTGCCATAGAGTGCGGTCCGGTACAGTCGTCTGTCCACCGAGTATAGGGCCATCCCACGCTGCGCTTGCCTATGCGTGGTCGCCACTCCAGGACTTTACTTTCCCCTACAGTTATCCGTCTCTGGGTATATGGCCTGCCCACTGCCATTTCAAACGTGCATTTCTGCGAGATGTCTGTTGCTTTGGTTCTTCTGCGAATATCACCATTCCTGATAATCCTGATTTTATCGTGCGAACGATGCACGCACGTTGCGTGGAAAACAACATTTTCAAGAATCGTTTTTAGCATGACGATGTCGTGATATGACAACGCCGCATCGTGCCGCGTTACGGTGTCGGATCGTGAATTATTACCAGAGCTCGGTAGGGGTGAGCTGTTTTCAAAGTTTGCATAACATGGACACCTTGTCAGATAACTTGACAGATGTGGACAGTACTTTAATGTACAATTTCACTCCATTCACTTCAGAGAATGTAGAATACACAATTAGGGTGGTAAAACAAAGGAAGGCGGAGATCGCAGATGTTTGCGGCCGAGCTGCAAGCAAGGGACGTAAATATGCGATCGAGGGCATTTATTCGCGGCTTAGCCTGCATCATTCCCGTTATCAGCCCAGGGGCTTTACCGGGACATAAACTATCCCATGTTTTAATATAGGACTTGGTCTACTAGCAAGCCAAATTTGAGCTGAATCCTTGCAATTGCGTTTTAGTAACTAACATCCAAATCTTCCAATAACTAAATTTCTAAACATCTTCACCAACTTTCACATTTATAATATTTGTAGGATAGTACCTACCTACTTACGCCGTAGATTTTCACCTCGTTTTGTCGTGTAAACGTGTTTTGGCTCAGAACTCTCTGAGATTTGAAGAGAATGTATTTTTAATGCATCCGCTAAGCCTCAGACCCGAAATACTACGCCTCATCGCTCTTTGGCAAACCTTGACTTCAGGTCTATTCTCAGGTCATTTGAAATGCATTTCTATCTGTTTCTGGTTATAAATCCAGACGGTCGAAGAATATGCCATCTTGTAGGGCCAATAAGATATTTTTTTTTCTATTATTATATTATACTATGCAAAGGCCTCGTCCCTCTTTTTTATAAAAAAATCGTGTTCATTTTTTGTCGATCAATTATAATTAAAAGTATTTAAGTCTCATTTTGTTCTCTACTCTTGACCAGACGGCTTAGCAAAAAAATATTCAAGCCAATATTTTAAAGGGTCCTTAAAATCTTTAAAGGCTGGAATCAAACCAGTATCTCTGTCTTTGCAGGATAACGTCCTAACCACAAGACCACCCGGTCACTCACCAGTCTCTCTTTTTAAAACATTAAGCTTCCCAAGTTAATTCAGATAATCCAAACCTAAGAGAAAAGGTTTCTTTTTGTCTTGTCGTGATTTTTGCTGACAATAATCAAAGGGTGGAAAATAAATGGCAAATTAAAATAAGGCTTTTTGTAGGACCAATTTGTCAACAGCCAGAGGGTTCCGTCAATTTTAATTGGCTCGCCGCGAAATAAGAGCGGAAATAATTTATTTACTTGATTTCTTAACAAGTATTGTAAACGTCACAAAAGATTTGTATTTACAATCTAAAATACAAAACCGGCCAAGTGCGAGTCGAGCAATAAACTGAAAACAACACATTGTTTGTACGAGTATGGTGTTTCTTTTATTATATTTAATTTTTATTCTTTGTACGTTTAAACGAATACGTGCCGGACTTCTCAAGCAAAATCGAAAGAACCATGACGTATTTGATTTGCAGTGACGAGTGATATAGCTCTGACTCGTTCACACGACACGAAGTCATACGTTTTTTATCGAATAGCAACCGAACATACGACTAATACTCGAGCGTCTTTTCGAGGGATCGCACGTATTTTGTTTGTAATTTCGAGGTTATTTCAAAATGGTTGACGAATCTTCTATAGATTATGCATTATTAATTAATTTAGTGTAACAAATACCCGTTTTGTGGGATAAAACTACCGAACTTTATAAAAACCCCATATTTGTAAGGAAATTAAGATAGTATTTGACGCAACTTTCTAAACAAAGGAAGAAAAAACTAGACAAGCTTTCGGTAATTATCTTTTATTTATAATAAGATTAATAAGGTTCTTCATTTATAGGATGTACCCTAAAACCTTTTGTTTACAACTTTTGTGTACAACGACGCGTGGATCCATCACTCGTCTGCTCTCTGTGACAACTGCGTGAAAACTGTGGCTATTCGTTATTTCGCGTATGAAAATTCTACCGTATAAACACCCGGTTGATTGTACGTTTAAAATCGAATACGTAAAAAAACGTGCAGGACAGGATACAGCCCTGTGATTACTGATGTGCAAGTTGCGGAACCTTTCCAAATTTTTTTTTTGATATAACTTAAAAAAATCTAATAAGGGTTTTTAGATGCTTTAAAGTTATATCAAAAAAAGTTTGGAAAGTTTCCGCAACTGGCACATCAGTACCTGTAATCGACGGACAGACACACAGATATAGCGGAGCAATAGGATCCCGTTGGTACAGAACCCTAAGGGCCTTATCAGTCTTATCACAAGCGCGATTTGCGAGCGAGTTGCGACCGTGTTTTCATACAGATTTCGCTAGCGGCTAACGTGACCGTCAAGATGGTGTACACCGTAATGATATCCAAAATCTGATGCTGCAAATAAGTACCCAAATAGTACCGACGAAAACCCTAAGTGAAAAAAAATTGTACCCTTAAACTTTTTGAAATATAAGGCCTGTTCACGGTGTACGCTACCGGACGTCAAGCTGGCGTACACCGTATGTATCTCTGGAACGGCTTTGCTTTTGGAAACGCTTTATATCTCAAAAAATAGTACTCAAATAGTACCCTAGGTCCCTAAGTTTGACGGTGTGAAGTTTTGTACACCGTTAAGTCATGCAATATCTCGGCTTCTACGATAGCTAGAGAAATGAAATTTCGGGGCGCTAAAGTACAATTTTTTGAGATATAAAGGGTTTCCGTTCGAGAAATGCAACCTGTAAAGGAGAACAGCCGAACAGAGAAACAAAAGCTAAAACAGAGGTGGGTGAATATTCGAGCGTTTTAACCGCACGGTTCAACGTCATAATAATATTATATCGCGATTATTGCCACAATGAAAGAGGAAGCCACCATAAGTTTGACCAAACTAGACTCAGACTCGAAGCTGCCTTTCGGCTTCATAAAAAAATTACATTGACCATTACCTATTTCAACAATATTTCCCGAAATTATAATGACGAAAAAAACGCTATCAAACGCCGAATATTCACCCAGGCGCTTCGCTCGCTCTTTGCCCGCACTCGGTAGAAAACAAAATATGTAGGTACCTAAAACCAAAAATGAGAAACTACGTCACAATAAATCAATATCGTCGGTACGACGTTATGGCTCCTTGCTACTGCGATATTACGTGGAATGTCTGATCCAACATCCAGATTGCCCTGATAACTGAACATCCAATTTGCCTAATCATCTGTAACATACCTTATCTTCTCGATTACTGACGATGACGTTACCACAGATTAAACAGTACCTAAACCAGATATTAAATCCTTTCTGCGTTTAATTTGTACTATACTACATAATAATCCATCTGTGCATGATCGTTAAGAATTAAAGTACTGTGGTTTTGTAAATTGTGTTTATGACTAAAATTTGTTTTGCGTGCCTAATGAATAAAATAAAATTTCACTCTCGACGTGCTTTTACTAAAAAGAAATATAAATGACGAGTATATCGTAAAGGAAAGTAAATTTTTGGTCAGCCGTTATTAAAATTGATCCGCAAAAAAAAATAAGCAGTTAAATCATTTGGGCAGCATACAAAGATTTGGCTCGCCATAAATAAAATTGGGCGGCAACTCTTGTTCAGCAAACAGTTTAAAAACGGTTAACATTTTAACCAATATTAATCTGCTTTTTTTATCATTTGGCTGCCTAATAAACAGTCGAGCTGCAAAATAATTACTTGGGTAGCAAGATTTTACAATTGGTCAGCAGAGAGTTTAATTGAGATATACAGGGTGTCACTGTGATATATACTGGGTATCACTGTGATATATACAGGGTGTCACTGTATTATATACAGGGTGTCACTGTGATAGATACAGGATGTCACTGTGATATATACAGGGTGTCACTGTGCTATATACAGGGTGTCACTGTAATGTATACAGGGTGTCACTGTGATAGATACAGGATGTCACTGTGATATATACAGGGTGTCACTGTGTTATATGTATACAGGGTGTCACTGTAATGTATACAGGATGTTACTGTGATATATACAGAATGTCATTGTGATATATACAGGGTGCCATTGTGTTATATACAGGGTGTCACTGTGATAGATACAGGATGTCACTGTCAGCAGAGAAAACATGTCTGTAAGCAGTTTAATTGAAATATACAGGATGTCACTGTGATATATACAGGGTGTCACTATGTTATATACAGGGTGTCACTGTAATAGATACAGGATGTCACTGTGATATATACAGGGTGTCACTGTGTTATATACAGGGTGTCACTGTAATGTATACAGGGTGTCACTCTAAAAACGAAACAGCTCCCAAAAATAGGTAGGTTAGGGTTATTTTTTTTTTGATGAACCTAAAACGAAACGGCTCCCAAAAATAGGTAGGTTAGGGTTATTTTTTTGATGACCCTAAAAACGAAACGGCTCCCAAAAATAGGTAGGTTAGGGTTATTTTCTTTTTGATGACCCTAAAAACGAAACGGCTCTCAAAAATAGGTAGGTTAGGGTTATTTTTTTGCTGACCCTAAAAACGAAACGATACACGTTGTGAATAAATAATATAACTTCTAAACATTATGAGATGTATAAAAAATCGAAATACCAATTTTATATGAGCCCATCACAGTGACACCCTGTATACATTACAGTGACACCCTGTATATAACACAGTGACACTATGTATTTATCACAGTGACACCCTGTATATATCACAGTGACATCCTGTCCTGTATCTATCACAGTGACACCCTGTATATATCACAGTATCACTCTGTATCTATCACAGTGACACCCTGTATATATCACAGTTACATCCTGTATCTATCACAGTTACACCCTGTATATAACACAGTGACACCCTGTATATATCACAGTGATACCCTGTATATATCACAGTGACACCCTATATATATCACAGTGACACCTGCTACTTGACAGCTGACAATTACCTACCGAATGACAAAATGCGCACACGATTGGCGGCAGAATAGTTGCGCCCAGTTAGGTTTTATTGCCCCCTTTTTTTAACCGACTTCCAAAAGAAGGACGGTTCTCAATTCGTCTGTATGTTTTTTTTTATTTTTTTTTTTGTGTGTTTGTTCACCGATTACTTGAAGATGGCTGGACCGATTTAGAAAATTCCTTTTTTGTTTGAAAGGGTAGACTTTCGAGGTGGTCCCATTGCAACCAAGTCAGGATCTGATGATGGAATCTTGGAGAAATCGAGGGAACTCTTCAAATATTATAGGCACACATAAAGCGATTTTGGTATTTTTCGTAATTTCTCGTCCATCTCTTATTAGCAACAAGTTTTTAGTGTTAACCGACTTCAAAACAAAGAGTTAATTTGTATCTAGGTTTCTTCCCCGATTACTTGAAGACGGCTGAACCTATTTGGAAAATTCTTTTTTTGTTTAAAAGGGTATACCTCCGAGGTAGACCCATTGCAACCAAATCAGGATCTGATGATGGGATCTTGGAGAAATCGAGGGAACTCTTCAAATATCATAAGCATTCATATGCGATTTTGGTATTTTTCTTACTTTCTCGTGCATTTCTTATTAGAAATAGTTCCCAGTCTTAACGGACTTCAAAACAAAGAGCAATTTTTATGTAGGCTTGTTCCTCGGTTACTTGAAAACGTCTAGACCGATTTGGATTTTTTTTCTTTTAACTAAATAGACTTAAGTCTATTTGGTTAAAATAATATTTTTCCAGCGCCACTAAAAATTTAAAAATAAAGTAAATTTTTAAAACAAAAAATAAAAACCGACTTCCAAAAACCTAAACTAAAAACCAAAAAATAATATGTTAATTACCCCAAAGAAATGGATAATCAACGATTCATATATACATATACAGATATTTATACTTTTTAACCTGTTATTTTTGAAGTCGGTGCCAGCTAAGGAGCTCAACACAGCCAGCTTTACGTGGCAGGCACCAACTTCAAAAATAACAGGTTAAAAAGTATAAATATCTGTATATGTATATATGAATCGTTGATTATCCATTTCTTTGGGGTAATTAACATATTATTTTTTGGTTTTTAGTTTAGGTTTTTGGAAGTCGGTTTTTATTTTTTGTTTTAAAAATTTATTTGATGAACAAAATGAAATATTTTGCTTACCTACTGATTGCTTACCAAAATTTGATTTACCGTAGATCGCTTAATGCAGCTCAAATATTTAATTTGCTGACCAAAATAATTTAGAGCAGATCAGTATATCATTAATTGCAGCCTGATTTATAAATGTTTGCTTACCATAAGTTGCTTGCCAACTAGCTATTTTGGCTGACCAAATACATATTTCTGCTGACCAAAATATGAATATTTTGCTGATCGATTAAATGATACCCTATCGTAAACAGTGCTTTGCATAGTAAGCTACAGAAACTCTGAACCGATCAAGCGAAAACTTGCAAGGAATCGTCACTAGAGTTGAGATTATCAATGAAACGATGGCGGATCCGAGGCAGAGTCTGATTTCATCATCATAGGGCTTGCCGCTTGTCATACCCATACACTATGTGTCATACTTGACATACCTCGCTATACATTAATGCGTATGCAACGGTAATCACACAATTATAGATAAACAGTCCAAATACATAGAAAAATTAAACCCACTGTAGCCAAAGCCGAATAAAATGTTAAGAGGAATTTTCCCATACAAACGCCCTCGACTGTTTCCTCTCTGGTTTTTGAACATAGAGCAATGAATTTTTCAAATAAGATCAATATTATCAATATCTATGCCGCTATGTTTTGCTTTTTTGGATATTTTTATTTTAAAGAAACTTACAGCGCCTTGAAAATCGCAAAAACGGTTTAATTGAATTGGCTGCCAAAAAAGACGCAGTATACAACACGCAGTATATGACAGCAAATATCAAAAAAATCAATACATAGCGGCGTAGATTATTTCTTCTTCTTGTAGTTCCCAAAATTTTATAATGATTGGTTGCGTTTTGGAGGACGAAACAGTCGAGAGCAAAACCTCGATTTTTGAGTTTTTTGTGTGGGATTTTTAGTCCGAGCTGCAGTTGTCCTTATCGCACGAATTGGAATCCCGCCCACAGCAGCGCGACAGAAACATTGCGTCAAAAATTCGAGATTTGAAAAGTTGCTCAGCTAGGCATTGCTCTTAATGTTGTTCCTCTGTGCAACGAAAGATACCATAAAATTTGTCTAAAACATCTGAATATCCAAACATCTTCACAAACTTTCACATTTATAATATTTTAGTGTGATGTGATGTGATTAATTAGAATATAAAATTCAACGGACAATTTCTCGTTTTTGTGAAGTCAATTAAAACATAACCCAATTATAAAATTTCAGCAACGGATTGTTTCCTTATTTATTTCAAAAACAATTAAAGAGTTCAAAGAATTTCATAATAATTTACGTAAAGCACTTTGGGATTTGGGAAAATGACGAAATACATTGCTTAGAAATTGTGGGGCTTTCGTTGCTACAAATTAATCCAATTTGGAGTCGGAAAGCACGAATTAGGGACAATGGAGCTAGCTTTATGAATATTAAACATTTGCCCGAATGAACTAAAACGGCTTTGTACGTTTTTCTGTTAATTGCTGAGCAATTAAGTTTTTTATGTCGATACGAATATTTATAGCATGAATTCAGAATCGAAATCGGATTATCGAAAACAAAAGTTATAAAGGCCAGTAACTTGCGGTCCGTTATTGATGCGATTAAAATCCCCCGACTAGATTTTTTCAACAGTTATTATCATATGTATTTTGATGATTAGTAGACGAATTATATTTACAAAATTAACGAAATTATATTTACAAAATTAAAAGCCAAGTAATCAATTACACAACAAACAAACAACAACAAACAGCCTCCTAAGGGCGTTGGATGGGCGTCTCGTCAATAATGTTGTGCTTAGTTGTAGTTAGTTATAGTCATTTATTGTTACCCTTCATACTAACATAATTATTAAGTTTTTTGTTACTAATCTACTATGGATCTATGGTCTGAAATAAAGAATTTTTATTTTTATTTTTATTTTTATTTTTATTTTTTTTTTTTTAATGCTAAACAAATAATAAAGAATAATAATATAAATCCAAAAGAGAGAATTACCGTTTTCGAAAATATGTCATTAGTTGCGTCAATTAGACTACATTTGAAATCGACGATCAAAAGCAAAGGTCGAAAAAAAATCGATCTGTATCTACTAACACTTCAGTTAGCCTATTTTTCTCTCTTTTCTTCATTCAAAATTCTCTAATTACTGAAGATTGTGACCAACTCTAACAAATCTGCAGTGTCAAGACGTTTGCATCGACGATCACAAATTGTATTCTGTAAATGATGCCGTGGACTTTGAATTAACTAGCTACTATTACAACTATCTCGATTTACGGTCCAACTAAACGCTATGGAATGCAATATCAGTCTAGATTACTTCAGGAGACAGTAAGTAGCAATATAAAGTGGCACTGAGGCGGGCTGTGTGCGGGCAGAATACTGAGTAGAGTGACGGTTTGTGCTGTGAGTGCCTTATTATTGTAGTTGAATGCCGTTAGAGTACGTAATTTGAAGTATAATAATTTCATTGAATCCTCCTCGCGTCGATTTCCTTGTTACTGATGGTCGAGATTTCTCCTTTGAAGTATAGTTACGCGCCTGACATTCGCCTGCTGAGTGCAATACGGCCACATCTCAAAAAAAAATCGATTTTTTTACGATTTTAATACGGATTGCAGTCAGCAGGCGTTTTGTTTTGTGCTTGAACAGGTGCTAGCTCTGGTAGCTGTCGTGCTACGTTTACACGCTTGCCAAGGTTCGACCAACTTCCACAAGCACAAGCGTGTGGACGGGGTGTTTGAGTTGGCTTGTGCGAGCTTTAAAGAACTGGTCGCTGATCCGGACTAGTATCAGTTTTTGGACACAGATCAAAGGAAGCTTGCGGCAAGCGCTTGCTACGTATTTACACGCTGCCGCGTGTCTAGTATTGCTCACGACCTCGCGCCTCATTAAGTAAGTAAGGATTGAATTAATAGTGATGGCGCAAATCATTGCTCGTCGTTATTTTACTTGTCGCGTTTTAATTCATTTTTCGCACAAACAGCCATACCTAGGAGTTTTTTGTTGATGTCGTCCACGTCTGCCAGGCTTGCCTGTCCGGAACAGACTAACTCGCAAGCGTGTAAATGGCATTCGAACGTTTGTAGAGACTTGGAGCTTGTAAGCGCTTGCCAAGCCTCGACAAGCGTATAAATGTAGTTACCTCACTTTCTCTTCAAATACTAAAACCATCAATAAAAGAATAAAGGTTGTGAAGTTGATAGCTTTTGTCAAGGGTACCGCTAGCAAACAAGATACCTATCGCTTTATTAAATGAAGTGTAAAAGTATAGAGTTCTATTTGCTCGATCTGTGTGACAAAAGAAATGGATCCTTTGGCCACGAATAAGTGATGGATGAGTATTGACTTTAGTGTCTATGTTGATTTTTGTAACGTTACAAGAAATGATTCTGTCAGTCCATGTTTAATAATAAATAATAATAATAAATATTAGGGGACAATCTTACACAAATCGAACTAGCCCCATAGTAAGCTCAAGAAGGCTTGTGTTATGGATACTAGACGACGAAATATTTAATAGATACAAATACTTAAATACATAGAAAACATCCATGACTCAGGACCAAATATTGTAAGAGATAAATAAGTTTTGTTGTAGTCTATCTTTTACCTATAAAATACTGAGATGACGATCTCTGTTTTCATTGGTTGCAACCTGGGGTTCACATTGAAAGCACATAACGTAAAGATTTTAGTTTATGAAAATGAAAAATGAAAAAATGTTTATTGTGGTTTTCATGACACGAATACAAACATAAGCAGGGTTGGAACCTTCCAGTAAGCAAATATAATGCTTGTGTCGGAAGACTCCAGTTTATGTCTTATGTAACACACGAAACTTTGTCTGTCTGGCAAGACCCTTGACAGACGGACTGACAACAAAGTGATCCTATAAGGGTTCCGTTTTTAGGGTTCCGTAGCCAAAATGGCAAAAACGGAACCCTTATAATTTCGTCATGTCCGTCCGTCTGTCTGTCTGTCCGTATGTCACAGGCATTTTACTCAGAAACTACATGATGGATATTATTAATGAAATTTGGAATATAGGTGTGTTTTATGAGCCGCTACATAGTTTGGTATATAAATAATTAAAATAAATATTTTTAGGGGGGCACTCCATACATGTTAAAGACAGTAAAAAAATTTTTTTTCAGCAAATATCAACGTGTGGTACCTACATAGTTCGACAGCTCTTTAAAAAACACTATAAGGTTCCTAAGTAATGTTTTTGATTAAGTGAATGTATTTGGAAATAATCACTCCGAAAGTTGTGTAAATTGTGTCCCCCCCCCCCCCTCTATTTTCTTAACCGTGCGTCCGAAAAATATGACAAAAAATCACGAAGGTAACGCTTAATTAATACTTTCAACGAAAATTATTTTCATCAAGATCGATGTAACCGTTTTTGAGTTATTGCCGATAAACTGCGCTTCTCAACAAAAGGACGTAATTGCTATGAAGATACGCTCTTTTGTTGTTGTACTTTTTTTACATCGTATTTTTTACTTTATAGTTACGGCTATGGAACCCTACACTGAGCATGGTCCGACATGCTCTTGGCCAGTTATTTTCCTTTTAAGGTACGGAACCATAAAAATAGACAGCAATAATGGAATTTGCGACTTTCGATTTTTTAGGGTTCCTTACCTCAAAAGGAAAAAACGAAGCCTTATAGGATCACTCGTGTGTCTGTCTGTCTGTCTGTCACAGCCAATTTGCTCCGAAAGTACTGAACCGATTGAGTTGAAATTTGGTACATATATAAAAGTTAATGACCTAAACACGGACGTGTCACGAAAATATATGAATTTTAATCATTGGGGTCACTTTTGGGGGGTCAACTAGAAAGTTAAAGAAAAAAGTTAGTAAACTATATTGTGTGACACATTAAATGAAAGGGCTCACTGTGAGAATCTCAATTTTTTTTTAATAATTATTATATCAATAGTTTTGAAGTTATTTACGAAAATAGGCAAAAATGTACCATTCCTCCCCCTCCTCTTATCTCCGAAACGATTGAACCTAGAATTTAGAAAAAAATATGGAAAATAGTCCTGCACCTATAGATTACAGAAAAACCTATAATAAGTATGTGCAGTAAAGTATAATCGTGGTATATTGTTTTGAACGTACGGAATCCTCTCCACGCGAGTCTAACTCGCACTTGTCCGTTTTTTTTAATATGTGATGAGCCTGTTGATCCTAGTAATGAGAACGCATCTGGAATCTTAGTGAAACCTTGCTCCTGTTAATAACCGAGGCTCAAGCAATGAGCGCAACAAATTGCTAATAATAAATATTGTGCGCTATATTTATGCAACAATATTAACAAGTACAAAATACGTGAAATATTTAAGATTATGTTGAAATCCGGAAATGATTCTTCTTCTTCACGTTTTGCGAATTCTCTGCGGAAACTGGAGAAGCAAGAATGCTTCTTGATCGAGCAAATATCATCAAAACGTTCCTTTGAAAATTTAATTCCAAGAAATCCCGAGTCGGCGTTTTGAGCCGCCATTACGAACGGTTTCTTTTCTTTTCCATCCGAACGGCGGGATTATTTCTGTTATTACAGTGCCCAGTAAATGAGAGAATTGAGAGACTTCATTTAATGATCGAGGATCATCTATAGCGGCTATTGATGTAGTGCACGTAGTACAGTGCGGCGGTTTTTGGGAAGGTAATGTACAATGTTTTAAGGGTTCTGAGTGTGCCTAGTAAATGAGCGACTTTATTTTAATGATTGAGGATCATCTATGTAGGACTGGAAGTGATGACTGGCTGGTGGCCGAAAGAGATTATGATAGAATCGAATGAATGGTGTCAGTACGAGATGTATGACAGTTTGATTTTAACACGAAAAACGAAAGACGTGCTCACTATTTAATTTATTATTTTAATTGTTTTATCCGAAACCTAGAAGATGTTTACGGTAGAAAGTTGTTTAGAAACAACTAATAGAACTATTAGCCACTGGCTACATCTATAGCTGCTACTATTGCAGTTCAAGCTACAGTATGGGGAGTTTTGGGAAGGGAGTGATTTTTTTGTGAGGGTGCGTACTTTTGGTGCCGATGACGTAAAAATGACGTCATAGGCTAATTTAGTTTAGGTTTTAGATGGATAGATAGATAGATTTATTCATTTCATAATACAGAATTACATGATAAATTATACATGACAATTTATATGAATCCGTATTATGATCGTCAAAAGCAAAAATAATTATAATTCAAATTAATAACAATGAAATTAAATACAATGTCCACAAAATAAATTAAGCAAAATAGAATGAATTAAGAACTATATTGTCCCCAATAATGGAGCGTCAGTCTATCCTACAATTTAAATACAATACAATGTCTACAAATAATTAAACAAAATACAATTCATGAATTACTAGATTGTCCCCAATAGTGGATCGTCAGTCTATGTTATTAAGATACAACAGCTAATTAAATTCACTAACACTAACATAACGAGTAACCTAACGAGTTTACATTGATTTACCGTTACCGTAAATTAACGGTATCGTTTAAGTTATTGTTATTGTACAGCAAACCGGTCGCTTAACGCTTGTGTGCGTGCTGCTCGTAAGTACAAAGCGACCGGCTTACTAAAGATGCTTCAGTTCTGTGCGAAAAGAGAATAGGATTAATTTTGGGGGGCGCTGTAATGCTTTTCTACCGTATGTGCCGTATGTTCTGTTGTGTGGTCATACTGGTTAGGTTAGTTCCGTTTTTCGCCACGCCTATTCTCTTTCCGCACAGACTCTACCTGTTAGCAAGGCTACGTCTGGCTAGTTATTACAGGTTCCTTGTCTGTTACTGGGCGTTGTCCAAAATAAATACCGGGGTAGCTACTCTCTCAAAATATGGACTTTTGAGGTTTTTCTGGCTCAGAATCGTTAGTACTTTCGAACCTTATACGTAAAAAAGTGTCCCAAAATTTGTATGGACTTTTTTCCACTGCGTCACGTTCATACAAATATAAGTACAAAATGGTGACGTAATGGGAAAATAAATTTGGGACACTTTTTTTTACGTAAAAGGTTCGAAAGTACTAACGATTTTGAGCCAGAAAAACCTCAAAAGTCCATATTTTGAGAAAGTAGCTACCCCGGTATTTATTTTGGAAAACGCCCTACTATGTGTCGTGTGCAAGATCTGTCACCGTCTTTGTCACCTCTTGAGCTAGCTCCACAGCTGAAATCGACTCCATAATGGAAACATCTTACTATCTCCCTAAAGGACCCATGACCCAGACCTGCATCACGATCTCACACACATTCAGAGTCTTCGTACCGTTAAATTAATTTTGTCCAAAATCCGCAAACCATACCCTTTTCATTCACAGTCGGCTACTCCGTAACGTAATAAATCTTTTGTGCTGGGCTGAACGTTTGCGATAAGCAATTTTGGAGTTTAAAGGATAGTGATAAGGTTGAGAATAAAGTAGCGTGGGGTTAAAGTATAAGGATTTTCAAAGGTGTTGGATTTTTTTGCTTTTATAGGGATCTTTAGTGTGCGGTTTTCTACGTAAGTCCTTTTACGAACTTTTTAATACCTAGATTTTGTATTTTTTTAAGGTATGGAATATAGCTATTTAAAGAATGGTTGAACACCATTAAACTTACCAGCTTGCATGTACTTTGGTGTATATCTTGTGGGTTTATTTTTTATTTAGCGGAAATTAGTGAATTCTGTCAACTTATTCCGTTGACACAATGTGTGTATTTTTTAGTAAAAACAAATGTTAAAAAAATTAGCAACATATTGTGTAATCTGTAAATTAATTCCATTAAATAAATATGTAAAGCATGTACATATTCGTATCACTGACTGTTACATACAAACACAGGCTGCACAAACAACAACATTAAGTTGTAGATTAGATTATTTCATTATGCAACATTACGTGATAAATTATACATGTCAATTTAATTTAATTTATAAGGGCACTGTGGTGTTCACATAGTATGTGTATTTACAGGTTGATAATACATATATATAAGGTCCTAATTTATTAGTTGCAGATATTTTAACACATTATACTTTACATTAAAATAATTAATTTTAAATAGAAATTAAGAAATCTTTTCATATAACTATTTTGATTTCGTTTTCCTGACAAAAAAAATTAATTATAATTTCGTCTAAAAAAAATCACCATGTGCATTATCACATGTCACAATAACACTATCTGTCATGTCAACAATTGTTTGTAAATGGCGTAACGGTTCGGCGGGAAAACTGCAAATGTCATTAGGATGGGATTGGGAATACCATATTACGATAGTCGTCATTTGTGTAACGGTAAGGCATTTCAAAATAAAATTTATTTTCAAACTACACAACCAAACGGAAAATAACATGACATTGACAATCAAGTATTTAATTCATCGACGTGAAGTAGCCAGTTACAGTTAAGTGGTACGTAAAAGAGCTACTAGAATCTGTTCAATGAGTTTTCATTTAGTAATCACATTAACAGGGTGTTATTACGTAGCAAATTTGTTTTTCCTTTTTCTCCAAAAAAACATCGTAAAAGCTATAATGTTTCATGCTTTAATATACTCCAGAGACCGAGTACTATCAGCTGTAAAAATATCTGCAACTAATAAATTAGGACCTTATATATAAATATAAATGTATACGGGTGGTTGGCGGAGAGTGTCTGTGTGGCAGTGTCAGCCTACATGCAAGGCGAGACAGTCGCCATCAATAGTATCAATCAACCGTTCTGTGTACCTGGATAAAATTTGTATTTTATTTCCAACTAGCATTTTCCCGCGGCTTCGCCCGCATTGTTCCCGTTATTGTCCCAAAGGAACTCTTTACCGGGATATAAAGTATCTTATGTTTCAATCCAGGTCTTGTTCTACTTGCATGCCAAATTTCAGCTTGATCCATCCCATTGTTACCCCGTTATAAGGTAACAAACATCCAAATATCCAAACATCTTCACAAACTTTCGCATTTATAATATTAGTGGGATATCCCCAGTGAACACTATAGGCACTGAACACGGAACCTTAGAAACGATATTAAACTTTTCATCTCGAACACGCTGTCATCTATATTTTTTATCAGCCATCGCTCTCGACGACGTGGGATGAACTCGTGCCCTCGTAAACTATATCAGGGTTCGTTAATACTAGAATTGGTAACCTTTTCGAGTTTTAAGAGACTTCTTAGTTTTGAGAGGGTTCATACCGTTTTTGGAAGACGTTTCGGAGGATTCCGTAGCTCCTCCCTTTACAATATTGCAGTGAAATATCTTATAACCAGACATAGGAATCCGTGAGGCAAATTTTCTTGACAGGTAAGGGCTCCTATATCGATATTATATAGTATATTACACAACTAGGGTGGTAATATAAAGAAAGGCCGAGATCGCAGATGTTTGCGGCCCGAGCCGCACGCGAGGGACGTAAATATGCAATCGAGGGCTTTCATTATTACCTCCCGTGTTGTGTACATCATTTTATGTCGACACTTGGCCAGAATGCGCCTTTTTACGTACGCGTAGCATTTTATGGCCAGGTGCGGCATAAGTATTACAAAACATAAGTTTTTTTTAGTGTAGTGTAATATTGTAATGTAAAAAATCTGTCTCAAAAATACTTTTTGTCAGAAACTTATTTCGTAATAAACCACAAACGCGCTTGCCGTCTTTATTTTTTATTCGCGTCCCCTCGAAATACCGTCGCTGAGATAAGATGGGCCCTCATAAACTACATCGGATGTCCGTTAGTATGAGAATTAATAACTGTGTCAGCGTCCCTGAAATATACTGATAAGATTTTTTACTCGCAAAAGGGTTTCTTTTTAATCGTGTTTTTGCGAAACATGTTCTAAGTCTTAGACCGATTTGAATGCATATTTTTTTGTAGTAAGAAACAGCATCGTAGCAGTTCTTCACTAAGAACGCCTATAAATAAAGCCGTTAAAAAAAGTTTTTTTTAATAGCATACACCTACATCGCAGTATATTATGGGCATTTTTATTTTAAAATCTGCGGTTAGGCGAAACTTAAGCTATGTTCAAATACCGTCTAACCTGTCAGTCCGTGACGAAATGTATGCAGTTTGACATTAATCGTCAGTTCTGTGACGACCTTCTAACTGTCAATTAAAAACGCACTGTAAATAAAAAAACCCATAATAGTAGAGTAATTTTTCTTCCTGCAAAAGGTGCATCGTGCCCAGCAGTGGGACATACAAACAGGCTAATAAAAAAAAAAAAAAAGGTGCATCGCGCTTGAATGTGTGCGTGCCGTGTACAAACGCACTACAAGCAAAGTTTTAAGAATGCTCTAGTATGGACCGCACTCACACAGACGTGCTATTGCACGTCTGTGTGAATACGTCGCTCCTAAACGGCTGAAGTTGGGCTACTTGTTCGCCTTTATGATTATTTATTTATATTCTTAACTACTAATATAGTCAGTAAGACCTTTGTTACTAACACATTCTATAGATACTTAATCCGAAATAAATTATTTTGATTTTTTTTTTAATATACTTTGCCTAGGTAGTACTATTGGGCAAAAACCTTTCCACTTCTCCACCAATCATCCCTATTCATTGCAACCCCCGTCACTCGTTGCAAAATGTAACGTTTTCCTGCCGTCTCCGTTTTGGTAAAAAAAATCCCTAATTTTATTTTATTTGGACCATTTTTCCCCTACAGGAAAAAGCTGTACACATTATTTAAGCTTTTAAACACGCACTTAGCAAATTAAAAGGAAAACGCTCAAACATTAATAAATGAGTGAGCTCTTAAATAATACGTTTCAAAGGGAGCTTCATAAATGTCAGGTTGGCAGGCCATTACATTACAAGTGCCATTTTTTTGTACCTTATTTTTGGTTTATTTTTGCATAACCTCCACTGCTTAGAAGAGTTTCCTTTTTTGCGAAAAGACCTCACATTGTGAGATTGGGATTGGGATTTTCTACTTCCTTACCATTAAATCAATGTTCATTGCATTGAAATAAATAAAAAAAGTCATCAGTCTCATCACTAAGTTTTCTTTTTTTTGTATATAGCTTTACTCGTTTTTATTTATTAAATTCGTGTTGCTAATTAAAATTACGCACAAAAATGTAAAAAAAGAAATATTTTTTAATTAATAAAATAAAATACCGCCCGAAATGAGTGAATTTTTGTGTAGGTACCCATGACCATGGCACAAAAATTCACGCTCATTTCGGGCGGTGGTACCAAAGTAGCAAACGAGTTTATTAGTCATTATAGCACTAATTTAAGGAATAAGTATAAAGGATGGATAAGCTTTTACACGCTTTTCTACAGCTTACGCACCTGAGTAACTCTCAATCCCTCCACAACTTTTTGATAGAACGTTGCATTTTTTTATCTTTCAATCTGCTCTATGTTTCATTGCCATGTGCCTTCTTAGCTCATCGTTGATGAACTGGCAGCCTAAGAGCATTATCACACTTGCGATTTGCGGGCGAGCTGTGGGCTAGTTAAGTAGAAGCGAAGTTCCATACAAATGACGCTCGCGGCGAACTCGCTGCGACGGGCGTGTCTCACTCCGCGATTTTGTTTCGCGGTAATTATTATAATTCCTTGCCTAATGCATTAGGCAAGCTCAGGGCTGCACCGACACCCGGCAGCGTCTGGGTGCAAAACCTATGAAGCCCAAACAAGGGTTATGTGTTTGACCGGTATGTATGTATGTAGGTATATATGTATGTATGTACGTAAGTATGTATTTTACCCGACTGCGGCGGAGCTCAAAGGAGGGTTATGTGTTTGACCTTTATGTACGTATGTATGACGACGAGTATCAAATCAGTTACCTATATAACGTCACGCAAATATTTTTTTACTACCTCTAATTCACTAGGAAATTCAAGATTTATTATAATAATAATTTTATTTTTGTCGACAACGTTAGCGGTGGGCGGGGCGACCAGAAAGAGCGCGTGTGATGAATTAGAGCGAGAAGGCAGGATTCGGCGCATTTTTGTGACTCGAATGTGGGGTTTGCTAGACAGTGCGACTTCTGTAAAAAGTACTATTACTTATTCTGTGACTGCGAGTTCACCGCGACTGGTTTTGTATGGAAAGTCGCCCGCAAATCGCAAGTGTGATAAGGCCCTTAAGCCACACTCTCGCAACATTTACCAAACTGTGCAAACACGCCTCTAGCGCCTCGCGGTGAACAGAATGTTTAACACACTACTTATATTTCACTTTAGTCACGGTTTGCTCACATTTATTTCCTAATTGAATTAAAAACGGGTCACCCACTTTGCAAAAAAGATGAGACTTCCACTCGACATGTCTGTTTTTTTTCTATCAAGTGGCAAACAAGTCTGTGTATTTAACAAGTAGAAAAAAAAAATATAACCAAGCCATGTTTTACAACTGACAAACTAACTGGCTTTTACTTATTTCTCCATTCAATCTAAAATACCATGAAAAAAAGCTAACTGGCATCCATTTTAACTAATAGTAAAAAAGTGTAAATATGAGTGAGCTAGTATTTTTTATCTAATAGAGTGTTTTGATACGTTATATTATGAAGTACTATTTTCCTGATATGGTGATAACATTTAATTGACCACGAAGGAAATCGTAAATGTATTAATTTATATACGTATGTGTATTGCTTCCCCTGTATATAGTTATTTGTGTGCATTCTTTGCCTTTTGCATCGTTTAGTCCTCACCACTTACTCATTTAGTTTTGTTAATTTTATATCAACTTCGGTACCCACAGCTTTTGGTTTTTCGTAGGACATTTTGTTGTCCCTTAGACAAAAACGATGTGTTAACGGTGTGCCGAACCATTAAAATTGCTTTCTAACGATTGCATTAAGTGTAAGAAAATGTTAACGAGGTGATTTATCAAAACAAATGTTATTATTTTGTTTCATTTAAGTTTTTGGTTCTAATATTTCCATTGGACAACCAGATACGTCTATGGGACAACGAAGTTGTCCCTAAATTGAACAAAACATATATCATGATTTTTTTCTTTTTAAATTCAAGATGAGTTCATAATTTTTAGATGATGCAATAACACAATATAAAACAAAGTTGCAGGAGGAAGTTTCTGACATTACTTCTACTACTTCGCGTTTTATTTAAAACTTCCGATTCTGTAAAATTTGAGTTGTCCTGGGGACATGATTATGGGAAATATTTCGAAATTTTGTGAAATATATGCCATAAAAAAGATAAAAAATTAAACTGTACTGTTTAATGAATGTAAGTTAACTAATTGTTTTAACAATAACCCTCCTTTGGCCTTCGCCCCAGTCGGGTAAAAATTAATGTGTAGGCTGTTTAAAAATACTTTTGAATCACTATTCAAGAGTCAAGGAGACAGGGCAGATTTGGGCTGGTGAATTTTTTAAAGTAAAATTCATTCATTATTAAAGAAACAGCTCTGCTCTATACAGAATCATAAACAAGAAGAAATTTTCTTTTAAATATCACATTTAAATCTGGTCAATAAGAAAAAAATAAATAATCAAATTTCATCATGTGGACATTTAAAAGTTGATTCACCCTACACACCTAGGATGGTAAAACAAAGAAAGACCGAGATCACAGATGTTTGCGGCCCGCGCTGTAAATATGCGACCGAGGGCTTTCTTTACCTTACCCTTCCCCCCCCCCTTCCCTTCCCTTCCCTTTTTTATTACCTCCCGTGTTGTGTACAAAATTTTATGTCTACACTTGGCCAGATAGCGGCTTTTTCGTTCGCGTAGTGTGCGGTAAACGCACCGCATCCGATTCTCTCTCTATCGCATAAGGCGTGCTCTTTCTGGTCGCTGGCTAAGCCCCTCCAGAGGGTACATTTGGTACTAGTAGCTGCGCGGCGAAATCGCAGAGTGAGTCACTCCCAGCCCAGTTCAGGCCACGTGCGCTTTGCCAGGGACCGAGTGTCTCAACACCGAACACCAAATAGACACTCAAACAAGTGAAATGTACCGGTTCATTACAAATTCACTAAGTCGTATAACACCAAAATTTCAAATTGTCTAATTCTCTAAACAACCCGAATTTCACAGACCTGAAAAGAACAATTCCCAGAATGACTAAATATTGATACGCCTAAGTCTAATGAAGACTTGAATTCAAAACATTTGAAAATCAAAATGTCTGTCTCAGAATGCCTAAAATATATATGGCGGAAGTACCATGAGAATATAATGATATTGGATAGATTTTAGTGCAAATGAGCAATTAGAAATGCCTGACATGTGAATTCAATATTTTTTCTTGAAAGAGACATTACATTTTAGGCATTTCAAGAATGTGTCATTGTGGCATTTAGACAAAATTATGTTCAGAACTTCAGGCTTTATATGACAACGTCAATTAAAATTTCCGATAGATTACACATGTTTTGAGAAAAAAAAATTGTCATTATGAGAATTTTGTATTTTGATACCAGGGCTTTTAGAGATCTGGATGTGTTGGAAATAAAGTATTGTAAAATTTGGTTCTAGCGAACCGGTAGAAAATGAATTTGTCCAGTATTTCCGAGCGATATCTAATTCGTATTTTTTTTGTGTTGCCATAGGTAAAAACAAATACACGGCCAAGCCAAGCGCCAAACCCCACGCGTTTGCAATACCAACATTTTAGTTCTATAGAATAACGAACAAAAAAACTAGTTTTCAATTTCACCAAATATATTTTTACCAAGCCAAAATGCGTCCCACGATCGTCAATATGATAAAACCAACTTACATTTGCAATTGAACAAATCTAGAACTAACGTGATCCCATATGAGCTCGTAGGGGATGTGTGTTGTAAGCCTGTATGGGAGCTGCACGTTTAATTTGGTAGTGGAGGTTAGGATAGGATTTTTCGTTGACATTGCATTTTTCTGTATAAAACGGTTGTAGGTTATCTCGACATTCCGTGCAGTTTTTAATATTTTTCGTTTATGTTCTGAATGGATAGTTGATGGAAAACGATTGAGCTTTGTAAACATGACGACAGGAAATAACTCGGTCAACTGCGAGACGGGCTCGAGCACCGATGCTCCGTAAGGTGCCCGAGCCGTAGTATAATTGCAGTAATTTTTCTTCTTACAAAAGGTACATCACGCGCTTGAATGTGTGCGCACCGTGTACGAACACACTACAAGCAAAGACTTAAGAATGCACAAGAATGCTCCGGTATGCATCGCACTCACACAGACGCGCGATCGTGCGTCTAGCTTCGTCATATCCGTCCGTCCGTCTCTCCGTATGTCACAGGCATTTTACTCAAGATGGATATTGATGAAATTTGGAATATGTGTCTTGTAAGCCGCTACTTAGTTTGGTAGTTAAACAACTAAAATAAATTTTACAACTTTCGGAGCGATTATTTGCAAAGATATTCACTTAATCAAAAACATTACTTAAGAACCTTAAAATGTTTTTGAAAGAGCTGTCGAACTATGTACCACACGTTGATATTTCCTGATTTTTTTTTAACATGTATGGAGTGCCGCCCCTAAAAATATTCTTTGCAAATAATCGCTCCGAAAGTTGTAAAAATTGTGTCTCTATCTTCTTAACCGTGTGGTCGATAAATATATAAAAAAAATTACAAAGATAACGCTTAATTAATACTTTCAACGAAAATTATTTACAACAAGATCGGATTAACCGTTTTTGAGTTATTGCCAATAAACTGCGCTTCTCAACAAAAGGACGTAATTGCTATGAAGATACGTTCTTTTGTTGTTGTACTTTTTTACATCGTATTTTTCCCCTTATAGTTAAGGCTATCGAACCCTACACTGAGCATGGCCCGACATGCTCTTGGCCAGTTATTTTTTATTTCGGTTGGGTATCATCTTGGTTCGTCCCATTCGTTTTTTTGTCAAGTTCTTAATTCGTCTCATTCTGCTTTCGTCCTCCATTCGACGAATTAATCGTCACTTTCGCCGGTAGTCTTTGTCATTTTTGGTCAAACTTGTTGTTTGTCTTGTTCTTATTCAGGCTCATTCGGTGTTCGTCACTTCTTTTTTGACATGTTCGGTGTTAGTCCCTTTATTTATTAGTCTCATTCTTTACTCGTCACTTTTTTTTCGACACGTTCGTTTTTGGTCCCATTAGCAATAAGTAACTTTCGTGTTTAGGTCCATTCGCAACTCGTCTTGTTCAGTTTTCGTCTCCCGTTTTAGTTATACAATCTCCGCTATTACGGGTCGATTCACAAGAGCTGGCGCGGATTTCGTATGCAGCCAGTGCTTATTTCCTATGAAATCCGCGCCGGCTCTTATGAATCGACCTGTACGTTACTGGCCCCTCAATAATAATATAATAATAAATGGTTTATTTTCAAGTAGCTTAACTCAATGGTGGTAACGGATAAATAGTGAATGTGTCAAAGAAAGAATGAGACCAATATCTAAAGAGGCCATAAAAGAAAAAGACAGACTTATTAAAAGACCAAAGACGATAGGACGAATAGCGAATGAGACTAAAAAAGAGATATACTTACATCGAACATGCCCACAGAAGATGAAGACTAATACCGGAATAAGAAAAAGACAAACAACACATCTGACCAAAGACGACAAAAACTAACAGCGAAAGTGACGAATTAAGAATTGAGGACGAAAGCAGAATGAAATGAATTAAGAACTTGACAAAAAACGAATGGGACGAACCAAGATGATACCTTCGATTGTAGGTACTTTTTCGGTTAGGTTGAATTTTTTAAAATCACCTTTTTTCACATACAATTAAATTCTTCATTCGGTATAGGTAAAATCTTCCGAAAAATTTCCGTGCAAAATTTCTCAAATACCTCGACCATTTTTTCCGATTGCCGCTTGAAGCACCGCTGGCGTAGTATTCGAACGCAGTGATCCGTCCATTCGTGCTCGTGACGTTTGCGGACCCACGGGTGAATGGCCTCGATTGCTTCCGAATTTCCAATTGAAAGACTGCGACAGATCATCACACGGTAGGGGAGACCGGGTATGGTTGTCTCGCGGGTTGGTTGTCACAGCGGCCATAAAATAATACTAAACGAAGGAATAAGTGCATCGATTGGTGAAGTACGGAAGGATGTACAGCTCTTGCGATCTTTTAGCACCGATCGATGTACTTAATGTTTCGTTTAGTATTATTTTATGGCCGCTGTGACAACCAACCCGCGAGACAACCATACCCGGTCTCCCCTACGCGTGGTTTTATGATTATTTGATGACACGTTTAGCTCAGTGGGAGTGCCACCGCCTACGAAGCTAGAGGTCCCGGGTTCAAATCCTGGTAGTGGTAAGAACAAAATATTTGTGTAATGAGCACGAGTATTTTGTTCCCGAGTCATGAATGTTGTCTATCTATTTAAGTAACCTGTGCCTTTGACAAGTTATAATATTCTTTTTCTACTCCTGTACTGTTATCTGTCTTTTACTTGATCACGAACACTAATATAAGAACATACATAATATGAGTTCAGAGAAGTCTATACTCTATTCCCCATAACAGCACTAGTGTCGTTATAGTCACTTTACGTTATTGCTAGCAGCCACAAACTTCTAAATCTAGGTTAAACTTAGGTCAAGGATTAAGCGCCCAATTTTAACTTTACGGTAAAAATGCACAACTACCAACTTAACAAACAATTAAATTCCTACGGTTTTTAAGAAAAACAAAACTTTCCGAACTAAATTCATTGATGCCATCATAAAAAAAGTATTTTTAATTTAAGTATATTTTAAATTAAAAAAAAAGTTTACCATAGACACATACTGTCAGTCAAACGTCATATTTGCCTTGTTAGCCGACTGTGGCGAAGCCCAAAGGAGGGTTATATGTTTGACCTGTATGTATGTATGTATGTCCGTTCCTGTGTCCGCTCGTAACTACTCAACGGCACATCCGATTTTGATAAATGATACATAATTAGATTCGTCTTGATGGTGCGAGTGTTACTGGGTATAAAGTTCGTTAAAATAAACAAAATGGCGGATTTTATGCAGTTTCAAAGTGCACCGCGGTCGGTTTTTTTTTAGTAAAAATGTGGTTATTTTCAGGTTATGATTAATTTTGTATTTTATAATTTAAAACCTCGTCGTGGAAAAAGTATTGTATGCAACGCTGTATAATTAAGTCAAAAAACGCTCATTGCGTGTCTATTTGCGCAATAACTCACGCAATTCGCATTTATTGAACCCACTTATACAACTGTTGCATAAAATACTATTATTCAAGTAGGCCTATGATACCGAATTCATACGCTTAATATTGACAATGATAAAAGACAGCCTGCATAGCCTACTGACTCGAGTAAAACTTTATTTATCCAGCAATATTCCCCTTCGCCCACCGAGGCCCATTGTCTCGCATTGTGGCGGTAATGCAGTGTTCAATCAACTCTGCGGACTCGAGCCTTTTCATCAAGAGCCGCGTGGTATTTTCCTGTTGGTATTTTGTTACACTATATTTCGTTTTATTTCAGACTAGAAAATCTTTAATCTGGAGAATATGATTCGTTTTACCTATAAAATACTGTACTTAGTAATATTCTACGGTAATATATATCCGGATGTCCTAGACTGCTGCGATCAAAAAAAAAAAAAATAAATAAAAAATAAATAAATAAAAAGATAAAAAGGGTGTCATCAAATTTCTTCGAGACCGGCAACGCATTGGCAATGCATCTAGTGTTGCAAATGTCTATAGGCGGCGGTGACCGCTTTCCATCAGGTGGGCCGTCTGCCTGTTTGCCAGTCTATAGCAATAAAAAAAAATATCAATTTTAAAGAAAAGAAAATATTACACTTTTTTTTTTCTAAAATGGGGTTTTATAGGATACATAATTCATACGCAAAATATTGACAGCGATAAAATACAACCTGCATAGCCTACTGTTTTTTTTTAGAAACTTACAAACTTGCGGACCCTTATTGGGCATTGCGTGGCGTTTCCTGGGGACGACACAAGTCGCTAGCCGGACCACCCTGAGTGGAATCGGACTGGGTGGGGGAGCCTACTGACTCGAGTAAAACGCTATGTATTTATCCAGCATAGACTATATCTCGTTTTATTTTAGACAAGAAATACCATCTTAAAACCGATAAAAATTAGTCTTGCTAACTTTAAGACGTAATGAAGCACTGAAATATGTGAACTTTAAACAATATTACCCTCTGATAGTTATCATAAAAAAAGAAGGAACGTGAGTAAAGATGACTGTTCTAAACCTAATCAAGATGAAACTAGGAACGTTAATTGCTATTTGCAGAGGGTCTTAAAACTATAAGTGTTATGACAGTAAATTATGTGAATCGTGTCGTGTCTTAACGCTATTTACTTATCTAACTATTCGCCCACAAAAACTGCACACAGTATAGCTAGCTACTGCTTTGCTACTTGACTGTTCAAGTTCATTAATTTTTTACTAGTACAGTACCATATTTAATTGTTGCTTTTTTATTAAATTTAATATCAGTTTATTTGTTTATTTTGACGACCGCTTTAGCTTAGTTGGTAGTGACCCTGCCTACGAAGCGAGAGGTCCTGGGTTCGAATCCCGGTAAGGGCATTTATTTGTGTGATGAGCACGAATATTTGTTCCTGAGTCATGGATGTTTTCTATGTATTTATGTATTTGTATCTATTAAATATATCGTCGTCTAGTATCCATAACACAAGCCTTATTGAGCTTATTGGGCTAGTTCGATTTGTGTAAGATTGTCCCCTAATATTTATTATTTATTTATTTATTTATATTTAATTCTTGCTTTTTTATTAAATTTAATATCAGTTTATTTATATACTTGTAATTGTAGCATTTAGAGCGCTGAGTTCTATGAACCATGTTCTAGGAACATTTAATACTTCTCAATTAAAGAATCCTCCCTCCACGGGTATATAATAGGCAAGTCGGTGGGAATCGATTTCTGTGGACACCCCCGGTACTGACTTGGTTTAACATTACATCCCAAAACTGTTTTGTTGTAAAAGAACTGCGTTGCGAGACCTGCATCTTTTTAAATGTAATGTTTTTGATGGGATCAGTTTATTTATACACCGTGGGTACGAGTAACCCGACAAACTTTAACTATAGATTCTAATAACTATTAGGAGTAAAAACAGTTATGTGATGTATAGTCGAAAAACGCTTACCCATTATTAATCATTTTTAAATGAAAACTCCCACGTGTGTAACAAGCCCTAATAAATGTGACTAAGATAGTTTTACTATTTTTTTTAAATCCTTTAACAAAACATCAATTAACCTTCGCAATATTTGATGGTAAGCGACTACGAGGCCAAAAAAATTACCTTTCGTTTCCATTTTAGCTTTTTTTTCTTTTTGATAACTTTTCCTCCAGTAAGGACATGTTTATAACGAGGGGCTGAATTTACTGATTTATTTTGTTCCATAAGACTATTAATGTAAAATGACAAAATTCGACCTATATTGATATATCGTTATTTACCTGTAATACCATCAGGAATACGTGGTTAAAGTTTGTCGGGTAACTCGTACCCACGGTGCATACCTACTCGTAATTGACGCATTTATAGCACGGAGTTCTATGACACATTCTAAAACAGGCATGATTAACTGAATAAGTTATTTGTTTCCGCCATGACTCAGGACTTGGTATTTCTGATCAATGAATGACGTGTGTAGATCATACTTTCATAATTTATTAGTTTTTACGTCATCATATACGCACCAACTTTGTACAGGTAACTACAAGGTGAAATCTTTTACGTGATACAAAATAATTAAACCTTAATCTATCCATGATTTTGAACAACTTTTACTACGGGGTTTGTAATCCAAAAAAAATTAACTGATTCAAAGAAAAGGTCATGAATAGGTAGATAAAAATGTATGAGAGAGTTGTATTTTTTTTTTGTATTTACAAAGTTGACCCCATAGTAAAAGTTGTTCAAAATCATGGATAGATTGAGGTTTAATTATCTTGTATCATGTAAAATATTTCACCTTGTATAGAGTAGGGTTGCCAAAAGAATGGGAATTCAGTCTGGGACATTTACAGAAAAAGTAGTGTATTTACCAAGTCCAGCTCCCTACTACATACTATGATTTTTAAACCGGGACAATTTGCTTATCGGCCGGGACACCATGCTTCAAACCGGGACATGCCCCGGCGTACCGGGACGTATGGCAACCCTACTATAGAGATAAATTGACCGAGTGAGATCAAAGCGTCTCCGTTTCAGCTTGAGCAAACATACTTCCGTACGTATTTCCGGATCTCCGGATGTTCTCTTCTACAGGTTGCATTTTTCGATCAATTCTCGTGAAATTTAGTGAGCAAATTCGATTATTATATATATTTTATTGCCCCGCCCAGTCTTTGATAAAAAAAACAAAATGGCGCAGGTACCCAATTTGCGAGGTCTACGGCTCCTAGAGCTACTAGTACCATACCTATTTCTAAGGCATGCCGCACAGAATAAATCCAATCTTAAACTGAATGTCCCCCCAAGGACCTTAAAATAAATAGCCGGACGAAGCCTCGCTAGCAAAAAACACAAGCACTTCTAGTCCGCCGGTTCCTTTAACGCTGGTTGGTTGAATGCACTATGGCGACTGTTGCTGTTAGCTACGTAGGGGCGTTTAGTTTAAAATTGGTTTTACTAAACTTCTCTTTTTGAAACTGTGGCGTGACATCAAACTGCTCATTTTACAAGCCCGGGCAAAATTAATTTAGGTTTTCGGGGTAAAAGTTTTCAAAAGCCTGAAAAATAGGCGAGCCAGTAGAAATAGGGTTATATGGACGCCACATTACTGATATCAGATTTACAACATAATCCTTAGTTCCATTTTTAAAGAAAGAACAAAGAAACTATTAATTTAGCACAAACTTGTAGCAATAAAAAATCAACAATATTCCTAGTGCGCGCTACATAAGGATCTCACTCAGCATAAGGTCGTTCACCCTATCTTATCATTCTCATTTCTCTAGGTTATCATTTACATATTCATACGTCAACACTCATGTCTACATATTTGTGACATGGGTTCCCCGCTAATGGATATATTCAACGTGACGACCCACTCCAGGCGTTTAGGATTACGCAAACGGGTCATTCTCATTTTTGTGCACACAGTCATGAAGATGTCACTAACATAGCTTTAATTGCTCTTTCTAAACGTTCGACCTAACCGTCATAATATTATGAATTATCATATGGATGAGTGAATTCATGATAGTGTTTTTTTATCAATTAGAAACAGTAATAACGGTAGTAGGGGGATATCCATATAGTACGTCACACCCATGGAGGGGGGGGGGTCTAGCCAAATGTGACAGCCTATATTAAAAAGATGAAATATGTTAGGAAAAAGTGTGACTAGGGGAGGGGGGGTCTAAAAGTCTGAAAAATCGTGTGACGTACTTTGTGGATAACCCTTAGTGACATCCACGGTAGTGACCATGTGTACAAAAATAAGAATGACCCAAAGACCAATTTACACTACTGCCGTGCAGAACTTGAAGTCTGCCGTCCTCAAACTAAAAGGCCCCTAGTTTGTATGAAGTTTCATACAAATTGGCGTCCTTTTAGTTTGAGGCAGAAGTACAGTATAAATTCAATAATTAAAAAATTAAAAGAACATTTAGTTACCAACACAACTAGGGGAGACCGGGTATGGTTGTCTCGCGGGTTGGTTGTCACATCGGCCATAATTTCGTTTAGTATTATTATTTTATGGCCGCTGTGACAACCAACCCGCGAGACAACCATACCCGGTCTCCCCTACAACCTATTTATTCACTTATTGTACTTCAGGTTTACCGTCGTACGTTCACGATCGAAACTATGCCACAGCAGTTAGCCTAAGTGCAATCAAAATCGGCTGTTTCAAGTTAAAAGCAAATATTTTTTTTTTTCGAAATTTCAGCTCGTTTTGTCTCTCGCATCGAGACTAAATACGGTCCTTAATTCTTACATTTTCTGCAATTTTCATAGTTTTCAGTTTACCGTAAAAATTAAATTCAAGTTACTAACATAACCTCTAAAGTTATAAGTCGTTTTTGGCTCTCCTGTAAAATTGGCCAAATTTAGGTGATCGTTTTTAACTTCGAGTAGCAGAATTGAGCGTTCCGCGATACGCTTTCATTGACACGATGAGTCACACACATATTTAAATCGTGAAAATTACCTTTCCATGAAGCTCAACTACTCATTATACTGTAACCATATCGTCGACCGTAGGCTCAATTAGCGTAAGGGACATTGTTTTGCCTGTCCCTTACCCTAATTGAGCCTACGGTCGACGATATATCTCCTTACATTTACTTTCATAGGTACCTATATTTTCCCTCAGACGTCAAAACAAAGCCATACAATTCGTTGAAACTTGATACGCGATACTGGATCGTATCTTAATAGTCCTAAAACAATTGTTTTTGTTCCACTTTGTCTAATCTGAGCATGTTTTGTTTCTCGCCAATCCTCAGATTTCTCGGTAACGTTAGGACGGATTCTAGTGTTCCAGACCCCTCTGGTATTTTATTTTTAATATTAAGGTGATTCGAGTAAGTTTTCCATACAACCATAAAGAGGGCCATTGTTTGTTTCCACGCCGTTATAGTACATTACATAACTAGGGTGGTAATAAGAAAGGCCGAGATCGCAGAAGTTTGCGGCCCCAGCTGCAAGCGAGGGACGTAAATATGCGATCGAGGGCTTTCTTTATTACTAGGGAATGCAAACGGTTATTTTTAGTATGAAGAATAACCGGTTAACCGGTTAAATCTCGGTTATTTCTATGAAAACGGTTAACCGATTGCATTCCCTATTTATTACCTCCCGTGTTGTGTACATCATTTTATGTCTACACTTGGCCAGAAAGCGGCTTTTTCCGTACGCACAGCGTGCGGAAAAAGTCACTTTATGATCAGGTGTGCCATAAATTATCTTTCAAATGTGTTTTATTTTATAGCTTGATACACATTATTTGCGCGAAATGACATGAGAACTCTCAAAAAACCAATTTTTTTTTGTAAATCATTTTGGTCATTCCATGGTAAGAGGTAGCGTGAGTCACAATATTTATTAAGTTTTAAATCATCATGATGCAAATTAAAGTGTAAATATATCTCTAAAGAAGTGTTACCTACTTATCATCCCTAGATATTAACACTAAAATTTGTATCCTTAATAAAAAAAAATGCAATGAAATCGTGACTCACGTTACATTTACGTGGTGTCGGGTGTAGATGTCGCTGACCTTAAAGGCCCAATTACATGCTCTGTTTTTTTGGGACTTATGTCATTTCGCACACATAAAATGTAACAAGCTATAAAATAAAACGCATTTGGAACGTAACTGACGGCGTGGAAGCAAACGATGACCCTCTTTATGTTTGTATGGGAAACCGGCCAACTCGAATCACGAATGTATCTACTTAAATTACAATGTAAGCTTTATCTATTCCTAGGTATGTATTTGAACAGATTTTAGGGCTTTGTATATGTGAAGAGAATTTATCAGTGGATGTTTTATTCATTTTAGAGAGGTTTAGTTAGAAGCTATGAGTACTGAGTGTCGAGAAGTAAACTTTAAATATATAAGTTTTTAGCTGTTTGAATAGGAAAACGCGGGAAAGAACTTTTGGAATGTACCTATGTATTTTATTGGTTTATATACTTATTTATATATGTATGTGTATTCACTTCCCTTATACTTAGTTATTTATGCCACACCTGGCCATAAAGTGGCTTTCTGTTTTCAAGTGTAGACATAAAATAATGTACACAACACGGGAGGTAATAAAAAAGCCATCGATCGCATATTTACGTCCCTCGTTTGCAGCTCGGGCCGCAAACATCTGCGATCTCGGCCTTTCTTAGTATTACCACCCTAGTTGTGTAATGTACTATTTTAATCTTCTAAATTTTAGTTTTTAACCTTTTTTGGTCAGCACCAATATTTTTTACATCTAAATACTTCTATAGATATCCGTGGATGCTTATACGAAACTTTTTTACTCGACTGTGTTGTAAGTTATAGGAGTTATCACTTTAGTTGAAGAAGCTGGACATTTATATTTTTTATGATGTTTTCCTTCACCAGGATCAGTCATTTTTCGTAAAAAAAAATTAAAATTCACAATAAGACAGCTCATCATAAGCACTACTGTGCTAATAGCAGTAATTATTCTTTCCACAAAGGGTACATGGCGCGCTTGAATGTGTGCACGCCATGTAAGGACGCACCACAGGGAATCATTTGCCCCTGCGCACCCCTGCCTCAGTATGCAGTGCACTCACACAGACGTGCGATCGCGTGTGTGTGTAAATACGTGTCGCGCACTCCTAAATGGCCGATGTTGGACTAATTGTTAGTCTTTATACTTTGTCATAAGTGTCCCCGCTCTGTCGACACAAAATATCTCGTTGACTCAGGATTGAAAAGTATTATCTTCAATAGGTTCTCGAATGGAGACCACGAATCGGCAAGCGCAGCGTCGGACGTCCACCAACAAAATGGACAGATGATCTGGTTAAGGCTGCTGACTCACGGTGGATGCAGGTTGCTTCCAACCGAACTAATTGGCAATCTATGGCGTAGGCTTATGTCCAGCAATGGACGTCCTATGGCTGAAATGATGATCTTCAATAGATGTTTCTTGAAATTATGGTTTGTTTATTGTTTATTTATAGTTCCAGGGTCAATGCTTAACCTTTTCTCCAACGACTGGCCGAAGCACGAGGCAAGGTTAAGGAAAGCACGCTACCGGCGTCCTTGGCCTAGGCTTTATTGGGTAACAATTTGTGGGGAGAGCGGGGATTGGATCGATTATCATAATGATGATGATTTTTTTTCTGTTAGTAAAAAATAAAATAAAAATAATCGACGGATTACGGATTGTGGGGCTCTTAATGGTTATATTTAGAAAAACTAAACCATTATTTTTTTTATTAAAAAAATAAGATATCTCATAGATAATGGAGATATGGTTATAATTAAAAAGGGGAAAAAACAAAACAACTTGCACTAATAAATCAAGATATCTAAGAAATCACATAGCAACAAGCACCCAATTTATTTGATTTCTAACTAGGTATTTCACCTGGTAAAGGTTTAAAAAAAGGCCGAAAAACCTCTCACAACGGCGGGATGGCGATCGCTGTTAGATGATGTAACACACGGTGTTCACTGCTGCCTGATTTCCGCTTTATCCCCTCGTCGCCTCTTAGAATACCCGCAGAATAATGTATTTTATGTCACACCTGGCCATAAGGTGGTTTTTTCTTTCCAAGCCAAGTGCAGACATAAAATGATGTACACGACACGGGAGGTGATAAAGAAAGCCCTTGATCGCATATTTACGACCCTCGCTTGCAGCTCGGGCCGCAAACATCTGCGATCTCGGCCTTTCTTTGTATTACCACCCTAGTTGTGTAATGTACTATTAACACTAATACTACACAATAAAATTGTTTCTTTTTGTGGTGTAACAGAGAATGTGCGAAAAGCGACTATACACTAATAAAGAAAAATGCACTGGTTCTTTTAGTAAAACAAAAGTGTAATGACATAAATAGTATAACTCAAAAACATAAAGGAAAAGGTATAAAAACATGGATAAATTCTTACAAAAAAGGATGTGCAGTCTTGCACAGCGATATTCGGAAAGGTTGATCGTTGTTTCAAATACCAAAAGTTTACGTGGCACATTTCTTCGAGACCGGCATACATCTAGTGTTACAAATGGCGAAGCTACTTTCCATCTGGTGGGCCGTCTGCCTGTTTACCAGTCTAAGGCAATAAAAAACACCTGCAATAGTGTACTCTCAGTTTACAGGTAATGAACCAAATCAAACTTCTGCGATGTAATAATGAAAGCGACGAACTAGAACCTCGCTCTTTCATCGTACATGAGCAAGCTTGGTTCCTTTTGAACAATTCGAATTTGGAATAATTTGTTTTGCCTTATCTTAAGCGCTAGACTCCCTTGTTGTACGCGCTAAAGCGCGGAGTGTTAAGGTGGTTTTCCACCGTCAGGGCGAGACGAGACGAGACGAGGATTGAATTGAAATTGGTATGAAGTTTTCAATCCTCTTGCTCGCGCATCGCGCAACTTGATACAAATTTCAATTCAATCCTCGACTCGTCTGCCCTGCCGGTGGAATACCACCATTAGAGTCCAGACGAGTTCCTTCGCGTGTGTACCATCGGCAGCTTTGGAACCGGCCAACTTGGAGCTGGCCTTTTGACCCTGAACTTTGATATTTTGACGGACCATAGACCCCAGACTCTGATCTTTTGATGCGAGACGAAGCCAGGCGGGTCGGTAAATGTTGCACATTAATTTCCATTAAACTTTTAATTTAAGTCAGAAATATTATGTTTCGAAGAGCTCCTGGATAGGGATGTTAATCAGTGTTTGGCAAACGCCGAATTCTGGAGACACATGACTGATTACGAATTATGATTAATCGCCTAAATTAAAAAGGGTGGCAAGTGATGTAGCATTCCCGTGACATGATTACACGAAATTTCATTAATGCAACAAGCAAATGGGGCACAGTTTTTTTGTTTGTTTCGTCATGATGGAGACGATTAAGAAGAATGTGCTGAATGGCGTTAGTTTCCGACCATTACCACTATCTTGAACTAGCCGTAAGTCGAACATGGCAAGGTTGGGTCCGCACGCCACTCTCGCCCTTGGCCGAGAGCCTTGATTGGGTAACAATTTGTGTGAGGAGCGCGGGCGAAATCAACCGGTTCATTATATAATATATTTTTCATCACACTTGCTCGAAAATGGTGCATTACACGTAGGTTTTGCGGGCCGTAAATGAGCTATTACGCCCTAGGGCGTAATGGTTTTCTTTTTAAATTTGAAACGCTGGTTCTGTTTTACTCTTATTTGTCATGTTCAAAGGAAACTACCAACTTACTTTTTTAACTTTTATCACTGAAATATTTATTTAAAGAGAACTGTTATTGCAAATACATGTAAACACATATTTCTGTAACATTAATTAAATGTTTCAATAGTGTATTTCAGTATTTTGCAATTATAAAATCAACCGTTTTAGGTCTGTACCGCTATGGTTTCCGAACGTTTCGCATTGTCTATGGATATGTCACTAATGTCACTGTCAGTTTTACAATTTTATTTAGGTTAAGTAAGGTTAATTTTAATTAGATTTCCTCACAAGTGTGATGAAAAACATTGTGTGTGCCACGGGCGGTAAATGAATTACAAACTCGTGTTATTAAAGCCCTCGGCTTCGCCTCGGCCTTGTAACAAACACTCGTTTGTAATTCCTTACCTACCGCCCTTGATACACAATGTACTATTTGGGATCCCCTTGTTTCACATAAAGTTATAAGTCAAACTGTACATAAGGTCATGTTTCCGTCGAAAGATAAAAAAATACAATCGTAATCAATCAGTCTTCATTTCTAATCAATAATTGAGTCTCTGATATTTAAAGTAATCATTAACATAGCATAACACATAATAAGACTTCTTATTTCAAATAGCTTATCTGTGCTTTTTGAAAAAAGACACTGTCCGATCGCAGTTCGAAACCAATCAAATTGAGTTTCGATTTCGGCCGTAGTTTCGACCGGTTCGCAGCCGAAACCGAAACTATGCCGAAACCCGTTTTTTAGCCGAATCCGAAACCAAAATTTCGGTCGGACTGTACCGAAATGTCATCAGATGTGATTCTTTTTTAAGACTCTCAAATATCGTCACTATTTTGAAATAACTCGTATCTAAAAACGTCATAGATAAAAACGTCAAAAGTTATATACGAACGTCGTATACACTTACTGTGTTTTTACTTGTCTTGTTGTTGTAGTCAGTGTCAGATACGTGTTTTTTTTTTAAAGTTATGACGATGTATCGTAAGTATGGTTTGCTGTGCGAGGAGGTTACTACCTGGATAGCGACAATTTGAAAGGTATTTTGACACAGTATTTGGCTGATGTTTGTTTTTTTTTACAAACATTAGTTTCACCTATCCCGGTATCTGTGTGTCTGTCTGTAATCAAATCTTGCAAGTTAAAGACCCAATTCCGATTAAGCTGAAATTTTGCAGAGACATGTAAATCAGATGACAATGCAATATTATTATAACATGAAGTTTATCTGATGATCTAACACCATATGGTAGGTTAGGTTAGCAGCTATTAAATATTTGCGTGACTTATTTAAGTCTAGATATTATAAGGATTCATGTATCAGATTTCAAGACCACAAAGGTTATCAATATCTATAGCAAATAAATATTTCATTTCATTTCATTTCATATGATCATCCAAATTACAAAAAATAAATTCGCTGTGTTGGGCCCATTCGATTAGTTTTGGAGTGCAGTTGGCGATTATACAAAAAAAGTACAGGTGCTAAAAAAGGTTCAGTAAAAAAGCTTGTCTCAAAAATATATTTTTTACAGAAACTTATTTTCATATTAGATACTATTAAACGTAATATCTGGCCGTAAGTCGAACATAACAGGGTCACGTCAGGGCCGCCCTTGGCGAAGCCTTGATTGGGCGGCAATTTGTGAGGGGAGCGCGGGCCGAGTGAATCCGGTAGCAGAAATTCGATTGGTTAACCTTAGTGGATAGTGGCGATGAGATTTTGTGATTGATTAAGGTTGGCGTATTTTCGTAATGAAAGTATACGTTGAGCATTCATTGGTAAAAGTTAAAGTGTTTAAAAATAATTAGAATGTTTGTAGTGAAAGTGAATTAAAATACCCAAAAGTATCCATCAACGGACGCAGGACTGTCAACATCTCCAGCTTCTCTTGAGGAGGCCGGTAATTTATGTCATAATTGATTATGGATGATAATTATATTTCCTTAAATTAAGGAAGTTCTTAATCAATGGCAACATCAATGTTTAATCAGCATGTTTAATTTCAGGAAGAACATTTCTGGTTTTCTTGTACCATGGTTTATACAGCGTGGAAGTCCATTACGAGCAAACAATTAAACCAGATATAGCGTTTAGTGTTATCATTAATTAATATGATTTTATAAATTACACTTAATAGTGACCTCGTAATTAATTAATTTAAAAATTTTTCTACTCCTGTATTGTTATCTGTCTTTTACTTGGTCACGAACACTAATATAAGAACATACATAATATGAGTTCAGAGAAGTCTATACTCTATTCCCCATAACAGCACTAGTGTCGTTATAGTCATTTTACGTTATTGCTAGCTGCCACAGACTTCTGAATCTAGGTTGAACTTAGGTCAAGGATTAAGCGCTCAATTTTAACTTTACGGTAAAAATGCACAACTACCAACTTAACAAACAATTAAATTCCTACGGTTTTTAAGAAAAACAAAACTTTCCGAACTAAATTCATTGATGCCAACATAAAAAAAGTATTTTTAATTTAAGTATATTCTAAATTAAAAAAAAAGTTTACCATAGACACATACTGGCAGTCAAACGTCATATTTGCGTTGTTTCCAGGTTATGATTAATTTTGTATTTTATAATTTAAAACCTCGTCGTAGAAAAAGTATTGTATGCAACGTTGTATAATTAAGTCAAAAAACGCTCATTGCGTCTCTATTTGCGATACTCGCCGCATTCGCGGCTCGTATCGCAACTCACGCAATTCGCATTTTTTGAACCCACTTATACAACTGTTGCATAAAATACTATTACCGAGCAGCAATGTACCGCATACATGCGTGTTATGACATTTCGAGATACGAGATTTTTTAAAGTAACTGTCAACTAGCGTGTTTGTCAACTTGAATTGTTGCGTAACATTGCAGGCCGAATTATTTTGTATCGTAAATATTTTCAGTGTAGTTTTAAGCAAAAGTTATCTAAATATACTTCTTAGGTCCTATGCTGACCACCGTTTCAATATTCGCCCGTATTGTATTTCCACGGTGTATTATGGACTCATTTGCTTTTACTCAAATATCAGTCACCTTTAGGTAGGGCTGCCATCTCCAAAATTTGACATCTAGGACAAAAACCGTAAGTCCCCGGATTTTGGGGTTAAACACCCGGACACCAACAGCGACGCAGTTTTTTTTCTGTGGACATGGAGGGGGGGGGGGGTGCATTCGCTTTGCACGGCTGCGTGTAGCAAACCCGGACAGTGGTTAAAACCCCGCCCGGACGTTCCCCGGACGCTCTCTAAACTAGGACAAATCCGGGGAAACCCGGACGGATGGCAGCCCTACCTTTAGGTATACCTACTGATATTTGAGCTTGGGCCAAGCTCGAGTTAATCTGCGGCCAGAGGGCAGAATATTAATGTGATGGTAAACGGATTAACCGCTAACCAGATGGATTATACGTTTTACAAGGGAAATATTCTGTTAAATTTATTTTTCTACAAATAAAAGAGCTTATTGCTACAAAAGAACTATAGCTATTAATTGCTAGAGTTACGCAATTGACTTTTTCTACTCCTGTACTGTTATCTGTCTTTTACTTGGTCACGAACACTAATATAAGAACATACATAATATGAGTTCCGAGAAATCTATACTCTATTCCCCATAACAGCACTAGTGTCGTTATAGTCACTTTGCGTTATTGCTAGCAGCCACAGACTTCTAAATCTATGTTAAAATTAGGTCAAGGATTAAGCGCTCAATTTTAACTTTACGGTAAAAATGCACAACTTAACAAACAATTAAATTCCTACGGTTTTTAAGAAAAACAAAACTTTCCGAACTAAATTCATTGATGCCAAAACAAAACAAAAGTATTTTTAATTTAAGTATATTTTAAATTAAAAAAAAAAGTTTACACATACTGTCAGTCAAACGTCATATTTGCCTTGTTTCCAGGTTATGATTAATTTTGTATTTTATAATTTAAAACCTAGTCGTAGAAAAAGTATTGTATGCAACATTGTATAATTAAGTCAAAAAACGCTCATTGCGTCTCTATCTCAACTCACGCAATTCGCATTTTTTTAACCCACTTATACAACTGTTGCATAAAATACTATTTAAATTGGCGATTTTATACGTTTTTAGAACTTTAATGCGGAAAGTGGTATAAGACTGTATTACTTGCCAAATTTCATAGGTCAACGGAATGTAGGATAAATTTTGGTTTCCTTGAGAGATTCGAAATATACGTTTTTTGCGGCATAAACGGTATCTTTTTTTAGGTCAATTTAGAAGTTTGATTTTTTCACAGCCTCAAGGGACCATAGACCTGACTATAATAATAATTATGGTTTTAATTTCAACTTGATACCTCCACGTTTCCGGGGAGTCTTCACGGATGGACAGACAGACAGACAAACAGACAGACGGATGGACGGACAGACGGACAACAAAGTGATCTTATAAGGGTTTCGCTTTTTCCTTCTGGGGTACAGAAATCTAAAAATAAAACCGATATTCGGGTTCTCTGAATTGAATGTGTTAAAAAGAACCCTGGACATGAACATGGAACGAAATGAGCGAATGGCATTATAATCAATGCCTTTATCATGGAGATTGGCTGCAAATGGGTTCCTTTATGCGTCCCATCTCAGCCTCGGGTATCTTAACAAGTTTTATCGCAAAAAAATGATTCGGGCACTTATTTCATTCCCCTGGGAGGATCTGAAAATTAATTTAGTGATCTGTAATTTTATTATAGCTTATCGATATGTAATGTGTTAAGCCAAAAAACGTTTCCTAATTTCAAATAATTTAGTCTACTTGTATGCCAAATTTCACCTTAATTCATGCCAAGGGGGTCCTTTTTTGTTGGTATTTTTTAATAAATTTTAGTCTAAGTTTTTTAGGCTTATTTTAATTTATAATTAATTTTAGGGTAACATGTAGTTTTAGATTGTCACGATGTTCATTTATTGTTTAGTTACTGAATAATACATCCTATCCCACCTCAATTCATTAAATAATACCGCATTGTTTAGTAATAAACATCCAACTATATTTTCAAAGTTTGACATTTGTAATATTAATAGAATAGAATTGAAACGAATAACCTATTAACATTTTTTTTAACTTAAACTTGTGTTTTATACCAAATCCTTGTAAGATTTATCATTATAATAAGTTAATTTAATTATTTATAATTTTATTTTATAATAAACAGAAGTTAGTTAGGTACTTTTAAATATTTGTGTTAAATTTTAAAGGTAAACGTTTCAGTTTCGAACTTACACCCAGCACCGCACTAATTACGAGTTCTTATTTTTAACTTGTTTCTGAAACTGGAGGAGGAAAGTTCTATTGATCCAACTAACGAGATTATAGAGAAATGCCGGTTCGAAAACCTTTTTACAGTTCAAAAATCTTTTTTCAACATAGCGGCTGTTAACGAGAGATAGTATGATTATTTTATTTTATTAGACAGTTTACAAGTAATTATTGAAATAAATAAACCCTTATAATATTAGGGTCAATTGCAGAAAAAATGTACCTTTTACTTTTTTTGTCTGGTCATGGTGTGTCTTATACCATTTTACTCAGAATCACGAGCACTATTCATTTATGAAATAAAAAAGTATTGCAAAATGTCCCAACTTTTCCGTAAAAATTTTGAATTTCTCAGTTTCGTTACGCCCAAACTAAATATAGGGGAAAATCGTAACGAAACTGAGATTTTATTTTTTCTCAGTTTTGTTCACCATGATCAGACAAAAAAAAGTAAAAGGTACATTTTTTCTACAATTGACCCATTATTGTTCAGTTTTTTAAAAAGTGTAGATATTTGGCATTTTTATTCTTAGATCTTTTAAGCTATAATAATTATCAACTTCGGCTTAGTTTGACAAACATTATCCGATTTATGTGTTAACCAGGGTTCTAATCTAGCTGTATACCTGATAACAGTCGCCATCGACATTAGATTTGAAAAATCTGATATGAATGGTATAGTTAACTGTGATAATACCACAAAATGAAATGGGCAATGTATGTTTACCATCACTAAATAACCACATTTTTACTAAAAAAAACCCGACCGCGGTGCACTTTGAAACTACATAAAATCCGCCATTTTGTTTATTTTAACGAACTTCATACCCAGCAGTGACACTCGCACCATCAAGACGAATCTAATGATGTATCATTTATCAAAATAGGATGTGCCGTTGAGTAGTTACGAGCGGACACAGGAACGGACATACATACATACATACAGGTCAAACACATAACCCTCCTTTGGGCTTCGCCGCAGTCGGGTAATTACACTAATGACGTCAAACGTCAACCGCAAAATCTTACACGTTTGCTTCCCGTAGAAACCGACGAAGTATTTTCTTCGAAATATCTTCATAAGAAGATAGCATAGCACAGGGGTTCCCAAACTGTGCGCCGCGGCGCCCTGGGGCGCCGCGGAAAGTGTAGAGGGGCGCCGCGAGTCGATCCTTATATCTATTCCATTATATCTATTTCAAATAGCTAACTAGGGTAGGGCGCCGTGACGAAAGTACGAACCTTGTAAGGGCGCCGCGGGCTGAAAAAGATTGGGAACCCCTGGCATAGCATATTATAGTTTATTGGCAGTCGTTAATGCTATAAAGAAAAAACATGTTTCCTTCTATCTCAATATATTTCTGTGGTAGTGTGTATGTTTATTTAAGACGTCACCACTTGAATCCCTCGCTACCTTCAGGATTCTACTTTGGGCACTAAGAACAGGATTCAATGTACGCGCTCGTCGTAAATACATAATTTTGCTCAGTTCCACCATCTAATTAATAATGCTTGTGTGAGAAAGTACACGTGTCGATCAATAAATTAGTATTACCGATCATTTCCTGCCAACGTCTTCATTACTGCTTCTTGGAACATTTCAACTTTAATAACTTATAAACAGTTTCCATTATACAGGTTCGACGTGATCGGTTTGCATTGCATCAATTATACTCAATCACACAGGGTCCTAAAGTGATTAATTTATTGCAAACAGTGTATAACCCTGCTAAAAAGAAAGATATGGATAGAAGATATGTACCTATCGCTTTCATGTTCTACAAGTGTCCATATGTTGCATCTGTGTGAGTCAGGGTCAAACTCGAGTTTCAGATTACTTTGTTTCGACGGTAGTGTCATCGTTGTGCCCGACATGACACTAAAAATTTTCTCCGTAATAATGGTATGGGTTTTTATCGGCAAGCACCGTACTGACTCGCAATAGCAAATTACGCTTCCAAAACAGCCCGGATAAAATCATTCAAACTTATTTTCGTGCCATCAGCGATTTTACAATGATGAAAACTAAAAATAAGGCACCATGTTGAGCGTGACGTCACAAGATAGTATTTCATACTAAACTGCATACTTTCGGAGCGTTTTGACACTTCATAAAAATAGGCTGATTTGAACTGTCATCAAGTAGCCTATACTGCGTTAGCCGTGCCGTCATATCGTGACTTCAAGAAAAGAGCGTACTCCCACCTGAAAGGCCGGCAACGCACTTGTGACTCTACTGGTGTTGCAGCTGTCTATGGGCGACGGTGATTGCTTACCTTTTGCGTCTGCGCGTTTGCCCCCTATTTCATAAAAAAAAACAAACGAAAAAAAACGTGGTTCACACTTTACAGTGATACCCGTTACCGCCGGCAAACGTGTAAACCTGCAGTGCTAACTCTAGCAGATATATCGGTCGCCTCAGTCCTCTTACAGATCTCCTTATCTTATTATAAATATTACCGCCCTAATTAAGCAGCGTGATTAATATAACTTCATTAATTATAATGGTGCTTGTTGGCAAACAATTGCGGACAGTAATTAAAGAAAAATATTGCTTTGCTAATCTGCGATATAATAACGCGTTAGTCAATTAGTTCTAGCCTGTTTATAATTACTTGCGTGTCTTTACATGAATTCACATTGTCACGATGTGACTTCTTAGTTCGAGAAGTTGCCACTAGATGGCGCTAGTCGAGCCACTAGTGTTCGATTTAATTACTTTTCCAAAACGCTCTAAATATATGTTAGGTATTTTTATTAGTAGATATATAGCTACTTCTTGGTTTTTTATAAATAAATAATTATGTCTCTTGTATCATAGACAATACCTGCCATAAACAATGAGTAGCGATATTAATTAAAAAAAACATGCAAATAAATGTAACAAACTACTAAAAATACAAAACTCGACACGTGTTTACGAGGCATTCTCATGTGAAACGGGAGATGTTGACAGTCCGTTGATGGAATCACTTATTTGCAGACAGTTCAACGACCCCGTTATACAAAAATGGCGTACAAATATTAATTAACTTTCCAATAACGACATATCAACTCACGGCATTTCTTTAATGGCTCCCGAATTCCCATTTGTTGGCACGCATCCAACTTCGAATGAAAATCTGTTGGAAATTTCTTTGTGAGCGCTTTATTAATCAGAATTCTGCAGAAATATGTTTTCATTATGAAGCCTGTAAAGGAGTTTCTAACATTGCGTATTTATTTGAAATGTGTGTGCGGCACGTAAGAAAGAAGCAGTAGGTACCTATCATCTATATCTTCATGGTCACGTATCTTTAATGTATTATGTGAAGAAAATGTAAATATTTATAATAAAAACACACAAAAACAAAAAGTTATATTATCCATAAGTCATTAAAGGTAAAATTTAAACTTAAATATAAAATTAATAAACCAAACCCTGCAATAAAACTAAAAGAAAAAATTACAAGTTAAGGTTAGGCCCGCTCAGCAGAGTGCCCATCACGCAGGCAGCATTCCCGCGCTGTATCGCTATGGCGAGTATTTGCCCAAGAAAGCTGCCCGCACGAGGGTCCCCTGTTGCCTCCCTCAGGCGCCTACTCAGCGCCCTGTGCAGGCCACGGGCACCCTGACCCCCACGGACCGACGCCAAATGCCACAAATTCATATTCGGCGCCAAAACAACTGTAATTAGTGATTACGAGTATGTATCTTTTATACATTGCTTTTAGTTACAATTGTTTCCTATCAGCACTTAAGTATTCCTATAGCAACAGAGTTGAACAGAAACTAGCAAGCGAGTGGATACACCAAAAAGAAGATGTGTGTTCGCTTACCGAGAGTTCCGTACAAATACTTTTAATAAAGACTATTTTTTTAGGATTTAATTGAAAATGTACAGTTTACAGATATTTCCCCATACTTGTAGTATAAGACGGCATTACTTGCCAAAAGTTCTAGGTCAACAGAAAGTACCCTATAAATTTTGCTTACCTTGAGTGTCGAAATATACGTTTTTTTGCGACATAAACGGCCAAATCTTTTTTTACGTTAACTTAGAACTTTGTTTTTTTTTTCAGCTTCAAGGGCCCAGAGAACTGAGTATATAGTTTAAAGGTCACCTCGATACCTCCACGCGTTTCCGAGATAAAGGGTCTTGACAGACGGACAGGAACCCTAAAAATGACTTAGGTGCGCTTTGGTGGCTCAATTGGTATTGATAGGTAGTGCGCCTGTGTTGGCCCAGAGAGCCATTTGGAGATACAGGCTTGAATTCTGCCCGAGGTAACGTAAACGTTCGAGTGCTCGACACCGTCCCAGTAGTCGCCATCTTGGACGTTAAGTCATTAGCTATTTTAAAGGTGACAGCAGGGGGTCGACTATTGGGCATTAGAGTGTCAACCACTGGAACGTTTACCTCATATATTTTTTTAATGTTCACTTTTAATAAAACATTTAGAGTTCCTAAGCAGGCGTTAACTCTATAATAAAAGAAATCATAAACGAAGCCAAAAAATACAAAAGTATAGTCCAATAGGTATTACGGCATCGGTTATCTCTGTTCCGCATCAAAAGCAGGAACATATTCATAGACAAATTGGATTCCGATGAATACAGGATCCCAGCTGATGTCCTATTCCAGAAGGTAATAAGTCCAGTAAGTAATAAGTTGGTTGGATTTGGTAATACCCGACCAAATCCAACCAACTTATAACTATTTTATTTTCCAATCCTAGGTGGATGCGTAATAGCAAACTCTGGTAACCAACTTATAACTGACGATAGTCTCTCCGAACTATCGAAACAAGGGATTTATAAAGATATTGAATTCCGATGACAGGATCCCTGGTGTTATTCTAGATGGACGAGTATTGTTGGTGTCTTTTCTCAAACACACGAAAGAAAGGAATTAGACAAATTTAAGGTCGATGATTACAGTATCCTAGCTCATTATACAGCAAAACGGGACTTAATCGCGTAAAAACATATATTTTCACTGCTAAGTCCAATTTTGTTCAAATATTAAGTAACAATCGTGAATTTTTAAATCAATAGCAAGCAACCCAGCTGTTACCCTGTACCAAGTGGACGTAGTTATGCAATAACGTTCCATTCCACATGCAATTTTTTTTGGATTATGGACTTTGTTTTTAAAGACAGAAGGTGGATACTTTGTTTTGTGGATTGGAACGTTATTGCATAACTACGTCCGTGGTCTCTGTGCTGTCCTCTTCCCCCAAACAACCAAAAGAAGAGAATTCATAGATTGAATATTGATGATTATAGAATCCCAGTTGTTATCCTATTCCAGACGGCCGCGTATTACCAAACCCCGGTAACCAACTTATAACTCATGCCGCCCCCGTCCGGGCGCGCATTACCGAACCTCACGTGGCGCATACAATTTACTCCCGAGTTGGCAGAACAGACTATTTACTTTCACTTTACCGCAATTGTAAGCTATTTAAACAGATTAAATCGCGTGTACTACTTAATCTTACATCGTGACGTTTTGTGACCCTGTACAGCGTTCGTGCATAGTGTAATAGCAGAACCTAATGAATGTTTCTTTCTACAAAAGGTACATCGCGCGGCTTGTATGTGTGCGCGCCGTGAACGAACGCACTACAAGTTAAGTTTTACGAATGCGTAAGAATGTCCCAGTACGGATTGCACTGTCTTCGCTTCGACTTTGAATAAGTATCGCGCGCTCCTAAATGGCCGAAGTTTGACTACTTGTCTGTCTTTATACTTGGGTTCGCGTCTCTTCGCGAACGTGGTGGAATAAATCCCACTTGCTGGCTGGGAAGACCCAGCACAGATGGTGATAAAGAAGGTCTCAAATCGCATATTTATGGCCCTCGCCTGCGGCTTGGACTACAAACAGCTGCGATCTGAGTTATTCTTTCCTATGCCGCCCTTGGTGTGTGATATACTACTGAAAAACTTGGAAAAAATAGTTATAAAAATGCTACATTTAATAGTACATTACGCAACTAGGGTGGTAAAATAAAGAAAAGGCAAGATCGCAGATGTTTGTGGCCCGAGCTGCAAGCGAGGGACGTAAATATGCGATCGAGGGCTTTCTTTATTACCTCCCGTATTGTGTACGTCATTTTACTACACTTGGTCAGAAAGCGGCTTTTTCCGTACGCGTAGCGTGCGGTAAAAACCATTTTTTGGCCAGGTGTGGCATAAAAGTAATTTTTCAAAGACGCTTTCTATCTTTTTTCCTTCAAGTTTTCATAAGTAAAATGACTTTTTGAACGTGACTGTAATGAATATTTTTAACAGCCGCGATTTCTGAATCCCAAGAGGCTGCCCTCCCTACGTTCCTGGCCCGTTTCCAAAATGCTCTGTATGCCAAATGAGGGTCAGATTTGACCTTCACCGCCGGGTCGATAAGGAATTTCCAGCACACGAGCGCTGAAAATTAGGCTTCAGAGCGGTTCATTGATGGAGCATCGTTTATCAATGACTGGGATAGCTTAGGTAGTTCCACCGCCGACGATCAGTCAGAAACGAGCAGAGCTGCAAACTACGGTAGTTTAATACAAATTACATCACGATTTATTTATTTCTATCTATCTCATCATCATCATCATTATCAGCCTGCGGCAGTCCACTGCTGGACGTAGGCCTCTCCCAAGACGCGCCACTTTGCTCAATCATGAGCTATACCCATCCAGTTGCTGCCGGCCGCCCTGCGCAGATCGTCGCTCCATCTAGCCGGGGGGCGTTTCACACTGCGTTTACCTATACGCGGTCTCCGCTGCAGAACTCTATTGCTCCAGCGATTGTCAGTTCTGTGGCAGATATGGCCAGCTCACTGCCAAGCTGAAGCTTGCTTACTTGAGTAGCTATGTCAGTACTAAGTAACTTAACTACTAATAATCAAAGTACATAGAAAAATTAAATGGCGCTCACCTGTGAACAGACCGGGAATCGAACCCAATTTCGGGAATTTTTAATTTTTCTATGTACTTTGATTTCTTGTATCTATATATGTAACATAGAAATGTGGTGTAATTTACCCGCATTAAAAACCAATGAAGAAACAACATGTTTCTTTCATATAAAGCACTAATAACTTAACGTAATTTTGGTTCGCTGACGAATTCCTTCCTTACGGACCATAGACCTGAGTGTATGGTTTTAGTTTCAGCTCGATACCTCCACGCGTTTCCGAGATAAGGGGTATTGACAGGCGGACGAACGTACGGACGGAGAGACAACAAAGTGTTCTTATAAGGGTTCCGTTTTTTCCTTTTGAGGTGCAAAACCCTAAAAACCCGTTAAATGAGACAACACAATTTTTTTAAAGGCTGCAAATGTTAAGTCAGTGTTGCCCGTTATTTATGACGTTTTCGGCCCCGGGGCCGTAAATTTGGGGTGATTACTACCACGGCCGGACAGTAATTTCGGGAAGATTTATTACACATTATGAAGGTTTTTATAAGCGCCTGTTTTTTATCAGTTTCCGCTCGGCTCCAATAAAATTTGTTTATGGACCTTGTTAGATTTAGGGATCTTTTAGTTGATTCGATTCGAGTTCTTCTTACGAGCGTATTGAGGTTAATAATCGATTTTTTGAATAATTTTCACGGAAGCATTTTTTCGTACCAGCGAATTTTCACATCGCGTTTTTTCATGATCGAAAATTAAATTATTCGTTTTTTTCGTATTTTTCATTGAGCGTTTTATAATGTTTGCGTTTATTTTGACGACCGCTTTACCTTAGTTGGTAGTGACCCTGCCTACGAAGCAGGAGGTCCTGGGTTCGAATCCCGGTAAGGGCATTTATTTGTGTGATGAGCACGAATATTTGTTCCTGAGTCATGGATGTTTTCTATGTATTTAAGTATTTGTATCTATTAAATATATCGTCGTCTAGTATCCATAACACAAGCCTTATTGAGCTTACTATGGGACTAGTTCGATTTGTGTAAGATTGTCCCCTAATATATTATATTATATATTATATTTATTATTATTATTTTTTCGCTTATTTCACCAGTAGCTTATTTTATTATTCGCAAAAAAAAATACAATAATATAGTGCGGTTTATTAGATATTTTACTCAAAATCATTATTCTATCAAATCGTGACCTCCTTAGTGTCCACATTATTACGTATTAATAGGTTGGTCAGGTTCGATAGGTATCTCCAGATGCCCGAAGGGCAAACCGCGGGGCTCCGTTTACATAAGGCTTGGATTGCCTAATGTTGCTGTAAATATATGCGGCTGATAAAATAATCTGCTGGTAAAATAAGCGAAAAAAAATAATCGCGAACATTGTAAAACGCTTCATGAAAAAAGACGAATAATTAAATTTGCGACCATGAAAAAATGTGATGTGAAAATTCGCTACTACGAAAAAATGCTTTTGTCAAAATTATCGAACAAATCAAAATAACATGTCAAACTCAACATCATTATCATCATTGACTTGTAACTTTGGTGTTATCAATAAATATTTGGATTTGTATCAAGCGTATAGTTGGGCACAGCAGCTGTATACAGGGTGATTTGAAATTCGACGTATTCCTTGAAAGGGGTTATTCTATAGCTTATTTGCAATTATTTAAGTCCAATCAACCAGGGGTCAAAACTCAATGGTTATCAAGTTATTTGAGTTTTAACTTTTTTTTTAAAGATCTAAACCTGTTAATTGTGAAAAAACTACTTAAATTAGGAATGACAAAATCCAACATCTAATAGTCAATAAACGGCTGATTAAGTAAAATCCAAAAGACAACCAAAACCTTTTAAAAAAAGTTTACGAATAAAAGGATTTGAACTCAAAAGTTTTTTGATTTTGTTCAAAATTTTGTAATTCTTCGAGTCATTACTAAAAAAACATTATGACTTTTCGCGTACAAATTACATAACTTAAACTGTTTCATAATAAATAAAAAACAAAATCACCATTAGCAGTTTTAGATCGAAAAGCTGCTTTAAAAAAAAAGTTAAAACTCAAATAACTTGATAACCATTGAGTTTTGACCCCTGGTTGATTGGACTTAAATCATTGCAAATAAGCTATAGAATAACCCCTTTCAAGGAATACGTCGAATTTCAAATCACCCTGTATATAGACATGTCCCGTTTCATCGTATATTACTGTCGGCGCCTGTACCAAAATGCAACACCAAGCAAAGCACACCAAAACAAACACTTGTAACAAAGCCTGTTGACAGAGTTTAAACGCTTGTCGCATTTGCTGACAGCTCGCGAACTTTCACTTCCGGTCCTAAGCTAACATTGGCTAAGTTGAAACTTAGAGCTTTAGACAAATAGTGAATCATGGAGATAGATTACTTTAAGAGAACGGTTTATAACTCGTTCAGATCTTCCCTCTCTCTCTCACTTTCTCATCTTAGCGCTTTCCCGTTTGCATCCGCAGCATTTTCTTTTCCACTTCATACGGTCTGCATCTCTAGTTGTGAGATCATTGGCACGCATGTCAATTCGTGCATTCAAATCTGGCCTCTCTGATGTTAGTTTTTTTTTCAAAGGTTAGCTGGAAGGGTCCGCTTACAGATATAAGTTCTTCTTTACATAACCATCGATAATTGTATTATTTCTGTTTGATATTTTGTGCTGTACAGTTTGTTTATAGTCTAAGACATGGCTAAATATCGACCTTCCCTCTTCCATTTTCCTAATGGAACCGATTTTGCATATAATAAGATATAAAAGTAAAAAGAATCTTAGAAGATCCCACTCCATGTCCTAGCCAGGGTAGGTAAGCTGGCACGTTCCCATTCAGAATGTAGTTACTGAATTATTGTGTCTATTAAATTAAAAACAAAGAGTTCATATGCAAGAAACGTATTTTTTCGGGTATTTCGCTTGACGCTGGTACGCAAGGGGTCCGCCCCTTTGTATGCGAATCCGATTCGCACATGGTATTTTTTTCTCTTAACTTTTTTCTCCTCAGTTTGGCTAAATGCCACATTATGATATTGGCACCCTCAAACACTCGCGGCTGTGTCGACAACTCAGCCAATTTGAGCCGTTTATTTCATAATCTTAAAAACCTAAAGCCAATAAAGACAGCTTAGCAACTTTCTCTTATCTCGAAAGACAATAACTTCTAACAAATGGTCTAATTTCATTATCTAAGCCATTTTCGCTTCCATTATTAGTAAATTTTTCACCTAATCTTGTGAAATTTCTCGAAACATTAATCGCGTCAATTTTACTAGCGCCGGATTAGTTATTATTGCAATCAATCTAACTACTAATTTTGAAATTCTCAGATACTAGCACCGAACGGCGTCATTTATCATCGTTTCATTATCTTACTCATTTACGTTGCCGTTAGCAAAATTTTAGATAGTATTCGAAATGTAATGTAATAAAGATTACATAATTTTGTTAATGCTCTAAAGGTATAGTAATTCAAGTGGATTGCTCTTGTCACAATACTTATAAACAATATAGGTCCCAAAGTGGACCCTTGCGGCAAACCACGATTTTAATCGCGGGTTTTGATTTACCTTTTTGCTTGGTATCTCTTTAAATAAAAGCGACGCACGTGTTTTAGTATAAATTAAGAGATGATGAAAAGTTATACTTTAAGGTTGTTTTGAAAAAATCCCAGGTTGCCCTATTAAAACGTTTGCGCATACTAAAACTGAGTTTATATTGAGTTGTTATTGATTTGGTAAATTGTAGTTACGTATATATGTATACCTAGGTAGGTAAAAGGCTAGGTAGGGTAATCTAATGTATATTTTAACAGTATATACATACCGAGAAGATAAATCGTCGCCTGCAACACTCAAAACGTCATTAATTTTAATCCAAAATAAATATTTAATCAGTAAATTTTACGGTAAATTAAGTTCTGAACGCGATACTGCTTGGGAGCGGATCTACGTAAACCCCTTTGTTCAATTCCCCAAGTCCCCATTTATTAAACTCTAATCCACCAATCAGATGGATTGCTTTATTTTTTGAGAAGACACGCTTCGTTTTAATATCACCTCTTTAACATTTTAGAGCAATACATTTGACTGGCTTTCTTTTTGCATCTATTTTCTTGTTTGTTTAATTTTTGTTTTAAGTCTTGCCAGTCCAGTTAGCCTCACTTCCATTTCATTATTTCTTATATTTTTTACAAATAGACAACAAGAAAATCAACCTGATTCATTAGCTTGACATCTTCAATACAATCCTATTCAATTCATTTATTTTGCAAATAGGTCTCTAGGGATCTTTTACACGTGGGTGAGTTATTTGTATAATCTAAGTACTGTACCTGTATGTCCTTCTTTATTTTTTCTTCTTTATTCTTAATGCTATCCTATTTCATTCTGTATAGTGCGACGGTGACAGGTTAAGCTTTGTTGCTCGACAAGTGACGTCAGGCCAGTAGTGCTAGAAAGCTGTCTCCATTACTTAGTTCTAAGAGAAATCATTATTTTGCGATAAGATCGTTTATTGTTTAGGGAAAAAATGTAAATACAATTACCGTCAACCCACAGTCTTATGCAACCTCTAGCCGTTTAGCACCCGCTGCGCGGTGAGAAAACTCCTCTTCCTGTGAAAGGGCAGACGTAAAATAATGTGCACACTATGTGTGGTAATAAAGTCCTAGAACAATTTTTTGGCCCTCGTCTGCTACGGTCTTATTTAAACGCCTTCATATAGTTTGTATTGTATCTCACCAGTGCGGTATTAAGTAACCATGTAACTCAAAGCTACGAGTAAATTATGTTACAGTGAGGTTAACCCTAGACCGAACAGTACATGCCGCAGATTAAAGCTTAGACTAGATCCTGGACCACAGTTAGGCAAATCTAGATCTAAATTGACATCATGATTCTACCTAACACAATTTATGGTACACTAGGTTTTATCTGTGGCTTCATTTGCGCAGAATTAGTGTTTAATATACTTAAGAAATGTTTACATTTTTAATTCATAAGGCTTTCTACCACATTGAATACTTAATAATGTCAGACAACAGAACAGATAAAAATACTTAAAACTAGGCATATATAAGGTTAATAAAAGAGTACAAAATAAACAATGGAAATGATTAATTCCTTGTGCTTCCTTCCCCCTTTTCGCCACCTTAAAGGATGATTTACGGGATATAAACTATCCTTTCTTCTTTGCAGGGTCTAAAACTATCTCCATACCTCAATCTAAATTTCATTTAGATTCAACGCTTTAATTGTAAAACAGTAACAGTAACATAGACAGAGTTATTTTCACCATTATATTATTAGTTAGGATTCAGTGGTTGCCACTCCACGAAAATCATCCTTACAAAAGGGATAATTAGTGGGTTTAGGGCTCTGTGCAATGTTCATTTTGTGGAGAATACAAGTAGAGAGCTTAACTTTGCACTGAGATACATTTGTAGACTGCTTAACCTTTAATATAACTATTATGATCTCCGTAATAATGTTACATCACTACTTATACATAAATAATTCCTTTATATGCAAATTATTTTCGTTATTTAAGTAGTTATTCTTCTTCATCATCGTTCCTTCATTATTAAACATTGCGATCACATATTGTTTGTCTCTAAAGGGTTCAGTCGTAGGCCGTATGGACCGCGTTCTGCATGCTGCAGCCAACCAACTTCCTAATGGAGTCAGACCATCTTGTTGGTGCTTGGTGTTGGTTGGTGATGGTTTAATTAGTTGTTAAATATACCTTAATCTCACACTTGTTAATTAACTCTCTCAAAGTTTGCTGCTTCTTATTTGGTCCAACGAATAACAATAGGCATGTGGAATACACTTTTTTTTTCTGACGTAAATCGATCCTGATTTATGAAAAACAAATATCTACATGACACATACTCTATTTTGATGACTATAATAATCAGAAATTCTAATCAAAACTAGCTGACACTCAACATCAAAGGAACTAAGGCCAAATGCTACTTACTTCAATAAAATAAAATATCGAATAAAGCAGTATAAGAGCGTCTCGGCGCTGGAAACTACAAGCTAGCAATATAAAGGAAAGTTTAATAAAGTCAATAGCATCATACTGCAAACAGATGCGCCTGTCCTTTTGTCCAAAATGGCCGCGGGGAAAACTTCCCGTAATTAATGTTTTGTGTCAGCCCGGGGCGAGATTAATTTTAATTAGTGACGAACTTTGTTTTCATTGCGATATGGATCAGTTTGTTGTCCGCAATTTTACAGAAACAAAAATTCTGTAAAGTCATAATGACTGTGTATTGTGATTTTTCTGAGTATATTCTTATTTTAGAGGTAGACTTTGTGTGTAAAAAAACTCGTTCTACTTCTATGCCTGTCCAAAAATTGTAAAACTGTTTTTAGTATTAACTTATCAAATTGAAAGTTTATTCAAGAACGAAATTTTAAATCAGTGTGTGGCAGCAATAAACTATAAAAGGTATATGTCTAATAGGTTGAAACTGTCTCAGTAGTTGCTATCTTGAATATTAAGTAACGTGTCGAATACTAGAACGTTTACTTAACCTGTAAAAAGAAAAGTCAATTGAGTATTTATTTTTCATTCGTTTTACGTATCGGATTTTGATAAATTGTTTGTAGAAGAAGCATTAGGAGGTGTCGCATCTCCCAACTACTTCGCACGAGATGTCACTAGTGGTCATCTCTCTCTCTCTGGTCGCTCCCTCATGACTGAGGATCGTGGTCATCGATGGATGTGGATAAAGGTAGAAGGCAGGTCATAAAAACTAGGTGTAGACCACACCTATTTTTTATGATCTGCCTTCACCAGTGCCTGCTCATCGCGTCTCTGACGACCGAGCAAAACTTGGTTGAGAAATGAAAGCCTCAGCTTTCATTTGATCACTCCATCTGGTTGGAGACCGACCCCGAGCTCCGTGTTTCCAACAATGATCAGCTTTTCAAGGCTTTCATCTCCCCTTCTCATTATGTGGCCAAAGTAGGTCAGAATCCTCTCCTGGCAAAGGGGGTGCTGGGGGTGGTGGAGTGCTGGCTAGTGGTCATATTTAACAGTTAATTTCTTTGTCAACAGATGGCGCGCTCCGCAGCGAGGTAGAACAGCGCGGGCGCGGCACCGAGCCAGCGTTCCTCCACGAGCTCCACTCGACGCTGGCTCCGCCCGCCGCGCCCGACCACCACTGGCACCTCACGCTCATCCTCATCCTCAAGGCCCTCATATTCACCACCATCATCCTCGGGGCCCTCTTCGGCAACGCTCTCGTTATCATATCAGTCCACCGCCACAGGAAACTCCGCGTCCTCACCAACTACTACGTCGTCAGTCTGGCCGTCGCTGACATGCTGGTCGCATTATGCGCGATGACCTTCAACGCTAGCGCGGAACTCACTGATGCTTGGCTGTTTGGACCTTTAGTCTGTGATATATTTAACTCGCTCGACGTTTATTTTTCAAGCGCTTCCATATTGCATCTATGCTGCATATCAGTGGACAGATACTACGCTATCGTGAGGCCTTTGGAGTATCCAGTCACGATGACGCATAGGACTGTCTGTTTCATGCTAGCCAACGTCTGGCTTTGGCCGGCTTTCATCAGCTTCGTCCCAATCTTTATGGGCTGGTACACGACAGAGCAACATCGGGAATACAGAAGAGCGAATCCAGATGTCTGCATATTCAAAGCAAATATGGTTTACGCTATAGTTTCATCGAGCGTCTCATTCTGGATACCAAGTTTAGTGATGATATCGATGTACTGTAGAATCTTTAGAGAAGCAATAAGACAGCGGGAAGCGCTGACACGAACATCATCAAATATCCTTCTAAACTCTGTCCATTTGAGGCATACGTCACATTCAGCGCATCATTCCCACTACCTTCATCCAGACAGACGGCCGTCAGACATCAGTCCAAACTATAGCACATTCACCGAATGTCCAGAAGAAACAGAGTTTGGAGAAGTGGTAATGGCAGTTGGTGAAGTGTGTACCAGTAAGGAGGCAAGTCCAAGGAAGTCTGTGAATGTGAGCTGCGATACTGCGAGCTCTGGATACTGTTCGGGAGGATCTAATAAGAGGTCGTCAAGTGGGCAGCCTCCAAGTGGATGGAGACCTAGTTGCTCATCCGCTATTGCAACTAGAGATCTGGCGAAGGCTGCGACGGAGCTGAATTCACAAGGTAATGAATATTCTATGACTTCTTTAGTAACATCATTAGTGTCTATGAAGCTGATATTATTATGATAGTCCTATTATTACGGCAAAAACATCGTTTTCACATACATTTTCTCATGCTAACGAAACGTTCTCAAAAAACCATTCGTCTGCCACTTCTAAAGCATTGGCAAGATAAGCTGCAAAAAATAATCCTCTCATTGCTAAATCCTGCAAAAGGTTATGTAGTGAATGGTGACTTTGTAACGATGCGTTTCTGATTTATTAATTAGTCTAGCTGTTTTTAAAATGATATTGCCATGCGTCATCAACCCATTAGCTATTACGTCACCATCCACTGTTTTAAATTACCTGTCATTGAACATCGCTTCGACAGATGAGTACCTAACCACCCATTACCATATATTTTTACTGAATTTATAAATTCAGCTCTAAGCTCCCCGAAACAAAGTCGTTTTTACTCGTCTGTGTACTTACAACCTTGTCACTGACTCTTTTATTGGGGCAATCATATGTAGATAATAAGCAATTATTTTTATCGATTCCACAAAGAACCTTCAAGCGGTCACTTGAAGGAAAGGTCACGAAATTGGAAATTACGGCCAACTTGATATCATTTGTTACCTATAATTTTCTGTACTAGTCCTAGGCCACAGTGGCGTGGCGTCCAAACAACTCGATTCCTACCGGCTTGCCTAATATTAGGCTTTTGACCACCTTATTCTAGAGCTCTTAAGGAAAATGTACGCCAAATCTGCACCGGCTTTCCCTAGGATATCTTTTACGCCACGCCACTGCTAGGCTAGCAACAAATTCTTTGATATCCGAACGCAATATCCCAGTTTTACAGATAACCCTAACTAAACCTAGCTAAACATACTAACTTGTACTTATTAACTTTTAATTTAGTTTTTCGTAGTAATTTTGCGTTTGTGCCAGGGGTCGGATACCGGTATTTGCTTCATACAAAAATACCGGTATTTTTTCAGTTTTTTTCGTTCTTTGGTGTATTATTTCATTTTTTAATCGGGCTATCTAATAATACAAAGTCATTACTTAAATGCATTATTGAACCCTACATAAATACCATAAAATAATTAAAAATATTGGGCTATTGTAAGATTTTTGCAAAATACTGGTTCCGAGCACTTTAAGCGCTAAATAAACTAAAAATGTCTGTTTCAATAAAACCTAGTACTAATGTTACTACTAGGAACCGGTGTTTCATTGCGAAGCTAGCTTGTTTTATCTGCTTTAATTTTATAGGTAAGCTGTTTTGAACAAAATAGTGTTTATATACTCGTACATTATGCACTTTTTTAGGATTCCGTACCCAAAGGGTAATATGAATTAAAGGGCCAAAAAAAACACTTTTCTTGTATCTGTTGTAGGGACACCTATACAAGAAGTGTTTTTTTGGCGTATTTATGCTTGATTTTAATAATGGTAATAGGTAAATGCTTGATATGTTCACAAAATATGTATGTCTAATATCTAGTGCCGCTGTAACAACAAATAATAAAAAAAATAAAGTTAAAAATAAAAATTATTTAATCCCCATACAAACGCGTTTTTTGGCGTCTTTCGTGTCGAACCCTTCGTGTGTGAATCCGACTCGCACTTGGCCGATTTTTATAACGGTTTCTTATCAAGAACGTGATGATATAATGTTTAAACCTGAATCAGATTATCAAAATTGCTCTGTGACCGTAACCGTATCGCAAAGACCGATTCTTTCTTATAAACGGGCTACATTCTTTTATCACAATTCTTTCCCATTATTAGGTAATTTCTCACCTAATCTTGCGAAATTCTGTGTAAGATTTATAGCGTCAGTATTAGGTACAGCATAGATTACGCAATAGAATTACGATTTTTATTTTTTCGGAAATAAATATAGTACTGCAAATTTTTGGTCTATAATAATTTACCTACTCGTAATGTTTTAGCTACCTGAAGTAGGTATTTAATATAGTGATTCAGTTAGTAGCGTTTATTTATTTTACGTATTTTAGTCGGTGCTCTGAATACTTAATGGCTTGCTAAATTAGTTAATTCCTTCTTTCTCAGTAGTCTCTTTAATAATTTTGAATCCTAGAGATCTTTGCTTCGATGAAAACTTCAAATGTTTAACATAAAGTTGTCCGTTGGGCTCTCTACTTCACCATTTTATCTTAACCCTTAGGAGCTGAAGTTTTAATGGCAATTACCCCAGATATCTGGGACAACTCTCTTTTATACGCATAAAGACGTAACTGACTTAATTTTCCTAATAAAAGTGTCACGTTGCGTAATTTACTACTTCTTTTGTTAATAATTTTACAATTTTTTTCTACGAATAAAATAATATTAACAAAAAGGAGAGATTTGTGCTTTCTTTAGGTATCTATTTTTTTATTGCATTGAAAAAGTGCGTAACTGAATGGATAAAATTAAACTTTCTTAATTGGGTGCAAAGAAAATAAAAATCTGCTAAAATAGTGTAGTAAAGTACCCATTTGGCCTTTTAACAATTCTATATTTATACGAAAAAACTGGTAAATAAATCGACAAAAGAAATAAATAAGTACATACTTTGCATTTTTTGTTTTTATTTTATAATCAATTCTATTATTTTATTTATTTTATACTACTGATTATTATTTTTCAATTCAGAAGCAACACAATCATTCTCAATCTTGAGAAAAACTGGTGTTTATTATTTTCTTTGGCATACATTTAAGTATCTAATGTTTCGTTCAACTAGCTTACTTCAGGTTCAGATACAATGTATCAATATTCCCAGTTCCGACCTTTTCAAAATACAAGGCAAAATTTTGAGCATTAAGAAAGAAAAGGAAGTAAATTATTAAGCATATTAACAAACTTGAGACATTTTTCCACTAGCAAGCCTGAACTTTAGACTTCTTGCCATTTCGCTTCAGAAAGTTGTTATGGCAAGCATAAGAAATCAAATGAATGACACTTTATTTTAAGACGACTTTGGCAGAGTTGGACGCTTAAAAAGCAATGTGGTTACAAATTCGGCGTAATTTTTTTCCAGTCCTAAAGTGCGACTAAGATACTTCAGATACTTCTTTCACTGCTTTTCAGAGCGGAACATGGCAACGCGTCCGTTTAAAAGTCAAATTTCTATGAAAATGTGACTTAAGCGGAGGGGTTTTAAGCGAAGAAGAAGAACGAGGGTACATAGCCAAACGGATAAGCTTGTTGAAGTGGCAATGGGCAGGGCACGTCGAACAGATGGCCGTTGGGGCCGAAAGGTTCTCGAATGGAGACCACGAATCGGCTAGCGCAGCGTCGGACGTTCACCAACAAAATAGACAGATGATCTGGTTAAGGCTGCTGGCTCACGGTGGATGCAGGTTGCTTCCAACCGAACTAATTGGAAATCTATGAGGGAGGCCTATGTCCAGCAGTGGACATCCTATGTCTGAAATGATGATGATGAATGATGAAGCGGAGGGGTTGCCATGTTCCGCTCTGCAAAGTTATTGTTATTATCATTATTAGTTGCACTCTACTAAAGCTTGTATAATTTAACACTGTCTTAAACTGCCACTTTTATTTTAATAATAGTGTCTTTTTTACAGCTTAGTACTAACAGTCATTGGAGTCGCAAATATCTCTGATACCATACTTAACAAATATCGACTCTGTCATGAAACCACAATACAAGCAATAAGTGGTTATAAACTTTTTCTATATTGCTATTAATATTATATTTTTGTTTAATAGTTGTTTTGGTTCTCAGAGAGGTTTGCTTTAATTTGGTTATAATTTTCAGAAAAAATGGAGTTAATTTGCATTAAAAACTTGCATTTTGGTTAATTCAATATTCATTTGAAAATAAAGTAAGTCACACCAGAATTTCCCTAATATTTCGTTGGTTTGTTCCGTTTTACTTCACTTGTGAATGTAGACTAAATCATTTTTATTTGATCGATTGTAATTACTAGAGACCGGATTTGAAGTAGCGATCTCAATATTAATATGGATATGACTAGTGCAATTTATTTAATAAATGTCATGTTGGTTATATAAGGTCTTAATTTTTACTGTGCGTTGTGCAGAAGAAATATTAAAGAAGAAGAACTTAAAAAAAATTAACTATTTCAAAAATTAAGAAACTATGTTTTTATTTATTATTATTATCACCATAATTTTTGCCCAATATTTATAAAAGCTTCCAAAAAGGTTTTTACTTTTTTGTTCCGATAAGTTACATTATTTTTGTGTGTAGAAAAAATAATAAATTATTTATTTATTTATTTTATTTACATGGAGAACCAACAGCTTAAACTATATCAATAATGACTATACCAGTCATATCCATATTAATATTGAGATCGCTACTTCAAATCCGGTCTCTAGTAATTACCGTTTACTATTTTAGCTAGACTTTGTAAAATGCAATTCTCTTACTACTAGAAAAAAATGCTTACATTTATATAATAACCACATTTTTACTAAAAAAATCCTGATTGTAGTGCAAAACATTCCGCGCATTAAAGTGCACAAATCCGCCATTTTGTTTTTTTTTTTACAAATTTTACGCACCTCGTGACATTTGCACGATCAAGATGAAATGATGTATAATATTATTAATCAAAATCAAGTAAGTCGTTGAGTAATTAAAAGCGGACATAGTTACATACATACTTTGTATTTTAGGGCTTCGCCGCAGTCGGGTAAAAAATGCGTCTTTAAATAAATAAAATCTAGCAGAACCGCAAACAAAAACCAGTATCCCCTAAAAACTATTAAAATAGTTACCACATAACCTAAACCGCTTAAGTAAATAACCACTGTATCATCTCACGCGGGCCCGACCTCATCGTATTTATCTTACCCCGCAAAGGGTCCTCTATATTTTAAATTTAAATGTACCCTAAAGTTTCTTTAGTTGCGCACATTTAAATGGGATTTTGTTTGGGGCCGAGGAATAAATTTCCGTTGATAAAAGGAACATTCTTAATTGGGTTCCTAAGTATCTGGGGTGCGAATAATACTAAAGGTTTTGTTATACAAATCACGTTTCCAGAAGCACGTACGCATTTAAAAATTCTAAGCATGGAAATTTTACTGGAATATTCATTAGTAGTAATTGTTGGAACTGAGAATCTAATAAAAGAGTACCGAGTAATTAAAATAATTCAATAGAATTAGTTTTATGCGAATTCTAACTTCTTTTCTAAAGAATAATCATTGGATTTGATTGCAATACACTTTTATTTTTTTTCATTAACTCATATTAAAATAAGTTTATTTTCATTTTACCTATTTTAATATGAGTTTTTACATTTTGATGGAAGCTGAAGTTCACTACATTATCACGCTGAAGAGTTAAATTTTCTCGGTTGGGCGATTTTCAATCTTCTATTTGACATAATTAATTATTGATACAATTCGCACTTTTTACCCGACTGCGGCGAAGCCAACTACAACGATTATTTACTAATCATACATATTTTACTTATGTTAGCCGACAGTATTTTTTAAGTCAAATACAGGAATATTTTACGTCACGTAATATTTACTACCAAAACATATTAAAATGAAAATTACTAAAACGAGTCGCTGATAAAAATTGAGATCATCCTTTATCGCGCCAGATTAGAGTAATATTTCTCGCAAAAAATCACAGTCATAATAAAAATTACACCGTCACCACTCAAAATCTACCAGGCGAACAGAAACTTAATAAAGTTAACCACAGTTTCATTAAACTTAGCTTCGTAACGAGGGTTTCGTCAGTCAGCGAACTGCCAAAGTGATGGTATCTGAATAATGGATTAGTCTGTCTGTAGCAGCTGTAGAATAATATTATGGTTGATTATTTCTGGCTCCGGAAATAAATTGGGAAAAGGTTGACCGCTAAGCTTTATGAGGTTGAGGTGAGCTGACATATCGTTTGGATATGGTCTTTCGTGATATCAATATTAAAGCGCATAAAAGTCTCTGCCCACTACACCGTGTCATAATATGACCGTACTATGAACGTGTCAGACAAAATAAATATTCTTTAAGCCACACCTGGCCATAAAGTGACTTTTTCCGCACGCTACAGGTACGGAAAAAGCCGCTTTCTGGCCAAAATGATGTACACAACACGGGAGGTAATAAAGAAAGCACTCGATCGCATATTCACGTCCCCCGCTTGCAGCTCGGGCCGCAAACTTCTGCGATCTCGGCCTTTGTATTACCACCCTAGTTATGTAATCTACTATTGTATTGAAAAGTATGAGATTATGCCTACTAGCACGTTTTTTCACCGACCAGCATTTGTCATACCCTGCCCTGATACCTTAAGAGGAAACAGTAAGGTGGAGAGAATTGAAAATTTGGTATTTGTAAAATGTGTCGCTGTCCCGCACTGCCCGCCTCTCCCGCGCAGAGCGCGATAGAGACAACTGCTGCTTGGACCGAAAATACCTTTTAAAATTTCATGAAAACAACGTTTTGTAGTCCCCTGATTTCTTCCCCAAAACTTAACCTATTTAACTAATTTTTTCATTAAACATTAAAGAAAGGCTTTGGCCGTGTTCCTATGTTTTCCTTTTTTTTAAATAATCTGGTCAAATTTGTTTTCTGGATGTGTGAACACAGCGGAAAATCTGGCATTCTTTTTTAGGTTTTTGAAGGTTAATTATCTCTTTTGAGAATCAATTTATCGTAAAAAGGAAAACATAGGAACATATCAATAGTAGCCATAGATTTTTGGACAAAAAATTATAGCTCTCCTGGCATTTTCCAGGGAGGAAACAGGGGACTACGTTTGTATGGAAAAACTGCCTTCCTGTTTCCTCTTAATACTTACTGACCCTGCCTCACCAGTAAGTAGAGACAGGATCTACACGTTCATGATTGATTGGTCAGAGACAGCTAGCAAAGTATAAAGACAAAGACGGACAAGTCGTCCAAATAACAGACTTTTGACGACCGCTTTAGCTTAGTTGGTAGTGACCCTGCCTGCGAAGCAAGAGGTCCTGGGTTCGAATCCCGGTAAGGGCATTTATTTGGGTGATGAGCACGAATATTTGTTCCTGAGTCATGGATGTTTTCTATGTATTTAAGTATTTGTATCTATTAAATATATCGTCGTCTAGTATCCATAACACAAGCCTTATTGAGCTTACTATGGGGCTAGTTCGATTTGTGTAAGATTGTCCCCTAATATTTATTTATTTAATAGATTGAATCAGTAGTTAATTTGCGGAAATCCATGTTACTTTAAAACAAAAATATTGCTTTGCTAATCCGCGATATGATAACGTGTTAGTCAATTAGTGCTAACCGTTATAATTACTTGCGTATTTTTCCATCACCGGGACACCGGACTGTCAACATCTCCAGCTTCTCCTGAGGATGCCTCGTAGAGATGCGAAACGCCATCCATACATTTTTACGCATTCTTAAATCTTTGCTTGTACCTAGTGCGTTCGTTTAGGGATCTCCAAACTTTTTCCCCAGACAGCCATACAGCATCTTTAAAAATGTCGCGCGGGCCACATGGACATGGTTTTCTTCCTGGGGGGGAGGGGGTACTCTGTGTCTCACATCATCTGTAGGTACTCTTCTACTACTTCTGTACGTACCTATTCTGTGCCGCGGGCCGGATTAGAATGGCTCGCGGGCCGGATTATAGGCCCTCCCGATTTCTTCCCGCGGGCCGGATTGGAACGGCTCGCTGGGCGGATTCGGCCCGCGGGCCGTGGTTTAGTTTAGCGCGCGATGTACCTTTTGTAGGAAGAAAAATGACTCCTATTATACTGTGCTATTAGGTACTCTTTGACATTTTTCTTTACGGTTGACAAACCCCAGTCACGATCACCAGGTAGCGCTGCAGTCACGTATAGGCAATACGGTTGGCAAGGCAGACTATATTTTATTGAATAAAGCGCAATTTGATTCGTGAAAATTGAGCTAGTCCCGTGAGATACATGCATTCACTTGGGATAAAAACTCATTTATTTTCATCTTCACCTAGACAAATTAGTCCTGCCAGTGAAACATGGCAGCTGTAATAAGAAATTTGCCGTCAATCACGGCTGTAATATAAATTTGAGCCATGAATAAGTTAATACGAAATTTAAATAATTTATACGAAGATAACTGTGTTGAAAATAAGTCAGAACTAAAATTAGATTAAAATATAATAAACTAGAACTAAAATAAATCTAAAAATGGCCCCTTCGGCATGGTACCAAAGATGCTGGCAGCATTTCCTCGCTGGATTGTGAGACTGATGCGTTGAGGCGAGGAACTTGCCAGATCTCTCGTGGTTTCTCTGAGTCTCTTCGACAACTTCTTGAAGAGACTCAGAGCGCCAGGGGCACCATAGACCAAGGGTCTCGACGCTAAGAGGAACTAATACAAAATTATATTAAAAATAACTGGTCAAGAGCATGTCGGACCATGCTCAGTGTAGGGTTCCATAGCCGTATCTATAAGGAAATGCTACAGATTGAAATAAAACTAAAAATAAACAACTGGCAAAAAGTTTTAAACGCCGTGTAAATCAATGGCACTTAATACGTTTTTGTTGAGAAGTTTTTCGGCAATAACTTCAAAACGGCTTATTCGTTACTATTCAAAATAATTTTTAGTTGAATGTATTTATTAAGCGTTACCTTCCTGATTTTTTTCATATTTTTTGGATTTACGGTTTAAAAGTTAAAGGGGGGGGACACAATTTATGCAACTTTCGGAGCAATTATTTCCGAAAGTATTCACTTAATCAAAAAAAAGTACATAAAAACCTTATAATGTTTTTAAAAGAACTATCGAATTATGTACCTCACGTTATGTTTGCTGAAAAAAAAAATTTTTAGCTTGTGTTACATGTATGGAGTGCCCCCCCTAGATCTTTTTATTTTTATTATTTAACTACCTAACTTAGTAGCGGCATCTACAAGACATCTTTATTCCAAATTTCATCAGTATACGTCTTATAGTCTTTGAGTAAAATGCCTGTGACATACGGACGGACGGACATGACGAAACTATAAGGGTTCCTTTTTAGCCATTTTGGCTACGGAACCCTAATTACATACATACGGGTTGAATTTATCAATTCAACCTTCCTTTTTTAAGTCGGTTAATAAATGACTTTAAACGAACCTAATCAATAACAAATACACGCGTTACCGCAAAAAATATCCAAATCCTTGAAAGTGTACCTATACCATTTGAAGGGTGGATTTTCGTTCGCGACATTTGTATGCCAAACTAAATGTATGGCATACAAATTTGTATGGCGAAAATCCACCCAAAAGTTCGCTCGATGTCTCCAAGATACCATCATTAAATCGTGACTCGGTCAATGAGACCACCTGGATAGTATATCATATCGACATTATCCACGAAAAAAGATTTTTGCAGTCGTTTCAGCCGCCTTCGAGTAATCGGGGTACAAGTACATAAAAAAGAACGAGAACTTCTCACTTATTCTGACGTCAGTTACTAGTAATGACAGTTTGTAATCTTAGATAATACTGCTGCGGATCGTCAGAGTTGAAGCGACGAGGGAACGGGCATGATTTGACCTCGAACATAAACACAACATCGAATTTAATATTATTACGACATTCAAATATCGAATATCTCTGAAAAACAAAGCAATTCGATTTGACCTCAATGAGGGTGTTTAGAAATCATAAACCCACCAGCTGGCAGTAGGGTGGCGAAAGGTCTTTTTGACAGTAGGCGTCAAGATCCACCAATCACTCCACCTGATTTTGACATCTACTGCCAAATAGACCTTTCGCCACCCTGCTGTCAGCTGGTGGATTTGTGATTTCTAAATATCCTCGTTCTAATTATCAGTCAAAATGACGTTTCATTCTTTCGTTACTTGATATCGAACGATATGATAGCTGAGGCCTTCATCTCTGAATCTAAAAAAATACTATGATTCTGAGTTCATGAGTACGAGTAAGTATTGATTACCCAGCTAAGCTCGAATATGTAAGTAAGTATATCCAAACGAAACTCAGATAACACAATTAGCAAACTTGGCTCTTACCAGCCCGTAATAAGGTTTAATTTGGCTTAATTTGATTTATGGCGGCACTTTGTTACAATGACAAAGTAATTCACGGCTTTGGGGCTGCATTTTGAGCGAAATTTAAAGCGAAGCTTTAAGTCTTAATTTTGATAGGCAATATTTAATGAGTAGGTATACAGTTAAAATATAGCCCCGCAAAAATCGACATTAAAATCGCAAAGCATAACGTAGTTTCATTTTTTGCTATGTTGTATAGAATGGACCAGTTAGGATAGCGTGAATACAAATTTTCAATATCGAAAAAGTTGTGCAAGCCGCCATGCGAAAAACTGCGAAATTTTAGGACTTTTTGCGCTAAAAGTTATAAACTATGCGTTTTTTGACAATACCAATGTAGCATAAATTAACTAACATAAAATTCATGAAGCCCCACTTGAAAATTAATGAATTAAATTAAATTTCCTATTAGTAAAGGCACTCCTTAGAGAGACGTGAAAATCTTAGGAAGATGCCTTTGTCCAGAAAATGCACATTCATAATATAGACGAACAAAAAAAATGTTAGCCATATCAAAAACCGTGCAGGAGCATTCCATGAAAATATTTCGTAAGGGACACCACCGTTTTAATACTTCCGAGAAATAAATTCAGGAAGCTAATTATCAGCATTGTAATATCATAACTCGGCTTTATGATTGGAAGTGTTTCTTAGCAGCTAATACGTTTTATTAGGGTAGCTGCCATAGCGATTCGTAAGGGACAAAAAGTTGATGTTTTCATGGAATGCTCCTGAAAGTCACTCATAGGTGCCGTGAAACCAAACGACGACCCTCTTAATGTTTGTATGGAAAACCGACCAACTCAAATTACCTTAATTTATGTAAATAAACTTTGATTCTGCCTTACAATAAATATCTCTTGTTTTATCACGACCACAAGACTAAGTAGAACTTACCGAAATAATTTGTTCCCTTTTACAAAGAAAATTTACTTCAGCAGACCACAAGCCATTATTCTAAACTAAGTTGTCACTTTAGTACAAAGAGCTACCCCGTTTAACCAAGACGTACTGGAACATGATTCACAACTTTGCTGTCAATGTTGTCCGTGGGTACGTATTGCAATATCTAAAATTAAAAAAACTAACGTAAAATAACCTACGTTCAAAATCCCTAAAATCTAAATACCTAATGTTACATTCTAGGGGTAGGGCGGACAAGACCACGTGGAGTCGGGGTTGGCAGCTTCGGTTACGTCACTGTCTTCGGCATTACAATTTCCAGGATTATAATCTTCGGGATTACATTCCTCATTATTGAGATCAGTACTTCAAATCCGGTCTCTACTCATTAGTCTCCTTTTCCGTCTGTTAGTGTCTATTTTGTCAATTCAGTGCTGTCATCCATAAAGTAAGTCACACGTTAAGAGGGGGGGAGGGAGTCAACGAAATGTGACATTATTTGACAAGGGGTGAGAGGGGTCCTGTTTCGTTACGTCACATTTCAAAATCGAATACATCTAAGTGTTAAAATGCTACATTTGAGCTATTAACGAGAGACTATAATAATTATTATTTGATGGAAATAAGACTAATTTTGGAACTGCTGGTTTAATTTAATAATTTCTATATGTAAAAATGCAAAATATGTGACGTCATAATAGGGAGGACGGGGCAAATGTGACCAACTGTGACAAGGACGACCCCCTTTATGGATGACCCCTAGTTCCTGCACATTCTTTATAAGCACAGAGTGCGATCGTGTGCAGATCGCATCAACCGACCCCAGCTACTCTCACGAGGTCGTCCTGCACTGCACCGAATCTGGGGCCGTCCCGTCCCACGCTGCGTGTACCTATAGGGAACGTGCACGAACTATAGGTGGCAGCACTAAACGACAAAAGAGACACGGGCGGACAATAAAGGAAACTATCGCCCCTGTCAAATCAAGCTGTCAATGTCAATGATAATATGTAAGTGTCAATGTCGAATATAGTAAGTCGTAGCTACACTGAAGTTAATAGTCCTTCAACGCGATAAATTAACGTTATTAACGGCGTTTTCATCAATGTGGCCCCAGCATGAGAGGGTATATGATTTAGATTGGCGGCACCAGTTGGCAGCACTTCGTGCACGTTCCCTATACGTGGTCACCACTCCAGGCTTTACTGTCCCAGCGCATTGTAGCTTCATCTCGACAAATATTAGCACCCAATTACGAAGCATTCATCATCATCATCATTTCAGCCATAGGACGTCCACTGCTGGACATAGGCCTCCCTCATAGATTTCCACTTAATTCGGTTGGAAGCAACCTGCATCCACCGTGAGCCAGCAGCCTTAACCAGATCATCTGTCCATCTTGTTGGTGGACGTCCGACGCTGCGCTTGCCGATTCGTGGTCTCCATTCGAACACACGAAGCATCTGAAGCATTACTAGTTTAAAACTCTTAAAAGTTCAATTTTACAAGCATTGCTTAGTTAGGGACTGAGTCGATTTGTGTAAGATTGTCCCCACAATATTTATATTTTTTGTAGTTTGAGTTTGAGTTTGAATTGGTGGTCAAGTTCTGAACTACCTACCCTACTGGTTGTGACTAAGGATCTCTTTCACACAATCCGAACAAAGAAATTTGAAACTAATCTGAATTTTGATCAAATACTCGACACAGACGCCGTTAACAGATAGTATTAAGGGGCCTTAGGAAATTTGAAGTAGGTACTGCCCAAACTATTGCCGAAAGCATTGATAATATAAGCCTGCATTAAGTATTTGAGATTTAGGCACGACATGCGTTATGCGATAGAGAGACTATCGGAAGCAGTACGTTCCGTCCGGTGGTCGGGCTCGAACGTCAGTTTTGTTAGAAAGAGACACTTCTGTACAGGTCGATTCACGAAAGCTGGCGCGATATTTGACAGAGTTTCTATGAAAATAGCTGTCACTCATTACAAATGTCGCGCCAGCCTTCATGAATCGACCTATACGTAGTAATATTGCTTCGTTATTCTGTGCTCACTCTGCGTGTTCTGGTTCGTAGTCTCCATTTGAGAACCTTTAGGCTGCGTTTCCACTAGGGATGTGCGAGGATTCGTAGCGAGGGATGTGTTTATCATGAACCAATAGAAGCACTTCACTTGCCTATTTTCGCTCCGCTGAGCGGTTTCCATTAGTTCATGACAAACCCATCCCTCGCTACACATCCTCGCACATCCTTGGTAGAAACGCAGCTTTACGCTCCGTCAGTTCTTCGAGCAATACGCCCCCATTGCCACTTTAACTTGCTAATTACAGTTAAAGCGATTTACCTATAAACTTGATCAACACCAAGGACCATTAAAACAAGAGGACTGTCATTCTCCATACAAAAATCTGTTCCCCGAATTTACAACGCCATCTATGTATAAGCTTGGTATAAGAATTATATTATTTACTATTATTCAACTTTGCAAACGTAACACAGTATTTAAATGTTAGAATTTACTTATTATTAGCTGTTTACGAACTAATTGTTACTATATTATGTTTCTTTGTTCAATTATAACATCGTTAAATGTTTAATTTTTTAGCGCCATCAAGTTTTTGCCTGGAAATCCCCTAGCGGTCGGGTTACGATCCAAAGTATGGAGAATGACAGTCCTCTTGTTTTAATGGTCCTTGTCAACACTAATCAGACATTGTGAAACACCCCCATAATTTAATTCTAATTCAGTCTCATAAATTAAATTTACTGTGTCAAGATGACTTTTGGAGCTTATGACCCTTAACTTTGAGACTCAAGAGCATCAAGCTACAGCCTCTGTTGTTCCTTATTTTAAGCAGTTTAAAGATTTCGTTGTTGACTTTGCGAAGGCTCCGCTTTGATTCTCTGTTGTTTTAGGATTCTCGTTTCCTTCGAGAGGTCACGTTGCTTTTATATTTCTGTTTTCTTAAGGATGTCTGAACGTCTGGTAAATAAACAAGGATTTGTTTTAATGGTCTGTATTATAATTTGTCACCAAGTCAGTGGCACTGAACTTGAGATTGTCAATACAAATACTTTTGAAATTAATAAAATAATACGAATCATATTTCAAAGCAACTGCAATTCTATCAAATCCTACTAACATTATAAATGTCAAAGTTTGTGAAGGTGTTTGGATGTGAATAATATCCTAATAAACAGTTCATTTAGGGAAATAGCGAGAAAAACGTAGGCGAAATCGGTAAATACTAAGTAGACAATAATTTTTGTCCGGTCAACACGGTCGACACGACATGACGTCACGCGTAACGTATTCATCATCCTGTGGCTACATCATTAATCATTCACTACATATTACAGCTCTACCTATTCTTGGTAAATGCTGTGTCATTTGTTTTATATTTTTTTTAAAGTCGTCAGTATTTAATAAATCTGTCATTATTTTCCACACAATTATTACAATATGTCTATTTTATTTAACTTATCAATATAATGTAGGTTTTTTCCAAAGCTGTAAAACTTTTTGGTACTGAAATAAGTTTTTTCATTTATCTGCACACTCCACCATTGACAATGTCATTTCATGCATTCATTCAAAAACTACATCAATCCCAGTCCACAGTAAATACTGTATTTGTGAAACTTGTAAACTGATGTATCAGTACTTTCAGAGTGTGTTTATCTTTAACGTAATGTGATTTGCGCAGGCGCAACGCTACGCGCGGCAGGCAAGTCGTGGCGCGCGGAGCACAAAGCTGCGCGGACGCTGGGCATCATCGTCGGCGCCTTCCTTCTCTGCTGGCTGCCATTTTTTCTCTGGTGAGTTTTTTATTGACTTCAGCTGTAAAGCAAACAGCTGGGTGGTTGTGCTACTGATGCTACAAAAAGCCGCCAAAAAAGTGCTCATGCTCTGCCCTACAGAAATATATCGAGACAAAGGAAATAGTCGGTCGATTTGTGTGGCAACCAAGTGTGTTGCGTGTTTCGCTTGGCGTTCGACACCAGAAGTGTAATTTAGCGATGGAAAACATACATTTTCCATTTCATTTGGTGTTATTTCAACAATCCAACTAATATTATAAAGGCGAAAGTTTGTGAAGATGTTTGGATGTTTGGATATTTGGATGTTTGGATGTTTGTTACCTTATAACGGGGTAACAACTGGATGGATCAAGCTGAAATTTGGCATGCAAGTAGACCAAGTCCTGGATTGAAACATAGGATACATTATATCCCGGTAAAGAGTTCCTTTGGGACAATAACGGGAACAACGCGGGCGAAGCCGCGGGAAAATGCTAGTTCATAATATTGACGGAAACTGCAGTTAATGGCGTGCATAGTAATTAGCCACTTCTTCTTAGCACGTGAGGTACATACCCTTTTTCCTTCTGCCTCGATATTATATTTATGCCACACCTGGCCATAAAGTGGCTTTTCCCGCACGCTACGCGTACGAAAAAAGCCACTTTCTGGCCAAGTGCAGACATAAAATGATGTACACAACACAGGAGGCAATAAAGAAAGCCCTCGATCGCTGGCAGCTCGGGCCGCTAACATCTGTGATCTCGGCCTTTCTTTGTTTTACCACCCTAGTTGTGTAATATACTATTCTGTGCTCTACCCTGTTGATTCCGTGAGCTTCATGGAACCAACAGGGTTGGTCTCAGAATCACCTATCCTTAATCGACGATCGAAATACATTCCAGCTACTGATAATTTTCGTTGCCAGTTCATAATGCCTCTCATTTTGGAATAGATTTTAAATTGTTATTTTTGCCTTCTAGTAAGCTCAGTTATTTCAATACGTTATTATTTTAATGATATCACAACTCATATTTTCCACTTTCAAGATGATTTACGATAAAATTGCATGACGGGAAATGCAAGATTTTTATAATCTTGTACGAAACGAGGTAAACTTTATAAATATCGATACCTTTAGACTCAAAGGGCGTAAACGCCGGAGGTGCTAATGGCGTTTACGCCCTTTGAGTCTAAAGGTATCGATATGGAGTACTTGTTTAGCTTGGTGATCTTTTTGGAACTACAGAAGTATTAGTTAAAATTTACTTGGGCGGCATTTCAGGGTCATTCTAACTGCCAAGAAAAAGTTCAAGCCAAGAAAAGTCCTATTATTGTGATTTTATTCCAACTCTATACGAAATAAAGAACAACTCTCAGTAGGTACAAATTGAAAAACAACCTAAATCAGTTTAACAAAAGGCCCTAAAAGCTCGTGAAACGTTTACATTATAAATGCTTTAACACTCAACTTCGTGAGATGAAATGAAACGTTCTCACTCAACCGAGGTTACACCTGGCGTGTTAGAAGCACCGCAGACGGGCGATTTAAGTAAACTGCAAATGTCGAACTGGGTGGATTTTCGTCCGCGACATTTGTATGCCATACATTTAGTTAGCATACAAATGTCGCGGCCGAAAATCGACTCAAGTGTAAAAGTCGGACGAGATGGTCGGGTATCCTAAAATTAGCAACGAATTACTCGCTAGTTGAATGTACGCAACATTACTAATAAGTACATAACAGAGCGTGTATAAATTAATAGTTAAAATCCAATTTAAAATGGTAAACAATACTGGAAACATGTTTTAACGATGTAAGAGTGGGAGATTCAGTATCCCGAATGGAGTAGTTCTAAGGACAATGACAACTGGAGACGTTTGACAGCTAGAACTGCCACTCTTCGGGCGGAAAGGTTTGGATGGACCGACTTGTACCTTCCAATCTTGACGCTGGCAGAATTGTGCCACTGGACAGTAGTCATTAAAACCAAAAATTGAATTGAAGGTTTGCACGGGTGTTGTGTTGTTCGCGAACTGAGCCATTGGCTCATAAAATTGTTTTAAATCAGATTAATTCGTGGCAAGCGTGTTCATAATATGAACTTAAGTAATTGGTCGAAGCGACGATGTGCCTTAATTTCCGAGTATTCCTTCATCTTTGCTCCCAAACAGTGACAATCGTCAACACCGGCTGACTATGTTTCTTGTTCACTCCGGCATATTTATGGAGCATCGCAAAAACTGATTTTAGCAAACTAAGAAAGAAAAGAAGAATGGTAACATCACACTTTATAGGGTACCGTATCACAAAAGGAAAAAACGTAACCCTTATAGGATCACTCGTGTGTCTGTCTGTCTGTCTGTCTGTCACCGCTGCTCCGAAACCACTGGACCGATAGAGTTGAAATTTGGTACATATATTACAGTCAATAAAAACCCAAACACGGACGTGTAACTTAAATATATGAGTTTTAAACATGGGGCCACTTTTGGGGGGTCAACTAGAAAATGTAATATATATTTTTTATAATGTTTATATAAATAGTTTTGAAGTTATTTAAAAAATAGGCAAACATTGACCATGCCTCCCCCTCTCCCCCTATCTCTGAAACTATTGGAAACGAAATTTTGAAAAAAAAAAACGAAAACTAGTCCTACACCTATAAATTACAGGACTACACCTATAGACTATAAGAAGTCTGTGCAATAAAGTATAATTGTGTTGTATTGTTTTGAACGTGCGCGCCCTCCACGCGAGTCTAACTCGCAATTGTTCGGTTTTTTTTATGGATGAAGGGGTTGTGTTTGATCTTGGTCTCACCTGATGGAAAATGAAGACAAGGTCTAAGATTCACTCACATTCAGTAACAACCTTAGTCCAACTCTCGTCCTTCATCCATACCAAAGCAAAATAAATACTGTATAGGGGCTCACAAATTGATTGACTCAAAGCGATGGTTTGCGCTTCGCCTTATGTAGTACATTGTAATGGTGTGCAATGCACTGTAATAAGAACCTCGTCGTTTCAAGTTTTATCACTTGAGTGACTGTACTTGAAGTTTATTTTGAAGATTTTACGTGGCCAATTAAGAAAATCGAAACGTTTTCAATAAATACTCATCATAAAATCATTAAAATGTTTGCCTACTGATTAAAGTATATGTTGTGATAGATTTTTGTTAGTTTTAAACGGTAGCGGGCTTATTATTTCGGAATTTTTATTTTTCCTTGGACCTAATCAAGAAACTGTTATCGTGTAATTAAATTTTATCTTTTTCGTTAAACTCTCTTTCCATTCTCTACTATGAATTGAATTTTTAATAGACTTAACAAAAAAAAAGGTTCAAGTTGGATGCTTCATTTATGAACCGGTTTGATTGTTTTTTAATTGAAAGGTCTTGCAGTTTTGTCAATTTTTTTCAAATTTCACAACTTGTTGAAGGAACCATGGATCCCATCAGAATATATTAGGTAGTGAATTTGATATATCGTAGACTTGATGTTCGAAATCAGTTTTTTTTCTGTTTAGATGCTATTGAATAAAGAAATCTTACTTGAATATTTTTGTTCAGGTACGTCACAACCAACGTATGCGGCGAACCCTGCGAGACTCCCGACGTGGTCGTGGGCGTCCTCTTCTGGATCGGCTACTTCAACTCGGCCCTCAATCCCCTCATCTACGCGTACTTCAACCGGGACTTCCGCGACGCGTTCAAAAACACCCTCATGTGCGCGCTGCCCTGCTGTTTCAGCTGCTGGAAGGACACTGGGAATGCGCAGTTCGTGTGATAAAGAGAATATTTTTAGTTCACTTTCAATTTACTCTCTTCAGCTTGAAAGTTTTTTTTAGCTGATAGTCTGCGGCTATAGAGGTAATTAATATCAACATTTAATTCTCATCCACTTTTCGGCGGGCACTGGGAATGTTTAGTGAAGTGCTAAAAAATAATAAATTTTAGTTGACTTGTGCTGATGGGAAAACTTATATGCGCAACTTAAATACAGTCGAGTGTCTAAAGTGCATTTAATTATTAACTGAAATATAGTATTGAATATTTCGTTATGTATTTGTATATACTGTACAGTTTTTCATGATGGGTAAAAATAAGTACCTAATTATTGATCCTTTTCAAAAACAGTTATTTTATTTCATTCTGCCATCTTACTTATTCTCTAATTACGGTTATTTCAAACCAACTAACAAACTGCTGTTAACATGAATAAACTACCAGTAACTTCAAGTTTGAGATGTAATTTGTCTCAAAAGTCCCAAAGTCATCTGCATATATTCAAATACTAATTGGACTTCAGTCCAATCCGTCTCGAGAGAATAACATTGTTACTTTGGCGAATTAATGCGATTAGAGAATTCCTCATGTTTGACAGACCTTTGTAACATTTCCTACGAGTATTCCTTGTACTTACTTAATAGTCAATAGTACATTGTGTATCTAGGGCGGTAAGTAAGGAATTACTAACGAGTGTTTGTTATAAGCCCGAGGTGAAACCGATGGCTTTAATAATACGAGCTTGTAATTCCTTTACCGCCCGTGGCACACACTATGTTTTTCATCACACTTGTGAGGAAATCTTAATAATATAACCTTACTAATCGTCCCAGTATGACAAGAAAATATTAAAACAGAAAGTGACGTTAGTGACATATGTCCATAGACAATGCGAATGTCAAGTCACATTCGGAAACCATAGCGGTAAAGACCTAAACCGGCCATTTTAGTTAATTTTATTTTTGCAAAATACTGAAATACACTATTTAAACATTTAATTAATGTTACCGAAATATATGTTTACATGTATTTGCAATAACAGTTATCTTTAAATAAATATTTCAGTGATAAAAGTTAAAAAAGTAAGTTGGCGTTTCCTTTAAACATGACAAATAAGAGTAAAACAGAACCAGTGTTTCAAATTTAAAAAGAAAACCACTACGCCCTAGGGCGTAAATCTAGGTAATTTACGGCCCGCAGAACCTACGGGTAATGACACCATTTTTGAGCAAGTGTGATGAAAAAGCTATATCGTCATGATTATTCAAAAATAGAATTTGACGTCCGTTCTTGCCAATTTGACAAAATGCAATCATGACAATACTTTATAATTGGCCTATTATGAAATGCGGTTGAGTTACTACAATAATCAGAACAAAGTAAACCCACGTAATTTGTGTCGCATGCGTTAACTTTTTAATATAATATTTGTTTTATAAATTCTTGGTAAAATATTATGAGATACGTGAATAACTTTTAAAGTTGTGAAATTAATCAGGTGAGACAATATTAATTAAAACTTCCATCACTTCATTTAGCTTTTGACGTTCATTAGTGCTTATAAATCTTTCATTTAGTCATTCTTCTTTTATTCATTATGGTATTTATGAACATATTGGGAAAATAGTACATTACTTATCTAGGGCGGTAAAACAAAAAATGACTCAGATCGCAAGTCACCCGAGCCGAAGGCGAGGGCTATAAATATGCGATTTAAGGCTTTTTTACTACCACCCGTGGTAAGTACAAAATTTTACGTCTCCCCCAGGCCAGGAAGTGGGATTTCCCGCAAGCGTAGCGTGCGGTTATTGCCACTTTATGGCCAGGTGTGACGTAAAAACCTTTTTAATGAGGAATTGCATCGAATAACTTGCGATTTTGTAAATTAAGACAAAGTCGCGGTAATGTATACTCTTATATATTTAAGTTAGTGTAAATAAGAGTGAATTTAGCGTAACAAACAAACTGAATCACAATATCGTAAAAGTTATTGTGATTCAGTACACAGTTAGAGATCGTGCAACCTAATTTAGATTTAGTCGATTCTTGTTGAGAATAAAAACGGCCAAGCCGTAAAAAATCAATCTACTTTAAAATGAAGATACATAAAACTTTCATCTCATTCATGGTTAAATGGAGTAAAAGGGACAAAGTATGAAAAAATATTGTAAATAGTGTAATAATTTCTCGCATAAAGCAATATACTCAAAAGTACATCTGTGTCATAAGATTGATTGTATTAAAATCAATGTCTCTACTCCGAAATTTCATCTCGACCAGGTATGACAGATTGGATTTAATATCACAGTTTCCTCAGTACAGGAAGTGATTTTATGTGACGAATATTCGACCGTCAATCCGATGAAATGGCACTAACATTTCATATTTCCTCACGAGAGAAGTATATCTTTACCTCCAAAAATTGTTACATCAAGGAAATCAATGTCCTGGCTTTGACATCAATTTCCTATACCTAAGAAATTTTATTCCTAGATATGTTTTTTGCAGCTAAAAATCATTTCCTCTTTTAAAATGTACATATTATTCATAAGGAAACATTTACGCAATAGACAAATTCAATTTATTGATCATCGTCATCACGGCTGATTTTACATTTTTTTTAAACATTTAATACCGGTTTATGTAACGTGATATCACTTTTATCAAAAGCTTATACTTTACTTAAAATACTAATATTATTTTATCTTTGAGTTTCGGTCACGTAAAACATGATTAATTATATTTACAAAAAGTTGATTAGAAGTCAAAATAACGGATAAAATTCATGTTTTCAGTAAATTCCTACCAAAACTCTATCGCCGTAATGTTTGCTTTGGTTTAAAATGTCAGATTTAGCTATTAGTCGCGTCATATCCTTGTATAGTAAGTAGCGCTTCAATACCGTATTTTTATTATGCCAATACCGGAATCCCGGTATTGACCATACAAATGATACCGTTATTGGAAGTCCTAATAGTAAAACAGTCACACTGTATTTGACTAATCGTAGATTAAAGAGGTTGTAAAAATAGTTGCTCAAAAAAGAGCCAAGTCCGAAATAAGGCAATAATAAATTGCATGTTTTGATGTTGTTTAATATTTTGTATCGTAGTAGTAATTTTTGCTTTTAGCATAAAACTAAACATTGGTGGTTGTTCTAATAGACCTTACAGTAAATATTAACATTAGCTGCTGTAAGAAATGCGCTGGCACCATAAATTAATCGGCAATTACGAGTATACTCCTATCTACGAATATCTTCCATCGAAGTTCGTTCCGTACTATCTCTTTCGCTCTCTCCTTAAAGAACATATAAGTGAGCAGGAAGCGTATAATTACTACATTCAATTCCTTCATCTATCATACATCGCAAAAGACCGCAAAACCATCAAAAATTGAATCATCTAATCCTTAAGGTCTGTTTGGAAAACCTCATTTAAAGATTTAAAGAATGAATGATTTCGAATTTGCTCGTACAGCTTGCACTGATGAAGATATAGCCATATTAGAAGTGTTTAATAAATAATAAAAGAGATTCCTAAGTTAGCCAAACATAAACAAATAAGAATGCCTTTGATTTTGAAAGTGTAATTCAACGAACCTTGACAGGAATTCCGCAGTTTCCAGATATTAAAAAAAGTTCCTATTAAGTTAGTATTGTATTCATTTAAGTTTGGATGTAAATCGAACATAATATACGAAGAAAATAAATATAACAAACTAGTTCTGTGCAAATTAGATATCAGTTGCTATCCTCATATGAGACCTGATATCAAAATTCCGAATATGGTATAAAAACTTCGTACATATATTTAAAACAAACTTTGTCCTTAACTTGCCCATTTATATTTATCACCTTTGTAAATCCTCCGATGAAATAACAAGGATTTTGCATAAAAATACATAAAAAATTTAGCAGTCGGCACACGATACAGATGTAAATCGGATTTAAGTACGGAGAGACACGCCACATGACGTGAGCGGGGAGTATCCGAAACGGTATGATAAGGGAAAATTGGTTGGGCTTATAAAGGGTTAAATGAGGTTTTACGCTTGACCACTAGCATCAGAATAGGCAAAATTAGAATCTGCTGACCTTATTTGCTTTAGTGGTAAACGGGCTTTTTTATTTAAAGTGCGTTCTTAACTGACAGTTAGCAGGTCGTCACAGAACTGACGGTTAGTGTCAAACAAGTCAAACATTTCGTCACGGACTGACAGGTTAGACGGTATTTGAATATAGCTTAAGTTTCGCCTAACCATAGATTTTAAAATAAAAATGCCCAAACATATTTTGCGTATCACTTAGAAACCCAAAATTTCCCGAAAAAATGTTGCTGCTACTTTTCGACTCTTTAGAGATTAAAAAATATGTGTGGAAGTAACGCAATTTTTTTAATATTAAAAAGTCTTATTTTTATTTAATATAATTCAACGAATGAATCAGTCACTGAAAATTTAAATAACGTAAAGATGTAAATGAGCCTGACAAGCGTAAAAATCTACGCTTAAATTAAGCAATGAGATAATTTTTAAATTAATAACGACAAATATGGAAAGGAAAATCAACCATTTTCGAACAATACGATTCATTTCTGTTTAAATTTTACAAGTTATTCAGCTAATGCCATATTAAGAGGCAGCGCTTCAACCCCTACAACGATTTCATTGAATTTAATCCCACTTGCTTTGCATTTCAACGTTACAAAGGCAACATGCAGCAAGTACATTGAAATTGTACGCTTTGCAAGAAATTCGAGAACTCACGTGGATTTTGCATGCACTTGGTGCCTTTGAATTCTTAAGTTATTACGTTACGATCCCTAAAAGTACTTGACTAACTGCACTACCGAGCTTCTGAAATAGTATTCTATTTTAGTAGATTACTGGGGAATAGAGCGTAAAGTGGACAGATATATTATGTTTTTCAGTTTGCATTTTCAGTCGCAAATAAACAAATTTTGTTTCTTTTTTTATTTCACTGAAAACCATCTTATTATCAATCTGAAAACAGCGAAGAATTCATACAAACGACGTTGTAAAGAAAAAATCCTCTTAGTCTTTTCGATAAATTCATTGACAAGGATTATAATTGTATCTTTCCATCTCCATTTCAATGTACCTATTAGATTCTAGCTTCAAAATTTCCTGATTTATCCCTAAAACCATTCATCGTATTAGGAAATCTTATTTCCCCGCAATTTTCGTAAATGATCCGCGCTCCTGAGCTCTGAAATCTATTTTTAGAAACGCTTCGTCTTTGTTTTATTCTCATGAATGTGGATTCACGGGGCCTGCATATTTAATATCCGAAAAGGTAGATTTCATTAGGACAAAACGCTTTCATTTCGTCTCCTGTTCAAATAACTCTCTGCGATTGTATTTCATACATGATTATTCTTTTATTCAGATATCTAATAGTTGAAATTGACACTAAGTTGATAGTTGACATGACCGATGAAAAATACTTCTGACACATCGTATTCATTATTTCACTTAAAAAAAACCTACGATAGTTTTTTGTATATCTATGACATTTTATCTCCATTTACACTCTTTTACACTTCAAAGTCATTCGCCTGTACGTATTCTCTCATGTCATTATCAGACTCTTTTGTACGCAAATTTCATTCAGATTGATTGACTGATTGTATTCAACTTCAATCAAATAGTCTATTCAACAAAAACGCTCACCTTCACCAAAATCGTTCGAAAAAAGACGCCAACACAAGCATCTATTAATCTACAGGATTTAAATGGATTTTTAATTTGATATAAAACTGTAGAGTTAATTGCTATCTCGACTCTAATCCGCTTTGTTTCCATCCATTTCGAGAGCTTGACAAAGACTCCAATTAAACAGGATGAGTTTTCATTCTGTTTGGATTAATCCTATTGCATTTATGAAGCGGTTTATCTTGTCTAAAAGATGTCTTTCACAAAGATACACTATCATTATTTCATTGCTAAAGTACTGTAATAAAACAGTTTCCTATCATGATGCTCTTCATATCATCGAAGATTTTAAAATATATTTTCATGAGTTAAATAACTTATCGTACCAACAGGTGGACTAAATATTCATAAAATTAGGGAAAATTACGACTTTGTAGATAAATATAAACACACTATTAAAAATATCATATAAATACCCACATTGGAATTAATAAAGCTACAACAGATTAAAGTTTAAAATGAAATATTAAACATTTTAACTTATTTGACAACCCTGTAATTAGTTTTTGTTCACACAAGCTCAATAGTTTATAGGCGAACGTGCGTGTGTGTGTGATAAGTAATTGTGCACTATATCCTAGGTGTGTTAGTAAATGTAATTTATTGCAATTCTATTTTTTCAACTGTTACCTAATCTTTTTAGATAATTGTACATAAGTAGTTTAACTTTGTCTTTAAAAGGGGAAAACAAATACGTAATTATTAAGTGTTATGTAATTTAAGCTAATATAGATTGGTATATGTTGTATAAAAATATTGTGACGAATAATTTAAGCTAATTTAAATTTAACTTGACTATGTTTCTCACCCTTTATTAATCAAACTGAACATTTGTTTAATCAATTTTGAAAAGATTACGATTATAGCAAATAAACTTTTTTATGTAGTTCAGTGCTAATTGTAATCTTCTTTACATAATATTTTAAAATGACAGGTTATATAAGTTAAGTGGGACTTCCCCTATTCCTTCACAAAAGGGCTCTCAACCTCTTAATAGCCCTTCGCACAATGACACTCATTTTCATTTCTTTTCCTTTTTTCAATCAAGCATTTAAGTCTTATTTTCTGATTACTGAAAGATTTAAAAGTGTCCTTTTTTTATGATTCCTTTTAATGATTTGCAGTAAAAACCTTATAAAATTAGGAGCAGACTTCTCGCTTGCAAATTTGTTTTTATTCTGTTGTGTATTCATACCACTACTATTTTCAATTAATGTTTGTAATTATTGGTAGGTACCACATTTTTTTCGAACTGTACCTAAAACTTCACTTAAAATTAATTTTTATTAAATTAAATATCTATTGTTTCTTTTAATTTCGAGCATTTTCATTAATTATACGCAACCTTATTGGCATACACATTTCTAAGACTATTGAAAGGGTGTAACAACTTCATTTATTTCAATCTTAATATATTTTTCTAAGGGTAAAAATATATATTTTTCACGAAAAACTATTAAAGCAGTAATACAATGTATGATATTTACTGCTTTTTATGTATTCTGTGATAGCATAAATGTAAAAAATATATGTTAGACGTTAAATATTTTGAAGCACATTGCCAACAAACTCTGTAAAATTTATGTATAATAGTTGTTTATTAATAAATTTATCATAAAATTAAATGGTTGGCTTTAAGCATAATCTATAGATAAAATGACACGTAGACGCAATTGTAAATAATGTGAAAATCTATGCTAAGAAAACAACAGCAATAATTTATTAATGGCCATAAGTGTATAGATTTAGTGGTAAATGTAAGTCTAAACTAATCGAAATCTTGTTGCAGTAAATACCGTTTGTAGTTTCTTGTTAGTAATTTATTGTGATGATCAAAAATCAATTTAAAAAAAAAATAACTTTTTTGTTAGATTACTCAAGAAGAAATCAACGTTTACTTGCAAAGATGACGTCGTCTTAAATTGAAAATTATTCAATTGTTTATTTAAGATAGCGAAACAAATAACTTAGACCGCCACTGTTGCTAACACGAGCCGAAGATGAGGGCGGCATACACCTGACGTTATCTGACGTCTTTTACGTCACAGATCGTACAGTTTATTGATTTTTTTATGTATCCTGCTAAAGGAGTAAAATTTAGACTGTTTATATGCAGTATATCCACTGTTGATGCCGTCAATGCTTAAGATACATACGTTTTTTTATTACACTCACGGACAGTGAATTTTGGTCGTTATCTATGAACAATTATATGGAAAGTGACCCGAATTCATTGACCGTGAGTGTATTTATCTTTTAAGCAAGTATTTCCACGCAATGACTTGTTAATTGTAATTTTAAATTTTACAAACATTGGTAGTAAAATGTTTTTGTTGGAATAATGTCTTCATTAACGTCTTACTTCTTATTTTTGTGATAATTATCATATAAGTTGTACAAAAAAGTAAAAATAATAAACGGTTAAAATGTCATTGTGTTTGTTATTTTACTACCTTTTTCATGATTAGGAATTAAGATGTTTTCAAGATTTTAAATGATTATGTACAGCTATAATGATTAAAATAAAATAAGCCCTTATGATTTTACAATGTTAATCCGTCTGTATATCCTAGCTAATTAATTAGGAGCCATTTTCATTTCATGTCCTTTTGCAAACAAAATGGATCAACCTATACAATAAAATAAATTTCAACCAATTTAATTTCAATGTGGTTTGTTAGCATTAGCCATAAATATCCAAGAAATCCAAGTTCAAATCACCATATGCGCAGACATGTAAACAACCCTATTCATTAATAAATAACTTATTTCCAGTAGAATAAGGACTTAAGTTACTCTAAGCCCCATAACAAGAGACGTCTCTGTTACTGAAGATTGTAACTCGTTACTTAGTAAGTTCGCGCTTAGTCCCGAGTCAGAAGGTCTGATTAAGTTACGGTAAGTAACGCAGAGTTGGGTAAGTAACTAATTGCTTGATCGGAAAGCTGATACTGTGGACATGTACCATTGGGAGTGCAGGCTCTCGTCTATATCTATACACATATCAGAGCATGGAACTTGTAAGTACTTACTTGTTTCATGTGTCGGTCCACTAGGACGTGTGCAGAGTCAGAATGACCGTGTCACAGTGTTGAAGTGCTGCCCACGAAGGAACGTCAAGTTTGTCGATGCTCGATTATTTTTGGTTACGATACAATGATGTTTATTTGAATTGACATGGTTTAGTTGTTAATTCCTTAGCATGAGAGAAAACGAGGAATTTAGCTGGACCAGGAATTCAGGGATTGCAGTACTTCAAGAGGGGAGTGAATAGGTTCTCAAAGGGTCGGCAACGCGCACGTAATGCCCCTGGTGTTGCAAGCGTCCATAGGCTGCGGTGACTGCTTACCATCAGGCAGGCCGTACGCTTGTTTGCCACGCTACATGTATAAAAAAAAAATTGGAAACAAACAGTGGTGGTTGAACTAAGCCTTTTAGGCGAAATATGTCTAGTATCGCATCCAACCTTACTTCATTCCCTGGTTTGTTATAACTTCTGCAGTGGCGTGGCGTCAAACATGTTCTTAGTAAAGCCGAAGCAAACATGGCTTACTTTTTCTTCAAGAGTAGTAGATACTCTGGTCATATGCTTTAAAAAATAGGCAAGCTGATGGGAATCGGGTTCTGTGGACGCCATGCCACTGATAACTAGTGACATTTGCTATTATGGCCCACAAGCTGGTCGAAACATACCCTTGACTGTGAATTACTAGCTATCTGATCTCATATCCTGGCGGCCCTTCTTCTAGGTGCCAAAAGCATGAATAACGTAATGAGCAATGTGCAATCTTGCACACTCCTAATAAACTTATGCAGTTATACCGTCAAAAAGCGCAAAACAAAACAATAGGTGTAATACGCGATTTGGCTTCAAACGAAGAGAATCAACTTCATTCGCAGTACTAAGGGACTTAACCCCGTTTTCGACACTTAACTTTAAAGGCTTTAGAGGCTTTCGGCAGATGTCATTTCCGCTCTAAAAGTGACCCAGTTGAGTTTGAATCTTATTCAGTGATTCGACAAAGCTCGTAAGCGAGCACACCCTTTAACAACTCAACATTAACTCGAGACTTTCTTCTTTAACCATGAACAGTGTATTTTGCAGTTTTTGAACGCATTATAGAGAGCTTATAATATGTGTGTAGATAAAGCAGTGTATACAACTGTACATAATTAAGCCTTAAGATACTCGTGTTTTAAATGCTCTCATTGTCGGTGCAAAATTTCAACAAAACTTGCCAAGCGGAATTAAAAGAGTGCTTACAGCCATGAAATCAAGTATTAGAAATCCGTGATAAATAGTTAAATTTAACACTGATCTGCCAATAATATGGCTGCAAGTTCTCCTTTATGTCAGCTTTAAAAGTTTTGTTAAAGCTTTGCACCGATAGTTTGCACTGCTCATGGTGTATCAATTGTATAAACTACTATTCATTGCATGAAATTACCTCGGTTACTTTACAAGCGCATCACAACTCTGCAATGCATTGCTATTTAGCCGCAGAAATGAGGCTTAAAAAGGCAAACATAAGGAAAAGTAAGAAACTGTAACCTGCCCTAGGCAGTGTGGGTCATACAGATTTTATATGAGTTAAGTGTTCGCATCTTTCCTGTGGACATCACAAAATTAGGCGCTTTAAAAGTCTAATTTTCTAGCTGGATCCCTATAGGTAAATAACCCTACTTTTCTACTTCTAGGCCTACTTCATAATCGTAAAAATATAGGGATGTGTATTTGGGTCGTTAACTATCTTTATTTTGTCCCAGGAAAGACGTTTTTTCGAAATCTGTATGACGCGTGTATGACACATTTCACCGACAACTTGCTAATTCATTATCACCAACATAAGTCCCACACTGCTGGGCATAAACCTCCTCTTATTGATGAGAGAGAATAATGCTTATTGTCAGCTCTCTGATAGGCCATTAGCCGGTGGGGATTTGATGGTAGAAGTCAAATGAGTGACTTTTTTTTCGTGAGATTTCTTAATATCTCTAAAAATACTGTATGGATTTGGATACCCGGTATCATAAAGATGAGGACTACATAGTTAATTAAATGTCTTCGGTTGCAACATCTCATATAATTATGGTCAAACTTCACTTAAGGTAAGTTTGTTTAACCTTAAAGTATTCTCCACACTGGACCAGCACAGGTTAGAGACACTTGCTGCTTATACTTTGTCAAAAATGTACCAGACCGATTTATCATGAAATCGAACAACTCCTACAGATCCAAATGTAAAATGATGTACAGTGCGACTACGATATCTTTGCAGAGCGGAACATGGCAACAATTCAAAGTCACATTTTCATAAAAATATGACATTTAAACGGAGGTGTTGCCATGTTTCGCTCTGCGAAGTTATCGTTCGCACTCTAATTTGCCGCAGCCATGAATGAAAAATAGTGAACAGCACCCCAGTTGAAGGAAACAATTGGCCATTGTCTGCAAAGGGACCAATTTATTAAGCGTTATGTTGTTTGAAATATAAATTTAATGCTCCGCCCTTAATTGGCTGTTTTGTAAGGCTGGTGCGTGACGCAATTGTGAAAAAGGCTGTAATTTCCAACAAAACAAGTCTTATTTAGTAAATCTTGTTAGGTCGTAACTTTTTTTCATATTAAGTCGTCAGTCCATTTTATGGAGGTCGGCAGGTTACGAAGTTTTCTGTTTTCTAACTTAGTCGATATAATACAACCTACAACCAACGTCCTATGAACTTAGAATTCCAAGCACAACATCTCTTTGAAAAGAAATCTCTTAATTGTGTTCTATCACAGTGGGCCTTGAATATAATGGAATAAAAATTTACAATTTTCTAAAAAGCGACATCAAACAATGTAATAATTTAAATGAATTTTCAAAACAATTGAAATCGTATTTGCTCATAAGACCTTTTTACTCGATAAGCGAATTTTTCCAAAGAGTATATGGTTAATATTTAAACAATTGACTGACATTACAAATGAATCTCTGATTGTTATTCTTATTAATGATAATAAATAAATAATGTATTGTTTAAATGGGTATCTGTAAGATTTGCATGCCTTACTGTGGCGGAACATGCATACATGTAATTATATTTAATGACTGACATGTAAAAAAAAAAAACTAATTGTGTATGTTCTTGCAAAATAAATGATTTGATTTGATTTGATTTGATTTGATTTGGGCATTTCTCCAGAAATATGTCTGCGACTGATCTGTCTCCATACATTTAGTATGAAAAAGGGCCAGATGAATGATGACCGCAGGAGAAATGCCCCAGTAAGGTACATAGCGCGGCTTGTGTGTGTGTGCGCCGTGAACGAACGCACTACAAGCAAAGTTTTACGAATGCGTAAGAATGCTCCAGTACGGATCGCACCGCCTCTACCTTGGGTGGGTATCGCGCGCTCTTAACCGGCCGAAGTGTGACTAATAGGCTTGTGTCCTAAATTTTGTTTCTGATGTAAATGGATTCTACTATTTATGAGGAACAATTATATACCTATAACTACTACACTTGGATTAGTGTAACCGCCACAAATTGCAATCAAAAGTAGCCGACCGCACCGAGCGTTGAAGCCGGCCTATACAACACGGACGCACACTGTGACGTCATCTCTTGTCCTCGCTGTACTAAGTCTGTATGAAAAAAAAAATAACATTTTGCCATTTTGAACACGAAAAAAATGCGTTTAAGCACATAGTTGTCATACATTTATTTTTCCATTGTTATTTAAGCATTCCGAAATTGACTTTAATTTTTCTTTAAGACGATAAAAAAATATTGATTTTTTTTTAACTTTGTGGTCTCATAACTTTATATTCTTTATAGGTATATTTTTTGTTTATTTCTACTGTACTATGATAACTTAGTATTTTCAATCCATGTGACTATATTATGTTGTAAAATTCAGCATTAGTCAACATCCCCATTGTCTGTCCTCAAACTTTGCCTTATCCCTCTGACTTAAATGTCGCTTATCAGCTTGGCTGTTAACAGCTCAGAATCAGACTCCATAGCACAACTTATCTAATACAACTCTCAAAAGCCAACCAACACCAAAGTCACTTTGAGTACAACATATCAACTTATTGGAAGCACCTAATGACCACTTTTTGGAACAACGATAATATAAACGGCCAAAGTTATCCAGCCGTATTCAACTTGCGCTCATAACCGGGTTAGAAACTTGGGCGTAAGGGGTGTACTCATCGTCGTAGTCAGGGAGAACGTATTTGCGTGATTCTTGAAGGACCCTTGGCCACAAATATTCAGAAGATTCTGCTTCTTAAGAATGTCGTCACGAGCTTTTATTAAGTTTTACATGTCCCTGTGTCTGTGTATTTGTGTGTCTATGTGTCTGTAACAAAGACAAAAAGGAAATCATGCCGTAATTAGGAATAACCAACTCATCATTAATGGAAATATTTGGAAAGATAATCCCCAAGAAAATCTACCTGAGCAGAACCGAGATTTGAAGAATGATGAAAGCAACCATTCTGAGCAACAACCAAATGGACATCATAGCGATTCCTTTCTAAACACTACGGAGACACAGACCTACGCGAACACAGCAAAAACACCTACTTTTCGTAACTAAAGGAAACACTTTAAATATTTTATTCCAAAACATGCAAAGCATCTACAATAAACTCCCAAGTCTTGAAACCTTTTTAGAAGCTAGTCCTAATCAATACCATGCTATATGCGTATCGGAAACATGGTTAACACAAAATAAACTGGAACTAGTGCATATAGATAAATACGTCATCGCGGCATCATATAGTCGAGAGAACTACGCAGGAGGAGGCGTCTGCATACTGCTACGGGACGAATTGGAACATGTGCACCTAAAAGACATAATGGATATGTCGGTTGAATATATTATAGAAATTGCTGCCGTCGAATTATGTAAATTAGATGTTATATTAATAGTAATATATTGGAACAGTAGAGAGACCGATGTTTTCTATAAACAAATGAGATTAGCCCTAGAACTCTTGGTTAAAAAATACAACAAGAAAAAGATTATTATAGGAGGTGATTTCAATGTAAACATTTTGGAAAACGACAAACAATCATCGACTCTAATTAATTTTATGATGGAACATAACTTTACACAGCATATAAGAAAACCTACCTACCCTAACCTAACCTAACCTAACAAAAACCAGTACGACGTGCTTGGATTTAATATTTACGAATTTCACCTCTGAAAACCTTTTTTTTTTTTTTTGACCCCGGGAAATGCATAAAACTGCATACCACTACGTAACCTAAGGCCATCGGGGGTGACAGCCAGATGTTACGTATTGGTTATGTTGGGCTCTCCGCTCCTAAAGGGATTGGCCTAACCACTAAAACCCAGGGATGCTACCAACCTGTGCCTTCACGGTGATGCCGTGGGATCGCTATCAAGCCACCACGACATCACCAGCACCTCCGCCCTAGGGCGGACCCTCTCCGTAAAAGGTACACTGTAGCATGGCCAGTGTGCCTTCCCCACCTGCTTCCCTCCGGCCAACCGGGCCGTCCCCCAGGGAAGCCAGGAACCAACACCAGACACACAGGGTCCGCATGTGTATCCGGTGTCAGTCCCTCCCTCGCCGCCACGGGAGGACAAACGCCCCTGCCCCGCAGCCGTCCACGGGAGGACAAACGCCCCTACACCGCAGACACTCCCGCCTGTCCTTACGGACCGCGGTGGGCCAGTCCTCCGCCTCCCGCACCCAGCACATGAGGTAGCGGCAGCCTGCAAGGCTGAGTTCTCGGGACGCAGAGGACTAGTCCACCGCCACCACGCAGCGGCACAGGTCACCCGTCTGGTGCCTGCCCGCAGTGCCCCCCAAAAGGAGACGTCGGAGGGATGCTGCCCGTGCCCGACGCTCCGCCCTCGCGTGCCGCACCTGGAGAGTCCTCTAACAGAGGAAACCCGGTGCGGGACCCCCCAACCCCCCCTGACAGGCTCATTCGCAGCATCGGCAAGTGATCAATTAGGGGCCCCTAAGAAATCACTTGCCGTTGCTCCCGGGGTGCACCGGTCGAGACGCTTCCCTTTCCTGCGGATCAACCGGATCAAGAGGAATGAGAAGAATCCAGACACTCTGGGAGGTTTCCTGTCTAGCACCCCCACCTCTGAAAACCTGAAAACAAACGTACAAGATTTTGGATTCTCTGATCATAAAAGCACTGGCATTTGTTTGCAGATACAACCCCAAAATTACAATACGTCATGGAAAATGAACAAAAGACTGTACAATAACGAAAATATAAATGCATTTAAATTAGAATTAAAAAAAATAGACTGGGAAAAAATAATACTAAAAAACCAAAACATTAACTATAATTACAATATGTTTAACAACACTTTGAAAACCATTTTAAAGCGATGTATACCAATAAAAAAAATTAAATTATCAACTAAAACACGAAAAGGGTGGCTAACTAAGGGTATCAAAATATCTTGTTAAAACAAAAGATTATATAGAATCCTAGTTACGTACACAAAAAATCCCATACTTAGAAAACATTATAAACAATACGAAAAAATATTAAAACGGTCAATTGTAAATTCTAAGAAAAACCAGTACATAAAAGAAATAAAACAATCTGAAAACGTAACAAAGTCCATGTGGCGAATTATTAGGGAGCGTACAAACAAAAATGAAATAAAATCAAAACAAAATATCGAGTTGGCGATCCATAACAAGCTAACGTCTGACCCTAAGCAGGTTGCAAATGCGCTCAACTGTTTTTTTGCATCAGTGGGAAAGGTTGGCGGGGGCGCGGGGCCGGAGGGGCTGCCGCAACCGCTGCCGCGCGGCCGGCCCGTGCTCCAGCCCACCACCAACTCCATGTACCTCCGACCGGTCGAGCAGCGAGAAGTTAACGCTATCATAAAATCATTAAAAAACAAACGTAGTCACGGAATAGACGAGATACCGCCTATATTGATAAAAAAGTGTGTAGAAGAGCTCACAGTACCTTACCAAATGCTTATTAATCAATCTTTTGCAGACGGAATATTCCCAGACTTATTAAAAACGTCTATAATTAGACCGATCTACAAAAAAAAGGGAGACAAAACTGACCCTGGTAATTATCGCCCCATATCACTCCTCCCGACATCGTCAAAGATATTCGAAATAGCTATGTGTAAACGACTTTATTCCTTTTGCGAAAAATACTCAATTTTTGACGAAAGTCAAAATGGATTTCGTAAAAATCGCTCCACCGTTTTAGCGACGTACAAGTACATGCAACAAGTTTTAGATATATTAAATAACAAAACATATGCAATCGGTATTTTATTAGACATGTCCAAAGCGTACGACAAGGTCCAATTTAAAATCCTTCTAGATAAACTATACGGGATAGGTGTGCGGGGTACAACCCATAAATGGTTTACGTCTTATCTAGAAAATCGCAAACAATACGTGGAACTACAAAATATCGAATACGAAACCGGGACTATAAATTATGTTCGATCGGAAGTGCAACATGTACAGAATTCTATCCCTCAAGGAAGCGTCACTGGATGTTTATTATTCCTAATATATATTAACGACCTTCCAAAAATTATCAATGAAATGTGCGTACTATATGCTGATGACATATCCGTGTTAACAGCATGTTCAGACAGCCAAACTCTTCACCAAAATCTCAACAATGTATTAACAGAAATAACTGATTGGATGAACGACCATAACTTAGAAATAAACTTTAAAAAAACCAAGTTAATGCAATTCAGACCTTACCAAAAAGCACCTTTACAAATAGATTTTTCCTTCAATGGCATAAAATTAGAATGCGTAGACACATTTACACTCCTTGGCGTGGACATAGATTCCAATATAAACTGGAAAGCTAATATAAAAAAGATTGCATCGAAAGTCTCAAAGTTTACTTACGCGCTTAGAGAATTAAAACGATCGACTGACCTTAAATCTGCCCTCTCTGCATATTATGCGTACTGTTATTCCCGGTTAAAATACGGTTTAATTCTCTGGGGAAACAGCACGGACGTGAATGAACTGTTTATTCTCCAAAAAAAATGTGTCCGAATACTAGCAAACATTAGATGCCCCGATAGTTGCATACCCCACTTCAAAAAGCTTGAAATCCTAACGTTAACTTCAATTTATATTTTTGAAATTTGTAAATTCGTTCGAAAATACCCCACTTAATTCAGTAAAGTAGGAGAAATACATAGGCGTTATGAATCCAGATATAAAAACAACCTGATACGAACAATAAATTCAAAATTAAAACTACACAGTACAAGTCCACACGTGATGGCGATAAAAGTATATAATAAAATCAGCGATGACCTAAAAAATATAGAATCAGAAAAGCTATTCAACAAATCTGTAAAAGAATTCTTGGTAAAAAAATGTTATTACACCCTGCAAGACTTCTTCGACGATAAAGAGTAAAGATAAATATTTTATTCTTTAGGTACCTAACTTTGATCAACTCGGTTAGTTTATATACTTAGATCCGTCCGTCTTTAAAAGAAAGCTTCGGTCTAATACTGACGTGGTACAACCGCAATCATATTTTGTGAAAACATAATACGATTAAGCAATTCAAGGGATGTTTACAAAAACAACATAAGTGACTAGACTGGTTGATACTTATAGAGAAACATTTTTACATGACAGTAGGTGTCAACCAGTTTAGTCAGTTATGTTGTTTTTGTAAACATCCCTTCAATTAATATATCTCATCTTTGGTATTGTATTATATAATAATGTATTGTTATAGAATTTAAAGTTAGTTAGGCTTAAATATGTATTTAATTAATAATATAATATATCATTAATTAAAAAATGTATAAATTACATGTTGCAGTGCCCTACAGGGTTTCATAGCTGAGCTGTTAGAAATGTAAGACCTATGTAAACCTATGAAAGCAATAAACGAACTGATAACTGATAACTGATAACCAAATCTTGCAAGTTAAAGATCCACTTCCCGGTTTCCGATTGAGCAAGACGAGAAAACTGACTGATGGCCGTTGGGGTGGTAAGGTTCTCGAGTGGTGACCACGTACCGGAAGACGAAGTGTTGGCAGGCCTTCCACAAGGTGGACCGACAATCTGGTGGATAATAGCAGTGAGTGGACGTCTTTTGGCTGAAGATGATGATGATGATGAAGACTAGAAATTTGGCAAGGGTATGTAAGTCACATGACAATGCAATATTATTATGACATGGAGCTGATCTGATGATGGAGCCGGATGGTAGCCATAGGATCATCTAAATTACATAAGAATTCACCGTGTTTGGGCTCATTTCATTAGTATTGATTGACGGACTGTTTGCGATTATACAAAAAAGTACAGTCGGCACTTTAATTATTTATAAAGCTTATAGTGTGATCTCTAGAATACTCTGTCTAGAATTTCTCATCATCTATTTGTGCTTTCTATGTCATGTATGTTTGTGGATGAATAAAGTTTTTATCTATCTTTCATAATCAACATAGAAGATGTGTATATAGCCTTACAAGGCATGATTTCGCCTTGAGCGAGAAACAATCTTAAGTTTTATGGTCGCTGACACAGCTATCGGCCGAAATTGCCTCCTCATGCTCTCACGTCTACTGAGATTTATGCGAATAACATGCCAGAAAATGCTATTTTCACGGTAATTTTAAATCAGGTTTGCTCAAAATCTCCGTCTCCACTTGAGGAGAAAATTAATTCAAAATCAATGTGATTATGAAGCAAATCCTTCGTTAGTCATCAATTGTAATAATAGTACATTACTGCAGAGGCCGGGAAGTGAAGGGTTGCCGGTCGAGTACATATAGCTGGCCGAGCGAAGCGAGGCCAGATAGTTACGAGGCCGGCAACCCCATTTCCCGCCGAGGTATGTATAGTGCTTTTCTCAAATATGCAATGAAATAAATAAACTTACTAATATCCTTACCCTAAATATTATTTTATAACAGAAACTGAAAGAAACTTTCTATCAGAAAGTGACGTTAGTGACATAGATAATCAAATATCAAGTCACGTTCGGAAACCATATACAAAAGCTGTTTCAGTTGACATTTTTACCGCGAATATTTAGATGAAATATTTTAAATGTGTATTCTTGCGGTTTAGTTTGCAATTTACAATAATTGGAAATTGTTTATAATGTGTTATTTGTTATGTTCATGTCAATTTTACATAAATAAAACTCCAAAATATAGCAAAAATCGTTTTTTGTTTTTTTAATGGCTGAATGCCGTGATGTTGTGGCCCAAATAAATGTGGAATGGAAATTAAAAAAAAATACATTGCCGGCCTAGGCCGGCAATGTAGGTAAGTATGAAATTCCATTCCGCACCGGAAACGAGGTACTTTGCGGCCTATTTTTAGGCACGTAATGTCAACATTTCATGCCATGTTTGAGAATAGTACATTGTGCACCGAGGGTAGTAAGAAGGGGATTACTAACGAGAGTCTATTAGAAGCCCGACGCCGTAGGCGGAGGGCTTTTAATGACTCGAGTTTGTAATCTTCTTACTGCCCGTGTTACACACAATATTTTTCATCACATTTGCGAGGAAAAAAAAAATAAAACAAAAATGAAATAAACTAAACGCACCCGCTAAGAGACAACTTCAACTGTCAACTTTTTCAATATAGTCTTCCACAGATAATGCTAAGAACTGCGTTTAGTTTTTAAACTTGACAGGCAATGTCGCCAGATTGTACCGATTTTCAAAATAAAATTTTAAACTAAATTAATTTAATTGCATTAAAATAATCGCAAAAACTACGGAAATAATAGTAAAATATACCATATAAGTTTTATTTTACACTAAAATTGGTTTTGTAGCCAAGTTTTGAAGAAGTGAAATAGCCTTGGCTGATTCGAAACCTCCTTAGTCTGAAATGACGTACGACTTTTAAAACTAAACTCATAACTCCCGAGGGAGTTATAGATTTTCATACAGTTTTTCCTCCCGTGGGAGTTATAGATATTTGTAACCCACGGGGGGTAAATCGGCTCGAGTTGGTCTATAAGCGCGCGTGTTATAACACCCTTTACGAGCAAGTGTGATGAAAAAATATTTTTTTCTACTCCTGTACTTTTATCTGTCTTTTACTTGGTCATGAACACTAATATAAGAACATACATAATATGAGTTCAGAATAGTCTATACTCTATTCTCCATAACAGCAACAGCACTTGTGTCAGTATAGTCGCAAAAGGATACTGCTAGCAGCCACAGACATCTAAATCTAGGTTAAACTTAGGTCAAGGATTACGCAATCAATACTAACTTTACAATAAAAACGCACAACTACCAACTTAACAAACAAATAAATTCATGTGGTTATTATGAAAAATAAAACTTTCCGAACTAAATTCTTTGATGCCAACATAAGAAAAAACGTATTTTTAATATCGTCACTGCGTGTCACTGGCGTAGTTTACGTCACTTAAAAACAAAGTTTACCATAGACACATACTTATTATATTGTCAGTAATTTGTCATTTTTATGTTTGCCGCTCGATTGCTGTTCTTTGCCTTGTTTGCGTGCCATGTTTAATGTCGTATTTTATTTAAAACCTAGTCGTAGAAAAAGTATTGTATGCAACGTTGTATAATTCAGTCAAAAACGCTCATGGCGTCTTTATTTGCGATACTCGCCGCGGCGGCGGCTCGTATCGCAACCCACGCCATTCGCATTTTTTGACCCTACTTATACATCTGTTGCATAAAATACTATTAGCAGATGGGCATATTTTTTCAAAACGCTACCAAACGCTTGATGTTTTAAATTTGATAAATGTTATGTGATTCTTAATCAGAATCACGAATACTATCTATCGACTCTGGTAGAAGAAACAAAGGATCCAAAAACTTTCATTCAAATTTTGATTTTCCCGTCCGTTACCGCCTTACAAGTGTGAATGGAAAAGTAACGGAAAGGGAATACAACATTTTTCAACACATTTTTTTCTCCTATCAAAGTTACGTTTACGTTACGTAAAAATCAAACAAACTAATCGCACCCACTAAAAGATAACTTATCTTCAATTGTCAACATTTTCAATGTAGTCTGCCACAGATAACTGACCATGATATGAAATGAAATGAAATAATTTATTTCTGTAAGTAGGCCTCAAGGGCTCTTTCACATGTCTGATTCTTTCTTTTGGCGCTTCGGCACATGACATTCTGGTGAGAAGCGCCGGAAGAAACTCACCAGTTTCTCTTTTAAAATAAACATTGAGCATTACAATAATTGTGAAAATGCAATTTCAATAAGTAATACAATTAATCAAACAAGTGCTTAACTAATAGGTATACATTTCAATAAACATAAAACTATTTTTTTTAGAGATGTAAAGGGTCTCTAGGGGTCAAAACAAGATAAATTAAAATAGACCATGTGGCCCCAACATGATAAAGTGCAAGATTTGGATTGGCTGAACCGTCGTTGTCGTTGCGCACGTTCCCTATAAGTACTCGTTAGAATCTCTTGGTGTATAAATTCTGTAATTCAGTGTTTTTTAAAGTGTGGGTTGCGACCCCCTGGGGGGTCGCAGAGCCTCTAGAAGGGGGTCACGATGATCGAGAAGGGGGTCACGATGATCGAGAATCCTCAGGTAAAAAGGAAAACAAAACAAAAAAGCTCAACAGTGTAACGGAATAAAATTCAGGTTAGAAATCGTGGAGGATAGGGGGTCGCGAATTATTTTCGCATACAAAGGGGTGCCATAACATAGTTTGAAAAGCACTGTTGTAATCATCGGGTATCGAACACTTGAGTTTAATTAATAGTCGCTAGAGTTCTCGATAGTTGTCTAGTTTGCAAATTAATTCTAGACTATGCTAGGTTTGGTTGAGCTTCTTGTGATATAGAACGTGGAACATGGCAATGCAAATAGAAAATAAGAAAATAAGGGTGAGTTAGAAATATCTTAAGTAAACGATTGTCGAAGTCCTCACGGTTTGATAATTTTAAGTAACAAACTTTGAAAAATAATTCCACTACTATTTTGTGACGTGCCATTTTGGTAAGACATAAAAAAAATCTTTTTATTCAACCGTCAACCAGTTTTTGTAAATATACATTATACACCAGTCTTAAAATGATATAGAAATATCATACGGTATCACACTAATGTAACGATAAATTAGTACTAAAATGACGTCTGAGGAAGCAGGCGAGAGCTTTAAAAAAAAAACTTTTTTATTTTTTAGAGAAAAACTCAATGTCAATACATTGAGTTTTTCTTATTCATCGTTTGTACCTACTTCCGTACCTAGTACACAAAAAATGATACCCCAATTTTTTACATACAAAAAGATTTCCAGTACGTCACGTTCATACACAACACAATTAATTCATACAAAAAATATTTTTACTAAAAAAAAACCCAACCGCGGTGCACTTTAAAAGTGCATAAAATCCGCCATTTTGTTTATTTTAACAAACTTCATACCCAGTGACACTCGCGCCATCAAGACGAATCCAATGATGTATCATTTATTAAAATCGGTTGTGCCGTTGATATGAGCGGACACAGGAACGGACATACATACATACAGGTACCCTCCTTTGGGCTTCGCCGCAGTCGGGTAAAAACGTGACGATCTGAAATGGAAACTTTGGAACACAATTTTTCGAATTCAACGCTCGGATCCTAGTTTGAAATTTGTTTGATAAAATCTGGGTTTAAAATAGTCAGCCAGATACCTGGTGTTCTATCACCGCAGCGCGCGTCGTTAGAGGATAGACCACACTGTTAGATTCTCCAGTTAATAGACAAACTTAGTCAGGAACTGACATAGCAATGTACAGATGCTGCGTTTTAGACGCCTCGGCTGCATGCTTGGTAATTCCAAGTAAATATTACAAGCTACCACAGACTAAACGTTTCTGGTGAAGCGAAAAATAAAATGGAAATAGTACACTTATAAGATTACACCAGGTCAAAGTATAAAGACAACCAAGTAGTACGACTTCGGTCGTTTAGGAGCGCGCGACACGTATTTACACAGACGCACGACGCGCGTCTGTGTGAGTGAACGCCATACTTTGGCATGCTCGCGCATGCTCAAATCCTTGCCTGTGGTGCGTCCGTACACGGCGCGCACACATGCGCGCTCCCGATGTACTTTTTGTAGGAAGAAAAACTACCGGATACCGTGACCAGGTGGAACGGAATGAAGAACTTTCCTGCAAATGTGGCATTGATTAGCCTAAGTACATTATTTCCTCCAAATAAACTATGTTAATATCTACCACCGCTTTAGCCTACCAAGTCAGGCAAAACCTAAAAATATTGCAATTTCGATACGAACTGCATAAGTTTCCAATCCTATACAAATACATGCGATTACTAAGTTACTTTTGTAGTTCAAATGGTAAACAGAATGGATTGGAATGTAGTAAATAAAGGAAGACCACTTACAAAAAGAAGTGAGATCCCATCAAAATCTTAACAGGTAAAAATGTGCAAGTCTCGCAACGCAGTTCATCTACAACAAAAAAGTTTTGAGAATGTTAAACCAAATCAGGACCGGGGGGGGGGGGGGTCTTGCCTATTATTTTATATATTTGTTGTAGAAGAACTGCGCTGCGAGACTTGTGCCTTTTTACATGTTATGTTTTTGATGGAATCACTTTTTACAGATGTGAGAGGCCAATGATAATGAAGATGTAACAACTAACGATCCTTGTATCTAACGACCCTATTTTGTTCCAGTTTTGTAGCTTCAAGGTTTAAATGTAAATTCGTATAATTTATTCTACAGGAACCTTTGGGTCGTTTCTTAAACCGCCGGGCCATTTGAGCCGACCGCAAAACCTAAATAATAAGGCGTAAAAATGTATTCGCAGCGAAAAAAAATATTAAGATGATATATTATTGTCCATTGTCCACGCTCTTTTGTATAAAACTCTCATTTCCAAGATAAATGTCATTTCATTAATATAATACCCTTTGTTTTGGGGTGCGTTAGAAATGTGAAAGGGAAACTAAGACATTTCGAATTACGTTGGGTTTTATTAAATTCAGTGTATCTTATTTTTAGCGAGGTGATAAGTTAGTACCGTCGTTCGGGTAACCACCAACCACACCGGACGGAACGCACCGCATCCGACCGTCTCGCTCCAAATCACAGAATCACTCCTCAAATACCAAATACGGTATTTTTCAAAAACCGCGAAATAGCCCAATATTTTGAATAATTTTTATGCTTTTTATGTAGGCCTCAATCATGTATTTAAGCAATGATTTCGTGTTATTAGATTGTCCGATAAAAAAATTAAATAATAAACCAAAGAACGAAAAGAACTGAAAAAATACCGGTAAGTATTTTTGTATGGAGAAAATACCGGTACCCGAGCCCTGCCAGCAACCTCCAGCCTCCACCTTGAACCGAAGCCTTGCAGGCATAAAACTTTCCAAAAGCAATTATACCCGACAAAGTCTTTATTCACGAATATTCGAAAATAAATCTAATACTGTACCAATTCTAGAACGTTCGCGAAGTCGCAAAGACCTATCGTCGACATAAATTATTGGGGAACGTGACTGTAGGGGCCTCATTTGTGCCAGTGTATACGAATTCGTTACTGTATAAAAGGCTCATGTACTATGGAAAGGGATGTGAACTTAATCTCTTTTAGAATAGATAGGTTTGGGATACGCGCTGACGATCGTGGAGATAGCATATGGGAAATTTGGAATACGGTTTGGAGATACATTATTAGGCTATACGACAATAGTACATTACGCAACTAGGGTGATAATACAAAGAAAGGCCGAGATCGCAGAAGTTTGCGGCCCGAGCTGCAAGCGAGGGACGTAAATGTGCGATCGAGTGCTTTCTTTATTACCTCCCGTGTTGTGTATATCATTTTATGTCCACACTTGGCCTGAAAGCGGCTTTTTCGTACGCGCAGCGTGCGGAAAAAGCCACTTTATGGCCAGGTGTGGCATAATAGTACATTACACAACTAGGGTGGTAATACAAAGAAAGGCCGAGATCGCAGAAGTTTGCGGACCGAGCGGCAAGCGAGGGGCGTAAATATGCGATCGAGGGCTTTCTTTATTACCTCCCGTGTTGTGTACTTAATTTTATGTCTACACTTGGCCAGAAAGCGGCTTTTTCCGTACGCGCAGCGTGCGGAAAAAGCCACTTTATAGCCATGTGTGGCATAAATGAAACTTACATGCGGCACAGATTCCTTTCTCAAAGTTACTAAATTCCAGAAATACAATGTTTTCTAAACCAAATCGTACGTATTTATAGTTCGTACCGCATAACAATAGACTCTAGAAGGACACATAAGCAGGGATTCCAAAAAAAATCTGTAAAGTTGTAATACTTATAATAATATTGATTTAATGTAAAATTGTAAGACAGTTTGTAAACCATAAAATAAACATTAATTTCTTCTTCACAATGGCCGAGTGGCAACGCACTCGTGTTGCATTGAACGTTACTTTACTTTTGACATGTAAGATTAGGAAGCTAAATGTCGGTATAGTAATATTATAACTAACAGTGGCGTGGCGTAAATGATATCCTTGGGCCAGCCGGTGCAGATTTGGCGTACATTTTCCTTAAGAGCTGTAGAATAAGGTTCTCAATTGCCTGATATTAGGCAAGCCGGTAGGAATCGAGTTCTATGGACGCCACGCTACTGGAAGCTAATAAGTTGTATTAGGGTAGTAGCTTAGCGTTTCGTAAGGGACAAAAAGTAGATGTACAGTTACTGAAAGAATAAACTCAAACAGTACTCACCTTGTTCCGTAACGTCAGCCATTACACAAAACTGTTCCAATTTGTTCCACAATAATACGGAACACCTGTTCCACTCGCGACCGGGGCCATTCAGGGCCCCATTAAAGGTTGTTTATCGAGTTCCCTCATGCCTGGCCCTTTTTTGAATACCTTTTATGATGCTATAAAATGAAAGCCGAAGGTTCTTACACTTGCAACGAATCAACCGCTTTCTTATTTCAATATGCCATTTTCCTTACCTACCAGCGGCGTGGCGTCCATAGAACCCGTTTCCCACCGGCTTGTCTATTTTCAAGCATTTGACCGGAGTATCTACTACTCTCGAAAAAAAGTAATCCAAATCTGCTCCGGCTTTACTAAGAATATATTTGACGCCACGCCACTCTTACCTACTAATCTTAATCCACTTTCTGTTCGAAATAATATAAGTAAAATTATATTTACAGGAACTTTAGATTCGGATACTTTACACTTTAATTTGGAAATACTACAATATTTTTACAATGTATCACGGGACACTGGTGTCCCGGACCTTTGGGAGGCATACGCGGAGCCGAAACCAACGCGTAAAGCCCCTTTCGACACGTTAATGAAAAGTAGTGGGTACACTGAGCGCATTCTGTCCCCGTGTCTTGGGACGTACGCAGAGACAGCACGCCAAATGCAAGGACTATTGTTGATTGATGGAATCTAACTCTACTGGGCTATGGTCGTGAAAATATGGATTAAGTACTGGGCTATGGATAGAGACATGCATGACGGGGCCTGTCAGGAAAAATGTCTCATTGTTTTCTTCGCACTGACAGACCGTGACTTGCCCTACGCTGATGGGCATTGGGCACCCGTGTAATAGCGACATATGAAATGGCCTAGGGGCAACATCGGTGCAGAGGGCTAAAGGCTGGAGTGGCGTCAGTGGGCTTTAAACCGAAGCCAACTAACCATCTTACGTAGCCACATCCCTCGAGCATTAAGCTCCCGCGATTCTACTCTGGACGGTCGGTTAAGGCAAACCAGCGGCGGAGGTCTTTTCACTCTTACCCTGTACGGTGTCTTTACGGTGATAGCGTAGTAACGTGTTAACGTGAATAATGTTGGCAAAGCCGTGGTTAAATGCTAGTCAAGTATGTACCAGAGGCGTGGCGTCCAAACAACTCGATACCTACCGGCTTGCCTAATATCAGGCTTTTGACCACCTTATTCTAGAGCTCTTAAGGAAAATGTACGCCAAATCTGCACCGGCTTGCCCTAGGATATCTTTTACGCCACGCCACTGGTATACATACTAACAACTAGATGTTTATATTCAGACCCAAGTAGAAAGTATTCCGTTTTTTGGTTTTACTTTGGTCTTGTATATTTGTCGGAAGGAAGGGATGTGGAGGATGAATAATTAGTACTCAGTAAAGTACATTAGAGAGTTACACGCGTAGTAGTTAATTAAAATGTCAGGTCTAGAATAGAATCCTTTATTTGTACTTGTACAAACGAAGCCACTGTTAACTGACCACTCATGGACATATTTACACGTTTTAATAAAATTGACATTCGTTTACTAATGTACAGTTAACAGTATGTTCGATTGTACAAGTACACGGCACGGGGATTATGAGGACAAGCAAAATCTTACGAGCTATAAGAATTTTCGAATTTTAAATTTCCAGTTTGTTTCATTAGTATATTGTTGTAGAGGCCGGAAAACAAGCCTCCTTCTTGTGAAGTTGCCATATGTTTTTTTTAATAAAACCTTTTTTTGACCCCTGCAGACTCAGCGTAGTCGCACTTTACCTTATTGAAACATAGCGCACCGCATTTTCCTCAGCTGTTCCGCTTTTCTGTTAGAAATGTTTTCCTTTAACATTAAACGTCGTGAGTGGCATATGAAAGCGTTTTTAAATTGCACAGGGAAATATGAGTGCGGAACGTTTACTACCTCTTCGTATTACAGCCTCGTTTTGTACAGAAAAGTCGACATCATAAGCATTTCCGTTGTTCTGTGAGTTGCGGATTTGACATCGTTAAAGTAAAGAGCTATCATGAAAACGATGGGAAAGTATAACCATCAAAAACATCTAAAAATATGCATGTCACGCAACGCAGTTCTTCTACAACAAAAAAGTTTTCAGATGTAATGTTAAACCAAGTTAGTACTGGGTGGGGTGGGGGTGGGGGGTGTCCAAAGAACTCGATTTCCACCGACTTGCCTGTTATTTTTGAGAACTATAAAATGTGTTCAGTCAGTCAGTCAGTGACAAAGCTAAGAAACTTTGACGTGCAATAAGTTCTTAAACTACAAGTTCAAATTGCATGTTATTGAATATATATTTAAGTTATATATTCCTGAAAATTCTGGGCTTCTAGCTTAAGCCAGTACAAAATTACGGGAGGCTGAAAATGGCCTGAATGGCTTCGAGCAAGGATGGTACGGCCGTGCCTTTGTTTTGCGCGACTTGGCGAGGGCACTGCCGTGCCCCCAAATAAACCATCTAAGTATTATATTTATCTCACCATCATTTCAACCTTGATACGTCAACTGCCGAACATAGGTCTCTAGGGAATGCAAACCGGTATACCGATTTACCGGTAAACCAAAAACAAAGTAATAATAAAAATGGGTCCCAATACAATAAATAAATGTGTTTTTGGCGTTTTTTTGCACGACGGTGGTACGGAACGGAACCCGTGAATCCGACTCGCACTTGGCCGGTTTTCTGTCGGTCGTCGTAGAACTGACGACCACTGGCGCAGACGAGCTCTACAGTGGAGGCCGCGAATCGGAAAACAAAGAGGGCACTTTCATATTTTGGTCATTTCAAACGATAAATCGACAGATGTCTTTAGGTCACGCATTACAGTTAGTGTTTGTAATTTCGTTTTTGCAATAAAAGTGATTTTGACTTTTTTGATTTGTGCCGCTTTTGAATTTAATCAACGATCATTGCATCTCGCCACAATATCAGACCTAAATCGCCCGGGATTTCCTGTCACGTGGATAGCATAACGGTGAGCACTCCCCACGGTGACAGGGACGAGCTAACAAATGACCCGCAGAACCCTGTCAAATAAAAACCCCGGTCACGCTCCGGATTAATACGTTTGCTGAAGTATACACTACGTGGTTCCATAATGTCCAATGTATTTTCGGAGTTTTCTTTTGGCCAAAAATTGCTAGGAGTAATTAAACACCTTTAGTGCGTATTATTTAATTATAATATGATAGGTACGAAGATGCCCTTTGGGATATAAAGTATCCTATGTTTCAATCCAGGACTGGGTCTACTTTCATGCAAAATGTCAGCTGAATCCATTTAATTGTTACCCCGTTATTGAGTAACAAACATTCTAACATCTTCACAAAGTTTCGCATTAGGTATAATATTAGTAGGATAGGTATTATTTATATTTAGGTAAAACAGAAATATTATACCGTCTGGTACCTAACTACGGACCCATTTCAAAGTCTCAACATTCGATATTTTCAGCGAAGTAACGCTTTCAGAGCAACTATCCGATATTATGCTTAAGTGAAACACAATCTCGCACCCCTACAAACCCTGGAGCGACTAAGTTTTCTCTATTGCACGGCACTGCTATAGCTTAAAGAAAACAGCGAGAATACTACGCTACTACTACTGCTTACTACTGCTTACTATTACGCTAGGTTTAAACGAGCTTAGTATTTGTCATTAGTGTTAATGATTAGAGACTTATCTAAAGAGCCATAAGTGACAGAACCCGTTTACACATTGTTGTAAGTAAATAAATGGTATCTACCTATTAGTAAAAGATCTCGTCATGGATTACCGCCGACGATTTGTTGTGAGAAATATTTTAGGCATTATTCTAATATAATTTTATCGACAATGATAGATGACAATGAATATTTGGCACATAAACAGTATCAATTCCACCGCCTGAACAAATAAAGTTTTGTATTTTTTTTCTTTTCCTGGCTGCCTGATGGTAAGCAGTCACCATAGCCTATGACTGACTGACACTACTCGATAAATCACAAGTATTAGTAGATTTTTAGTTGGGAGGAGGGAGTTGATAGGCACTTGTCGCTTTGTAAACAGGAAAGCCCTTCGAAGCCCTTGTTCCAAAGGATTCGCGGTCGTGCTCGGTAAACACTGTCCAACGGGTTTTATACAAAAATATATATAAGTAGTATATTTTAAAACTGATAGATCTTCGTATAATACGTCTGCACCCGTGTAGCAAAACACGTTACACGGCAGACAATACGTATTGTTCCTGCAGACTGGGGCTTAATAACTGTCTGGATTAGTTCTGTTAACTTACATACCTACCTTAATGTATTACATGTATACATGATGTACACATTGTACAAGTCAACCAATTAACGATGATAATGTAGCTGATAGTTGACTACAATAGGGTGGATTTTCGTCCGCGACATTTGTATGCCAAACTAAATGTATGGCATACAAATTTGTATGGCGAAAATATACCCAATACATGACGAGAGTAATTATGTAATGGTTTCTGACACCTTGTGGATGCTACGAGCAGCGTTTCTACTGATCTTTATGAAAAATGAAATCTGCAGACAATTGTACCGCGGAGGTAATTTATGATTTATGAGGCTTAGGGTGTTTCATATTTGTATGAAAAAAAGAGTTTATTTTGCCAGAATTTGCTTTGGGTTTCTCTTATTCAATAACTGTATATCTAACATTTCAAGGTGATAGGAACATATTTAAAGGTTGCACATAATGATCAGTAAGAGAGTAGGTAAATGTACTGAAACGCATATTTTATAAATTTCAAAATAGTTGAATTTTGATATTCCGTACCTTATTTAACTAATCACATTCAGAATATAACAACATTACTTAGTAATTTGTGTGTTCTAATTATCAAAAGCAACTACTAAATGCTAAAACCTGGAACCTCATCTGTGGTTCGCTTCGCTTGTATAACGTGTTTCCTGTGATGCTTGACGACTCGTAAGAATTGTTTGTGTTATTTTACTGTGATAGAATCGTTACATTATTACCCGACTGCGGCGAAGCCCAAAGAAGGGTTATGTGTTTGACCTGTATGTATGTCCGTTCCTGTGCCCGCTCGTAACTACTCAACGGCACATCCGATTTTGATAAATGATACATCATTAGATTCGTCTTGATGGTGCGAGTGTCACTGGGTATGAAGTTCGTTAAAATAAACAAAATGGCGGATTTTATGCAGTTTCAAAGTGCACCGCGGTCGGGTTTTTTTTAGTAAAAATGTGTTTTTATCAAGCGATGCCACATTTCACAGTACCATTTACTATCTTAGGAGTATCGAAAAATCGTTGCCTGAGTTAAAAGTGTGCAACCTCTAAATTATACATCGATTTTGAAATATGAAATATGAGGCATTTACATGACACTCAGTAATCGAATGAAAATAAAAAGTTTGGAAAAATTACACCCTAATGAGGCTGAGAAATTTAACCCATTTTAACCAGATTTGATGCAGTAAAAGTCGATTTTTACGCCTCTTTGTTTATATGAAGAACTAAATATCGTTATAAAAAACAAACAAAATACTTTATCTATAATGAATAATTTATAATTTGCGCAAACTTAATTTCATTTAATGTAATGTGAATAAGTTTAAATTTAATTCTAATAATGTACCTAAATGTTACATGTGGACCTATGTCGTCTGAAAATAAATAATAATCCTAATTATTATTATTATACCTAGTTATTCATTATTTCTGTATGTAAGTTGTGGTCTCAAAATTTGCTAACTATTTTTCGACTACTTCTGGTATCCTATTGAGCTAAAATTTGGGATAATTCTGTAAGTTTGGTGACAATGGACGATTATGGTACCATTAAGCTGACCTGATGATGAAGCCGGAGGGTGGCCTAAGGATCATCTAAATTACATTTAATAAATTCACTGTGCTTGGGCTAAAAGTACAGTCGGCAATATTTTTTTTTACAGAAACTTAAGGATTTACATTAAGGCGATGACCGAGTCTACGCAAGCGAAGACGCGGGCAAAAACTAGCTCCTGATAAAACTTCTTTACATTTATAAGCAAAGACCAATCACAGCACTCTTCATCCGCGCAATCATTTTACATGTGCACTTTATAAATCCCCATTCAATCCCTTACGCTGTTCCACTTTACTGTGCACATCAAATTGAACTCTATTCCAATACTCATAGAGTCCACAACCTTTTGCAAGGCGTGGTTCGGATGACTGAAGCCAGTATCTGTGGCAAAAGGGAGTATGTTGTAAGAATTGTGGGCGCTTATGACGTTTTGTGATTGGAGAGCGAAGTAGTCAAGCGTAAATAGAACTATTCCAGGCGATTTAGTGCGAGCGAGTGCTTCATGGTGTGTTATTGGATTTTCTCTCGTTCTGTGTATCTATGCAGTGGAAGTTCGTTTTAAGTTACGACACAAAATAAGTAGGTAACAGCACCTACTACGCATAGAAATTTCTGACGTTCGTGTCCGACCACCGGACGGAACGCACCGCATCCGACGGTCTCTATCGCATAAATCGTGTTCTTTCTGGTCGCTGGCTAAGCCCCTCCCGAGGGCAAAATTTGGTACATTTTTTCTCGTGCTACGATAATCGTATGGTCGAGACGAGAATCTCGCACCGTTTAAAGGTGGTTTTCCACCGGCAGGGCGAGACGAGACGAGGATTGAATTGAATTTGTATGAAGTTTTCAATCCTCCTCGCGCATCGCCGCTCGCGCATCGCGTGACTTGATACAAATTTTAATTCAATCCTCGTCTCGTCTCGTCTCGCCCTGCCGGTGGAAAACCACCTTAAATGGGCCTTAATAGTAGCCCGCGAATCCGGTGCGTTCAGTCCGGTGATCATCCGATGCGTTCAGTCCGGTGACCATCAGGAACGTCAGATTTGCCAGAAAGAGACACTTCCCTACGTATAACTAACCGTAGTAGGTGTCCGAGCACTTGCCTGCTAGTACATTGCTTGATAGATTGTTGCTTGGTTTGAACAGGAAACACGGTTTTTTAGTGTAAACTTGATTTATTGATATATGTGTGCACACTTATCGACTACGAACTTGAAACTGAACTTATTACCTAAGTTATATAAAATAATGATGATGAGGCTATGACGCGTGTGCGATGTACTCGTACAGTAGGTGTTACTTATTTTGTGACGCAGGCCTGTTTTCCGCAACTCGATGACGTATATGCGTCTATTTAGCGTGATTTTGATGCTGACTGTACGATTAGTACTTAAGTACTTACTGTATAAACATTTATTTTATATCAGCAAGAACTTCACTTAATTGTATTTACCTACCTCAACGAAGAATAATAACTACCAATTGGGTAGGTAACATTTTTCAAAGATGTGTAGTTTCCATATTTTTCCTATAGGCCGTTAAGGTCCAGAAAATATCGCTATTGCATTTTTATTTCTTGTAATTTTTCCAAAATATTCTATTGAATTCTCGATTGAACACTTGAAAAGAGGGACACCAGGCTGACACAATTAGTGCCTAAGTTCGTAATTAAAACCAAACAATTGTCTATGCGAGGTCTGTGTTGGCTGTCAGCTGTCAATTGTAACAAAACTAAATGTAAAAAAATATCGCGAAAATCATTATAAGAGAAGTTTGATAGGTATTTAATACAGTTATCGCAATCCAAAGGCCAGCACAAAGATCTAATAACACCGAACACACAAATACCTAAACAGTATTATTTATTGTTTTGGCTCTCACAAATGATGTAACATATATTTTTTAAACCATGTAAAATGTAAATAATTCCAGAAATATCATAAATTAAGAAAAATAAAATCCTAACCTTATAGACTAATAGTGCCCTCTAGTGGCGAATGGTTGCAATAACTAGCCCGCATATCGACCAGCGCCCCTTTTTACGTTCGCTTGGAAGCAAAGTAGTACCCGTCGCGACCACAATATTTTACTGAGCGCTAGGTGGATGATGATACGTTCTTTTTGAATTTGGAGTCTTAAGGAACGGTCGTGCACCTCTTTTTTTTAAACGAAGACAAAAACCAAATAGCCATGGGAACTCTCAAACCCCAAAGTGCCATGGGCACCTCGTAAGGGCTTAAAGCCAATAAAACAGATGGAGAAAGTCAATAATAATATTTAAAACCTGAAAATCCCAGAAATGTAAGTACCTATACTTTTAACAAATGTGCACGTGATAGCTTAGAGAAAGCTTTTGGTTCTACCATAGGAATTCTATTGTTATAGGGGACCTACACCTACTAAAATATTGGTAAATTAATAAATGTGCTGACACGATAAATCTGACGCGAATTTGGAGCTGCAGTCGGTGTCTGAGCTGGACACTCTTGCTTGACCATCAGCCACGAGCCTGCTTCCTGGAGGCAACAACGGATTTCATCATTTTGTGTAAGACCGAGGACTGAAGGTCAGTGTACAGATTTGCCAGTGTTTCCTTTTCAAGTGTGAGTGACATTAATTAGTTTGTTCGAGTAAAAGACTTTCTCCAATCTAAAATACAATCTTTCATTTGTTTATTACCATACCAGTAGTATAAAAAGGCGCCCTGAGGTTTTTAATTCTGAGTTTCATGCCAACGCCAAGCAAACCGGTGAGTATCACGAAATAGTGTTACAATGACACTTGTCAGTCGACACACCACCTCATACAGATACCTATTTTGTTAATATTGACGTACACACTCGACATTTTGGCGTCCTTAATTCGAAGTCATAATCGGGAATTAAATAAAAATTTACAGGGAATAAAAATGCAATAGCAGTATTTTCTAGTTCATTACGTCGGGAACTATCGAAAAAAAAGTACACATCTTTGAAAAACTTTACCTAGCCAAATGAAGGGATTTTTACAAAAACAACGTAACTAACGAAGCAGGTTGACGCCTACTGTCATTAAAAATGTTTCTCTATTTAAGTATCAACCAGCCTTGTCAGTTATTTTGTAAACATCCCTTCAAATGCAAGCTCTTTTGATTGATTATCTGTCAATGCAAGTTAAACAAAATTCAACGCATTCTAACAAGTTAAACGACCCTTTAAAACTCCTATTAAAATCTATAATAGCTTTGATTCTACTTTAATTTCCAACTATTAATGCTGGTGTCTAACTTTACTCAATTTCCATAACCTTTCAGTTACATCTGTTACCAGCCTTATTTGTATAGCCATAGGGTTGATAGTTGGGTGTATATGGGGAAGGGGGGTGGAATGGTAAATTAAGCATTCATCACACGGTTTGGAGTTACATGGATGAAAGCAATACCTGGGGTTAGGGCGCGTGTACAAGGGCGATTATACCTATTCGTGTGTACTTTACATGTGTATTGGGGAGTAGGAAGTTAGATTAGATTGTGATACGTTCGACTATATGTGAGGTAAGATAGGGAAATAACGAAGACATTGTATATTATACACTTAGTATGGTAAAATAATAGTATTTTATGCAACAGTTGTATAAGTAGGCTCAAAAAATGCGAATGGCGCGAGTTGCGATACGAGCCGCCGCGGCGGCGAGAATCGCAAATAGAGACGCCATGAGCGTTTTTTGACTTAATTATACAACGTTGCATACAATACTTTTTCTACGACTAGGTCGTAAAATATAAAATTAAACATACTTACCTCGCAAAGGCATATGGTAAACTTTTTTTTATTTGACGTTTACTCGCTAGTGACACGCAGTGACGATAGTATAAATACTTTTTTATGTTAGCATCAATTCATTTAGTTTTGTTTTTCTTAAAAACCGTAGGAATTTAATTGTTTGTTTAGTTGGTAGTTGTGTATTTTTATCGTAAAGTTAGAATTGAGCGCTGAATCCTTGAAAGTCTGTAGTTACTAGCAGTATCGTTTTGCGACTATAACGACACTAGTGCTGTTATGGGGAATAGAGTACCTATAGGCTTCTCTGAACTCATATTATGTATGTTCTTATATTAGTGTTCGTGACCAAGTAAAAGGCAGATAAAAGTACAGGAGTAGAAAAATCATGTTTCTGATCGCAGGTGTTGTAATCCGAACCGTAGGTTAGGGCTATAAATATGAGATTTAGGGCATTCTTTATAACTACTCGTTGTGTACACATAATTTTACATTATCATCTGGCCAGGAAATGATTTTCTCTGCGCGTGCATATGCAGCTTTGTACGTGATCTAAGCGCGTATTGTGTCCAACATGGAGCCGTCGATGGATTCAAAATGGACGACGGTTAATGATGATTAGTTAGGTAGGTACACTTCTTTTCTTGCTATTGAAATTAAAAGTTGAGTGTTCAATGCGAGACAAAAACCCAATTTGACACTGAGATACTATTTGTCGTGAATCGTATGCGTAGAGTTTATCTAATGAAAGCTGACCCTGAAAAGCGGCAAATTCAAAAACCTTCACATAATTTTACTTTACCAATCAAAGTAAGAATAAACGATTTTGATACTTTTCTTATTTTGGTCGCACTAAGGGAGAAGAAACGCGTAGGTACTTTTGCACACTAGTAAGGCCCATATCTAATAAACTACTATGAAGATTTTTGAATTTGCCGCTTTTTTTCAGGTCCAGCTTTCATTAGACAAACTCTAGCAGTTGCTTGTTGGCGGAAGGTTGGAGCGTGGTATCTCGCTCCCTGGTCACCGCTCACCGCTGGCATTTGCCGCCGATGTCGTGCCCGAGCTGGTGGTGGACATTAGAGGGAACGAGAGACCGCACTCTAACCTCTCTTTCTCACCTATGGCCACAGCTCGCCACACTCTACAAAAAATTTGGTTGTTCCTAACAAGATTGTGTTAGTTATAATCAAGCATCTTGATTCCATACGGGCCTAACAAGACGTTAGATGCACCAACTAAGATGATATTGATTGTTTATCATAGTTCAATTAACCATGTTCTGATTTGATTCAACAAACATTGATGTATAAGGTAACTAATTAAACATGATCGAATCATACAAAGAAGAAAATAATGATAGAAACAAGGAATATTTTTGTTAAAATTATCAAGATTCTAGATTGTTATTTTAATCACTAATGAAGTTGCTGTTTTAATTAATCAGCTTTCGTTGATATGTTTTAATATCTTGTTTTTTTATTTAAGTTAACGCCAACAAAGAGAAAATCTCTCTTAGTTGGCTCAGATTTTTTAGAGTGCACTGCTGCTGGTCGCCGCTGATATTTTCGGAGAGGGTTCGCCCTAGGGCGAAGGTGCCGGTGATGTCGTGGTGGCTTGCTAGCAATCCCACGGCATCACCATGAAGGCACAGGGTGGAAGCACCCCTTTAGTGGGTAGGCCAATCCCTTCTGGAGCGGAGAGCCCCACATAACCAATGCGTAACATCTGGCTGTCACCCCCGATGGCCTTAGGTTACGTAGTGGTATGCAGTTTCATGCATTTCTCCGGGTTAAAAAAAAAAAAAAGGCTGGTAGGTAGGAATGATAATAAATCTTTATAATAATAATAAATCTTTATTGTTCAAAACACATATAGCAGTAAAGTTAAAGCCCTGGAGACTATGTTACTTTTCACTGTGTAACAGTCCCCAGGGGTTGCCCATATACTACATGAACAGTGAACTGTAAATAACAATTAGACTCCATTGGAAAAAACATAATAGAAAGATACGAAATAGCAAGCTTATTTTTTCATTTCTAAATTAGATACAGTAGGGACTATCAAATTACATAGTACACAAATACAACATTCTGTGTGCGTGTGTGTGTGCATGAGCATGTGTGTTGTACTATAGCTTGGCAACTTCGTTGGTGACACTCACATGTGTGATTTTTGTTATGTGCAGCCATAACTATTTACACACGTTACCGCCAACACGAACGACTGCCTGCGGAGGCTGCCTCCGTCGGTCGCCTTTCGCGTTGGCGGTAACTTATGTAAGTAGTTACGGCTGCACATAACAAAAAGCAAACACGTGAGTGTCACCAACGAAGTTGCCAAGCTATAGGCAAAACATCCGAAATAACCCTGACTTAGTAAGTTTTCAGTCTTATCGTAATTTTTATTTCTCAACCATGTCCAAATGTTTTTACCCGACTGCGGCGAAGCCCAAAGGAGGGTATGTGTTTGCCCTGTATGTATGTATGTATGTCCGTTGCTGTGTCCGCTCGTAACTACTCAACGGCACATCCGATTTTGATAAATGATACATCATTAGATTTGTCTTGATGGTGCGTGTGGGCCCTTCTTTTCCGCTAATTATATCGGCAGATATTTTCTTCAGCGAAACATCGAACCCGAGCGTATCTTGCGCAGGCTGCCACAACAATCCAAGTGTCCTTTCGCCCTGGTATTGCTCGCCGACTTTGAACCTTACTGCGCAGCTTCCGAGAGTCTCTTTTGGAATGTCTTTGATAACTTCTTCGCTATTACTGTTCCAGTTTCGTATATGGAAGTTTCCTTGTGCGTGTATATAGGTCACGTCGCGGATTAGTTTTGTAGCGGTTTTTTCATCAGGTAAGCTGTCGATATAGTCGTCTACATAATGCTGGTGGTATATAGCATTTGCCGCCTCTGGCATTGTAGTTTCGAAGCGTCGCACGTTTTTATTTTTGATAAATTGGGCAACAAACGGTGAACAGTTGGCCCCAAATATGAGTGACGTCATTATGTACGTATCCACAGGGTCTTCAGGATTTTCACGATATAAAAAGCGTAGCGCGTGCTGATCTTCGGGTTTAATTTTGACTCGTAGAAACATATCCTTTATGTCCCCACTAATTCCAATTTTGTTCTCGCGGAATCTCAGCATTATTCCCATTAATCCGACTAACAGGTCAGGGCCCTTGAATAGGTAGCTGTTCAGCGATTGATCACGTGACTTAGCCGCTCCATCAAAAACTAAGCGCAGAGATTTTTTATTGGGGTTATCTATTCCAAAATGAGGTAAGTACCAAGTTTTCGACGATTTCACAGGATTCTCCAGCTTCTCCGCGTATTTATTGTCCAATAAATGTTGTATGCGTTCCTTATATCTTTGTGCATACTCTGTACTTCTTTTCATCTTCAACTCCACCCCCTTTAGTCTCGACATTGCATTAGGAAAGGAGTCAACGGTCACACAATGAAGATCTTTCCATGGTAAGCCGACATACCATTGGCCGTCGATGAGTTCAGAGGTTTGTTCCAGGTGTTCCTGGGCCCGTACGTCCTCCGAGTTCTGCCGCGGTCTAGCAGTTACGCCCATTGTATCGACGGATAAAGATCGGCGAATATCTTCATGGATATCACGTAGAATTTGATTATTTTCCATTAAAACTTCTTGCGTGTCGTTATGGCAAAGATGTAATGACGTGTGTACATCTTTTTGCGACGTTACAGATGCCGGTGCCCTCCCATGTAGACTCCAACCGAGGGGACAGCGGGTGGCGCAGGGATCGTGTCGCCCGCCCCGCACGACTTCCAGGGGAACAAGTAAGTGGTAATTATCTTGTCCTATCAATATTTCAGGTTTTAGGTTTTCAGTACATAAATAATGTTTTATATGGTCCAAGTAGTTATAGTTCTCACATATAGATACACTTAAGTTTTGTGCAGGTAAGTTAAGGTTCTCGACAATTCGCGCACTTAAGTTAAACATTGTTCCGTTTTTATTAGATAGCGTACAATCGATCACTTGTGTTTCGCAAACCAGTTCCGTACTGTCCCAAGCGCCGCGCACTCGTAAACACTCCCGACGCCCGCGCAACCCCGCCCGCTTGGCGAGGCTCGCGCTTAATATTGTTACACTTGATCCATCGTCCAATAAAGCCGTTGTACTAATTATACCGTTCGGTCCGTGAATATTTACCGGCACGACTTTTAATAACACTTCGCACTTGTTAATGTTTATATGCGTTACAGTTTCAGCCTGAGGTTCATTGTCTGTCACTTCGACCACATCATAACGAGTTTGACGCGAACTTTGACCCGGTACGTAATGCAGGAGTCGATGGTGAGACTGGCCGCACCCCTCCACATCGCACACGGCAGCGGCACACGATTGTCTATCATGATGCGATAACAAACACTTGTAGCATATACCGAATCGCTTCACATGTTGCCAACGGTCCTTACGCAGAGATTTTTTAAACTTTTTGCACTCGGGTAAATTATGTTTGCCTACGCGACAATAACGGCATTTATCATACGTTTGCGCACTTTGCACTAAGACAGTTTGATGTTTATAGTCACTGTTTTCATAGTTCCTACGTTTAAAGTCTGACCGCACTTGAATGAGCGAAGCACTGCAGGTTGATACTTTTACTGCTTCTTCGTGAAGAAAATCAGCGAGAATATCCAATTTAGGTTTCGTTCCTTCTTTTATGAGCGTGTAACTGTAGTCAGTCCACTTGGGTAACAGGACCGTAGGTAATTTAGATAACACGATAGCAACGATGTTTACTTCTTGCAGGTATTCTTCACGACGCAGCGCGCGAACAGCTGTGACGTAGTTTTTTATTTTTACAGAAAACGGCACAATTTCTCTGTGGTATTCCGGTGGCAAAGCGTGTAATTTTTTCAATTCCATTAGCATTCTGGATATTATTAATTCTGGGTTTCCATATTGTAACTCTAACGTAGACATTAGAGTTTCTGGTGACGTACCACTCATAAGCAGCGCGTTAACTGAATCTCTGGCGTGTCCACGAAGGCACTTCCTTAATCGCCACATATTTTCAGTATCACTGAAATTACACACTTTCGTAGATTCCTCGAACGCTTGCTTAAATTGTATCCATTCCAGAGGTTCACCAAAAAACAAGGGCAAATCCCTCGGCGTGCTGATGCGGCTCATCAGCGCTGCGTTTTGGTTGCTGTTAGATGTCGAGACGGTGGCCAATTCCTTCAGTGCGCTGGCCAGCTGCTGGACTGACACGTCGGTGCCGGCGACCATTGCCGGCGGACACAGCGGGCCCGGGTTGTTTCCAGTTTCGGGGGCTTGCTGCGTCTTCAGTTCCAGCTGGCTGCGCTCGACCCACCTGGCGACATCACTCTTGACGGATTCTCGATCTACTTCTGTAGGTGGACTGTATTCTTCTTCCAATTCGGCGAGATCTGCTTGCAGTTTTTTATCTATCAAATCCATTTGTATGCGAGCTTTTGCTTCAGCTGCTTCCAGTTCCAGCTTCTTCCGTCGTGCTACTACAGACGAAGAAGACGAAGACTTTTGCGAGGCACTGCAGACAGATTTACTTGTCCCTGGTAGCTGTGGTTCCAATTTCCTTTGTTCGGATTTTATCGCGCTACCTCCATCTAAAATAGTCTTGTCGCCATTTTTCCTTTGTTCTCCGTGTGTTGTAGAAACTTGAAGCTGACGATATTGAAGCTCTTTTTGCACATCTTCTTTCTTTTCTTGTTCCCGTTTTGTTGTACTACGAGTATTGACCATTTTCGACGGCGGTGGCGTGAAGAACATCAGATCCGGTCGAAGACCACTTTTGTGGCTGTTGTGGGTTTTGAGCCCAGTAAAATGGTCAAAAATTTCACACAAACTTTTAATTAAAGGAAAACACGGTTTATAATTACAAATAGAAAAGAATTTAGAAAAAGGCAAATTAAAAACACAAATAACGTCCACACGGTTCGGCTCGCAATCGGATCTCAAGGTGCCCTCGGCCTACCCTGCCCCGCGCAGGCCTCCCCCGCCGTCGCCCGCCGCGTCCATCGGCAACAGTGCGAGTGTCACTGGGTATGAAGTTTGTTAAAATAAACAAAATGGCGGATTTTATGCAGTTTCAAAGTGCACCGCGGTCGGGTTTTTTTTAGTAAAAATGTGGTTATTTAAAGGAATAATTTGAGGATGTTCTAATTGTGTTATATTCTAATTTTATTTTATTATAGATTAATGGTGCATTGGAACTGAAATTGTCGGCCTAATTTAGTTTTACATTTAGGGAAAGGAGAGCAATCAATACGTTTGTTGTATGTCGGTAGTGTAGAGACAACTGTATGATGATATCTTTTTAGGCATTGTATGATATACAATTTACGAACCGAGGGTACCATAGTCATGTCCCACTCCAAAATTTGGAGTGACATTTTATTGTAGATATTAAGTTCACCGGATAATATAGAAATTAACTAAAATGCTGATCACTATCCATCGAGTTTTAATAATAATTATATTAAATTTAAGTATACTTTTTAGGGATTTTAAAATTCAAATATACATAAATTTTAACAACTGTAACAAAGATAATATTTTACTAAAAGCGAGGACAGCTCACTCCATCCAGCAGCGAGTAGAAGTACTAACTTATTGCACTATTTTCGAGTACAGCTCACTCCATCCAGCGGCAAGTAGAAGTACTATCTTATGTGACCCAATATTCCATAGATGGCGCTGGCGTTGAAATAGATCGCGCTATCGTTATGTCAACGTAGAAAATATAAGTAGATTTAAGAATTTCAAGTAAAATGTCATTTGATCTCATAATCTACTAGATGGCGTTGGGATCGAATTAGATCACGCTAACGTTTGTCTAACTCAGAATACATAAATAGCTTAAGTGATTTTTGCTTTATATCGACTGTCATCTAGCGAATCTCTATGAGTACCAGTGAAGTCTTGGTAACCCAGACCGAACTCGGAGCCATATTGAGGAGCCTTAGGGAATTAGGTAGCTAGATAGTTTATCGACAATTCAGCGCCCCCAGAAGGAGTACCAACTAACTGGCTTTGGTAGCCCAAGTCGGTAGTTCGGAGCCCTACTTGGTAGCTGTTATATTTGTAACATAGTTAGGTTATTTGGTCGTAATAAAGTCCAAGTTTCGTTATACGCTCGTTTCTCTCGACGTCCGAGTTCCCGCCGTTACACAACATTTTTTTTATCATTAACGTGATTCTTACACATTAAACTTATTTTAATACTATTAGATCGATTTCCATACAAAGTTAACTGAAACAAAAAGCGCCTTGCAACAAAGGCCAATTTTGGTAAATTGTATGACATTGTGCAGCATAATAGTACTTTATACTGTATAATAGGTATGCAAATTGCGTATTCATATTATAAGTTATCTCATAGTCATAACTGTCAGAAGAAAGTACATTTATCGATAATTAATATCGGGATGTCATGTCCGTATGTTCAGTCATGGGAATGGAAGATCGTTAGTCTGCAGTTACCCTAAGCTCCCCTTGAGATACCGGTCGCGTGTTGTTTGTCCGTCCGTACCTCGGCTGAGCTATGGACTCGCCTGGAATTGGCGATACGCCACGAACGCTGTTTGCTTCAAAAATTACAACTTGTTGTTATGTTTATGACTCGTATTTGAGTTGGTTACTAATTATATACTTTGTGGGAACCATAACTACATGCGTTATAGAAAATATGTGGGCGTGTGTACGTTGCACTGAGATTCATTTAATAGCTGAGCATTGTGTGTTTGTGCCATTTGAACCTTTTCTTTTATTTACGTTTATTTAGCGGATAAACCCAACAATATACACAGAAAAATGTTAACGACAAAACACAAGAAAACGGCGCTAAAAAGGTTCACCACTCAGCATTGTGCCATAGCAACCCATGGCGTTGATTTTCAGTGGTACCCTGAAACTAAATACTCACTTAAACTAAAACTAATGAATATATTTTTCATCACACTTGCTCGAAAATGGTGTCATTACACGTAGGTTTTGCGGGCCGTAAATGACCTATTACGCCCTAGGGCGTAATGGTTTTCTTTTTAAATTTGAAACGCCGGTTCTGTTTTACTCTTATTTGTCATGTTCAAAGGAAACGCCAACGTACTTTTTTAACTTTTATTACTGAAATATTTATTTAAAGAGAACTGTTATTGCAAATACATGTAAACACATATTTCTGTAACATTAATTAAATGTTTAAATAGTGCATTTCAGTATTTTGCAAAAATAAAAACACACATTTTAAGTTTTTACCGCTATGGTTTCCGAACGTGAGTTGACATTCGCATTGTCTATGGATAATGTCACTGTCAGTTTTGCAATTTTATTTAGGTTAAGTAAGGTTATTTTAATCAGATTTCCTCACAAGTGTGATGAAAAACATTGTGTGTGCCACGGGCGGTAAAGGAATTACAAACTCGTGTTATTAAAGCCCTCGGCTTCGCCTCGGCCTTGTAACAAACACTCGTTTGTAATTCCTTACTTACCGCCCTTGATACACAATGTACTATTAATGTTTAAGTAGGTATAGGGCATTGCCTGTAACAGGAGCATAATAATATAATTAAAACGTAGATTCTACTCATCAAACAATAAAACTCTCGATCAACAACTTTCAAAAATTATGTAATCTTTGGATTTTATCTTTTTCATACAAATTAAATGGTAGTATTTTCAATGTACGTTAATGTGTACGTTATAAAAAAACTTCGCAATACATTGCTGTTACAAACAAACTTTAAAGTGTACTAAAAATTAAAACATAAGTTATTTTTAAATGTCGCTGAACAAATGTTGTCCAGTCTGAGGAGTACAATCTACGTTTTAATTATTTGCTCCTAGTACAGGCAACACTCGGTATAAGTTTTCACTGTAACTAACCCGATATGGATGTTTATCTGAAATAACATTTTATGAATTTGAATTTGAACACCATAGCTTTCGTTAATGCTGCCAAAACGAATCGATAATAAACCCCTATATATCAAAATTAACCCGACACTCAGCTATCTCTCTGCCGCAAGAAATCCTCTATCCTCTCTCCATTTAGTGGTCAAATAAATCTTCCACCGCACTTAGGTACCTTATTCAATTACATTACCCAAATAGTTGAAACTATGGACACAGAATCACGTGCATACAGCCGGCCAAGAGTAGGCCACTAGTGGCGGTAGGGTTACCAGACTGAATTACCCTATTATCATAAGCAGGAAACAATATGTCGGGATTTTGAGACTGGTCGGGAAATGCCCCGCGTGCTATACACGCGAGCTTTTTTTAGCCTGAAAAAGTAAACATTTTCGCTGGCAGGACCACCTTGAGTGTTGAAGTTTTAAAATGAAGTCGTTTGTCCGGAGAGTTTCTTCTTTGTCGGGAGTCTGGAGGACATACAAAAAATGCGGTCACAGCTCGGCCCCAGGTGGCCGCCACAAGCTCCGGGTGAGCTTTTTACCCGACTGCGGCGAAGCCCAAAGGAGGATTATGTGTTTGACCTGTATGTATGTATGTATGTATGTCTGTTCCTATGTCCGCTCGTAACTACTCAACGGCACATCCAATTTTGATAAATGATACATCATTATATTCGTCTTGATGGTGCGAGTGTCACTGGGTATGAATTTTGTTAAAATAAACAAAATGGCGGATTTTATGCAGTTTCTAAGTGCACCGCGGTCGGGGTTTTTTTTTATAAAAATGTTTCATACATTCTGTATGTCACCGGCGCACACCAGACGTCTGAGTGGCCGCGTTCGGGTCACATGCTGGGATACCAAATCTCCAGGTGGGATAACGGCTCCATATATAACGGCTGGTCGTACAGGAAAAAGTAAAGGGAACCAGATTGCGCGGCAGGTCACCTATGCTGGACTGACCAAGTGATAGCCGTTGTAGGAAACCACGAATTTTACTGTACCAGATAATCTGCCGACCGGGAGAGATGGCGGGAGATCGTGTGGAGAGCTGTATCCGCCTCTACCACCAATGTGGACGCCACAGTGTGACCACAACCGCTCTGCCAAGAGCGAAACGTCTACTAACGCTGACCTACTGTATACTTTGAAACTGTGCTACGGGTATACATAAAGTGATAGGTGGCAACCCTTATTGAGACACAGTACAGAGGTTTCGTTGGGTGGGATAAAATGGAGCAGGATTTATTAAGCGCTTGTGTCTAGGGTTGGCACTTTGAGTTATTTGCGAGTAGAAATCGGATTTTACTGAAAATATTGTATTATTTAGTGAATTAAATGATTGTAGGCTATCGGCTGTCTACACAATATTGCTCTTTAGGGGTTATTATTATTGCCTGTTATTTAATTCTAGAGATTTGTTTTTTTTTTGTTAGGGTTTTTATTTTTTATAATATAAGTCTCATATAAGTTTATGAGACTTATGAGAAATAAAAATAATTGAAAATAACTTGGGTAAGGCTGATGTAAACCTGAGACTGAGAGCAACGATGACAAACATGCATTCTGTATGCGAGTTAAAAACGACTTTACAAATATTTCTTAACAGTTGTAGTTTGACAGTAAAATTATGTCTACGTGCCAAGAGGGAGAGGGACTGCCACAGGTCATGAAACAAAATAAAGTTGAAAATTAAGGGGGCTCTCTTAATAAAACGGGTTCATACAAGAAAAAAATTTCTTTGCGTCTTTTTGCTCGACGGTGGTACGGAACCCCTTCGTGTGTAAATCCATTTCGCACTTGGCCGGATTTTTAATAATATCTTGTTTATTTAAAGATCTATGAATTTTTTGGTGTGCAATATTATTATTATTGTATTGTATTTGTTTCACATGTCGCGAAAGTTTTTTCAACTCCTTCTACTATTACATATCATTAAACGAAATAATTTATTGATAACACTCGGTAATAGGTCCTAAAAATCATTAAAACATAAATATTACATAATAAATAAGTACAATGTAAAATATTTTAATAAATAATTGATTATGGACTTTGAAAACAGTATTCATCAAGGAAAATACAGGGTGAATTTTAAATCGTGAATCGTAACCACGTTTACCGGTAAAGCTACTTAAGACTAATACAGAGCACTAGTGTTAATTAAAATTAAAGACCCGCTTAATTAATTATGAACAAAATGGTGGAGGCGCTTATACCATTAATCGTAACAAAACTGAATTATTTTATGAGTAAATACGATTTAAATAGGTACTTATGTTGACAATGTCGACGATGTTGACATTATTGACAATACGTGCCAAAATTCTATCCAGCCAACTTCAATATTAGGAGGTTGGATATCTAATGTTGAAATTTTCATGACAAGTACGAAACATGAATGTAGGGTGACCACGAGATTTTAAAAAATTGGATAAATCAAAAAAGTGGACAAAATAAAAACATACAATTAATTTAGGTTTAAAAAGCATTGTAAGTTATTGTTAACTATGTATAGACTACAAAAAAAATATTACGATTCACGATTTAAAATTCACCCTGTATATCGATCTTTATAAAATTTTGCACACAAATTAATTTTAATAGGAATACTAACAAATTTGGAATGTTTTACGCATAGTTTCGTGTTACTGTTACTAGTATTTTTATTCAAATGAAGTAACTAAGGAACAAAATAGGGAATATGTCAGTTTTAAATAATAAAATATTCTATAACTAAAGTTGGTCTACATTGTTGTAGATTAGACCGCATCTACAACATAATTTCAACTTGGTTGGGGGTCTAACGATGGAGTCACGACTAGGAGGTGGACAATGGGACATCTAATATGAAAGATATACTTAATAATAATAATATAATAATATTAGGGGACAATCTTACACAAATCGAACTAGTCCCATAGTAAGCTCAATAAGGCTTGTGTTATGGATACTAGACGACGATATATTTAATAGATACATACATACAAATACTTAAATACATAGAAAACATCCATGACTCAGGAACAAATATTCGTGCTCATCACACAAATAAATGCCCTTACCGGGATTCGAACCCAGGACCTCTTGCTTCATAGGCAGGGTCACTACCAACTAAGCTAAAGCGGTCGTCCAAATTGCTTATAATACTTGCTTGCTTGCTTAAAATACTTATTATGCAACATGTGTTTTTAAGTTATTGATTTGTATTTCATTTATAGAGACTCATCATTCGCTTGCCCTTTCCCCATTCATTCATACCTCTCTATCACCCGTCATCTCAGCGTTTACATCCTCCCGACCCATACCGGTATCCCCTTATTTGGTATAAAATCAATCCGTATAAAATCACTTCGTCGAAATTCATTTCGGATAATGATTCATTTCGTATAAATTCAGATGGCATAAAAATTAAAGTGTATAATTACATTTCGTATAAAATTCAAATGCTCCAAAGTCATCTTGTATAATTTCGTATGATATAACATTCATTTGATCGAAACGTTATTTGTTAAAAGTATTATAAGGTATAACATTCATTTGCTCGAAACGTTATTTGTTATAAGTATTATAAGGTATAACATTCACGGGGTATAACTGTTAAAAGCTCTAATTTTTGTAAACCCTTAATATTATTGAAATATGAGGCCCAGGTTTCACTGTAATGTATACAGGATGTCACTGTGATATATACAAAATGTCATTGTTATATATACAGGGTGCCATTGTGTTATATACAGGGTGTCACTGTGATAGATACAGGATGTCACTGTCAGCAGAGAAAACATGTCTGTAAGCAGTTTAATTGAGATATACAGGGTGTCACTGTGATAGATACAGGATGTCACTGTGATATATACAGAGTGTCACTGTGTTAACTACAAGGTGTCACTGTAATGTATACAGGGTGTCACTGTGATATATATAGAATGTAATTGTGATATAAACAGGGTGCAATTGTGTTATATACAGGGTGTCACTGTGATAGATACAGGGTGTCACTGTGATAGATACAGGATGTCACTGTGATATATACAGAGTGTCACTGTGTTATATACAGGGTGTCACTGTAATGTATTTTAAGTAATATTTGGTGTAATGTATATTTCAAAATATATCGCAGCTTAGTCATAATCTAGTCATATATATTTTTCCAAGTTCACATTTTTAAGCAATAAACTTTTCCAAATTATACTGCTGTTTATGAATGACCCTAAAAACGAAACAGCTCCCAAAAATAGGTAGGTTAGGGTTATTTTTTTTGATGACCCTAAAAACGAAACGGCTCCCAAAATAGGTAGGTTAGGGTTATTTTTTTTTATGACCCTAAAAACGAAACGGCTCCCAAAAATAGGTAGGTTAGGGTTATTTTTTTTTGATGACCCTAAAAACAAAACGGCTCCCAAAATAGGTAGCTTAGGGTTATTTTTTTTGATGACCCTAAAAACGAAACGGCTCCCAAAAATAGGTAGGTTAGGGTTATTTTTTTGATGACCCTAAAAACAAAACGGCTCCCAAAATAGGTAGGTTAGGGTTATTTTTTTTGATGACCCTAAAAACGAAACGGCTCCCAAAAATAGGTAGGTTAGGGCTATTTTTTTAATGGCCCTAAAAACGAAACGGCTCCCAAAAATAGGTAGGTTAGGGTTATTTTTTTTTTGATGACCCTAAAATCGAAACGGCTCCCAAAAATAGGTAGGTTAGGGTTATTTTTTTTAATGGCCTTAAAAACGAAACGGCTCCCAAAAATAGGTAGGATAGGGTTATTTTTTTCGATGACCCTAAAAATGAAACGGCTCCCAAAAATAGGTAGGTTAGGGTTATTTTTTTTGATGACCCTAAAAACGAAACGGCTCCCAAAAATAGGTAGGTTATCGACGACATCCTGTATCTATCACAGTGACATCCTGTATACATTACAGTGACACTCTGTATATAACATAGTGACACCCTGTATATAACACAGTGACACCCTGTATATATCACAGTGACACCCAGTATATATCACAGTGACACCCTGTATATATCACAGTGACATCCTGTATCTATCACAGTGACACCCTGTATATAACACAGTGACACCCTGTATATAACACAGTGACACCCTGTACCTATCACAGTGACACCCTGTACCTAACACAGTGACACCCTGTATCTATCACAGTTACACCCTGTATATAAAACAGTGACAGCCTGTATATGCCCTGTATATGGAGCAGCCTGTATATGTTTTGATACGCAAGGGCGAAGGGGCTGCTCTTCCCGCAGCGGCGGAGCAGTTGCGGAGCCCGACCGACTGTTTTGTATACATTGTGATGATTAGATATTTTGAATGTTCTACGTTTTAAATATGCGATCAAGTAATTGTTATACAAAATGAATATTATGCGTAATAATTTTATACATCTTAAATGTTATGCATAATGATTTTATACATTTTGAATGTTAGACATATTGAAGAATAGAGATTTCGTATTTAGAGCTTTTAAATGTTATACAAAATGAATTTTAACCGAAATGAATGATTATACGAAGTGATTTTATACGTTTTGAATTTATACGTTTTGATTTTATACCATTTAGTTTTATACGAAATAAGGTAGACCCACCCATACCATCTCTCACACAATCCATCCACCTCTTTCTTGGTCTACCTCTTCTTCCAGAACCTTCGACATTTATACCTAATTTATACTGACTAAACGTTCTAAAATACAAAGGCAATGCAATAAATTGTAAAGGTATTGACTATCGGAGAGCGCTACTCACAGGCGCCATGCAAGTCGCCACTTCGGGAACTAAGTTGTCTGGACACGGGTTTGCTTTTAGGCGGCAACGGGATGCTACTGCTACGTACAGTCTTCGGCAATAATATATGATGAAATGGGCACGAAAACATATTATCTAGTGTCCGACCGAAATTAGTTTTCACGGCCGAAACCAAACCAACTATCAAATCGTTCGATATCAAGTTAAGTGCGAGATTTGTCAAAATTGTTTGCAATTGACATTTCATTTCGAATTCAACGTCATTTCGACGTATCTTAAAATTGAGGTCAAATCAAATTGCTTTGTATTTCAGAAGTTCGAAATTTGAATGTCATTATAACATCAATTTTATTTAGCGCTAATTATACATCGACCTCAAGTTTACTAGCAACTAAGCTATTGGCATTGTTTCAATGTCACTAAAACAGTTGCCCTTCACATATCAGTGACCTTTATAATCTGTACCTACACACACCTAAATCTAGCTTAGTTTACCCAGACTCAAGGCGAGGAGAAATGTAATCTATACATATAATAAAACTCTTCGGTTAAAAAAGGAAGGGAGATGTTTTAGTACATTGTGTATCTAGGGCGGTAAGTAAGGAATTACAAACGAGTGTTATTAAAGCCCTCGGTTTCACCTCGGGCTTATAACAAACACTCGTTTGTAATTCCTTTACCGCCCGTGGCACACACAATGTCTTTCATCACACTTGTGAGGAAATCTTAATAAAATAACCTTACTTTTCGACCCAGTATGACAAGAAAATATTAAAACAGATAGTGACATTTGTCACATATGTCCATAGACAATGCGAACGTCAAGTCACGTTCGGAAACCACAGCGGTAACGGCCATTTTAGTTGATTTTATATTAGTAGAAAATAAAGAAATACATTATTTAAACAGTTAATTAATGTTACCGAAATATGTGTTTACATGTATTTGCAATAACAGTTATTTTTAAATAAATATTTCAGTGTAAAAGTTAAAAAAGTAAGTTGGCGTTTCCTTTGAACATGACAAATAAGAGTAAAACAGAACCAGCGTTTCAAATTTAAAAAGAAAACCATTACGCCCTAGGGCGTAATAGGCCATTTACGGCCCGCAGAACCTACGTGTAATGACACCATTTTCGAGCAAGTGTGATGAAAAAAATGTTACCTCTCCCCAGGCCAGGAAGTGGGATTTTCCGCACGTGCGCGTATTTTTTTTTATATTAAGTTGTGAATTATTATTTTATAAGCGCATACTTACACTGTAATTCTGTTACAAGTTATGTCGTTCGTAGGTACTTATTTTTAGGGTTCCGTATCAAAATGGTAAACAAGGAACCCTTATGGTGCGACTCTGTCTGTCTGTCCGTCTATCCGTCTGTCCGTCTGTCACAGCCAGATATCTCAGAAACTACTGCTGCTATCGATTCGAAATTTGGAATAGTATTAAAACTAGCTAACCCGAGCCTATTGGATGTAAAAAAATATCTTGTAACTGTTTTACTTTTTTCTAAAGGGATCCGTAATGGGACTTTGGAAATTGAAAGTAAGGCTATTGTATCCAGTGGGGTATCAAATGAAAGGGCTTGATTTGGTAATTAAAACACCGTTTTTGTTTTTTTTCTTAAATAATTAGATTTTGATTTATGATGAAAAACGTTAAAATAAATAACATTTCCCCCTATTATCTTCGAAGTTACTGAACAGATCTGTAATAATTAGCAATTATTAATGTCATCCTAAATATTACAGGAAAAATATAACAGTCTTCCTAACTTGCACCGTTTTTGAGAAATTTGCAAAAATTCTATATTATTGGTTAAGAAACATGCAGTCTGACTGATGGCCCGGACTATATGCAGTTATGCAAGGTTGCGATATCGATTTGAGTGAAGTGGGCTAAACCGAGACGTTATCGATAACAGGGCTCGTAGCCGATATTTTGCCAAAACCCCGAAAGCCCAATATTTTGAATAATTTTATGCTTTTTATGTAGAGCTCAATAATATATTTAAGTCATGATTTCGTTTTATTAGATTGTCCGGTTAAAAAATGAAATAATAAAGCAAAGAACGAAAAGGACAGAAAGAATACCGGTATTTTTGGCGCAAATACCGGTTTCCGAGCCCTGATCGATATGTATCGATGATATGTACCGTAAGGTCGGGGTACTTTCGCCTTGGGGATAACTTTGGCTATAGGGATTACAGTTCCAGTCAGTCACAGTTGGGATCTACAGTTTGACGAGTAGAATTACATTGCGGATCCGGAATGGTCGATTGATCACACTGTGCCTGGTCAGCCCGCAATGAACTGTTACTCGCACGACTGTACTCGCTTACTCGCCAGTGCCTTAAGAGGCCTTAAAACATGAGTGTGGTGTAATATGATCACATGAGTGTTTTAACGCTTAATTATATAGTGCTTTAGGTACACACATATTAAAGGGAACGTGCACGACGAAGGTGCTGCCAACTGGTACCGCCAATCTAAATCATATACCCTCTCATGCTGGGACCACATTGACGAAAACGCCGTTAATAACGTTAATTTATCGCGTTGAAGGACGATTAACGTCAGCGTAGCTACGACTTACTATATTTGACATTGACACTTACATATTATCATTGACATTGACAGCTTGATCTGACAGGGGTGATAGTTTCCTTTATTTTCCGCCCGTGTCTCTTTTGTCGTTTAGTGCTGCCACCTATATATAGTTCGTGCACGTTCCCTATAAGCTCTCTATGATCAAAACCGCAAAATAAAAATGTCAAAAGGCGGTATATGAAAACTTTTTTCACGTAACTAAAGCAACCGTAGTTTTTTTTTATTCAGAGACACTAGAGTTGGCCTCAACTATCATATAGTTCGATATCAAGTTACATTGAAAGATATACTGAGTTGTTTGAATCGGAACCGAGCTACTGACTGAGCCGGTGAGCTAGACCATCTGATGTAGCTCTTTTGAATCACTCACTCGCGAGCTACACTAGTACACAATATCTAAGAACAAGCGACCGACCCGTTAGAAATGCTTCAGTTATTTGTTCCCGATGCTACATCCGGCTTTTTATTTTAAGGTCCTTGATTGCGATTAACAGATTTCGTAGGTATAAGTGAAATTACTAACGGGAAAAAGTGCTATAGCTATCGTGATAACACAACACATAGATATATGGAACTATAGAAAAAAATATAAGTAAATATAGATAAAACTTATGGCAACATTTTTTTAATGAAAAAAGGACATAGGTAATTATGTGCGTTAAATATACAATATTACACGTAAAATAAAAACTCATTGCAAGTAAAATAAAAACTGATACGAGTGTAGGTATATGAAAGCCCGTATTTTTCTTTTTTGTCCTAAACAAACTAGACATAGGTAATGTTTGAAAACAAGATTAATAAAAAAACTTGACGCAAATAAAACTTTTTTTAAGTTACTTTAATGCTAACCTAAAAATGTTAGATTTAGGTATGTGCCTATCTGGGGACACGGCAGTGCCCCCGCAAAGTCGAGGAAAACAAAGGCACTGCCGTACCATCCTATTCTCTATAATTTTGCGCTGATGGACAAGTCGTTCTATGTATTTATTAAAAAAATAAAGATGTGTGATATTGATGCGGCTATAAATTAACCGACTTGGTTTTACATTATAATTATTTCACAACTTTTTGCGGAAGTAGAAGTTGCAAGACTTGCTGTTTTTTACCCGACTGCGGCGAAGCGTTATGGCGAGGGTTATGTATGTGTATGTATGTATGTATGTTTGTCCTTTCGTAACTACTCAACGGCACAACCGATTTTAATAAATATGGTACATCATTATATTCGTCTTGATGGCACGAGTGTCACAGGGTATGAAGTTCGTTAAAATTTATTAAAAAAATGGCGGATTTTATACACTATTCAAGTGCACCGCGGTCGGGTTTTTTAAATTAATAATGTGGTTATTTATATGTTATATTTTTGATGGGATCTGCCTTTTTTCACAGAAATATTATCTCCCTTAATATAGCTACGTCTCAAACATACATCCTCATTTCACAAAGCCCGAAGATTTCCCCGTCATTCTCCCAGACATAATAATTATTTATTACGCTTCTAAATATCTTCCATTACCTCCCGTATCTTGTCTTATCTTATTAACCCTTAAATGGTTACTGTCCGTCATAACGGGGTACGCAATGTACGGTTAGGACCTTTTCTGTAATAATGTAAAACCCTCGTTACTTTCATTACACCATCAAAGCCTGAGAAAGAATAGATTTTTATGCAAAAACTGGGGCGTTTTCTTATACAGTATGAATCCGTTTATAACGATTCGATTTAGCCTACTGGATTTAGCGACGTAAATCCTATATCTAAGCTTCTGTTGATGCACGTATGTCGCATGCATCTGGAAAGGTGGGCTCGTGGAGCCACTAGTTGGACGACGAAGATGAGACAGACCCAGACGGAGATGGCGGGACGTCCTGCACGCGTTCCTTAACAGGGCTTGCGATAGAGTAACATGGAAATCTTAAAAAAAGGGAAAAAGGGGGAAACGTTGGAAAAACAAAGAAAGGCCGAGATCGCAGATGACAATATGCGATCGAGAGCTTTCTTTATTACCTCCCGTGTTGTGTACATCATTTTATGTCTGGCCAGAAAGCGGCTTTTTCCGTACGCGTAACGTGCGGTGAAAGCTACTTTATGACCAGGTGTGGCATACACAATATTTCCGCACAAGTGCGAGAAAAGAATACGTGTATTATTCCTGCTCCGAGCCCGGCAGTCCCCGGCGATGCTCGTTCTTGAATTATAAAGCGACCGCCGCCGTTGGATGCGACAATGAACTTTCGCGGTAATCGATACCGCACGCCAAGGTTCCCAGATTTCACCCACTTTGCTAGACTTTTAGCCTGAAAATACATATATACCTACAACAACATACACACATAGTCACGCCTTTTGTCCAACGGGGTAGGCACTAGAGACTACGTCATTTTACTTGCTACAGTCCAGGAATACATATTTCGCTTCATCCACATACATTAATCTTCTATGCCACACCTGGCCATGTCATTGGCTATGTCAGTCATGGCCATTGGCTATGTCAGTCACATGAGAGCACACGAGCGACGCTCTGACTAGCTAGTATGTCCAGTCGCCGTGGCCGAAATCGGCTAGGATTGGATGATGCCACACCTGGCCATAAAGTCGCTATTTCCGCACGCTGCGCGTACGGAAAAAGCCGCTTTCTGGCCAAGTGTAGACATAAAATGATGTATACAACACGGGAGGTAATAAAGAAAGCCCTCGATCGCATATTTACGTCCCTCGCTTGCAGCTCGGGCCGCAAACTTCTGCGATCTCGGCCTTTCTTTGTATCACCACCCTAGTTGTGTAATGTACTATTTCATGCTCGTTGGTTAATATGTTCCCTGTCCCGGTGCCCCGAATGAGCGCTCATGAAGGTTTTTTCAGGAGTCCGTGCTTCCACTATGGGGTCACTTCACCATACTGATTGCACGGCTGGGACTTGTGACATTGTCCGATAGTTTTGTATGGAGACAGTGAACGTTTCAAGAGTGCTTTTAACTTTTTGGCCACAAACAACTCATAATTATAATGTTACACCCATGGTATACATCAAGTGTAAAAATATGGATGCATCGGAATCAGATTCAGATAATTTATTGATAAAATAATTCCCCAACAATCCTCAACAATATGTCCGAATACACATTTTACAGTGGCAATAAGGACTTCGTACCATATTTATGAAACTATTTATTCGATACATTTTCGATTTATGCTGAGGTGGAACATTTTTGTGGCAGCGAGATTTTTATCTTTTGTTTTTCTTGTTTTTTTATTTTTTCTCTTTTTGTAACTTTTTACAGTCATAAATAAATAAATGTATTTTCTTTCTTTCTTTTATACAAGGACCTTAAAATAAATAGTCGGACGTAACCTTGCTAACAGCTAATTGAAGCTCCTCTAGTGGGCCGGGTCGCTTAGCACTAGTTGGTATAATTTTTTACTTTTTAGAGTTTTCTTTAGTCGGGGTATTTTATTTTTTTTATGCCACACATGGCCATAAAGTGGTTTTTCCACACGCTGCGCATACGGATAAAGCCGCTTTCTGGCTAAGTGTAGACATAAAATGATGTACACAACACGGGAGGTAATAAAGAAAGCCCTCGATCGCATATTTACGTCCCTCGCTTGCAGCTCGGGCCGCAAACTTCTGCGATATCGGCCTTTCTTTGTATTACCACCCTAGTTGTGTAATGTTCTATAATTTATCGTCAGCTATAAAACCTGATATTATTAGGGATCAAATTGTATTTCGGACGAGAGTTACGACGAACTTGTGAATATCCTATATTTTAATCTTCAGTGCAATTACTTCACCTGAGTTGGTAATAATGATTATTCAACGAAAATAGTTTATTTACACTAGGTACGCTGTTCAGGTATTAAACCAATAATAACACAGCTTATACCATGTTGGATTTAATAAATCCTACTAATACTAATCCTAAATATCGCGGGAACGATTTAATGGATGTGCCTATGTGAAATTCGGCATACATGTAGACCACTTCGACGTCACGTTTACCTTAGTGAGTAGCCTAGGAAGCTAGAAGTCCCAGGTTCAAATCCTGGTAAGGGCAAATATTTGGGTGATGAGCACGGGTATTTGTTCCCGAGTCATGGATTTTTTTTATGTATTTAAGTATGCATTTATCTATATATGTGTGTATATCGTCGTCTAAACCCATATTACTCACAAGCATTGCTTAGTTTGGGGCTAGGTCGATTTGTGTAAGATTTTCCCCCATTTATTTTTTAATTCCAGAATTGAAATATCATCAGCATCATTCATTCAGGAGAGCACTGCCGTCTACAAACTAAAAGGCCGCTACTTTGTATGAAAATTCATACAAAGTAGCGGCCTTTTAGTTTGAGGACGGCAGAGCATCATTAATTCAAGAGTTGCATTCTTGTTGGTTGTGGTTGTTCTTGGTGGCGCTGTACCTTTATGGTGAAATTTTACTGTCACGGCGAACGTGTTAATGAAGCAAAAGAGTTATGCCAGGACCGTAGCACGTGCAAGGAGTCTCTGCCTACCTCGTTGAGAAAAAGGAGTGATTACATTCATGTATTTTATTAGAAGAGAGAAATATAAAGTTTATGTAAACAAACTAATTTCCAAGACCGGTGCTGTGAACTCGGCCGAGGGCCTCAAGCGGCACAAGTATGTAGCCATAGGCAGTGGCTGCATATTTGAGCCGTTTGGGGTAGAGACGTTGGGGCCGTGGGGATCCAGTGCATTCGCACTGTATAAACAAATTGCCCACAGACTATATCGGGTCTCTGGCGTAGAGTTGTGCCGTTCTCGAGAATTCTTGGAAACGTTCTCAGTTTTGTATGGGAAATGTTCTCGAGAACGTTATCTCTCCATACAAAACGGAGAACGTTTCCGAGAATGGCACATCTCTACTCTGGCGACCAGAGGGCTGGCTACTTCTTAGCTCAAAGAATCGGCATTAGCCACGTCTCCACCGGACGCATGGGCTCGCGAGCCACATTCGGGCGAGCGGTTCGGCCGAGGCTGGCTCGCGAGGCAGCCTCGTAGTTTACCGGAAGCATCGATGCGGGGCTCGCGAGGCAAGCCGAGCCATCAGTTCCACCGAGCAATTTAAACTGGTTGGATTGGTTGGATGACTTGGACAGAGTTTCGGTAGCGTAGTTGGTGACGCGCCTGTGTTTAGCCCGGATAGCCGAGGAAATGCAACTTCGAATCCTGCCCGAGACACATAATTTTTCAATTTTCCTTTTGTAATAAAATATTTAGAATTTGTTGGCAGTCGTTAATGCTACAATAAAAAAACAATACATCCATGTATGTATAAAGTCCTATTGGCATAATGACAGGAATAACGCAGGCGAAGCCACGAGTGAACACGAGTAACAAAATAACAGCTGCAAATCACTTGAAAACATTTGTTTATATTATGTAGCGTACTTTGCGGTTATTATTGGAAACTTTGCATTGAAATGTTTGCGTGGCAATTAATCGGGCTGGTAATTAAATTTGTTCGTGAAGTCAATGACCGGGTTGAATGGCCACAAAACAAATCGGGCTGACTCGGTTTTCAGATATTTCATTAATTAATACTTATATAAGCATTTCTGTTTGAAGCTATCCTGTCATCGAATGTTTCATTTCATCGCCATATTATCATTTCATTGAAAACGTTTTTCTCTGAATGTTTTTTTGTATTAATATGAAAGACTGAAAATAATTTATTCGATAAGTAGGTAATTATAATGAAATTCGAGAAAAAAGACGACATAAAAAGTCAATCGAACATTAGCAGAGTTCGGATCTTGGCTGCAATTTATATGACTTCAAACGTTAGGCAGAAACATGGAAGTTCCTCAAGATTCTGGGTATGGATAATTACTATTAATAGATGCATATAACAAAAAAAATGCTCCTAAAACAGTGTATCTTTATGCCGGTCATAATTATTATTTTTGAAGGCAATTATAGAGGATTTATTATATGTATGTGTGTATGTATAAAATTAAGAGTAAAGCTTCCTAATATTTGAGGTAGGTTTGTAATTGACACTCTACTGTTACCTCTATTGCTTATCACCAGACATAGAAGTTTTTGTGGCGCGAATAAATTTGTCCTAGGGACTTCCCAACGATAATAATCGACATCGACAAATTGTACTTTCTTATGACAGTTATGAGTTATGACTATGAGATAACGTTTAATATGAATATGCAACTCGCTTACCTATTATACAGTATAAAGTCCATTCCAGTTGTTCAAATGGATGTTAATTTGAATTTTAAAATCCCTAAAACGTATGCCTATGAATTACTTAAATTATATAATATATCATTACATAACATCAATGGGTACAGCAGCATTTTAGTTAGATAATTCATGTTCTATCCGGTAAACTTGTACTATGAAATGTCACTTCCAAATAAGTATTTGAAACAGTTATCGATAAATTTAATATCGGAAGGAAGTCCCTAGTTAATTGACGTTTTTGCCACAAAAAATACTATGTCTGCTAATGACTTAACATTTAAAGTTCTCTGCCCACTACAACCTATCATACCATGACCGTATGACCGTATCAGACACGGTATAGCGGTATGACAAATGCCGGTCGGTGACGGAACGTGCCAGTGGGCATAGTCTCATACTGTTCAATACAAAGAATATTTATTTAGCCTGAATCGATCATGGTACGGTCATGGTATGATACGGTGTAGTGCGCAACCTTAAAATGGCAAGCGCTCGGACACACTATAATAGCAGTAATTTTTCTACCTACAAAAGCTACATCGCGCGCTTGAATGTGTGCGCGCCGTGTACGAACGCACTACATGCAAACATTTAAGAATGTGTAAGAATGCTTCAGCCTAGATCGCACTTACACAGACGTGCTATCGCGCGTCTGTATGAATACGTGTCGCGCGCTCCTAAGGCGAAGAACACACTGAAATCGCCCGTCGCCGCGATTTTTTCCGTGTATGCGCAGCTACACGGAAAAAATTGCCGCGATTTACACGCCAGTGTGCGCCACCCCGCGATTTTTCTATACAAATCGATGATTCTACATACAAAGTTGAAAATCGCTGAGTCGCGTGTCGGCGCGATTTTCGCTGCAGTGTGAGATCCGCCTTAAGGGCCGAAGTTGGACTATGTAGTTGTTCGTTTTTATGCTTTGACTCTGATGTCTAATTGTCTACCTTAATCCTCCTATGTAAGATCCTGACACACGACCTGTAAGTGCTGTAAGCCAAGTCCCCAACCCGTGAACTAAGTTAGTAATAGCTTTCAGGTTGCATTAGCATAGAAAATGTCTGCCAACTACTTTTGCCAAGTTAATACAAGTAGTTAGCGAAACTTAAACTTAAATGTGTTAAGTTTCGAGTCGCCAAAGAGGAATATTTACTGAATATGAAAGAAAATCAGGCCAAGTTTGTACTTGCTACAAGCAACCTCTAGAGTGCATGTTTCTAGTAAGTTAGCAGAATTTCCAAAGATTTTGGTAACTTTGTACACTGGTAACATTGAAAAACCAAAAAAAAGGTTTCTTTTTAGTCGTACTGCGCTCTTACAACAGAATAAGTAATAATACCAGGCGTTTGGAAGCGCCGCTAGTTTTTCTAAAGTTAGGTTTTTAAGCCCTTCTGGCATGTGTGTGAACATCTTTACACATTAGGCCCATCTGGCATCACTAATATTGAATTTGTTTTTTTTAAAGTGGGTAGGTTTGCACAACAGTAATTTTGACGGAGGAAATTTATGATTTTCTCAGTCTACCCGCGACCACGAACGCTGAAAAGGGTTACGAAACGTCGGGACTTAAAATGTAGTAATATACGCGATTTAATCCGTTTAAGTTGTTTTATTATTACTATGAGTGATAATCGCGGAAACCGAAGACAATATTAAATACCAGGCGTGTCTCACTCCGCGATTTTGTTTCACGGTAATTATTATTATTCCTTGCCTAATGCATTATTAAGCAAGCCCAGGGCTGCGGCGACACCCGGCAGCTCCTGTGTGCGAAACCTATGAAGCCCAAAGGAGGGTTACGTGTTTGATTGGTATGTATGTATTTATGTATGACGACGTGTATCAGTTATTGTAGTGTTCAGCACTGGGAATGTTATAAAATAAAATACAATTTGTATCGAGGTATACAGAGCGGTTGATTGATAACGACTGTCTGGCCTTACGGGTAGTTTGGCACTGACTGACGTTTCCCGTCAACCGACCGTATACATTTATTTATATATATATTTAACCAATCTGTAACTACACATATTCCGTAGACACTACATCTCTTCCTTTTTTTCAAGTGTTTATTTTACAGGCAGGTATTTATAATCAGGTTTATTATCACATTAATAAATTTTGTTTTATTGTGTTATCAACTGTACATATTGATGAATACAATACCGATTCGAGCTAATTTACTACGATAATTTATGTCGAGCTAATGGGAGTTTTAGTTGTCGGTTCGCTACCCCTAGCCCAGCTAAGAAGACTCCGACAAGAAACTTAGCTGAGCCCGACCATGGTCGGAGTGAATTTAATCCAGGATATTCTGGTCCTGGGGAACATCGCGGTCCTTATGTGATTGTGTCACGAGGTCGAGGTCGAGGTCGAGGTCGCCCTCACCGGCGGGGTCTTGTATCCTGTAGACTTCATATTGTTACAACACGTGGTAATCTGGCTCTGATCCATGCGTATTGTAAGTTTTATATTTAGTAAATGTTCACGTATTAACATTTTTGTACCATCTGATACTTTGTATTTCCAATTTACATCCATGTATTTCAGGCGAAATAAAGTTTCTGAAATTAAATTGCAGTTGAATTGTTTTTATAAAATGTTAATATACTTCCTGATTACTCTCAATATTATTCTCGTGCTTTCCTTCCTTCCTTTCCTTTAATTTTACTTTTCCAATTTGTGTGTCTTCATCTGGGTCATGTGGTCCATATTCATTACCTAATCTAGGTGATTTTACCGGTAATTTGCCCCGGTGGGACAATCTATTTTGGACCGACAATTAACTCCTTGGAAAAAAAAGTTTCCTAATAAATTAATCACAATTACAACCATTATTCATTAAAAATCTTCCATTCTGACCCAAAAGATTATAGTGCTATAACGATATTATAAGTGCGCCATTTGAATTGACGGCTTATAACGGCCATAAAATAAAAACATCATTCATGAGTAATTGTGTAAGGTTTTATAATAAACTGCCAAGAACCACAACTGAATTGTCTATTAACAAATTCAAGAAGTTTGTAAAGCGTAAACTCATTTCCAAAGCTTATTATAGCACACAAGAAGACTACATGAATGATGAAACACCGAGGGATTAATTACAACTGGAAATTATTTTAAAATAATGTATAATTAGTTGTTTTCCTGTTAATGTACTTGCCAATTGTTTTGACACTTAGAGATATATACATACATAATATCTCATATCTCATATACATCTCTAAGAAAAACGGTATTAATTTTATTTTAATGTGATAGCACAAATGTGCCTGATTTAATCTTAATACAAAAGAGATGTATAAGGATTTTAAGTAACATACGTAATTGCGAAACGTGTAGACCTCATTTTGTTAAATTAAAAATCCTAACACTAACAAACATCCTTGTATATTCTCGAGACGTGTAAATTCGTGCGGAAGCACCCTAGTCTATACACTCACTCTAAAGATATTATCTATAAAGGTACTCATAGTTTACGACCAAGAAACAAACTGGTACAAGCTGCAGTCGCCAAACTCAAAATGAACTCTAACGGACCGAAATGAATTCCATGTCGATAAAAATATAAGTATAATAATTTACCGAGTACGATTTCAGCCGAAGATAAGTACACAACTTTTGTTGAAAAGCTGAAAAAACTAGCTATTGTCTCAAGTTTTTTTTTTTTTTTTTTTTTTTATATATTTAAATAAGTAGATTAAGTTAATCTTAGTATATGCTGCACCCTACCAGCAGGGTCCATGTTGAACTTCATAAGTAACATCTTGTAATACCATGTTGTGCATAAAATAAATGAAATTAAATAATTTACTTTTAAGTTATATCATGTGAGTCGCAGAATGTTTACATTTCTGTAAGATATTTTAGTAAACAGTCCCATTTTATATTTCGACGTTTGGAGGTCCTTTACACCTCCAAAACATAATATTTTGACAACAGAGACTCTTTACATCTCCATTAATATTACTATCAATATAATTTCTATTATTTTAATTGCCTTGTTTTGAGGCCAAGAGGCCTTTTACATCTCTAAAAATGTAGTTTTAAGTTTATTGTAACGTATTCATGAAATCGGATATAATAATGTCATACTTGTTGTTATATTTAAACATTTTAAAAAGTGGCGTGTTTCTTCCGGCGCTTCTTCTGACCAGAAGGTCACTACCCGAAGCAAGCGCCAAAAGAAAGAATAGAATCAGACTTCTTCTAGAATCAGATTTCTTTTTTCAAGATTAGGTTTGGTGAACCATTTGCATGACCCTTAAATAAGAGTAGGTAAGTTTTACCTTGTTGCATGTTCTTTTGTTAAGAATAGGTATGATGTACCTTTTTGTATGCATTTAGGTAAGTTGTACCTTATAGCATGCATGCTCTTTTTTTCAAGATTAGGTTTGGTGAACCATTTGCATGACCCTTAAATATGAGTAGGTAAGTTGTACCTCGTTGCATGTTCTTTTGTTAAGAATAGGTATGATGTACCTTTTTGCATGCATTCCTCATTTTTTTTTTTTTAGTAGGTTTGGTGTACCATTTTGCTCGAGCCTTTAGAGAGAGTAGGTTAGGTGTATTGTCTGACCGCCGACTCAAGAGTAAAGGGTTATCTATTATAGAAAGAGTGTAAGTGATTTCTTACGTATACAAAAGCTAACGTAATAGTTAGTACTAAGGTACAATATCAAATGACAGCGCAAAAATTGCAAATGCAATAAAAACATTGGAGGGTAGGGTTGCAACAATCAGGAATTTTCACTAGTACCAGTTCCGTTGAATCTGGTTTAGTGTTTTATGGTTGTGTTTTAATATTTTACTCACTTATTACAGTTTTGACAACCCTATGCAGGTGTGAAGATAGCTTTTGTATTTAGAACATAAAAAGCATTTTGAACTTTACTAGAAAGTGTTTAGGTCGAAATTCACTACTTCGTATTACGACTTGTCACCTTTCGAAGTAATAATGCTATTGTAATAAGTTTTATGGCTTTTTACTCCAACGGCGCCGGACAGACTACACCTTGTTACATATCTCAGACTTAGACATGATATACCTTTCATTCACCCTTTTGTATGTGTAAACATACGCAGCAACCATTTCTATGAAACTGGTAGTTAGTATTTTTTATGCATATCCCCCTTTTACTGCTACAGTAAGCTCGCAACATGTAACTGTGCGTGAGTGAGTAGAAATAAACAAAGAAAATATACGTATTATTAATAATTTTCATCACGAGTTTATTTAGACATGTTTGAAGTTCTAAATGAACTAGATAGTTAATAAAGTTCTAAGGTAATAGGAAATGTACTTGTTAAGTGTGACACTCTTTTACACGTAATAACAAACAATATTCATATTTTTAAGAAATCAACAATGAATACTCTTTCCCTTATGCTATATAAATAATGTCGGCCGTACCTAGGTTTTTATCCGTAGGTACATTAAACCGATTACATATTAATATAATAACATCGTCATTACAACCGTTATACCGGACGGGCAACGCGCATGCGACACTTCCAGTAAATGAAAGCATCCATAGATTACGTGCGCTAACCATCAGGAGGGTTTTATGCATATTTGCCACCGACGCGTACATAAGAGTACCTACAATGTATTAATTAGCGTATCAACAGCGACACCCCCAGCTGGCCATTGGTACATAATTTCCTGTTATAGCATGACCTTAGCTCTTTATAACTTTTTAATACACTTGCTCAAAAAGTCGTACTTTTCGTAGCTGTAAATCGTGCGCAAAGTTGTATTTTGCGCACTAGTGCTTTTTACTTTCCAGCTAATTTTTTGAACACTAAATAACACATTTATTTGCAAAAAGTAAAGTACAAAGTAATAATAAATATATATCTTGCTTTTTCATGTTTAAATTTAATTAAATTCTGTATGTTTATTTTCAAAATAATTTCTTTTGATTAGGCTGAATGGTGACAGCTGGTGCCATGATTTTGTTTCACCGACATTTTTTCGCAAATGTATTAAAAAACGTCGTTTGATACACGTGCGGAAGCGTCATTTCCACTCGTCCCAAGTATTTACCCTCGCCTAGCGGCTCGGGCCAATACACCTCGGAACTCGTGAAAAATTACATACTTTCCGCACTTGTATCAAAAAGTACTAAACCAGTTTCGTAGATGGAAGGAGGTACAATAGTTATTAATATAATCGGGGCGAAACATTCTCATTGAGTTGATTTGTTCTGTAAACATTCCTGCCCAGATACTATTTAGGTAACCATAATTTTTAGTCAGAATTTATCTGTATGTCGCCAGACAGGATTAAGTGAAAATGAGTCGAAGAGATTTGTGGAGTCACGCTCCTTTTTAGGGTTCCGTAGCCAAAATGGCAAAACAAAACCCTTATAGTTTTTTTTTCAACTCGGCTCTTACTCACAGGCATTTGTCATTGTTGTGCAAAATGTTTATGCAAATCATTTCTGTTTTTCTCACTGTTGTTGACTGCACTCGATAATGACCGTCATACTAAGGCTTTTGAAATGTAGGTAAATATTCATGCTTAATTAACGAAAGTTACACAGTACAATGTTACTCGGTCTATATAGGTGAACCCTTTGACCTTGAACTTATCATTTGTTTACGTTTTAAGTAGCTACTTCAAACATTACCTACTTTTTCGTTTTTGATGCAATTATAAACGTCATGATTTGTGGTTAGATTTTGAGAAATACCGTATCAACCATTGAATATCGTCAACAACAGTAGACTACACAACAATAACATTTATTTCTGTGGTTAGCTTTAGTATCCATGGATAAAAATTGTACTTTTATTTGTGCAACCAATCAGTAACCCATAGGCCTTACCTTTTGTAACATGAAATTGTCATTTATTTATTCTCAAAATCTAAAATTCGAATTAATTCATGCATTAGAAAACAACTATAGTGTCAATTTATAATAGATGAACATTCGCCTGCGGCTTCGCCTGCGGCTTCGCCTGCGGCTTCGCCTGCGGCTTCGCCTGCGGCTTCGCCGGCGTTATTTCGTTGTTATCCTAAGGGAACTCCTTACAGGGATATAAAGTATCCTGGGTTTCACTCCAGGACTTGGTCTACTTGCATGCCGAATTTTAGCTCGAATTCATGCATTTGACACAGCGATATTTACTAACAACCTCCAAACACCTAAACATCTAAGAAACATTTCCACAAACTTTACGTCTTCACCGTGAAAATAGAACGGCAAAATTGAACATAGTCGCGTATCCCTAGGAATAGGGTGATTTAATCTAATAAAAATAAATTATTCTAAAGTCGGGTTCTGCTCCCCAAAGTTGCTAGCAAATAAATCTATAATATTTATTTCCGTGTCTTTAAATATCTTTAAATGTCGAAATCAATCATAACCTTCATTTGTTTAAAATAAGGAAATACGAGTACACACGCACGGACGACGAATTCGGGTCATTGAAATACCGCCATATTTTCTAAAATACTTCAAGAAAAGGTTGTGAGATTATTGAAGCCTGTTTTGATCCTTAATTAATGTTAGATATTATCTGCCATAATAACACTGAGAATAGTAGCAATTTCAGGTTTAGATCGATAAAAACCTATTAAAAATAATGACGTTAACGGAGTGAAATATCGCAAAAGTCACCATTCTTGGATAATAATATTTTTATGATGGGTAAGCGGATATTGCTAACACAGCTAAGGTATTAAAGAGTAGTATGTTATGTAAATGAAACAAGTGTCAAATATTGAAAAAAAACACCTATTTCTATTATTTAAATTACGGTGACCCGAATTCTTTGACCGCGAGTGTATTTTAGCACTTGTTGTGACACTATAAAACTAGTTGCATTATCTATCATTTACTCTTTTGTTCTTTTTTTCCAACGATTGCTTGTGATTTCACTACAAACATTTTATCTAAAGTAGCACATACCTACGCGTCGAGGTTTGTCGAGCAGTTTCCTTACTAAATACGAATGCATAAATCTTCTATGTAGGTACTTATCTTGAACGAATCATTAAAATGTTCGTTGTTGGAGTACGATGGTCTCCTTTACTATTATTAACCTATTGGTCACTGATTTGTTTGCCATAATTTTGTGCACGCAATTTACTCACAAATTCATCCTAGTCGCCAATGTAGTGTTCAGCACTGGGAATGTTATAAAATAAAATACAATTTGTATCGAGGTATACAGAGCGGTTGATTGATAACGACTGTCTGGCCTTACGGGTAGTTTGGCACTGACTGACGTTTCCCGTCAACCGACCGTATACATTTATTTATATATATATTTAACCAATCTGTAACTACACATATTCCGTAGACACTACAGTTATATAACGTCACGCAAATATTTTTTTAACTACCACTTTATTCACTAGGAAATTCAAGCTATAATAATTATTTTATTTTTGTCATCAACCATAGCGGTGGGCGTGGCGACCAGAAAGAGCGCGCGTTATGCTATGAGTTAGAGCGAGAAGGTAGGATTTGGCGCATTTTTGTGACTCGAACGTGGGTTTTGTTAGACAGTGCGACTTCTGTACGAAGTACTATTACTTATTCTGTGATAGAATACTACGTCTCTCTTTCTAAGAAAACTGACATTCGGCTCAGCCCACCGGACGGAACGCTGCGGATATGATCGTCTCTCTCTACCGCATAACGCGTGCTCTTTCTGGTCGCTGGCAAGAGGGCCTTACTCCTTTTCGGAGGCTCCGTGGGGGCAAAATTTGGTACCAGAAGTCGTGCGGTGAAATCGCGGAGTGAGACACTCCTGCTCTTACCAGAGTCAAATTATAAAGAAGAACAAGTAGTCCAACTTCAGCCATTTAGGAGCGCGCGACACGTATTCACACAGACGCGCGATAGCACGTCTGTGTGAGTGCGAGCCATACTGGAGTATCTTACGCAAACGCATTCTTAAAACTTTGCTTGTAGTGTACCTTTTGTACGAAGAAAAATTACTGCTCTTGTACTGTGCCAGAGTGGGGCATTTCTCCAGAAATATGTCTGCGGTCACCTCATTCATCTGGCCCTTTTTCATACTAAATGTATGGAGACAGATGAATGAGTCGCAGACATATTTCTGGAGAAATGCCCAGTGGTCGTAGCTGTTTGGGTGGTTTTAACAATCGGTTTATGTTTTTTTATAGACTTTTAAACCTTATTATTTCACAATGTAACTCCATTTCTGATATACACCGTGCCCCCGAATAACCCGAAATTTTTTAACCACGTATTCCTGATGGTATTACAGATAAATAACGTTATATCAACATAGGTCGAATTTTGTCATTTTACATGAATAGTCTTATGGAACAAAATAAATCAGTAAATTGACAACATTTCAAATTATATGAAGTGGGCTAAATCAAAAACCATTTCGGCAAATATGCTTCCCGTATGTAACGAGGCAGTTATTTTATTTTTTTACCCGTTAATTTCCAAGATAATCGCGAAAAACTGTAAACCGGAAATGTGACGTAGATAGTACGTACATAGACAATAGACCAAAGACAAAACTAAATCTATCCTTTTTTTCATGTATCCGGTTGTCACACTCTGTCAAAAGTTTTCAAATGACATTTTCAGTTCTTACATTTCGGTGTTAACGACTATTCTTATTTTACGATATTACTCTCGCTCCACTTGAAATACTTGACGACTTGGCTTTTATAACGGACACTGCTGCTTCTTTTCACGCTTACATCGCAATAAAAACGGATATCGCTGCTTCTTTAAACGAAAATTTGGCACTTGTATTTGGACTTATTGAACCTCATAAAAATGAAGACCTCAGATGGATTTGTGCAAGCATTTAGTACCAACTTGCCATGGGTTGATACTGCCATGATGTTAGAGTTCATACAAACGGACGATAAATATAATTTGGCTGGAATACGAGGTGCAAAAGCTGCCTTATCGTCTCGAACTACGTATAGTGCCGCTTCGTACCGTATAGATAGTTTCTACCCCATATTGTGTGCCCTACATTGAGCCCTGTTTTTGCTTTATATATACCTGTACCTGTATATGAAACTAATAACATTATCCTAAGAAATAAAACTGTAAGGCTTAGTGCGAGTATATTTATTTTCCAAATATTTAAGTTTGTGGTTCCAAATTACAATGTGTTGTTTTGTCTTTTATCGCTACCTTAACTAGTATGTTTTGGGTTGTCATAATAGGGCAGCACATTACACCTCAGGATGCAGAAGATGGTGTAGGTTCATCATGAGAGGTTGACGGTGCTGCCCGGTTTGCTTCTTTTAACGGTCTTCTTGTGAGTGATGCTGGAAGACGAGGTTTCAATTTTGCATTGACATTCATGACTTTCCAATATCTATAGTTTTCCATGTCTTTCTCCAACTGTGAAATGACAAATAGGTATAATAAGCATAAGCCTAAACACCGTGAGGGTGATTTTAATGCACACTGCAAGAATTTGTAAGTGCAAGTGCCAATAACTATTTAAGAAAGTCCTATATAAACAAGGTTATATTAGCTAGTTAAGTTAAATATCACAACACATGAGTACGTACAGTAAACTTTATCAGTAAATAGTCCAATACCAATCTAATACAAAGGTGGGCTAGGTTAAGTATATTATTCGGTTGTACTTACAGCGAGATGATCTTCACAGATGAATAACTTCCTTTTAGGAACACGATCTAGCCCCGCCGCTCGACACCATGCCTCATTTTGCCCAGCAGGGACACAAAAAAACTTTTTTTGTGGTGTCAGTCTTGTGTTATTACTACACGTTCTTATAAAACAGTTTTTAGTTTCTTTTGATGCCATGTTTTCGTTTTTACTTGTAATTTTATTGAAGAAAATTTGTGTTGACAATTATATGACAATGACGTAAACCTCAAATCAATCAACCGTCACGACCCATTTTTTTTTAAAGCAAGGGGCAAAGGAAAATCCGTACTCGTGACGTCATATGTCGTTTACGACCTTTCAAACATTCGCTATTTTTTCACTTAATATTTTTGAATGAAAAATTGCTTTTCTGGGAAAATAAAAAAACACGTATACCTTAGAATTTGATTTTTTTTCAATACATAACATAAAACAGCCCACTTGAAAAAATGAAATGTTGTCAATTGAGCCCCTCCTTATAAACATGTCCTTAACTCCTTAGGTGCTTGAGGAAAAGATATCAAAAAGGAAAAAAAGCTAAAATGGAAACAAAAGGTAAATTTTTTGGACTCGTAGTCACTTACCATCAAATACTGCGAAGGTTAATTGCTGTTTCGTTAAAAGATTTAACAAAAAATGTAAAAGTATCTTAGTCACATTTATTAGGGCTTGTTACACACTTGTGAGGATTCATTTAAAAAATAATAAATATCCCGGAAAGTAACCGTTTTTCGACTAAACATCACCATAATTCATCACAACTTCATAACTCATCATCATCATCATAACTTTTTTACTCCTAATAGTTGTTAGAATCTATAGTTACAGTTTTTCGGGTTACTCGGGGGCACGGTGTATGTAATTTTTTTATGAAATTTCCTTTATAAAATGGCGCATCTACTAGTAATAACTTTTATGCCACACGTGGCCATAAAGTGGCTTTTTCCGGACACTGCGCGTACGGAAAAAGCCGCTTTCTGGCCAAGTGTAGACATAAAATTATGTACACAACATGGGAGGTAATAAAGGAAGCCCTCGATCGCATATTTACGTCCCTCGCTTGCAGCTCGGGCCGCAAACATCTGCGATCTCGGCCTTTCTTTGTTTTACCACCCTCGTTGTGTAATGTACTATTCCAGCAACGCGGCAGCGCAATAATTATCCTCCTTTCCAAGCATTCATTATCGAAAATGCCTGATTTAAATTAAGGATAATCTGAAATTAAAATCAATTTTATACAGTTAACCCAAACGGCCACAGTTTTCGGTACCGAGCATTGACTTATATACTTAGTGTTTTTTTTATTACTAGTAAAAAATCAGCATAACGATCTTCATAAAAAATGAGACACTTCTTCGTAACATATTTCATCTTTTTTGAATTAAATAAATAAATAAATAAATAATAAATAAATAAATATTAGGGGACAATCTTACACAAATCGAACTAGCCCCATAGTAAGCTCAATAAGGCTTGTGTTATGGATACTAGACGACGATATATTTAATAGATACAAATACTTAAATACATAGAAAACATCCATGACTCAGGAACAAATATTCGTGCTCATCACACAAATAAATGCCCTTACCGGGATTCGAACCCAGGACCTCTTGCTTCGTAGGCAGGGTCACTACCAAACCAACTAAGCTAAAGCGGTCGTCAAAAATTAAAGATATTAAATACATTAGATTTTAATAGTTTTAGATATCGTGTTTCCTAGTAACATTTACTGCTTATGACCTACACAATCGATATCCAAATAGAAATAATGTAAGTTTTATTTTTCAAAACGACCGGGTTCGATTCCCGGTTAAAGTACAAGTTTTTTTTTTCCAAATCTATGGATGCAGTTTTACTTGCCCCTAAAATCGATGACATGGTTTCTAAGAACAGATCTTCGTATGTCTTATAGTTTCAGACTTTCCCATACTGACCGATCGAAATGGCCTACCCTGTAAACTATAGCTTGGCAACTTCGTTGGTGACACTCACATGTGTGCTTTTTGTTGTGTGCAGCCGAAACTACTTACAGAAGTTACCGCCAACACGAACGGGGGCCTCCGGAGGCTGCCTCCGTCGGTCATCGTTCGTGTTGGCGGTAACTTGTGTGAGTAGTTACGGCTGCACATAACATAAAGCAAACATGTGAGTGTCACCAACGAAGTTGCCAAGCTATAGTAGGTAACTGCCTTGTTACACAGTTTTGTTAACAGTGATGCCAGCGCTAAGTGCCTAACCACACTTGCGATTTGCGGACGAGTTAGACGCGAAGTTCCATATAAATGTCGCTCGCGGCGAACTCGCCGACTGGATTTGTATGGAAACTCGCAAGTGTGATAAGACCCTAAAGTACCATTACTCGCGCCCGTTGGACGGGTTCTTATGTATAAGTCTACGTTACCAGACACATTATAAATTCAAGCATTGTTGTAACATTACCATAACCCAATTTATTTCAGATAATTCGCGTTGTCCCTCAAAATATGAACGAAATAGGGTGTGATGTAATATATTATACCTTTTTGAATAAATTTGGATGACATGAATAAGTAGACAGAAAAGTGACGCATCACCTACGTGCGAGAACAAGATTGTACAAATCGACCAAAAAAATCAAAAACTGTATACGTTTTATTGCTTACTAGCATTTACTCGCGGCTTCACCCGCGTTGTTCCCGTTATTTTCCCAAAGGAACTCTTAACCGGGATATGAAGTATCCTAGCTAGAGGAGGGCAAAAGGAAATCTGGTGGTCTGCTGCTTAGGTACAAGGATGTAATTAAAAGAGAAATGCGGCAGTGCGACGTGGACACTCTGCACTGGGAGCGTTTGGCAAAAAATCGGCCAGAGTGGAGAAAGCTCGTAAATGATAAAGTAGCTGAGTTTAAAGAGCGACGTAAGAGGGAGCTGGACAATAAACGCGACATGTAGAAAGCACGACCACGGGCAAACATGGCGTATAATTACGTCAATGGTGTGCTCACATGTCCCCAGTGCAGGCGAACTTTTGCGGCGAAGATTGGGTACATCAGTCACCTGCTCACCAGCGACGGCAATAACTCGGAGTTGATAACAGTCGCCATAACCGAAATCGGTTGGATGATGATGACGATGAAGTATTTCGTTGTTTCAATCCAGGAAATGGTATACTTGCATGCCAAATTTCAGCTTGACCCATCCAGTTCTTACTCCGTTATTTAGTAACAAACATTAAAACATCCAAATATCCAAACATCTTCACAAATTCACATTTCAATGGCCCCCACGTAAGTCATCGAAACTCGAAGTCATCGAATTTCGAGTTTCGATGACTTACGTGGAGGCCGTCGATTTATATTATTAGTCTGCCAAATTTCAGCTTGATCCATCCAGTTGTTACTCCGTTATTTAGTAACAAACATCCAAATATTCAAACATCTAAACATCCAGACACCTTCACAATTAAACTTTCACATTAATATTAGTTTGATTTTTAACACCTCGCAGTCACTTTTTAGGGATCCGTATCTCAAAAGGAAGAAACGGATTCCTTATAGGATCATTTTATTGTCCGTCTGCTTGTCTGTCTGTCTGTCTGTACGTCCGCCCGTCTGTCGCGTTGTCAAGACCCTTTATGTAGATAATTCGCAGAGGTATCGAGTTGAAAATTGAACCATAATTATAATCAAGTCTAGGGTCCCTTGAAGCTATGAAAAAATCAAACTTCTGAGTTAACGTGAAAAAAAGATACTGCTTTATGCTGCAAAAAACGTATATTTCGACACTCAAGGAATTCAAAATTTATTTTTCCGTTGACCTAGAACTAAGAAAAGTAATACCGTTTTAATACTACAAGTATAGGGGGATATCTGAAAACTATACATTTGTAATTTTATTTAATCGTATGGCACATCGTAAGAACAGATCGAATACAAATTATAAATTAAGATTAAGATCTATAAGCCACTTAATGGCTTCGTCACTGAGAGAGAGTCTGTCTTCAGGAGGGCCACCGGTATAGCGCGTTATGGGGCAGTCGTGGATGATGTCCTGGATGGACTGCTCTTCGGCTCCGCAGGTAATTAAGAGGAAACAGTAAGGTGGAGAGAATTGAAAATTAGGTATTTGTAAAATGTGTCGCTGTCCTGCACTGCCCGCCTCGCCCGCGCAGAGCGCGATAGAGACAACTGCAGGTTGGACCGAAAATACCGTTTAAAATTTCATGAAAACAACGTTTCGTAGTCCCCTGATTTCTTCCCCAAAACTTAACCTATTTAACTATTTTTTTCATTAAACATTAAAGAAAAGCTTTGGCCGTGTTCCTGTGTTTTCTTTTTGTTTAATAATCTAGTCAAATTTGTTTTCTGGATGTGTGAACACAGCGGAAAATCTGGCATTTTTTTTAGGTCTTTGAAGGTTAATATCTCTTTTGAGAATCAATTTATCGTAAAAAGGAAAACATAGGAACATATCAATAGTAGCCATAGATTTTTGGCCAAAAAATTATTGCTCTACTGGCATTATCCAGGGAGGAAACAGGGGACTACGTTTGTATGGAAAAACTGCCCTCCTGTTTCCTCTTAAATCATAAAAAAATCAGTTTTTTTTAATTATCTGCACGGAACCCTCGGTGGGCGAACTTGACCAGTTATTTTATTTAACACAGTTTTACTACGGTTTTATTAAATGTAAGAAAGATTTCAACCAAGGCGTGTTTTTCCTTACTCCGCGCGCTATACAATTTATTCCTTCACACGATTATTCCTTTTAACATGGCGGAAATATTCCCAAAATAATCTACCTGTCTGTACCCTTTGTGAACTTTGAGTGGCAAGGGTGACCCCACTTTACAGGCTCCTGGTTACTTTAGCAAGCTCTTACATGTCCTTTCAATGCCATTGCAAAATATACCTTAAACGTTTGACTTAAAGCTGTTTTTTTATGGGAAGGAAATCAAGTTTATGTTTGTACCTACTTTAAGTAGTTTTGGTTTGAGTAGCACAATAAACTAAATTGACAGCAAATATGGAACTTGTGATAACGTAGAAAGAAGCACACGTTCACGTTAGTTTGGTATTCGATGATTTAACCTTTCTTCTTAATTTTTGGATAGTTTGCATATCGTTTAAAATACAAAAATCTGTGATTGGTTACAAAGTTACTGACGTGAGAATTTCATTTGCCGCTACAGTTTATTCTTCAGTACTAAGAATAAACTGCAGCGGCACTGAGTGGGAACTAGTGAGAGACCGCGACTATGCCCCATAGGTACATTGTCTAAATCTCCCTCAGCCAACTGTACCTATATTCCTTAGAGTATGCTTCGGTTACACAGAAATTTCTAATTAAAGCCCGTGTAGTTGCTAATTTAAACTAAAAACAAAGAATAAACAACCTACATGCCCTGGTATAAAGTTGAAAGTCGGGTGAGGATTTACCGGTCAGTATATATAAACCTAGTGTGGTTTTAACGGTCTAGAAAATGTAACAAAGGGGGATCGAGGATCGTTTAAAATCGTTTAGCTTTTGTAGTAAATACGAAAGGCTAAAGCTATGCGCTGCGACCAAATATTCACCCTTAACTATGCCCCTAAATGTCCTCGTGTACTGTATATGGTACAAATTCAAAATGAGCCTTGAATTTTTATTGCATAAAAGAGGTTTTATTTCAAAAATAGAAATAGTGTATTGGGAATTACGAGGATTAAAATCAGAAACGCGAAAACGTGTTGCTAAGTTTATTTGTTTTTAGGGTTCCGTAATAAAATAGTAAAAAAGAACCCTCATGGTGCTACTCTGTATGTCTATCTGTCCGTCTATCACAGCCAGATATCTCAAGAACTACTGCTGCTATCGATTTAAAATAAGAATTGATTTAAAAGTCGCTAAGTCGAGCTGGACATAAAAAAATCTTGTGCCTTGCTTACTTTTTTTTTAAAGGGGGCCGAAATTAGAGGGACGATGACTGGAAGGGGACGAAAGTTAGCGAATGTTTTAGAAAGGAGACGGATAAATGAAGCTTGTTTGCAGGAGACGAAGTGGAAGGAACAGAAAGCAAGGGAAATTGGGGCGAGTAGTTTAACAATAGATGACTATGCATTATTACTACGGCACCATAGAGCTGATCTGATACCATATGGAGACGTTAGGTCTGACAGGATTATCTAAGTTCCATAAGATAAACCTATCATGTTTAATATTTTATACGAAAGAAACATTTCCTCTTCATTGTTTTTTTTTAATACGGGTAAAAAGAAGCGGGGAAGTCAAAGTAGATGGCAAAATTGAGGGCGCTTACTGGGTGCTCCGGTGGACGAGTGGTTGAGTTGCTGGGCCGGAAATCCAGATGTACCGGGTTCGATTCCCGGTCTGGACATAGGTGAGTGCCATTTAATTTTTCTATGTACTTTGATTTCTTGTATCTATATATCTATCATGTTTAGTTTATTTGTTTGGTTTTGACATGCAGTTTAAGGTTTTATACAAATAACGCAAGAATTCTAACAAGAGGTCATCACACTAGTATTATACATGTGAAAGTTTGTGAAGATGTTTGGATGCTAGTTACTAAATAACGGAGTAACAATTGAATGAATACAGCTGAAATTTGGCATGCAAGTAGACCAAGTCCTGGATTGCAGCACAGGATACTTTATATCCCGGTAAAGAGTTCCCTCGGATCAGTAATGGGAACAACGCGGGCGAAACCGCGGGTAAATGCTAGTAATGAATAAAAAAATCCACTAAGTCCTGAAAACTTTAACGATTTTTTGAAAATTAGTGTAAAAAAAGTACCGTCGGCAATAAAAAAACTTGACTCAAAAATGTTTTCTTTACAGGAATTATTAAGTGTAGCGCACTAAGGACCTTCTCCTTTTTTAAAGTCTGTTAAAAGTGAAATAAAAACTGTTCTCTAGATACCCTTGGCCAGTTCACATTATTCCAGTAGCATTCCAGTCCAGCAATCCAATCCAGTGCTGGAATGCTACTGTCATCAATCAGCATTCCAGTCCAGTGACTGGAGAGTCCGTCAACTTTTCATTCCAGCTCACCCAATCCAGCGCCACTGGAATAGTGTAAACCGTCAATCCAGTGCTGGATTGAACGTGATATAGTGAATAAGCGTGGTTGTTTTGGTAGCAGTCTTTAACAACTCTTAAAAGACTGGAATAATGTAAACGATATGCTCCAGTCCACAACTGGACTGGATTAGCCCGCTGGATCACTGGACTGGAATAATGTGAACTGGCCATAAGCCTTTTACCCGTACTTTATACGGTCGTTTCTTGCCTAAAACATAAAGAAAAGGAACGCAATTTCCCTAACAGCACGTAAACAAACACTCTCAGTACTAATAAATGCAATAATGTCTGTCCGGGACGCTCTTTAGCACCTATTTGCTGTTAAGTGCCAAATTGCTGCTCTTAAGGAACTAAAAGCACAGTGTAACGAACACACAGTCGGTCGATGGAGACGGTGATTTATCTATGTATAGAGTCTGTGCGGAAAGAGAATAGGCGTGGCGAAAAACGGAACTAACTTAACCAGTATAGCCACAGAACAGAAAATACGGCACATAAGATAGAAAAGCATTACAGCGCCCCCCAAAATTAATCATATTCTCTTTCCGCACAGACTCTAGTAGGGTGATTCAAATTTTGTCGATTTTTTTTATTTTTTTTGGGTCTCCCCCCCTTTATTTTGTTCTAGGGCATAAATAAACATACTTTTTTTAGATTTTTTTATTCAAGTTTTAAAGGTCGCTACCGCTTAGTAAAATCCTGACCAAAATAAGGTCGTAATTCTGTTCTCATTAGATATATTTTTAAATTGTAAACAAATCCATTGTTTTATTAGCTAAATGTAACAATTTACATGGTTTAGCGTCATTTCACAAAATACATTTCACAAATGATCATTTAACAAATAACGATTCACAAACTATCCATTTCACAAATATACCAGTTCACAAAATCCTCATTTTATAAATGATTATTTGACAAATGTACATTTCGCAAATGTAACACTTTGCAAATATATTTAAATAAATAATAAATAAATAAAATAATTTATTTCTGTAAGTAGGCCCTCAAGGGCTCTTTTACATGTCTTACATTCTTTGTCTTCTTTTCTTTTTGGCGCTTCGGGTAATGACCTTCTGGTGAGAAGAAGCGCCGGAAGAAACTCACCAGTTTCTCTTTTAATAATTTAATATACATTACATTACCTTAAAAACTACATTTATAGAGATGTAAAGGGTCTCTCTATGCGTCCAAACAATACAAATAAAAAAATAGAAAATAAATTGATACTAGAATTAATGGAGATGTAAAGAGTCTCCGTTGTCAAAATATTATGTTTTGGAGGTGTAAAGGATCTCCAAACGTCAAAATACAAATTGAAAATACTTATTTACTAAATTAAGTCCATTTTTTCTTAGAGATGTAAATGGTCTCTAAGTGTCAAAACAATTGGCAAGTACAAAAACAGAAAAAGACAACTAATCAAACATTGTTTTTAAAATATATCTATTTCCAGTCGCAGTTAATCCCACGGTGTTTCATCATTCATGTAGTCTTGTGTGCTGTAATAAGCCTTAGACATGAGTTTACGCTTTACACAATTCTTAAATTTGTTAATAGATAATTCAGTTATATTCCTTGGCAGCTTATTATAAAACCTTACACAATTACCCATGAATGATGTTTTTATTTTATGGAGCCGAGTGGTGGGCACTGCGAGCTTATGTTTATTCCTAGTATTAATATTATGTATGTCACAGTTCTTCTTAAAATTCATGATATTTTTATGTACATACATAATATTCTCATAGATGTATTGACAATGCAATGTCATTACATTAATTTCCTTAAACTTATCTCTAAGTGAGTCTCGATAATTCATCTTATATATCGCTCGAATAGCCCTCTTCTGCAGAACAAATATAGTATTAAGCTCTGAAGCACTAGCACTGCCCCACAGCAGAATACCATACGACATAATACTGTGGAAGTAACTAAAATATACTAATCGAGCTGTTTTTATGTCTGTTAATTGTCGGATCTTGTTGACTGCAAACGCTGCAGAACTTAGTCTATTCGAGAGTAAGTTCTGCAGCGTTTGCAGTCAACAAGATTATTGAATGTTAAATAATCATTTAACAAATGTTCAATTCACAAATAAATCAGTTTTCAAAGTAGTTGTTTCACAAAACTTCGATTGTTAAATTATTGTTTGATTTATACTGTACCTATGTCTGCATTTTTTATTAGAGGCAAATAATATACAGACAAGTACTTATTTCATCCAAATACACGTTGAGCAATATACATTATTTTAAACCCTGGTTTGAGAGGACGCAGCGGTGACTTCGGTACAGTAAAATACTTACAATCATAGTGTTTATGAGGTCGTCCTACTTTTAATGCTAGTAATATGGCTGTATTGTGGTCGCAAGATACCTAACACTCCTCCTCGCTTCGCTCGTCGTCGTACCTAATGGTGACTCTGGAAATGTATTCATTGGTAGTACGACGTCGGAAGGGTTGCAGTAAATATTATTTGATTTGTAATACGCAAATAACGCATAATCCCATCGTGTCATATCTTCGCTAGGTCAAACTTTGTATTTTATTAAACGTTCATTTACCAATCGTTATTTTGTCAAAAGCTGTAAACATTAAATGAATAGTTTGTTAAATAAAGATTTGTAATATGAACTTTTTTCAAGTAAATATTTTGTGTAATGAGCGATTTGTGAAACGTTATTTTGCGAATCGACTAATTTGTCATTAGTCTATTTGCCAAACGTTATTTTTAAAATGAATATTTGTGAAACGTTTTTTGTGAAATTACTGAACACCAATTTACATTTATATTAGTCAATTGCATTTATTTTTATTTAAGAATAAAATTCTATTTTTTTTTATTTGTAAACCTTATCATCTGACGTACCCGATAAATGCCCCCTGGAGTCTGAAGTGCGGTGTATGTTCATTTGTTATCATTAAATGACAAAACAATGGGGATGTTGACTAATGTTGAATTTTACAACGTAATATAGTCACATGGATTGAAAAATACTAATTTATCATAACACAGAAGAAATAAACAATTAATGTATAAAAAAAAAAGTTATGAGACCACAAAGTTTGTAAAAATTGATATTATTTTATCGTCAACTATGTGCTTAAACGTACTTTTTCATCCTCAAAATGGCAAAATGCTATTTTTTTTTTCATACAGACTTATTACAGCGAGGACAAGAGCTGACGTCACAGGGTGCGTCCGTTTTGTATGGGCCGTTTTCAACGCTCGGTGCGGTCGGCTACTTTTGATTGCAATTTGTGGCTGTTATAGTAATCCAAGTGTAGTAGTTATAGGTATATGTTTGTTCCTCATAAATAGTAGAATCCATTTACATCAGAAACAAGATTTAGGACACAAGTCTATTGTATGAGCGTTGACCAGCTGTGGGTATTGGAACTGTATCTAAAAGGGTTGTTTTAAGGGGTTTTAACTTTAACACCCTTTTTTATTGCATAATGTTTTCATGGCTGCAGGTGAAGGGTTAATCCGGTTTAACCCTGGCCGTTATATTGACAAGGGGTGAATACTAATATAGTGCAATTTATTTTGTTGATACTCTGCCTTCATAATATGTTGCAGATGATTGTCTGAATTTAAGTCAATTATGTCTGTTAGTTTTAGCTGAAGACTAATTCACAATTTTGCTGTAGATGTTTATTATATTTTGACCCATGGAACAGAATAAGTAATAGAGTCTGGCTAATGAAAGATGAGACTAGCAAAAAGCGGCAAATTTAAAAAAAACAAAAACGGGTTGCAACACTGTTTATAGGGTGACAAAAACGGTAATGATACTTGGGCCGATTTTTGTTTTGTTGTCACTTTTTTAATTATTCCGATTTTAGTGAAAATTGGTAAGTACATAGTGTTTATTAAAGTGTTAAGGTGGGTTTAGACCAAACGAGCGAATGCTCATTCTACCCCCACTCTACCAAATTCGTTATGTGTAAACAGAGACAGAGCATTCTTTCGTTGTTCTTCCTTATTTTGCGAAGATTCTAAGAATGCTCGCTTGATGTAAACGACGGACGAGCGTACGAACAGTCGCCGAGCGCGTTCGCTCGTGTTCGGATCTGCTCGCTTCGGGGAGCGGTCTCTTCAAAGCGTTCTAGTGCTCGAGGGACTTGACCTATCGTTGTAATTATAGATTGGTCTCAAGAAAAATGTCTTCTAATGATAGAAGCTTACCAAAATGCCAGGTGTATGTGGGATCCGACTTTTGTAAATTATAAAAACACAATTGAGTCGGGATGATAAATGAAAAACTTGCAATTACAATATTAGTAGTAGTGATTGGTAGTCCTTATTTCATCTCCAAATTGTCTGACCAAGTGATACCTGACATTTTCTTTGATGGATCACATATCCCTTTCTCCTCTACAGTCAAGAATCTGGGTATCACTATGGACCAGACTCTTTCCTGGTCAGCCCATGTGGTCGATATCAGTAGAAGGGTCTTTGCTTCTTTGCACTCTCTTAGGCGCCTCCAAAATTTCCTCCCGCTTCAAACAAAGATTACTCTTGCTCGTTCTCTTTTACTCCCTCTTCTGGATTACGGGGATACTGCGTTCCTTGATTTAAAGGAGGAACTGCTTGACAAGCTTGAGCGTTTGCAAAATGTCTGCATTCGATACATTTTCGGCCTCCGCAAATTCGACCATGTGTCCTCCTTCCGCACGCAGCTCAAGTGGCTACCAATCCGTCGCCGTAGAGACGTACATACCTTGTCTCTCCTCTTTAATGTTTTGTTTGTCCCCTCCTCTCCTTTCTACCTTACCGAGAGGTTTACATTTATGGCGGATGATAGTGGCCACCGGCTGCGCTCTAGTGCTGATCTGTCTCTCTCAATATCTCTTCATAATCATCGCTCTTACGGCAAATCTTTCACGGTACACTCTGTGAAATTATGGAACAAATTGCCACCGTCTTTCAGGCAGTGTCGGTCTGTAGCCTCGCTTAAGGGAAAACTCAAAAAGTTGTGGTTGCCCTCTGACTGAATACTTGACACGTTTTTAGTTGTTGTTTACAGGTTCTGTATATTTTTATGTATTTATTTATGTTTATAATCATATATATATATATATATGTCGGGGACAGCAGCGATAATTCAAGAAATCTAAGATCCTCAATTGACTACTGTAGTACTAAGTAGATTTAAAATGGCGCGAACGCCGTGTGACGTAACGACCGGTTGCGCTGCACGTGGGCGGGCTCGTTGGACAAGAGTGTCGATTCTCTTTCTGACTGTCGTGGCGACAACACTTGTCTTACGATTCTGTCAGTTCGCCTGCCAGTAGTTAAAGTTGCTACTTGATAATTGTAATTCTGTCGATTAATAGTGAAAAGAATCATATTGTGTAACGTAATTGTCTATTTGCTCTCTTGAGTATCTACGCCATAATATTGTAACAACTATTGTAATGCCTGATGATTGAAAAGAGAACCTGGTGAGTTTCTTCGGCCCTTCTTCTCACCAGAATGTCATTTACCGAAGCGGCCAAAAGAATCAGACGAATAAATGATTTGATCTGACATGAATCCACTTCTTTAACCAACATACCTCAACGGCCAGGATTCTGCAGCTAACCCATCCTGACCTGACACAGTCAGTCACGCGAGAGATCCGACATATATATATATATATATATATATATATATATATGTATGTATTTATATATTAATAATGTATATGTAGTCATATTATCTATTTACACATAAATACCTCTATAATCTCTTGTACATGATCCTGTTTGTCTACCACCTCTCTTGTCTCATCACTCAACTGCTCAAAGGTTAACTGGAAGAGATCCCTTAAAGGGATAAGTTCGCCTTTGTACATATACCTTTATTTTGTAACCCTGTACTTGTATTATTTTGTGCAATAAAGAGTTTACATACATACATACATTAGTCTCAGAGTCAGACGTAGTGCACATAGTCCACAGACACCCGACGAATGAGCAACGGGCACTCGTTCGCCTGATCTAAACATCTCTAGAGCATATATATGCTCTCGAATCCTAGTTCTTGGGTTGCATTCTTGCTCGCTGATATTCGTGTGGTGTAAACGCTGAGAACGAACTTTTGTTTACACTAAAAGATCAACAATGAATTCTCTACTCCGGTTCTAGCTCTTTGTTCGTTTGGTCTAAACCCACCTTCTGTGTTTATTTATGATATATTCACTCCCCACATAAGCCGTGGAAAGAAAAGCAAAAACAATTCAGTAAGTGTTTTCGGAAACTGTTACTTTCTTATGTTGCATATTGAGTATCAAAATCACCACGGCATACTATCCTCAGAAATCTAATGACGTTTGACACATTTGACGTTTGTATAATGTCGCCATTTAAAAAGTTTTCATTAAATCTCAGTCTCATCTTTCATTAGCCAGACTCTAGTAATATACAGAAGTTTCTCTTTCTAATGATGGTTAAAATCTGAACATGCACTTTAATGCCTTGACAATAGAGTCGTGTTGTAAACGCCTTGTTGCCTCCGATGTATGCGAATTACATTATTTAGGCAGTTACACGTGCTATATAGCTAAAATATCAGATCTGGACTATTAACCTTAATTTGTACTTATATAAGTACACGAGGCCTTATATAAAAATAACACACGTTATTCCGAGAAATCCCTCTTCATAACCTTTATTACAACTTTCCTTTCTTAAAATATTGACCTTTTAAATGTTCCTTATTGTCACAGAATCTCCAAAAGGCAGCTCCGACAAATATACAGTCATAACCATAATTCACATATCGATTCAATAATGCAGACTTAACTTTACGAAACGACTTAAGCGACCGTTTTTTTGTATCAAAATAAGCCTGTTTGTATTAAGGAAGTGAAAGTCTCTGTTGAAAGTCTTGTCTGCGAGAGACGCCGCTAACGTTATTGTAATAAGTGCCAAATTGGGATGAAGGTGATACAAAGCCAGTCTTAGCTAGTCGAGTAGAAAATTGTTAAAGGATCAGTATACTTAAGGTGAGACAGGCTATGGAGATAGCAAGAAGGAACGGCTCAGTTATGATGAAAGGGAATGAGTTGGTTAAGTTTAGAAGGTAATAAATAGTACATTACACACCGAGGCCAGTAAAGTAAGAAATATCTCAGATCTCATGTGATTTGAGGCTTTCTTATTTACTGGCCAAGGTTTGTATACTATTTTTCTCGACGGAGCCAGAAAGCGGAATCTTCGTTTAGCGCAGCGGCCGGCAAGGTGACGCTTTCCGGCCGGATGGCCGGCATGCAAGTAAATCAAGTTCTGGATAAATACTTTGTATAGGTACCGATAAAGAACAGGGGAACCGTGACAATGGGCTAGACGACTAAAAAAACCGGCCAAGTGCGAGTCGGACTCGCGCACCGAGGGTTCCGTACAAACTCATAAGTAGATACATGAATAGTTCAAGAAAAACTATATGGCGATTAGTTTAGTAGGAGCAAATAAGTATGTGTTAAGATTTTTGCAAATTTCTTAAAAACAGTGCAAGTTAGGAAAACCGTTATATTTTTCCTGTAATATATAGGATGACATTAATAATTGATAATTATTACAGATTTTTCTGTTCAGTAACTTCGAAGATAATAGGGGGGGAACGGTATTTTTTTTAACGTTTTTCGCCATAAATCAAAAACTACTTATTTAAAAAAAAATACAAAAATAGTGTTTTAATCTACAAACTAAGCCCTTTCATTTGATACCTCACTTAATATAATAGCCCTACTTTCAATTTGCAAAGTCTCATTACGGACCCCTTTAAAAAAAAAGTAAAAAAAGTTACAAGAATTTTTTTACATCCTATAAGCTCGGGTTAGCGGTTCTTAACACTATTCCAAATTTCAAGTCGATAGCATCAGTAGATCCTGAGATATCTTGCTGTGACAGACGGACAGACAGACAGACAGACAGACAGACAGACAGACAGACAGACAGAGTCGCACCATAAGGGTTCCTTTTTTACCATTTTGGTACGGAACCCTAAAAATTGTTTAGTCCTTCAGTTAGATTTAAAACAAATATTGTACACGTATATTTTTCTTTTGTTTGACAAACAAAAAATAAAACCGGTCAAGTGCGAGTCGGACTCGCGCACCGAGGGTTCCGTACAAACTCATAAGTAGATACGCGAATAGTTCAAGAAAAACTGTATGTCGATTTGTTTAGTAGAAGCAAATAAGTATATGTTATGATTTTTGCAAATTTCTAAAAAACAGTGTAAGTTAGGAAAACAGTTATATTTTCCCTCTAATATTGAGAACCTGACGTGTAATGATTCTATTTAATAGCAAGGACCATTAAATCAAGAGGACTGTCATTCTCCATACAAAAAGCTGTTCCCCGAATTTACAACGCCATCTATGTATAAGCTTGGTAAAATAATTATAATATTATTTACAATTATTTAACTTTGCAAACGTGACACAGTATTTAAATTTATTTATTATTAGCTGTTTACGAACTAATTGTTACTATACTATGTTTCTTTGTTTAATTATAACATCGTTAAATGTTTAGTGTTTTAGCGCCATCTAGTTTTGCCCGGAAATCCCCTAGCGTGAAACATGCCATCGCTTAGTTTTGCTACTCGCCGCTAGGGATTTCAAGTTTTGTAAATTTCTAAAAAGGTATTAAAGTTAGCAAGACCGTTCTATTTTTCCTGTAATATTCAGGTTGATATTTATAATTAGTAATTATGACACATTTTTCTGATCAGTAACTTCGGAAATAATAGGGGGGGAATGGTACATAAAAATGTATAAATCAAAAACTACTTATTTAAGAAAAAAAATAAAATTGCTGTTTTAATCTACAAATTAAGCCCTTTCATTTGATACCCCACTCAATATAATAGCCCTACTTTCAATTTTCAAAGTCCCATTACGGAGCCTTACTTAAATTTCATTGGCTGTGAGCAATCACGTGTCCAATATCTTTTTAGCGGGAAAAAACAAACACTCGGGAATTGAGGCTACCTGTAGTGTAGGTCATCGTCCATTATCGATATACGGAGTTAAAAAATATTCGGACTTTAGAGTACAGTTTATTTAGCACTTTGTAAAGGACGCCAGGTGTCAGGAGGTTATACTATATATATAGCAACATATACAACGTGAGAACTTTATCGACCCATACCGGTTTCTCGAGATAGAGACTACTGGACATCTCTGGAGGAGGCCTTCACCCTCAAATAGAGGGGTTCTCGCAAATAATTGCTTACTGATCTCTTTAATATGAAAAATTACAATAATTTATAATCAATTCAAATGACATTAGAATTATTTATAAATGTTTTTGTTATTTATTTTTAAAATGAAATGAATATTTAAAAATGCGAGTTAATTAACGTTAATGAATTGAAATTAATGTAATTAGTTATGAATGTTTTTTGTTTTTTTTTAATTATTATTTATTTTAACAATATAAACCAAATAAAATAATCAATATCAAATAATTTAGCATCAATTAATTTTTTTTTTAAATGTATGTTGCATGGAATGAATTTTATTAATGTTCTGTTTTTTACTTTTTTTAATGAAAATAAGTGTGCATGTAGATATGAAGTATTGAAGGCGAGAAATAAAAGGCTTTTTTATTTTATTTTATTTTATTACGGAGCCTTTTAAAAAAAAAGTAAAAAAGGTACAAGATATTTTTTATGTTCAATAGGCTCGGGTTAGCTACTTTTAACACTATTCCAAATTTCAAATCGATAGCATCAGTAGTTCCTGAGATATCTGGCTGTGACAGACGGACAGACAGACAGACAGACAGACAGACAGACAGACAGAGTCGCACCATAAGGGTTCCTTTTTTACCATTTTGGTACGGAACCCTAATGACGAAGATAGAGTGCTTAGAAGTTTCGAGTGACGTTACTCCTTGGTACAATTTTCACCTAGGAGTGACGTCACAAGCCCCCACTCCAGAAGTTTGATGATCTACAACATTGTCGATTTTTAATATTTTGATAAACCAAAAAATACGTGTCCCATATTTTTCCATAATCTAACTGACGGACTAATAGTACATTACATAACTAGGGTGGTAATACAAAGAAAGGCCGAGATCGCAGAAGTTTGCGGCCCGAGCTGCAAGCGAGGGACGTAAATATGCGATCGAGGTCTTTCTTTATTACCTCCTGTGTTGTGTACATCATTTTATGTGTACACTTGGCCAGAAAGCAGCTTTTTCCGTACGTAAACGCCTCTGGTAAAATTATACCCGTTCAATCACGTGAAACTTACAAAATTAATCGCGACGAAAATACCCGGTAGTGCTCCAGCCAAGTTCGCAAGTTTGTCCTTAACTTGCACGTGGTAACGCGATACCTCTGTGCTAAACTTTACCCTCTACATACAGAAGCGCGTAACTAACAACAGATTCATACTGATATAAGATGTTTGGGAGTTGGGATAGTTAGTAAAGTTCGCGTAGGTTAATGGTTCCTTTACGGCTTGGAGGCGAACTATTTTGTTATACTTGGGATGCTTCAAAAGAGGTTATGATATAAATATAAGTGTATGGAGATGTTTGTTTATTGCATGAAAAACTTTCTAACAAAACTGATTTATATAGGGTGCTAACAAATTAATTACCGATATTTTAAGAAGACTTTATGCCACACCTGGCCATAAAGTGACTTTTTCCGAAAGCCGCTTTCTGGCCAAGTGTAGACATAAAATGATGTACACAACACGGGAGGTAATAAAGAAAGCCCTCGATCGCATATTTACGTCCCTCGCTTGCAGCTCGGGCCGTAAACTTCTGCGATCTCGACCTTTCTTTGTATTACCACCCTAGTTATGTAATGTACTATTACGTTATATTAATTAACATTAACTAGAAATTAAAAAAAACTTTAAATAGGTATATTTTTTTTCATTTACCGAATAAAATAAATAAATTAAAATTTAAAATTCTACCTAAACTAAATCATACTGTTAATTTAACTGACAAGAACATTTTCTGCCAAGTGGACGTCGTTTTCTGTTAAGTAGCCAGTTCATTCATATTGAAAAATGAGTAATCATAAGATAATCAAAGAGGTCTTAATCACTGATTATTGTTTACCTCATTAACAGGGTCCTTTACGTAGCAAACTTACTTCCCTAATTTTCTCCAAAAAACATACATAATTTGTTTACTCGTATTGTTTTATACATTGTTAGCACCTTATAATATATGTATACCTAAATTAAAATGATGTTGTTAATGAGGATGTGCACTAACGTTGAATTTTACAATATAATATAGTCACATGGATTGGAGGTCACTAGTCGTATCATATCATAATTTCAAACTTGACACGTCCACTGCTGAACATAGGTCTCCCCCAAACACTTCCACAACCAACGGTCGCACGCCTCCTGCTTCCATCGACTTTCAGCGACACTAACTAGGTCGTTAAACCATCTTGTGGGTGCCGATCGACCTAGGCTGCGTGCGTCTTTCGGTTTGTGGTTTCCACTCGAGAACCTTTAGGCTGCGTTTCCACCAGAGCAAAAGGAAATAACTGGCCAAGAGCATGTCGGACCATGCTCAGTGTAGGGTTCCATAGCCGTAACTATAAGGTAAAAAATACGATGTAAAAAAAGTACAACAACAAAAGAGCGTATCTTCATAGCAATTACGTCCTTTTGTTGAGAAGCGCAGTTTATCAGCAATAACTCGAAAACGGTACATTCGATCTTGTTGAAAATAATTTTAGTTGAAAGTTTTAATTAAGCGTTACCTTCGTGATTTTATCCATATTTTTCGGACGCACGGTTTAGAAAATAGAGGGGGGGGGGACACAATTTACACAACTTTCGGAGCGATTATTTCCAAATACATTCACTTAATCAAAAACATTACTTAGGAACCTTATAGTGTCACTGCCCTATACACATCGCACGTTAAGCCCAGTATTATACGGAAATTGCTCCAGGAGGCGATAACCGCCCTCGGGCGGTGGTTCAATCTCTGGCGCATCGAAGTTAATCCTGAGAAAAGCGCTGCAATTGTATTCTCTCCGACTAGGAAGCAAATAATGGAAAGGTTAGCTCCTATCCAACTATTCGGCTTACCCATCCCCTGGGTCAATGAGGTCAAATACCTAGGAGTTATACTGGATAAATTCTTATCCTTCAGCAAACATATCAAACGCGTTCGCGGTCGCGCTCTCTTCGTTATGAATAGGTTAGGTGGGATGACTAACAAGCGGAGTAAAATGTCGCTTAGAAATAAGTTGACACTTTACAAAACTTGCATTCGTCCCATAATGTCCTACGCCAGTGTAGTGTTCGCACACGTGCCTAAATCACGTTTGCGTCCACTACAAGTCGTACAGAATAGGTTCATTCGTAGGATGACCGACACCCCGTGGTATGTTCGGAATCTTAGCCTTCACCTTGAATACAAGCTTCCCTCGATTCAAGGTTTCTTTAAGATGGCTTCGAAACGGTACTTTAGGACGGCTCCCCAACATAGGAATCCACTTATCAGACAAGCGGTTGACTATGTTCCCTCTGTTCCAGGTCCTGACGACGTGCTGCGCCGGTCCGGCCTCACCCGAGGCCGCTTCACCCGGCGTCCCCGCAACGTCCTATCGGATCCGGATGACGACATCTCAGCAGGATTCGAAAGAATCCTTGCTGTGAGGCCGTCAAACGGAGTCCGACCCACACAGCGTCGACCCCGCCGGCGGGGTCGACCTCCCCGCGACCACAGCACACAAGGGCCGCGTCCCGATTTGCCCCAGGACCCGAATGTCCTGGTTAACTTCACTCCGACCTCGCTCGGGCCCAGCTAAGTTTCTTGCCGGAGTCTTCTTAGCTGGGCTAGGTTTTAGCGAACCGGCACCTAAAACTCCCATTAGTTCGATACACAAGTTCACATAAGGACAGGATGACCCGAGTCATCCTTCCCGCTGGTCCGTTGCTCACTCTGAGCAATCAGCGTAAAGTCAAGGTGGCCCTGGCCAAACGACCTGGTTCGACTCCAGGCGTGAAGCCCCCACCTAGCCCGATCATATCGAGGTGGACCGGACTAAGTGACCTGGTTCGACCCCAGGCACTCCCGGCTCCCACCCAGTCCGACCAACTCAGGGTGGTCTGGCTAGCGACCTGGTTCGACCCCAGGGAACGCCACGGCCAACCACCCGGTCCGACAATCGCTACGCCCAGGAGGGGCTGCGAGTTTGTCAGTTTCTAAAAAAAAAAAAAAAAAAAAAAAAAAAAAAAAAAAAAAAAAAAAAAAAAAAAAAAAAAAAAAAAAAAAAAAAAAAAAAAAAAACCTTATAGTGTTTTTAAAGAGCTGTCCAACTATGTACCACACGTTGATATTTGCTGAAAAAAAATTACTGTGTTTAACATGTATGGAGAAAAATCCCCCCTAAAAATATTTATTTTAATTATTTATATACCAAACTAAGTAGCGGCTCATAAAAGACATATATATTCCAAATTTCATCAATATCCATCATGTAGTTTTTGAGTAAAATGCCTGTGACATACGGACAGACAGCAGACAGACGGACGGACATGACGAAACTATAAGGGTTCCGTTTTTGCCATTTTGGCTACGGAACCCTAAAAATCCACCAATCAACGTGCCTAGTGTGGATATTTTCCTCGCACACCGCCCCGCTACCTCGACAGCTCGGGTAGAAACGCAGCCTTACTCCCCAACGGCACAGAATATATATAAGCTAAAGCAGTAAGGAAGCTACAAACAAAACGATCGAACCGCACGCACACATAGACGCGCGCTTTTACAAGGCCCCTAAGGGAATCTCGCGGTGCCGTCAGTCGCGAGTGCTGCATGGCGGCGAGCGGTCGCGCTTTGTTTTTGTTACGTGCGCGCGCCCAGACAGCCCGCGATCTTTTCATTTTAGACAACCCTAACGCTCTAATGGAGCGTAGATATTTATTTCAAAAAGTAAGCCTAGCTTCCATACTGCTCTATTTATATTCTGTGCCAACGGCCATCGGTGCTCCGAGCTACGAGAATATGCCCAGCCCATTGCCATTTTAATTCGTCCACGAATTTCCTCATTTCTGTATCTAGGTACTACCTACTTTGCCTGAAATAAAAATACCTTCTTATCAGCTTACAGAATACTTATCGTTCGCCGAGCTGCGACTAAGACTTACAGAAGTAATTAATTTTCTTTGAAGTGGTTTTTTCTGAGCCGATTATACGCGGGCTTAAAAAGTTGCGTTGGAACCACTTTGAAACTTTGTCCTGCTTTGTCCAGAGCCTGTTATGTTTGAGAATCGGAAGCGATCTACTTTTTGGAAAATTTTACATGTAGTCTGTGCGGAAAGAGAATAAACGGAACTAACCTAACCAGTATGGCCACAGAACAGAAAATACGGCACATACGGTAGAAAAGCATTACAGCGCCCCCCAAAATTAATCCTATTCTCTTTCCGCACAGACTCTAACAAGGTATATGAGTGTTCCGACATACGTTTTTCAAGCGGAGGTCGTGGGTTCGAATCCTGGCGCATACTAATGAGTTTTTCAGATTTTATGTACGAAATATGATGTGATATTTAACGTTAGCTTTCCGGTGAAAGAAAATCATTGTGAGGAGGTTCATACATTTCCAAAGAAATTCAAAGTTCAAAGCCACAGTTTACAGCTCATTCACTCTCATTTATGAGAGTGGGCCTGTGGTCAGCAGTAGTAACATTTAAATAGGCTATCTTACTGTACCCAAAAATTGTTAAAATTATATAAGATCCTGTTAAAATAAGCAAAATACAGGGTGGAACGGAATGAGGGACTTTCCTGCAGATGTGGCATTGTTTAGCCTTAGTACATTATTTCCTCCAAATAAACTCAATATCTATCACCGTTTTCAAGTTACAGCTTGTTGAACTTTTATGCAAAAAAGTTGTTGTTTCAACCCTATTTAGAGCCCATTACGTGGACGTAGCGGCGGCGAAGTAGTAGGGTTGTACAAACATTAAAAAGAACTATTTTGATAGTTTTGTTTTTCTTTATTATTACAATCATTTAACTATTGCAAATCGATCCTACGTCAAATATATGACACTACATTTTCAGGAAAGTCCCTTGTTACATTCCACCCGGTAATAGACCGCTGACGACCGCTTTAGCTTAGTTGCTAGAGAACCTGCCTACGAAGCAGGAGGTCCTGGGTTCAAATCCCGGTAAGGGCATTTATTTGTGTGATGAGCACGAATATTTGTTCCTGAGTCATGGATGTTTTCTATGTATTTAAGTATTTGTGTCTATTAAATATATTGTCGTCTAGTAACCATAACACAAGCCTTATTGAGCTTACTATGGGCCTAGTTTGATTTGTGTAAGATTGTCCCCTAATCTGCCGTCCGATGTCTAAAACTAGACTAACCTCTATGGAGTTGTATAGGGGTTAGTCCAGTTTTAGATATCGGACGGCAGTAATATTTATTATTTATTTATTTATAGGCCGATGAACATGATGATGACGTATAACAATAATATCAGCCGGGCCGGCGACTGGGACTAAGGCACTGGTCCTACCGCCGGCCAGTAAGCGAGTAAAGTTGGGCGAGTAACAGTTCTTTGCGGGCTGACCAGGCACAGTGTGATCAATCGACATTTCCAGATCCGCAATGTAATGCTACTCGCCCAACTTTACTCGCTTACTCGCCGGCAGTGGGTCCAGCATAACTGGTCACGACTTCGACAGAGCATCACCTGTCACTGTCACACTATATTGAGTGGAAAGAGATGGATGGCATTTGTCGCGCGACAAACAGTCGCGTGTCACAGTTGTGCTAGAGCAGTGGTTCCGAACCTGGGGGTAGTTACCCCTTTAGGGGTAAAATTAAGTTTTCTCAGGGGTAATACTCATATTAAGTCGTTTTTCTTTGAGTACTTTCATATGCTTGTCTGTATTACCTATATTTTGGAGGGGTCATGATACAAATCTAGAGGGGGCCCTGTGGGTAATGTAGCAATAAGGGTTAGGAACCACTGTGCTAAAGTTACAGTACCTTGCATAAGCTTCTCTTGCGACATAGCATGACTTGTAACTATAATTGCAAAATTTACCAATTACAAACATTTTATTTGACTCCTACTCTGTTTTCCATTTCGAGATTTACCAGTTTTATCCGAAATTCTTCATTTTCATCTAAATTACCTGTAATCTAAATTTTAAACTTTAAAATTTTAATATCACATACTTTTTAAAAGTCATACCGTAGGTAGGTATTGTTAGTCATAATCATCGAAAGTCATGCAACCTATTTTTTAAGTTTCCTGAATTGTTATATAATGAACAAACGATTTGTGCGCAGTCGGTCAACATAGCAAAATGTCCACTCAAATGACCTGTAGGGGATTCGCATATAGTCCACTTCTCAAATGGTCCACTTCGAGAATGGTCCACTTCGCAAATGGTCCACTTCGCAAATGGTCCATTTCGCAACCAAACGCACCGCAACATTCCCTATAGAACCACGAATGGCTCCACGGTTACCTTTACCTAGTAAACCCATCGAATTAGGTCTCATTTTGCAAGAGTTCGTTAAGGCGAGTACCCTTTTGGACTTACTAAAGAGGATTTAGTAGCGAGATGCCTACTGTCGGTCTTAAGGTTACAGCTCATTAGAGCCACCCGGCACCCGACTCGCACCGCCTCACCTCGAACGGTTAGTATTCTTTAAATGAATTTGTATGGACATTTGCTCACTACATCCCTCCGTGGCATCACCGGATCGCCTCGCTCGCGACGTGTCCACGCGCGGACTACAAGTGGACCACTTGATGATAGCTCGCTGCCCGAATGCTTGCCAGGCGTGAACCGCGCGATCAGTTGATCGATCGCGAAGTTGGCTGATCGCTAAGTTGACCGATCGCGATGTTGACTGATCGCGAAGTTGACCGAAAATAGTGGACTTTTTGCTATGTTGACCGACTGCGCACAAATGAAACAAACCTAACCTAACCTATTGTTTTCCATTCGCTAGTGCTTTGAAATATCCTGAAAATATTACAGTATTAGAAAAACATAAATACAGTATGACTTAGGTATAGCATTGTGGGTAACAAAGCCAGCCCCTTAATTTTATTATCACTTCGACATATTTTGCGTACCATTTAACTTTATTACTATTACATTATTTATTCCTAAACCAGCGTCGTAGTCAAAACTACTTAAATTTAACGACCAAATTAAGACCGATAAGTTAGCTTAGCAAATTACTTGGTTTACGATCCGACTCTAAAGTGGAAACTTTGGAATGAAACCTGTTATTACTGAACCAGATTTTATACCGACGGAATAAAGATCGTTAAAACTTGGGGTCATCGATAAAAATTAACCCTGTTACTCGACTTACGAAAAATTATGGTGTTACAAAGTTTATTTAACGGGTGCAAGTGAAAGAGTTTATCCATCATACTAATATTATAAATGTGAAAGTTTGTGAAGATGTTTGGAGGTTTAGATGTTTATCACTAAATAACGGGGTAGCAACTGGATGGATTGACATGAAATTCGGCATGCAAGTTGAAACATAGGATACTTTATATCCCGGTATAGAGTTCCCTTCGGATATTAACGGGAATAACGCGGGCGAAGCCAAATGCTAGTAATTTAGAAGTTGTACCCAAACCCACAAACGGCACCCGTTCACGAGCATGACGAGTATATCCCTTGCAATATCATCGTCAAATGACTTTGACGTGTGTCAAATGGCAGTTTTCCGGGACGAATTGTCCCACCGCCGTCGAGTAAGCGAGTAAAAATGGGCGAGTAATAAGTTCATTGCGGGACAGAGTGATCGTTGACCTTTCCAGACCCGTAATGTAGTGTTACTCGCCCAATTTCACTCGCTTACTCGCCGGCGGTGGAACAAAGTGTCATAGACTAGTATTTGTAGCATTCCTACGGTTCTTGGGCGCGTGACAAATATTTTCTATTCAATGTAGATCAGTGGTTATTTACCGGTGGTCCCTGGAAGCACCCTAAGTGGTCCGCGAAGCCATCCGTAAAATACTGTATTACCTTCAAACCTATTGTACTTTACATTACCTCCAAACAGTTGAAGGTCCGTAGCAAGAGACAAATTTTGTCAAATAGTCCCTCATGGTTAAAAGGTTAAGAACCACTGATGTAGATAGTGCGATAGTGACATGCTTTGCAATGTGATCTTAGTTTAGGTTTTGGCAATTTAGAGTGATGTTTGACACAACTTTTTTCATGAAAAATAAATAAAATACACGTCAACTGGGTGCTGTAAAACGATTCACAAACTCTGAACTCAACAATAACATCGAAAAATATCTACACTACTCTTCCAAAGAGAAAAAAGCCTCAATCGATGAACATTTTAGGCCTCATTGTATACATATAGTCCGTACAAACTCTTAAGACCTAACTACTATTGACAACGGGATATTTACGGGATAAATATCGGGAACTCAATAAAACAAACATACATGGTAAATATCCCGTTGTCAATAGTAGTTATTATGTGAATGACCATGTTAGCTTAAAATCTTAAGACCTAATGTTGTCAAACGAACGCAAGCCAAAAACTACCTTATACCGAGAACATAACGTAGTTTTCAGCTTGCGTTCGTTTGACAACATTTGGTCTTAAGAGTTTGAACTATACCTGAGCGTTACTCAAAGAAGTGTACATTACAACGATAATTAAATATGGTTTAAATACCGTTGCGTCACGAAAATGATTTGATACTAACTTTTCTCATAGAGAGGATGGTCGAAAGCGGTTCATTCCGTCCAGTGGTCGGACCCGAACGTCAGTTTTATTAGAAAGAGAAACTTTTGTACGTAGTACTTTTTTTCATACAACTAGGGTGGCAAACAAGCGTGCGGCCTGCCTGATGGTAAGCAGTCACCGCTGCCTATGGACGCTTGCAACACCAGGGGCATTACGTGCGCGTTGCCGACCCTTTAAGAACCTATTCACTCCCCTCTTGAAGAACTCCATACTGTAGCCTTCCGGGAAAACAGCGGCAGGGAGCTCATTCCACATTCGGATTGTGCGCGGTAGGAAATTTCTTTGGAGCCGCACGGTGCGCGACCATTTTGGTTCCAACGTGTGAACTATTTACTTATTCTGTGGTTTCATTACGGTCCTTAACTGCTCAAAACATATACGCCCTATCTTATAGCCTGACAGATCTGTTGGCTCTTCATTTTCGCGTTACGAAGCCCGTAGTTATATTGTAATATATATTGAGACGCAGATACATGTATCGTTAAACGACCATTTACTTGATCCTTTCGGGGGATTCAGCGAGGCGATCGGCTTACGGGGGTATTGTGCACACTGCCTACGAATGCCTACCTTATTAGCTTTCAGGCAAAAGGTATCACGTAACTTATAGATAAAACTTAACTTAAGCCTACTCAGTTAGGTACTTTTGTTAACTTTGCATAGACTCCGCTACCTAAAAGTTGTCTGGAAGAGATTAGCGATTGGACCGCCTTGTTTACCACTGTTTTTATACACCGTGTGCACGAAAACCCGAAATTTTTTAACCTAGTATTCCTTATTACAATTAAATAACGTTATATCAACAAAGGTTGAATTTTGTCATTCTACATTAATAGTCTTATGGAACAAAATAAATCAGTAAATTCAGGCCCTCCTTATAAACATATGTCCTTACTTGAGGAAAAGATATCAAAAAGGAAAAAAAGGTAAAATGGAAACAAAAAGGTCAATTTTTTACACTCGTGATCGCTTGCCATCAAATACTGCGAAGGTTAATTGCTTTTTAAATAAAAGATAAAAAAAAATAGTAAAAGTATCTTAGTCACATTTATAAGGGCTTGTTACACAGTTGGGAGTTTTCATTTAAAAAATAATGAATATCTCAGAAAGCAACCGTTTTTTGACTATACATTAACACGTTCGCGGACAGACATTCTATAGCATTCGAATTTTGAGTAACTTTTGTGACACGCATTCTATAGCAGTCTTGATTTAAGGTTCTTTCCTGAGCGCAAATGCTAAAGAATGCGCTTTGCCATAGTAAATACTAGTAGATCTATCTTTACTGTCACTTTTTCTCTAGTCCAGATGCGCTTACTGTCATATTACATGCTTTTCGCACACAAACAAGCTAAACATGTATTGCCGGCTATCGTACCCCCCTCTCATGCACACAGATGCTATAGCAGTCGCGGTTGTATGAAAGTTTGCTTAGTCAACCGGCGAGTGCGCCGCTGAGTAGGCTATGGTGATGTTGGTGAATTTCGAGCTACGGAGCCTTTTCGAAGCATTATTTCCATCATCATAAGTAACATTTATTCTATGGTTTTCTAGCATAATATGATGTGTTGCAATGACTAGGCTTATTTACTAACTGTTTATTGCCCTATAACTAGTGTTAATGGTGGCAAGGATTTAAAACGCAGGCATGAATGATGATACCTATTTTTTGATAAACTAATACAGTAATAATAATTTTAGGCAATAATCTTTGAATTATATAATTGTTTTTTACTGCTTGCATCGTAATGGGTGTATGGGTTGCTTAGCACTGTGTAATAAAAGTGTTTTCAATTTGGTTTAGATTTACTTCGCCTTAAGACATTCCTCGTCGTGACGAGAGCCCGTTCATGTGCTGCGAAACGAATCAGCCTTATCATCACCCTCTTCACCTCAAAGCGAGCAAGTTAATTCAGCACAAAATGCGCTAACTTTTTCGCCGCAAACGAAGCCTTCCCTTTTGCCACCAATTGAGCCAGCTACTGCTCCACAAGCCGATCCTGACTTTCACTTAGCTGTGCCAGTTGATTTGCCACCAAGCGACTTTTTTCCTTCATCTCCAAACCTGTCAGCATTGTCGCCGCAATCAGTACAAAGCGAACGAGCATCAAGCTTGATAGGTCCAATTGCATCCATAAATGATACTCCTTGGGAAGAGACTGGGTGGATTTTAGAGCGTCTCAACCGCCGTCATCACCAATCCCGATATTATGATGACATATTTTTAAAAATAACATATTTTTTGATTAAAACATGAAAAAAAGGTGACAAAATGTAGCATCCGTGTCACATTGTTACATACTATAGTACAACAAATCAGACGGAGCTGCTATAGCAGGCAACTTATAGCATTCGTTGCCATAATATATCACAAGCTAACTAAACCATGTGACAGAACTGCTATAGCAGTTATATGCTATAGCATTTGCTGTCACATAACGTGGTATAACAAAGTATCATATTTGACGTCGCTGTAATAGCATTCGACTTACATAGCATTCACTGTCACATATAAACAGTACACAATAGCACAACTGTGACGAACCTGCTGTAACAGTTCCAAAAATTCCATACAAAATGTTTGTGTCAAACAGGTGTGACTTACTGTCCGCGAACGTGTTAAGTACATAACTTTTTTTACTCCTAATAGTTGTTAGAATCTATAGTTAAAGTTTTTCGGGTTACTCGGGTCCACCGTGTATAAGTTTGCAATGTAATTTTCTTTTGGTATTGTAAAGCCTTTGTTTCATGTATTAGTGTACGGAATTTATATAGTACTTATGTCCTTTTTGAAAATGGAACTTCAAACTGTCTATACGGACAGGTTTTTACTACATACAAGAAGATTAAAAACTTAAGTAATGACTTAAGATGTTTACCTCTGCCTAGTCCATCTATATATACTACTACATATACCATATATACTATATATACCACGAACACTCCTTTATATCGGAAACACCACACACGAATCGAAACACACATAATAGGTTGGCCTGGTTGAGGTTGCCGTACAGGTCTCTCTCTGCCCACTATTCATCGTTACATTACCATACCCGTACTATGAACGTGTCAAGAAAAATAAATCTGAGGGCACAGCAGTGCCCCCGCTAAGTCTAGCAAAACAAAGTCACAGCCGTACCATCCTTTTCTCGAAGCCATTCAGGCAATTTTCAACCTCCTGTAGTTTTGTGCTGGCTAAATATCACTTAGATATATTCTCAAAAACATTCAATTTAAAGTTGTAGTGTAAGAACTATTACGTAAAATGTCCTTAGTTTTGTCACTGATTCACTGACTATTAATGATCATCATAATTCTAAAGTACTTCTAGCAGACCCGCAAGCTCTAAATTTTAAACATAATTAGTTTTTACCCTATCAAGTCATACAAAACCTAAAAATATTGGGATTTCAATACGAACTACATAAGTAATCCTATACAAATACATGCGATTACAAAGTTACTTTTGTAGTTCAATTGAAATTAGAATAGATTGGAATGTAAAAAAAATGTAAAAATTGGAATAAAAATAATGGAGGACTACTTACAAAATGAAATGAGATCCCATTAAAAACATTACATGTAAAAAGATGCAAGTCTCGTAACGCAGTTCTTCTATAACAAAAAAGTTGTGAGATGTCACGTTAAACCAAGTCAGTACCGGAGGTTGTCCACAGAACTCGTATTCCACCGACTTGCCTATTATTTAACCGTGGAGGAGCACAATTTTTATAGTTACCAAATAAACAATCTTCCTTAGCCACAGCCTCGTGAGCAGTGTACAAGTATTTGTTATAGATTGATCGGCAAAGTCATGCATAAAACATTCTATGCATGGATATTGTACCGGCGCGCATCACACTGACATAAATACATACTGACATATTACCCTATACCCCACCAGGTCATAAATATGTATACGGTTTTTTACATAACTTTTGTTGCGAGTTTTGGTAGTCCAGTGGTAGAGGAGTTAGTGTGATAAGGCCGAGCTGTGGGGGATTCTATAGAATAGAATAGAATTTATTTATAAATCACAGGTAATACCAATACAGGTCTTATGTTAAAAATACAGAGCTCTGTGTTTTGCCTAATGGCGTACAAATTTGTTAAATCTAAATTAGCAGAATTTAAATGATCATATTTTTTATTAACATTAGTATTAAATCATTGTTATTATTTAATTATTAATTAATGTAGTTACATTATAGTACTTAATCTAGTTATTATTGAAAAATTCATCTACAGAATAATAACACTTTTGTACAAGGTATGATGTCAGTTCCTTCTTAAATTTATCATAGGTTAGTGTTTTGATGTGATTTGGGATTTTATTATATATTTTCGGAGCCATGCCAAGTGTACTGATGCTTTATCTTTTATTTCTCGATCGTCGAAGCATAGCATCATAATCATAAGCCTATAACAGATTTGGCATGGTTTTTACTTTGGACGGACTGCAATACGATATAATAATAATTTATTGCAACACACCAATAAATAGTACATTACGTACCGAGGCCAGTAAAGTAAGAAATTAAAACATGTCTTCTTGGAGTTTCTTATTTACTGGTCAAGGTTTGTATACATTTTTTTGTTCGACGGGGCCAGAAGACGGCATCTTTGTTTAGCGCAGCGCAGCGCCGGAGAAGTTTCCGGCCGGAGGGCAGAAATAGTAGATTGTGTCACAAGGGAGCAAAATGATATATTTACGGCGAGGGCGTACATTGAATCCTGAACGAAGCGAAGGATTCTACAATTGAATCCCGAGCGTAGCGAGGGATTCTAAAGTAGAATCCGGAGCGTAGTGAGGGATTCAAGTGTTAACGCCCGAGGTGAAAATAATTTTGCTACCTTGTGACACATACTGCTTTTCACACCGACTATGAGGAAAATTTAAATACAAACGCTACCTACCAAAATAACGAAATATATAGTTAATCAAAGAGCATCACACATTTTTAATAAAATGAAATGTTAAATTGTTCAATTTATAGTCTCTTATTATTTTATAAAACGTGTATTCTTTTTTACGGACGGGACGAATTTACCACTTCCATATTATATTTATGGCCCTCGCCTGCGGCTCGGACCGCTAACACCTGTGATCTGGGCCATTCCTTATTATACCGCCCTCTGTGTGTAATATATTAATAAAGCTGTCTATGGTATGGCATATTCTAAGTAGGTTCAAAATAAAAATACCCTGTTGTCCTTGAACAGAAAAGTATCACTTTGATCCCTCTTATTAGGGATCAAAATACTTTTTTCTGAATAGGAGGTGTGAAAATACTTTTTTCTGAATAGGAGGTGTGAAAAAGAACATTACAATTCAAACTTATATACAGACAATGGTAAACAATAGGCGGACTTCTTTCAGACCACACTTGTGTAGTGGAATGGATGCAAAATTAACAAAAGTAAATGAGTAGGTGGTGGTCGTGGTGGGGCTACCATCTGCCTTCCGTGACTTCTCTGGTAGGGAAACCAAATCAATGGGCTTATGGTTGCACATCAAGTTACCTCAATATGCCGAGTTCCTCACAATGTTTTCTCTCAATTAACTAATATTGCTTACGACAGCAATATTTAGGTAATATCAAATATTAGATGCCATGAAGATTCGATGGTACATGCTGTTAATAAAGAAAAATAATTTTCCCTTAAGAGTAGAAATATAAATACAGTGTGCAACACTATTCGTGTGTCAAGTCGAGGGTTTGAAAGGTTTTCGCTACTCAGCAATGCATCTTCTGAATACGAGCACCTAATACAACTAGCTACCGCTCCTTTTCATTCTATCACCCGTCTCTTTCCCTCTGGGCAAAATAGAAAGAGATGGCTGATATTCTTTCACTCTATCAGACTTTTTGAACCATATTTACGAGTGGTTTCTGTCCGTTTTACTCACATTTTTCCGATGACATCTATTCTAATAGACAGCTGAGAGCGAACAAGATATTTCTGTTTCACTGCACTCGGACTTGATGTCAATAGCTAGCGAAGGACGTGTTCTGCTGTTGTGGGGAAATATACAGGGTGGAAACATAAAGATTTTCTACACTATATTTTGCAACACGTTTTTCTAACGCATTGCAAGCTACTGTAGCTCTATGAGTTTAAATTTGTGGCTGTGACATTCTTATTTTTGTGCTCACGTAACTTCCAAGGACTTAAAATTACTCTTTCTTATCACACAGAATAATCTAACGACCTGGTTAAGGGCGGAATCGGAATCGTTCGTTGAGGTAATCTTTAAGGAAGACCTATGTTTATCAGTGGACGTAACCGAGGTATGTAACCACAATGATATAAACCTACAACGATACGGCCGACTATCTAGCGAGAGAAGGCTCGGAAATGGTGGTCGAGGACCCGAATCCATAGTACCTCTACCGTTCGCGTGGCTGCGCAGCACACTGCGGAATAATACGAAGTTAGAACAGCAACATTACTGGTCTAACCTGGGTACCTGCAGGCAAACCAGAGAGGCCCTCCCGGCAATCAACCCCGGATTGTCGCGTAAACTACGCCAGCTAAAGAAGCCACAGCTCCGTCTTCTAACTGGAGGTATCATTGGACATGCCTTATTAAACAAGCACTTGTTCACTCTAGGTGTTACTGACAGCCCTCTATGCAGGGCCTGCATGGAGATGGAAGAAACAGCCGCCCACGTCACTCTCGAATGCCCGGGGGTGGCCAAGTACCGGGCACACCACCTCGAAACACCGAGGTCACTCCCAGCCCAGAAGTCGCCGGCAACATCAAGGGTCTGCTAGGCTTTCTGGTAGAGTTGGGCTGGCAAGAGTAGTGCCATCAACCCATCACGCAAAATAGACGCATATTTGTCGTCGAGTTGCGGACAGAAGCCCGCGTTAACCCTGTAACCCCGGTCCTAATTTATTAGTTGCAGATATTTTTACAGCTGATAGTACTCGGTCTCTGGAGTATATTAAAGCATGAAACATTATAGCTTTTACGATGTTTTTTTGGAGAAAAAGGAAAAACAAATTTGCTACGTAATAACACCCTGTTAATGTGATTACTAAATGAAAACTCATTGAACAGATTCTAGTAGGGCATTTCTCCAGAAATATGTCTGCGGTCACCTCATTCATCTGGCCCTTTTTCATACTAAATGTATGGAGACAGATGAATGAGTCGCAGACATATTTCTGGAGAAACGCCCAGTAGCTCTTTTACGTACCACTTAACTGTAACTGGCCACTTCACGTTGATAAATCCCATCCTAATGACATTTGCAGTTTTCCCGCCGAACCGTTACCACATTTACGACAAACAATTGTTGACATGACAGATAGTGTTATTGTGACATGTGATAATGCACATGGTGATTTTTTTTAGACGAAATAATATTATTTTTTTTGTTAGGTAAATGAAATCAAAAAAGTTATATGAAAAGATTTCTTAGTTTCTATTTAAAGTTAATTATTTGAATGTAAAGTATAATGTGTTAAAATATCTGCAACTAATAAATTAGGACCTTATATAGCAGTGGACGTCTCCGAGTTGATATGATGATAATTATGACCTTTCCAAGCTATTCGCTGTAAAAACCGATTGTATGTATAAGAGTGATAAGAAATACAGTGAACTTATAATACTTACATCCGCAAAGAAATGCAAAAGTGTAAGGCGAAGAACACACTGAAATCGCCCGTCGCCGCGATTTTTTCCGTGTAGCTGCGCATAGTAGTTGCGTTGCGAGTCGCCGCGATTTACGCGCCAGTGTGCGCCACCCCGCGATTTTTCTATACAAATCGATGATTCTACATACAAAGTTGAAAATCGCTGAGTCGCGTGTCGCCGCGATTCGCGCTGCAGTGTGAGATCCGCCTAAGTCCCCAAGCTTCATCGAGCAAGCGTGGGAACTGCAGCCCAGTCACTCTCACCTATGAGAGTAGGCCCGTGCCCAGCAGTGGGATGAGATGATTATGATGATTGAAGTAAATTGGTTGCTTTTGAGATGTTATTTTAAAATAGCTTCATTTTGTAATTGTTTCCTACGTTCCAAACCCCAAACGAATATTTTGAAAACTTATTTTAGCCCAAAAGGAATGGAAAAAGTTCCTTAATACAAGTTTTGACTAACTTTAGGGTTCGAATCGAAACTAAATATAGACCGTTGTTTTACAAAATGTGTTATATTATTAGGAAAACATCGTGAGTTAAGTCCTTTTTACAAACACCGATGTATTACTAGTTTGCTTAGACAAGGTTCTACGGTAGTAGGGATTTTGTTGTCACTTAAGACTTTTTTGGAACGTTCGTTTATGTAGCTCTTTCGTTATTAGACCTTTTCGTTATTAAATAGTTTGTCGTGATTGCGCGTATTGGTAGTGTGTTCCACGGTCTTTGGGGGAGAACTGGAGGTTGCTAAAAATAAACTAGTAGTAACTATGTGGAGAGCAATGACTTCAGTACCATTTGTCGTCATTTATTTAACAGAAAGATAAAATATAAAAACAGTACCTACCTAAAGATAAAACTAAACTAAAATTAAATATACTATATGGAATAAATTACTAGAACTAAATACTTTTCCAAATTTCTAAATTATATCCCGGCCCGACACACCTGGTCCAAAATTACCAAATATGCCAGCCGCATTGCCCCGCCGCCAATGATATTTGTTGGACCAGATAAAAGCCAGATCGGGGGTCACAGCCCCTGTCTCTCAATCGGCGCCCTATGTTTTTTATTAGGTTTTTCGCCTCAGCACTTCAGTACCTACCTCTAGCACAACTGTGTCGCGCGATAAATGCTACCTATCTCTTTCCACTCAATATCGTGTGTGATGCTCTGTCGCGCGAGAAAATAATTCGCGGCCAGTTATGCCAGACGTACAGGACTCCGACAAGTCAAGTACCCAGTGTTGCCAAGCAAGAGGTTGGTTATACCCAACGACCTTAAAATGAATAGCCGGACGTAGCCTCGCTAACAGATAACTGGAGCACTTCTAGTGGGCCGGTCGCTTTGTACTTATAAGCCGCACGCATACATCAACGAGTTTATTTCCACTACAAGCAGCACGCACCCATTGACCCGACCAACCAGCGTTAAACCAGCCCACAGAGGTGCTTCAGTTATTTGCGAGCGAAGCAAAGTCCGGTTATTTATTTTAAAGTCCTTGGTTTTACCACAGTATAACAATTTTTTGAAACTTGACTTGCAATCTTTACTGTATGTAGCAAAATCGGACCCAGTGGGGGCCACGGCGTTCCCTGGGGTCGAACCAGGTCGCTAGCCGGACCATGAGTGGATCAGACCAGGTAGGGGCCGGGGACGCCTGGGATCGAACCAGGTTGCTAGTCCCGGTCCACCTTGAGAGGGTCGAACCAGGACGCTAGGCCAGGGCCACTTTGAACTTACGCTGATTGCCCAAAGTGAGCAGCGGACCAGCGGGAAGGTTGAAAAGGATCAACCTGTCCTTATGTGAGTGTGTGAAACGAACGAATGGGGCGTCGTCCTATCGAAGCGCGAATACGCGATTGTCGCGCGAACACGCGATTGCGACCATACATTGCGCCATAGTCGCCATCGCGTGTTCGCGCGACAATCGCGTATTCGCGCTTCGATAGGACGACGCCTGGGGCGCGTACGTCGCGCGTGCGCCGTGTACGAACGAACGCACTGCTACTGCTTAGAAGTGGCGTGGCGTTGAAGAAATCCTTGGGCAAGCCGGAGCAGCTTTGGCTTCAATTTTCTTTAAGAGTTTGATTTGAATATCTTACAACTGTCGAACTGATTTCACGTTGAAAATACTTTTGTCGACGGAGAAAATATGAAGGGCCAAAATTAAGGAATATGTTATTATACCAAATCTGCCAAGTTAGCACAACAGGCTTATGATGCTACGCTTCGTCGCGCGATAAATAAATGATAAAGCATTCGTCATTCTCACACACTATTTATTTTTCATTTTCTTCTGGTTTAACGTAGTTTTAACGATTCAAACCGCTTTCGCAAAAAATATAGCAAAGAGTTCTGAACTATTTATTTTTTTCGTTTCTACAGGCTATTTTTGAAATTGTTTTTTATTTATGATTTAGGGCAAATGAAAAATTTTAAATATCGTCAATTTTATTAACTTCAATAATGACGGCGAATTGTGAAAGCAGGCAGAAAGCTAGTAAATTATAATAAAACCGCTAACCACTTTTGCTCCAAATCACGCAATAGAATAAAATCCTTTCCGTAAAACCACAAATCAGAAGAGACATTAAAACTGAAATATTGCCACGCAAGAACGAAAACGCCGTAAGTGTAGGTACATGATTTCATAGATTTTGCTCCATTTCGGTTCTGGGTGGGTATTCTTTAAACTCCTCGATATTAATGGCACAGTATAAAAGTCTACAGCAGACCACCGCTTGCAGAAGTTTCTCTTTCTAACAAAACTGACTATTGGCCCCGACCGCCGGACGGAACGCACCGGATCCGACCGTCATTGGTGCTCTTTCTGGTCGCTGGCTAAGCCCCTCTGCGGGGGAAATATGTGGTGCTGGTAGCCGCGCGCCGCAATCGCGGAGTGCGCCTCTCCTGATACCAGCAGGGTGACTTTCAGGCAGATGCACGGGTGCATCCACATTTTTGCACCCCTTTGTACTCTGCTGCCGATGCCCAAGGCTCTTATCAGCCATTCTCCAGAAATATGTCTGCGGTCACCTAATTACCGCGTCGCTGTTTTCTTACTAAATATATTTATGGAGACACGTGAATTAGACGCAGAGATATTTCTGGAGAATGGCCGTTATTATTTTGTGATACAGTCTAAAATGACGGAACTGTGGAGTTACGGATGATGCTCTAAATAAATGAATAACACTTCAGTCTTCTATTCGAAGGATGTCCTTCTGTTCTGCAGGAGAACCGGGAGATTCGAAGTGAAGCGCTGTGTGGGAGCGCCGCTGGAACAGTGACCGCTGGCTCCAACAACGGGGAACTGGGCTAAATGAACACACACACAAGTGATCGACAGCCCGCCTGACACCGGCTGGGCGTCCCCACACAACATCAACATCTTTCGATCAACGTAATGGAGTAAAATCTATGATATTCGGGGCTATCACAAGCGATGCGCCTCGTTACAGAAACGTTCTTGCTGCAGCAGCTCAACTCAAGCTTGCTGTTGAAAAACTGTTATCCCCATACATCGACATAGGTCGCGGTAAGTTTCGTATCAGCAAATAAGTTTGTATTATGATTTTTGAGAATTTCTAAAAACGATGCAAGCTAGGACATTTCGACCCCTTTAAAAATAATTCTGTACCTATATTTTAACCAGTAGGCTCAGGTTAGCGATTTTTAAAACTATTCCAAATTTCAAATCGATAGCAGCAGTTCGGATACCTCGCTGTGACAGACGGACAGATAGAATGGCACCATCATAAGGGTTCCTTTTTCACCATTTTGGTACAGAACCCTCAAAAAAGCTAATAAAAAAAACCCGACCGCGGTGCACTTTGAAACTGCATAAAATCCTCCATTTTGTTTATTTTAACGAACTTCATACCCAGTGACACTCGCACCATCAAGACGAATCTAATGATGTATCATTTATCAAAATCGGATGTGTCGTTGAGTAGTTACGAGCGGACATAGGAACGGACATACATACATACATACAGGTCAAACACATAACCCTCCTTTGGGCTTCGCCGCAGTCGGGTAAAAAAGGCTCCGACTCGCGTCTCACCCCGCGCCCACACGATTACTCTGTCGACCGACTGTGTGTGCCTTAGACTGTAAACGGTCGGAAGAACGGCAAAATTATCAAATCGCTGGCTTCCCTGAGTAATAGTCCCCTGGGTACTGATTTATACGAGAAAAGGGCGGTTTGCGGATCGCGCCGTTGTGTCAGTAAATCATTTGGTTAACAGTAAAATATTCAAATCCAAACAAATATCCTTATTTTTTTGTATCGATTGATTGGGATAAAATTCTGTTTGTATAAGTTCGGTTGGGGAAATAAAGTTGGAGCTTAGGTCGCTCTGTCCGCAATAATATCGAATATAAGCAAAATAATATCTGATACGTTTTACGATGTTAGAGCATGGCAGGTAATTCTGAGCTTTCGCTTTCAGCGCTTTATTTAATTTAATTTGGGTACTTAACTGTTACCGAAATTCGTAATAATTATATAAGATCCTGTTAAAATAATCAAAATAAGGAAATATATTACAGTTTTGAGTTTAATAGGTTACATGTAACTTTTTTATGAGCCTGCAAAGCTGGGTAAAACCATTTTAAAACGATGAAATTATTAAAACTATTAATAACATTTGAATAACCCATAAAATTTATGGTAACTTTTGTTATGAAACCGTTACATTAAACGCAAGTTTTAACATAGGTAGTTATATCCCCAAAGCATTTATCGTGACTTCACGTTTCATTTCACGCCTCCTCAAGTTTTTGGCACGTCTTTGGGAAAATCAGTAGGGATTGCAATCAGGCGGACCGGATCCGGTATTCCGGCCGGATTGGCTATGAAATTCGGCCAGATCCGGCGGGGCTACCGGATCCGGTCCGCCGTATTGCAATCCCTAGACCCCAAGCACCCCTGGCCCCCACCTAGTCCGATCCACTCAAGGTGGTCCGGCCAGCGACCTGGTTCGACCCCAGAGAACGCCACGGCCCCCACCGGGTGCGATTTTTGCAACAGCCAGTAAGGCTTGCAAGTTTGTCAGCTTCAAAAAAAAAATCTGTGACTCTACAAGTCTCTGCCCACTACACAATATCATATCATGACCGTACTATGAACGTGTCAGGCAAAATAAATATTCTTTGTATTGAAAAGTATGAGACTATGCCCACTAACACGTTCCGTCACCGACCGGCATTTGTCATACCGTGTCTGATACGTTCATAGTACGGTCATGGCATGGTACGGTGTAGTGGACAGAGACCTTACTGTGTAGGACTTTTCCGCCGAATATTTCATTTTCCAATCGGACTTCTAAAGTGCCCATGCGGCCGATTTGCATGATAAAGTTTCGTATTCCAAATTTGAATGCCCTTTGGTTCGCTAACGACTAAAACAAAGCTATAACGAGTCTCCGAGGAGCATTAACACAGTTTAAAATATACAGTTAGCCAACGACCATAGTGTGTTACAGCCACAGTATAACCAGAAGTTTAACTTCATAGAAAAGTACAGTCGGTGCTCTCACTTAAGTCTCCAGGCGCGCATACATAAATGCGCCTATTAAGAACGGACAAACCTCTTTGTCCACCTGGTTGGACGGTTAGTAATTTGTATTCTTAACCAATTACCTGGTTGGTGAGTTTTTATGGTTCCGTACCAAAGTGGTAAAAAAGGAACCCTTATGGTGCGACTCTGTCTCTCACAGCAAGATATCTCAGGATCTACTGACGCTATCGACTTGAAATTTGGAATAAGTATTGTTAAAAATTAAGTTTATCCCACAATACAGTTTATCTTGAATTATCCACGTATCTACTGACGAGTTTATACGGAACCCTCGGTGCGCGAGCTCTTTCCTAGATTACTACTAAGTTTAAAATTTCCACCTTCAAGGAAATTCGTCATACGATGACGTTCTCCGAAGACTGACGTTCGAAGTGTAAAGGTGTCGGTTGAGAAAAATCAACCAGTTTGCTAGTAAGAAAATGAAAATTTCGAGTAACTAACCAGTTAGTCGGTAAGAAATAAAAAATTACACAACAACCAGGTTGTTGGTTAAGAAAAAATAGTACATTACACAACTAGGGTGGTAATACAAAGAAAAGCCGAGATCGCAGATGTTTGCGGCCCGAGCTGTAAGCGAGGGACGTAAATATGCGATCGTGGGGCTTTTTTTATTACCTCCCGTGTTGTGTACATCATTTTATGTCTACACTTGGCTAGAAAGCGGCTTTTTCCGTACGCGCAGCGTGCGGAAAAAGCCACTTTATGGCCAGGTGTGGCATAAAAATTATTAACCGTCCAATCAGGTGGACAAAGTGGTTTGTCGGTTAGTAATAGACGCATAAATGTACATGCGCCTGTACATAGCGTGACATAAATGTGTGCGTGACACTGCTGTAAATCACTGTTACGCATCATGCAGCTCATGCTCTGACAGTGTATACCGAACGCAAAGCTCCGTGATCGCACCCCCCGCACGAACAGTTTGTTAAAATCACAGTATAATTTACTTTAACTTCACAGAAAGGGTTTTTTTTGCTAACGGCGTGGGAATGCATTACGCATACCTCCCAGGCCCTTTCCCAGGCCCTTAAAAGGGCCCTTCGTGGAGGTTATGTGGGACTCAGCCCTCAAAGGCGTCCACTAAAACCACACCGGTGATGGAGCCTTTGCAGCACGTTGTCTAAACGGCTCCGGCGACCGGCTGTGTTCCCTAGACTGTGGCATCGTCCAATCGTCCATTTGCAATCGTTTAGTTATTCACCGTGACAATTAACATGCGCCATGCGGGATGCGGCAACCGAACGGATTGGCGACGCAAATTCGCATTTGGTTCGACATTTCGAGAGGATAATGTGCTTCTGATTTCCTAATAGGTCTAATGAATGGACGTGGGTGTGGGCATGAGTGACCTAACGACCTTTTCTTGAACATTCAATTAAATTTTGACGTTATAATAGGCCGCAAGTACCTCGTTTCCGGTGCGGCTAGACGAAAGGGCTTAGGCGGATCTCACACTGCAGCGAAAATCGCGGCGACACGCGACTCAGCGATTTTCAACTTTGTATCAATCATCGATTTGTATAGAAAAATCGCGGGGTGGCGCACACTGGCGCGTAAATCGCGGCGACTCGCAACTACTATGCGCAGCTACACGGAAAAAATCGCGGCGACGGGCGATTTCAGTGTGTTCTTCGCCTTATGTATAAAGTATGATTGTATTGTATTGTATTGTATGTGTGCACGCCGTGAACGAACGCACTACAAGCAAAATTTTGCGAATGCGTAAGAATGCTCCGGTACGGATCGCATCATCTGCGCTTCGACCTTGAATACGTATAGCGTGCTCCTAAATGGCCGAAGTTGGACATATTTTCTGTCCCTATACTTTGCCATAGGTATATTATATTCAGTCATGTTTGTCGTGAAAGGCATATTAATATTAAACGCTACTACATAATAATACGGGATTTGGTTTCGCGAACGTCGGAACCCTGCGAAGGGTCCGAGGGTCCGTGAACTAAAATTTCATGACGTCATCAAACCTTAACTGTCACTAAACCCGGTTTACGACCGTAATCTACTTTACAGCTTATTTTAAATCGTGCTATTAGTGGATTTATTCTTTAATAGGGCTAATAATATAAATACCTATGAGCATCCTTGGTATAGAAACACTAAAGAGAAAAGTACTGAATACTTAATTAAAAAACACATAGAATATTTCACCGCAAACGAAGTTGCGGGCTCTAGTTCAGTCTGTGAACCGTTCACTTACGGCCCGCTAGCCTCCCTGGCTATTTGTATGTAAAGGTCGCTATATTCAGATTGTATAAAATCACAAATTATTAACAAAGTGCGGCCCGCGTTTGTTTCGTTAGCTACTATGCGGCCCTTGGCTGCTAAAGGGTTGCCTACCGCTGCTCTAGTCTAGTTAGTAAATAAACTTGCAGTCCACCGAAGTCCTATGTAATGAAATCCCATCCAACCCTCACTCCCGTGTTCGTTCGGCAATAAAAACCGAACGATGGCCGGCGGCAGATGCGTCACTTTGTGATATGAAATGTTTGACGGGCTGATACCAGGTCGAAGGGAAACTTTTATTGTTTCGCCTGGGGCACGTTTGTTCTCAGGGTGCGGGGATAGAGTGAAGCTGAAGCGAAAGCGGAGATTAAATGTAGATACACGGTATTTTGTGATAAATGTATGACGTGGTCTACTAAGTCGAAGGGAAACTTTTATTGTTTCGCCTTGGGCATGTTTGTTCTCAGGATGCGGGGATAGAGCGAAGCTGAAGCGAAGGCGGAGATTAAATGTAGATACACGGTATTTTGTGATAAATGTATGACGTGGTTTACTAAATCGAAGGGGAACTTTTATTGTTTAGCCTGGGGCATGTTTGTTCTCAGGATGCGGGGATAGAGCGAAGCTGAAGCGAAAGCGGAGATTAAATGTAGATACACGGTATTTTGTGATAAATGTATGACGTGGTCTACTAAGTCGAAGGGGAACTTTTATTGTTTAGCCTGGGGCATGTTTGTTCTCAGGATGCGGGGATAGAGCGAAGCTGAAGCGAAAGCGGAGATTAAATGTAGATACACGGTATTTTGTGATAAATGTATGACGTGGTCTACTAAGTCGAAGGGAAACTTTTATTGTTTCGCCTGGGGCATGTTTGTTTTCAGGATGCGGGGATAGAGCGAAGCTGAAGCGAAGGCGGAGATTAAATGTAGATACACGGTATTTTGTGATAAATGTATGACGTGGTCTACTAAGTCGAAGGGGAACTTTTATTGTTTAGCCTGGGGCATGTTTGTTCTCAGGATGCGGGGATAGAGCGAAGCTGAAGCGAAAGCGGAGATTAAATGTAGATACACGGTATTTTGTGATAAATGTATGACGTGGTCTACTAAGCCGAAGGGGAACTTTTATTGTTTAGCCTGGGACATGTTTGTTCTCAGGATGCGGGGATAGAGCGAAGCTGAAGCGAAAGCGGAGATTAAATGTAGATACACGGTATTTTGTGATAAATGTATGACGTGGTCTACTAAGTCGAAGGGGAACTTTTATTGTTTAGCCTGGGGCATGTTTGTTCTCAGGATGCGGGGATAGAGCGAAGCTGAAGCGAAAGCGGAGATTAAATGTAGATACACGGTATTTTGTGATAAATGTATGACGTGGTCTACTAAGCCGAAGGGGAACTTTTATTGTTTAGCCTGGGACATGTTTGTTCTCAGGGTGCGGGGATAGAGCGAAGCTGAAGCGAAAGCGGAGATTAAATGTAGATACACGGTATTTTGTGATAAATGTATGACGTGGTCTACTAAGTCGAAGGGGAACTTTTATTGTTTCGCCTGGGGCATGTTTGTTCTCAAGATGCGGGGATAGAGCGAAGCTGAAGCGAAAGCGGAGATTAAATGTAGATACACGGTATTTTGTGATAAATGTATGACGTGGCTGATACTAAGTCCAAGGGAAACTTTTATTGTTTCCGACGGAGGCTGCCTCCGCAGGTAGCCGTTCGTGTTGGCGGTAATTTGTGTAAGTAATTACGGCTGCACATAACAAAAAGCACATGTGAGTGTCACCAACGAAGTTGCCAAGCTATACTCACTTGTCAGTAACTTTTCAGTGTACTTTGACATAGCTTAATATCAGCTGATTGACAGAACGAGGCACAAATATTTCAAAGGTTTTCCGCCATCGCCGCTACTGTATCCGCAACCTCCGAGAACCCGAAAGGAAGAATTACGGGCAAGAAACTTTGGTCTCCTAATTGTCTAAATTGAACAACGCCGCGTCACGCCTCCTGCAGAATAATTCACAATTTTACCGCCACTCGCGTCCCTAGTATCTTGGTGCTGAGATTTTGCTGAGGCAGCCTACCGCCACGAAGTCCGATATTTGTGACAGCTAGAGCTAGCACCTGTTCAAGCCAAAAAAACCTGGTTTAATATGATCTTGATCCTGTAAATACCTTTAGGTTTAATCTAACCAGATTTGTTGTAAATTAATCCCAAGACAAAAACGATTTTAGGGTAAATTTAGTTCCGAAAAAGTTTGATTGACACAATGGGCTAGACGACTAAAAAAAACTGTTAAGTCCGTCAGTTAGATTATTAAAACATATCGTACACGTATTTTTTCTTTTGTTTGACAAACAAAAAATGACGAGGATAGAGTGCTTAGAAGTTTCGAGTGACGTCACTCCTAGGTACAATTTTCACCTAGGAGTGACGTCACAAGCCCCCACTCCAGAAGTTTGATGATCTATAACTTTGTCAATTTTTAATATTTTGATAAACCAAAAAATACGTTTCCCATATTTTCCATAATCTACCTGACGGACTTAATAGAATTATATAGTTTTAACCCAGTCGTCAACCCCATTACGTAAATTATATCCCATCAAAAACATTGCTTGTAAAAAGATGCAAGTCTCGCAACGCAGTTCTTCATTTGAGAACTATAAATGTGTTCCTCCACGATTTTGTGTGTAAATGTGGCGGGGCAGTGCCTTGCCCCCAAATAAGAGATAATGTTGACGGTGGAATTCTGAATTACGCTACTCCCATGTCATTTTGAGGCAACACCTTCATACACTTGGGAGTTCAGACATGTGGGAAAAGTTTTGATGTTCAGTCTGTATATTAACTCATGCTTATCCCCTTAAGATTATTCAAGTCGCTCGATATAAACAAAAAGAGGGTTAACAATTCAATTTAAACCATTCCCATTGAATGGACCAGTCTAGCTGCCTAACCAGCCAACTGCCACTTCAGCTTACAGCAATCAGATGCGGAGAACTGAAAACCTGGTACGGTGGCACGAACTGGGGGAGGCCTATCCCCAGCAGTGGATGACTACGGGCTCATGGTGATGTACGAGTGTACAAAAAAAGAACTTTGCTTTATATATTTCTTTTTTTTAAGTTTTTTGGCCGTTTCTTCGCTCAGCTTATACCTAAGCATCGCGATTCAGCGAGAAAATGCTACCAGCGTTCTCGGCACAATGCCACAGGGCTTTAGAAATAGATTTAGATACATTTTAGTTTTTATTTTAGGTGTATTAGTGTGTAAAAGCTAAATACTAAACTAAAATCCTAAAGTAGAAACTTTAGGATTTTAGTTTAGTATTTAGCTTTTAATTTAATTTGTAATGGAATAACGCACGAATAAAGCTGCTCTATATTATATTGTACTCATTTATTTTTGTTAACTTAGCATCGACTCCGGTACTTAAAAGTTGTCTGGAAGAAATCGCTCTTTAGCGATAAGACCGCATATTGTTTACCACTGTTTTTATGTAAGTTTGCATTGTAATTTTTATTTTGCTCAAACTCAAACTTAAAAACTATTTTGCTGTGCAATAAAGTATGATTGATTGATTGATTAATATTTGTCTTCGGTTTCCGCGATTATCACTCATTGTACAGTCGAGCTTATTTACATCTACACATATAATTTATACTCTTGACAATAGGGTCGTGTTCAGATATTTTTGTTCACGTAAGTGTGTAGATATTAATGAACTTAACTGTAATAGTTACATTACATACCGAGGCCTCAGATGTAATTGTCGGCCGAGGCGAAGCTGAGACATTTCTACTTTACTGGCCAAGGTTTGTATACTATTTCTCTGTTCGACACAGCCAGAAAGTGGTAAGTTCGTTTAGCACAGCGACCGGCAAGTGACGCTTTTCGGCCGAAGGGCAGAAAAACAACTTAAACGGATCAAATCGCGTATATTACTTCATTTTTATGTTCTTTGATCTATAGTTTTCTGTAATAAGTAATATTTTCTAGATACTGAAAACGAAAATAATTGTACGGCACCCAACTACTTAAACATAATAAAAAAACTTCACTCTTAATAAACTTCTCGAATATATGGAGCAAAACAAATCATTATATTAAGTCAATATACTCATATTACTTTTTCTTTCTTCTACAGAAGCATAAAACTGACATTCTCGTTAGTAGATACTAGTGTTGTTTACAAAGAGCCATATTTATTCTGACCCTCTTATTTCTGCAAATACAGCGAAATAAATAACTTTTCGAACTATTGAGACTGTTTCGATTTTCCTGTAACATCTCATTTAGGGGAGACCGGGTATGGTTGTCTCACGGGTTAGTTGTCACAGCAGCCATTAAATAATACGAAACGAAGGAATAAGTGCATCGATTGGTGAAGTAGGGAAGGAGGTGAAGCTCTTGCGATCTTTTAACACCGAGCGATGCAATTATTCTTTCGTTTCGTATTATTTAATGGCTGCTGTGACAACCAACCCGTGAGACAACCATACCCGGTCTCCCCTAAGAAAGAAACTATTCCTATAGAGTTTTCTTATGGCTTCTTTTTGACATTTGTGTTGAAAACATAATGATACGCAGATTTATTTTTTAGGTTGACATCAGCTAGAAAATATATATTCAACAAAAACACATTAATAAATAGAAAAAAATAAAATACCACCACATAAGATTAAATCCGCAACGCAGGCTTCGTCAGGTGGGTACAACTTTTAATCGGCAACAGGCTTCGTCACACTTACCAACAAAAGTAATAGATAACAGATATATTGAAGTAGATTTTCTGGCCAAATGTAGACATAAAATGATGTACACGACACGGGAGGTAATAAAGAAAGCCCTCGATCGCATATTTACGTCCCTCGCTTGTAGCTCGGGTCGCAAACCACCACATTACCAGGATTGAATGTCTTTTAAGTCGGTGTATTTGATAAGGCAACGACCTGTAAGATCTTTTTATTACATTCAGACTCAATCTGTGCGTGTGAATCTATTTTAGACAAAATTGAATGGATTCTGCTGAGCGCCATTTTTAGAGCTTTAAATGACAGCGCGATCACTCAAAATAATAAACGCAACACTGATAATCGAATTAAAAACCTTGAAAATATTTTCAAAGCCTACAAATTGCACCACTTAAATTATCTGTGAAAAAATAGGCTTTCCGTGAAAGTTTCTTATACCTAAGGTCAATGTGGCTAATTCCGTCTGGTGGGGCAATTCCGTACAGCGGTTTTTACGGCTAAACTATCATTCTATCAAACTTCTAATTTCGTCAGTTAGTGTGAAAAGTTTCGCTCTTGTGCCAGTCAAGTCATCAAGTGCATACTATTGTTTGTTTGGCCGCAAAAACCGCTGTACGGAATTGCCCCACCAGACGGAACTAGCCACATTGACTTATGCCGGTTTCTGCATACGCTGCGCCGTATGCAAAGCAAAGTGGTGTTATAAATTATTTCAGACCTAAATGGTCTTTACAAAATTTTACTGTGTAGATTTTTATTTTTTTTTTGTTTTCTTGTATATTTTTTCTATTTTTTGTAACTTTCTACTGTCATAAATAAATGAATTTTCTTTCTTTCATCTATATCCACGTAATTATTTGTTTTCTAGTTCACTTCGCGATTCGCATCATCTATAAGTAAAAATATCCCGGTTTAGGTAATTAATTATCCGTAATAACCAACAAAATAATTTCATGCACATTTGTCAAACAAAGCATATTCATTAAGATGAAATCGTTAGCAATTAGGTATTAAATTTGTTGCTTTAATGATGAAAATATTCAAAACTAAATTTCAGTATGGTACAATTTTTTTATTGGCTTAGACTGGCAAATATGCAGACGATCACCGCCTATCGCATCGATATCGTTGTATTCCTTTTTATCCGACCGAAAGTTTTTCTGGCTAAGTGTCTCGGCCGTTGTATTCTGTGGCCATTATGCCCCAGTCACGTAACCCGGAGTAGACTTAATTACCAAACTTGTGGAAATGAATTTCGGTATCGCTCGCAAAAAGCCTTTCTTGTGACGTCTCGGTAATGAGCTTTTTTGGGCGATTGGATTATTTTCCTCGTTTTTAAGCTACGTCCCTGAATGAACAACCAAAATTTTTCCATATAGAAAAGGTCCCTATAATGCCTCTTATATCGCTTCCTAGCGATAAGACCGCCTATTATCTATCGCCTATGTCTGTAATTTTTGGTGTGCAAAAAAACAGTATTCCATTTTATTGTAAGACTGATACATTGCAATTGAAAAGTTCCCCGATTTCTCCAAGATCCTGTCATCAGATTCTGACCTGGTAGCAAGGGGACCAACTAGAAGGTGTACTCTTTCAAAAACGAAAATAATTTCGGAGAACATACATCTGAGGACACGGCAGTGCCCCCGCCAAGTCGAGCAAAACAAAGGCACGGCCGTACCATCCTTTTCGCGAAGCCATTCAGGCCATTTTCAACCTCCTGCAATTTTGTGCTGTTTTTTTAATCCAACCAACTAAAAGTACCTCTTATTTTTTGAAGTCGGTTAAAAAGGTTTTAGGCTTTTTTATTTATAGTAAAATTAAAATCTCTTCGAAACGTTTATCGGAGTTTCAAGGGTAAACCGCTCGGAACGCTCTCACGATGACGTGTGACGTGTAAAGATCCACTCTCCTCAGAAAATCAGGCTGATTGTCGGCCCGCCCTGATCGGAATGCTAACGTGAAGGGAGCATTCACATTGGTGACGTTTCCTCTGGATTTTTACAGATATCAGTGATTCAAGGATAATCCGCACGGAACGCTCTCACGATGACGTGTGACGTGTAAAGATCCACGCTCCTCAGAAAATCAGGCCGATTATCGGCCCGCCCTGATCGGAATGCTAACGAGGGAGCATTCACATTGGTGACGTTTCCTCTGGATTTGTACAGTTATCAGTGATTCAAGGATAAACCGCTCGGAATGCTCTCACGATGACGTGTGACGTGTAAGATCCACGCTCCTCAGAAAATCAGGCCGATTGTCGGCCCGCCCTGATCAGAATGCTAACGAGAAGGAAGCATTCATATTGGTGACATTTTCTTTGAATTTGTACTTCTCTTTATAGGGGAGACCGGGTATGGTTGTCTCACGGGTTAGTTGTTACAGCAGCCATTAAATAATACGAAACGAAGGAATAAGTGCATCGATTGGTGAAGTAGGGAAGGAGGTGAAGCTCTTGCGATCTATTAACACCGAGCGATGCAATTATTCCTTCGTTTCGTATTATTTAATGGCTGCTGTGACAACCAACCCGTGAGACAACCATACCCGGTCTCCCCTAGCTAACTTCTTCAGTGCTGATTCACATATAGGTCAGGCGCAAAAGCAACACAATGACTTTTATTTCAATGTAAGATTGGCAAATAAGCAAACGAGCACCCTGGAGGAAAACAGTTATCGTCGCCCATGGATATCTGCAACATCAGAGGCGTTGCCTACACGTTGCCGACCTATGATTGCCGTGTGAATTAATTCGAGAGCTGTAATGGCCTTGGAATGTTGCAAGTTTACATGCGCTTCGTGGTACCAAAGGAGTCACGCCACTCTTTCTGGTTCTGCGTCAATTAATAACATGAAATTAGCGCAGATGCCTCACCACTATGTCACTGAGGCATCTGTCGACCCAAGTATGCTCTGTGTAAGTTCCAATTTTTCTGAAATGACGTTAAGGAGCGAAAATCAAGGTGAAAGGAAGATGAAAGTGGATTACAGTAGCAAACTGCTGAGTCGCAATGGTTACAGTAGTAGTATTTCTGAGTATGAGTTTCTCAAAGGCTCCACAAGTCACAGAGCATTAGGGCACGCTTACGAATAAATTGTTAATACTACTCTCACTTACAACTGTGTTAACAACAAATATAAGTTTGTAAAGTGTAACCAAGCCCTAACACCTCGCCGGGAAACTTGGTTGACTCCCGCCCCCACGCGTTCTCTCGGGACACGCATTATTCAACACGCCCTTTACGCTAATGTCACAGGGCAGTACCATTGCTCCCATGGTTTAAAATCAATAATAGAAACAACAAACTGATTTGATTTGATTTGAAGCCTACAAATGTTTCTTTTTATGTAACCAATAAAAAATGGGAGGCGTGCTTTTTTATGGATAATGGGTTTGCGTTTTATCTTGGTCTCGTGCTTGGCCCCGCTAAAATGGAGCACGCTTGCCCAGAAGATGCCTATTTACTCTTGCCTTAGCAACGTACACACAGCCACCGGAGGAGAATTCCAATTCCAGCGGTGCGAACCAGAAAAGAGAGCTCAGGGTAGACTACCAGCAAGATGGTTTGACTCCATTAAAAAATTGGTTGGCGCTGGCAGCAGCATGGAGCATAGCACGGCCTATGACCGCACCCATTGGAGAAGCCAATATGTGGCAGCAATGCTCAGTAATAAAAGAACGACAAATAAGAAGAATAAATAATTAGAAACCGTCGAATTTTCAGCCTTTCAAACGGAACCCTTGGAGGATCACTTTGTTGTCCGTCTGTCTATCAAGACCCTTTATCGCAGGAACGCTTGGAGTATATTGAGTTGAAAATAAAACCATATACTCTGGTCTACAGTCTCTTGAAGCTGTGAAAAAATCAAACGTCCAAGTTAACGTAAAAAAAAATATGGCCGTTTATGCCGCAAAAAACGTATATTTCGACACTCTTTAGGAAGTTAAAATTTATAGGGCACCTTCCGTTGATCTAGATTCCTAGAACTATGGAAAGTAATACTGTCTTATACTACAAGTATATTAAACCGTTTTAAAGTTACTGCCGAAAAACTTCTCAACCAAAAGGTTTTAAGTGCCATTGATTTACACGGCATTTAAGACCTTTTGCCAGTTGTTTATTAAGACGATTTTTGTACGGTGGTACGGAACCCTTCGTATGCGAGTCCCACTCGCACTCTGCCGGTTGTTTTATTTCAACCTAGTTTGACGTCTTTAGTTAGGAGTTAGTTCATAGGTACTCGAAAATTTATCTTACTAAAACTTACATTGACGCTCCCACTAGATGGCACCCACATTATTCAACAGTGCTATTTAATTCAATCCCCGGCTCGCGTCGCACGTTAATATTTATAGCCCGGGAAGTGTTTTCTTGATAAGATTAAGCTTAGCCTTAGTAGCCTTATAAGATTATATATAAATTGGCATTATCTATTAAAATGGAACCGTAAACACTGGAAGTATAGTTTTACAGAAGTTTTCTTCACAATGTGCGTGATCAATGTCTTAGTACATTACACAACTAGGGTGGTAAGACAAAGAAAGGCCGTGATCGATCATTTTATGTCTATACTTGACCAGAAAGCGGCTTTTTCCGTACGCGTAGCCACTAAAGTAAAGGCCACTTTATGGCCAGGTGTGGCATAATTTCTATTTTCTCCTGACTTAAATACCAATTGGAATTGGAATTAAAATTGATAAGCAAAAATCTTCTTAATTCGTTTTAATTTAAATACAGTATTAATTGAGAAATAAGTAATCAATCATCTTATTTATCTAATTTGAACTTTTACAATCGTACAAAAGGTAATCTTAATTCTAAGGCATTATCTACCAGTTAATATTAGGGCAAAGCTTATAACTTCGTTATCTATTGCAATATAACAATTCAGAAATGGCTGTCGAATAACGCATAGTTTGATCTGTCAGCCTAAGGGAGGTCTCACACGGCGAATTTTTGCAGCTATTCAGTAGCGATGTAGTCGCAAAAAGGCTGCGATCGCTACAGTCACGATACAGCATCGATACACCCGCGATACAGTTGCGATGCAGAATGTATTATGACGCGATGCAGCATCGATGCAATCGTGGGCTGTAAAAGGAGCATTCCATGAAAACATCAACTTTTTGTCCCTTACGAAACGCTATGCTATGGCAGCTACCCTAAAGGTGTACACAAAGAATTTGGTAGAGTGGGGTTAGAATGTGTTAGAATTCGTTTGGCCTAAACCCACCTTAATAAAACGTATTAGCTGGCAAGAAACACTATCAATCTTAAAGCCGAGTTATGATATTACAATGCTGATAATTAGCTTCCTGAATTTATTTCTCGGAATTAAAACAGTGGTGTCCCTTACGAAATATTTTCATGGAATGCTCTAAAATGTCTGTGGACAGTACAGTTAAAAGATGGACTCGGTGTCAAGACTTTGATCGCGTTGTCTTTTTACGGAAGCAGGTATTATAATATTGAAGAAAAAGAAGAAGAAGATACATTTATTTCGCAACCAATAAAACCATTATTGCTTATAGACTAGGATACAAATTTAATCTATTCTTAAAATTAATGGCACGATGGTAACACTCCTCGACTATAGTCCGGTCCACCCAACTATGGTCCAAATTTACTCGAATCTTACTCGTTAGTGTAGGTACGACAATTATTACGGATAAACTCCAATCATGCATGAGCAATTTAATTAAACAAATTTAAATAAAAACCTACAAAACCACTGATAGAAAACGGATATTGATAGAAATGATTGAGTTTTATTTTGGACCATAGTTGGTTGACTGGACTATAGTTGGGTAGTTTTACTGTATACAATTACTGGGTACGCGGTACGCGACTAAATCGCTGCTAACCGTCGTCGTGTGCACCGCTTTAAAACTGTGTAATATTGCACAAAATTAGGTATCGTTAAATGATGTCAACATCATTGAGCAGAGATTTACAAAAAATCAACCTCAAAAGGGATAGAATTTCTATGGAAATTCCGTCTTTACGAATATTCCTGTAAACAAACCTACAGCCCGTTAACCTCTACCTTTCATTGATCCCCGCTTATCCCAATTCCGGGATAATATTTATTAATCGACAACATCAAGGGAACATCGCTCATCAACGGGAAGCTTGTTTATTGACCAAGAGCTGATGACGGCGGAAAAAAATATCTTTTACATTATAATATGTCTCGCATCTCGCGATCACTTTTTTTTTATATATGAGGGCGCCTCGCGCCTTGTTTTCTTGTTATATTGGAAAGGGATCACAGTATAAGTAATAGTACCATGTACAGAATTCTCTCTCCCTCTAACAAGACTGACGTTCGGGTTCGACCACCGGACGGAACGCACTGGATCCGACCGTATCTCTCTCTCATAACGCGTGCTCTCTCTGTTCGCTGCCTAAGCCCCTTCGCGGGGGCAAAATTTGGTACTAAGAGCCCCCAACTTTTGTCAAAATATGTGGCCTATGAATATAATCCCATCAGAAACATTACATGTAAAAAGATGCAAGTCTCGCAACGCAGTTCTCCTACAACAAAAAAGTTTTGAGATGTAAAGTTAAACCAAGTCAGTACCGGGGGGGTATCAACAGAACTCGATTTCCACCGACTTGCCTATTATTAGATCTATAAAATGTGTTCCTCCACGGTTAAATAATAGGCAAGTCGGTGGAAATCGAGTTCTGTTGATACCCGCCCGGTACTGACTTAGTTTAACTTTACATCTCAAAACTTTTTTGTTGTAGGAGAACTGCGTTGCGAGACTTGCATCTTTTTACTTGTAATGTTTTTGATGGGATCTCATTTCTTTTTGTAAGTGGTCTTCCTTTAATTATTACATTCCAAATCCATTCTTTTCAATTTGAACTGCAAAACTAATGTATAGGATTACAACTTATGTGTGCAGTTGTGCCTAAAATTACAACATATTTAGGTTTTTAAGGACTTTATAGGCTAAGAACTAACTACGTTTAAAATTTGGAGCTTGTAGGTCTGCTAGAAGTACCTTAGAATTATGATGATCATCAGTCAGTCAGTCAGTCAGTGACAAAACTAAGAACTTTGACATGCAATAGTTCTTAAACTACACGTTCAAATTGAATGATATTGAGAATATATATAAGTCTTATTGAGCCCTATATATCCCTGAAATTTCAGGGTTCTAGCTTTAGCCAGTACAAAATTACGGGAGGCTGAAAATCGCCTGAATGGCTCCGAGAAAAAGATGGTACAGCCGTGCCTTTGTTTTGCTCGACTTAACGGGGGCACTCCCGTGCCCCCAGAAAAAAAAAATATGTTAACGCAGTGAACACTAAATTAGAGGCGACACGGTGACTTTTTTGTTATAAAAACCCAGAATATCGAAATGATTCAAAATAATTATTGAGGCCTGGTTGAGAACTAACGTAAACCTGCACTAAAAATATTACGAGACATCTGCAATTCTGTAAAACTGCCTATACATTTTCGTCTCCATTTTAGGCACTGTACGATTTTGGGCCTGGGCCCAAACCTCTCACGTACATACCTAAATGCGCGTTTAAAAATTGGCGCGCATCTTTCACATTCACTCGCGAGCTTATTGAGTGAAATGAACTTTAGGCCTGCCGCTGCGATTGGCGCCATCTTGTCGACCAGAACCTGACGCCGGCCGGCGCGCTTGCAATTAAAATTCCAAAAATCTGATAATTAGTCATTAGTCATTTATTCATTGCAAACCAGTACATTGGGACTTAATCCTAATAATACATGGACCCCGGTAGGGTGTAGCAATATTTGTTTACTTAACATAAATTTGTTGCAATATTTGTTTATCCTGGACTTCCCCCTATGGGGCATTTCTCCAGAAATATGTCTGCGGTCACCTCATTCATCTGGCCCTTTTTCATACTAAATGTATGGAGACAGATGAATGAGTCACAGACATATTTCTGGAGAAATGCCCTATGGTATCATGAGCAGGGCTCGGAACCGGTATTTTGCAAAAACCCTGAAATAGCCCAATATTTTGAATTATTTTATGCTTTTTATGTACAGCTCAGTAATGTATTTAAGTCATGATTTCGATTATTAGATTGTCTGGTTAAAATACGAAATAATAAACCAAAGAACGATAAGAACGGAAATAATACCGGTATTCTTGTATGGAGCAAATACCCGTTTCCTAAGCCCAAAATACAATTTTCATTTCCAACTTGTGTCGTAGTTCAAACAAGCACTAAAAAGAATTTTCATCACACTTGCTCGAAAATGGTGACATTACACGTAGGTTCTGCGGGCCGTAAATGACCTATTACGCCCTAGGGCGTAATGGTTTTCTTTTTAAATTTGAAACGATGGTTTTGTTTTACTCTTATTTGTCGTGTTCAAAGGCAATGCCAATTTACTTTTTCACTTTTATCACTGAAATATTTATTTAAAGAGAACTGTTATTGCAAATACATATAAACACATATTTCTGTTACATTAATTTAATGTTTAAATAGTTTATTTCAGTATTTTGCAAATATAAAATCAACCGTTTTAGGTCTTTACCGTTATGGGTTCCGAACGTGTCTTGACTTTCGCATTGTCTATGGATATGTCACTGTCAGTTTTACAATTTTATTTAGGTTAAGTAAGGTTATTTTAATTAGATTTCCTCACAAGTGTGATGAAAAACATTGTGTGTGCCACGGGCGGTAAAGGAATTACAAACTCGTGTTATTAAAGCCCTCGACTTCGTCTCGGCCTTGTAACAAACACTCGTTTGTAATTCCTTACTTACCGCCCTTGATACACAATGTACTATTTGGCCCACTAGCTCTTAGCCTACTGATAAAAAACTGTTTATAGCTGATTTCGTTTCGGGTGGTTTCGGTTGAATCATAAAACTGGTATCGTAATCTCCTTTCGAGATAATAAGGTTTTGATTTCTTAAGATTATCTAAGTGTTTCCATTGTCATGCGATATCAGATTAAATGAAGTTTAACCACAAGAAAAGAAAAATCCCATCAAAAACATTGCATGTAAAAAGAAGCAACAAAAAAGTTTTGAGATGTAATGTTAAACCAAGTCAGTACCGGGGGGTGTCCACAGAACTGGATTTCTACCGACTTGCTTATTATTTAACCGTGAAGGATTCTTTATTTGAGAAGTATAAAATGTGTTCCTCCTCCTCCTCCTCCTCGCGTCGATTTCCTCATTGCTGAGGGTCGTGATTCCTCCTTTGCAGAGCAATTGCGCGTCCAACAGTAGAGCGCCACTTAGTTCTGTCTTTGGCTTCATGGAGGGCGTGATGCAGCTTGGTGTCAAGAGAAGAGCGGATCTGGTCGGACCATCTCAGCGGACTGCGACCTCTCGGACGTCTGCCATCAACCTTGCCAGTGACCATGAGTTGTTCAAGGTTGTGCCCTTCCTTCCTGGCGATATGGCCGAAGAAGTCGAGTATTCGCTTGAGACATGTGGTGGAGAGCCGTGTGTTTATATTCAGTTCTCTCAGGATGGATTCGTTGGTTCGAAATGCGGTCCACTGAATCTGCAACATTTTCCTCCAGCACCACACGTGTTCCTCCACGGTTAAATAAAAGGCAAGTCGGTCATTCGGTATAAAGTAGAATTTTAGTACAAAATAGTACATAACACAACTAGGGTGGTAAAACAAAGAAAAGCCGTGATCGCAGATATTTGCGGCCCGAGTTGCAAGCGAGGGACGTAAATATGCGATCGAGGGCTTTCTGTATTACCTCCCGTGTTATTTATTTCATTTTATGTCTACACTTGGTCAGAAAGCGGTTTTATCCGTACGCGTAGCGCGCGGTAAAAGCCACTTTATGGCCAGGCCAATAAATAACATTTAAAAAGCATGAAAAGACTTAAAATAAAAGTTTTAAAACCCCCGACTAAAAAGTAAATGAATTATATGTATCTTGTTCGTTTTTTTTAAGCATTAAAAAAGTGCGGAACCAAAACTACTACATTTAACTACACTACACGCTAACAATTTCTTAATTGGGTACAAAGAGAACTAGAAATACCCAACCCTGCATCTGATCTCGGTAAGACCTACCTGGGTACATGGGTACCTTTTCCTGGGTTTAGTTTGGTAATTTAACTCTCAACTAAAATCGACTCCATATTAATCCTCAAAAACCTGCCACGTAAACACGCGCCGGCAAAATTGTCCCGAAAATTAATATTAATGCCGGTTTAAGTGAAACGTTAATTTTACCAATGTAATATCGCCAGGCCCATTCGTATGTGAATGCTGAAATTAAACACCTACGGATATGAAAGTTTACATACACATTGTATACAACTACAGTACGCTAGCATCATAGCCTAAGGCAAGAGTGGCTCACTCCGCGATTTCGCCCTGCGGCTACGAGTACCGTAGTGACCCCTAAGTTCGCCTAGAATGCCTATCTTTCATCGTCATCATTTCAGCCAAAAGACGTCCACTGCTGGACATAGGCCTTCCCCAAGGATCTCCACGATTGTCGGCTTTGTGCTGCTATTATCCAGCGGCTTCCCGCGGTTTTCACCAGATCGCCGGTCCACCTTGTGGGAGGCCTGCCAACAACACTTCGTCTTCCGGTACGTGGTCGCCACTCGAGAACCTTACCACCCCAATCCTAAATCCTAAGCCTATCTTTGCCTAGTTGATTTCCCTAAAAATCTTCTAAGGCAAGCTGCACATGAAACTATTCAATATTCAGTACTTATACATTACTTGATATACAGGGTGTTCGCGAGGAACCCGCATAAATTTATCAGCCTATAGCTAAGGTCGTAATGATTAAATAACATTATATGAACACAAGTCAAAATATGATTCTTTACTTTTTTACTTTTCATACAAATTAAATAAATTATTATTGGTTCAGCAGTAAAGGCAAAGTTGGAGGATTCGACGGTAGTAGGTACTATTACTTATTCTGTGTCGCAGTGTCACCATGAAGTGTTCGGTGTTGGTAGATAATAACAATACCAGAGTCGTAGGAATAATGAACATTTATTATAGTATTACATGCCTTTTTATACTGGCTTACATATAATAATAAATAAATAATAAATATTAGGGGACCATCTTACACAAATCGAACTAGCCCCATAGTAAGCTCAATAAGGCTTGTGTTATGGATACTAGACGATGATATATTTAATAGATACAAATACTTAAATACATAGAAAACATCCATGACTCAGGAACAAATATTCGTGCTCATCACACAAATACATGCCCTTACCGGGATTCGAACCCAGGACCTCTAGCTTCGTAGGCAGGGTCACTACCAACTTAGCTAAAGCGGTCGTCATATGATTTATTACACAATCATTAAATAAAGAAAGACAAAGGGTTTACATTAATATTAAGGCTACGCTACATATAAGGAGCGCTGCCTCTAATATGAAATTAATTATTACATTGTAATGCATTCCAATCTTCAGCTGTATGTATCAGCTGGGACTACAACACAGCAGGGCGGTATCCTAGCCAGGGAATGCAGCCCGGGTACCTGAAAACCCGAGTACCGGGGTAACCGACTTGATTTAGAGTCGGGTTAAACTCTGGTAATTTGACTCAGAACCCGTGTTTTCGTAATATATAAAAAACTTAGTAATTAATACAAAATATATACATGTGTATTTTTATTCTACAGTATTTCGAAGATAATAAATAATGGCCAGTTCACATAATTCCAGTCCAGTGATCCAGCGGGCTAATCCAGTCCAGTTGTGGACTGGAGCGTATCATTTACACTAAAAACAACCACGCGTATTCACTATATCACGTTCAATCCAGCACTGGATTGACGGTTTACACTATTCCAGTGGCGCTGGATTGGGTGAGCTGGAATGAAAAGTTGACGGTCTCTCCAGTCACTGGACTGCAATGCTCACTGGCATGGGTACATTCCAGTGCATTCCAGTGTCAGTTCACATTATTCCAGTAGCATTCCAGCACTGGATTGGATTACTGGACTGGAATGCTACTGGAATAATGTGAACTGGCCATAAAGTCTAACGTCGGCTACCTGAAAGCAAACGCGAAAAAACACCACATGCTTTCTTATCTTACTTAACACGGCAAACAATGCCGGCATGTTCATTGTAGAAAATGATTCCCGAAAACTCGGATACCCGGGTAACCGACTTTATTTAGAGTCGGGTAATAATCGGGTTTAACATTTGACCGGGCATTACCTTCCCTAATCCTAGCGTCCGATAATATGGTTCTACCAAGGACCATTAAAACAAGAGGACTGTTATTCTCCATACAAAAAGCTGTTTCCCGAATTTACAACGCCGTCTATGTATAAGCTTGGTAAAAGAATTATATCGACACCTTTAGACTCAAAGGGCGTAAGCTGCATTAGAACCTACGGCGTTTACGTCCTTTGAGTCTAAAGGTATCGATATTATTTACAATTATTCAACTTTGCAAACGTGACACAGTATTTAAATGTTAGAATTTATTTATTATTAGCTGTGTACGAACCTAATTTAATATTCGAGACTACCTAAATATTTTGTTTAAAAACACCGTTTACGAACTAATTGTTACTATACTGTTTCTTTGTTCAATTATAACACAGTTTTTTAGCGCCATCTAGTTTTTGCCCGGAAATCCCCTACCGGTCGGGTTACAATCCAAAGTATCGAGAATGACAGTCTTCTTGTTTTAATGGTCCTTGGTTCTACTGTAATTTTCTCAAGTAGCTGTCACTTGGAAGTTCACGAGTGTCGGGTAATTAGTTTGATTCGAAACTGTCGAATCAACCGCCGGCACGAGATTACCTCTTACACCATTTATCTACACCCATTTAAATAAGTGCGTAGCTACCAAACATTTCGCTATAAGTTAGGCTCTTTAGTGTATTTGACTTACACTATTTTAAAGAACGGCGTATCTGCCAAACATACCAGTTAATAGAATGACGTAAATGCCAGATATTTCTCTATAAAATAGAACCTTTTAGTTATTTGACTTACTTTAGTAAGAGCTGTGTAACAGGTGAGCATATCTGAATAAATTAAGTTATTTTGTGTATGTCAGGCAATATAGATTTAGTGCGTCGTATGTGAGTTATATTTGGTTATCTTAAAACTGAAAGTTTCGTAATAAATCATAAGGCAGGGGATTAGGTACCTAATTATTGTAACTTTGATTTGCCCGTGACTTCGTAAAAGCAATTAAGAAACCATTAACCTTTCAGCGTACTCGGTTAATATATTACATTTATCGTTATCCTGTAAAAATGCTTTCTGTGGGATTTCATGTTTGTTATACCTTCTTTCTTTTAACTAAAATTAACCATAATAATTTACATGTTTAACTTTCGTTATATAAAGGAACAATTAACATAACAAGAGACGCCGGCAAACGGCCGGATGGTGCCAGATTGGTACCATGGAAACTTGGTATATAGAGCCACAGAATAATAGTACCTACTACGTACAGAAGTCTCTCTCTCTAACAAAACTGTCGTTTGGGTCCGATCACGGAACGCACCAGCTTCGACCGTCTCTCTCTATCGCATAACGCGTGCTAACGCGTGCTCTTTCTGGTCTCTGGCTAAGGCGCCCTTGTGGGGGCCTCAAGACCCCGATCACGGAACGCACCAGCTTCGACCGTCTCTCTCTATCGCATAACGCGTGCTAACGCGTGCTCTTTCTAGTCTCTGGCTAAGGCGCCCTTGCGGGGGCCTCAAGACCCCGATCACGGAACGCACCAGCTCCGACCATCTCTCTCTATCGCATAACGCGTGCTGACGCGTGCTCTTTCTGGTCGTTGGCTAAGGCGCCCTTGTGGGGGCCTCAAGACCCCGATCACGGAACGCACCAGCTCCGACCGTCTCTCTCTATCGAATAACGCGTGCTAGCGCGTGCTCTTTCTGGTCGCTGGCTAAGGCGCCCTTGCGGGGGCCTTAAGACCCCGATCACGGAACGCACCAGCTCCAACCGTCTCTCTCTATCGCATAACGCGTGCTGACGCGTGCTCTTTCTGGTCGCTGGCTAAGGCGCCCTTGCAGGGGCCTCAAGACCCCGATCACGGAACGCACCAGCTTCGACCGTCTCTCTCTATCGCATAACGCGTGCTGACGCGTGCTCTTTCTGGTCGCTGGCTAAGGCGCCCTTGCGGGGGCCTCAAGACCCCGATCACGGAACGCACCAGCTCCGACCCTTTCCCTTGCACCACCAATCGATCCATGGAGGCTGTATAGCTTGGTTACCCAATTTTTATTTTCCCATTATTTTTAATTCCAATCGCTTTTTTCCCCATTTAGTTTATTTCCCATCATATTTGTTACCAATCGAATATTTCCGCAACTACTTTATTTTCTGCTTGGTCTTTTCGCTGAAAAATATTTTAACCGGGCGGTTTTTTCCCCGATCCAAATTATTCACAAATATAAATATTTTACCAAATAAATTAGTTAGCGTTGACTGCGTTATTCCTGTTATTATCTCGTGAGAACTCCTTACCAGGATAAAAGTATCCTCAGTATCCATTAAGAAGTTAAGTCCACTTGTATGACGGATTTCAACTCACTCCAATTTAATCCGATTTCTCTTTAGGTTTGCGTATTTTAGGTATAATTCTCTCAACTTTATGTAATACTAACTGTCCCGGCGAACTTCGTTCCGCCCCAGAATTTTTAAGTTTTTAATACTTATTCTATTATTGGGGACAGAGACAAGTCAAAGATCACAAAAATCGGTCCACCCGTTCTCGAGTTATAAATGGTGTAACTAACAAGATCTTGTTTTATATACTTATACATATAAGATATGTACCAATATTCCTTCTCACTCAGTATTCTTTATTAATATAACATGTTCCCTTAAGTCATTACGTCCAACAGAAAAACCTCATTTCCACGCAAACAAAATTAGTCAAGTAGGTAAACAAAGGAACCTTTTACAAGGAACCGCCCCGCAGAGAAATTGGCAGAGGAATGCCCTTTTATCTGAAGACATGTTTCAGCGCTAATGTGCGGAAATTAGGGCCAGACTAATAGCGGTACATCAAATTACGGTAGATCTATCGTGTATAGTTATAGCTTACTGTTACCAAGGGGAGATAGCGTAAAAATTAAATGAAAGAATATGACGGCTGAGAAAAGGTAAAATTTACAACTTTACTATTAATTTACGTATGCTTTATCAAACAAAATCAGTCAAATCTATAAAAGAAAGCTTTTTCAAGAAACCGAACCTACCCGACTAAGATAAATTGGCAGGCGAATATCATTTTATCCGAAGAGCGCAAATGTGAGGTAATTAGGACCACTCCAATAGAGGTACATCAAAATATGGTAGATCTATCGTATCGTGGGTAGTGACAGTTTACTGTTACCGAGGTGGCGTAAAAATTAAATTAATGAACTTAACGTTTAGGTATAATTATTATTATTTAAACTATGATAAAGAGAGGGGATTTTAAATTTTGATAGTCCTCGCATATAATTGTGTATAAATTTAAGGTAAAGTTGTATTTATTCTCTATTAAACGCATATGTTATTGGACCGTTAGATTAAATATGTTGCCACCATTCACGTAAATAACATTAGTTTTAGTTTATTATTTTTTCATTTATCCGAGAATGCTTCAGCGCACATGAGAAGGAATTAAGAGCACTCTAATAGCGGTAGGTACCTACATCAAATTACGGTAGATCTATAGTGGGTAATCATAGTTTACTGTTGGTGTTGCTGTCAATTCACGTAGGTGTGACTGTGGACAAATACAAGGTAGTGTCACCTTTACCCATATTTATTCTGTTCTCAAGTCTATTCTCCATTAGGCCACAAAAACAGAGAAAATAAAAGAAATGGATTTCTTATAACCCAACCCCTCCCATAATCGTCATATTATACGCAACAGTCATAAACCTGAAGCTAGCCAGATGCTATACTCCCATTATCTCGTGTCGTCTGGTCAAATTGTAACGAACCGAAGCCATGAGCTTTCTTGTTGGAATCAAAACGCACATAGAGACTTGCTTTATAGAACCATAACTTGTGCACCACTCTGGCTTGTAATTACTGAGAAGGGTGGGGGCAATTGCTAGTTCTCTTTGATTGGGGTAAAAGGATACCTTTTATTACACTTCTCAGCCCATACTAGGTATGGTTGGATGATAAAACGAGAGTAAGAATAAAATGCTTACTTGAGCTTAGCGGGGAACAAAATCCTTTATTTGTAAGACTTGTCAAGGCCAGCTGGTCAAAATTGGCTTCTAGGTCCATTACTGCTTTTATATTAATACTGTGTGTTAGTTATTTTTCAGGGCTTGCAGAAAGGAACTTGTTCAAACAAAAGTACTGATTTCATCGATGGTCGGCTGAGACATCTGTTGAAAATAAGAGATAAAAGAAATGGTTACAGGGGTTAAAATTGGGTCTAAAGTTTAGGATTCATTCAGGAGGAAAGGCGGGGCTGTGAATTTCAATAATAATTCATGTGGAAATAGTAGTATTTAGTGTAACTATTTTTGTTAGAGGTTAAAATTTTATTTCAAAAGAAAAGGTATTTCAAAGGCAAATCTTGAGACTATTCATCCGAGGATATGTAAAACATAATTATTTGGACCCATTTAATGCTATCTCAGCATTGGAATTCATGTCAATAGAAAGAATTGACTACTTAATTTTCCATAATTTGAAGTGCTCCTTTGGTCCAATGGAAACTATGTTTCAGTGGTGGATTTCCATTATTTTGTTAACCCTGAGTTCTGAAGACATGGATAAATCAAAAACAAAGAAAGAATCTAAGATATTTGAGAAGAACTAGGCTTTTGCATTTTGACATTTTTACTACCGTAAAAGTTGTCTTGAAAAATCAATGACGGGCGGATTTCTAGGGATAATTCTTGTTAAAGTAACGTAAATACGGTCTAGCGAAGTAAGAAAATCAAAAACAATGTAAAGATATGAGGTATTTTAGGAATTATAAGCATTCAAAGTTTTGCGATTTACCGTAAAAAACATGGGTCTCATAACAGCTGGGAAACGCGTGTCTAGGTGAGATTTTCTCATGAAATCATTCCTTAGGGTCCCAGGATTCAGGAAACTCAAAAACAAGGTGAAAAACTCTAGTATTTGAGAAGTTATTAACATATTTTTATTTACATGAAGAAATCGGAAGAAATGTCAGAATGTTGCTACTTAAATGTGACAGCCTTCAAATTTGGGATAATTTTAGAGGGGCTTTGGTCCAAACTGAGGTAATTCGTTGATCTGGCAGGAAAGTCAGGCTTCCATTGACTTTGTGGAATTTTTATCAGCAGAGTGATTATTGTAAATGGACTTGGAAGCAGTTAGTTTCATAAATAGCAGGAAATCGGGTATTGTGAATTCTATACAGATTTCGCGAGTTAAAAGTGGGTCACATTTTTCTTTGGCTTAAACAAAAGAATTTATTGATCGTCATTTGTTCTTCAAGGGGAAGGTATATAAAGCCGACTCGCGGCAAGGTACGGGACTTGATCTCGAATCGCCGACGAGACAACATCTCTATAAACAGTATACGGGGTAACGCTGGGCAAATTGTTAGAAGAATTAATTTCTAATCCTCGTGGGCGTAATATTTAGTCAGTGGTACGGCGTAACGCTGATCAATCGTTCGGGGACTTAAACTCTAATCGACGGGGCGCAACATTACGAAGACACAGGCTACGGAACAGGAAGGCCGTGGGCCTTCAGAGGAGGCCTAAACTAACAAAAGAGTTGGCGTCCGGGCAGACACGCTGAGCGAAGCTGCGAGTGACAGGCTCCAATCAGCGTACACCACGAAGTTACAACGCTGGACTCCAATCAGCGTGCATCTAGAAGTTACGAATAACGGGCTTCAATCAGCGTACGCGTTGCGGGTCTCGGTCGGCGTGCTTCGCGGGCTACGAGCTGCGGCTGCGGATGGCGAGCTCCACGAGGCTGCGATTTCCGAGCCTCAGTTGCGGACACCAAACCGGATCCAGAGTAAAACAGTAAAGTATCAAAGGGTACTAACTGGTAAGTTACTTGACTTTATCTAGGGGGGATTCGTCGAGAAGCCACGTCCAATGCGGCAAATCCAGGGGAAGCAGAGGGACTTGGATCGCCTGTTCCAACGACCGGGCGTAACTCGCGCGATAATCATTTTTCTACCTCTAAGGAACAACCGGTGGTACAAGGTATGTGTTGTGATTTTAAGGAATTTCATACTTTTGTGTGGGCTGAGAGGTTTTTGATGCCTAAGGTTCTAGTTTAGTTCATACAAACTGGTTAATCGAATTAGTTTAGTTTAACATAACAGGTTACTAGGGCAGGTGAACGTCGCACACGGAGACAGGTGATTGAGAGGTTGGATTCTAAACTACAGGTGAAACTTGGACTTAGTTATTATCCGTAGTTACTAGTTTGTCATTCAGTAGTAGATTAATAATAATCTGGTGTCTACCCATTTAGCATTTTTAAAATTAAGATCTGGCAATACTGTCAGTGTCTCATAGTACTCGGAACCGTAAGTGCTAGGCTATTTGACGTTTCATTGAATTCCAGTGTAACTATCAGAGACTGAAGTATTAAATATTTAGATTGATTTTGGAATCAAACAAAATCAGGGTAAATGCACCTATTGTTAGGATCACCATCGTTTTGTAATAAATTTAGGGAATTCTCTTTTGTGCCACACGGACATCGGGGAGTGTTGACCATTTCGGTACATAGTAGCAATAATTGATGCTCTGATTTTGGAGTGAGGGATCGTCGGTAGCCTGACTTTTTGGACCCGCAAAATAAGACGGGGTAGGTGTCCGGTACAAATGATCGGCCCTTTTGTCATGTCTGCAATCCAAGGATTTTTCACGCTGAACAACGAGCTGAATACTGATGGTTCATGGACCGTCTAAAACCTGATACGGAGAGATTGTTGGTAGTCTGACTTTTTGGACCCGCAAAATAAGACGGGGTAGGTGTCCGGTACAAATGATCGGCCCTTTTGTCATGTCAGCAATCCAAGGATTTTTCACGCTAAATAACAAGCGGAGTCCTGAGGGTTCATGGACCTTCTACCAGTCTAAAACAAGGGAGAGCCCCTCTTTTGTATTGGTCAAAGAACCTTTTTACTACCGAAGGTTATGGGTGCCGGAATGAGCGTTAATCCCGGGTGCCTGGGTGCGGAGAGGATAAAAGTCTCTCTATTTTCTTAGTTCATGGATAGGGTAGACACTGTAACAGTAGCTCATTCAATCTCATCTAACACTTTGTAAAAGCCAAGGAATTGTGTATTCGCTGTGGAAATACGTGAGGCTATTTAGTTTAGTGTTGTTAAAGCCAAGCTAGTTATTTGGCCTTTTGTCAATGAATATTTGACGTTTCAGACATAATTATTTCTCGGATAAAAGAGACCATGGTAGGTCCATCATAGCTCGAATTACTTGGCTTATGTTTCATTAAAAGGCTATTCCCCATCCAAATAAATACGGGCTAGATATTGCAAAAGTTAGATAATCAGGGTCTTAGGTACGAGAATCGGCTGAATAAATGCCTCCTTGATTGTAGAAAAACAGAAACAAACGTCTAGTCATAAAATAAGCACTAACCGGCCCGTATTGTACCCAGCAAACGGTCGGGGACGTTCTACTTTAAAACAATTTGTGTTTTAAAGTTAGAACAATTTTTCATCTAGTTTTTGTAGCTCGCCGTAGAATTAACTATAGTTTCGGCTAAATTGTAGTATAGACTTAATTAGACCACAGGGTTTTCCAAGGCTCTTCAAACCACACTAGACCGAAAAGACTATGGATTACTGACTCATCACTGCGTAGTAGTTCTACCTAGACGATCACATTTTGGCCAAAACTAAAGCAAATTACAGCCTGATGGCGTAGGGACCTTTAGTAGCTTTGTAGTCGTAGGTTTAGTACCTTTCAAAACGGGGGGGATGTTTCAAAATGGACCCTTTAAAACCCTTATACAGCCCTTTATAGACCATAAAAGCCGTGATGTTTGCCCAAATCGCGTAATTGTGAAGTTTTAACTGTTTCCCATCGATTTTATAGGGTTCCGAAAGTGAAAATGCCTTAAATTAATCCTTTTAAATAAATTAAACAAACCACCGTCGATGCAATCAACGGACAAAGAACTACCCAGTCCGATTCACACGGGGTGGTCCGACTAGCGTACTGGTTCGACCACCCGGTTGACCCGGTCATATTATCGCTACGCCCACTAGGGTTGCGAGTTAGTCAGGCTTCAAAAAAAAACCGGTCAAGTGCGAGTCGGACTCGCGCACCGAGGGTTCCGTACAAACTCGTAAGTAGATACATGAATAGTTCAAGAAAAACTGTATGGCGGTTAGCTTAGTAGGAGCAAATAAGTATGTATACGATTTTTGAAAATTTCTAAAAAACGATGCAACTTAGGTAAACCGTTTTATTTTTCCTGTAATATTTAGGATGATATTAATAATTGGTAATTATTACAGATTTTTCTGTTAAGTAACTTCGAAGATAATAGGGGGGGAATGGTATTTTTTTTTAACGTTTTTGGTCATAAATCAAAAAGTACAAAATTAAGAAAAAAAACTAAAATGGTTTTGGAATCTACAAATTAAGCCCTTTCATTTGATATCCCACTCGATATAATAGCTCTACTTTTGTTTTTCCACATCCCATTTCGGACCCCTTTAAAAAAATAGTAAAAAAGGTATAAGATTTTTTTTCTATCCAATAGGCTTGAGTAAGCAACTTTTAACACTATCCAAGTTTCAAGTCGATAGCATCAGTAGATCCTGGGATATCTTGCTGTGACAGACGGACAGACAGACAGACAGACAGACAGAGTCGCACCATAAGGGTTCCTTTTTTTACCATTTTGGTACGGAACCCAAAAAAGGACGAAGAACTGTCAACATCTGCAGCTTCTCCTGAGGATGCCTCGTAGAGAAACGCGTGTCGAGTTTTGTATTGGTGGTGTTTTGTTATAGTTATTTTCTTTTTTTTTATATTTCAAATTAATGCATGAAAAATACGCAAGTAATAACGGGCTAGCACTAAATGACTAACACGTCATAACATCGCGGATTAGAAAAGTAATATTTTTGTTTTTATACCACACCTGGCCATAAACTGGCTTTTTCTGCACGCTGTGCGTACGGAAAAAGCCGCTTTCTGGCCAAGTGTAAACAAAAAATGATGTACACAACACGGGAGGTAATAAAGAAAGCCCTCGATCGCATATTGACGTCCCTCGCTTGCAGCTCGGGCCTTTCTTTGTATTACCTACCACCCTAGTTGTGTAATGTACTATAATAGAATGGATTTCCGCAACAAAACGCCTGATTCAATCAATTTTAGTACTAGGTACGCATTCTTTTTTTCATAATACGGAACCTCAGTAAGTGTCCCGACTCGCACGCAACCAATTTAATGACACTTTCCTTACAAAATTGGTTAATAAATTTTTAAACGGTCCGATCGGAGTTCGGTGCTGAGCCGTAATGTCTTTGTGAAAGGGGTCGGATGAAGTTTAATTTAGCCGTTTAACTTGTAATTGAATTAGGCAAGGAAAAACTCAATTTTAATGGATTATGGCTCAGACTGGAAACTAAAATCATTTCTGTGTTTTCAATAAGTTTCAGTGGGGTTATTCATGACTCTACCATCAATTTCGTCCTAATATAAGAACGGCACATTGGGCCACTAGTGGCGGCCAGTCGAATCACGGTATACGGTAGTTTTTGTTCCGATAAAAGGTACAGCGGGAGCGCGCATGTGTGCGCGCCGTGTACGGACGCACCACAGGCAAGCATTGCCGCGTGCTTAGTCAGGGCTGAGCTATCGACGCGAGCGGTCGAACGTACAAAATGTCTGCGCTCGAAGCAAAGTATAGAAGACGTATATACTGCAGTGTGTTCGGATGTTTGAGGAATAGTGCGCAAAATCCAGAATTATCATATTTCTGCATTCCTAAGGATCCCGAAAGGTGTGTATTTTGTTAGTACCTACATAAATGTTATATTTTAAGTCGTTTATAGAATGTTTGATAGTTTTGTGATCAAACTATAACAATTAAATAGAGTAGATAATTTTTTTTTTTGACAGCGATGAGTAAAATTAACAGATTTTTTAAACGTGTACTACTTAATTAAATAGTAGTTGATTCTATTGTTACATAAAATGCCTTAAGCACGAGAGTGGTTTTATTTATGAAACGAGCCGAAATATCGTTGCGTTACTTACATGTACACGTTACCAGTACTAATTTATTTAAACTATTATACTTAATAATATTTACATCAGATGTGTGCGATCTGATAGTTTCATATCGTTCGAGGTCGACCTAATAAAAGTTACGTCGTAGTAAGTAGGTATTTTACAGAACCGACGAGCGGCAGCCCTGTGCTTAGGCAAACTCAGGTGTCGCGCGCTCCTAAACGGCGAAGATGAACTACTTGGTTGTCTTTATACTTTGCTCGAACGCCCGGTGTGCGCCGGTGCCAAACAAAATGTATGAAACAGCACGCTCGCAGCTTGTGGCAGTGTTGTGCCGGTGAGAACGTTCTCGCTCTCGAGAATTCCTTCTCCTGAGAATTCTCACATGTTCTCGAGAAAGTTCTCCGGGAACGGAAATATCTGAGAAAGTACATAAATACTTAAAAAAAAATAGTATTATTTTGCTCTTATGTCTTCGTATATGTTATTGATAGACGTTCGTAAGGTACCTGAACTTTTTCGAATATTCTGAGAGCAAAATTCTCTATGTTCTCGAGAAATTCCCGAGAAGCTTCTCGGAAACATTTTCGGTGAAATATTTCCGGCAAACTTCTCCGAAACAAATATTAGCATAAAAGTGATTTAGATTTAAAATACAGGCATTTTTTAGGCTGAAATGTTTTCGTTATTGTGTTTAATAGGTATTCGTAAATGAGTGTATCTTGAATGAATATTCTAAAGGCAAAATTCTCTATAATCCCGAGAAGCTTCTCGGAAACGTTCTCCCTCGGTAGCTGTTTCTAAAAATGAACAATATTGACAGCCTACATAATTGCTTTTATTTTTATTTCGTTATAGGATTAGTTTTTACATGATTATACTTTTAGTTTCTATATTTAATACATTTGCTATTTGCTGTTTTTTTTAATAAATAAATTACTTCACAACAGAACCGGCCGAGTACATATACATGGCCGAGCGAGAGCGAGTCCAAATAGTTACGAGGCTGGCAACCCCATTTCACGCCGAGGTAGTGCTTTTCACAAATATGCAATGAAATAAACAGCCTATTATACAAGTTTTAAAAATGATAGAATACATTCATAGGGTTATTTTGTAAATAGGCGAAGTCTCTCCTTAGACTTAAAGGTTCACTACCGCTTCAAATTTGTCACATAGTGCGTTTTTGGACCGAGCCAAGAGGAACATGATGATAGCAGTACTCCATATGAGGTCAGACCTGCGATTTGTACAACAGCTGTCTTTGCCCAGACGTGATGTACCGCTTCGCTCAACTCAGCACATCAAACTTTTTGGATGCCATCTTTGGCTGTGGGCAGTTGGCAGCGGTGTGTGGGATATAGGTACTAGGAGATCACCAGTGCAGCGACCATATAGAAGGCCGTTGATCAAATTATGTTCTTTTAGATACCAATCTAAGGAATTTTATATTAATCACACGCTCCATCACCTTAGAGAAAAGGAAAGTAATAGCAATAGGATTGTAATTTGATGGATCGGACCTATCCCCTTTTTTGGGCACTGGGTGGCAGGTAAAGAGAGAGAATTATTTATGACAGGTAAGAAAGCACAAGAGTCGGTGATATTTTATTAGTACATTGTGTATCAAGGGCGGTAAGTAAGGAATTACAAACGAGTGTTTGTTACAAGGCCGAGGCGAAGCCGAGGGCTTTAATAACACGAGTTTGTAATTCCTTTACCGCCCGTGGCACACACAATGTTTTTCATCACACTTGTGAGGAAATATAAATACCTAAATAACCTTACTAATCCACCCAGTATGAGAACAAATTTTTAAATCAGAAAGTGACATTAATATCCATAGATAATGCGAATGTCAAGTCACGTTCGGAAACCATAGCGGTAAAAACCTAAAACGGCCATTTTACTTGATTTTACATTTGCAAAATACTGAAATACACTATTTTTTAAACATTTAATTTATGTTACCGAAACATGTGTTTACATGTATTTGCAATAACAGCTCTCTTTAAAGTAAAAAAGTTAAAAAAAGTAAGTTGGCGTTTCCTTTGAACATGACCAATAAGAGTAAAACAGAAAAAAATCCATTACGCCCTAGGGCGTAATAGGTCATTTACAGCCCGCAAAACTTACGTGTAACAACACCATTTTCGAGAAAGTGATGAAAAAGATAATAATTAAATCAATGTCCGCAGATCAAGTCGCACTAGTCCGTTTTTACCCATTCCAGTCTTGAATAGACTTAACATTTAATGTGTAAACGAATAATAATACGATGACAACGGCTAATAAAGTACCGTAAATGATTAATAATCTATAAAAAAAAATTAAAAGAAAACATAACATGAATTTTTGCTGAGAACGTTCCCCAGAGAACGTTTCCGAGAAGTTTCCCCGGAAATTCTCGAGAACAAAGAGAATTTCATTGATAGAATGTCCTGTTGCGCACAAATACTTTGCAAATAGTTATAAACCACAAATATAATGAGTATTAAGCGAACAAAAAATGCATAACTCAAAAATATAAGGTACTTTCTCAGAAATTTCCGCTACGGAGAACTTTCCCGAGAAGCTTCTCCCGATATTCTCTTGTTTCCGAAGCTTCTCGAGAACGGCCCATCACTGCATCAGTGACTTTATATCCATAGACAATGCGAATGTCAAGGCACGTTGGGAAACCATAGCGGTAAAGACTTATAATGGTTGATTTTATATTTGCAAAATACTAAAATACACTATTTAAACATTTAATTAATGTTACCGAAATATGTGTTTACATGTATTTGAAATAACAGTTCTCTTTAAATAAATATTTCAGTGACAAAAGTTAAAAACGTAAGTTGGCGTTTCCTTTGAACATGACAAATAAGAGTAAAACGGAACCAGCGTTTCAAATTTAAAAAGAAAACCACTACGCCCTAGGGCGTAATAGGTCATTTACGGCCCGCAAAGCCTACGTGTAACAACACCATTTTCGAGCAAGTGTGATGAAAAAAAATATATAACTGACTACAGAATTTTCTAACTTGTGTGACTGTGAAGTCGATTTAAAGACCCGAGTCCGTCGGTTTTCTGTAAAAAGAAAAAAAGAATCATCATTTGCTTTCAGGGCATCAGTTATGTTTGAAATGTGTTTTATTTTATACCTTGATACATTTAGCATGCGCGAATCGAAATTTCAAAAAAGCTAAAAACGTTTTGTTTCAAAGGATGTTAATAGATGGCGTTGACCTTAAAAGACATAGCACGTTAATTGTGGTTTTTTGGGACATCGTACTGTTTCGCGCAGGCAAAATGTACCTATCTATAAAATGAGACACTTTTCAACCAAAATTTATGTCGTAATAAAGAATGGTAGCTCACTTTTCGTTTGTAGACGTTCGATTCGTTCGTTGAGTTAACTGATACTTCACTATCAATTAAGTATCAATTAACTCTTCATTAGGAGATTTTTTTCGCGATTTCGTGATTGTCCGCATAGTGAAAGTTGCTCAGTGTGATTCTCCCCAGTACCCGTTCACTCCCGCTCCATGACCCAAAAATCAGTCTGTATACTAAGACCAACCGGTTGAAATTACCTTAAACTACTACAGCTACCTAACTAAGCTACTCGTATCTACCCTACTCTAACGCTTAGGTTTTTATCCAATTTACGTTCGCGATAAATTATAGGCTATTTTAAAACTTTATTTTATACCACACTTGGCCATAAAGTGCCTTTTTCCGCACGCTATGCGCACGGAAAAAGCCGCTTTCTGGCCAAATGTAGACATAATAGTACATTACACAACTAGGGTGGTAATACAAAGAAAGGCCGAGATCGCAGATGTTTGCGGCCCGAGCCGCAGGCGAGGGACGTAAATATGCGATCGAGGGCTTTCTTTATTACCTCCCGTGTTGTGTACATCATTTTATGTCTACACTTGGCCAGAAAGCGGCTTTTTCCGTACGCGCAGCGTGCGGAAAAAGGCACTTTATGGCCAAGTGTGGCATTAAATGCTGTACACAACACGGGAGATAATAAAGAAAGCGTATTACCACCCTAGTTGTGTAATATACTATTGTGGTATGTTATAGAAAGGTCAAAAAACGGCTGTTTATGTATCTACTACTCGTAGCATCATTCTAAACTAAACTTTTAATCTCCATACACCATTACATGTTCACAATGTAATCAGATTATTTTTGAGCAATGAGTAGGTATAAAATAATTAGTTTGGTTCAGATAATTTTGTTCCCGCGCAAACCAGTTTGTAATAAATGAAGCTCATTTTACGGGAAAATCAATGCGCGGTAAGGCAGCCATACACGGGCAAGTAAAGAGGAATAAAATCCATTTTTGAACGAAATCTGTTAATTTTTTTATACATTTCTAATATTTTCTCTGCGCTACGTAAGAAGTTCCAAAAACAAAAACAATGATGGGTCAATTGCAGAGAAAAAATAAAATCTCAGTTTCGTTACGATTTTCCCCTATATTTAGTTTGGGCGTAACGAAACTGAGAAATACAAATTTTGTATGGAAAAGTTGGGACATTTTGCAATACTTTTTTTTGTTTCATAAATGAAAAGTACTTGTGATTCTGAGTAAAATGGTATAAGACACACCATGATCAGACAAAAAAAGTAAAAGGTAAATTTTTTCTGCAATAGACCCTGATGCGTCAGCATAATTTACTTTAAAGGCAACAGATTTGTTTGAAGTTTGTGTTATTTTATAGCTAGGAATTTTTTTAAATATTTTTTCAGAAGAGAAAAAATATATGTCTTGGGCAAGATTCAAACCTGCATCTCCTGCTCCACTATTTGCGCAAAATATAAGAAATATCAAAAAGCCAAAAAAATATACCTTTTACTTACTTTAGTAATGATGACATCATACGTCAGGAGATGGTATCCGCTAATTTGCCTTGTGTGTTGGTTGATGGCAAAAGGGGTTAACATTGGTTTTACGGGCGCGAGGCGTAGCCTGATTAGGGACGCGACGTATGTCAGCACGTTGTCCCTCTCATCTGAGCCACACAATAAGCAGGGCTGGGGCTGCAGCGGAGATTGCGGCTAAACTTAAGCACGTGAAATACCGCAATTTGGGACTTTGTCCTTGTTGCTGTGGAAACGAGTGGACCCTAGTGCTCCGAGGCAAAGGCGTTAATCAATGTTGTTAAAAAGTTAACTACTCGTGTATAGCCAGCTTTATCTTGTAGTTAAAATTGCGCTATAAATTTCGTTTTTATTTTTCGTTGCACTTTTATTTCCATTTGCGTAATAATGTAAAATCAAGCTGAGGAACACGGAAAGTCAATTTTAGACTGTTGTCTATTTTCAATTGGGCTATAACAAAATATTGGCTTTCTAGAGGATACCCGTGACCTCGTTCGTGGAGTTCAAATAAGTCGCCATTTAAACGGGGTGAGAACTCGCAGCGAGTTTGATTACATTGCGGGCTAGCCAGGTAGGATGAGTACAGTTAATTTATGAATCGCCGCAGTGAAATGAAAATCGCAACTGTTTCTATGTAAAGTCTGCTGACTATTTTGCGGTTTATATTTTCCCCTATTTATTTATTTGTATTTATGTATGTATATGTAGGTTTATACAGGGCGACTTCAAATTGGTAATACAAAACACTTGATTACGGCTCAGTTAATGCCATGTAGTGTAACACATTAACCCCTATGTTAAAATTTGCTGTATTTAATTATTGCTAATTTTCTAACAAAACAAATAATTAAAGTCCTAAAGTGTGGTTACACTCCATTAAATACCTTAAGTGTCATACCTGTCACTCGTATTTTCTTTGACAACTGACAATTACTAATCAAAACACGTTTTCTTCATAAATATTGCGGCATGTGACGGATAACCAAAGAGGAAAGTGTTCATTTGAAAATCTTTAAACCTCTTTGTTTATTATTATGGTAGGGTAACCATGATAAGCCAACAAAAATGAGTAAATTAATAATTAAAAAAACATACTTCTGATTATTTTAAAAGTATGAGACTTAATTGAGGGGCTAAGTTTAGGGGATATGTATGTAAAACATTCATTTTGTATTACCAATTCGAAGTCACCCTGTATATCTATTTATTTATGTATGTTTATGCCCCTGCGGTTATTTATTTTTGGTACCAAATTAGCCCTCGCTCTTGTTACCCTTCGCCCCACCTAATGTTTTTTTCATCACACTTGGTCGAAAATGGTGTCATTACACGTAGGTTCTGCGGGCCGTAAATGGCCTATTACGCCCTAGGGCGTAATGGTTTTCTTTTTAAATTTGAAACGCTGGTTCTGTTTTACTCTTATTTGTCATGTTCAAAGGAAACGCTAACTTACTTTTTTAACTTTTATCACTGAAATATTTATTTAAAGATAACTGTAATTGCAAATACATATAAACACTTATTTCGGTAACATTAATTAAATGTTTAAATAATGTATTTCTTTATTTTGCAAATATAAAATCAATTAAAATGGCCGTTACCGCTATGGTTTCCGAACGTGACTTGACGTTCGCATTGTCTATGGACATATGTGACAAATGTCACTGTCTGCTTTAATATTTTCTTGTCATACTGGGTTGAAAAGTAACGTTATTTTATTAAGATTTCCTCACAAGTGTGATGAAAAACATTGTGTGTGCCACGGGCGGTAAAGGAATTACAAACTCGTGTTATTAAAGCCCTCGGTTTCACCTCGGACTTATAACAAACACTCGTTTGTAATTCCTTACTTACCGCCCTAGATACACAATGTACTACTGGTTTATTTTTGTGTCAATTCCGCTACCCAAAAGTTGTCCGGAAGTGATCGCTCTTAAATGATAAGACCGCCTGTTGACTACCTTTTTAAATTATTCTAATTATGTAAGTACCTCTTGTAATGTGTTTTTCTGGTGTGCAATAAAGTATACTTGTATTGTAATGTATTGTATCGCATACGAGTTCTTGCCTCGTCTAAATGGGGCCTAAGGGCCTTAATTTGTGCAAGACTCTCCTGAATATTGATTTCAGTAACTATGTAGACATAATATATCCTTATGGAAATATATTTGCCAAGTATCAAGACTAATTATCCCTATTTCTTGTGATGTTGCAATATGCATTCTTTTAAATAAATCCTTTTTTTGACCTCTGCAAACTTAGCGTAGTCACACTCTAGTAAACATTAACTTTGATGCATAAGAAGTACCTATTGATCTTAAAAAGTGGGCATTATGGGGAAAGTTTCATCGTCAGTTTTGCTACGCGTTATCGTTCCATACATTATAATTATTTATGTTATTCAGCATAAAAGCTGTAGGCAATAACGAATAATTAAACCATAATTATTCTCCATTGAGCTTTGTTTCGATTTTCGGCAGTTACCTAATATTAGATTCAAAATAACACGACCAAATTACTAACAGGTCACAATACATTTCATTAATTATGGAGCCTGTTCCAGCTTTGTTCCCATTAATTAGCCAAAATTAATTGAGTTGTGACAATTAATCAAATACTATGAATTGGTTTCGTAGTGTACAGTCAGCGGCAGAGATTAATAAAATATAGTCATATGTCGAAATAAAAACTATTCTTACTGGCTTTGTGACCTCGCGATGCTGTCAACCGCCATGACTTCGTCATTTTGAAAAAAATCCAAATAGTTGACAAAAAATATATAGGGTGATCGAACTTACTCAAAAAAATTAAAAGAATCGGTTGGGAAATGGGACCTATTGAGGAGAACAAACAGATAGCCAGACATACAAAAGCATTTTTGCCAAAGCTGAAACGGAGACGTTTCGCACTTACTCGGTTTGTTTCAGAAAACGAAATACCTAGATAAATTATTACAGAAATCATTGACCCCTAGACGCACAGCTTCCATTAACTTTAGTTCAGCCATCAATGCTTTTCCGCACTTTTCCGACCAGAAAGTTTCCATTAAAATTTGCGTCAATTACTTAAATGAAAATTGAAAATGCTTTAAAGCTAAACGCTAAATTTTAAATCATCCGTCATGGTTTTTGCTTCTCATTAAAAATATTGTATAATTTTTTTAACTCGTTCCTACTCCCCAACTCTTCATTCTCCAGTTTCCTGCCCCCGAGGGATTAAGTTTCCCTTACGATAAAGCCTTCACAATTTCTCGGAATAAGTCAAATGTTATCTCGAGCTTACACATGTGACGAGGCGTGCACACTGTACCAGTCACGAATCACGGAAAAAACTTAAATACCATGGTCTCGGCTCGCAATTCCACTTCATGCCATTCGGCGTTGAGACCCTGGGCCCGTGGGGTCTAAGAGCTCGGCTCTTATTTAAGGAGCTATCAAAACGGCTCGTCGACACCCTCTGGTGATCAAAGGGCTGGCAGCTTCCTCGCCCAGCGCATTAGTATTGCCATACAGCGAAGAAATGCTGGCAGCATCTTTGGTACCATTCCACGGGGATTTTTAGATATAATTTAATAGGTTGTTTTAGCTTTAGTCTTAGGTTTAGTAAGATTATTTTTAGTTAAGGATAATTTATTCTTACTGTTATTTTATTGTTTATTTAATTATTGAATAAGTTTACTTTTACACACTGTACCAGACCAATTAAACTTCACTTTTAGCACAGAATATTAATAGTACTATGTACAGAACTTTCTCTTTCCAACAAAATTGACGTTCGGGTTCGACCACCTGACGGACGGAACGCACCGCATCTGATCGAGTCACTCTATCGCACGCGGTCTTTCTGGTCGCTAGCTAAGCCCAGTGTTGGGCAAAAAGTAATGGAATTAACAGTTACAAATATAAATTCCAGTTACAGAGAAAAGTAATTGAATTACGAATTTCAATTACGATGAGGCACTTTTGTTTAAAAATCGCAGTTTTGATCATTTTTAACCGACTACACAAAAAGAAGGTTGTATTTTTGAACCGATTTGAAAAAACAAACCCGTTATGATAATTGAAATTTCCTTTTTTTTAAATAAAGTTCTTATGCTCGAAACCATGAGGATTGGAGGGTACTCCTATAAATTGCGATTTACACATAGCGTTTTTATTATTTTCATCAATAATTCAAGCATTTGCATACATTTGGTGAAATCGAACTGATGAAAAACATTAGATCTCTCTCTCCTCAATGGTGTAATAACTTAACCTAAAAGTAATTAAATAATTGAATTACCAATTAATATAAATGAAATTACAAATTATCTATAATTTCAATTACTTGTAATTTAATTTGTAATCTAGTTATTTATTTTTAAATATAAGAGTTACACAAATAGGAAATGTAAAAAATATAGAAAGTAAAAATGTAATCAAAACCTAAAACTAAATAAACAAAAAAAAAACAATTATTACCTTAGGAAGAGCGAGTCCTCCTGACACAGGTGTCTACATACCTACTAGGAGGGCTCAACACTTGTAACCATTGTTAAGTTGTTTTCACGAAATAAATTATTATTATTATTATATTATTATTATTAATTATAAAAAGAATACCCCGTCCAGCAGGGCTGGTATTAAAGGTATTAAATTACAAAAAGTAATCAATTACGCCCAACACTGGCTAAGCCCCTCCGGGGGGGAAGGAATAGGGTACTTGCCTGTAGTCAATATAAATTACTTCACGCTAGGCTTGAAATCTGCTTTCGAAAATTTGCAAAAATCAACTAAAATTCGCCTATTTAACGTTTTAAACGATTTTTAAAAGACCAAAAGCTATAAATGAGGAGATGATTTGATGTTTGAGCACAATGACGTCATTATGCTTTTTCTCATAGAAACTTCATACTATCCGAGCATTTTGACAATTCATAAAAAGTAACTGATTTGATCTGTCAGGTCAGGAAAGTACCCTATTGCTAGTAGTAGACGCGCGCCGGAATAACGGACTGAGCCACTGCTGCTTTTAGATGTATAGGTATCTCGCTTCATATTTAATAAAAAAAATCGTACATGATCTTGAGGGCTAATCTTCAGAAATATGTCTACGGTCACCTCATTCATCTGGCCCTTTTTCATACTAAATGTATAGAGACAGATGAATGAGTTGCAGACATATTTCTGAAGAATAGCCCTTGAAACCCTGGTAAAGTCCTGGAGTCAGCCAAAGACTCGATGGAGAGACGACCTTGAGAGAGTAGCAGGGACTGCTACTCTGCTGCAGCTCAGACGATAATTATGTTCCATGAGGAGTTAAAGGAACTTCTCAAATATTACAATGTATAACAATTTCATATTTTTATAGTATCACGTGAAATTGCTAGTGTCGTAGATTCGATGTTTAAGTTTGGTTATTTTATTTAGAAAAGTTATTGAAAGTCAGTTGATAAGCATAATCCCTAGTAGGGCATTTCTCCAGAAATATGTCTGCGGTCACCTCATTCTTCTGGCCCTTTTTCATACTAAATGTATTGAGACAGATGAATGAGTCGCAGACATACTTCTGGAGAAATGCCCAGTACGCAGTGTGCACACAGGGTCAAGCCCCGTCCCCAAATCCCAGAGGTCAGCGAAATCAATGGCTTACGCGACCTTCCAGCGAGTTTTATTTCTTCTTCTGACCTTAATGCATTGTCATATCGCCTCGTGCGAGCTCCGGCGTGGATGATAACTTTTCTTATAAGATTATTGACGGATATTTGGCTGTAACTCTTTTCCCGGGTCTGTTGGGGTTTTGGATCGTTATGGTTTATTTTGACTTCAACTGACTTCAAACGATCTTCAGTAGGCTTATGATGCTAGGCTTTGTCAATCGATATAGTACATTATTCACCTAGGGCGGTAAAACAAAGAATGTCTCAGATCGCAGGTATTTGACGCCCGAGCCGAAGGCAAGGGCGATAAATATACGATCTGAGGCTTTCTTAATTACCGCCCGTGGTAAGTACAAAATGTTACGTCTCCCCCAGGCCAAGAAGTGGGATTTTACGCACGCGTAGTGGGCGTTTATTGAGGTGTGACGTAAGGGGATTACTAACGAGAGTCTATTAGGAGGCTTTTAATGACTGGAGTTTGAAATCCCCTTGCTGACCGTGATACACACAATGTTCTTCATCACATTTGCGAGGAAAGAAAAAATAAGACAAAGATCAAATTATTTACTGTCAACTTTTTCACTATATTCTTCCACAGACAATGCTAAGAACTGCGTTTAGTTTCCAAACTTGACAGGCAATACCGACAGATTGTGCCGATTTTCAAAATAATATTTTAAACTCAATTAATTTCATTGCATTAAAATAGTTACTGAAATAATAGTATAATATACCATATAAGTTTTATATATTCACTAAAATTGGTTTTGTAGTCAAGTTTTGAAGGAAGGAAATAAGCCTTGGCTGATTTGAAACCTCCTTAATCTGAAATGTCGTACGGGTAGGTACTACATTTTAAAACTAAGCTCATAACTCCCTCGGGAGTTATAGATTTTCATACTGTTTTTCCTCCCGTAGGAGTTATAGATTTTTATAACCCATGGTAGGTAAATCCGCTCGAGCTAGTTTATAAGCCCGCGTGTTATTACACACTTTACGAGCAAGTCTGATGAAAAAAATATTGTACAAGTATTTATTCTTTTTCATCACACTTGCTCGTAAAGGGTGTTATAACACGCGCGCTTATAGACCAACTCGAGCCGATTTACCCCCCGTGGGTTACAAATATCTATAACTCCCACGGGAGGAAAAACTGTATGAAAATCTATAACTCCCTCGGGAGTTATGAGTTTAGTTTTAAAAGTCGTACGTCATTTCAGACTAAGGAGGTTTCGAATCAGCCAAGGCTATTTCACATCTTCAAAACTTGGCTACAAAACCAATTTTAGTGTAAAATAAAACTTATATGGTATATTTTACTATTATTTCCGTAGTTTTTGCGATTATTTTAATGCAATTAAATTAATTTAGTTTAAAAAATTATTTTGAAAATCGCTACAATCTGGCGACAGTGCCTGTCAAGTTTAAAAACTAAACGCAGTTCTTAGCATTATCTGTGGAAGACTATATTGAAAAAGTTGACAGTTGAAGTTGTCTCTTAGCGGGTGCGTTTAGTTTATTTCATTTTTATGTTTTATTTTTTTTTTCCTCCCAAATGTGTAGTAATCCCCTTCTTACTACCCTCGGTGCACAATGTACTATTGGCGTCAAATGCCTGCGGACATTCTTTGTTTTATCGCCCTAGGTAAGTAATAAAGCTACTATTAATAATCCTGACGGACTAAACAGTTTTTTTGTCGTCTAACCTATTGAAGGGATGTTTACAAAAACCAAATAACAGACTAGACTGATTGGTACTTATAGACAAAGTATAAAGTAGGACAAGTAGTCGAACTTCGGCCGCTTAGGAGCGTATTCACACAGACGCGCGGTGCAATCCATACTGGTGCATTCTTACGCAATCCAAAATCTTTGCTTGTAGTGCATTCGTTCACGGCGCGCAGTGTACTTTTTGTAGCAAAAAATACTATGTTAAATTGGTTGGTAGAGAAACATTTTTAATGGCAGTATGTGTCAACCCTTAGTTAGTTATGTTGATTTTGCATATCCCTTCAATTGTTTCCGCTTTCATTGTCCCGTCACGATAAATGGATATCGGACGATAGGCTATCCAGCTGCATCGCAATTCTGCTGATTGGACGTACAATTCCAGTTTGGGATTGAAACACGTTCCGGGATTATTGTCTTTTTATTAAGTTTTTATTTGACTTCACGCGAGGATCACACCGATGTTTAATGCGTTAACGTAGTGAAATATATACTTGTATAACCTAGTCATCGCACTTCACAAATATGTTGCGTTAAGTTTGCACCTGGTTGGTATGTAGTGCTAAGGAAACCAGGTGCAAACTTAGCTCAACCGGTAATATGAAAAATTTAGGATGAAGTCGGCACAGGTTCCCATACACAGAATGAGCAGATTTTTGGTTTAGAGGCATTTTAGCACATAACAAACATAATTAGAGGGTATGCGTTACTCAGTTTGGATTTCCGTAAAATCTGGGACACCAAAATGGCCCTAGTAGACTTTCCGTTTAATCAGGGCTCGCCGAAACTCAACGAAGTTGCCAAGCTATAGTTAGGATTTAGGAGAAACAAGAAGAAGGGTCATGATTATCACATCCCATCCCACTAATATTATAAATGTGAAAGTTTTTGAAGATGTTTGGATGTTTGTTACCTAATAACGGGATAGCAACTGGATGGATCAAGCTGAAATTTGGCATGTAAGTAGACCATTTCCTGGATTGAAACATAGGATACTTTATATCCCGGTAAAGAGGTCCTTTGGGACAATAACGGGAACAACGCGGGCGAAGCCGTGGGAAAATGATAGTTAATTATAAATGTGAAAGTATGTAAAGATGTTTGGGTATTTAGGTGTTTGTTACTAAATAACGGGGTAACGACTGAATGGATTGAGCTAAAATTTGGCATGCTAGTAGACCAAGTCCTTCATTGAAACATAGGATACTTTATATTCCGGTAAATAATTACTTTGGGACAGTAACTGTTACGTCCCGACGTGAATCGGAACGCGCCCATTTGTCAATGTCAAATAATTATAACCTGAAAACGCAACGCGTTTTTTCCGACTGTCATGTCGCTGACATTACGTTTTCGGAATTCGACTAGGACGCGCTCGGGCGATCGGTTTTCCTGTTTGTGGTCGAAATAGTGGTTTTAGTGTGAATTTGGTGTACATGAACGATGTTGTGTTGTTATAACTTGTGAGGACTGCGTTCGCAACGCGAACCCACATACTTTTGGCGTCCGGACCGGTGTTTTGTTTCGCCGCGTGGCGACCCGGGGCTGGTGCTTCAGCAACGAGTAGCTGAACCTTGACGAGACTCTGACTGTGACTGACCTGACTGTGATTTACTTGACCGAAAAAGCCCGCCTCAGCGCTCGAATAGGTAAGTACCGGTTGTCATTGTTGTTTCGTTTGCACTCCGTATCGGGGTTAAATTTCGTCCGGGACATCCGGGTTCCGTACGAAACAGTAACGGAAACAACGCGGACGAAGCCGCGAGTAAATGCTAGAAATAAATAATTTAAAAACATACTTACCTACTGTTTGTTTTGCTAACTGAAAACGTGACATAAACAGAATTCTGCATATTGCCCCCAAACAACGGCCGTCAAAATGACGTGCTCAATACCTGACGGCTGTCACTTGCATAATTGCAAACCGTACTAATTGAACGCTATTAGACCCCGGTTAATAATCAATCTGCCCGTCCAGGTAATGGACTAATGGGTATTCGATTAGATTCGGAATCTACATGTCAGATTCAATAACTATTGGACTTGGTAATTAGGAGCGTCATCTGAAGGTACTTGTGAATAGGTTTAGCACTTAACACACGTCATGTCTAGACGTATTGTAAATGCAAAAGTACATTTTAATCGTACTTGGTGCTTAAAGGTATATTAACCATTCAGCGGGGGAATGCTGCAGGCATTATACGAACTTAGTATAATATGTTCTCTCTTCTTTGGCCACCCCTCTTCCCAGTTTATCTGGGGTCGGGTCTCCTATAAGTATAAGGATCTCTATTGTGTAATAAAATAAATCTAAACGGTGATCTGCCTCATTTGGTTTAACTCTTCTACTTGTTAGGAATCTGAATTTAGTTTCAAATTTAAATGTGATGTACATATTTATTTTTAATGTTTTATAGCTTAATTGATTGAATCAGGCGCTACTTTGTGGAAATCCATGTCCTTAATCAAAAAGTACATGATAAATTAAAAAAAAACACACTGCTGCTTACCTAATAATACATTGTGTAATAAGGGAAGTAAGACGGGGATTACTAATGAGTCTATTACAATGCCTCCACATTCGGTGTCGGGCTTTTAATGACTCGAGTTTGTAACCCGCTTACTGCCCGTGAAACACACAATGTTTTTCATCACATTGGAATAAAATAAAACAATATAATCCCGCTAAAAGACAACTTCAACTGTCAACTTTTTCAATGTAGTCTTCCACGGATAATGCTAAGAACAGCGTTTAGTTTTCAATCTTGACTGGTCTTACTGCCAGATTGTTCCGATTTTCAAAATAAATCTACTTAAATAGTTGCAATTATAGCAAAATATACCGTAAAGTTTTATATACAGTAAAATTGGTTTTGTCGCCAAGTTTCGTAGAAAGGAAATAAGCCTTGGTTGATTTAAAACCTCCTTAGTCTGAAATAATATACGAGAGGGTCTTATATTTTAAAACTAAACGCGTAATTTTCTCAGGAGTTATAGATTTTGATACCTCCCTTGGGAGTAGATTTTTATAACCCACGGGAGGTAAATTGATGGTTCTAGTTCCTATATACGCCTGCGTGTTATAAATTATAATCCCCTATACGAGGAAGTGAGATGAAATAGTATATTATGCCAAACCTGGCCATAAAGTGGCTTTTTCCGCACGCTGCGCGTATGGAAAAGCCGCATATGCGTAACATTAAAGTCCCAGTTGTAAACCGGGTATCAGGAGTGTTGTAAATAGGCACCATACCGGCAGAGGACTGCTGAGTCCCCTCCTTCCGCTACCCGCTCATGTTTCTATCCTGAATTTTATCAACTTACAAATACCCAATCCGATTCTGAGGCTTAACGACCCTAGAGGCTCTAAGACCCCCCAGGGGGTCGCAACTCACTCGTTAAAAAACACTGCCTTAGACTAACAGATCTCAGACTATTGTTTCCATTACTTTGGTCTCTTTTAACGAACAATTATTTTTATAAGACGGCCTTTTGTGAATTAATGGCGTATCTACTAAGCTCTACCATTAATATGCGTGACGTGGCATTAAAGCGACCATCCGCAGTTGTAAACCGACCATCAGGAGTGTTGTAAATAGGTGCCATCACTCTGCGGCTACGGCTGAGTAGCGCTTTGTCAGGCTTTTAATTTGAGGATCAGTAGACAACTACGCCGTTAATTTTATTTATGCCACACCTGGCCATAAAGTGGCTTTATCCGCACGCTGCGCGTACGGTAATAGTATATTACACTACTAGGGTGGTAAAACAAAGAAAGGCCGAGATCGCAGATCGCCCGAGCTGCAAGCGAGGGACGTAAATATGCGATCGAGGGCTTTCTTTATTACCTCCCGTGTTGTGTACATCATTTTATGTCTACACTTGGCCAGAAGGCGGCTTTTTCCGTACGCGTAGCGTGCGGTAAAAGCCACTTTATGGCCAGGTGTGGCATAAAATCTATAATCTTAGATCTGTGGAAGGATAATACAATAGAGGAAGAGTTTCAGCGCGTAGGTGCGAAGCGATCAAAAGGGGTGCTACGTGCAGTTTGTATCGGGTGGTGGACCAAGATACGAAGAATGCATAGAGGACTATTGCACTCAGCCACGAACCTTCGCCATGAAGTACCAGTAAGGAAGAGGGAGACTTATATGCATAACTTGCCTACTGTAATTCTTCCATCGTTGTGCTCTTTTGGCCTCCTTCGCAATCTTCTTGAAAGTGTTTTCGTCCAACTAATTAATATTTTGCTAATAGGCCTCTCTCTTGATCTCCCACATACACTTGATCTCTCTCTATCTCACTTGATCTCTCTCTCTCACTCTTTTAAAGGGCCACCTTTACCACCAATCTCCGGCACGGGTTAAAGAGCCACTGCTCTCGTAGTATTCGTTCATGTGAGAGATGATTAAGTGAGATTTTTTTGGCAGTAGATCTTCTTCAAATCTTTATAGAAGCAATATGCTTAGTGTGCATTCCTTCAATCCCAATATCACTTAAAAAGCACTTCGCAAAACGTAGAACATTCGAGGAAAAAGCTCTAAAGAAAGTGTCATTGACCCCTATACAATATACATCTCCCCGGAGCACGTAAAGCGTACGCCGTATAAAGCGTAAAAGAAAGGAAATAAACAACCTTCTTATCCTAGTTTCGATCCCATAATGTCACTCTATTACCAACCCGAGCTAGTTAATCGAAAATATCTGTACAATTTTCAACCTTACTCCCCTGACATAGGTACCAAACTACATACCTACATATTATTAGATTAGATTGTACTTAACATAAAGACGGTCGTAGCTTTGGTGCTATCTCTCTTTCACCTTTGCCTGTTGGACGAAAGACAGAAAAAACAGAATGTTAAGTCTAGTGTCCACAAAGCGGTCTGATCTCCTACGAAATAATTGCGCAATATTAGTTTTATTGTAGAAACCATTGACGTGACAAATAATTAGCAGGAAAAGTTGTATCACTACATAGTATAAAACAAAGTCGCTTTCTCTGTCCCTATGTATGCTTAAATCTTTAAAACTACGCGTCGGATTTTGATGGGGTTTTTATAATAGATAGAGTGATTGAAGAGGAAGGTCAATATGACAGAAAAACACCGTGCGAAGCCGGGGCGGGTCGCTAGTGTACTATATGAAAGAAACATGATGTTTCTTTATTAGTTTTTGAATTTTGAAATTAATGTTGTATTGCAGTGCCTTGCAGGATTTCATAGATGAGCTATTAGAAATGTAAGACGTTTGTAAAACCTATTAATGCAATAAAAAAACTGATAACTGAATGCGGGTAAATTATACCACAAAGCACCCGGGTGCACCGGTGGTTGAGTGGTTTAAGACGCTGGACTGGAAATCCAGAGGTTCGATTCCTGGTCTGGCCCATAGGTGAGCGCCATTTAATTTTTCTAAGCACTTTGATATATTGTATCTATGTATATACAGTCAGTTTTGTTCAATGGCCTTGTAGATATACTTAAGTTAAATTTCCTTTTTTTTATTGCTTTACACTGGCAAACAGGCAGACGGCCCACCTAATGGAAAGTGGCCACCGTCGATATGCTCCTTTGCTGAGATTTTTCAAATCTGATAATGATGTTGTCGGTGACTGCTTTTTAGCACGCGAGTTACATACACTATTTCCGATTCGATATATTTATGTGTGGCCCAAGCTCCTCAGGAGCTCACCGCTGGGGAGTTCACGGCTGGGGGCAACACTATATGCATACCAGCATTATCAATGGGTTGCCGGTCTCGAAGAAATTTGATACCTTTTTCGGACAATCGCGATTCAGCGAGAAAATGCTGCCAGCATTTCAATGGGCCCCAGGCAATGAATGGCATTGGCCACAGGGGCCCATTTTAGAAATAGGTTTTTAGCAGTACCTAGGTAGTTTCGATTTTTTATTTTGAGGTTTTACTTTTAATTTTACGTTAGTTATTTGTTATGTTCATGTCGATTTTATATATATAAGGTCCTAATTTATTAGTTGCAGATATTTTAGCACATTATACTTTACATTAAAATAATTAACTTTAAATAGAAATTAAGAAATCTTTTCATATAACTTTTTTGATTTCATTTACCTAGCAAAAAAATTAATTATAATTTCGTCTAAAAAAATGACCATGTGCATTATCACATGTCACAATAACACTATCTGTCATGTCAACAATTGTTTGTGGTAAATGTCGTAACGGTTCGGCGGGAAAACTGCAAATGCCATTAGGATGGGATTTATCGACGTGAAGTGGCCAGTTACAGTTAAGTGGTACGTAAAAGAGCTACTAGAATCTATTCAATGAGTTTTCATTTAGTAATCACATTAACAGGGTGTTATTACGTAGCAAATTTGTTTTTCCTTTTTCTCCAAAAAAAACATCATAAAAGCTATAATGTTTCATGCTTTAATATACTCCAGAGACCGAGTACTATCAGCTGTAAAAATATCTGCAACTAATAAATTAGGACCTTATATAAAACGGAAATTAGTTCAGTGTATGTTTAATATTAACGAAACAAATTATTGTTCTTTGTGAAAGATTTTGGGGTACACTTATATTCAGGAGCAGAAATGAACATTTCGTCAGCGGGCGCCGGACGGTCAACATCTCCAGCTTCTCCTGAGGATGCCTCGTAGAGAGGCGACACGTGTTTTGCATTTTGGTGGTGGTTTGTTATATTTATTTGCATGTTTTTTCGTTTTGTATGTAAGTGCATGAAAAAATACGCAAGTAATTATAACGGGCTAGCACTTTACCTAACACGTTATCATATCGCGGATTAGCAAAGCAATATTTGTAATTTAACTAACATGGATTTCCGCAAAGTAACGCCTGATTCAATCAATTATAAATGATGATTGTTCTAAAAAAACAAGGCCGAGTTTCACAATAATATTGTACAATTATATTGAAGGTGTGTGGGCCGCCTGAAAAGTGCTACAAAGCCAAATTCCACTTTGGCGTCTGTTATTTGTTGCCGTATTGTTTGTTTTCTTGTTGATATTTTCTTTGCTTACAGATCAGTTCGATCCCTTTGTACTTGCGATGGATATGATTGCGTCTTGAGGCTTTGAAATATTTTTAGGGCATATCAATTTTGACGCAATTTCTTTTGAAGTATTTTCGTCAATTCGATCGCATTTTCGATCTAATAAGAATAATTCCTACGAATTTAGAACCTCTTCTCTCTTTCCAAAAAGGTTCCATCATTCCTCACAAATCCTAATAATATTATAAATGAGAAAGTTTGTGAAGGTGTTTGGATATTTAGAGGTATCGATGTTTGATACTAAATAACGGGGTAGCAACTGGATGGATTGAGGTGAAATTACGCAAGTAGACTAAGTCTTGGATTAAAACAGGATAGTTTATATCCCGGTAAAGAGTTCCCTTTGGAAAATAACCGAACGGGTATAACGCGGGCGAAGCCGTGGGCAAATGCTAGTTCTACAATATATAAAACGGAGAAATAGTCTTCCTGTTACCTTTTCACGTTCACGCTTGGCTCGTTGAACTATTCAGGTGAAATTTGGTATGGAGGTACCTAGTTTGAGGAAATGTTATTGGATAGTTTTTAACCCAGAAATCACCCATTAGGAGAATAATAACAAACTTCATACCCAGTGACACTCGCACCATCAAGATGAATCTAATGATGTATCATTTATCAAAATCGGATGTGCCGTTGAGTAGTTACGAGCGGACATAGGAACGGACATACATACATACATACAGGTCAAACATATAACCCTCCTTTGGGCTTCGCCGCAGTCGGGTAAAAAGGGAAGTGATAGTTTATATGGAGAATAAATTTTTAGGGTTCCGTACCTCAAAAGGAAAAAACGGAACCCTTATAAGATCACTTTGTTGTCCGTCTGTCAAGACCCTTTATCTCGGGACGCGTGAAGGTATCGAGTTGAAATTAAAACTATTTACTCAGGTCTATAGTCCCTCAAGCTTCTTAGTTAACGTGAAAAAAACAAACGGCCGTTTATGCCGCAAAAAACGTAAATTTCGACATTCTCAAGGAAACCACAATTCAAATAATGGTACCCAGGGTGACCTAGAACTGTAAAATTTGGCATGTAATACCGTCTTTTACTCCAAGTATAGGAGAAAACCTGGAAACTATACATTTTTAAATAAATCATAAAAAAAATACTGTACTAAGGGAATCAAAATTTATAGCGATTTTTAATAACCTACAAATTTGTGCGGAACCCTCGGTGGGCGAGTCACTCGTACTTGTCCGGTTTTTACGTAAGGGATATAAAATCCTAATCCAACGTAGACGAAGACGTAGACAAAAGCAAATTTTTTTTAACATAATTATTACACTTTAATTTAGGAGGGCAGTTTGTATTGCATAGCAGTGTACATGTTTCAGTATATTTTAACGAGCGACTCTAATTTTCTATATTCTCCTTAAGCGACCTGTATAGATTGTCGTATTATAAAACAAATAAACTGGATAATACAGTACAACGCTCGCGGTTCGTTAGGCAAATCGTCCATCAAGCAATTCCGACCGCCACAAACTCCGACCTCCATTGCCCGCTGCGCAAAATCACGTAAGTGACGCGCTTTTGTATCTAAATTTCGACCTTTTTTTGCTGCAAGCACAAAATATTGCCGCGACGCAATTTGTGGACTGGATTAAATTCGCGAATAAAAAGTTATGAGCGCGTATCTGAGATAATCTCCTAATGATTAAACCGTTTACGGAAATTAGAACCTTAAGTCTACGGAGCAAAGTTGTGTTTTGTATAGCACATCAAAGAAGATAGGAGTGTGGGGAAATAACTGATTGATATGGAAATTGTCGCAGAGAACGTTTTGGTATAGCTAAAGTACGGCAGTCAGTATCCTGACTTGAAAAAAAAAAACAATTTAAACGTGTTTCTCTTTGTCTATTTGTTAATATTGAAATGGTAGCCAGAGTCATCATTATTTATTGAAAGCCTATTTTACTGCCGAGTAAAGGCCTCCCCCCGCTTTTTTCAATCTTATCGACTTCTGGTGAACCTAACTAGCTTATCATGCTTCAAAAAATGAATTCCTGCTACTAACTTTAGATTAATCAAGAAAATAAAATAATTCTGAGACATGGGTAGGATAAGACGTGAAAAAAATGTAGATACCTCATTATTTTGTGTTATTTTTATAAACGTACTGGTAAGTATATCTATGTATTTCAATGAAAGAATACACAAACACAATTAATCTAATTTTCCATATTTCCATATTGCATTTTGAAACAAAAAAATTTAATAACAAATTTCAAATTTAAAAAAATACATAAACCATGTTGAAATCAATATACAGTCATCTGGAGAGAACAGTTACCCCCTCGCCACTACCTACTTTTCTGTATTACAGTCAGTGTCAAATAGCCAAGGCGCCATTTATATTGTAACACGTCTTTAATTACTATAGGCACAAAGATTTGTTACGTTATACAGGTGTTGTCTGTACTAGGAGCAATAATTAAAACGTAGATTGTACTCCTCAAACTTCAGACAAATTTGTTCAGAGACATTTAAAAATAACTTCTGTTTTAATTTTTAGTATACTTTAAAGTTTATTTGAAGCCGCAATGTACTGCGATGTTTTTTATGTTTGTAGCGTGACAAGCGACGTCAATTAGACTGATGCTAACGTACATTGAAATTGCTATTTAATTTGTATGAAAAAAATAAAATCTAAAGATTAAATAATTTTTATAAGTTGTTGAACAAAAGTTTTATTATTTGATGAGTAGAATCTACGTTTTAATTATTTGATGCTGTTACAGGCAACACCCGGTATATGGCGCTATGGATGTTACAGATTATGTGACGCTGGCTGACTATACAAGGGCGTTCCTTTTCTTTGCAGCTGACCGTACCAGCTACCAGCACATCGACGCAAGCGTTTAATGAAGGACAAAACACTGATCATTATGCTTACACTGTGTATAGCTCAGCTATAAACTGGGAATGTCTGTTTATTTGGTTTTGCGAAAAGATAATGCGCGAGAGTTTGGACAGATTAAGAGCCATTCCGGTTTAATAGCCATTCCATAAAACCGTAGACTAATGATATGGCTCGCTATTTTCCAAATTAATTATTGAAGGTCTGGGGCCTTCTTTCACAGCCCATTGTCATTGTCTAAACTTGCTTAGTGCGCAGGCCCAGAACTTTCACAGCCGGGCATTTCTCCAGAAATATGTCTGCGGTCACCTCATTCATCTGGCCCTTTTTCATACTAAATATATGGAGACAGATGAATGAGTCGCAGACATATTTCTGGAGAAATGCCCAGCCCGTGATGTGATAACAATTTTATGCCTTGCCCCGGCCAGCAGGTTTACGATGCTAGGTTTTGTCGAGCGACAAATAAATGATAAAGCATCCGTCACTCTTACACTTACACACTTGTCAGAACGTGACGGGTGCTTTATCAGTAAATAGGTACGTGAATAATTCAAGATAAACTCTATGGTGGGACAAATTTAACTTTGCTCTTGAAAACCTGTTGTCCCCATACATCGACTTGCCGCGTTTAGTCTAGTAGGAGCAAATAAGTTTGTCTTACGATTTTTGCGAATTTCAAAAAAACGCTGCAAGGTAGGAAATTCGTTTTATTTTTCCTGTAATATGTAGGATGATATTAATAATCGGTAATTAGTACAGATTTTTCTGTTCAGTAACTTCGGAGATAATAGGGGGAATGGTATTTTTTTTAAGTTTTTTATCTTAAATCAAATACTACAAATGTCTAGGCAAAAATACAAATGGTTTTGGAATCTACACACTAAGCCCTTTCATTTGATGTCCCACTCGATATAATAGCTCTACTTTTGATTTTCGACATCCCATTTCGGTCCCCTTTAAAAAAAAGTAAAAAGGTATAAGATTTTTTTTTCTATCCAATAGGCTCGGGTTAGCAGTTTCTAACACTATTCCAAATTTCAAGTCGATAGCATCAGTAGATCCTAAGATATCTTCTGTGACAGACAGACAGAGTCGCACCATAAGGGTTCCTTTTTTACCATTTCGGTACGGAACCCTAAAAATATAGAATCGGTTCATCTTTGGTTCGGTTATTTTTGTCCTAACAAAATAATTAAGACTTTTCCGTTTTCATCGAACCACGCCTCCGCGCTTTCATTGCCTATTCCTTACATAATTCCAAATTTTATTTACACGACTGGTAACCGCGCTAATCATATAGAACTTTGCTCATTGATCTTCCAACCATACATTCAAATTCAACAGTTCAGTCCATTACTCTTAAACAAAAGGCGATCAGCGCGCAACAAATCAAACGATCCAAGTTTCGCCCCGCCAAATACGAACCCCCATCTAACCTTCCAAACATCACACCAGTCTTATTCAATCACTTGAGATATCAACCTTATTTCTTTGATATACAGTTGAGTTTCTAAGAGCGTTTTTAAAGAGATACGACCGTCTGAGATTTAGAGGGGCTTGTAATTTCATATCAGAGTTAGTCAACTGAGTTCAAACAGTCAAAGGGTATTCGGTATGCTGATTTGCGAATTCGTTTAAAATTACTTTCGTGGTTTGTATTTCTTTGCAATCGTAAAAAAAAATTTGTTCTAGTAAAACAATCACCATTTCATTTATTTCTCTATTCCTTGCGTAATGCCTGCCTTTTCTTCAGCATCAATAGACGGCTCGATCATGTAGGCTTATTTTATCCTGTTCTCGAATTAGTATATTTACTGCATATAATACTGATTCTTAATCTCCTCTTCCTCTCCTTTTATTTACTTCCTGAAAAATGTCCCTTACTTTTTTATTCTATTTTTCCATAAATTTTTCATCTGTTAAGCGGAACTCTAAAATCGCATGTTTAGGAACTGGCGAATAGCAAACATAGATTACAAACCTACTTTTGTTCTCACTACAGCTATGCTTTGGCCAATATGGTTGATGTTGGTTTTGTTTCTCGTCGATACAAGCCAGGTATGTTTTGAATTAAATTAAAGAACTACGAAGAAATATTTTATTTTAATGAGTTAAATAGATTGATACCTATAGATTTTTAAATAAATGAAATAGTACACAAATGTACTTTTGGTGTTCGATAAATAATATTTGTATTTATTTCTAAGCAGTTTAGGAAATAAAAACTTATTATATGTCGAAATTCTATTATAACCGATCGTTTATAGTTTATTTAGTAAATAGCATTCCTATTGTAGACCGACGATCTTGTGAAAACCGCGGGAAGCCGCTGGATAATTGCAGCACAAAGCCGACAATCGTGGAGATCCTTGGGAAAGGCCTATGTCCAGCAGTGGACGTCTTTTGGCTGAAATGATGATGATGATGATTCCTATTTATTTGCTTAGTTCGTAATTGTTAATATGCAATATTTATTATAGACATACAACAAAACAGTAAGAACCAGAAGAACGGAACAAGACAAATTCGATGTTTTATTAAATTTGTATAAAATGAATCCACTGCGCCACTCAAACATATTCAAAACGTACTCAGATAATATTCTTTATGAAGCTAAAGCAGTTAAATCAGTTAAAGTAGTTAACTTTGATTTAGATCCAGAAGTGACTAAACCTCCGGAAAAGATTAATGCTAAACCAGAAGAGACTAAAGATGAGTATAATATAACCAATGAATATGCTACTAAAATAACTGCAGATCACACAGGAAAACATTATATTGAACCAGAATTTCCTGACGATCAAAGAAAACAATACAATGAACGTGATTCAGATGACAATGGAAAACATAGGAGAACAGATAAAAAGAGTGATGAATTAATTACATATAGTTATGCTAATGTTGACCCTGTATTGGAAAACAAGTCTACCGATGAAATTGGTGATAAACTTGTATGTAACAACTTTACAGATGCTTGCATGGTGTTAAGGTAGAATTATTCGTTTACACCTTTGTGTAAACGAATAATTCTACCTTAATCTATATTGGATCTGTTTCAACTTAAACTTTATTTATGCACGGAAATAAATAAAAAATCTATGATTTTCGAAATTATTACAACTTCTTACACTGTAACCTTTTGTATTGTATTTTGTAAGTATTAACTAATACTATATTTTTAAAAGCTGGTCGCTCTATTTTATACATAACAAGTGCTTATTCCATAATATTATTTGAACTGATTTAACATATTGAATAATAAATACGGTGTTAAAGCTATCTCCTTCCTCATTTATTACCTCAATTTCTTTTTCAAAATGTCCACACAGAGTTAGAACTACATATACGACATTGATGATTAAAAACGTCAGTTATTTTAGCGAAATTTTCAGAACATTGCAAATATTGAAATGGATTTCAAACAAAGCAATAGCTATGAATTTCAAATTTTAAAGCATAAATTCTGAAATTCACAGCACAATTCCGAATTCAAATCAGACAAAGAGATAATCTAAGTTAGGAAATTGCTTCATTTCACAATGGCCAGAAAACATAACTATTGTTAATAAATCTAGCAAAGTAATCTGTTTTGGGTCCGAGGCGATTAGATATTCAATATTGATGAGGAACTGATAGTCCAATTGGTTATATTATTGATGGGCCGTATTAGAAAGGTTTTCTATAAGCTGTGGTTTGGGTTTCGGATCAGAAACACGCAGTATCAATATACAGTGCGTTACCAACAAGTAGGCGTTTTTAAAGTAGGGTAAAGTAACGTTGTTTCTTAACCTAACCATGACCTTCATTTAATTAATCGACTAAAATTCCGATTTCATTAATTTTCTAACAAAATTTAAATTGCAAGCAATGTACAGCAAAGTAAAATGACAATTAGATGTAAATGCCAGCCTTTCATTCTTTGTTTATAACGAAGTCATCAAAATAAATGCCTGCAAGACATATTTTAAGCCGCTGAAGAAGATGTCACAATACCTCAGACCCGTGAAGTGTAACATCCCTTTGCAAAGTGCAGGTGTATATAAGCTTGATTGTCAGTGTGGTCTTTCATACATTGGTCAGACGAAACGAAGTGTTTCCACTCGGGTGAAGGAGCACGCGGCTGATGTCAAACACCGTCGCTGTAACAGGTCTGCAGTCTGCGAGCATGTCATGGACAAACCTAGCCACTCGATCAAGTTTGATGATGCTTCGATCCTCGCTAAGGAGAAGCGCTATTTTCCAAGGATGCTTCGCGAGGCTATTGAAATCAAGAAGTATCCTAATTTCAATAGAGAAGATGGTTTGTCTCTACCACCTGCCTGGGATCCTGTATTACATCTCATCAAGGGGCGGGCGAGACACAGCACTGTAAAACCTTAACACTGAACGGTGTTTGTTTCTTCTAAAAATAGTATAGCTAGAGTCTTTTTGTTTAAAATATTTTCTTTTTTGCATAAGGCGTGGCTGATAAGTTTCCTTGGCCTTCTTTCTTATCAAGTATGCCTTTTGGAAGCGCCGCTAGTTTTTTCTAAAGTTAGGTTTTTAAGCCCTTCTGGCATGTGTGTGAACATCTTTACACATTGGGCCCATCTGGCAACACTAATATTGAATTTGTATTTTTTAAAGTGGGTAGGTTTGCACAACAGTAATTTTGACAGAGGAAATTTATGATTTTCGCAGTCTACCCGCGACCACGAACGCTGAAAAGGGTTACAAAACGTCGGGACTTAAAATGTAGTAATATACACGATTTAATCCGTTTAAGTTGTTTTATTTCTAAGTTAAGTGTAAAGAAAAATATGGCCGTTTCTGTCGCAAAAAACGTACGTTTCGACTCTCTCAAGGAAACCAAAATTTATCAGTGTACTTTTCGTTGACCTAGAACTATGAAATTTGGCAAGTAATACCATCTTATACTACAAGTACAGGGAAAAATCTGAAAACTGTACATTTTTAATTAAATCATAAAAAATGGACTTTACTAAGGGAATCAAAATTTATAGGGTACCATGTGCCTGTAAATTTGTACGGAACCCTCGGTGGGCGAGTCCAACTCGCACTTATCCGGTTTTTTTTGCTAGCTTAACTAGACACTACGATCTGCTTCTCTTACACTGCTGGGCAATAAGGCTTCCCCCTTGATTTCCAACCGTCCCGGCTCCAAGCAAATTCTGACCAGAAACATATTTGTTACTGTGTACATACAGTTTCTAGGTATTTTTAGCGTAGAAAAAAAATAAAAAAAACATTTATTGCCACTAAAACACAGAAAAAAGTTACACAGTAGGCAGGAACAATACAAAAATCAATGCGACTTTATTAGTGGCAAAAGGCTCAGGTCTCAGCATATGCGGTAAGTTTAGCTGCACAGCGCTGTTTTTCAGGATGCACTTGACTCACATCAAACAAACACTTAATACTTAAGAGTGACATTATTCAAGAAACGTGTTTTGTGTGCAAATCCTCCGGTTAGCCGGTTTTTTGTTTAAATTTTGCCCCAAGAAAGTCTCGGACATCAGAATAAAGCATATGTACATAAATCAGCTGACTGGCATTTTGTAGGACTGTCACGGTGAACTAACAGTGTTAGCTCCCGTCTATAAAACTACGGTATAACGCTATTGGAAGGATTAGATGCAAATTGGCTATGGCGGGCCCAGAGTGAACCTTTGCCACGGGTCTGTTGGACGGGCTTAGAGCGGGTCACCCAAAAAAAGTGCTCCGGACCGGACTCGCACATAAATTTTGAATTCCCTTGGTCTTTTTTTATGTTTTAATTAAAAATGAATAGTTTTCAGATTTTTCCCTATCGTAGTATAAGACGGTATTACTTGCCAAGTTTCAAAGTTCTAGGTCTACGGAAAGTACCCTTTGAATTTTGGTTTTCTTGAGAGTGTCGAAATTTACGTTTTTTGCGTCATAAACGGCCGTTTTTTTTCACGTTAACTTATAGATTTTTTCACAGCTTCAAGGGACTGCAAACCTGAGTATATGGTTTAAATTTCATCTCGATCCTCCACCCGTTCCCAAAATAAAGGGTCTTGAGTGACAGACGGACAACAAAGTGATCTTAAAAGGGTTCCGTTTTTTCCTTTTGAGGTCCGAAACCCTAAAAAACTGGCCAAGAGCATGTCGGACCATGCTCAGTGTAGGGTTCCATAGCCGTAACTATAAGATAAAAAATACGATGTAAAAAAAGTACAACAACAAAAGAGCGTATCTTCATAGCAATTACGTCCTTTTGTTGAGAAGCGCAGTTTATCGGCAATAACTCAAAAACGCTTAATTTGATCTTGTTGAAAATAATTTTCGTTGAAAGTATTAATTAAGCGTTACCTTCGTGATTTTTTTCATATTTTTCGGACGCACGGTTTAGAAAATAGAGGGGGGGGGGACATAATTTACACAACTTTCGGAGCGATTATTTCCAAATACATTCACTTAATCAAAAACATTACTTAGGAACCTTATAGTGTTTTTTAAAGAGCTGTCGAACTATGTACCACGCGCTGATATTTTCTGAAAAAAAAATTTACTGTATTTAACATGTATGGAGTGCCCCCCTAAAAATATTTATTTTAATTATTTATATACCAAACTAAGTAGCGGCTCATAAAACAAACCTATATTCCAAATTTCATCAATATCCATCATGTAGTTTCTGAGTAAAATGCCTGTGACATACGGTTTTTGCCATTTTGGCTACGGAACCCTAAAAATGGTATGAAAAGTATGTTGAGTTAGCCCTTACTTTGGCAAAATCCAAAGAATACAATAACTCAAGCCTCGGCGAATTTAAACTTTGCCAAAACATCGAACACAGTTAAATTAAGGGAGCGATTGGGTTGATTGGTTTTAATATGCGTGCCGCTAAGGAACGGAACACATATGAGACAGTTCAAGATATCAGACAGTCCACTTGAAGGAATAGTCACTCGAGTAAACGTTTCATATTTCTTTTACAATTTGTTTCACTTGGTGTTCAGACGTGTCACTTTGAGTGAAAGATGCAGAATGAAACACGAATATGAACAACAAATTTACCGTCTCATATCACCTGCCTTTTTCAAGATAGTCATACAGATTTCGAAAAAACATCTTTCCTGTGGACAAAACAATTGTTAACGACCCGAATACACATCACTATGTTTTTATCATAAAGGCCTAAGAAGAGTAGGGTTATTTGCCTATAGGGGTCCAGCTGGAAAATTAGGCTTTTTTAAGCCCCTAATTTTGTGATGTCCACAACTCATACTACAAAATCTGCATGACCTGGATATGCTGTGACTGATCTGACGCGTAGTCGCTTACTGCTATTGACCTCAGTAGGCCAACCAAAGCCCTAACTACTAATTCTTCTAATCTGGTCCGATACCTACTCCAACCGCGCTTTCTTCTACAGTTCTATGAATGAAGATACAGAGAAATTACTGACTGTTCTAAAATAAGCATTATATTATGTTCCTTCTTTTTTATTTAATGTAGATAAAATTATACAGTAAGGTACAATCGAACCAACTGAATCATGACCCATCATAAGCTCATTTTGCTAAAACTCCTAAATGCAAGTAGGTCGAAATTTGCTTAAAGATAGATTTCCATGGTGAGGAACTTGTTATCATTTTATTAGACACTGACATTTATGGAGTGCACTGTCACTGTATTCCGAGAAATATTCTATTCGCGTGATTTTTTTCGTATGCCATAGCCTTCCTGACTTGAGACTATAATCCGAGCTCTCTGTTCTTTTAAATTGGCCATCATTTAAAATGATTAAGCATTTTACAATTTAGTTTCTATTCTTTCACATTGACTGACAACTGATAACTTGACATTTGACGCACATTTAGAACATTGTATTTATGAAATATTATTGTTCCATCATCAAAAAGTTAAGGTTATCTAAGCGAGAGCTAGCTCGAGATTCAAACATTGACTGTAACATGTGTTTCTATTGCAATGATAACAAAGGTTAAAATTGTCTCCGACCTATATTGACGTAATTTTGCTAGGATCTAAAACGTCCTAAGTGTGTCGATAGACCTTACAAGTTGGAAAGTTTCAAACGAATTGTCAGCAAAGTGGGTCATGATTCAGTTGGTTCGATTGTACATAATACAATGTACAAAGTCAAGCTTAAATACACAGATGTATTATTTTTTTTTAGTTGTAATTTGTATTTAAACCTACACGAATTTATTTCATATTTAATTAATCTAGTTGTTTTTCCTTATGTACCTACAGTCGAGTTCATCATTATCTGAGCAAAAAACGGATCAAAAATATCTGATCTAGTTCTTATGCTTCTGACAATAAGGTCCTGTTCAGATATTTTTGGTCCAATCTTTGCTCAGAAAATGATGAACTCGACTGTACTCACTTTTTCATTGCCACAGAGGTTTTTCCTAGTTCAGTCAGGCTCATGATGTAATAATTTAAGTACCTATTAATTATTATACCCTCTTGCCTCTTGGTTATGTGATGATACTATGATTATGAATAAATTATTTTATTTTATTATTATTTATTGTATAAATGAAACATGCAAATCGCTATTATCTCATACATTACCCCAAATCTCCCGAACCCGATCATCAATTGGCGACGTCATTAATCATCCCGTCGCCGACTGTACTTAAAAGGCTTATTTACCGACTGACTGTACTTTAAGAGGGCGTATTTATCGGTGGTAATGCTCAGCTCATTTAAATAAATTATATCGTATCCCATCAAAAACATTACATGTAAAAAAATATGCAAGTCTCGCAACGCAGTTCTACTAGTACAACAAAAAAGTTTTGAGATGTATTGTCAAACCAAGTCTGTTATTTTAATTAGTACCGGGGTATTCCACCGACTTGCCTATTATTTACCCGTGGGGGATTCTTAATTTGAGAACTTTAAAATGTGTTCTGTGTGTAGCCAGCACAAAATTACAGGAGGTTGAAAATGGCCTGAGTGGCTTTGAGAAAAAGATGGTACGGCGTCCCTTTGTTTTGATTGACTTGGCGAGGGCACCACCGTGCCCCCAGATACCAGGGGTCTTGTCGCTTTCGCTTGCAGCCGCGGAGCTTAATAGTAAAATTGTGTTTGTAAAATCGAAACTAAATATTGAATCGTTTATAAATTGAGTAATATTATTATTTTATTATACCCAATTCATAGCCCCCGGCTAGATGGAGCGACGATCTGCGCAAGGTGACTAGCAGCAACTGGATGAGTATAGCTGATGATCGAGCAAAGTGGCGCGTCTTGGGAGAGGCCTACGTCCAGCAGTGGACTGCCGCAGGCTAATGATGATGATGATACCTATAGCTTGGCAACTTCGTTGGTGACACTCACCTGTGTGCTTTTTGTAATGTGCAGCCGTAACTACTTACACAAGTTACCGCCAACATGAACGGCGACCGACGGAGTCTGCCTCTGTCGGTTGCCGTTTTTACGTGTTTTATTCCATTTAAAACTTGTATACCTCTAAAAAACACCCTTTTAATTATAGGTATATGCAAACTGCCTTAAAATAAATAGCCGGACGGAGCCTCGGCAACAGAGAACTGAAGCCATTTTTAATAATCCGGCTGCTTGTACTTACGAGCCACACGCACACTTCAACTAGTTTTTTCCTATTGCGAGCAGCACGCACATATAGGTATCCGGTGGATTGGATGCTTCAGTTCTTTACTAGCGAGGCTCCGTCCGGCTATTTATTTTAAGGTCCTTGGATATATATGTACTGTCGATGGAGGCAGGAGGCGTGCGACCGTTGGTTGTGGAAGCGTTTGCGGAAGACCTATGTTCAGCAGTGGACGTATCAAGGTTGAAAAGATCATGATTATTGTGTGACCCAATATACCTAATTTGAATACTATCTCAACAACGGGTTACTACATTCAGTCCCCAAAAATCCGGCTAAATAAACAACCTCCCTTTTATTCGGCGCGACCTTGCGTGCGAGTGAGACGGATGGGCGCGTCGGATATTGGCTACATAAATTATTTGCAGCAGTCACCTGTGTAGCATAGGTGGTAGCGAGGCAGGAGAGGTAGCGGTTATGATGACCGATTTTCAAGAGCTTTTTGACCAACTGAACCAAGGACCTTAAAATAAATAGCCGGACGGAGCATCACTAACAAAGAACTGAAGCATGTCTAATCGGCCGGCTACCTATCTGTGTGTGCTGCTCGCAATAGGAAAAAACTAGTTGATGCGTGCGTGGCGTGCGGCTCGTAAGTACAAGCAGCCGGCGCATTAGAAATGGCTTCAGTTTTCTGTTGGCAAGCCTCCGTCCGGCTATTTATTTGAAGGTCCTTGATGTGAACATTTCATATAGAAAACTACCGTAAGACTCATTTATATTGAATTAAAACGGATCACTCACGTTGTAAATAGCCGAACATATCTCGACATGTTTCGAATCTACTAGCACAAAGTAGACGTTTTCGTGGAATGCTCCTGCAAAGCATGCTCCACAGCAGAGCCATAGTCAATATCTATTACTTCGTTACCTAGTATTTATGGTAATAAGTACAGGTGTACAGCCATTAATAGCATACGTACATTGTGTATGATATAATCAATCGATTTTCGTTTTGGTGGCGCTGCGGCAGAGGAGCACACCAGTGGTTTAGGCGACATTTTAGTCGATGCGAGAATTCGTATGCAAGTTTCATTACATTGCGGGCTAGCTAGGTACGATGAGTTCAATTGATCGATCAACCGCCACAATGAAATGAAACATGCATACGAGTTCTCGCTCCGTCTAAATGGAGCTTTAGGCTGTACGTTGTCTGTCAGTACCTTAGCCACAGAACTGTTTTATATGTATCCCTTTATTCATCATCATCATCATTTCACTTAATTGCCATGGGGGAGATATCGTCTGACCATCGAGCCGATAGTCTCTCCGTATTTCTTGTCGAGCCTGTCCTTTCCTGTTCCTTTGTTTCCTGTTCTTCATCCTCGTCAAGTATCCTGTCCACCTCCACTTCAGCTGTGTTATTCTTTCTCCAACGTCAGCAACTTTAGTTTTGCACCAAACTTCTGTGTTTGGGTCATGATTAACAGGGGAGATTACAACACAAAACAATAGTAGATTGTGTCACAAGGGAGCAAAATGATATATTTACGGCGAGGGCGTACATTGAGTCATGAACGAAGCGAAGGATTCTACAATTGAATCCCGAGCGTAGCGAGGGATTCTAAAGTAGAATCCGGAGCGTAGTGAGGGATTCAAGTGTTAACGCCCGAGGTGAAAATAATTTTGCTACCTTGTGACACATACTGCTTTTCACACCGACTATGAGGAAAATGTAAATACAAACGCTACCTACCAAAATCACGAAATATATTTAATCAAAGAGCATCACACATTTTTAATAAAATGAAATGTTAAATTGTTCAATTTATAGTCTCTTATTATTTTATAAAACGTGTATTATTTTTTACGGACGGGACGAATTTACCACTTCCATATTATATTTATGGCCCTCGCCTGCGGCTCGGACCGCTAACACCTGTGATCTGGGCCATTCCTTATTATACCGCCCTCTGTGTGTAATATATTAATAAAGCTGTCTATGATATGGCATATTCTAAGTAGGTTCAAACTAAAAATACCCTGTTGTCCTTGAACAGAAAAGTATCACTTTGATCCCTCTTATGAGGGATCAAAATACTTTTTTCTGAATAGGAGGTGCGAAATAGTAGATTGTGTCACAAGGGAGCAAAATGATATATTTACGGCGAGGGCGTACATTGAATCCTGAACGAAGCGAAGGATTCTACAATTGAATCCCGAGCGTAGCGAGGGATTCTAAAGTAGAATCCGGAGCGTAGTGAGGGATTCAAGTGTTAACGCCCGTGGTGAAAATAATTTTGCTACCTTGTGACACATACTGCTTTTCACACCAACTATGAGGAAAATTTAAATACAAACGCTACCTACCAAAATAACAAAATATATAGTTAATCAAAGAGCATCACACATTTTTAATAAAATGAAATGTTAAATTGTTAAATTTATAGTCTCTTATTATTTTATAAAACGTTTATTATTTTTTACCGACGGGACGAATTTACCACATCCATATTATATTTATGGCCCTCGCCTGCGTCTCGGACCGCAAACACCTGTGATCTGGGCTATTCCTTATTATACCGTCCTCTGTGTGTAATATATTAATAAAGCTGTCTATGGTATGGCATATTCTAAGTAGGTTCAAACTAAAAATACCCTGTTGTCCTTGAACAGAAAAGTATCACTTTGATCCCTCTTATGAGGGATCAAAATACTTTTTTCTGAATAGGAGGTGTGAAAATGTACTTTATTGCACACCAGAAAAACACATTACAATAGTACATCACATTACATACCGAGGCCAGTAAAGTAAGAAATGTCTCAGATCACATTTAATTCGAGGCCGAGGACGAGAAACATGTGATCTGAGGCGTTCTTATTTACTGGCCGAGGTTTGTATACTATTTTTCTGATCGACGGAGCCAGAAAGCGGCATCTTCGTTTAGCGCAGCGGCCGGCAAGGTGACGCTTTCCGGACGGAGGGCAGAAAAGATACATTACATAATCCTAGGACATTGCAAGGATAGCTATATATGATCATCATCATTATCATCGACCCTATACGTCCCACTGCTGGACATATGTCTACCCTCATAGCTATATCTGTATTGATAAATAAATCTATATCTCTCCGCTGCCCGCTTCTCTCGCCACCATGCAAACACGCTGTCTGTTGGCGGCAGATAAATTTCGAGGCCCAGGTGGCGTTATTTAGAAATTGGTCCACGCACTCAGCGGGATGCATTCTTCTAGAATATTCCCCGCGTCCTCAGTACGAAGTTTTAGAGAGGATAATGGCGATGATACGGCTTTTGTCGGGTATTTGGACATAACAAATAAGTTACTGGGTGAAAATCCCATCGCGTTTTTAGCGGAGGTGATAATTCGAGTGAGGAGTTTATGTTGTTTAATGTTATAGTTTTTACAGGTACGACCTTTTTATTATATTATAGTACATTATACAACTAGGGTGGTGATACAAAGAAAGCCCGAGATCGCAGATGTTTGCGGCCCGAGCTGCAAGCGAGGTACGTTAATATGCGATTTATTACCTCCCGTGTTGTGTACATCATTTTATGTCTACATTTGGCCAGAAAGCGGCTTTTTCCGTACGCGCAGCATGGTGTGGCATAAAGCCATAAACATGTTTCTTACAAAGCTTTCAGTTTATCCATATACGGAACTCTAAAAACAGTCAAAAATCTCATTTTGGTGGCGTGGTCCTTTACCTTGATGATAGGTACTATCAAAAAAATATTTTCACACCTCCTATTCAGAAAAAAGTATTTTGATCCCTCATAAGAGGGATCAAAGTGATACTTTTTCTGTTCAAGGACAACAGAGTATTTTTAGTTTGAACCTACTTAGAATATGCCATATCATAGACAGCTTTATTAATATATTACACACAGAGGGCGGTATAATAAGGAATGGCCCAGATCACAGGTGTTTGCGGTCCGAGCCGCAGGCGAGGGCCTTAAATATAATATGGAAGTGGTAAATTCGTCCCGTCCGTAAAAAATAATAAACGTTTTATAAAATAATAAGAGACTATAAATTTAACATTTCATTTTATTAAAAATGTGTGATGCTCTTTGATGAACTATATATTTCGTTATTTTGGTAGGTAGCGTTTGTATTTGAATTTTCCTCATAGTCGGTGTGAAAAGCAGTATGTGTCACAAGGTAGCAAAATTATTTTCACAACGGGCGTTAACACTTGAATCCCTCACTACGCTCCGGATTCTACTTTAGAATCCCTCGCTACGCTCGGGATTCAATTGTAGAATCCTTCGCTTCGTTCAGGATTCAATGCACGCCCTCGCCGTAAATATATCATTTTGCTCCCTTGTGACACAATCTACTATTTCACTGTACAGTCGCAAACTGCTTATCAAAACCAATCAAATGAGCAGCGGGCGTGGGGATAAGAATAAGAATTTGTTTATTTTCTCCACCGCAAAGTAAATATACAGGTATCGTTCAGGCTTTCTGGCCAAGTGTTGACATAAAATTATGTAGGTACACAACACGGGAGGTTATTAAGAAAGATTATTACCATTTGTTTTGTATTACCACCCTAGTTGTGTAATGTACTATTATACTAAAGTAAAATAATTGTGCCTACAAAAATTTAATACTAATGCTAAAACTAAACATTAAATTATATCCAAAAAGGGCCGCTGCGGCATGGGCTAAAGATGCTGGCAGCATTTCGTGGCTGTATGGTGATGATTGTCTCTAAAATATTATACATTAGCCCAGCGGTCGGCAACCCGCGGCCCGCGAGCCTCCCTGGTTATTTTGTATGTAAAGGTCGCTATTTTCAGAATTGTATAAAATCACAAATTATTAACAAAGTGCGGCCCGCGTCAATTTCGTTAGCTACTATGTGGCCCTTGGCTGCTAAAAGGTTGCCGACCGCTGCATTAGCCGTATAAACAACCTAATTACGGCTTCGTTATCCAAAATTCCAACAAAAAATCCTACACTTATTGTCAATGTCGATGAGTAGTTCCCAGTAAGGGAATTCTATGTTTAATAAAAACGCAAATATTTAAAAATTTCAAATACTACAGAATATTTGAGAGGAACGCGAACACGGCATGCGAGTAGGTAGCCAGCTATTTGGGAAATGCTGGAGATGGTAGTTATTTCGTGCAAACGTGGTCTGTTAAACCCGAGCTACATGGTCGTGTAGTTCGGCAGACAATAGTACATTGTGTATCAAGGGCGGTAAGTAAGGAATTACAAACGAGTATTTGTTACAAGGCCGAAGTGAAGCCGAGGGCTTTAATAACACGAGTTTGTAATTCCTTTACCGCCCGTGGCACACACAATGTTTTTCATCAGACTTGTGAGGAAATCTGATGAAAATAACCTTACTTGACCTAAATAAAATTGTAAAACAGACAGTGACACACTGGGAAAAAAAGTAGGCGATTTTTAGGTTAATTTTGCCTACTTATTTGGCCAAACGCAGACATTCGACTAAGTAGGCTAATTCTACCTAGCGCACTAGGTAAAGCAAAAGTCGGTAAAATTTACCTAGTCCACCTTTAACCAACTTATTAGGTTTTGGTATTAACCTACTTATTAGGTAATGGAATACTCATACTCATACTCATAATATGGTAAAATCAACCTACTCACTTGGTAAGTAACACCTAACTTCTAGGTTGGAATTACCTAGCGAGTTGGTTAATATTACCAATTTAGTTGGGTAATGGTACCTATTGGTTAGGTTTGAACTACCTAGCAGTAGGTTAATAGTACCTCTTCAGTCGGTTAGAAACACCCAGCAAGTCCGATAATAGTACCTAATAAGTAGGTAGAAAATACCTTTATAGTAGGGTGGATATACCCAGTAAGTGGGTTAATGATACCTATTAAGTAGATTAGTAATACCTTTATAGTAGGGTGGATATACCCAGTGAGTAGGTTAGAACTACCTAGAAAGTAGGGTAACAGTACCGCGTAAGTAGGTTAGAACTGCCCAGCGAGTAGGTGTATTTTACCTATCAAGTAGGTTAATAATACCTTCATAGTAGGGTGGATATACCCAGTGAGTAGGTTAATGGTGCCTAATAAGTAGGCTAGTAACACCTTTATAGTAGGGTGGGTATACCGAGTCAGTAGGTTAATGGTACCTAGTAAGTACGTTAAAACTACCCAGCGAGTAGGTGTATATTACCTATTAAGTAGGTGAATAATACCTTCATAGTAGGGTGGATATACCCAGTGAGTAGGTTAATGATACCTAATAAGTTGGTTAGTAATACCTTTATAGTAGGGTGGGAATACCCAATGAGTAGGTTAATGGTACCTAGTAAGTATGTTAAAACTACCCAGCGAGTAGGTGTATATTACCTATTAAGTAGGTGAATAATACCTTCGTAGTTGGGTGGATATACCCAGTGAGTAGGTTAATAGTACCTAGTAAGTACGTTAAAACTACCCAGCGAGTAGGTGTATATTACCTATTAAGTAGGTGAATAATACCTTCATAGTAGGGTGGATATACCCAGTGAGTAGGTTAATGATACCTAATAAGTTGGTTAGTAATACCTTTATAGTAGGGTGGGAATACCCAATGAGTAGGTTAATGGTACCTAGTAAGTATGTTAAAACTACCCAGCGAGTAGGTGTATATTACCTATTAAGTAGGTGAATAATACCTTCGTAGTTGGGTGGATATACCCAGTGAGTAGGTTAATAGTACCTAGTAAGTACGTTAAAACTACCCAGCGAGTAGGTGTATATTACCTATTAAGTAGGTGAATAATACCTTCATAGTAGGGTGGATATACCCAGTGAGTAGGTTAATGATACCTAATAAGTTGGTTAGTAATACCTTTATAGTAGGGTGGGTATACCCAATGAGTAGGTTAATGGTACCTAGTAAGTACGTTAAAACTACCCAGTGAGTAGGTGTATATTACCTATTAAGTAGGTTAATAATACCTTCATAGTAGGGTGGGTATACCCAATGAGTAGGTTAATGGTACTTAGTAAGTACGTTAAAACTACCTAGCGAGTAGGTGTATATTACCGTTTAAGTAGGTTAATAATACCTTCATAGTTGGGTGGATATACCCAGTGAGTAGGTTAATGGTACCTAATAAGTAGGTCAGAACTAACTAGTGAGTAGGTTAGAACTACCCAGCGAGTAGGTTATGTTACCTACGAAGTAGGTTAATGGTACCTATTAAGTAGGCAAGAACTACCTAGCTAGTAGGTGTATATTACCTATCAAGTAGGTTAATAATACCTTTATAGTAGGGTGGATGTACCCAGCAAGTAGGTTAATGGTACCTAATAAGTAGGTCAGAACTAACTAGGGAGTAGGGTAATAGTACCTAGTGAGTAGGTTAGAACTACCCAGCGAGTAGGTGTATATTACCTATCAAGTAGGTTAATAATACCTTTATAGTAGGGTGGATGTACCCAGTGAGTAGGTTAAAGATACCTATTTAGTAGGTTGCTAGTAACTGTTCAGTTGGTTTAAACTACCTAGAGAGTAGGTTGACGGTACCTATTTAGTTGGTAAGAAGTACCCAATCATTAGGTAGTCCTAACCATCTTAATTGGTACTATTAACTGACGAAATTAGGTAATATCAACCTTATCGTTAGGTAATACAAACTATCTCGATTTTTAATGGGTCAGTTGTCACCGAAATGGCAGTAGTTGTGAGCAGTTTCAGTGCTAAACTTTGCAAAATACAACGTAAATTCTAGCACTAAAACTGCTCACAACTACTGGCGGTAGCTGCCATTTCGGTGAGAACTGACCCATTAAAAATCGAGATAGTTTGTGCTACCTAGCGATATGTTTGATATTACCTAATTTAGTCAGTTAATAGTACCAATTAAGATGGTTAGGACTACTTAGAGATTGGGTACTTCTTACCAACTCAATAGGTACCATCAACCTACTCTCTATGTAGTTTAAACCAACTGAACAGTTACTAGCAACCTACTAAATAGATATCTTTAACCTGCTCACTGGGTACATCCACCCTACTATAAATGTATTATTAACCTACTTGATAAGTAATATACACCTACTAGCTAGGAATAGATCTTAGCAACCTACCTTACACATAGCTCTTAACGTACTAAGTAGGCACCTATAACCCATTCACCAGGCTGAAACGATGCTGAAAACAAACAACTATTTATGTTATAATTTATTTAGAATCATATAACAGTAATTATTTTAAAACAGTAACTTAAAAGTTCTACCTTATAATTATGTACTTGGCTACATAATCTATGTATTAAAGTAATTCACTATAACTTAAATTACAATCTATAACAATGACTTTAATGTAACAGTTACTACAAGTAATAACTTTTAACTAATATTGGCTACATATCACGATGTATTATCGCCTTCATTACAGAGTTCGCGACAGAGCGCACCGCTACATTCCAGTGGTATACAGTCGAGGAAACTGAATTGCGCCTTTAGTCGCTGAGTACCTAAAACGCAGTCTGCCAATTTCGCGTTATGCCTAGACCTAACAAGATATTGGCATATTGCTATTTAGACCGATTGCGTATTAGTTCATGAGCGAAGTAGGCGAATTGAGATTTAGGTTTAGTGCGAAATTAGTTCGAGGACGAGATAGGTATACTGAGCTTTAGTCTATAAGCGAGGCAGGCAAAAAACATACATGTGTTGACACCTGGCGTTACTCGCATAATAATTAAAATTCAATTCAACAACAACAAAATAAATATTCACAACGTACCTACCTACGAATTTTAATTATTATGCAAGCTCAGTATACCTGTCTCGTCCTGGAGGTAATTTGCACTAAACCTAAATCTCAATTCGCCTACTTCGCTCATGACTTAATACGCAATCGGTCTAAAGAGCAATATGCCAATATCTTGTTAGGTCTAGGCATAACGCGAAATTGGCAGACTGCGTTTTAGGTACTCAGCGACTGAAGGGAATTGCGTACCAGAGTGGAACCTTTGTGCTACTAATCTGTGCTAATACATCTGCCAATGAAATCATAGTGAAATTGCTTATGAAAAAGTTCCACCCTGGTACGCAATTCGGTTTCCTCGACTGTACATTGTACTTAAATCAAAAAAATGATACTTGTGCCTTTGGACATTTCTATACCACGAATATCAAAGCCTGGCATGGCAGGTGCGTTTAAAACGGAGTTTAAAACTGGTGTTTTTTTGTACGTAGCACTAACACCACGTTATGTTTGCGTTTTTTTAAACAAATTCGTGCAACGGACTTAGGCGACCAGACTTTGATATCCGCAATCTGGGAACGTCTAAAAATCATAATACATGTATAGATAATTTTCATGTTGCTACATCTTAAGTAGATCAAATGAAGTGAACTTGAAAGAAAGTGCCAGACTATATGCTTGGCGACTATATGTTTAAGGTACAGTCGCGGAATGAAAAGGTTGACCAGCTTTGAAATAAATTCATTTATGCGTTGGAAGTACATGTTCCCTTTTTATCTGTGGGCCATGTAGTGAAATGACCAGAGCCCGTAAGTTTCATGCCGATGACGTAAAAATGACGTCAAGGTACATACAGCATGATTCACTTTAGATTTTAGATTGATTTATCGTTACCGGAAATTACCGGTATCGTAAAAGCTATGAATTAATTTTATCACTACCTTAATTAGTTGGTGTCAATGGTAGAAGCCATTTTATAAATCGAGATATGTATGTTATTTATAGAAACGGGAAAATTGAAAAGAAATCAGAAACGCATTTTGATATAGAAGGGACCGCATGAATATAATACATTCTGATAAGTATGTCAAATCGCATATTCGATTTATATTTCCAATGTTCCGTTAAAATAAAAAAACAACGACGTACCCATTTTTACTTACAAAATGTCTTCTACCATTGAAGCCAATCAATAAAAAAAGTAGATTATAATTAATTCATAACTTAAACGATACCGGTAATTTACGGTAACGGTAAATCAATGTACAAGCTTAACTAAATCAGCCTGTATGTAGGTTGACGTCATTTGCCTGTCATCGGCACGAAACTTACGGGCTCTGGAAATGACATTCATTATGACGGAATGTGTCATACTCGGTAGATAAAGCAAATACTGATAAGTTATACTGAGCAAGCAAAAACCAACCTTTTCATTCCGCGACAGTACAACTCGTGAAATTGCCTTCGCTATTGGGAGACAGACCGCACCGCTACATTCCAGTTGGGTCGTTTTCAAAAAAATTGTACATAGTTCAGGGCCTAATAAAAACAAAATCACGATCGCTTCCTTTGTGTGTAACGAAAGTTAGGCATACAAACTATATGGGTAACTTTCGTTACACAAAGGAATAAATTAAGTTTTGTTTTAATTAAATCCCTTAATTGTGTACATTTTTTTTAAAGTGACTCAGTTGCGTACATTTGTACATAAGTCAAATAAATAATTTATAATATATACATCGTTAAGGGTAGTCGCTGCAGGATCCCTGCTCTGCTATAACATAATTAAAATTGAATTAAGAGGATATCCTGCCTGTCGCGCGGCCCATACAAAAAACTTAAATTCGAGCCGCCGTAGTCTCCTATCTTCTCCACCAAATATAAACCTATATAAATATTTTTTCTAATATACATTAATGAAGAAGTGTTACTATGCCTCTATGTTTTGTTTTAATTGATTACTGGTTTCGTTAATTAACTAGAGACACCTATATAACGCTAAAAATTCAGTAACTTTACCATCGTCTGTAAAGAGTTAAGTAAACAAAAATAAAAAAAAACAGAGGCATGGAAAAACTCTTTAGTAATGTATATTAGAAAATTTATTTATATAGATTTAAAGGTCATTAAAAGGGGACTAGAGCGGTTCGAATTCAAGTTTTTTGTATGGGCCGCACGCCAAGGTAGGGTATTCTCTTAAATAATTCCACCAAACAGCATGATACTGCAGCAACGCCGAGAGAAAAACGCGAGTCTTTGGGCGTTTCTAGACTACGAATGTCAAAGCCTGGCAGCTGGGAGGGGTTGCGTTTAAGACGCCGTTTAAAAATAAATTTATTTTGAATTCTTTTTGTACGTAACACTGACCCAGTTTGCATCGGGCAAAATTGCTTATGCGTTATTTTTCCGAACGAATTCGTACAACGGACTAAGGCTTCCAGACTTTGATATCCGCAGCATGTAAACGTCCAAAAAGCATAATACTCGTCGTACAAGTAATATGTCGTTACCTCCTAGATCAAATGAAGTGAACTTGAAAGAAAGTGCCAGACTATATGCTTGGCGACTATATGTTTAAGGTACAGTCGCGGAATGAAAAGGTTGACCAGCTTTGAAATAAATTCATTTATGCGTTGGAAGTACATGTTCCCTTTTTATCTGTGGGCCATGTAGTGAAATGACATTCATTATGACGGAATGTGTCATACTCGGTCGATAAAGCAAATACTGATAACTTGTACTGAGCAAGCAAAAACCAACCTTTTCATTCCGCGACAGTACAACTCATAAAATTGCCTTCGCTATTGGGAGACAAAGCGCACCGCAACATTTCAGTTGCGTACATTTGTACATAAGTCAAATAAATAATTTATAATATATACATCGTTAAGGGTAGTCACTGCAGGATCCCTGCTCTGCTATAACATAATTAAAATTGAATTAAGAGGATATCCTGCCTGTCGCGCGGCCCATACAAAAAAACTTAAATTCGAGCCGCCGTAGTCTCCTATCTTCTCCACCAAATATAAACCTATATAAATATTTTTTCTAATATACATTAATGAAGAAGTGTTACTATGCCTCTATGTTTTGTTTTAATTGATTACTGGTTTTGTTAATTAACTAGAGACGCCTATACACCGTGGGCCCGAATAACCCGACCAATTTTAACCACGTATTCCTGATGGTACAACAAGTAAATAACGTTAAATCAACATAGGTGGAATTTTGTCATTTTACATTAATAGTCTTATGGAACAAAATAAATCAGTAAAGTCAGCCCCTCGTTATAAATATGTCTTTACTGGAGGAAAAGTTATCAAAAAATCGGTTGTCTGTAAAGTCGGTTTACTGACGATAGTTGAACGTGACAACGTCATAAGAAAATAAACAATTGACAATGGAACGCCGGTCAGGTAACGCCGAATACGTCAGGTAACGCCGCATACGTCAGGTAACGCCGCATACGTCATGTTTTTTCGTGCGTGCAGCCGGCTCCATCGAATTATAAGACGTTGTCACGTCAAAAGGAAAAAAAACTACAATGGAAACAAAAGGTAAATTTTTTGGCCTCGTAGTCGCTTACCAACAAATACTGCGAAGGTTAATTCCTGTTTAGTTAAAGGACTTTAAAAAAATAGTAAAAGCATCTTAGTCACATTTATTAGGGCTTGTTACACACTTGGGAGTTTTCATTTACAAAATAATGAATATGTCGGAAAGTAAGCGTTTTTCGACTATAAATCACATAATTTTTTTTACTCCTAATAGTTGTTAGAATCTATAGTTAAAGTTGGTCGGGTTATTCAGGCCCACGGTGTATAACGCTAAAAATACACTAACTTTACCATCGTCTGTAAGAGTTAACACGTTCGCTGCGATATAAGGCCTAAATACCCGATGCATGTACTCCCGCTCTGTGCGGAGGCGAGAAACGGTGAACTTACCCTGGTGCGGCGGCTGTATAATGAGTATTTCTGTATGTACAAAAGAGACAAGTATAGGTTTGAGTTTAGGACCTTAAGGACTAGTCGATAAAGCATTAAAACGGTGCTAAGGTTTTCCGGCCCGATAACGCACTGACTGATTTTTTTTTCGATTCCTTGCGGGTAATGGGCCGAAAGGCCCATCATCGATTACAAGGTCACTCCACCCCTTCCCGCACTGAATCGGTGTTTGCATTGGTTTACTTCCGACTAGTGTTGTGACGTACTTAGCGGGAACCGACGTAGATACGATAGTGCATTAGTCTAGCTCTAGTGTTTGTTTACGTTTTTAGATTGTGGCGACTCTCTTCCAGTAATATTTGATCATAAATATTACAATAATAAACACATTACGTAAGAGAAATTCTTAGAGTTCTAACTGTAAGACAGTCGCACAAAAGGATTGTAAGTTGTAAAGTTTAATTTCTTTGGAAATAAGTTTAAATCTGCCGTAGTAAAAGGTCCCCTTTTACTTGACCAAATGTTTAGTCTTTGTTTAGTACTAGGAACCTTTTAGGACCCTTTAAAAGAAACCGACTTTATTGTTTCTTAGCGCAATTGTTCTACCGCTAGTTGTAAAGTAATTGGTTTTTAAATATTTTAGAGATTGTAAATTAAGAAATTGCAGTAAAATAGTACATTACACAACTAGGTTGGTAAAAGAAAGAAAGGGCGAGGTCGCAGATGTTTGCGGCCCGAGCTGCAGGCGAGGGACGTAAATATGCAATCGAGGGCTTTCTTTATTATCATTTTATGTCTACACTTGGCCAGAAAGCGGCTTTTTCTATACGCGCAGCGTGAGGAAAAAGCGACTTTTTAGCCAGGTGTGGCATAATAATATTTTCTGTGTAGAATATGAGAAATAATAGTTACTGTCTGTCATGTTTCTATCATAAAATTTGTCTCTTTTTTTTCTTTGATAAATTATATTCAAAATAATATGTCGATAACTTATTTCCCATCACTAATACTTCCTCAATTAAACCTATTATTCAATGCGGTTTCGGGTCACAAGACCTTACATATATTTTTGCATATATCTCTCAAGTGAATAATAGGAACCCGAGGCGAAGCAAATACTATGACCACCAACTCGTCTACTATGGATATTGATAGGTAGGTATCCAATTTCTTACGTTTTTGCTAAGTTATAGTCATTTATATCTGACGATACCTTACCGGGCCAATAAGCCCCATATCGCCGCGGCGGAAAGTTTAAGTACCAGGCCGATCGGCCAGTTAACGCACCGTATAAAAAAATGCCAGTTTTGATCCCGCAGCGAACGTGTTAAGTAAACAAAAATTAAAAAAAAAACAGAGGCATAGAAAAACTCTTTAGTAATGTATATTAGAAAATTTATTTATATAGATTTAAAGGCCATTAAAAGGGGACTACAGCGGTTCGAATTCAAGTTTTTTGTATCGGCCGCACGCCAGATAGGATATTCTCTTAAATAATTTCACCAAACAGCATGATCGTGCAGCAACGCCGAGAGAAAGACGCGAGTCTTAAAAAGCATAATACTCGTCGTACAAGTAATATGCCGTTAACTCCTAGATCAAATGAAGTGAAATTGAGCTACACTATCCGCTACAAATAATACGACAGTAAGAACCATTTTTTGAAATCGTCAAATACCTACACTACGTAGGCAGTATTAAGGTGGAAGCGCACACTTTAGGCGCGAAATTCATACTTTTTACAGTTTTTATTTTATTATTGTGGGTAAACGGTGTAACTTTTTAACTTCATAATGGCACTTGCGGTTGTAAAGCAGTGTTCTTTATATTGTTGTGTAAAGCTTTTTAAGAATAAAACTGTTAGCTTGAAATGAAAGTTGTCAAAACGTTGCAAGTCCGAATATCATCTATGTTTGACAACTTTTATATCAAGCTAACAGTTTTATTCTTAAAAAGTTTTACACGTTTCACAACCACAAGTACCATATGAAGTTAAACAGTTACACCGATTACCCACACTAAATTAAAACCTGTAAAAAAATTGAATTTCGCGCCTAGAGCGTTCCATCTTAAGCAACTGAATTTTTCATAGTGATATAAATTCTATTGTTAAGCGAATGCGAAAGACTGTTCGGAAGTGGAAAATACAGCTGAGTGAGCGCAAAGTATTTTACATCAGTACTTTCTTCAACTTCATAAGCATGGAAATGTGTATCAAAGAAAATTGTGTGGAACTTATGACATTCAAACATTATCTCACATGTATCTTGCTTAACGTAAACAGCAATAACTTTAACAAAACTGGGGTAATTAAAATTATTTTCATCCAATCCAATGCAAAGAATGTCTCTAGGGCGATACGTAATACTCATTGCCGTAGCATGAGTCACGGAATGGAGGGTGGCAATATTCGGCAGATCAAAATTGGATTTTAAATTTACAAATTTATCCCTAGTCAGCTCTCTCAATTTACCATGCTCAAATTGAATAGGCAAACTGTTTTGAAATAAAAAGTGACTCAACTGAAGTTGCAACTTAATACTTATAGTTTTGCAAATATTTATTCGTCCAGCATTCGCCCGTGCGATATTTTTTCCAACACGATGCTTAGACTCATACCGCATCGACCAAAGGTGAACAATAGGCCCGAATTTTGCCATCATTCTAGGGTAATGAATCAAGTGATGAAACTTAGGTTGCAAACCTCTTTTGCTAAGCTTCATATACAAAGTATTGAAATCGTTTATTAAATGTTTAAGTAAAAAACAAAGTTCAGGATATACAGCGTCTGTCAAAATGATGTCCAGTATTTGTCTTAAAAGTATGTAAAGAGTGTAAAATGTGTCACCTAAAGGTATCTTATCACCAACCAACAAAGAGAAATAGGTCACTAAAACCAGACATTCACTTGAAGACAACTTCCAATTAATCGAGTTTGATTGCCATGACAAAGCAGGGGGTTTCGAGTTTGAATCACAACCGTAGTTAAATTCTGCTATACGCTTGTTTAAAAAGGTCAAAGTAAAATAACCTTTATCCAATAATCCATTAATGATTACAGTCATGGAATATCCGCAGACCCCTTCTAACATGTCATGCATGCAATCAACAACAACTTGATCAAAAATGTTAAAATTGTCTACTAACATCCAGACACTTCTTTCTTTAACTCCGGTTAGTGAATGATTATTAGTTCTTAAATCACATTCGTAGTTGTCGACATTTCGAAGCAAACTGTTGTCTTCCATGGTTTGAGTTGATGACAATTCCTTAGGAGATCTGCATATTCTACAAGCATGATTCGCTCTAAAACTCTCTACAAACCCCAACATGGAATGCAAGCCCAAGTTGTCTCCAAGTATAGCCCCTAATTGGAATTTAACAACACCGTCAAATCCATCAGCTGTAACGATGCGAACACCCTCCCTGGATAAAAAATTTAATTCATCTATCAAAGCTCTAAAAACACTCAAATTGCCGTGTGTGCACCGATCGGATGAATGGAAAAGAAGAGCTAAAAATATGAACTTAAGCTGAGAAGCAAAACGAGGAGGAAAACAAGGGAGCGTAATATAAGCAGCACCAAGTTTATGTATAGAAGCATGACTACCCAGCGGGTTTCCAGTCTCGTAATCATCAAAGAAAAGAAACAGTGGATATATTTTATCATTTTCATTAACAGACACTTTCTCGTGTATTTTTTGCCAAACTTTAGATTGGGTGAAGTTTATGACATGAGGAAAGTTAGAACATTCTTTTATATATTGATCCATTTCCTTGATAAGTCCAGGTATTGATAATATTTTCTGGAGAACAGACCTCAAGGGAATGAATTGAGCAGTAGAAGGGACCAAAACAGGATCACCTGACGTTTTAGATACTTCCATCCTTTCACCCACTACTACCGGCTTAGGAGGTATGTATGTACCTAACTCAGTAAAAATTTTTTGTCTTTTGTAAATTGAACTAAACTTGCTAGTTGTTAAGCGTATCGTGGAAGTGAAATTTTCAACAAAATCTTTTAGATGACTGCATTCCACACCCCTGCTACTTAATGTTTTTAATTCTTGTTGCAAAGCACAATTCAAACCGTCATTAATAAATACATCTAGTTGTCTATAAAAATATTGAGCAGTTTTCAAATTTAAGGCGGGATTGCAGTTCAGAGAGCTAAATAAAGATGCTAATTGGTTTGACAGGACTAGCTCTGAATCGATATTCTCATTTACAGTAGTAATACTATCTTGAGAAGATGTAGGAATTGGTAATTCAAGAAATGGATAACTTTCGCATGGTGGTTGCTGTTGGTCAAGGCTATTTAATATTATTTCCGAATCAATAGGGTCGACATCTTGAGAAGATGTAGGAATTGGTAATTCAAGAAATGGATACCTTTCGCATGGTGGTTGCTGTTGGTCAAGGCTATTTAATATTATTTCCGAATCAATAGGGTCGACAGCGTGACATCTATCAATGTGTTTACGTAAGGAATTTGAACAGTCAAAAACTCTGTAGCAACCAGGTTGTCCGCAACGAATTCCTACACTGTTATGTGGAATCTTTCCACATGGTAACCTCAAATGAGTTATAAGCTCACGTAAAGAAGTAAATTTAGTGACACAGTAGTAGCAAGTCAACATTTTATATTATTAACAGTCTTAGTTAACAGTGGAAATATTAAGTTCGGTCAACACTTGATTCACCCCTACAATGGTCTTATCATTCGGCAAATCAATTTTGAAAAACCCTCGTTGAATGAGAAGCCATACGTGTTCGCACTCCAACGGATACTTTAAGTCAAATGCAAAAAAGATCTTGAAGCACATTTGAACAGCATCTAAAATATTATTGTACCTGTATAAAGGTGCATCGACGTAAACGTACGCGCTTGTCACAGCAGCCCAACTGCTGCCAACAGCAATAACTAGGGGTTGAATAGAAGTTCCCTTGGAGTGTTTTCGTTGTTGCAGAATAGTTTCTTCTCCATCGGCGAGAGAGTTAAAAAGCGAGATGAATGTTCTAGCTGCTTCCGCTCTCGACGCTCTTTGGCCTTTCGCATTTACTTTTCCACCCGACGAAAATATAAATGGTAGCAGCAACAGTGCAGTTTCAGTCTCACGTCCTAAAACAATAATGAAATGTTAAACAAAATCCATATCAATGACCTGAATAATAATATCATATTATAATAATGATGATATCAAAACCTACCTGACTCTATACTTTTAAATATATTATCAAGTATGTGCTTCTGAGTTTTGTCTCTGAGTTTCGAGTATTTCTCTTTAGCCTTCATAATAATAGCTTGTTCATGTTTTTGTAGCTCTCCAGCCAGGACAGTGTCATCGCGGACCAATGACGAACTTTCTTCGAAGTCTAAATCAATTAGATGTGTTGCGATTGCTTGATTTTTCAATACAGGGAATTTTTTAAGATATTCTCCTGTAGAGTGTCGATTTGCCAAGACAGCGAAACGCTCTTGTCTACTTTTCTTCCAGGCGTCTCGAAGATAGTCTGTGATATCGTTACCCTGAAAGTCTTCAACAATTTTTAGGCAACTTTCGCGGTCTGCATCTGTAATCTCTGTTGCAGTTATTTCTGATGAATTAGAGCTATTGCCTCCCTTTTTTGTAAAAGAAATTATGCTTTTAGAACGCAACTTTTTTCGTTCGTTATTCCAATTATCCCAAAGGCAACCGTAGTATCGTCTACCTTTTGAAGGTAGCTGGCGACTGCCAAATGATTGCCTGTTTGTGGTTAAGCCTGTTCCTACTGAAAAAAAGTAGAATTTCTTGTCTTCCTCGGGAAACAGTTCTATGACATATTGAGCCCACTGTTCAAGTTGCGCTGGCTTCAATATCGCCCCTGGAGTTATATCTATGAGATGTGATACGACGCATCTAGCTAAGGAGCATCTTTCCGTTTTAGTAAGACGTGTGCTGGATAGCAGTGGTGTAAGGCGGATTTGTTCCTTTAATAGTTTCTTTAATGGATTGCTGCGCTCGTGCGTATCTTCTGCGCTAATCTCCGAAGGTACAAACGATCTTGTACTAGTAGCGGAACTTGTTGCAAAAGCCTCCTCTGCCTGAAACAATGATGATTTTAAATAAGGATGTAACGATACCGATATATCGGTATCGCCGATATTATACAACCGATATTTGAAGAATTTGCTGTATGAAAAAAAAATCTGAAAAAAGTAATTTCAATTTCTGACTTAATTTATATGGTCTATTACCTTGTGCAATGATGATTACTATGTTAATTAAATCTTTGGTTCTTAATAAAAAAAAATGAATTTTGAGTTGGCAATTTATTTATTTTTACTTTACACTATCAAGGTTGACTCTCTGGTAAATATAACCAGTAGTCATTGCCATTAGTCATAATAAGGACATACAAATATCTGAAGTTCATACTTCATTATTTAGCTAATATATAAGTATCGGTATCGCCGATATTAACTACAATATATCGGTATCGTATCGGCAAAACTATGTATCGTTCGTTACATCCCTAAAGAGAATGTTAGTATAGAAATAAATTTACCCCATGCACTAGTTTTTCTTTCCATGATAACCAGCAGACACGAAACTTGGTACGAAGGCCCACTGAAGGTATAAGAACCTTCAAGTCATCGAGCAATAGATTTGGCAGCGCCTCTAAATCCACTTCCTCATCTGAAATATTTGACTGGGTTGATACCATAGGTATGTTGTCGTCAAAACTAAACGTTTATGTGAAGTTTCGTATCTATGCTATCAACCATTGAGGAGTTCTCTCATGAGGAGACGACCCTGGCTGCAGCATCAGGTCATTTGTATCATATAAATGTGTTGTCGTCAAAACGTAACGTTCATGCGAAGTTTCGTATCTATTCTATCAACCATTGAGGAGTTCTCTCATGAGGAGACGACCCTGACTGCAGCATCAGGTTTTGTTTATCATAAGGGCATAAATGTCAACACGGCTATGTAAAAAGTATGTGTCAGTTGACAGGTGTGGCAAGTAGCCTATTAAAATATATAGAATATCTTTTTTTTTCTTTTGATTATTTTGAATTATTTGTTATGAATTGTATCATATTGCTTCGGATAGGGTGTCCCAGATTTTGCGAAAATCCAAACTGAGTGGAAACCAGGTGCAAACTTAGCTCAACCGGATAATATAAAACATTTAGGATGAAGTCGGCAGTCGGCACGGGTTCCCATACACAGAATTAGCTGATTTTTGGTTTAGGACCATTTTAGCACGTAACAAACATAATTAGAGAGTATGCGTTACTCAGTTCGGATTTTCGCAAAATTTGGGACACCCTAGCCTAGGACATAGATTTGTTTGTAATTTTGCATGTAATAAGTGAATGAAATATGTGTACAATCAACTAAGTACAAAGAGATGTATTCATGTTAATCTTACAAAATGAAGTAACTTTTTGTATGCCATAATTAATTACCCCTGGTTTATGACATTTCCAGTAGCAACCAAACCTTACATTATCATCGACTCGTTTAAAATGCAGTACCTAATTATGTATTCTACCATGTTTCCTCCGGATGTACACTTACAAGCCTTTTTTATTACCTACCGATATATCGTCGCCACCATGCCAAACTTACGAATCTGAACTTGGATTTTAGACCTAAACTTATACAGGTTAAGGTCTAAAATCCAAGTTCACAAAAATTACAGATTCGTGAGTTTGGCATGGTGGCGACGATATTATGTATGACAAATAAAAGCAAACTGCTAACGTTCCAAAAAAATGTTACCAATACAAAAATTCAGAACAAAATCGAAGCAAAATAATTCGAAATTCAAAAACGCATAATTTTCCATTGACACCGACACTATACTGCTAATATTATAAATGTAAAAGTTTGTGAAGATATTTCAATGTTTGGAGGTTGGGATGTTTGTTGCTAAATAACGAGGTAACAACTGAATGGATTGAGCTGAAATTTAGCATGCAAGCAGACCAAGTCCTGGATTGAAACATAGGATACTTTATATCCCGGTAAAGAGTTCCCTTGGGACAGTAACGGGCAGGGGCGTATTTTGAAATTTGGCGCCCCGGGCCAATATATGTTTCGCCGCCGCACGTCTACTTAGTTTTTTGCGGTGTACTAATTTGTTTTCAAAGCCATTAATGATGATTTAATTACTTATAATCCAGTAACTTTATACATGAGCTTGGGACAAATCCGGTAGTTCTGATTTTTTGCAGAATTATAATAAGCCAAGTTTGTACAGCAGGTATAATAGCATTAATTTTTCTTCCTACAAAAGGTACATCGCGCGCTTGAATGTGTGCGCGCCGTGTACGAACGCACTACAAGCAAAGAACTAAGAATGCTCCAGTATGGATCGCACTCACACAGATGAGCTATCACGCGTCGCGAGCTATCGAAATTACAGGACGTTGAAAATTGTTTCGAGCAAAAGGATGCTACGGCCGTGGCTTTATTTTGCTCGACGATCTGGGGGCACTACCGTGCCCCCAGATCGTCGATACAAAATAACCCACGTGTGGCTAAAATTGTCGTCACACTGTAACGCTCAAGCAAACTTGTTAAAACAAAAACTGACGTTTCACGAAAACAGTACAACATCTATCATTGCATACATCTGTCTCAGGTAATTGGAGATATAATACTTCTTTTTTCTCGTCTGGCATGCTATTTAAATAGGTTAGTGTGTTGGTTACATTTCTTTGGAACATTGGAAGTTTGCTTATATTTGTCACAATATATCGATAGATAATAAAAGAGGCTTGTAAGTGCATATTCAAAGGAAATTATTACATTTTAAACGAGTCGATGATACTTCATTTTGTAAGATTAACATGGATACATCTCTTTGTAGTTAACTGTACGCTCTAGGTATTATGATAAAATAAGGAAAGAAAATTAATGCTTTTAGGATTTGTAACACCTGTTTATGCCCAAGCCCTTTCAAACTAAGAGGAGACCTGTGTCCAGCAGTGGGACGTAAATAAGTTGGAGATGATGATAAAAGCTCTCTGCAGTTCCATACTGTCTCAGTTTGACCCGGCTGGTGGACTTTCCAACAATCACACAAAACAATTTAAGTCATTTATGCAGGGCGTCCCAAGACTATGGGACATCAAGGGAAAGTACCTTAAATATCGTAGATAGGATATTTTGCTTAAAGAAGACTTTATGTTATTTTTAAAAGTTAGTAATTCTGCATTTAAAGATTTTCTAAGAATTACTTGCTTCGGCTGGGAATCGAACCGGCTCAAATGTAAAAAAATCACACCCTGTATTTTTATGATGACAATCGAAAGAGTGGACAAAAACAAATAATTTGTTTTAAGTAACATAGTATCTCAAACGAAAGGAATTCCGTAAAATATTTGATTTTCATGTTAAAAAAAATATTTCCCATACAAAAAAAGTAATTTTTAAAAAATCTTTGAATGCAGTATTACTTACTTTTAAAAATAAAATGAAGTTTCCTTTCAGCAAAACATCCTATCTCCAATATTTGAGGTACTTTCCCTTCATGTCGCATACACCCGGTAGTAGGGATGTAACGATACACAGTTTTGCCGATACGATACCGATACCGATATATTGTAGTTAATATCGGCGATACCGATACCGATACCGATATCTTAGCTAAATAATGAAGTATGAACTTTGAAGTATGAACTTTCTTTTTGTATGTCCTTATTATGACTAATAGCAATGACTACTGGCTATATTTACCAGAGAGACAACCTTGAAAGTGTAAAGTAAAAATAAATAGGTAAATTGTCAACTCAAAATTCAAATTTTTTTTTTATTAAGAACCAAAGATTTAATTAACATAGTAATTATCATTGCACAAGGTAATAGACCAATATATAAATTAAGTCAGAAATTGAAATTACTTTTTACAGATTTTTTCATACAGCAAATTCTTCAAATATCGGTTGTAGGTATAATATCGGCGATACCGATATATCGGCCGATATATCGGTATCGGTATCGTTACATCCCTACCCGGTAGACATACAGAAACACATTACAAAAACAGAGCCATAGTTAGCGTTGCCATCACTAAAAATCAAAAAACCGGACAAGGCCGCACGCTAAGAAAAACAGGATTTTTTACAAAAATTACCAAATAAAACACATATTTAAAAGCCTGACTTTTGAGTCTCAAAGTTTAAATGATCTACCCTTATTGATTTTTACCGTCGATATTTTGTAGGTTGTGAAAGCCTAACAAAAGCCGGACAAGAGGTCAAAGGGCGTCGGATTTCTCACTCACACACATAGAGAGAGACTGAGAAATCCGACTGCCGGACGGTAAAATTCCTTGTAGTGCACAATCGCCCAAAAAGCCTAATACTGCCCGGCTTTATCCGGACGGATGGAAACGCTAGCTATATAGGTAGTAACAAAGCACACACAATTATGCAGTTAACCAGCCAGCATAAATACTACACCACACCACTACACCACTTAATTTTTAGTTTAAAGAAAAATTCCTACCTTTAAATTTGTCTATTAATTCATCAGGCATAATCCAGCTTCTCAGTAAATCTTCTACGCTGGTATGTACTGTATTTGGGTCTTGCATATCTGAAAAGGACATATAGAATGAGCTAACTAAAGGATTTAAGGTAGTTCCCCTTCATGGCCCATAGATTTTTCTAACCGGTTGAGATACGCGCGCGCGAAATACCAACATCACAGCTATATATGTATAATATAACCTACATTACGCAGCGCTTGTTCTCTGGAGTCTAGGACGTCTTTTGTTTTGAAACTATTACGCGCGCTTCACTCGGTCCTCGCTCTCACTCGCGCTCGGGCAATGTTATTTAGAAGTGATGTTTGGAGTGATGCGTAATGCAACATCACGCGTTCGAGTGATATCTCATTTGTGATATTACTTACACATGTCTAAAACACTTCACACACACACACTTCTGTCCCGCCCGCCCGCATTGATTTGATTTCACAGTTCAAAGGAAAAACCCTAAAAATGGCACAAATCGTCGGGGATAGTGCAATACCGCGTATGTAGCACATGTAGATAAGGTTTTAATTTCTAACAAATTTGCTTGAAACTGAACCTTATCTACATTATGCTACTTACGCGGCATTGCACTATCCCCGACGAAATGGCGCCGCGTCACCTTAGATGTCAATAATCCGAGCGAATCTTGATCACGTAGGGGGTAACCAAAATGTTTGAAGCACTTAGAATACTACAATGAAGATAATAACTTACTTATGTGTAGAGTTTTATATTTCCGTGCAAATCGTGCAATACAATATATGTGCGGTGCGCGCGCGCTTGCTTAATGAGTGACAAAGGCAAGATGGCGGCGGACCTTGGGCGAGCCGAGCGAAGCGACGCGCTCAGGGGCTAATACGAAATATTAAAATCGAAGTTCGTATCGTACCGTCCCGCTCACTCGTATTAAATAATATTAGCCTGAGCGAGACGCACACGAGCGCAGCGCCGAGACCGCGCGGCCACCGCCGGCCGGCGCGCGGCGGTGGCGCCACCGGGCAACACTAGTGGCACAAACCGGAACTAAACCGCAAGGTCACTGCTATATATTTTATGCCACACATGGCCATAAAGTGTAGACATAAAATGATGTACACAACACGGGAGGTAATAAAGAAAGCCCTCGATCGCATATTTACGTCCCTCGCTTACAGCTCGGGCCGCAAACTTCTGCGATCTCGACCTTTCTTTGTATTACTACCCTAGTTGTGTAATGTACTATAAATCTACGTATACTAGATATAGAAATAAATGTACTAAAGCCATAAATAATAGTACATTATACAACTAGGGTGGTAATACCTACAATGAAAGGCCGAGATCGCAGAAGTTTGCGGCCAAAACAAAAGAAAAGTGTCCGCAAGGTACAAACGACAGTAGAAACAAAAGACCTGTTTAGCTGTTAGCACCAAAATAATTAACTCATAAGTATTAAATATAAGATTACTACATACCTTTTTTCCCGTATCAAAAGCAAATCGTTGAATTTCTTCTGCACGTAAATACGACAAACACTCCGTTACGCTCTCTCTGTACAACTGACTGCCAGGAGTGCCAGGCTGCGCCACTCACTTCGTCGCCGCGTGCGGTCTGTGCTGACCGAGTGACGAGAGCGGCGGCGTGCGAGTTGTCGCGTGTAGGAGAGAGACGGTGATAGCGGCGGCATAATTCAAAGGAAATACAGCTACCTACGTTTTGTTTAAACGTAGGTACAGCAGTGAAACCAAGCTACAAATACACGCCTATTCCTATTTTTACAATTTTGCATAGAAGAAAAAAATGATGATTTTGAAGGATTTCACAAAAACGTCCATATCTCCGTAACTAGAAACTGCCATAAGGTCCCTTTTCTTAGGGAAAGCCACAAATACATACGATAAAAAATGCATAATTGAATGTAATAAAAACATAAAGAAAATATGGGAAAGAATACCTATCTTCCTGGGTAAAGATAAAAAAAGTTTAGATGATACCTACTATAATATTTTATCTTAAGATAAAATATCGCTCACTTTACAATTTGTATGAGCTATCACACACGGTTAAGATAATATATATTTTCATATTACAGTATCTTAAGATACCGAGCGATATGGAAATATTATCTTAAGATACCGTAATATATCTTAACATACAAAATATATATTACAATATCTTTATACAGAGTGTGCAGTGAATATCGGAATCAAAATGGAATTAATTATATTTTATTTATTCAACAACCTTTTCTCACGAGTTTTCGTGTTTACTCGTTGTATTTTTTGTTGAAAGGATAAGGTACCTATTGGAAAGGGGGCCCGGTTTTAGGATTTTTTCATCAAACATTTTTTGCTCTTTTTAGGCTTAAATTAGATTGAATCGTGTAGATTAGGTACGCTAAAAGGATATTTTGTTTCGTCAACTTTTTTCTCCGATCAATATTTACCGAGATATTGGGGTTCAAACTTCAAAGGTCAGACCCTTTCGAGGCCCAGGTGCGTTCGAGAAGCACTCGTAGAGAGTCTGTGCGGAAACAGAATAGCCGTAGCGAAAAACGGAACTAACCTAACCAGTATGGCCACAGAACAGAAAATACGGCACATACGGTAGAAAAGCATTACAGCGCCATCCAATCTAAATCCTATTCTCTTTCCGCACAGACTCTACTTGTAACTTTTTGCGCTTGTTACTTATGAAATTGTAACTTGTACCTAGCTTCGTGAAACAGAGCCCTGCCTGACTGTCTATTAAATCTACTAGTAGTACCGTATTGTTCATAGTCATCCTGTATATTTGGATTCCGTGGCGCAATGTAGATGTGACCCCTAACCAAGCCTTCGATAGAATGATTCGAGCAGATATATTATCGTATCTTAACCGTGTGTGATACCTTAAGATACTATAATATTTGATATCCAGGTATCTTAAGATAAAATATTATAGTATCTTCCCCGTGTGTGATGCCCTTAACACTTTCACTGTCAAGAACGCCCCTAGGGAGTTCTCAGTAACTTTGCTCACATGTCACCCGACTCCCGAGGGGAGTTCGTACTATACAATTATAGATGGCCAAAGGCAATGTCATCCGACTCCTCTAGCGAGTTCTTATGAAACGGCCGATTTTTCAGGGTTGTCACTATATCTCGTTTTTTGAGGATTAGTTATTAATCTTCTATTCTGTTTATATCAGTAACATATAAAAATGCATTAATAAGGTTTTTAGGAACGTCGTTACTTTAAAACTTTGATAAACCACAGGCCGGCTAGCGCGAAGATCGCGCATTTCGATTTTTTTTATCTCCTACTATTTCTTTCAAATATGTAAGTGCGATAGAGATTTCTCGAAATTTACGTTTGTACATGTTGGCGGTAGCCCCGCAGGAATACGGATAGAATTGACCGATGTTTTAGTTCCTAAGCCTTTCTGAGAACTATTTGTTTTCGCTTTAAATAGTACGGGTTCGAAAATAACAACCACATGTAATGAGACGAAATAACGAGAAACTAACAAAAAAATCAGCTGTCATTGTAGTCTAGTTTAGCTTGGTCTCTGCAATTTTGGTCTGTGACAGCCCTGGACTCCTTAGTGGAGTCGACGACGACGACATACGGTAAAGAAACAAATGAACTCCCGAGCGGAGTTCTTGACATGCAGCGTTGTTTATTTGTCAAGTGCGCGATTGGACTCCACGGGGGAGTCTTATATAGTTGTTTGTTTTGACGCCGACATGTAGCGAAAGACATGGATTTTGGCCTGACAGTGAAAGTGTTAAAGTCAAATATGGCATGGCAAATGTAGGAGATGAGCAATATTTATGTAATGCCGGCTGTACACACTCGGAGAGACCGGACGAGACACGCGTGACGTCCTTTTCTTACTCATATCGTGGGAAGAGCACAACATGCGTGTCTCGCCTGGTCTCTCCGAGTTAGGGTTGCCACCTTTTTATTGTCATGATAACGTATTTCACGCCTGGTGGTACAAAAATAAAAAGTACACAGCATAAAAATAAAGTATTTTTTTATTAATTTTTAAAAACATATTTTTTGTTTGAGTTATCTTTCTTTTAATAGTTTTTTTTGTCGGTCTGAAAGATATTGATTGCTTCCAACTTCCAAGCATTTGCGCATGCAGCAAATTTAAAAAGCATTTTTTTTTGTTTGGACGAAATCAAAGGGTCATCAAGTTTCATCCGAGTGATGTCATTATATGGCACCTATTTTTTATGACCGTTTCGTACAGAATACGTTAAAATAAGCATGTTTTGCTATTGATGCTCAAGATATTGGACCCAGAAATTCGAAGCAAACAGTTAAAATAAAAATAAGATACCAAAACCCGAATTGGAACACCCCACTATCCAGGTGGTCTTGTCCGCCCTACCCCTAGAGTATGGGTATATACAGTCGCCATCAGATATATCTGAGCTGTCAGTGTACTCATAAATATCTGAACACGGCTCTAATGCTATGAAAATAGAGCCGTGTTCAGATATTTATGAGTACACTGACAGCTCAGATATATCTGATGGCGACTGTACCTAAGAGCCGGAGGCGCGAAGGGAGATTAGCCCTCGCCCGCCTATGTCAAATGTCAACTTGGTAAGTGCAAAGGTTGCGTTAAGGAACATTCTCAAATGTATTTTTCTGTTCAATAGGTACCTCTAATTAAGGCCGAATTGACATGAAATTTGCATATTTACTTAAAAAATATCCTGCGCGTACGAAAAAAGCCGCTTTCTGGCCAAGTGTAGACATAAAATGATGTACACAACACGGGAGGTAATAAAGAAAGCCCTCGATTGCATATTTACGTCCCTCGCTTGCAGCTCGGGCTGCAAACTTCTGCGATATCGGTCTTTCTTCGTATTACCACCCTAGTTGTGTAATGTACTATTTCGAGTACTTTATGTGTTTCGTAAAGTATAACGTACGCGCAGCTAAAATAGAGTACAATACTTTACATTAAAGTACGGGTGGCAACCCTAGCGGCGCTCATATCTAATTCAGCCACATTTTGCCAATTCGGCCGAATACCGAATAATGGCATAGTATTCGGCCGAATACCAAATAGTAAATTAACACAAAGTCGAAGGAAAAAGAAGGATAAATAAATATTTTAATAAAAAATTATAAACAGTAATTTACATGTATTAAATATTAGTTAAATCATCTTTCACATTAATTTCAAACATATATAAAACAGTAGCATAAACAACGAAATAGAAATGGGCGCATTTTTCTATCAAAGGATCAATAAGCTAGGCTACCTACGACGAGTAACAAGTTGCAACCTGTACCTACTGTCCTAAGGGGCCGGGCGTTCGAATTTACTTCATTTTAGGTACTTAAAACCGTTTCGATCGTTTTGTTTGTAGCTTCCTCACTGCTTTAGCTTATTATACCTACCTAAAAAGCTGTCTGTGCAAAAAGAGAATAGGATTTAGATTGGGGGGCGCTGTAATTCTTTTCTACCGTATGTGCCGTATTTTCTGTTCTGTTGCCATACTGGTTAGGTTAGTTCCATTTTTCGCCATGCCTATTCTCTTTCCGCACACACTCTACTGGCTATAACTGTATGATTTTTGTTTACATTTGAATAAAGGAATTACACCATTTACCCAATATTTAATGAAATATCGCTGAGTGATTAAAAACAAATATAATACAATACTTACACAAACAAAAGTTTCACCAAAAGCCGGTGTCAAATCCGTCGTTAGGTCGGATGATATTAGGCGAAAACGTTTTAAATAAAATAAGGGAATATTTTCACTTCACTCTATCCCACATTCAAAACAATATTTATTTTTGCATGGCCGTTACCACATATTAGATTTAAAAGCGACTATTTATATGGCTACAAAGTGCTTAAACAATTTTTGTTTGTTTCATTACATGAAAGTTTATGTTGATGCACCTGTCAAGCATAGGTTCTACAGAATAAAACCTATTTTATTTGGGTGCTAATTAAACAGACTTCTTTTTAATAGCATTATTCGCCTCTGAAAATCTACATTGCCATCTAAATTACTAAGTCAGCCACAATTACCGAGCGTCTGAATTGTACTATCTTAGCCACTAGTTATCTTCTATGTAGGCCACTCTAAATACAACTCAGCATGGTGGTTATTTTTTAGCATCTAAACTTGTAATGTGGGGTATATTGTGATCGCAAGATACCTAACACTCCTCCTCGCTTCGCTCGTCGTCGTACCTAACTGTGACTCAGTTTTTTTTATCTTGGACAGTAAGTAGGGGTATGTTGTGATCGCTCTTCACTAATAATCGTACCTAAAAGTAATTATAGCCATCAATATTATGGCTTGATAAATGTATGACATTTGCAATTATTAGTATCGGGTGACCAGAGGGCTGGCTCCTTCCTAGCACAAAGGATCAGCATTGCCATTCAGCGTGGCAATGCTGCCAGCCTTCTGGGCACCCTGCCGCCAGGTAGAGATCTGGCGGAATTATTTTATATTTAGAAGTAGGTTATTGCTAGTGTAGTTAAGGGATTTTTAAAATGTATTTTATAACTGCCATTAACTACTTTATATTTATCAAATATATAAAATTATTACTAAAAAACATTATAATTATCAGTAGGTATTATGACTAGAGTCTGTGCGGAAAGAGAATAGGCGTGACGAAAAACGGAACTAACCTAACCAGTATGGCCACAGAACAGAAAATACGGCACATAGCTACGGTAGAAAAGCATTACAGTGCCCACCAATCTAAATCCTATTCTCTTTCTGCACAGACTCTAAATAAATGTATGAAATTGTACATTATGGTTAAACGAATGATGACTTCGTATAATTATGACAGGGAACAATTATGCCATAGTTCAATTTATGCCAAAAAAAATGAGCATCAATTTTATGCTTAAAGTGTTATGACAATCGATATTATGACAATAGTTTTTATGCAACCAGACCACGGCCACCCCTAATTAAAACTCATCGAAAACTAATTTAATTACGGATGAAACAATTGCAATGTGAACGCACGAACGACAATAAACAAAAACACGTGACTAACTCGTCGGTACATGAATGGCGCTCTCTGATTGGTGCAAATGGCCGGTCACTGTCGTCTCGCGCACTCGCGCCAAATTTTAAAGTGGCTATTTTCTCGATAACAGAATATTATGATGTATTATTTTACATGCTAAGTTATAATAAATGATGCTGTCAATAGATGCTTGAATTATATTTTTTTGAGGACCTTGTTTTGAAGCCGTAAGACATAAAATGGTGATTAAATATAAAATCCATGGCTGAGTTAGTAAATTAGGTGGCAATTATATAAACAAGAAGGCAAGTTAAGATAATTGTTGATCTTTGCTTGACGCTTTCTAAAGAATATTTAGTTGGCGTTGTAAAAAAGACGAATTAATTTATTAGAGGCTATCTCATTTTCCCGTTGCTTAGGTATAAAATGAGAAGTTTGTTATATTATTTGAAAATTATTTATAGTCATTATGATACATTTTTGCAACAAGTCCCAATAGGGACGGCCACTTGAAAAGGACGACAAGAGGACGGTGAGGCGTCAAAAGGGACGGAAAACCGTCCTGTTTGGAACGATCTAGCAACACATTATGACAGCCGACCGACCCGTTATGCTTGTTGATGTGTGCGTGCTGCTCGTAAGTACAAAGCGCCGGCTCGTCATCATGGCTTCACTTATCTGTGTGCGACGCTACGTCCGGCTATTTATTTTAAGGTCCTTGATATACCTACAACCGATATTTGAAGAGCGCGAAATGAATTTGCTGTATGAAAAAAATCTGCAAAAAGTAATTTCAATTACTGACTTAATTTATATATTGGTCTATTACCTTGTGCAATAATAATTACTATGTTAATTACATATATGTATTTCGGGTCTTAATAAAAAAGAAATTGAATTTTGAGTCGACAATTTATTTATTTTTACTTTACTTACACTTTCAAGGTTGACTCTCTGTTAAGTATAGATAGACAAGTTTTAGGTAAGTAGGTATAATAAGGACATACAAATATCTGAAGTTGATACTTCATTATTTATACTCCGTTTTTTTTAGATGTGAAAATTTGGTAAACAAAAGAATCAGTGGTCGTCAACATTTGTAATTATCAATAAACAATTTAAAAGTACATGATATTTATTATGTCGTTTTCTTTGTCCAATATTAATTCATTAGTTATAAGCCTAAAGTACCCACTTAGTAGGCCAAGCCAAGCCATAGTAATTATAATGTATACTTAAAAAAGATTTTCGACATACGTGCTCATAAAGTGGCTCTAATTTATTTTACTACAATATATCGGTATCGGTATCGTATCTTTCTCAAAAGCTGCTTTCACATCCGCATCCCCAGCAAATCTCACTAATTAAGTTTTATAAATAATAACAGTAATAAACCAACTCAATAGGTATTATTAACCTACTAAACGGGTAATATTCATGTAATCACTAGGTAGTACATACCAACTAAATAGGTAGTATTGACCTACTCATTTGGTGTTTCTCAACAGCTCAATAGGTTTTATTAACCTACTGAATGTGTAATATTTACGTAATCACTAGGTAGTACATACCAACTAATTAGGTAACATCAACCTAACCGCTTAGTGTTTCCAACCTACTTCTTAGGTAGTATTGACCTACTCACTTGGTGTTTCTCAACAAGTTTAGGTTTTATTAACCTACTAAATGTGTAATATTTACGTAATCATTAGGTAGTACATACCAACTAATTAGGTAACATCAACCTAACCGCTAAGTGTTTCCAACCTATTTCCTAGGTAGTATTGACCTACTCACTTGGTGTTTCTCAACAGCTCAATAGGTTTTATTAACCTACTGAATGTGTAATATTTACGTAATCACTAGGTAGTACATACCAACTAATTAGGTAACATCAACCTAACCGCTTAGTGTTTCCAACCTACTTCTTAGGTAGTATTGACCTACTCACTTGGTGTTTCTCAACAAGTTTAGGTTTTATTAACCTACTGAATGTGTAATATTTACGTAATCACTAGGTAGTACATACCAACTAATTAGGTAGTATTAACTTACTCACTTGGTGTTTCTCAACAGCTCAATAGGTTTTACTAACCTACTGAATGTGTAATATTTACGTAATCACTAGGTAGTACATACCAACTAATTAGGTAACTTCAACCTAACCGCTAAGTGTTTCCAACCTATTTCCTAGGTAGTATTGACCTACTCATTTGGTGTTTCTCAACAGCTCAATAGGTTTTATTAACCTACTGAATGTGTAATATTTACGTAATCACTAGATAGTACATACCAACTAATTAGGTAACATCAACCTAACCGCTTAGTGTTTCCAACCTACTTTTTAGGTAGTATTGACCTACTCACTTGGTGTTTCTAAACAAGTTTAGGTTTTATTAACCTACTAAATGTGTAATATTTACGTAATCATTAGGTAGTACATACCAACTAATTAGGTAACATCAACCTAACCGCTAAGTGTTTCCAACCTATTTCCTAGGTAGTATTGACCTACTCACTTGGTGTTTCTCAACAGCTCAATAGGTTTTATTAACCTACTGAATGTGTAATATTTACGTAATCACTAGGTAGTACTTACCAACTAATTAGGTAACATCAACCTAACCGCTTAGTGTTTCCAACCTACTTCTTAGGTAGTATTGACCTACTCACTTGGTGTTTCTCAACAGGTTTAGGTTTTATTAACCTACTAAATGTGTAATATTTACGTAATCACTAGGTCGTACATACCAACTAATTAGGTAACATCAACCTAACCGCTAAGTGTTTCCAACCTACTTTTTAGGTAGTATTGACCTACTCACTTGGTGTTTCTCAACCGCTCAATAGGTTTTATTAACCTACTGAATGTGTAATATTTACGTAATCACTAGGTAGTACATACCAACTAATTAGGTAGTATTAACTTACTCACTTGGTGTTTCTCAACAGCTCAATAGGTTTTATTAACCTACTAAATGTGTAATATTTACGTAATCACTAGGTAGTACATACCAACTAATTAGGTAACATCAACCTAACCGCTTAGTGTTTCCAACCTACTTTTTAGGTAGTATTGATCTACTCACTTGGTGTTTCTCAACAGGCTTAGGTTTTATTAACCTACTGAATGTGTAATATTTACGTAATCACTAGGTAGTACATACCAACTAATTAGGTAACATCAACCTAACCGCTAAGTGTTTCCAACCAACTTTTTAGGTAGTATTGACCTACTCACTTTGTATTTCTTACCAACTCAATAGGTTTCATTAACCTACTGAATGCGTAATATTTACGTAATCACTAGGTAGTACTTACCAACTAATTAGGTAACATCAACCTAACCGCTAAGTGTTTCCAACCTACTTCTTAGGTAGTATTGACCTACTCACTTTGTATTTCTCACCAACTCAATAGGTTATATTAACCTACTGAATGGGTAATATTTACGTAATCACTAGGTAGTACATACCAACTAATTAGGTAACACCAACCTAACCGCTAAGTGTTTCCAACCTACTTCTTAGGTAGTATTGACCTACTCACTTTGTATTTCTCACCAACTCAATAGGTTTTATTAACCTACTGAACGGGTAATACTACCAACCTACTTATTGGGTGAATGTCGAAGACTAAAAATACCTAAATTAGTTTAAATTAACCTACTTATTTGGTAAACATACCAAAATAGTAGGTTGCCGATACCTACGAAGTCGGTTACTTTGGGTCTTTATTAAGTAGGTATTTTTAACATAAATAATAGGTTGATTTAACCAAGCTATTGTGTAATTATTACCAAATCAGTAGGTTAATTCTACCTACTTAAACAGCAAGTTGATAAACCCAATAAGTAGATTATTTTAACCTTAATAAGTAGGTTGCATTTACCGACTCAATAGGTTAACATGTACCTACTATTGGTTAAAACACGGTTTTACCAAAAAGTAGGTTTAATCTACCGACTTTATGCAGTACCAAGCGCACTAGGTAGAATTAGCCTACGTACCTAATATTTTTTTAGGTACATTTAACCTAAATTAGGTACATTTTACCTACTTTTGACATTAACCTACTAGATTAGGTTTGTAATTACCTAACTTTTTTCCCAGTGCAGTGACATATATCCATAGACAATGCGAATGTCAAGTCACGTTCGGAAACTATAGCGGTAAAGACCTAAAATGGTTGATTTTATATTTGTAAAATTCTGAAATACACCATTTAAACATTTAATTAATGTTACCGAAGTATGTGTTTACATGTATTTGAAATAACAGTTCTCTTTAAATAAATATGTCAGTGATAAAAGTTAAAAAAGTAAGTAGGCGTTTCCTTTGAAGATGACAAATAAGAGTAAAACAGAACCAATGTATCCAGGGCGTAATAGGTCATTTACGACCCGTAAAACCTGCGTGTAACAACACCATTTTCGAGCAAGTGTGATGAAAAAATCATTAATTTGTAAGTTTTGGTCAGTTGTATCATATTTTTTTTATTACCCGACTACGGCGAAGCAAAAAGGAGGGTTATGATTTATAAATATAAAATAGTTGGGGATAATGCAATACCACAGAATAAAGCCCCATGACGAAGAGAGAACTCGCATGCAAGTTTAATTTCATTGCGGCGTTTGATCGATCGGCTGAACTCATCGTACCTACGTGTGCCTGACGCACCTTTTTACCCGACTACGGCGAAGCAAAAAGGAGGGTTATGATTTTAGCACCGTATGTATATATGTATGTATGTTTGTATGTTTGTACCCGACTACGGCGAAGCAAAAAGGAGGGTTATGATTTTAGCACCGTATGTATATATGTATGTATGTTTGTATGTTCGTTTGTTCCCTCATAACTCAAAAACTACTGAACGGTTTTGAACATGTGGGGTATTGTTAGATTCGTCTTGACTCTGCGCGGGTTATAGGCTAGTTAGTTAAAACCAAAATTTAATACTAAGACCGTGATACTCAAAAAACTAAAAGATTAAAAAATAAAAGCCATCGAGTTGCATCGAGTTACATATCAAATTAAAGAGCTTTAAAAGCCTATTGCAAAAATGTATCATACATGTTGATAAAAGTATATTATGCAACAATATTTTCATTTCAATAAAAACAAGAAATACAATCAACAGCTTGCTTTCCGGCGATTCGTTTCGACAAGGGCTAGCATAATGTGTCGTTATGCCAGTCGTGGCATGAAATGACATCACCCGTTACTTTCATAATATATTTGATAGAAAAAGAAAAAACATATTTTCATATTTTGACACCTGCTAAATATCCAAGTGGCCTGCTATGCTAGACCTTCAGATGTCTCATTCCTATTGAGAGATATCGGGTAACTTCGTATTTCCGAACATTGCCGAATACATGTCATTTTCGTGCAGGCAACTGACGCGTGTGTTGTGTCACATCAATAATGTTTAAATAAAATCGTTGTAATGCCGTTAATATTACGCAGTTTTACCTATGATGCCTCACTGCGAGCATATTTACAAATATGTCTCGAGGAGGCATATATTATCACCAGTAAGTATTATTGTATTAATATCGAAATAATTGTACTTACATGTCAAATTTCGCTATCCGCAATGACAGTTTGCTAAGCTACTCAACTAGAGGTGTCATAAGATTAAGTCGATATTTTTTATCGACATTGGTTACGTATGAATTGATAACTCGGTGCACCTAAAATACAAAATTAACCCTTTCAGATTTCCGAAAGAACCGCTCGTAGAAGAAGAGTGAATGAATACTACCGGCCGGGATAGTTTGGTTTCCGCAGCCCCGTAAATTAAAAACTTATTTTAATGTAAAATATTCGAATAAGTAAATCTTGGATTCAGGCAACTGCATACATACATATTAAATGCGCTCAAAAATATGTACTCTTTAATTGCGATAAACTTCAAGTAAAGATGTTTCTAAATACGGTAACCATGAATCATATTTTTACAGCTGACTGTAAATCGATATCTATAAATCACTCTAGTCAAACTTAGTTGCACCCCTATAATAATTATTTCTACTCAATAACAGATGACACTGTTGTAAACTGTTATAAATCCATCTGTTGGCGAGGAGTAGAATCATAAATATGACAACATTTAGTTACGTTGAATTACGATTTTCAAATAGGTGTTAGTGAAAGCTATTTTTTTTCTTTGTATTTTGCAGTATAAGAAGAGCACGTTAGAATTGATTTTGATAATTCTAAAGTTGTTCCAATTAAAAGCATTTTATAAACGTGTGGCATGTATATGTTTTGCTACGGTTGTATGTCACTGGTTTTCATACTTTTTGCCTAATTAACATACCAGTTCATGTTGTTTCTGCTCCGCAAGCAGTAATTTCAAAAGAGGTTGAAGGCAGGGGCAAGCGTCAAACAGAAGGGCCATTAAATGCCGGGCTTTGTATTGGGCCAAAGACCCGATGCCAATCCAATATCATCGCCGCAATAAAATCGTATATCGGTAGAACTCTTGCGAGCCTGAATATGGAGTTTCAGGCCGCGGGGTGGCAAGCGTCTTATAGTATTGCAATAATTACAAGCTATACTGAAAGCCTAAAGTGTCCCAAGTCGTTCCACACAAACTAAACATCGGTCTCATTTTCGCGAGCCCAAAGGCCGAGTACCGCACAGAGCCAAAGGCATGAAGCGCTCCTGGTTACTTCACGCAAACTGTATATAAATTTCTAATTTTTGCGAGCCCGAAGGGCGAGCTTCGGGCTTCGAGGCCAAAGGACGAACTACTCAGCAAACACCGAATAACCCAGCATTCCGCAATAATTTAAAGCGGGGCAAAGACCCAATACCGCGTTGGCCCAAAGGTACCGAGCGCCCCTGGTTACTTACTTACGTATACCTATTGGTCTAATTTTTGCAAGTACGAAGGCCCAGTTTCAGTCTGAGAGGCTGAAAACTGAGCTCTTCCGCAAACACCCGTGTCCCGTAGTAATTTTAAGTGGGACAAAAGCAAAGCATAAAGCGTCTTATATCGTTGTAAGCAAACCATGTATCTAAGAGTTACTGTTGTAATTCTTGTCATTACTATTAAATGGAGGGTGCTTCTGAAAGAGCTCGGTCGTTGGCCTCACACCCTGATATGGTTCTTAGGAAGGGTAAGGCGCTTAAAACCGTAACTGAATAATAACTAAAAAGACGTAAATAAAATAAAGTTGAAAACTAAAACCCGACTACGAAAAAGTCTAAAACAAGCTTCTTAGGTTTTAGTTCACCAGGCCCAGATAAATTGCATTTTTTTAATTTAGAGACCGTTTCTTTGAGTATGCCGTCAGTCGTTCGTAGTCGGAGGCCCCTTTTTTGTTTGTCTTCTTGCCGGGGCCTCCGACTACGAACGACTGACGGAATACTCAAAGAAACGGTCTCTAAATTAAAAAAATGCAATTTATCTGGGCCTGGTGAACTAAAACCTAAGAAGCTTGTTTTAGACTTTTTCGTAGTCGGGTTTTAGTTTTCAACTTTATTTTATTAATATTATCGATTTTACCTTTTTATACGTTTTTGTATTTTTATAGACTTTTGTTTGTATACGACACATTTTTAATTTTGGCAGTCCATTAAATACCATATTCTAACCAGTCGCGTTTAATTCCAAGAGTTACATTTTCCTGGTCCTTCTGTGATTTTACGTGATATCGTACAGACCCGCTCGACTACAAAGGCCATGGTGAACCCGGGTAACGAAGGTAAGACCGGTGCAGTGAGGGAACAGGAGCCGCCACCCGCGCCCACCGACCCTCACGCCTCTACCACGGTATACGGTAGTTTATGTTCCGACAAAAGGTACATCGGGAGCGCGCATGTGTGCGCGCCGAGTACGGACGCACCACAGGCAAGCATTGCCGGCTGTGCGATTCAGGGTAGTCATGCGCAAAGTGTGTCACTAAAAAGAAAAGATTGATATGCATCTTTCCTTCACTGAGAAGTATATCACTCTTTTAGTTCACTAGTTCAATTTAGTTCAGTAGCTCAACAGATCCATCTACTTCAGTTGATACAGATAGGGTATACAGTATCAGTCGTACGCGTTTCTTTCACGGAACTTTTAACTCATTTCATTCAATCTTATCCTTGAATTATGATAACGGACAGAAGTATTCTCGCGCCATATTGTGCATTGAGAAATTTACAGTTTAAAATTCGTTTCGTTGGCCTTCGGCCGCGTTCGGCTATGTTCGGGCCAGTCAGTAACGTACGACGAGAAGCGACACGGGTCGTGGCGTCTTTATCACTTTAGCAGTGAGTGAATAGGTAAGGTAGTGAATAGATTATGAGAGGGAACTGCGGAACTAAATGAAGTATTGAAGTATATGAATCAGAACTGAACTAGTGAATGAAAGAGTGACACGAACTGATATACTTCATTTGAATCATTCATTCAGGAACTACTCATGTCTAATTCAGGGCTGAGCCAACGCTGCGAGCGGTCGAACGCACAAAGTGAAGTATCGAAGTCGTGTTCGTGTATACCTATTGCAGTGTGTTCGGATGTTTGAGGAATAGTGTTTAAGTGTATCCATTAATTTTACTAACAGTTAAATGAAGTTTCATTTTTTACCACCTAGCATAAACGACGTTTTTCTAAGTAATTGATTATCCAAAATAAAAATTTTTAGGTACTAATAATTCGGACTATACAAACCTTTTACAAATGATGTACCTATACTATATCTACTTACTAGTATTTACTTTCAAAATGTCGGGACGCAACTATATTTACTATTATTTCATATACCTAGTCACATACTTACTTACTAAAATTGTATTATAAATAATAGCATTGAATTTGCGTCACGTGGCACGCACAAAGGATGCCGCCGAGCGATTGTTCGTTCGAGGTCAACCTAATAAAAGTTACATCGTGGTAAGTAGGTATTTTACAGAACCGACGGGCGGCAGCCCTGTGCCTTAGGCAACCGTAGGTATCGCGCGCTCCTAAACGGCGAAGACGAACTACCGGCGCCTTCCCGCCCCGTGAGTATGGTGTCGTCCCGCTCTTCCGTCACCGTGGCCAGACGATTGGCGGCGGAGGCGCAACACGCGCGCCGCCTTGCCGATCTAGAGCCGCCTAGTTACACTACGAGTAACTAGCCTGCAATGTAATGAAACTCGCATACGAATCCTCGCCTCATCTGAATGGGGCCTAAGTAATAGTACTAAGCACAGTCTCTCTCTCTAGCAAAACTGTGTTCGGGTCCGACCTCCGGACGGAACACACCGGATCCAAACGTGTTAACGCGTGCTCTTTCTGGTTGGCTAATTTGTTAGACAGCTTTCGCGAAATCGTTTTTCCGTGCAGTGAGTTTCAGCAGTCGCGTTTTTCCGCGATTTCTTTTTTTCAACTAGTAAAATTTCTTGGTCTTACTTTTATGTAGTAGCGTAAATTTTTAATCGTTTTTGTCCTCTATAGGAGGTTTTCACAATCGTGTTATTTCAAATCGTTAAATTACACACAAGAAGTTTTTAGAACTCGCTATGTTTCTTAATAGAATAGTTTTTCTTTTGAAAACGTTCATGTAAATAATTTGTCTTGATATTATTTATATCTCATAGTCATATTATTTATCTTGTATCTTCCTACCTACTTAAGCAAGTGCCCCCCACCCCAGATTATCTGCCAGATAGGGTTTATGTATGAAAGAACGATTTGACGCTTCACGAAAACTACACATTTCTTCAAATACCTACGATTGTTTTAATAAAATAAAAAACCGGTCAAGTGCGAGTTGGACTCGCGCACCGAGGGTTCCTTACAAACTCGTAAGTAGATACGTGAATAGTTCAAGAAAAACTGTATGGCGGTTGGCTTAGTAGGAGCAAATAAGTATGTGTTTCGATTTTTGCAAATTTCTAGAAAACGGTGCAATTTAGGAAAACCGTTATATTTTTCCTGTAATATTTAGGATGATATTAATTATTGGTAATTATAACAGATTTTTCTGTTCAGTAACTTTTTTGGTCATAACTAAACCATAAAGTACATGATAAACAAAAAAAATAAAAAATGTTTTGGAATTTACAAATTAAGCCCTTTTATTTGATACCCCATTTGATACAATAGCACAACATTAAATTTTCGACCTACTATTTCGGCCGCCTTTAAAAAAAAGTAAAAAAAGGTACAAGATTTTTTTATCAGACAGGGTCGGGTTAGCGACTTTTAAAACTATTCCAAATTTCATATCGTTAGCAGCAGTAGTTCCTGAGATATGTGGCTGTGACAGACGGACAGACAGACAGAGTCGCACCATAAGGGTTCCTTTTTCACCATTTTTGGTACGGAACCCTAAAAATTAAGTGATTAATTGTTACGTTTAGCAAAGAAATCCGATTCACGTATTATAGGTATTTAAAATTTGCTTTCAGTAAAAAAATTTAATATCTAGCAAAAGTAAGGAGAAATATTCCGGTATAAAAATGTTATTAAGGAATTATGCATTTAGAAGTAAATACGCCTGTGAAAATATATGAATTCGAATATGTCTGACTATAAAAAAATGATTTTGAGAAAATTTGCTATTAAAAACCCTCCTATCGAGGACAAGAACGATTAAAAATTTACGCTACTACATAAAAGTAAGACCAAGAAATTTTACTAGTTGAAAAAAAGAAATCGCGGAAAAACGCGACTGCTGAAACTCACAATAATATTAAAACAATCGTAGGTATTTGAAGAAATGTGTAGTTTTCGTGAAGCGTCAAATCGTTCTTTCATACATAAACCCTATCTGGCAGATAATCTGGGGGGCACTTGCTTAAGTAGGTAGGAAGATACAAGATAAATAATATGACTATAATATCAAGACAAATTATTTACATGAACGTTTTCAAAAGAAAAACTATTCTATTAAGAAACATAGCGAGTTCTAAAAACTTCTTGTGTGTAATTTAACGATTTGAAATAACACGATTGTGAAAACCTCCTATAGAGGACAAAAACGATTAAAAATTTACGCTACTACATAAAAGTAAGACCAAGAAATTTTACTAGTTGAAAATAACTGGCCAAGAGCATGTCGGACCATGCTCAGTGTAGGGTTCCATAGCCATAAGGTAAAAAATACGACGTAAAAAAGTACAACAACAAAAGAGCGTATCTTCATAGCAATTACGTCCTTTTGTTGCGAAGCGCAGTTTATCGGCAATAACTCAAAAACGGTTAGTCCGATCTTGTTGAAAATAATTTTCGTTGAAAGTATTAATTGAGCGTTAATTTTGTAATTTTTTTTATATTTTTCGGACTCACGGTTTAGAAGATAGAGGGGGGGGGGACACAATTTTCACAACTTTCGGCGCGATTATTTCCAAAGGTATTCACTTAATCAAAAACATTACTTAAGAACCTTAAAATGTTTTCAAAAGAGCTGTCGAACTGTGTACCACAAGTTGACATTTTGTGAAAAAATTTTTTTTTAGCTTCTGGTACATGTATGGAGTGCCCCCCTAGATTTTTTTATTTTTATTATTTAACTGCCAAACTTAGTTGCGGCATCTACAAGACATCTATATTCCAAATTTCATCAGTATAGGTCTTGTAGTTTTTGAGTAAAATGCCTGTGACATACGGACGGACGGACGGACGGACGGACGGACGGACGGACGGACGGACGGACATGACGAAACTATAAGGGTTCCTTTTTAGCCATTTTGGCTACGGAACCCTAAAAAGAAATCGCGGGAAAACGCGACTGCTGAAACTCACTGCACGGAAAAACGATTTCGCGAAAGCTGTCTAACAAATCCAATTTTACTTGTCTTCCGGATAGCAGTACTAATTTTATGAAAACCGGTTTTTTTATGTTATAAGTGGCAAACGAGCAGACGAGCTGCCAACGCAGAAAGCAGTCAACGTCGCCCATGGATATCTGCAACACCAGGGGTGTTACCTATACGTTGCCGATCTTTGAGAGCCCTGTTTACTCGTTTCTTGAAGTACCCCATGTCATAGCGCGCTGGGAACTCCTCAGGTTCGTAGGTAAAGGTGCCAAACATGTGTCAATTTTACCCGTGTTCGTTTTTCCTTATTAAAATATTTTTTGGTCCTTTGTCTAAATCAGATTTTAGGTTTTGAGAAAAAATGTGGTAAAGTTCCAAAGACTTGAAACCAAATGATCAGAACATCAGAGTGGCCGTGTGTAGTACTCGCCGCAACGCAGGGAGAGCTGGGAGATTGATTTATGTGCACTTTATTGTGCAGGATAAACACAATGGATATTTAGACCACGGCACCGTGCGTGTTACATGTCCAGACTCGCAAATATCCGACCCTTCTACGTTTTGGGATATGCTTTAAATGGTTTTTACGTTACTCCGGACTGTAAGTAGTATTTATTGCTACACGAAGAGAAAATCCTGCTTTCAGACAGGGAAAATATGTATAAACACATCACGGACGACGGTTGGGGATACGTCACGGGAATTATTAGTACACAGATCGCATATACACGGTGTAACACGAGGAATCCAAATAATTTTAACAGTGTGTTCCTAAGGTAATAAGAAACAAAAAAGATTATATGAACCCAGGTCGAAATATGATTTTAATTTTTGTTATGTTTTCATACATACTAAATTAATTATTTTTCCTACACCAGTAAATCAACACCTTAGGATAAGCTGGCAACGTTTCTTATTGTTATCTCTTTTAGGCAAGTACAGATGTAGTGCAAAATTATTTTCCATCGTATTTTATCGGAAAAGTTCGTATTTATCGTGCTCTCTCAATCAGCTTCAGTACCCATCTTACAGCCGCCATTTTTCACTTTGACATTTGACACTAAACAATAAAGTTCCATATTAATGGATATGAAAACTTCACTCATTTAATACAATCATTGACTGACAGTTCGGGTGCCATCGTATTCCGATTGAGATCCGAGTTTACCCGATGGAAAATAATTTTGCACTACATCTGTAACGCCGGCTGTACACACTCGGAGAGACCAGGCGAGACACGCATGTTGTGCTCTTCCCACGATGTGAGTAAGAAAAGGACGTCACGCGTGTCTCGTCCGGTCTGTCCGAGTGTGTACAGCAAATTTTATTATCTATGACATAGGTGATAGATAATAAAATTCCCTTGTCAGGCATTATTGTTTTAAAGCAGGATTTACGTAAAAGTACAATCGGAACTATTTACTAATAATTTACCTATTTAGACATGCTTCAGTATATCGCACAGAGATTTACACTTTCGCAAAGTTAAAAATATTGTAACAGCCTCATTCGATTAAATTAGATTTTTTAAAACAAAGTCTACAAAAAGTAGCCCAGAAACAGTTATTTTGAACTGTCATGGGTACTCCTTACATCAAACTAAAAACTACTGGCCACTTCATTCCGCAATCATAATGACATTAATGACTTACATTGCGTCATCGTCATTGTTGATATTGATTTAATTATTAAGCATTACCTCTGAAGTGTAACCCACGAATAAGATTTGTACAACGTACATTTGATTTTCACAACGTAACTTTTATTATCTTGTACTGGTATTTATTATCTTGTCAGCCTTATCTAGTTGTTAAACTAGGCATAAGACGTTAGAAAGTGTCTTCAGAAATAATGAATGTTAAATTGAAGGATATCTAATACGGACCGTTGGCCTTAAGTTGGTGGGCTAGAGCTGGCTTTTGGCTGGGAGTGCTGTATATCTATTGGGAAATAAATGTGTGTGTACCTTGCCGTGTACTGCAGTTAAGTATAGCCGATTAAAAATGCGGCCGTTACGGTTTTACGATATTAAATTAATGTGAGTTAATGCAAATAAAAGTTCCTGTGGTATGCTTGTACTTAATAAATAAAATGAAAGAATTTTGTGTATTATTTCGTATAATTTGTGGATAATGAATTGCATAAGTAAGATTAATTAGTAATTACAATAATAAAATGAAATGTTTACAAAATTAACTTGCAACAATACTAGTACTACTCCTGCCGACAGTATTCATTCATAAAAAAATAATAATAAACTGCCTATCATAAAAATATTACATCCATTAAGATTCCGTTAAGTACTTATGTACCCAGTACGTTGCTGTCGGTGTCTTTCTTACACTTTACTACTTGATACTCCAACGAACTCGTAATAGCACGAATACTTTTAATCCGTTGGCTTCATCATTATCACCATTTCTTCAGCCTGTTACCGCCACTGGTGAGCATTCGAGTACGCCATTCATCCCGAATCCCGATCATGTGCTGTTCTAACCTAATCCAAAAGTGATCCGGCTTGCCTTTAGTAATTACAATGTTCCAAGATTTGTGAAAGTTTCTTCATATTTGTTTTTTTTGTCATAACATTCAATTTAATAATATTGGATTATTGTTATTAATTTATCGATATTTTTACGTTTTTGGAGAAAAAATATTAAGCTGACGTTGACATGTAAACATACTAATGACGGTACTGAATTTGACTTTTACAGTCAACTTAGACGTGACGGGCTCGCAACGTCGCAATCATAAGGGTGTTTTGTACTGGAGATTTCATTACGACTTTTTTAAACATAAACGCAAATATCTCAAAAACCAAGCTGAATCTAGCAAACATTATACGACATATTTAACTCCAAATAATGTCTGGAATACGCTGTTAAAATTATTCGGATTCCTCGTGTTACACCGTGTATATGGCACAGACGTCATCTTTTTTTTCTCGTAGTGTGTAGTATTGACAAATGGAGGAGCGGTGAAGCGGGAGTGTGTGTGGGACACACATACATTCTCCATGGATCCACTGAAAATCAGCGTCGTCGGCATCCTGTGCCCCGACACATGCTGAGTGGCCTCCTTTTTGGACACACCTCAATATTGTACACGCTTCCATAGACGTAAGTGCAACTTACACGTGTTCAATATTGTTGTAATTGATCCAAATAAAATTTATTTCTTTCTTCAAAGAATCTCCGTTGTCTAAAGGTGAAGCAGTAAGGATGTATTTAAGCATCCATCTTACTGCCATACTCAGCACATCTAAACAATTAATGCGTCTAGACAGGGCACTCTAGGGACAGATGCACTTTGATAGTCGACTTACTTGTGTTTCTTTGTGATGTACCAGTTTCAGAGCATTTCTACTAGTGTTTCAACCGCCTTCACATGTAGGCAGTTCTATTTTGCCTTGTACCTAATAAGAAATATTTCGTGGAGTTTAATATTGTCCCTTTGGTTACACACTTTTTGAATGCATTAAAAAAATCGCAAGAAACCGAACAAATTTAACAATATTAACAAAACGCAAAAGGATTTGTGCGGTTTAAGGCCGAGCCACACCGGCTGCGTGTGCACGCACTGTACGCTGCAGCTCCTTGACTTTGAGCATGACTAGCCGCCATTTTGAAAAACATTCATACTATACAACGCGTACGCCACGCGCACGCAGACGTGTACGCAGCCGGTGTGGCTCGGCCTTTATACTTGTTTTTTAATTTTAACCATTTTATAAGCGTGAAACTAAAAGTTCTCAATTTCTTACCCCCGCCAAGGACCTTCAAATAAATAGCCGGGCGTAGCATCGCTAACAATTCAATGAAGCGCCTCTAGTCCGCCGGTTGCTTAACGGTGGTTGGTCAGGTCAATGTGTGCGTGCTGCGGATGCGGGTAGTAGGAAAAAGCTTGTTGATGTGTGCGTGCGGCTCGTAAGCACAAAGCAACCGGCGAACTAGAAATAGAAGTTATCTGTTGGCGAGGCTCCGTCTAGCTATTTATTTTAAGGTACTTGACCTACGCTAACGATTTCTTAATTCAATACAAGGAATAGGAGGAAGGTCGTCTAGTATCCATAACACAAGCCTTATTGAGCTTACTATGGAGCTAGTTCGATTTGTGTAAGACTGTCCCCAAATATTTATTTTTATTTTATTTTTTTATTTAATTAAAGAATTGCCTCTGCATTAAGTAATTGTTGAAACTACTAAAAATTAACATGGATTTTTTTATTATTTTTTAGAAGATACTATTTCATAACAAACTATAACGCGTGAACGTCCAACTTTTTACCCGACTGCGCAACGCGAAGGAGTATGTATGTTTATTTCTTTGTAGTTGTAGCACTCTAGAAACCAAACGCGTGAGCCAATGATGATGATTCTTAAGTTAATCGATTTGTCTTAATAATAAAAATGTCACTAAAAACATGACACTAATCAAAACTCAATATGGCGACCATCTCATGACCATGACCATTAAGAAAAAAACCGGTCAAGTGCGAGTCGGACTCGCGCACCGAGGGTTCCGTATAAACTCATAAGCAGACCAACCTTACGACTAACAGCAACCCTGCCTTAAACCCACTTTAGCCCTATTAAACCAGGAAAAATCTTAACAGCGCGATGCAGCGTATGCTACAGCGACATCTATTGATACTAAATAGCGCGTAAATTTTACTTGTAATTTAAATTTAAACGTTACTTTTTGTTATTGGCTGATTGAAATAATTGTTTGTCAACTAAGTTAGTTCTCATGTACCATTTTTCATGAAGGAATCATGTTTTGAAGCACACTTTTGTGTATTAAATTAATATTGCTGCCACAAGCTACCTTATTTTAGATTTGTGTCCCTAGATGGCACTAGTGGTATTTCTTTTTTATTGTATTTACTAGTGTCAAATTTCCTAACATACTCCTATTATAGAGTTTTTAATAATTATTGTTTTTTTCCCGATTCCTGATGAGTGATCATTGTATTTAATAGACATTTTTTATGTAATCTCAAATAAACCATCGCTTAGTTTTGCTACTCTCCGCTAGATGGCTCTCGTAGGGAGGGTAGAAGGAGTATGTTACAATTTATGTAAATTTTTAAAAAAGTATTCAAGTTAGGAAGAGAAAATATAACGGTCTTCCTAATAATAATAATAATCCGGGCGGGTACGTGTGCTGCTCACTACACACCGCATGCTACACCCACGCTCGTCAGTTATGAGACTGTACAATCGAAGACACTGCTAACTGACCACTTGTCACCCTTATTACAATGTATTAAGGTCTACTGATGGTCACTTAACTGTGTCTTCGTTTGTACATCCCGCGTAAGTGTGGCTTCGGTGATCTCTTCGGGGAAACTGAAGGTTTTGTCTGTGCAATTGCGGACGAAGTTATGATGACGAACAACTACCGGAGATATATCCTGAAGGACGGTACGGTCGACATCTGTCGGGCATGCCGCCGTCCCGGAGAGTCTATCAGGCATATTATCTCTGGTTGTTCCCATCTAGCTAACGGCGAGTACTTGCACAGACATAACCAAGTAGCCAGGATCATTCACCAGCAACTTGCTGTTCGATATGGTCTTGTGGGGTCTGAGGTGCCGTACTATCAGTACGCACCAATGCCAGTTCTCGAAAATGGCCGTGCCACGCTCTATTGGGATCGATCCATTATCACGGACAGGACTATTGTAGCCAATAAGCCTGATATCGTGCTAATAGATCGATCCAAGCGCCGTGCAGTGCTCGTCGACGTTACCATCCCCCATGACGAGAACCTCGTGAAGGCCGAGAAGGGCAAGCTCAGCAAGTACCTTGACTTGGCTCACGAGGTTACCGCCATGTGGGATGTTGATTCGGCGATCATTGTTCCGATAGTCGTTTCGGCGAACGGGCTTATAGCGAAGAGTCTCGATCACCATCTCAAGAGACTCTCGCTAGATGGCTGGATCAAGGGTCAGATACAGAAAGCGGTTCTTCTGGACACGGCGCGCATCGTCAGGAGGTTCCTCTCTCTGCGGCCCTAACCACCGGTAGCCTGGGCCCCGCCCCGCTGCCGGCGGCACCCTAGGTTAGGTTTTTAGGGTTCCGTACCAAAATGGTAAAAAAGGAACCCTTATGGTGCGACTCTGTCTGTCTGTCTGTCTGTCTGTCTGTCTGTCTGTCCGTCTGTCACAGCAAGATATCTCAGGATCTACTGATGCTATCGACTTGAAATTTGGAATAGTGTTAAGAACCGCTAACCCGAGCTTATAGGATGTAAAAAAAATCTTGTAACTTTTTTACTTTTTTTTAAAGGGGTCCGTAATGAGACTTTGCAAATTGAAAGTAGGGCTATTATATCGAGTGAGGTATCAAATGAAAGAACTTGACTTGTAGATTAAAACAATATTTTTGTATTTTTTTTTAAATAAGTAGTTTTTGATTTATGGCGAAAAACGTTAAAAAAAATACCGTTCCCCCCCTATTATCTTCGAAGTTACTGAACAGAAAATTCTGTAATAATTACCAATTATTGATGTCATCCTATATATTACAGGAAAAATATAACGGTTTTCCTAACTTGCACTGTTTTTGAGAAATTTGCAAAAATCCTAACACATACTTATTTGCTCCTACTAAACTAATCGCCATATAGTTTTTCTTGAACTATTCATGTATCTACTTATGAGTTTGTACGGAACCCTCGGTGCGCGAGTCCGACTCGCACTTGGCCGGTTTTTATTTATTTATAATGTGTTTATGTTTTGTAATTTCATTTTGTATTTTACTTTTTATATATATATTGTAAAAAACCTAACTTAAGCAAATAAAGATATACGGATAATAATAATCCTAATAAGTAGATACATGAATAGTTCAAGAAAAACTGTATGGCGATTAGTTTAGTAGGAACAAATAAGTATGTGTTATGATTTTTGCAAATTTCTCAAAAACAGTGCAAGTGAGGAACACCGTTATATTTTTCCTGTAATATTTAGGACGACATTAATAATTGGTAATTATGATACATTTTTCTGATCAGTAACTTCGGAGATAATAGGGGGGGAATTGTATTTTTTTTAACTTTTTTCGCCATAAATCAAAAACTATTTATTTAAGAAAAAAAATAAAAACGGTATTTTAATCTACAAACTAAGTTCTTTCATTTGATACCCCACTCGATATATTAGCCTTACTTTCAATTTTCTAAATCCCATTACGGAGCCCTTTAAAAAAAAAGTAAAAAAGGTACAAGATTTTTTTTATGTCCAATAAGCTCGGGTTAGCTACTTTTAACACTATTCCAAATTTCAAACCGATAGCAGCAGTAGTTCCTGAGATATCTGGCTGTGACAGACGGACAGACAGACAGACAGACAGACAGACAGAGTTGCACCATAAGGGTTCCTTTTTTACCATTTTGGTACGGAACCCTAAAATTAAAACCGACGAACTATATCGGGCGGGGTAGCATTGAATAGAGATTTGAAACTCATTATGAAATCTTGTATCATTTTTTTTTTGGGATACCAAGCAATCTAGTTTTTTGTACGCCCTCGGTTTTTTTTATACATTTCATCTACTGTTTCAACCCTTTAGAGGTTGAATTTTTATTTCTCTCGTTGTTTTGCGCAGGCAAACTGTACTATCAAACGCGCAGACACGCTGTATGAAATAAATCAAAAATATGGCCTTAATTTGGAATTATATTTATGAACTCAAATCATTTACTTTTTCATTTTCTCGCTAAGCGTTTCGTTTTGTTAACAATCATATGCTAAACCACTAAACGCAGAGAATGTGTCTCTAGACACTCCGGGGACGGCGTCTCGACTGCACTTTGATAGTTGCAACTTGATGCGTCTCTTCATTCCAACTATTTCTTAAAATCCCTTTTATGGATCCCTAAGGACTATGCTGTTGACTTGAGTTCTTAGCCTGATTGAGCAAAGAAATAGGTATCTACTGAACAAGTTTTATTTCAATAGGATTCATTATGTACAGTTCTAGTCCAATTCCATCGATATTGTAGAACGATCTCGCATAGAAAGTCCCGGCGAACTTTTTTCCGCCTCAGAATCAATAAATGTAACTTATAATTTTCTATTCTTTCTAGCTAGCAACATTTTAAATCGATCCAGGCGTTTAGGAGGAGTTAGGTGGCTTCGTACAGAAAAAATATAAACACACTCTGGGAACGGAGTAAAGTTTCTTAAAATCCGTTTTATGGATCCCTAGGGACTGAGCTGTTGACTTGAGTTTTCAAAGTCTGATTGAGTATAGAAATAGAGTACTTTTGTAAAAGTTTTTATTTTTATAGAATTTCTTGTGTACAGTCCTATTCCAAACTCCCTCAGACGGTTGTAATGCAACAACCTTAACGGATAAGCTCGTCCACTAGAATCACTTGCAAATTAATATTACTTTCAGGGGTATCCTAGTGGATATAATTCTGTCCACTAAAATCACCCAGGGGATCGTGCAGGATATAGCGATATAGCGATCAGAGGACATATTCGTCCAATACGATCAGGTCAGGTGATCCTAGTGGATATCGCGATTAAATCGCGTATTTATGCGGGGTTACCACGTGGGTCTGTCTACCCGAGACCGCAAACACGGAAAAGGGCTATGGAACGATGGGACGTAAAATGAAATAATATACGCGATTTAATCCGTTAAAGTTGTTTTATTACAATTAGTGATAATCGCGGACACCGAACACAATATTATTATAGAAGTCGCATTAAAAATTAAATAAGTAAAGGAATGTATGTTATAAAAAATATTTATTGCACGTCTTACCCGTTTACGGGGCAATGGTGTCCCAGACCTTTGGGAGGCGTGCGCGCAGCTGAAGCCAATGCGTAGAGACCCTTTCGACAAGTTAATGAAATGTACACCCAGCGGATGCTATCTCTGTCCGTGTCATGGGACGCACACAGAGACAGCCCCATGCATGCGGGATACATTGATGGGATCTTAATCTACTCAGCCGAAACTACCACCCGAGAATCTGGAAATATGGACAGGAAACTGTGCTATTGAGACATGACAGCATCTGTCAGGACAAAGCGTCTCCAGAGGGGCTTAGTCAGCGACCAGAAAGACCGTTATGCGAGAGAGAGATGGTCGGATGCGGTGCGTTCCTTCCGGTAGTCAGACCTGAACGTTAGTTTTATTAGAGAGAGAAACTTCTGTACGCAGTACCTACTGTTACATATTCTGTGAGGGTCGCCTGTTGCCTCTCTCAGGCGCCAATTGAATGCCTTGTGCAGGCCAAGCGCGCCCTGACTCCATGGACTGAGTGCCTCGATGCAAATGCCACAAATTCGTAACGTAAATAAAGATGAGTAAAACAGAAATAGTGTTCAAGAGTTCTTACAACAGTTTTTTTTTATGTTTGAACACTATTCCAAATTTCAAATCGATAGCGCCAGTAGATCCTGAGATATCTGGCTGTGACAGACTGACAGACAGACAGGGTCGTGCCACAAGGGCTCCTTTTTTACCATTTTGGTACGAAACCCTAAAAAATGATTTGATCTGTCATCAACGTACCGTACCGAACCACGGCGTAAGTGTTTTACTTCAGGACACACCACATGGTGATGAGCATGGGTATGCTTCTGAGGGAGAATTTCAGGAAGTTCGCAGACGAAAAAAGCGCTTCACATCTGTGCGCTGCACGGCGGGACCTGACGCTACACCCCTCAGAGCAGTGGAATATCGAAAGTACATCCACCTCTGGAATATGGTGTCCGGAATTGATGAAATTCGCGCATATCTGCAGACGGCATGCCCAGGAAGCTCTTGTACCGTCGACGAACTCAAACCTAAAGGCGAGTACAAATCATTTAAAATTGGTGTTCCCCCTGCGTTATATGACAAATGTCTGTCAGCTACTCTCTGGCCAGATAATGCCCGCGTTAAACCGTGGTTATTTCGGAAACGACAAAGCCACGGAAACCACTCGATACACCCCCAGTAAGAGGAAGCAAAACACAGAGCGAGAAACCTTGGTCGATTTAATTTACCAGAATGTTAGGGGTCTCAACACAAAGCTCAGCACCTTTCGGCTTAATTTACTAGCTCTCGATGTGGACCTCGTTGCAGTTACGGAAACATTTTTGACGGATTCTGTTGACGATGCTGAGTTAGTTACGTGCGGATGGAGTGTGATGCGGCGTGACCGTGCCTCGGGTGCGCGCGGAGGCGGTGTATTGCTTGCAGCGCGGCCTAGACTGCTTTTGCAGCGGCGTCGTGACTTTGAGTCTCCTTTGGAGGAGGACCTGTGGGTTTCTTGCACCATTCAAGATGTTACCTGTTACATATGTGTTGTGTATATTCCTCCTAGTGCTTCGGATGACGTATACATGCGTTGGTTTCAGACTGTAGAATCTGTGATAATGAACTTAAAAAGTATAGTAGTTATTGTTGGAGACTTAAACCTAAATCCTCGTTATATGTCTCAAAATGTTATATGCTATTATGGTTATTTTCTATCGGTTTGTGGTTTGACTGAGAGGAATGAGGTGATGAATGCTTATGGTGGTAAGCTAGATGTGGTGTTGGTGTCAGAGGGCACGTGTGAGGTCGGTGTCGCTGAGATAGAGGGTGATGGTCTCGTGCCACGGCGAGATGCTTACCATCCCCCATTAGAAATCTCTGTCCCTTTACTCACTGCACGGCACTCTCCTTCTGAGGAAATAGATCCCAGTAACCTGAACTCGAACCATGATTGGAATTTTAAAAAAGGAAACTACGAGTTATTATACAAACAAGTCTCGGAAGAAAACTGGCAGGATGTTCTTGAGGCCGTGGATGTTAATTTAGCGGTAGTCTCATTTTATAGGACCCTATATAACATTTTCGATGAATGTTTCCCGAAAAAACATCGTTTCGAAAGGCGCGTCCGTCGCTATCCAGTTTGGATCACAGCCGACCTGATTACGGACATTAAACAAAAGTCGAATCTTCATCGGGAATGGAAAGCAACAAAGAACAGTGCCATATATAGTACTTTTTCGAACCTGAGAGCGGATATCAAAAAGCGAATAACATTAGCTTATAACGCCTACATCATTCAAATTCAGGGAAAAATTAAAAGTAACCCACGCGCTTTTTGGCAACACATAGACAGCCTTAAATCCAAAGGCGGCTTCGTATCCCAGGTTAGTCTTGAAGGCAATAAGTTTGAAGGGTCGGATACAGCTCAAGCGTTTGCTAGTTTTTTCTCAGGTGTATTTTTACCAGATGTTCCACTTCTTGACGGTCACTATCGTGAGGACACCAGTCAGAAGCTCTACTCAAATGATATCCGCCTAAGCACGATTACTATGCAGGAAGTAATAGCAGCCGTTAAGCGCCTGAAACCCAACAGCGCCTTAGGACCTGATAATTTGCCGGCATACATAGTGAAGGGATGTATTGAACACCTTATAACACCTATCTGCTATATGTTTAATCTGGCTCTCTCCCAAGGCACATATCCTGACAGATGGAAGATCACTAGGGTGAGGCCAATCCCAAAGACTAAGGATACTGGCAATGTGGAGAGTTACAGGCCTATAGCCGTCCTGTCAACACTTGCGAAACTGTTTGAATCCATACTCCACCGGGCATTATCTGCACAGCTAAAACCATTTTTGTGCGACTCTCAGCATGGCTTCAGAGAGAACCGCTCTGTTAACACTAACCTCTTAATCCTGACTAACACCATTTCAGAGTTCCTTGACAAAGGAATTCAAGTCGATGTCATTTACTTTGATTTTCAAAAAGCCTTTGATCGTGTGGATAACGATGTGCTACTTCATAAGATTAAAATAATTGGATTCGCTCCAAATCTACTTACTTTCTTTGCTAGTTATCTACGCGATCGACAACAATATGTACAGCACGGTCATTTCGTTTCGGCCATGTACCATACTCGATCTGGTGTTAGTCAGGGCTCTATTCTTGGTCCTTTGCTATTTGGATTGATGGTAAATGATCTGGAATCAGTCGTTAAAAACGCAAAGTGTCTCCTCTACGCCGACGACTTGAAGTTGGTGTACGGAGTGCAGCGAGTCATGGATTGCGAGTCACTCCAAGAGGATATCGCGGCTGTGTGCCGGTGGAGTGCGGACAATAAACTTCGTTTTAATGGGGCTAAATGTTGTGTGTGCACTTTCAGTCGTGCTCATGCTCCTATTCATGCACGATACATGCTAGGTTCCGAGCTAATTAATAGAGTCTCCTCAGTCAAAGACCTAGGTGTAGTATTTGACACTAGTGTAACTTTTCTTGAGCATATTCGGACGCTCACCGCAGACTGTTTCCGTAGGTTAGGTTTCGTTATGCGTAACGCCAGAGCTTTTGATAACCCAGTTGTTATAAAAATTATTTATAATGCTTTAGTAAGAAGCAAGTTGGAGGCGTCCGCAATAGTCTGGAACCCTCACGAGTCAACCTACAACCTACTCTTGGAAAGGGTTCAAAAAACCTTTCTAAGGTATTTTTATAAAAAAGTTTATGGGTATTACCCTTATTTATATCCCACCAAGTTTCTTCTTGGAATGTTGGGTTTCCAATCCTTGGAAGTAAGGCGAAATTTCAGTTTGCTCACCTTCGTCTGCCGGGTTCTACGGGGAGAGTCGGATTGCTTGGAACTCGTGGAGCAACTAGTTCGCTTGTATGTTCCAGAAATCCCTCGTATTACTCTTAGACCGCGGACTCGCTGCCTGTTAGCTGTACCGGCGGCTCGCACTGTGTCACACAGGAACTCACCGCTGCTCCGGGCCTTGACACTGCTAAATGCGCTTCTGACATCAACACCTGAATGTGACCTGTTTGCGTGGCGATGGACGGCTGTGTATAGAGAGTGCCTCAGGTTTTGTGAGATGATGGATGATAGGCCTTCTAGTGTTCCGCTATGATTGTATTTACATAATTATCTAGTTAAGTTTTTTGTATTTTTTTTTTATTGTTATGTAGTTTCACAGTGCATTGGATTTTAGTCTGTAATGCCGTGTAAATATGTTTTTGTCATAAATAAATAAATAAATAAATAAATAAATCAAAATAGCCTATTGGTTGATTCCTTGGGCAACTAACGACTCGAAATCTTCGTTCAAGCTTAACAATCGGCCTATTGCTCTGCATCCTAACTTTAATAATATTGAACACCAAGTTTGCACCGACATTGATATTCCACCGCTGAACACCCAAACGGTATGTCTTAATAGTAATTTCTGTCTCTTAAGCCCTTTTATCCACCAAGCAAGTGTCTAATGAGATCTTCATGTTAATATCAAGCCATAATGGCCCAGATTTCTCAAACCTATACAATGACGACTCCTTTAGTTGTCCGCAGCATTCAAGGGATAATTCTTCATTCATAAGACGAGTGTAAGTGACATGCGTTACCGTACATATTGGCGATGTTTCAATACTAAAACAAACTATGTGTTTACGGTTTGGTAATACGTAAGATGTTTTAGTAGTGGAGACTGGGTGAGATGAATGTTTTAGTCGATGTGAATATCAGACAGCGCTGTCGTCTGTGCTTCAGTGACGAGAAGCGGTTACTCACATATTAGAAGATGTACTGTCTGTCAGTGTCAAGGTGAACGACCAAGAAGCAGGAGTCTAACTCGTTGAACGGATCAGATTGGAACAATTCTCGACGCCACAGTACACGATACTTTACATTTCGCTGCAGACATAAAGGCGGAACATCATCCGTGATAAATTGTTCCAAAGAAATGACCACGACCAGAGTGGTTGTGGTTTTATGACCTTAAAATAAATAGCCCGATGGAGCCACGCCGACAGATTACTACACACACGGCATTAAGTCCGCCATTTGTACTTTCTTGAATTGGGATGTTGAATAATGTTGAATGTTACAACATAATATAGTCACATGGATTGCAAAATACTAAATTATCATAACACAAAAGAAATAAACAAAAAATGTATAAAAAATATAAAGTTATGAGACCACAAAGTTTAAATACCTAACTGGCCAAGAGCATGTCGGACCATGCTCAGTGTAGGGTTCCATAGCCGTAACTATAAGGGAAATAACTATAAGGTAAAAAATACGATGTAAAAAATTACAACAACAAAAGAGCGTATCTTCATAGCAATTACGTCCTTTTGTTGAGAAGCGCAGTTTATCGGCAATAACTCAAAAACGGTTAATCCGATCTTGTTGAAAATAATTTTCGTTGAAATTATTAATTAAGCGTTATCTTTGCAAATTTTTTTTATATTTTTCGGACACACGGTTTAGAAGATAGAGGGGGGGAGGACACAATTTTCACAACTTTCGGAGCGATTATTTCCAAAGATATTCACTTAATCAAAAACATAACTTAAGAACCTTAAAATGTTTTTGAAAGAGCTGTCGAACTATGTAGCACACATTGATATTTTCCGAAAAAAAAATTTTTTAGGTTCTGTAACATGTATGGAGTGCCCCCCCTAAAAATATTTATTTTAGTTATTTAACTACCAAACTAAGTAGCGGCTCATACAAGATACTTATATTCTAAATTTCATCAAATTTAGAAGTCTGTGGCTGCTAGCAATAACGTAAAGTGACGATAACGACACTAGTGCTGTTATAGGGAATAGAGTATAGACTTCTCTGAACTCCTATTATGTATGTTCTTATATTAGTGTTCGTGACCAAGTAAAAGACAGATAACAGTACAGGAGTAGAAAAAATGGAAAATGTATGTTTTTCATCACTAAATTACAATTTTAGCATCCAACGCCAGGCGTCGTTCTCATACAAATTGACGAACTACCTATTTCCTTATATCTGGATATATTTCTGTGTTTGCTCCCATGGTATCAATTATACATTTTAATAGTGTTTTGTTTTGTAGCTTGAAACTTTTGGTGTGCACCAAATGATATGAGAAGCCTCATATCATTTCATCTTGAATGTGAGACGAAAGAACATAAATCCGTGAACATTTCAAACGTCTCTTATCGTACTATATGAAAGAAACGTGACGTTTCTTTCATCATCATCATCAGCATGTATCAATCCACTGCTGGACATAGCCACTGAGATCGATTTTCAGCTCTCCTTCTCCAGTCACTGGCCTTTGAATGTCGTCACTCCACCTTGACGTTTCTTTATTGGTTTTTAATGCGGGTAAATTACACCACATTTTTATGTTACATATATAGATACAAGAAATCAAAGTACATAAAAAAATTAATGTATCTAACCTATGGTCTGGGTATGGTGCTGGTCTGGACCATAGGTGAGCGCCATTTATTTTTTCTATGTACTTTGATTTCTTGTATCTATATATCGTCGGGGATAGTGCAAAATCTAATAAATTTGCTTGAAACTGAACCTTATCTACATATGCTTCTTACACAGTATTGCACTATCCCCGACGATATACAGGGTGCCCGTGAGCATTGCGAGAGATTTTAACCACGAATTCCTGAGGCTATATGGAGTAATAAATGTTATATGAACCTAGGTCGAATTATATTTTTTTTTTATATTTTCATACATAATAATTGCTAATTTAGTGAAGACGTGCCTTTAGGACGAGCTGGCAACGTCGGTTATTGCTATCTCTTTTTTGTAAAAGAGACAACGTCATATGATTTTCTTCTTTTAGGTATAAATTATTCAAATGACAGTTTAGAAACCTTCTTCGAACTGGATTTGACTTTTACAGTCAAATTAGATGGTTAAGTCTCGCAACGTCGCAATCATAAAGTTAAAAGGTATAAATGTTGTAATGAAATCTCCCGTATTGAAACGCTTCAATACTGGAGATTTCATTACAACATTTTAACACAAAAATTTAAATATCTCTAAAACCGAGCCGAATTTAGCAAACGTTAATTAACATTTTTAACTTAAAATATGGTCTGGAATATCCTGTTAAAATCCCTCGCAATGCTCACGGGCACCCTGTATATGTCTCTTATCGTGTTTGAAACAAGACTGTCTTGAAAGACACCAGTTCTATGATGTATCGTTTTGCCTAAATCTCTAACATTTTGAAACGCAACTTAGCCCGCAAACATTTTAAAATGATCTCCGTGGCTTTTCATAAGCCCTTTCAGAGTTATGATGCCCCAGGCTTTTCCGGGATTTAGGTCCCGGGATTTCGTGACATGAAAACAGAAAGAGCGGAACTGCCAATAAGGTTTAATTAAATAACAACTGTATGAATATGGGGATAGAACTCAAATTAGAGATACGTGGAAAATTAAAATGGGATCTATTTATTGTGAAGTCGTGGAACGGAAAATTCTATCTCGTCTGGACTAGTTAAATGGGCAGCGCTCTGGAGATTTTGGTTGGTTTCAGTTTTAACAATGTAATGTACATTTGGCCAATGCCAATAGTATTGCGTGACACAGCAGCCGCAAAAGACAATAGGCTTGTGATGCTACGTTTTGTCGCGCGACGCGATAAATAAATGAAAAAGCATCCGTCACTCTCACACACTGTTCAGAACGTGACGGATGCTTTATCATTTATTTATCGCGCGACAAAGCGTAGCATCATACGCCTACTGGTTTTAACCAGAGTGATATACAAAAAATATCGATATACTTAGTAGGAATACTTTTTACAGTACCGGTAAGTAGGTAGTAGGTAGGTAGGCAGGCGGCCTATACAGAGAGCATTCACGGAGTCAAATCGTACAGGAGGTAAACTAGATATATGAAAGGCCATGTTAATGTGAACTGACATCAAACAATAGTACCTAGTACCTACTTATACTTATTTGTAGAGACCGGATCCGATGTAGCGATCTCAATATTAATATGGATATGACTGGTATAATTTATTATTTTTTCTACACACAAAAACAATGTAACTTATCGTAACTTCTTCTTTAATATTTCTTCATCACAATGCACAGTAAAAATTAAGACCTTAAATAACCAACATGACATGTATTTAACGAATTGCACTAGTCATATCCATATTAATATTGAGATCGCTACATCAGATCCGGTCTCTACTTATTTGTAACAGAGGCATGACATATTACGTTTTAGGCTGTTCGCGTCACTTCGGCTCAATTTACATGCGCTTTGTATCTTAATGGCTTTTATTATATCAGACATGTGATATTAGCCGCAGTTAACTTAAAGACGACAGTACGACAACCTACTTTGAAATGGTTGCGCCTAGCATGTGTGCGTTCACTGATGGAACACGCACACACGCGTACGACGCGAAGTGCATCTTCGGCGAGCGGCGATCTCGCCATTCACTCGTCCACACACCATTCAACCCGTCATACGTGTGTTAAATTTATTATTTGTATACACGCCCTTTTTTTGGATTATACACTGTTTTTTGGAAAATCCAGTGTTCTCCATTTCTTCCACCCATCAACCACGTGAAGTAAAGTACCGGCGTTCCCAGTTTGTAAAAAAAAACTAGTATTCGAATCCGTTTTAGGGTAAAACGCTGTTAATACACATGGGCTCCATACTTGCCACTCTTTTCGGGGGTCTTAGGCACTAGCCCCACCGCCGGCGAGTAAGCGAGTAAAGTTGGGCGAGTAGCATTACATTGCGGATCTGGAAAGGTCGATTGATCACACTGTGCCTGGTGAGCCCGAAATGAACTATTACTCGCCGAAATTTACTCGTTTACTCGCCGGTGGTGGGACCAGTGTTATATGAAGATAGGTAGGTACCTCGTGTTTTCGCACACTGCGCTGGCAGAATTACAGTGACCTGTAGGCTTATGATTCTAGGCTTAGACGGGAAATTGGGTTATAAGGATCGTACTTAAAATACGTCGGAAATTAAAAAGAAAAGATTTACCTATCGCATTAGACCTGCAAAGTAATATAAATAAATAAAAATGTATTTATTCAATAACCAGAAATGTTTCAATTACAGAGAGTGTTGGTGGCTCTTTTTAAGTATTCTTATACCTGTGTTAAGAGGCACCGCTCTTCTTAGGTGCTAAATAACATAATATATATCTAGAACATAATGAGATCTCTTGGAATGTTTGGAAAACTTCTACGAGAAGTTTAAGGAAGTTTATATTTTGAAACATTTCTTATAGGGAATTTCGAGAAATTACCGAGAACTTACCACATTTAATATTTCGACAAATAGAAATCCAATAATAAAATTATAGAAAGACTGTGTTTGTACTGCGAGAAAAGACACGATCAACATGAATTTTTCGTCCCTGTCTTGTCACCGTATACCTATTACTGCTCTCTTTGGTTCGGAAATTTTCGGATTTGGAGCTACTGATCTATAAGAGCTGTTGACATACCAAGGAGCTACTGAGCTTATAACAGCTAGTGAGCCGTTCACACACCGCGGAGTTACTGAGCTAAAAGAGTGATACATATCTTTGAGAGCTAAATATTCATATCACTCTTTTTAGTTTAGTGACACATTATGCGCATTGTCTAGACCACATATAACGTTTGAAAGCTTTCTGTCGGCACATTAGTACTGTTAGCGCATTGTTTACTGTGGCTAAAGCTGCCAATACGGTCTCCTGTGAAGCGTAATGGCCGTAGTACTTTATTTACACTCACTCCCGTGTTTTCCTTTTATGGCCCATTAGAAATGACTGCGGGCCGGTGGACCATACAAATGTTTTAGGTGGGCCAAATATTCTTTTTAGTGTCTAAACCTCGGAATGAAAGAGCCATAAGAAGTCTCAAACACCCAAAAAATATATTTTTAATAATTAAATTTATAGTTTCGAATGATGGCGCTGAGCATAAATACGTAAATACCTAAATAAAATAAATATTGTGGGGACAAACTTACACTTACAAATCGACCTAGTCCCAAACTATGCAATCTTCTTCTTCTCAGCATATCTGTGTCCACTGCTGGACATATGCCTCTTGCATGGATTTCCAATTAGTTCTTGATGCGGCGATTCTACTCCAGGTCGGCCGCGCCGTCTTTTTTAATGTCGTCCGACCATCTGGCTTGAGGTCTTCCAACGCTTCTGCCACACGTTCGAAGTCTCCAATGTAGAGCTCGCTGGCTCCATCTGTCATCGTCTATGCGACATATATGGCCGGCCCATTGCCACTTTAGTTGCGCATCCCTTTTACCGATATCTGAAACTTTCGTGCGTTGGCGAATGGTTCCGTATTCTATCTCGCAGAGAGATTCCGAGCATTGAGCGTTCCATATCTCGCTGTGCCACTTTCAGGCGGTTGATTCTTCCGACGGTTAACGTCCACATTTCGCAACTATGCAATGCTTGTATTAAAATTGATACTATAGCTTGGCAACTTCGTTGGTGACACTCACCTGTGTGCTTTTTGTTACGTGCAGCCGTGACTACTTACACAAGTTACCGCCAACACGAATGGGGAGGCTGCCTCCGTCGGTCACCGTTCATGTTGGCGGTAACTTGTGTAAGTAGTTACGGCTGCACATAACAAAAAGCACACAGGCGAGTGTCACCAACGAAGTTGCCAAGCTATAGACGACGATATACATACTAATAGATAAATATGTACTTAAATAGATAGAAGACACCCAAGACTCATAACCACCCACCATAAGCAGCCGATTATATACTTCTTGGGACTTCTCATTGTGTCGCACTTCGCACAGATAAAATGTATGAGAAACACAAAAAAACACATTGCTCTTTATTCTATAGAGACCCAACTTACTCAAATCACCTTAACCAGGTCGCCAGTCCGTCTGACATTATTTCAATAAAAAAATCCGTTACCCTCTATTCCTTCATTTATTAACCCTACTTAAGATTAATTTGTCAGACAGGCGTCCCCGAAACGGGCACTTTAAGGCTTAAGGGGGCAATAGCGGACACCTGAGAGGTAACGACGCCATTTTGAATTGTTTATGGCGTATCTGTTGCGCGGAAGGATTTTAGGGGTTATAAGAATGGCCTCTAAACTTAAGGTCAAGAACTATACTGGAAATGTGGAAGTTGAAACGTGATTTGACGCTTTAGGTATAAGTAAATTGGTATAAAAGAGATGGTTTTTTTAAATGTTTTTATTTAAAAATAAAAATACAATAAATAGCTTAAATGGGTAAGTCCGGGGAGCGATTCATACACTTTTTTCGAGTGTGTAACCAAACATTCGTTTACACTATAACGTATAGGTATTAGTTTACACTATAACATATACGTTGAAACTCGCCCGCAATTCGCAAGTGTGTAAGGCCCTAATGAGGCGGAATCTTCTGAATATTTCCGTACCTGAGAAGCATAACACTGTAAGTGTGTATGGTACTTAATAGGGCTTACAGTGTTTCCACCGGAGCTGCGCGAGGTAGCTAAGCGGTGCGAGGCTGTGTAACGAGGATGTGTAACGGTGTGAATGTTTCCACCAAAGATGTGCGAGGTAGCTAAGCGGTGCGAGGATGCGTAGCGAGGATGTGTAGCGGGCTCTTTTCAAATAACTGAGTAACTTTCAAGTGACTGAGCTCGCGTCCGCCAGCCAGACGCCGCCTCGCAACACATCCCTCGCACACATCTTTCCCTTCTTTTGTATGTACAAAAACCTCGCCCCGCTGAGCTGTTTCCACCAGAGCTGAGCTAAGCTATCCTCGCTCTCGTAATCTCGTAAATGAAGTGTTTCTATTGGTTCATGACAAACACATCCCTCGCAACGCATCCTCGCACAGCTCCGGCCGCAGCCTTATGCTTCTCAGGTACGGATTTGCGGCCAGGAGAATGAGGTCCTTCAAGAAACACCTTTTTATGATACCTTAATATAAGAATATGGTTCCATCGGAATGGTTCTCTACTTTGATGACCGGTGGCGGCGGGTCCCTCTCAAGTAGGTAGTTGCGAAGTTGGATGAGTCCCACGTTTGTCAGCGAACACAGCAACGCTACTATCAGGACCCTGGAAAAATAAAAGTTATTCAGACTCTATATAAATCAGTTAGGTGACAAGCCTCCACCTCCTAATCTCCTATTCATATTAGACACAGTATAATGTTAGTAATTTGTCTTCGTACAAAAGGTACATCGCGTGCTTGTGTGCGCGCGCCGTGAACGAACGCACTACGAGCAAAGTTTTACGAATGCGTAAGAATGCTCGAGTATGGATCGCACTGTCTGCGCCGCGACCTTGAATACGTAACGCGGCCTCCTAAACACCCGAAGTTTGACTACTTGTCTGTCTTTATACTTTGTCTTAGAGCAACGCGGGCTTTGTAGAGAGAAGCCCTAATCAGACGTGTCCCAATGCCAAGACAAGATAGTTTGCAGTCGTGAAGCTTTCAGAGTTGATTCAGTTGTTATATGTTTACAGTCTAAAGACTGACGATTTTTTTATGTGCGTTTGAGTGTGTGTGGTTCTTTGCGGATATGGTCTTCCACTCCTCTCTCCATAAAAATTGCAACGGCAACTTCATATGTACACGAGCCCTAAAGACGTACTCCTTTTTTGGTCGCCATGTAATAATGAACAAACATATTACCACGTACTGGCGAGTGCAGCGTAGGACGGCCACCCGCATGGTGGTCGAATGACCTGGTTAGGGTTGCGGGACTCGCTGGATGCGGGTCGCTTCAATCCGGCCCATGTGAAAATTTATTGAGGAGGCCTGTGGCCAGTGGACGTCCTATGGCCTATGGCTGAAATGATGATGATGATACTTACCAGTAAGAATATCCCAGGCCAGGGCTAGCATCGTACACGCCCGTAGCGACGTAGGAGAGCGCCAGGTGGTCCTTGAGGCCAGAGGAGGACCAGTAAATACCGAACATCATTAACGTTGTGAACCCGAAAACGGACGCGATCACGTTACTCCATAAACAACCTGAAAAGAGAATTTTTTACAATAAATGGGCTTGCTCTTCACTCAGGTTGCCTGATGGTGAGCATCGATGGAGCTTGGATCGAACAAGTGCACCCAGAAGATGCCTATGCACTCTGGTTCTAAGAATATTCGGGACTCCGGGCTATAATTTGCGGGAAATATCGACGCCGGCATGGAGTTCCACACTTTAGCTAATTTAGTGTTTGTTTGAAACTCGAATCGGAGTATTTTCTTGGTGAAAAATCCCTCAACACTTTTATCTGTGTTACCACTGTGTTGTTCATAGGGTTCTTCAAAAAGAAAAAATACAGGTCCCTCGTAGGGCAAGCTTAACCAGATCATCTTGAGGGGCCGACCCACGCTGCATCTTCAGATTTGTGATCTTCATTTGAGAACCTTTACATTAATTGGTTATTAGCAAAATGCAGAGAGGTAAGTCGCCTGGCCACGACGGTCTCAGCATAGAGCATTTTAGGTATGCTGGGGTTCACTTGCCAAGGGTGCTCTCTATGTTTTTCAACCTGTATGTGTGTCACTCCTATTTACCTGTAGACCTAATGAGGACAATCGTAGTACCGGTGGTAAAGAATAAGACGGGCGATTTGTCTAATTCGTCTAACTACCGTCCTATCTCTCTCGCGACCACGGTGGCTAAAATACTCGACGGTATTCTTGACAATGTACTTACAAAGCACCTGCGATTACATGACGCACAGTTCGGCTTTAGAGCTGGGCTGTCCACTGAAAGTGCAATACTCTGTTTAAAGCATACCGTCGGGTATTACACGAGGAGAAAAACACCCGTGTACGCCTGTTTTCTAGACCTGTCCAAGGCATTTGATCGTGTAAACTACGATCTGCTTTGGCAGAAACTTAGGAGGACAGGCGTACCGGATGAATGTGTAGCCATTTTTAAGTACTGGTACGGAGGACAGATTAATCAGGTCAGATGGGCAAGTGCTCTATCTAATGAATTCAAGTTAGAATGTGGGGTAAGACAGGGTGGAATTTCGTCCCCGAGGTTGTTCAACCTATATGTCAATGAGCTAATAGTTAGGCTCAGCAGCATGCATGCGGGTTGCTATGTTGGAAGTACTTGTATCAACAACATAAGCTATGCCGACGATATGGTAATTACGGAAGCTGCAGCCGAAGAGTCCAAAAAAAACCAATTTGTTTAAACTAATTTAATTAAAAAACCACAAGAGTTACAATTGAATTACATAAAATAATTAGAATTATTAGTAGTGAGTCAATGCGATGCTAGCTATTGAATGAATTACGAAGGCTCGGGTTGCCGGCGGCCGCGAGGTGCCTGGTCAGCTCCTTATGCACTGATTGACGTCAGAAGCCCGCGCGTGTACTCTGTCAGCGTATGCATTCGGGCTGCGGCGTAGCTGCGTTAGCGATCCTCCTATGACGTCGCCGCATAATACCTCCCCCCGCAGATCAGCAACTATTTTAGAACTTTGAGAGAAAATGTTGCTGGCAGACAGGTATCGGCTGCAGTGTCTCTGGAAGGTGGCATAACTTCCGCGCTGGGTGTGCTGGTGCTACCCGCTTCCGGGTGTCCTGTATGACAGGCTGCGATGCGGTTCCTCTGCACCATGATGATGAGTCCAATTGCAGTCAGCACGATCGTGTAGAAGGGGATCGTAGTATGGTACATTGTTGTGTCTGGTGATTCCTTCAGTTCAATTGGGTGCTGGAGTGACACCTTACTCTGGATATCCTGGAGGTCCTTTAGGTTCAGGGTGTTCAGAGGAATGGCTGGTTGTGGCATCAAGGGCTTCGTCTTGGTGTTTTCTGCGATCTTCACTATTTTCAGCGGACTGCCTTGTACGTGATCTTCTGTATTGACGATGGTGAAGTCGTCGGTCCTCAGCACACAATGCTTCGGTATAGTGGCTAGATAGCTGCCGTTAAGGGTGTTGTAATCCTCGCGTCCACATATCAGGTGAACTTTCGTAGGTTGGGGAAATATTAAGACGTAACTTCTGTCGTCTAGTTTTTCCATAGCTTGTTTCGATAGTGAGATAATTGTCGGTTTGCAAGATCCATCTAGGGCCTGTTTCTTGATCAGCTTGTGGATGCAGTCAGGTTGAGTTCTGATTTGGTGGTTGATGTCTGCTTCGCAAAGATACCACGATCTGATCCTCGGGCATTCTGCCTCTATGTACACATATGAATCTCCATCGGTTGCTATTAGTGGGTAAGGGGGAATTAGGATCTGATTATGCTTATTAGGTAACACAGGAAGTCTGTAAAGGTTATAGTTATGAGAGGATATTATTGGGAATCTGAATATAATTACTATTCGCTTTTCAACAAAGTATGACCCGGTTTTAATAATATTATAATATTCTCTAAGCTCTAAATCTAGTACTTGTTCTTTATCATACAAGCTTTTTAATCTATCTAACATACTACTTAGTATACGTGTACTTAACATCGAATGATGAGTGCTAAGAGTGCGTGTGAACGCTAAGATGTTCTCTATTCTATAGATTTCATTAACTAAGTCATCTATATTATCATTTATAATTACCAGAAGTTGAGCAAACCTAGCATATGTTACCAGACTAGTCTCAACTTGAACATTATTACTTATAATTTGAAGCAAAGTTTCGTTAATTTTTTCCTGATTACTAACTATCTGGGAAACTATTTCTGTATGATGGTCCATCCATTCTTTGCTAAGGCTAATGTGGTCATTTAGCTCTGTAACGATCCTGTCTTGGTTAGTTCTCAAAGTTTTAATAGCATCGTTGTATCTAATTGCATCGGTGTGATCCAGATTTCCGGTCAAACTTTTTATTACAGAACCTAAACCATCCACGAGCCCCCTCTTGCCACGACTGGGCTCCAGACTTTGTAACTGATCTGATGCCTTTTTCAATTTGTTTACTAGGTAATGGATTTGAACTTCATAAAGGGAATAGGTATCGTTAGTCAATTTGTCCTTTGCTTCTCTAAGTTGGTCTCGAACACTGTCAATACTACTTTCAATATTGGTCAGTTCTATATATTGTAGAAATGTATGAGTCTGTGTAGTCAATTTCATGTCACCTATGTTGAAAGGCAAGAGTCCGGGTCCATCTCCTAAGTCTTCAAGTTTTATCTCCTGAGCTTGGGAGAAGTGTAGTGTCAGAATTACCAGGAGCATCCTGCAACAATTTAGCTGATTTAGGGACTCGCTTAAGTCTAGACTTGGCTACAGGGCCACGTTTTTTAGAGGTATATATATGTATTGGCAAATCGGCAAGGACCTTATCCTGGGTGTATCGGGGTGCTATTTTTTGTCTGTCAGCGGCAGGATTTTTTATAAATACCTGTTGCTGGGGCTGGTATTCTGCCTCCGGTTCGCGAGTCTTATTCCTGTTTTCGATTATTTCAGTGCGGTCAGCCAACGCAGACTTATTTATAATATTGTAGACTAATTGCATTTGCTCCTTGTGGTTCAGAATATATTGTTGTATTATCTGCTCATTTAGATCCCGAGGGTCAAAGTGACCTGTCAAAATGTCAAACGGTCGGCATTTGGTGAAACTATGAATTGAACTGTTATAAGCTATGATTGCATAAGGCATAAGGTTAAATACTGGCTCGTCTTTACGGGTTAATTTTAAAATTCTGAGATGCTCTAGAAGGGTTGAATGAAATCGTTCTATATTACCATTGTCATTCGGGGAGTGGGCTAAAGTCCTATGGTGAGTTATCCTGTGTAGACGCAAAAATTCGGCAAAAAGTTGGTTTGTAAATTCTGTCCCGTTGTCCGTAACTACTGTCATGGGTAGGCCGTGGTGTGAGCTGAACTTTAAAAGTGCTTGTAGAATACTAATTGCTGTACCATCTCTCAGATGATAAGCCTGCCCATACTTAGAAAAAACATCTATGAATGTAATATACTTTTCATTTTGTGCGGTAAATAGGTCCATATGGATAATTTCGAAGGGTTTAGTAGCTGGAGTAACGATATTAAATTGCTGTCTTATCGGATGTCTGTCATATTTTGCCTGTCCACAGATTATACACTCATTAATAAATTTAGTTACGTGATCCTTCATTTTGGGCCAAAAATATTTGCAAGATAGTGATAAGTAGCATTCGTTGATGCCTCTATGATTGGTTTTTCCTTCGTGGTAGTGCTTGATGATTTCCTGTTGCCTAAGGTATTCTTTTACGTTTTCAAGTTCTTTTTTAGCCAGTACAAGGTTCATTGCTGAATTTTTGAACTTGTCCTGCAAAATTGGTATAATTTTATACATCCCAAGGGGAGGCGTGATTAACAGGGCTGTTTTCACTTTAGGGTTAACGTATTCTTTAATAGCGTTAATCACATCCATCTCCAGATTTGATTCAGACAGCTGTACTGAAGTACGAGTATGGGTTTCAAATGGTTTGGTTACAGTTGGGCGCTTTTTACAATCTCCAACTATAGTTAAACATAACTGTCTATGAAATTTATTAAGTGGTTCGCTTGTTATGGGGACTTCAAGGATGGGATTCTCACTATCAGTATGAACAGTCATTGTTGATGATCCTGCCATAGTCGGTGGTCTGTCTGTGGGATTTGCTTGCATCGAGTTAGCGTCATCGTTCGTCTCTGGTTCAATAAAAAGTTCCCTAACGATGTTAGTCATTTCCTCGTCAGTCAACGGTCGTTCTGTCGGTTGATTTACAGATTTGTTGGTCATGTCTGTCTGTTCGTTGTAAACCTCTACCCTGGATAGAGCGTCAGCATTAGTGTTACACTTGCCTTTTTTATAAATGACAGTGTAATTATATTCACTAAGCTTAAGTCTCCATCTCGTAAGCCTGGAACTAGGCTCCTTGACGTTCATAAGCCACTGGAGTGGTTTATGGTCCGTAATGATCTTAAATTTCCTTCCAAAAAGATACGGTCGGAAGTACTTTGTGGCCCAGACTATAGCAAGAAGTTCCTTCTCGATCGTGCTATAGTTAATTTCGCTCTCATTGAGAGTGCGAGAAGCGTACGAAACAGGTTTATCCGATCCGATTATACCCTGGGATAAAACTGCTCCTATGGCCACATTTGATGCATCCGTGGTCAATATGAATTCCTTGGTGAAATCCGGGTACTGGAGTATAGGGTCGTTTGTGAGAAGTGTTTTGCACCTCTCGAAACAATCGACGTATTCGGAGTCGAAGGTGATCTTCCTGCCCTTCTTCAGGCAAGCGGTCAGCGGCTTGGTGGTTTTCGCAAAGTCAGGTATAAACTTCCTATAGTACCCAATCAGTCCCAAAAATTGTTTAATTTGTTTCGCAGTATGTGGTATGGGGTAGCTTTGGATGGCTTTTATCTTATCAGGATTGGGTTTTATACCTTCCCTACTTATTATATGTCCTAGGTAAGCTGTTTCCAGCTTTAAAAATTCGGACTTGTCCAACTGGATCTTGAAATTGGACTCTCTGAGCCTTTGGAAGACTTTCTCAAGATTTATTATGTGTTCCTGAAGGCTAGTGCTGAAAACTATTATGTCATCCAGGTAAACCAAGCATATTACATTCTGGAGGCCTTTCAGGACGTTATCCATAACACGCTGAAACGTCGACGGGGAGTTCTTGAGACCCATGGGCATTCTGAGGAATTCAAAATGGCCGTGTTCCACGTTGAAAGCGGTTTTAGGAATGTCTTCAGGATTCATCTCCACCTGGTAGAATCCACTTGCAAGGTCTAGAGTCGTAAAGTATTGACATTTCCCTAATTTGTCAAGAACGTCGGCTATATTAGGGATTGGGTATTTGTCGTCAATAGTCTTCTCATTCAGTTTCCTAAAGTCGACTACAAGTCGCCATTTTTGCTTTCCCGAAGCATCCATCTTTTTAGGCACAACCCAGATGGGGGAACTCCACGCGGAGTCTGATGGCCTTATAATATTTTGCTCCAGCATTTTTGAAATTTGGTCCCTGACCTCCTGGCGGTGAATAAAAGGATAACGGTAGCTTTTGGTGTAAATAGGGGCCTCATCTGTAGTTTTAACGCAATGTTTGACTCTATTCGTGAAGGTCAATGGTTCTCCTTCAATATAAAATACATCCGAATATTGTGAACAAAGTCGTGTCAAATTTGCTTTCTCCTCCGGGTTAAGATGATCAGTTCTTAATTTAGAAAGTACGTCTCTTATACGAACATCGTTTTGCTTAGTGCCCGTGCACTCAATATTGAATAATTCGGCTTGTGCGGGGTGGTCCAAAGAAAAGATAATGTCATTGTCTGTCGGGTTTTCAATGTCTATAATTCCACGACTATTAGCTACGACCGTTACGCATTCATGAATGATGCAATTACAAATGACTTGTTCACTAACTAAAACTTCTCCGTCAGGGGCATTGATGGGAATACGTATGAGCTTGGAGGTTCTGGCTGGAATAATGTCCTCATAGAGATTAATGTTTCGGGAATTATGCATCCTTATGGGGTTAGTGGCATGTCTTGTAGTTAAAGTCTGGGTTTTCAAGTCAATCTTCGCTTCCCACTTTGTCAGTAAATCTAGTCCTATGAGTCCGTCAAAATGATTATGGAATTTATATACGAACAATTTCATGTCGTCGTTGTCATTGAACTCGTCAAAACAGCGTAGTGTAATGGAATAATCGTTTCTACTAGTTGCGTGGACGTTTGTTACCTCAAACGGATCATAGTCTAATGGGTATTGAGAAAAAAAAATTTCTACGGCCTCCGGACTTATGAAAGACTGGTTAGCACCAGTATCTATGAGAAGCTTGAGTGGGGGGTCTTCGATGCGAATATACGGGAGTTGCCTTTGCGTCTGAAGATTGATCTCTATTTTGGTTTGTTTGATGTCGGGGGAAGGGGAAAATCCTCGCTATTGCTAGTCGAGGGTTGAGCTTCATTGTCCTGGGCGACCTCAAAAAATTGAGCATTGTCGTAATCATAAGGGTTGTAACTTATGTCGCATCCGTAGTAATAAGGGCTGTCATACTGATTATAGTCAGGATAATAGTCATAATAGTCAGCGTAGCTCTCGGTTTCGTTCAGGTTTACGTCTCTGGTCTTAAAATAATTAGATGGGGGAGGATTTTTAAAATTACGCCAGTCATTACCGTTTGGGAGCAGAGCTTTAGAAGTAAAGTGGCTGACACCACTCATAGGCTGAGGGCCTGGATTTTGACGACTGGACTGGGGTTGACCTTGATTTCTAGGGGCTAATCTGAACACGTTGCTACGCGGGTTGTAGTTAGCTGGCGGGGCAGCAAACATCGCGTGCGAGTGGGCATCCTCTGCTGAGGCTGCATCGCCTGGGGTATATTAAACTTCGGTGGCTGCTGAGCAGCTGAAGCAAAACCTGGACCCTGGGGAACTGGGTGAAAAGGTACCGTCGTAGGGCCTTGGAAGGCCAGTGGTCTCAGTGGTGGCAAGGTAAATGGCATCGCTGGTGTGCTCCTAGATCCGTGCGGAAGCCTGACCGGATCGCTACGTTGCTTCACGTACATTATGTTAACCTCCTCCTGGACAAATTCGAGGGCCTTCTCGATTGTCTCAGGGCGCATGCATCTAATGCGGGACCCAAGCGGTTCCCTTAAGCCCCGAACAAACGCCTGCAATGTGACCTTCTTATATAACTCGCGTTTTGACTCGACAGTTGTCTCGATAGTCTCGTGGAGACTAATATAGGTCATGATGGTACTAAATAAATTTTGACAATGATCATAAAATTGCTGCGGCGTCATGTCACCTTGGGATGACGTCGAAATATCGTTATATAGCGCCGTCTCATCCCGCTGATCAGAAAAGTTATTAATTAAAGATGTCCTTATCTCTATCCAGCTATTCGGTATCCCGTTGCTATTAATAGTGCGGGCTGCATCACCCCGTATCTTATTCAATATACCGTTAATCAAACAAAGGTTAGCCAAGGTTGTCCCGGGAGCCGCACTCAAAAACGTCCTTACTAATTCGTCGCAAATTTTAATGAACCTAGTTAAGACATTCGGGTTGCCGTCAAACTCGGGAACCAAGCGTAAGGCGTTAAAAATTGTATCCGGGGTAACCTGTCCAATCGCAGGAGCGCCTGCCCCTGCTCCTTCCATCTCGATATTTTCAGATGAACTATCAAGATCTACACTAATATTCCTACCTAAGTCTATATCACGCTGGCGAGCCTGCCTCGATGCAGAGTCGCTAGTCCCTACGTTCCTGGGATGGAAAATCTTGAGGGAGGAGTTAGTACTTTACTAAGGGAAGGAAGCAACACGAGATTGATTCAAGTGTACTCACATATATTTCATGTCCTTGGCGTTCTTTGTGAATCGATGGCTGGATTCCCCTTCAGGACTGCAGACTTCAGGTTCTTTTCAGTTCTCGACGAGGGCGTTGAAGGCCGGCTGGTCGCGATCGCACGCGCGCGTTTGCGATAAGGATTAGGCGGTCGCGAAGCCTCGAGATCCGTACGACTGCGCCAATTACGGAAGCTGCAGCCGAAGAGTCCAAAAAAAAACCAATTTGTTTAAACTAATTTAATTAAAAAACCACAAGAGTTACAATTGAATTACATAAAATAATTAGAATTATTAGTAGTGAGTCAATGCGATGCTAGCTATTGAATGAATTACGAAGGCTCGGGTTGCCGGCGGCCGCGAGGTGCCTGGTCAGCTCCTTATGCACTGATTGACGTCAGAAGCCCGCGCGTGTACTCTGTCAGCGTATGCATTCGGGCTGCGGCGTAGCTGCGTTAGCGATCCTCCTATGACGTCGCCGCATAATATGGTGCTGCTGGGTCCATCTGCTGGCGCGCTTGAACAACTCTTGGCGGCGTGTGAGGCATACGCCTTAGCGCATGGTCTGGTTTACAATCCGAGAAAAAGTGAGGTGATGATTTTTAAGGCGGGAAAGGTTAAACCTTACTATGTGCCCTCCCTCATGTTAAACGGTACTCCGTTAAATGTAGTGGACAAGGTGAAATATCTTGGCCACATTGTAACTTGTGATTTAAATGATGATCCTGATATTGAGAGGGAACGTAGGGCGTTGGCGGTTCGAAGTAATATGCTTGCCCGTAGGTTCACCCGATGTACGAAGGAAGTGAAAACGACGCTTTTTAAAGCCTATAGTCAGTCATTTTACTCGGGGAGCCTATGGGTTAGGTATACGAAAAGAGCCTACAGCGCCCTACGAGTCCAGTACAATAACGGCTTCAGAATATTGATGGGGTTGCCTAGTAGATGTAGTGCCTCTGGTATGTTCACGGAGGCACACATTGATACGTTTGAAGCCGTTATTAGGAAAAAGATCGCCTCATTGTTGAGTCGGGTGAGAGCAAGCTCTAATACCTTGATTGCGGAGATTGCGGGCAGATTCGATTGTCCTATTCTCATGTTTTGGATGGGACAAATCAAGGGTGTAGCCCAATTTGTAATATAATAATAATAAGTTGTCAACATGTACCTACTAACCTAGTCGTAAGCCTTTACTTATATATGGATTGTTTGATCTGAAATAAAGAGAATTTGAATTTACTCACAGGTTCTTTCATATTTTTTTATTTATGTGCTATCTCCTCTCCTACAGGAGACCTTGGCAATTCTTATTTTTTACTTACTTAATTCTTAGTCAACAGCCGCATGGCGATCGTCTGCTCATCCCGCACCACTCTTAAAGAGATTTAATTCAAAATGTCTTGCATCAGTCGCGGAAGACCTTCCGCGTACCTACATCTTCACTTAGAAATAGATGGAATTGGTAGAAACTTACCAGGAAGGCCAAAGATAGGTTCCGTGGGATTCTTAGTGGAGTTGATGATAGCTAAGCCAGCCGCGATGATGGCAAACAGCAGTTGTAGGAACAGCATCACCAGCATACTGATGTAGAACGCGAAGGAGATTACTGCTGGTTCGTTGGCTGCGAATGGAAGAAAATATTAAAGTCAATTATTTTCTATGTGCTAATTACAAACGAGCTGGTAATCCGCAACGTTTATACTGGGATGATTTTGCATGATGCGTTAAAGACTACTCTTGCTATTCTCATTGTACCAAAAAATTTAGCGGACTATAATTTTGGAGTAGTATAAGCTCTTACAACACTTCTAGACTCGGATAAAGAGCAATACCATTACGAGTACGTTCATGAACGTTATTTACATCAAATGGTTCAAACTATTACGCACCCTCGCATAGACAGTTACCCACTATTTTTAACTGTAGTTATATGTGCAGTATATATTTTATTGCTCATGATTCACATGACTAAACCCAAAATTGGCGCGGTATGTATACTCGTTCGGTTGGCGTTGTGTACGATCCACTTAAAGGAAACAAAGCGATTATTTGTAAACCCGAAAAACGCCAAAATGACCACATTGTAAAAAGTCGTTACCTTGAAAGTTCAATTGATTATCAACTCTATCTCCCTGAACCAAAGATTACGAGTGCTTTAATAGAAAAACGGCGTTCTAGCTGCCTTCGCATTTGTTCGATTCTCAGGTAGTCAGGTAAACGCCAGAAATTCATAATAAATAATAAATAAATATTAGGGGACAATCTTACACAAATCGAACTAGCCCCGTAGTAAGCTCAATAAGGCTTGTGTTATGGATACTAGACGACGATATATTTAATAGATACAAATACTTAAATACATAGAAAACATCCATGACTCAGGAACAAGTATTCGTGCTCATCACACAAATAAATGCCCTTACCGGGATTCGAATCCAGGACCTCCTGCTTCGTAGGCAGGGTCACTACCAACTAAGCTAAAGCGGTCGTCATTCATAATACGTAGTCACATTTTTATTCAAGTAATTTTAACTCTTGGCAATGGCCCTTTTAGCCTCCTGATACAACACGACGCTAACTTTCTCATTCACTTGATTGAAACATACTAATGTCGGTCTATCTCTGCCTCTCCTGCCCTCAATTTTTGCCTCCAGAATGTTCACAAAGAGATCATCGTATTGTGTCAGACGTCCAATCGTCTTGTCTCTAGTGCTCTGAATTATTAGATGGAATACTTACGAGGGTCGACTTCTTCAACGGTAGTAGTGGCGCCGCACGTGAGGCTTGGGATTGTCCCTTGAGCTAAGGCTCGCACCTGAAAAATAGGAATCCACCAAAGAGTCTTAACTTAACGTCTTTACCTAAGATTCGATGTTTTTTTTGGTTCGTGAACACAATAGCGTAAGTATAAATACGATATATGGGTGGATGGATGGATGCTCAACAGTTTAAACCAATATCATCTCTTAAAAGGTCATCACAGATAAGCCGCAAACTGGTTTGTAAACGTTCTGGTATACAAAAGATACAAAATAAAAAAAGTTTCAATCGCAACTATTAATTAACAAAATGCACGAGATAGTACATACAAAAAATACCCAATTCGCTATAGGTACTGATGTCTAATAAGACTTTTTAGATGTTTTTAAGTTATATCAAAAATTTTTTTTAGAAATTTTCCGCAACTTGCACATCAGTAGCTATAGGTGTATCTACAGATAAGATCCTGATCTGGTGCAAATGGGACCTCGGAGGTATATTCTTTCTTGTCTTCGAGTGATCGAAAAACATACATAAAAAAATATTTTGTGCCACACCTGGCCATAAAGCCGCTTTCTAGCCAAGTGTAGACATAAAATGATGTACACAACACGGGAGGTAATAAAAAAGCCCTCGATCGCATATTTACGTCCCTCGCTTGCAGCTCGGGCCGCAAACCTCTGCGATGCTTTTCTTTGTATTACCACCCTAGTTATGTAATGTACTATAGATGAACTAAGAATCTCTCTCGATTTTGATGTCGGCTATGAAAGGTGTTATAGTCCAGCTTACCTCGTCTATTCTGGCCTGCGACTCAGTTTTACAACTGACCGCACATGCATTCTCCTCTGCAACACACGTCACTGGAAAGATAAACAATAGTACATTACAGACCAAGGCCGGTAAAGTAAGAGATGTCTGATCTGAGGCCTTCTTAGTTACTGGCCAAGGTTTGTATACTATTTTTCCGTTCGACGGAGCCAGAAAGCGGCATCTTCGGTTAGCGCAGCGGCCGGCAAGGTGACGCTTTCCGACCGGAGCGCAGAAAATACCATTAATGGTCATTCTCACGGTCTTGCCGATCATTATAATCGATGTTTACTGTGTAAGGGCCCACAGTTCCAAGTTAACTACTTACTAGTCAGCGCATTCAAGCTCGCAGCGTCTGTTAGGTATCTGAGCATTTCTACAAAAAATGTTTGCTAATTTTATGTTATTTCTACTTAAATTACGGGCTTTTACAATCCCAATAGGAAAAATTCAATTCGTGGGAGCGAGCGATCGCGGCGACGGTCCGACTCCGACTGACGGATTGCTACGCATTCCTAAGTTTGCTTGTAGGCTTTCGTACACGGCGCGCATCATGCACACATGATGTATCTTTTGTCAGAAGAAATATTACTGCTGTTATACTGTAACTAAGGCCATACGATGTCTACGTTGTTCTAAGACAGAGATTTTTAAACTTTTTTTGATCACGGACCCCCTACATTATTTCGAAAACCTTACGGACCTTTCCGAATACAATCAGAGAAAAATAAAATCAACGGCACATGAAAGTCTGTGTTGTATGCATAGCCACGGACCCCCGGCTCTCGTATCACGGACCCCTGAGGGGTCCGTGGCCCACAGTTTAAGAAACCCTGCTCTAAGGTGTACAATTAACTCACTGGTCAGAGTATTGAAGGTGGGCGTGCCCAAACTTCGTAGTACCAGCTCTCCCCCGAACAGGCCATACTGGATGTCGCTGTCGGCCACTTGCAGCTGTGTCGTCGCGGTTGATACTACCTGGAACAGTTGGTATAGTGACATCAATGTCTACACATTTCGTCATCAGCCTGTCCCACTGCTGGATACAGTACAGGCCTACTCACTTGAAAGGCACATGTCCGAATCACTTGGCTACCGTAGTTTCTACACATTTATTACTTAAATTTGTATTTCTTTTACATTTCATTATATTCTCAATTATTTAATCATGTCACTTCAATAAACTAAGACCAAAACATCAGTCACAGGCATCAAATTTACGAGTATTCAGTTACAGCCGAAATAATTATAGTTTCTAAAATGCCTTACCCAGCTGTGTATGTAAACAACGATGCGGTGGTCCTTTGAGATGGGAACTTAAATGTAGCCTAGACTTTTTCATGTCAGGAGTTGCATTGTTTGTCTGTAGGTACTTTTATTTTAAAATGTACAGTTGGGCGAAGCTTAAACACCGTCTTACGTGTCAGTTGGTGACGAAATTACGCAGTTTGACGCTAATAGTCAGTTTTGTGACAACCTGTTAACTGCTAGTCAACAAGACATTTTATATGAAAATGCCATTCTGTGGCCCTTGCCCTTATACACTGTTGCCCATGGGCAGCCTAATTAGTGAATCTAAATAAAAACTTGTAAAATACCTCACCCAAATGATACTAGAAGAAGTGAATCGAGCGATCCCTTGTAATCGCAACACATTGTAACCTGATTTCTTTTTTCAGAACCTTGTTTCGTCACCATCTCAAACTTATTAAGCAACCCTATGACAACCTAATAAGGGGAACCACCTAAGGTTGTAAAATACCTTACCCAACTGTCACTGTAAGCAGACTGGTCACTAAATCGTAATCTAGACTCTTTTGTTTCAAGAATTGCATTTTTTGTCACAAGCTTCATACTCAGTTGCCTATTGTTCTCAGTTGCAATATAGTACTTAATTCATTCTATTTTGCTTAATTTATTTTGTGGACATTGTATTTAATTTGATTGTTATTAATTTGAATTATAATTATTTTTGCTTCTGACGATCATAATACGCATTCATATAAATTGTCATGTATAATTTATCATGTTATTTTGTATTATGAAATAAATAAATCTATCTATCTATCTATCTATTGTCAACGCAATTAGTGAATATTAATAAAAACTTGTGAAATACCTTACCCAAATGATTTAAGCGGCTATCCTTAGTCCTTTTAGATGGCAACTAATTGTACCTAACCTAGACTCCATTTGACGACTTGCATTGTTTGTCACGAGACTCCCAACACTTTTGTCCATGGGCAACCTAATAGTTGAATCTGCCTAAATATAAGTTTGTAAAATGGCTTACCCAACTGTCGCTGGACACAGCCACAATGATGAGCAACACGCTCGCCACACCGGACAGAAACGCACCGAAAATGTATCCTCGCCGCGTTACCGCCATGTTGACTGGCGCGCTTTATCTACGCCGATAATGAGTAATAATGGCAATTTTATCTATTGATAATGATGTAGAAGTGTGGTATTGATAGATACGTTAGATTACTAAATATTGCCGGTACCTGCCTGGTAGGTAGGTACTATAGAAATTACCTGCACTTTGCGTATTCGGATAAGAATTCTATACTGAAAGTGTTGGGCCATAGTGTAATTTTTCACCAGATTTCCGGGTAATTTGTCTAGTAGTTTTTGCGTGACCCGTGAACAAATGGGTCATTTTCAGAAAAATATGCCCGTAGTTTAACAAAATTTTGTGTAACGAAAATTACCATAAAATTTGTATGGATAACTTTCGTCACACAAAGGAACAACATTATCATTTTGATCAATTACGGACATCTTTTTTGAAAATGACCCAAATAAGGAAGAGCGAATCAAAATAAGACAAAGATATGGCTAATTAATCAAGCTCAAAAAATACTTGTATGTTGCGTAAAATTTTCGCTAATAGGTAAAATTATATACCGATTTTAATGATTCCTTTTTAAATTGTTTAACCTTTTTAAATTTTAAGTTCCTTTTCAAATAATAATATTTTTTTAATAAGGGTCCATATATTGGTACAATTGTGGAAAAACTCCACCATCAGAGATCAGATCCGTGCGCATAATTTCGCCATTCGTTTCGTCGGTTATGGCATGGTTTCAACTCCGTTCTAAAGGACTAGCCAGATGCCACAAGTCACCACATCTAAAACCCGATTGACGCATCTATAACTATAATCATCTACATAGATATGCACGTATTTCTTACGAAAAAATGTTTGAATAGTTCTGATTAAGTCAATAGTATCATAAACTGATAGTACGTAATTTTATGAAGAAAGTGCGCTATACATTACTCAGCAAGAAATGGGCATTTCTCCAGAAATATGTCTGCGACTCATTCATCTGTCTCCATACATTTAGTATGAAAAATGGCGCAGACATATTTCTGGAGAAATGCCCAAATATGTAATAGTCAACTGTGGCTGATATAAAGCTCATATTTAGGTTAGCAGAAATCGACACTAAAAATGCTAAAATCGCAAAGCATGATTTTAGTTAATTTTTTGGTTTGTTGTTCGGACGAGTGTATGTAGTGTGAATCCATGTAGGTATGCAACTTAGAAAAACTTGTGCTAGCTATTGTAAAAACTGCGAAATTTTGGATTTTCTAAAATCATGATGAGTCAATGATGCGTTTTTTGTCAACCAAAATAAATGTATTTTTTAAAGTACATGAAATTTCCAACCATTTGAGTTCAACCGCCGCTCTATAAACCTTTTAGAGACCAAGCTATGGCCTTTCGAAGATGGTCCGTTTTTCTCGAAAAAATAATATAACTGAAGTCTGGCAAAAAAGAGTAGAAATTAAAAAGTGGCAACATCGTGTGTCATCCATTTCAAATCAATCTAAGAAAAAAGGATTAACACTACAGTTTTGTCACTTTTTAATTTTATACTCTTTTTTTGCCAGTCTATAATCTATGGACAAACAATACATGTGGGATAGATGCTGACTGGCTGGCTAAGAAGGCTTGTCTATTATAGAGTAGCTTTTGTTTATTTTTTCACTTAACACATTCCCTGTCCCGTGACCCCTCATATGGGTCACGGCAAGTCATATTAAAAAGCCGAAAGGTTGACAATTTAAATCGAGGAATGTGAACGTGTTAAGAATATGGAACAGAGCGAGATCGTTTAATTTTGTATTTTTAATGTCTTATTTTTATTAAAATGTTGCTTTCATATCAAATTAAGTGGTTCAAATTCGTATCCCACATACATTCGCAGAGAGGGGCTACTAAATATCTGGGTAGATGGGCATTTTCATTTAAAAATAATAAAAATGTACTTAACAGTAACGAACCTAGCAATTATTGATTAAGTTAAGACTGACGATTAGTGTCAAATGTTATAAATTGCGCCAAAAACTGACAGGTCAGACGGCATTTTAATACAGGGCGATTTTGGGGTCATGTAGCAGGAGTGAACGGGGTACTGGGGAGGGTCTTAATTGATAGTTAAGTATCAATTAACTCTTAATTAGGAGATTTTTTTTCGCGATTTCGTGGTTGTCTCCATAGTGAAAGTTGCTCAGTGTGACCCTCCCCAGTACCCCGTTCACTCCTGCTACATGACCCCAAAATCGCCCTGTATAATATAACCACTGTATAATGTGACTCACTCCGCGATTTCGCCGCGCAGTCAGTGACCAGAAAGAGCACGCGTTACGCGATAGAGAGAGCCGGTCGGATCCAGTGCGTTCCATCCGGTGGTAGGATCCAAACATTAGTTTTGTTAGACAGATAAACTTATTCTACGATATAACTTAAGTTTCACCTAACCGTATATTTTTAAATGAAAATGTCCAGATAAGCAATTTGCAAATAATAAAAAACAGTTTAATGTAAATCTCATTATATTTAACTTCTTGCTGAAGCGTTGCGATAAATAACATAATTTCATACTTAATCATTTCCTATAAAATATACATATTATACAACGATTGTGGGTCGTTTTCAAAAAAATATGTTCGCAGTTAGGGCTCAATTTAACAAAATATAAATTGTATGGTAACTTACGTTACACGAAGGAACAAGATTAACATTTTGTTAAATTAATCCCACTATTCTTTTCTGAAAACGACCCTTATGCTACAAACCGCGCCTTGTCTAATTAGTCTACGAACTGTCAGACTGACACACCTACAATAGTACATTGTGTATCTAGGGCGGTAAGTAAAGAATTACAAACGAGTGTTTGTTATAAGCCCGAGGTGAAACCGAGGGCTTTAATAACACGAGTTTGTAATTCCTTTACCGCCCGTGGCACACACAATGTTTTTCATCACACTTGTGAGGAAATCTTCATAATATAACCTTACTAATCGTCCCAGTATGACAAGAAAATATTTTTCATCACACTTGCTCGAAAATGGTGTCATTACACGTAGGTTTTGCGGGCCGTAAATGACCTATTACGCCCTAGGGCGTAATGGTTTTCTTTTTAAATTTGAAACGCTAGTTCTGTTTTACTCTTATTTGTCATTTTCGAAGGAAACGCCAACTTACTTTTTTAACTTTTATCACTGAAATATTTATTTAAAGAGAACTGTTATTACAAATACATGTAAAAACATATTTCTGTAACATTAATTAAGTGTTTAAATATAGTATTTCAGTAATTTGCAAATATAAAATAAACCATTTTTAGTCTTTACCGCTATGGTTTCCGAACGTGACTTGACGTTCGCATTGTCTATGGAATATGTCACTAATGTCACTGTCAGTTTTACAATTTTATTTAGGTTAAGTAAGGTTATTTTAATCAGATTTCCTCACAAGTGTGATGAAAAACATTGTGTGTGCCACGGGCGGTAAAGGAATTACAAACTCGTGTTATTAAAGCCCTCGGCTTCGCCTCGGCCTTGTAACAAATACTCGTTTGTAATTCTTTACTTACCGCCCTTGATACACAATGTACTAAAAACATCAAAGTGACATTAGTGACATATGTCATAGACAATGCGAATGTCAAGTCACGTTCGGAAACCATAGCGGTAAAGACCTAAAACGGCCATTTTAGTTGATTGAATAAGAGATAAGAGTAAAACAGAACACCAGCGTTACAAATTTAAAAAGAAAACCATTACGACCTAGGGCGTAATAGGTCATTTACGGCCCGCAGAACCTACGTGTAATGACACCATTTTCGAGCAAGTGTGATGAAAAATATTTGACGACCCTGATGTTTTCAACACGTTCTCTGTCCCGTGACCCCACACATGGGTCACGGCAAGCCTTATTACAAAGCCGTAAGATTTACTATTTAAGAGGAAACAGTAAGGTGGAGAGAATTGAAAATTAGGTATTTGTAAAATGTGTCGCTGTCCCGCACTGCCCGCCTCTCCGGCGCAGAGCGCGATAGAGACAACTGCAGCTTGGACCGAAAATACCTTTTAAAATTACATGAAAACAACGTTTCGTAGTCCCCTGATTTCTTCCCCAAAACTTAACCTATTTAACTAATTTTTTCATTAAACATTAAAGAAAGGCTTTGGCAGTGTTCCTATGTTTTCCTTTTTTTTAATAATCTAGTCAAATTTGTTTTCTGGATGTGTGAACACAGCGGAAAATCTGGCATTTTTTTTAGGTTTTTGAAGGTTAATATCTCTTTTGAGAATCAATTTATCGTAAAAAGGAAAACATAGGAACATATCAATAGTAGCCATAGATTTTTGGACAAAAAATTATTGCTCTACTGGCATTATTCAGGGAGGAAACAGGGGACTACGTTTGTATGGAAAACTGCCCTCCTGTTTCCTCTTAAATTGGGACTGTGAACGTGTTAAAGCAAGGTTTTTTCACTCACGTCCCGTTAAGAAAGACCAATCTCAAACGTCACTGTGTGTTATACCTTACCCAGTTTGAACTGAGCTCATCCACTTACCTGCACTTACAATAGCATTGTATCTATACAATGCTATTATCTACTTTTGTTCTCGAATCGCCAACCAAATACTTACAAAAAAAAAGGTTAGAAGTACACTGTATGTATCTACTTTGTTGTATGTACTTTGCATAGACTCCGCCACCCAAAGGTTGTCTGGAAGAGATCGCTCTTTAGCGATAAGACCGCCTATTGTTTACCACTATTTTTATATAAGTTTGCAATGTAATTTTCTTTTGGTGTGCAATAAAGTATGATTGTATTGTATTGTATTGTATTGTATGTATATCGAATTTTCAACCTTATTTCTTGTCGGGTAGGTTTGTAATGGAAATGAAATGCAACAAATGTTATGATCCCATTATTCTGTTAGTGTATTTTGTAGTCTATTGTCCAAAAAAATAAAGTAGAAAAACTATATTAACCTCCCAAGGCGTTTATTATCTTATTTTACTACAAGCTCATTGTCATAATTTGTGGTTAACCACTCAATGGTATTGTAGTCTCAAGTAGAAGAGCTCACTTCAAACTGGGTAAGGTATAACACGTTTCCTGTCCCGGTGCCCCAATGTGGGGTCATGAAGGTTTTTTTCAGGAGTCCGTGCTTCCACTATGGGGTCACTTCCCCATACTGATTGCACGGTTGGGACTTGTGACATTTTCCGATAGTTTTGTATGGGGACAGTGAGCGTGTTAATTGAATATGTTTACAAAAACAACATAACTAACAAAGCTGGTTGACATCTACTACCATAAAAATGTTTCTCTATAAATATCAACCAGCTGGTCTACCCAGTTATGTTGTTTTTGTAAACATCCCTTCATCAATTATTATACAGATCGGTGTGATCCTGTCGGACTGTCAGTCAATGTCTGTCAGATTAGTAACAATAGATAATTTTCAGGAACTCGTATCTCAAGTAACTTGTACACAGTATTTTAACTTCATTAGCACATAGCAGATTTAAAAAAGGTCATAATTTGTGACACACGAGATAGCGAAAATTATTACTACTCCGTGTACATCTGTTTGTTTGTTAATCAACCTAAAGTAGCGCCATTTTTATTTCTAAAGTGAAATAAATATGAACATTTTCCGATGCACCACAATTTTACAAAATATTTCTCATTTGTAACGAATAAATTTACTTCTGAGTGACAATAGTATCCTAACGATAATTCCGTAACGGAGAAGCATAACACTGTAAGTAAGTATGGAAAACAATAGAACATACAGTGTTATGCTTCTCAGGTAAGTACGGAATTTAGCTCTAAAAATCATGTAGCAACTGATTATAACTAACCAGACAGTAAGTTGCTTTTAAAACATCAATGAATTAGAAATATCACAATATACAAATATAAATAAGCATTTGTGTGTTAAAAATTAATTAGGTGCCATTAGTAATCCGCTAGCTTAAAGTTATGTTCGAGTCTCAACTGTAATATTTTCAATAGGGATGATGCCTGTCTTATGAAAATATCATTCTATTTAGTCGGTCATTTGGACTATCAAAAAACATCGATACATTTAGGCTCAAAGGGCGTAAACGCCGCAGGTTTTAATGGCGTTTATGCCCTTTGAGTCTAAAGGCATCGATATTGGACACGTATTTTTTGCTTTATCAAATTAATCAAAATTTACCAAGATAAACAGCATCAAGCTCCGGAGTTGGGGCTTGGGACGTCACTCTTTTGTGAAAATTGTACACCATGGTGTGACTTATTTATTCGGATATCACATAATTACAGTTACATATACGAGGCAATACACAAGAAAAAAAGAAACGCGAAACTTCATCGCAGTGCATCAGGAGCATTCCATGAAAACATCTACTTTTTGTCTCTTACGAAACGCTATGGTAGTTACCCTAATAAAACTTATTAGCTGCTAAGAAACACTACCCATTATATTATACCGACATTCAGCTTCCTAATTTTACATGTCAAAAATATTAAAAAGGTATTGTCCCTTACGAAACGCTTTCGGAGAATGCTCCATCATCGCAATTTTTTGTTTGTCAAAAATTAAAGAAAAATTCGTGTAGAGTCTTTGCGGAAAGAGAATAGGCGTGGCGAAAAACGGAACTAACCTAACCAGTATGGCCACAGAAAAGAAAATACGGCACATACGGTACAAAAGCATTACAGCGCCCCCCAAAATTAATCCTATTCTCTCTCCGCACAGACTCTATCTAAATATTTCTGTATCGCTTTGGAAGCCATTGCTTAGTTAAATTTTAAGTAACGTGAACACTACATTAAAAATATAGCACACTTTACACTTGTTTAAAATCAGAGTACAGTAAAGACCGACAATTTTTTTTAAATTTTCTTACATCAAAAATTACGATCCACAGAAATGAAAAAAAATTGGCACTAGAAAAAAATAATTTAAATTATAAATTCTCGTGTGATTCTTTTATAATTTTACTTCTAGATCTATTTTATTTAATTTGATAAAAATTAATAAAATTACTACTTGACTAAATTAAACCCAGTTTCTCTATATTCTGACAAATGTAACCAATGCGCAAAATTTCTCTAACTTATACCTATCTTATTAACCTCACTCCAATGTTGCTTATTTCATTGCATTTTGTACTATTACCATTTACCGTTAGGGCGCATAAGGTCCCACTCGCAAAATGTCCCTTGGTCCCTTTCGCAGAACGTCCCTTTTATAAATGTCCCGTTCTTAAAACGGCCCTTCCGCATAATATCCCGTTTTCAAAATGTCCCTTGACATAAAATACGTCTCTTTCGCAGAACGTCCCTTTCGCAAAATGTCCCGTTCTCAATACGTTCCTTTCGCAAAATGTCCCGTTCACAAAACGTACCTTTTGCAAAATTGACTGTTAATCGCTTAGTTTTTAACCGACTTCAAAAAAGTAGGTTATCAGTTTGACCCGTATGTAAGTATGTTGCCGCTTTGTTCCCGTTACTGTCCCAAGAGAACTATTTACCGGGATGCAAAGTACCATGTTTCGATCCAGGACTTGGTCTACCTGCATGCAAAATTTAGCTCAATCCATCCGGTTTTTACCCTGTCGTATTTGTATTTAGTAACAAACATATTGCTCATCTCCCTCTCTCCCACTTGAATACGCAAGAAGACTCTCTATTTATACAAGCATTTTGCAGGCGGGACATTTTGCGAAAGTGACATTTGGCAGACGGGACGTTTTGCGAAAGGGCCATTATGCAGTCGGGAGATTCAGCGAAAGGGGCTTTTACAGAAGGGACATTTTGCGAAAGGGGTGGGACGTTTTGAGAAAGGGACGTTTTGCGAATGGGGTATTTTGCACAAGGGGCCATTTGCAAAGAAGACGTTTTGCGCATGGGACGTAATTTTGGTGGAGGGACATTTTACGAGTGGGACCTTATGCGCCCTAACCCCATTTACATGTCTTACTGCCATTGCTATGTTTTGATCACAAGAAAATATACGATTTTAAGCTAACATGGTCATCCAAATAATAACTACTATCAAGGACCATTAAAACAAGAGGACTGTCATTCTCCATACTTTGGATCGTAACCCGACCGCAAGGGGATTTCCGGGCAAAAACTAGATGGCGCTAAAAAACTAAACATTTAACGATGTTATAATTGAACAAAGAAACGTAGTGTACAATTGTAACAATTAGTTCGTAAACAGCTAATAATAAATAAATTCTAACATTTAAATACTGTGTCACGTTTGCAAAGTTGAATAATTGTAAATAATATAATTCTTTTACCAAGCTTATACATAGATGGCGTTGTTAATTCGGGGAACAGCTTTTTGTATGGAGGATGACAGTCCGAAATATTAATATGGAGGGAATTAAACTGTTCGAAAAATACCGGGATTCCGGTATTGACCCATACTAGTAATACCTACTTGCCGGTATTGCATGTCCTACCCCCAGTATGTATAAAGGCTTTGGGCTTAAAATCTCTAAATTTCATTTTACCTCATTATCAATATTCCCAGATCTCAAAACTTCATGGCCTCAAAATACCTAAATTGCAGAATGCCTAAATTTTTTTCACAATCAACCGAAACCTTAATATCGCCGATGTTCAAAATACCTTAGGCTCATAATACCTAAACTTCAAAACAGCATTATGGCAAAACAACATATGCTTAAAACAACCAAACCTCAAAATACCTAAATTTATACTATCAAATAAACACACGTAAAAAAAATTAGGTATTTTTGGAAAAATGCCTAAATTTAGGTATTTTGAGGTTGAGTTGTTTTGATATTTTGTCATTTCTGTCATTCGGTAATTGAAGGATTGTGCATTTCAATCTTCAGGCATTTAGAGAATATGCCGTTTTAAGTCAAAGTCATAATGAATTTCGTTCATTTTAAGAATGTTACAATTTGACATTAAGGTTTTATGAGCTCATGGTAATTTGAAAATAGGGTGTATTGGCGAATAAGGTATTATGAGATTTAGTGATTTTAAGCCCAAAGCGTATAAAGGCTGTATAATCTTTTATACAGCTGATTTGCTACCTGGAACGTGTCATTCACATTTCTGTTGTTGCTGCAATTATTTATTTATTCAAACAGTATTCCAGAAAAGAAAACTTATCGTACAAAAGGCGTACTTAATGCCATAGGGTATTCTCTACTAGTAGTATTATTGGCAATTGTGAAAGTTTAAAAAAGTCTATTCGGAATAAAAAAATGCTGATGCATTTTATAATTTTGCATTAATAGTGATCCAACTGTGATTGTTTCGATATTTTCAGATAAAAGGTATCACTTTATCAATAAGTTTGATTTTTAATGGCATCTTCGCAACATTAGCTTATTGTTATGTCTATAATGAGAACCAGGTAAGTGGTACATTTTACCTGAAAAGCCACAAAATATTTGTATCGCATAATTTGTCAGAAAACTGTGTGTCGTTTAGAAATCGTATGATTGATTTACTTTTCTAGGAGTCAATCGTACTGGTATTATTTAAAAAGAATGCGAAAAAAATATTCTGTATACGAAACATAAAATTCGGACTATAGTATCTATAACACAAAAAATAAGTTTCAATGTTATGATTCGTTTCGTATACATACATTGAAAATGTTTCGCTTATGCGTCTATTGTCATTCGATTTTGCAATCATAGTCCTTAATTCTTACTTTCTTAAGATGAATTCCCCAAATAAAGCTCGGCAATAGGTCTGCCGGTGAACAAGATTTGAAAGGGATCAGCGCACTATTTAAAGTCCCTACGATCCCTTTGCAAGACTGATGTCCAAAAAAGAAATATGACCAAGACTTCAAAACTGTCCAATTAGTAATTTGACCATATATAAAAATGTTAAGTTTGGGCTATTGTATCATTTTTTTGTATATTTAATTTTAGGTACGATAATTAAATAGATTTTTTTTATCATTTATTTTATATATTTATCATTGGACAATTTCATCAGAGGCTATATATACAAATAGTTTATTTTCAAAAATAACATTTCAGAATAGGCTACTTGACAGTGTGAAAAATAATGGAAGAATTATGGATATATGTATTAATTATAAGTATTCAAACCAATTTACGTCAATATTACTAAAAATAAATGTATAATTTATTTATAAAACCCGGATGAAAATTGATTATTTTTTATCTGTCGCCATTTTATCGAAAACGGTTTGGATTGGCCGATGACGTCACACCATAGTAAACAGCATCGACAGCATCTGTCAATCCTATTTTTGAAGGTAGAACGTTATGCGATCCTCGTTGACATTTATCGGTTTACTATCATGTGTCGTCATAGACGCCATATTGTCCGAGAAACCGTTTTGGCGGCTAATTTTAAAAGTGCATTTTTATTTGCTTTTTTCGGAAAAAATACACAAAATAATTAAAAATTACCACTTTCTGAGTGCTCAATAGACATCATTAAACAATCGGATTGACTTTTCAGAAACCTGTCAAGTAGCCTATTTTACATTATGCTGACCCCCACACTAGCTAGGCATTGCCTGTCCTGTGGGGGAGGCGATACAAAAATAGAATTTACAGTTACATTTATCAACTAGCTAACGACAACATTGTAGGTTACAGGTTAATTACATTTAAAGTATTATAGAGATAACATATACAATACAATCATACTTTATTGTACACCAAAAGATAAATTACAATGCAAAACTTATACAAACAAACAGTGGTAAACAATAGGCGGTCTTATCGCTAAAGAGCGATCTCTTCCAGACAACCTCATCATTGAACATTCTTATTGTTGGACAATATTAATAGTGGTAATTATTAAGTTTATCATGGGCTAATCGTTTTATTTTATCGTTCAACATTTTTCTGGTTGGTCAATTTTATCATTGGTTAAATGTCTATTGGACATGCCTTTGGACGTTCGCCTTTTTGGATTTTTTCTTTTTGGACATCAATATTGCCAAGGATTAAGCTAGTGCGCAATCAAGGCCACCGCTATACCTAGTTGCCGCAAGCTGTATACATACAAAATTAGGTATCTAGACACATCATAACATCACCCAAGCACTCATTCTCACTACACAACTCCTTTAACCTCTCCAACTGACTAGCACTAAACCCAGAATGCTTCGCAGCCACACACAACAACCTCCTATCTGTAAAACTCATTCTTACCTCCTTGGAACTCACAAAATCCGAAAACACCCCCCAATTTTCAACCTCCGAACACCTGTAGAGACCTAGCTTTAGTATGTAGTAGCAGAGGGGTATGATTTTGCGTATGTGTTTGTTGGGGGAGGCGGAGACTAGAAGGGTAGTGAGGGGGTACGGGAGGAGGCGGGGGGAAATCTTGCCGTGGAGGAGGTGGCAGAGGGCCTCGAAGATCCAACCGCTGAGGACTGGCAGTTGGTCCTGGGTCACTGATGTCTCGAACACCTGATGAGGAAAATTACAGAAGTTGGATAACATGCCAAGTTATAAAAATGTAATATCGCCGCTATTCTTACTCAACCACGTATCTACTCCAATAGTTTCATAGGAAAATCGCACTTTTCTACTCGTAACACAGGTGCGTTTTCTATCAAACTATTCGAGTAGATACGTGGTTGAGTAAGTATAGCGACGATATCGTAATAACTGTTATCAACGGGGTCATCATCATTTCAGCCAAAAGACGTCCACTGCTGGACATAGGCCTTCCCCAAGGATCTCCACGATTGTCGGCTTTGTGCTGCTATTATCCAGCGGCTTCCCGCGGGGCTTATCAACGGGGTATTTGCCATGTATTTGTATTTGTAAGCTCCCAATATTTCGGGACCCGGATAATCGGGCACTTCGGATATCGGGAGCTCACAAATACAAACATACATGATAAATACCCCGTTGATAACAGTTATTATTATTAGAATGACCATGTTAGCTTGAAATCTTATAATGTAATGTAGTATTCGTCAGTTAAATAGAATACAATCTGTATTCCTTACTTAAGGAGGTAAAACAAAGAATGTCTCAGAACGCAGGTATTTGACGCCCGAGCCGAAGGAAAGGGCGATAAATATGCGATCTGAGGCTTTTTTTATTACCTCCCGTGGTAAGTACAAAATTTTAGGTCACATGAAGTGGGATTTTCCGCGTAGCGTGCGGTAATTACCACTTTATGGCCAGGTGTGACGTTATAGTATATTACACAACTAGGGTGGTAATACAAAGAAAGGCCGAGATCGCAGATATTACGTGTAGCGTGCGGAAAAAGGCACTTTATGGCCAAGTGTGGCATAAATAAAATAAACTATTACATGTTAAAAATTCAATTTCCTAGTAGGTATTGGCACTTTATGGCCAAGTGTGGCATAAATAAAATAAACTATTACATGTTAAAAATTCAATTTCCTAGTAGGTATTCACATATTAATCTATACCTTATACCTATATAGGTATATAAAACAAAGTTACACCATTTATAATTCGAGAACGGGTGGACCGATTTTTATGATTTTTGTTTTTTTTTTATGGTTTGTCTATGCCCCGAATAACAGAATAACTATTAAAATATCACACGAAGTTCGCCGGGGCAGCTAGTTGTAAATAAATTCACATAAATGAAGCACAAAGATTCTTCACAGGTGCAATAGTATATTACACAACTAGGGTGGTAATCCAAAGAAAGGCCGTGATCGTGGATGTTTGCGGTCCGAGCTGCAAGCGAGGGACGTAAATATGCGATCGAGGGCTTTCTTTATTACCTCCCGTGTTGTGTACATCATTTTATGTCTACACTTGGCCAGAAAGCGGCTTTTTCCGTACGCGCAGCGCGCGGAAAAAGCCACTTTATGGCCAGGTTTGGCATAAAAAATACAACATTTTAATAAACTTACCTCAAATACGACTTCAGCATTCAACACCCCGCTCTCTATCCCTCTCTCTCTCCCACTAAGCACCGCCATCTTCTCTCTCTCACTGTCCTTACACGTCTCCAAAAACTCTATCACAACCCGACTCAGCGTCGCCGCGGGCGGTAAAGTTTCCCTTAAGAAGTACTTTAACGCACTAGTGATTATGTATTTGTTTTCTGTTGACGTTGATTTACGAAGCATTTTGTATAGGAGGGTTATTCGTTCCATTGAGTTCATCAGGATGTCTGGGTCCATGTTTGACACGTCTGATGTCAGTTTTGGACTTAAGAGTTTGTTGTCGGCTGTAAAGGAGATTGTTTTTAGAATCCTTGGTGGGATAAAATAAACCCCGAATTCTTATTCAAGACCAATGTGGGTTGCCACTAAAAAAATATAATCTTACAATGGTATTTATCTAATTTTGAAAAAACTACACTGACATAGTTAATTTATCGGTAGTTTTAAGCTTACGATTTAAATAAACAAGTCTTTGTTACTTATTTAGATAAATATAAGATGCCCGAATTAATATACATGCACAGTTGATGATTTTGGTAGAAAAACTGTTGTTGTACTTGTAACACTTCCGACTTAGCTATAGGCTATTTAATCTTGAAGATCTAATTCTATGTTTGAATTGTCAACCTGACCGCTATAAATGGTTTTAAAACTATTTTATTTTCTTGTCACTGTTCCTTAAAATGATTTACATTTTATCAAAAATATTTGTCACAATTTAGAAATATATTAATAATTATTGATATAAAATGGGTGGATCTCTGAATTGTTCACTTGACAATGACAAAAGTAACTTTTAACACATTTGACAGTGGCAGATATGTCGTAGTTTTTTTGGTCTTGAAATAGAATTCGGAGGTATATACATAAATATGTGATCAGGGGCTTTCTGTATTAACGCCCGTTGTATACAGGGTGTCCCTAAAACCAACGTACCTACATATGAAAAGGGCTGATAGACCAGCTCATAAGCTACCAGATTAAGTAAATTTGACGTCAGTAAAAATGTCTTAGTTTTCGAGATACCGAGTAAAAACATGATATATACGTTGTTTATGGTCCCTTCACGGACGGTACGATACCGAAACGTCGAGGTAAATTATATCATGTTTTTATGTAGTCCTACTTAAAATAGTAATAGTAAGTGAAAATCATGAAAGTTAAAATAAAATAAATATTTTATTTATTATTTATTTATTTAAACTTTATTACACAATACAAGAGAGTACAAATGGCGGACTTAATGCCATGAGGCATTCTCTACCAGTCAACCATTAGGGTAAACAGAGATGTCAGTCAGACATATCGATTAATATAAGAAACTAATTCTAAAATTTACTGACCTGAGAAGAGATGCACCATCAGTATTATTAAGGCGTGTTTTTCGGAATACTTCTTCGTGTTTTCCGTCAATTTTTCAATCACATTATTTTTCACGTCCTTAGGTAAGACTTGCTGTCTGATCGTGTTTGAAATTCCCTAAAAAACACATTCTAATTATTAAAGTAAGGTGAAAGTTGGGAAAGTATTTTTATCAAGTCTATTTAAATCAGTTTGGTTTTTGTAGTATCAATGGGGACCGTGCAGGACTATAGGTGGCAGCACGAAATCGACAAAATAGACACTATGTGGACAGTAAAGGAAAATTATCAGACCTGAAAAAAAATACTGGTTATAAGTTATAAATGTCAATGTTAAATTTAGTAAATCGTGGCCACACCAACGTTAATAGTCCATCATCGCGATAATAACTGTGTTTCCCGTTAATGTGGCCCCAGCATGATAGAGTACAAGATGCGGATTGGCGGCACCAGTTGGCAGCACCTTTGTTGTGCACGTTCCTTATAAGGAACGACTTTCAAATGGTATCGTATTTTCCTCGCGCGACACAGCATCTAACAGCCCATGATAACGCGCGTATAGGTAGTTTCACGAGAGTTGAGGCCACGCACACAGCAACACTGTCATGTAGGTAATTTTTTTTTTTTTTATTATAGATATATTTATTCAAATGGTAAATACATAATAATAGGTACATCGTCCCACAAAACTGTTTTCACAGTGAAAATGACAGCGAGGTTTTGATATTACTGTTCTGGCAAAACATAGCGATCTCATTATTATGTAAAACCACTTCTGTGCCTATGTTTGACAAATACATGTATTCTTATTCTTATTGGGTTATTCCCACCTGTTACCACAAAATTGATTTAAACAGCTGGGATTTTTTTTCCCACTTGTTACCACTAAATGTACATATGGTTTTAGTGGTAACAGATGAGGAAAAAAATCACAGCTGTTACCGCTAAATCAATTTGGTGGTAAGAGGTGGGAATAATCCTTCTTATTCTTATGGGACTTGTTCGAATTGTGTAAGATTATCCCCTAATAGGTAGTTACCTTGACAACGAGGTCGATGCAATAGTGCCTGGGCTTGGTCAGGACGAAGTCGACGGCTATGTTTATGAGATCCGGGTGCCCGAGCTCTATTAGAGTGAAGAGCACAGACCAGTACAGGCTTTGCTCGTATAGGGACAGCCTGTGAACAATAGTAGATTGTGTCATAAGGGAGCAAAATGATGTATTTACGGCGAGGGCGTATATTGAATCCTGAACGAAGCGAAGGATTGTACAATAGAATCCCGAGCGTAGCGAGGGATTCTAAAGTATAATCCGGAGCGTAGTGAGGGATTCAAGTGTTAACGCCCGTGGCGAAAATAATTTTGCTACCTTGTGACACATACTGCTTTTCACACCGACTATGAGGAAAATTCAAATACAAACGCTACCTACCAAAATAACGAAATATTTAGTTAATAAAAGAGCATCACACATTATTATTAAAAATGGAATGGTAAATTGTTAAATTTATAGGCCATTATTATTTTATGAAACGATTATTATTTTTTACGGCCGAGACGAAATTACCACTTCCATATTTTATTTACGCCCCTCGCCTGCGGCTCGGACCGCAAACATCTGTGATCTGGGCCATTCCTTATTATACCGCCCTCTGTGTGTAATATACGAATAAAGCTGTATATGGTATGGCATATTCTAAGTGGGTTCAAACTAAAAATACCCTGTTGTCCTTGAACAGAAAAGTACCACTTTGATCCCTCTTATGAGGGAGCAAAATACTCTTTTCTGAATAGGAGGTGTGAATAAACAAATGTCACAGAAAGAAAATGAAAAGTATAGGTATTACTCGTCGAGTATGTTACACTATTGTGCACTAGTAGGTGTGCTCGGACATGCTGCCCCAACTGTGTCACTAACTGGTAGAGGGAAGGTGCCGCCGCGACGCGAGACCCGCTCAGATGCAGTAGGCAGCCCTGTAGGGCCGCCTGACGCCGCGGTGCGTACTACTGTTGAGACACTAACCTGGTATCGTGCGGTAGGTGTGCTCGAACATGCTTCTCCAGCTGCGTCACTAGCTCCTGGTAGGGGGAAGGTGCCGCCGTGATGCGACGAGACCCGCTCAGTTGCAGTAGGCAGCCCTGTAGGGCCGCCTGACGCAGCGGTGCGTACGGAGACGCTAGCGACTTTAGAAGTTTTTGGTGGACGGTTTGGAGTTCCTATAGAAAATTAAAAATATTTAGATGTAAATAGAACTTAGAACATTTGAATTTAGCACTTTAACTGTTAAATGAATCACATTTTTGACCAACAACGCATCAACACGATTTTGGTCCTAAATAAAATCTAGAGTTTAGTAACATTTGCTCTGAAAGAGCGTCTTCTTGACAAACCTCATATATCGAAGTATATGACGAGAAGGATTTAACACTGAAAACAAAATTCGTAGTTATGCATACCTGTGTGTCTTGCCTCTCCACGCACAACGCGCGTTGCATGGCAGCAAGCAAGGCCCTCCCCGCCGCGCTGTCAAAAAACAATTATGACATGGAGTCTATAAACACACTGACACAGTCAATATTGTTACTCTTGCAATACGATTCAATTTCCTTTGATTTTTTTTTTCGAGTTTTGGTTGTCACCCGACGATAAGCTAGTGATTAACAAACCGGCCAAGTCCAAGTATAATATTTTTATAATGTAACTAACAAAAACCGATTTAAAAGACTGTTAAAAAACACTATTTAAGCACATTCACTTAATATACTGTTGCGCCGGTGGTATAGGTCAAAACTTTAAACGTGATTTTCCGTGCTTTAGAAGCGTTTTCAGCAGGCTGAAAAGTGATTTCAGGCCGTTTCAGAGGTGGCTCTTTCACATACTAGAAGATTGGAAATTCACCCTAGTTGCCGTTGTTTTCAGGCGCCTGAAACATGTTTTCAGTCCGTTTCAGGGCACCCTCTATCAGATGGCGTAATAACCTGAAAACCCGTTTTCAGGCGTTTTCAGGACCCCTTATGGGCCTTTGAAGTACACTTCAGTATATGGCGAAATTTCACGAAGGAGTGAAAGAGATAGCACTATTAGAGAGAGACAGCTATATTGAGAAGGTTCGAGAAGTGTGTGAAAGAGACAGAACTAGAAAGGGATAGCAATAGTCGGGAATGTTCCGGTCGAGCTTCGAACAATCTAGGTTGTCTAGAACCCTCGCGATGCGTCATTGACCGAGGGGTCACCGACCGCCGTTCTTGGAATTGGACCGAACATTCGACATAGGATTTCTCTGGAACATTGTAGAGCAAAGGTCTCCGGATATATAAGCCGCGCGTCACCGACACCACAGTCAGTTTTGAACTAACGGCGATACAGTGCGAGTCTCGAAGCGAACCTAAGCGAAAAGTTAATAAGTGCGTTATAGTGAAGTGATTTAGTACAGTGATTTATTAAGTAAGTAAGACTTGTTAATTAGTAATTCTGTAATAAAGTTTGCATTTTTAATTAGTGGTTAATTAGTGTATTTTCTATCACGTTACCTACCCCACGGACGTAACATTTGGTGTCAGAAGTGAAGATAGAAAATGCCGTTTACACCGCGTGAGAACGAGCCGAAGGGAGTGCAGACCCGGAGCCAAGCTGCAGCAGGTGAGGACCCTGCGTCGGACGCTGGCTCATCAGACTCACCGGCCCCATGTAAGCAAGAGATGGACGTCAGTGCCATCTTGGTTCTCTTAAAAGAGCAAGCTCGTCAACAACAAGAGCAAGCTCGTCAACAACAAGAGCAAGCTCGTCAACAACAAGAGCAGGCTCGAATAATCCAGGATGAGTTACGTGTTCAGTCAGCGAAGCAAGAAGAACAATCGAGAATGCTTCGGGACGTACACGAGACCGCAGCTGAATGGAAGCGAGAAATGTGTGAGGTCCATGAGAAACTCGCAGACATGGACATTAAATTTGACACTCGACTTCATGACGTTAAGGCGAATGTCGAGACTGTTAAAGAGGAAGTCGACACCTACAAGAATCGCCTCCAGAAACTCGAAATAAAAGTGGCCAGCGGTACGAGTACCTGTGCAGTCGAGGTACCTGCGTCGGGAGGTGGAAGATTCAAGGCACCTCCCTTCGATGGTACATCGTCGTGGACAGCCTATAAGCGACAATTCGAGTCAGTCTCCAAGGCTAACGGCTGGAGTAAAGAACAGGCCAGGACAGCCCTAACCCTAGCGCTACGTGACGAGGCACTCACCATACTGGAAGCCCTAGGAGAAGAAGAAACTTACGACCGGCTCCTAGAGGCGTTGGAGGCCCGTTACGGTGACAAGCACCTGGAGCACGTGTACCGAGCTCAGTTAAAGGACAGGACGCAGGGGCGTAGTGAGACCTTGCAGCAGTGGGCCCTAGAAATTGAGAAGCTGGTCAGGAAGGCGTACCAACGTACATCCGCCTCTTTTGTGGACACCACGTTGGTACAGGCTTTCGTTGACGGAATACGGGATTTGGAGGTACGGGCTGCAGTGCGACTAGGGCACCATGGGACCCTGAAGGATGCAGTAGCTCACGCCCTAGAGGTAGAAGCTGTGCGCCAGGACCCGTCAAGGCCTTATAGGGTACGTGAAGTGTCTGTCAGGGAGCCGATTGCTCCCCGTCGTGAGTTTGGGCCACGATGTTACCATTGTGGAGAACGTGGCCACATACAGACTAGTTGCCCGAAAAGGAGCAGGAGAGAACGGGATCTGACTCCAGTGGCAAGGGCACCAGGCGCTGTGGCATCCGGGCCGCAGCAGGGAAACGAGTAAAAGCCAGGACTAAGGGACGAGTGCTGGCTGGTGGTCGAAATGTCCCAGTTATGATCTCACAGGCTAATGACGGGAATAGTCTGGTCGTCAAAGGAGAAATTGGTGGAGTACCATTACACCTTACCATCGACACCGGAGCTTCTCGGACGGTGATCAGTTCTCGGCTTCTGAAGCACCAGACTGGAGATCATCTAGTCCGACCTACGCATCTCCAGCTGCAAACCGCTACCGGCCAGTACATTCCCATACAGGGGGAGCGAGAGGTGGCTTTAAAAATTGGTGATAAGAGCTACTGGCATAAAGTGATCGTCGCTAACATCATCGACGACTGCATCATTGGGCTGGATTTTATGAGAGCCCATGGCTGTAAAATTGACTTGAAGGTTGGAGTACTGAAATTTGGGCCTGATGAGGTGCCTATGGAGGGTGGAGTAAATGGGAATGTTTACTGTGCTAGAAGAACTATCCTCCAACCGAGGGCACAGGTTCTAGTTCCAGTGCGATTGCCGTACAGCACAAGACAAGGATGTCATCGTTGTGTTGTTGTGGAAAAGGTCAATGATGGTAAACCATGGATGACAGCCCGCACGGTGGTAACAACATCGGCTACAGCTTTCGTGAGAGTTCTTAATTTAAGTGACACCGAGTGCGTCCTTAGTAAAGGAGCTCTGGTTGGATCATGTGAGGAAATATCTTGGATACGAAGCTGTCAAGGTTCTGCGGAGAGCGAGAAACCTGGGTGTTCTGTGCCTCCAATGGACATTGAAAGGTTATTGGATGGCTCCAGAAACGATCTCACCAGGGAAGAGCTCTTTAAAGCACGTAAATTGCTGTCGCGATATAGCAATGTCTTCTCTGCGCACGACAGTGACATCGGAAGAACTGGAGTAGTACAGCATGAGATAGACACTGGTGAAGTCATGCCTATCCGACAGCGACCTCGGCGAGTTCCGGTAGCTCGGGAGAAGGAGGTAGAAGACATGATCGAGGAAATGAAGAAGGGTGGCGTTATCGAGCCTTCAACAAGCCCGTGGTGTTCCCCCGTAGTTTTGGTAAAGAAGAAGGACGGGACCATGAGATTCTGCGTCGACTACCGCCGACTGAATGATGCCACTAAAAAAGACAGCTATCCATTACCTCGAATCGACGACACCTTAGACACTTTGAATGGAATGAAATGGTTTTCTACGTTGGACTTAAAAAGTGGCTATTGGCAAGTTGAAATCAAGGATAAAGATAAGGAGAAAACGGCTTTCTCAACCGGAAAGGGGCTCTGGCAGTTTAATGTTATGCCGTTTGGATTATGCAATGCACCAGCGACATTTGAGAGATTGATGGAACAAATACTAGCTGGATTGCTGGGAGATACTTGCTTGGTCTATTTGGACGACATTATCATCGTTGGTAGAGACTTCGATGATCACCTCAGCAAATTGGAGCAAGTATTGTCTAAGTTACGAGAGGCAAACCTTAAACTGAGTCCAAAGAAATGTTCGCTTTTCAAGCGAAAAGTCAATTACTTGGGACATGTGATTTCGAAGGATGGTATCCAGACAGATCCTGAGAAGATAAGTGCCGTGAAGGATTGGCCGATACCGAGGGATAAAACTGCAGTACGTGCATTTTTAGGACTGTGCTCATACTACAGGCGGTTTGTGAAGAACTTCTCGGATATAGCAAAGCCATTGCACGAACTGACGGAAGAAAAACGACAGTTTGATTGGACGGATCGGTGTACGGCAAGTTTCAACGATCTCAAGCGAAGACTCTGTGAAACACCAATACTGGGGTATCCAGATCCCGAAGTAGATTTTATTGTTGACACGGACGCCAGTAATACTGGTATTGGAGGAGTCTTGTCACAGAAGAAGGGTGAAAACGAAGTTGTAATCGCCTACTTCAGCAAGTCGTTGTCGAAGCCAGAACGAAATTACTGCGTCACTCGAAGGGAACTGCTGGCAGTTGTCAGGACATTACAGCATTTCAGTAAATACCTGCTTGGGCGGAAGTTCCGTATCAGGACTGATCATGCTGCTCTGAAGTGGTTGTTGGAGTTTAAAAATCCCGAGGGCCAGGTGGCACGCTGGATTGAACAACTGCAGGAGTATAACTTCGTCATCGAACACCGTAGTGGGAAATCACACGGAAATGCGGACGCCCTTTCTCGAAGACCTTGTCCGGACGACTGTAAGCATTGTCTTAGACAAGAGGGCAAGGAATGTCTTAGGATGTTGAGAACTGACACTGTTAGTGAAGATTGGAGCGATGATGTCATGCAACTAGCTCAGCAAGAGGATCCTGACGTGAAACCCATTTTTGACTGGATTAATGAGGGAGTACCCAAACCAAGGTGGTGTGAAGTAGCTCCGATGAGTACGGTAACGAAAAGCTACTGGGCACAATGGGACAGCTTGGTTATGCATAATGGCGTACTATGCAGGAAATGGGAATCGGCGAATGGGAAGGATGCTCATCTACAAGTGGTCGTTCCAAGGAAAAGAGTGAAAGATGTTTTGGAAAGTTTCCACGACGGTACTTCTGGTGGACACCTTGGAGTGAAAAGGACTTTAATGAAAATCCGACAACGGTTTTATTGGATCCACTGCCGTGAAGATGTCGAAAACTGGTGCAAGAAGTGCGTTAACTGTTCAGCAGTTAAAGGACCGCACACCCGTAGTAGAGGAGCGCTCAAACTCTACAATGTTGGAGCACCTTGGGAAAGAATTGCGCTAGACGTCGCAGGGCCGTTCCCGACATCTGACTCCGGAAACAAGTACATTCTTGTCGTGATGGATTACTTCACCAAATGGCCTGAAGCGTTTGCGATCCCTAACCAGGAAGCAGTCACTATAGCGGACAAGTTAGTGAATGAAGTTTGCTGTCGATTTGGAGTACCCCTGGAAATTCACAGTGATCAAGGCAGAAACTTTGAATCTGCGGTATTTCAAGAGACTTGTCGAATCATGGGGATGCATAAGACGAGGACTACGGCATATCACCCACAATCGGATGGAATGGTGGAGAGATTCAATCAGACTCTGGAGAGACATCTGGCCAAGGTTGTTGAGAGTCATCAAAAGGATTGGGATCGGCATATTCCTCTCTTTTTGATGTCATATAGGTCAGCAACCCATGAAAGTACGGCGGTTACTCCAGCGTATGCTAATTTTGGAAGAGAGCTTCGTTTACCAGCAGATCTTTTAACTGGACGTCCTCCTGATACTCCGAGGTCCATCACCGAGTATGTGAGTGATTTAAGGGATCGGATCGATGACGTTCACAGTCTTGTTCGTGAACACGGGCTGCAAGCTAGCACGAGAATGAAGACCCGATACGATAGGAAGGCTAACCAAATTGGGTTCGAGGAAGGATCGTGGGTGTGGCTACATAATCCGATGCGAAAAAAAGGAAAATCCCCAAAACTGTCCCCAAATTGGGAAGGGCCATATAGAGTAGTCACGAAGATCAACGACGTCACGTATCGGATACAGCGAAATCCTCGTAGTCCATCCAAGATAGTTCACGTTGACCGACTGGCGAGGTACCACGGAAATAATGATGCTCGGGACGAGCATGTCTTAGGAGGGGGTAGTGTTGCGCCGGTGGTATAGGTCAAAACTTTAAACGTGATTTTCCGTGCTTTAGAAGCGTTTTCAGCAGGCTGAAAAGTGATTTCAGGCCGTTTCAGAGGTGGCTCTTTCACATACTAGAAGATTGGAAATTCACCCTAGTTGCCGTTGTTTTCAGGCGCCTGAAACATGTTTTCAGTCCGTTTCAGGGCACCCTCTATCAGATGGCGTAATAACCTGAAAACCCGTTTTCAGGCGTTTTCAGGACCCCTTATGGGCCTTTGAAGTACACTTCAGTATATGGCGAAATTTCACGAAGGAGTGAAAGAGATAGCACTATTAGAGAGAGACAGCTATATTGAGAAGGTTCGAGAAGTGTGTGAAAGAGACAGAACTAGAAAGGGATAGCAATAGTCGGGAATGTTCCGGTCGAGCTTCGAACAATCTAGGTTGTCTAGAACCCTCGCGATGCGTCATTGACCGAGGGGTCACCGACCGCCGTTCTTGGAATTGGACCGAACATTCGACATAGGATTTCTCTGGAACATTGTAGAGCAAAGGTCTCCGGATATATAAGCCGCGCGTCACCGACACCACAGTCAGTTTTGAACTAACGGCGATACAGTGCGAGTCTCGAAGCGAACCTAAGCGAAAAGTTAATAAGTGCGTTATAGTGAAGTGATTTAGTACAGTGATTTATTAAGTAAGTAAGACTTGTTAATTAGTAATTCTGTAATAAAGTTTGCATTTTTAATTAGTGGTTAATTAGTGTATTTTCTATCACGTTACCTACCCCACGGACGTAACAATACTAAGTAGTTTATATAGAGACTCATGATCCCACAGACAAACCTTATTATAGATTTTGTGGGACACTGTTCATAAATGTATGTTAAACTATGTTTCAATAAATAATAGTATTTTATGCAACAGTTGTATAAGTGGGCTCAAAAAATGCGAATTGCGTGAGTTGCGATACGAGCCGCGAACGCGGCGAGTATCGCAAATAGAGACGCAATGAGCGTTTTTTGACTTAATTATACAACGTTGCATACAATACTTTTTCTACGACTAGGTTTTAAATTATAAAATACAAAATTAATCATAACCTGGAAACAAGGCAAATATGACGTTTGACTGACAGTATGTGTCTATGGTAAACTTTTTTTTTAATTTAAATTATACTTAAATTAAAAATACTTTTTTTATGTTGGCATCAATGAATTTAGTTCGGAAAGTTTTGTTTTTCTTAAAAACCGTCGGAATTTAATTGTTTGTTAAGTTGGTAGTTGTGCATTTTTACCGTAAAGTTAAAATTGAGCGCTTAATCCTTGACCTAAGTTTAACCTAGATTTAGAAGTCTGTGGCTGCTAGCAATAACGTAAAGTGACTATAACGACACTAGTGCTGTTATGGGGAATAGAGTATAGACTTCTCTGAACTCATATTATGTATGTTCTTATATTAGTGTTCGTGACCAAGTAAAAGACAGATAACAGTACAGGAGTAGAAAAAAATAAAAAATAAGTCGCACACGAAGATACATACCTGTATTGAGTGATGTTAGCCCTGGCCCCGCTGAGGGCTATGAGCTGGGCGGCGCCGCAGCGCCACTGCGAGGCGTCGGTGTACACGTCGCTGCAGTAGATGAGGCTGGTGAGGAGCGCCAGGCGGGTCGCTAGGCCAGTCGGAGCCTAATTAAATGAATAAAGCTATTCGAGGAAACAACATAAATAACTAAATATTTTTACTAAAAAAAACCCGACCGCGGTGCACTTTAAAAGTGCATAAAATCCGCCATTTTGTTTATTTTAACGAACTTCATACCCAGTGACACTCGCGCCATCAAGACGAATCCAATGATGTATCATTTATCAAAATCGGTTGTGCCGTTGAGTAGTTACGAGCGGACACAGGAACGGACATACATACATACAGGTCAAACACATTACCCTCCTTTGGGCTTCGCCGCAGTCGGGTAAAAAATGTGACCGTGTAGAGAGCCGTAATATTCAGGAAAATAAAGGAGTCGCAGTAATAGTAAACGGAACAAAATTATAGTACATTACACAACTAGGGTGGTAAAACAAAGAAAGGCCGAGATCGCAGATGTTTGCGGCCCGAGCTGCAAGCGAGGGTCGTAAATATGCGATCGAGAGCTTTTTTTATTACCTCCCGTGTTGTGTACATCTTTTTATGTCTACAAATAATACTACAGGTGTGGCATAAATATTATTTGTCACGTAGGCGATAAGGACTCGTCAACTTTCTATGTGGTCTATAAATAGGGCATTCCTTTTAAACTTAAAACGCTGAGATAGTACAAAGTTTTATGACAATATTTTCCTTAGTTTTTTAATTATTGCAACATTTCGAAAGCAGATTTAAATAAAAATGCGCTAGCATGAAAACATAGCTGTAGGCAACCCTTATTCTTGAATTTCAAATCAGGGGATAGTCAAGGTCCCTTTCTACCACAAACCTTAGGGTCCAGCATCTGTGACGTCACATCCATCAGCAGCTGCAGACAGCTGTTGACGTCGACGTCTCTGTTCTTCCTCGCTCGCTTCACCTCCTTCCTTACGAAGTAGGGCGCGTAGTCGATTATATCTGCAAGGGATTTTCAAGTATGTCCATAAAGGTTTATGTTTTGTAACGGCATCTTCATTCATTTTTGATGTCTTATTGGATAATTCTTAACTCAGTTCAAAACGAAGGTATTTTTAGGAATAATTCGAAATGAGTTTAGAACTTGTGATAATAAATAAATAAATATTGTCGGACATCTTAAACAAGTCAATCTATAGTCCAAAACGAAGCAATGCTTTTTTTATGGATACTAGGCTACTAATATACATACTTATACGGATAAATACATACCTAAATAGATAAAAAAAATCCATGACTCAGGAACAAACACTCGTGCTCATCACACAAATATTTGCCCTTACCAGGATTTGAACCCGGGACCTCTAGCTTCGTAGGCGGTTTCACTTGCACTAGGCTAAACGTGTCATAATGAAATGAATGGTTTCAATTTCAAAAAGTAATCTAGGTCTAAGGACGTTAAATACAACCAATCAAGGTTTTCAAAAATCAAAAATCCATCAATTACAGTCATAACAAGATGTAAACATCTACTGCAAAGATGTCATTCGGCAGCTGGTAGATTTATGGTTTCTGAAAACCATAATTGAAGTTACGAAAGAGTATCATTTTAGAAAAAACAAAGTGGTATTTTGTTACTTAAATTGAATAGGGTATTTGACAACAATCAAAATAAATTCATTAACTCTAACCAGCAAATTACGCTTCCAAAACAGCCCGGATAAAATCATTCAAACTTATTTTCGTGCCATCAACGATTTTACAATGACGAAAACTAAAAATAAGGCACCATGTTGAGGATGACGTCACAAGATAGTATTTCATACTAAACTGCATACTTTCGGAGCGTTTTGACACTTCATAAAAAGAAGCTGATTTGAACTGTCATCAAGTAGCCTATTGGGTGAATAAACCTTATTCAACGGAATAGAGCACAATTTACCAGCAGCCAATTTGAGGTAGTCTGCATTATATTCCGCGCAATGGTAGTCCGGTGCCCCGTCACTCAGAAGTGGGATCCGTTCCAGATTGATGTTCTCTAGTTGAGAGAAGAGGGATGTCCCCACTAGGATGTTGCGGAGACGTTGAATGCTATACAAAAAAAAAGATTTATCGAACTTGATCGTATTTTATATGAAAGAAACATTTTGTCTCTTCATTGGTTTTTTAATGCGGGTAAATTACACCACATTTTTATGTTACATATAAGCAAGCGCCCTCAATGTTTCTTTCATATAAAGTATTAATATTAACGCCATCTCTCGCTCGATCGTCGTAGGTGTAAAGGTGCGCATTGGGGTGATATACCTGTGTAATACAAGTTCTCATAGATGCGTTTAGGTTAAAAATCCTATTAAACCAGGATGATACAGAAGTTAAAGTAGATGGCAAAATTGAGGGCGCTTGCTGGGTGCTCCGGTGGACGAGTGGTTGAGTCGCTGGGCCGGAAATCCAGAGGTACCGGGTTCGATTCCCGGTATGGACACAGGTGAGTGCCAATTAATTTTCTATGTACTTTAATTTCTTGTATCTATATATGAAACTTGATCATAGTTCTATAGACACTAGTCCGGCTGAGATCTCGAGGCACGTATCTAGCACACATAGTACTTATCAACAACTGCGTAATGCCTCGCTCTGCCCAGTTCTGTAGCCTTGCAGAGCATCTAGTGAATATGTCACCGCCAACTAGCTTAATTAGCTAATTAAGGCTAGGCAACTAACCAAATAGCTATTTGGTTAGCTGCCTAGCCTTTTCATTAAACACACTCCTTATTTTAGGTTAGGTTTGTTTGTCAGCTTGAGTCCTTCAGAGGAGAAATAGAGGCTCCGCGCAGCGGGGCTTCGTCGACCTGCTGGCTCATTATTTAGTGAAAATGCTAGGCAGTTAACCAAATGGCTAATTAAACCAGTTGACTGCGACCGATACACCCATATCTCTAGTTTACAATTACTTATGACATATCCAGACTCACCCCACACTAGTCCCGCTGAGATCTCGAGGCACGTGTCCAGCACACCTAGTGCCTATCAACGTCTGCATGATGCTTCGCTCCGCCTAGTTCTGTAGCCTTGTACAGCATCTAGTGGATACACCCATATATCCACCTTACAATTAAATGTCCTGTCTAGACTCACCCGACACTAGTCCCGCTGAGATCTCGAGGCACGCGTCCAGCACACCTAGTGCCTATCAACATCTGCATGATGCTTCGCTCCGCCTAGTTCTGTAGCCTTGCAGAGCATCTAGTGGATACACCCATATATCCACCTTACAATTATATGTCCTGTCTAGACTCACCCGACACTAGTCCCGCTGAGATCTCGAGGCACGTGTCTAGCACACCTAGTGCCTATCAACGTCTGCATGATGCTTCGCTCCGCCTAGTTCTGTAGCCTTGCACAGCATCTAGTGGATACACCCATATATCCACCTTACAATTAAATGTCCTGTCTAGACTCACCCGACACTAGTCCCGCTGAGATCTCGAGGCACGTGTCTAGCACACCTGGTGCCTATCAACAACTGCGTGATGCCTCGCACCGCCCAGTGTCCACCATTTCCTTGTAGCGCGCCGAGGAGGCCCACCCATATCTCTTCGAACTGTTTTTTTGATGACCAACCTATTAGATTTACTCTAAAAAAGAATTAAAAATATTGTAAAATAGGTAGGAAATAGTAGCAGTGGTAAAGTTTGTATTAAATAAAGAAACTCAGGGGATACACGGGAATTAGTGCAAGGTAAAATAAGTGATGTGCACCATCATCTCGTTTTATGTATCAATATAATATAATTATTTTTCTTTAGTATGGTGTGAAAATAAATATGTTAGTTTTTAAATCAAATCAAAACATTCATTCTGCAAAAGGCTATAGTGGCATTTTTACAAGTAAATTTACCCGCGCTTCGGACAATATGACGTTTGAAGAGATGAAACGCTGAAAAACTATTAATTTTAACTTTTTTTACTTACCTACAGCGTATTGTATTTATAGTACGTTATAAAGATTCTTAAATAAATATAGAGATTGAGGTTATCTAGAAAGAACTAGAACCTGCACCTGCATCATCATAATGGGAAATGTACCCGGGAAACGTAAATCGGATAGACGCAAGATGTCTTGGCTTCATAACATCAAGGAGTGGACAGGGATTAAGACCGTTGAGCAACTGTTCAGATTGACGCATGACAATGAAACATTTAAGAAGCTGACTGCCACACTGCCGTCCTAGTCTAAAAGGCGACTTTTTGCTATGGAAGTTCATAGTAAAAAGTCGCGTTTTAGACTAGGACGGCAGCAGAACCTTCAGTAATGGAGAGGCACTTATAGTAGAATAAAAAGATAGAACTAGACACTGACCTGAAAAGAAAAGCCTCTAGAACATCCATATCCTGGAAAGCCTGAAGCGGTAGATCTATCTTCTGGAGCTGGTCTTTCTTCGAGACCACTTCCACGGAAGACCAGGCTATGGGCGGAATAAGCGCCATGTTGCTTACTATATCCAGTCTGAAAAAAAGAAATATTAGTGTTGTTTTCAGACAGAAGGTACCACTTGCTGGACACAGGCCTCTTCAATAGATTCCCACATGGGCCGGATAGAAGCGACCCGCATCCGAGTCCCCGCAACCCTAACCAGGTCATTCGAGCACCTTGCGGGTGGCCGTCCCACGCTGCGCTTGCCAATCTCTTTCAAAAGGGGACCGGGACTGGCGACCTGGTTCGACCCCCAGGCAGGTTACAGATCATCAAACTTCTGGAGTGAAGGCTTGTGACGTCACTCCTGGTGAAAATTGTATCAAGGAGTGACGTCACTCGAAACTTCTAAGCACTCTATCTTCGTCATTTTTTGTTTGTCAAACAAAAGAAAAATAAGTGTACAATATTTTTTAATAATCTAACTGACGGACTATAAACAGTTTTTTTTTTGTCGTCTAGCCTATTGCCTAATATATTTTAGGCCCATTTCAGGCATTTTCTAGTGTTTTTAGGGTTCCGTACCTCAATAAGGAAAAAACGAAACCCTTATAAGATCACTCTGTTGACCGTCTGTCCGTCTGTCAAGACCCTTTATCTCGGGAACGCGTTCGTGTCGAAAATAAAACCATAAACTGAGGTCTAGGGACCGCCCTTGAAGCTGTGAAATACGGCCGTTTATACCGCAAAAAATTATAGGGCACTGTCGGTTGTCCTAGCTAGAACTATGAAATTTGGCAAGTAATATCTTATACTACAAGCATAGGGAAAAATCTGAAAACTATACATTTGTAATTAAATCATAAAAATATAGTCCTTATTTGAAGTATTCATACGGAGCCCTTGATGGACGAGTCCAACTAGCACTTGACCGGTTCTTTTTCTTTCATTAGTATTCCTCTACTTTTTAGTGTATTCATTCTAGATTTTTTAGCGGCAAAATTTATAACTTTAATTTATTGCTGCTATGTGATACCTATATACGAGTATATTAAAATACACGACTCTCCCGCCCCCCCCGCAATCTGCTGCACCCCTCCCCCCCTTGAAAAGTGTCCCATTTTACAGATTTTCTCAATTTTCAGGAAAACTATACAAGCTAGGACAAAATGGTCAAAGACGGAATTATTTGTCAATAAATTTCCTACAAGTATGTACTTACATTCATTTCGATACCATTTATAGTTTCCAAGCTATGGTGCATCAAAGATTACTAAAAATGTGCGCTTAGCGGAAATAAAACATTTAATACACAAAAAACAACAATATTTATTATTTTTTACAAGAAATGCGTTTAACTAAACAAAATAAACAATTGTTATTTATTTTTTATATAGTAAGTAGGTACTTAATATTTAACAAAAATCAGTATCGTCATCATTATCTTCTAAACACTTGTTGAAGCAACTAAGGCCCTGGCAATTTTTGCACATGGTGGAACAACGCAATCCAGCTTTGACACATCCACATCTTTTTCGGCAGCCTTTTTTGCAGCTGCACGATACTATTTTGAGTATCGACTGTGGAGCTGGTGATTCTGTGGTATATATGGGTGATACAAAGTTATTATTATTTTTCCAGCCCCAGTTTTCTGGGTTCAATGCGTTTCCTCGCCATAATTGTATACTTGATGAAAAGTACGCATTGAATGCTGAAAAGCTGCTCCTGATGAAGGTGGTAGCTTTGATAATATCACCGTACTGTTCGTCAGACCAACATATTTGTTGAAATGGACGTATCGCAACTCGTTTAAACTTTTCTCGGTTTGCTTAGCCCCATACAAGGCGAGAATATATCTTTCTCCCGCTTCTTTCTTCTATTGCCGTATGAACAATGAGCATATCTGCGTCATCATTCGCTATTAACGAGCTTATCCCCTTAAGAAGCCGAAAGAAACTAGAATGTCGTAGTGGTTGGGCAAGACATAGATCTGTTGGTTCTTTTACTGGGTCTTACTCCACTACACAAGAATATATTCTTGCTGAAAGAGGGCCAAGGGAGTGTAAACAAGAGACTTTTTAGCACCCGAAGCTTAATAGAAGGAAATGTGGTCGAAAATTGCAGGGAATCGATCCTCTTTCTGCATGCCATAAGTGGTTGCGATACTACTTCAGCATTCTACGGCAAAGGAAAAGTTCAGTCTATTCTGCTCGGTAAAAAGATCGACTTGCAAGATACGATAAACGTTTTCAATAACCCGGATGCCTCACACGAGCAGGTAAAAGAAGCGGGAGAAAGATATATTCTCGCCTTGTATGGGGCTAAGCAAACCGAGAAAAGTTTAAACGAGTTGCGATACGTCCATTTCAACAAATATGTTGGTCTGACGAACAGTACGGTGATATTATCAAAGCTACCACCTTCATCAGGAGCAGCTTTTCAGCATTCAATGCGTACTTTTCATCAAGTACAATTATGGCGAGGAAACGCATTGAACCCAGAAAACTGGGGCTGGAAAAATAATAATAACTTTGTATCACCCATATATACCACAGAATCACCAGCTCCACAGTCGATACTCAAAATAGTATCGTGCAGCTGCAAAAAAGGCTGCCGAAAAAGATGTGGATGTGTCAAAGCTGGATTGCGTTGTTCCACCATGTGCAAAAATTGCCAGGGCCTTAGTTGCTTCAACAAGTGTTTAGAAGATAATGATGACGATACTGATTTTTGTTAAATATTAAGTACCTACTTACTATATAAAAAATAAATAACAATTGTTTATTTTGTTTAGTTAAACGCATTTCTTGTAAAAAATAATAAATATTGTTGTTTTTTGTGTATTAAATGTTTTATTTCCGCTAAGCGCACATTTTTAGTAATCTTTGATGCACCATAGCTTGGAAACTATAAATGGTATCGAAATGAATGTAAGTACATACTTGTAGGAAATTTATTGACAAATAATTCCGTCTTTGACCATTTTGTCCTAGCTTGTATAGTTTTCCTGAAAATTGAGAAAATCTGTAAAATGGGACACTTTTCAAGGGGGGGAGGGGTGCAGCAGATTGCGGGGGGGGCGGGAGAGTCGTGTATTTTAATATACTCGTATATAGGTATCACATAGCAGCAATAAATTAAAGTTATAAATTTTGCCGTTTTGCCCATACATTAAAATCTAGAATGAATACACTATTACCGCGACGTACAATCGAGTGAGGACAAATTTTGATTCAATCATGTGTAGCCTCAATACCGTCTATCGTTTATAATAAATAAAATAAAATAAAATAATTTATTTCTGTAAGTAGGCCCCTCAAGGGCTCTTTTACATGTCTTTCTTACATTCTTTTATCTTCTTTTTTTCCTTTTCTTTTCTTTTGGCGCTTCGGGTAATGACCTTCTGGTGAGAAGAAGCGCCAGAAGAAACTCACCAGTTTCTCTTTTCATACATGAGATTTCATTAATACATTACATTAACTTAAAAACTACATTTATAGAGACGTAAAGGGTCTCTCTATGCGTCCATACAAGACAAATAAAAAATAAATTGATACTAAAATTAATGGAGATGTAAAGAGTCTTCGTTGTCAAAATATTATGTTTTGGAGGTGTAAAGGATCTCCAAACGTCAAATAAAAGTTACGTGTGATCACCACCGCTTGCTTGTTATATTTGCTGGAACGCGAATGAAAAAAACCGCTGCTGTCGAAACGGTCTGAAGTCGGTCCTAGAGAGGTCCCTTGGGATAGTAACAGGCTAACGCAGGCGAAGCGACGGGTAAATGCTAGGCGTAATTATAACTTACCTTGCTAAACTAACAAGCAACTTCTCTATAGGTCCTCTGTAACATTTGCCAAGCACATCGCTCGCTCCGTTGGTATAGAAGTTCGATTCCCAATATTCTATAAGGGTGACCAGTTTGTCACCAATAATTATTATATCTGGCTTGGGATCTTCTTCTGTCTGTATGTACTTTTTGAGGGTTAAAGGTTTGGTGTCCTGCGAAAACGTGGAAATTTAATTTTTTATAAGACCATCCCTTAATAACACAACTTGTGTCAAGCAGTCTAGTAGTAAGTTAAATTAAAGGCATGTTTACAAAAATAATACAGGTAACTGCCTAAACTGGTTGATATTTATAGATAAACATTTTTAATGACAATAGGTGTCAACGAGTTTAGTCAGTTATGTCGTTTTTGTAAACATCCCTTGTAGGTAAACAATTACAAAAATGGCGACGGTGGAAATACGTACTTTGACTAGATACTTCACAATCGCATACAAACAACTGATAGCAGACTGCGTCCTATTGACATTACTGTCAAAATTCAGCCCTGTCCAGATCTCTTTACACCCCAACGCCTCTGCCACATTGTCAACTGTCAAAACTATGACACTATCCACGACAACGTCATCTGTCACTGTCACGTTCGCTCTAAACGACACATCAGTATGCACAGGACTTTCTACCAATTTCTTATTCTTTATCAAAAACGTCAAATACTGTAAAGATATAACGGAAAATATAGCTATGTTTTTCGCTAAAGAGGCTGGTAATATACTCTCTAAGCATTTCTCTAGTAAATCACAATCGGTATCGTCGATAAGTGTCAAAGTCCTTTGCAGAGATTCCAAGAATCCCTTAAATATAGTTTGAACTGTTATAAATTCTTGATAGAACAATTTATCTTGAAATACTTGATGGCATCTTCTTGTGTATTTATCTATAGTTTGCTCTACGGTCAAATTGAAATTTTCCGATTGGCTTAAAGGCCGGTTTTGCTTCGGGAAAAGTCTTATTATTTCTGTCAAACTTTTGTCAAAACTACTAATAGCAACTTCGTATAAATCTGAGATCTGTGGTGGTACCAACTCTGTGTCTTCTTCGGACAATTCTAGATTCCCAAACTTTTCCTTTTCATTAACTGGTATAAAGAACTGCGATTTAGATTCTTTCTCGCTCTTTTTAAACACTTGCAAACTATTAACGACATTCATTTTATTACTGTCCATTGACGAAATCATTTCTTCGTGTAATTTGATCATCTCTCTCTGTTCTCTAATATTGTCTTTCTCTAACTCTTTGCTTTCACAAGCAGAGACTACATTCAAAAACTCCTTTAGATAATTATCGCAAATCAATTTGAAGAAGGAGCTTAGTAGTTTCCTGTCAAATTCTGGGCAAGCTATGACAGTTGACAACTCGTCTTTTGACAGATTTAGCAATAATGACGCGAGCTCTTTCTGCTTTGGTATCTTGGGGATTGTGCAGTCTGTCTGACAGCATCTGTAACGACATGAAATCCATTGTAAAGCTGATTATTGCATCCTTTAAATTACACAAGATATTTGAAAAATAATTTCGTCTTTATCGCCATAAGTCGTTGCGAAGTTACGAAAAACTATAGTCTGTCCTTTTAGGTATTTAAATAAAGGTAAACAAAAAACCACGTGACTGCTCGTTCAGCCAGTAGTATTGCGCCACAGATACAAAACGTTACTTTGATTGGCTGAACGACTCGGCTCGTTCATAGAGCTATCTTGCATTTAAAAACCATAGAAGCTGTGTTTTAAGTAAGTTTATATTCGCCCTCTGGCTCGCAGTAGGAAAACTATATAGGCTACAAAACAAAATTGACAATATAGTATCATTACTCAATAGATCTAGGTAGTAATAACACTAATAACAGCAAAAGTCGCCTTTGAAAGAATTGAAAAAAAAAAAATATTAAACATAGAACTTCCCAAACACTTTCGTGATTTCGCGTTGCATCTTCCGGATTTGTGGTCTCCGTTCAATGCCTCATCGGCCATCGGTTCTTCAGGCTATATGCCCAGCCCATTGCCACTTACTAAATTTGGCATCTATATCTGTCACCTTAGTATTCTTTGAATAAGTTAAATACTTAACCTGAGCTTTTACATATACAGATACAAGAAATCAAAGTACATAGGAAAATTAAATGGCACTCACCTGTGTCCAGACCGGGAATCGAACCCGGTACCTCTGGATTTCCGGCCCAGCGACTCAACCACTCGTCCACCGGAGCACCCAGTAAGCGCCCTCAAAGCGAGCTCTTAGTCTCATTCTGTTCAAAGGTTTTCTCAACTAGTTTATACCAAGACTTACCTAGTTTTCACTTGGTTGACCAGCCACTGGTCGTCGACATTGGTGGTGGCTATATGCTGCGGGTTGATGGCCCGGTCTTGAGACAGGTCTAGTGGTGACAAGTCGAATACTGATGATGCTAGGGAATTAAGTTCCATCACCAGCGAAGAGTACCTGTGGAAGTTTACTATGAGAGTAACACTACTCTCTAACCTCGGGTTCTTTACCGTGTGTTTCTCAATTTTACATACAGACTTATTATTTATTATTCTTGATAGAGTATAAGAGATAGAATGATGTTTCATTATACTGAAACGATAACACATTTTAAATACTAGGTGTTGCCTGTACCAATAAATTAAAACATAGATTGTACTCTTCAAACTGAATAACATTGGGTCAGCGGCATTTAAAAATAAGTTATGTTTTAATTTTTAGAACACTGTAAAGTTTGTTTGAAGCCGCAATGTATTGCGATGTTTTTTTATGTTTGTAGCGTGACAAGCGACGTCAATTAGACTGACACGCGAAGTACCGCAATTTGGAACCAATGTATGACTTTGTCCCGGTTGCAGTGGAAACGGGTGGACCCTGGTGCTCGGAGGCAAAGGCGCTGATTAGAAACTTAGGGCAGCGATTGAGAGACAGAGGTTGTGATCCCAGGTCAGGCTCGTACCTGGTTCAGAGAATTTCGTTGGCAATACAACGGGGAAATGCCGCCAGTATATTTGGAACTTTTGCGCCAGGTACTAGTCTTACAGGGGACTGACATTTGTATGTAATTGTTTTTATCATAGTTTAGATGGGTTTGACAAAGCGTGTTGCGGCTTAATACGGTTTTGTTTTCTTTTGACGAAGCATGCTGCGGATCGTTTTCTGTGTTAGTTTTATGTTTTAAATGCGAGGATTTTTTTTTATGGATACTCATTTTGTACTTCTGACGAAACCTGCGTTGTGGATATAGCAAATCGGTGTTTTAGTTTTTAGATTTTTTTTTTGTTTCAATAAAGGGAAGTTTTTATTAGACTGATGTTAACGTACATTGAAAATACTATTTAATTTGTATGAAAAATATAAAATCTAAAGATTACATAATATTTAAAAGTTATTGGACGAAAGTTTTATAGTTTGATGAGTAGAATCTACGTTTTAATTATTTGCTCCTGTTACAGGCAACACCCGGTATAAGCAAAGTATCTTTATATTGATTTAAACTTTCATGATTTTCACTCATTCCCTTCGCGACCATGGACGTCACGGCACGTCCGAAACGTCGAGGTAATAGCTTGTTTCTACGCGATTAAGCCCCGTTTTGTTATAAAAAAAAGTATCTTTAGATTCGCAACCATTGCTGCATTTTATTACAAAATGTGTTTTTTCCAGAGCATGGGTACATTTTAAGAAATCGTCATTACTTAAAAAAAAAAACTCGTATTTAAAACATTATAGAGAAAAACGTCAAAAGTTACATACGAACTGCATACACTTAGGTACCGAGTTTCTATACACTTCTGCGTTTTTACCTGGAATCAGTATCAGATACGTCTTTTTTTAAAGTAATGACGAAATGTCAAATGATGATGAGTATATACAGTGTTGTGCCGGTGAGAACGTTCTCGCTCTCGAGAATTCCTTCTCCTGAGAATTCTCACATGTTCTCGAGAAAGTTCTCCGGGAACGGAAATATCTGAGAAAGTACATAAATACTTTAAATTTTTTTGTATTATTTTGCTTTTATGTCTTCGTATATGTTATTGATAGACGTTCGTAAGGTACCTGAACTTTTTCGAATATTCTGAGAGCAAAATTCTCTATGTTCTCGAGAAATTCCCCCCTTACTCCTTACAGATAACCGTGGCTAGATAACTAGTGAACTGTGAAGATTTTTTTTCCTTGGAGATAACTAGTTATCTCCGAGGATTTTATATTCTTCGCAGATAACTTTTTTTTTTAACAGTTTTCTGTGAGGAAAATCCAATCCTTGTAGATAACTGGTTACCTCCAAGGATTTTATATTCTTTGCAGATAACTATTATTTTTTTAAGTTTAGCTAGCTAGCTATCTCCGATGAATACAATTTAATCTCAGAAAACTTAAAAAAATAATATTTATCTGCGAAGAATATAAAATCCTTGGAGGTAACCAGTTATCTACAAGGATTGGATTTTCCTCACAGAAAACTGTTAAAAAAAAAGTTATCTGCGAAGAATATAAAATCCTCGGAGATAACTAGTTATCTTCTAGGAAAAAAAATCTTCACAGTTCACTAGTTATCTAGCCACGGTTATCTGTAAGGAGTAAGGGAAATTCCCGAGAAGCTTCTCGGAAACATTCTCGGTGAAATATTTCCGGCAAACTTCTCCGAAACAAATATTAGCATAAAAGTGATTTAGATTTAAAATACAGGTATTTTTTGGGCTGAAATATTTTCGTTATTGTGTTTAATAGGCATTCGTAAATGAGTGTATCTTGAATGAATATTCTAAAGGCAAAATTCTCTATAATCCCGAGAAGCTTCTCGGAAACGTTCTCCCTCGGTAGCTGTTTCTAAAAATGAACAATATTGACAGCCTACATAATTGCTTTTATTTTTATTTCGTTATAGGATTTGTTTTTACTTGATTATACTTTTAGTTTCTATATTTAATACATTTGCTATTTGCTGTTTTTTTTTAATAAATAGGAAGGGGTTGCCGGCCGAGTACATATACATGGCCGAGCGAGAGCGAGTCGAAATAGTTACGAGGCTGGCAACCCCATTTCACGCCGAGGTAGTGCTTTTCACAAATATGTAATGAAATAAACAGCCTATTATACAAGTTTTAAAAATGGTAGAATACACATAAATAGGCGAAGTCTCTCCTTAGACTTAAAGGTTCACTACCGCTTCAAATTTGTCACATAGTGCGTTTTTGGACCGAGCCAAGTGGAACATGATGATAGCAGTACTCCATATGAGGTCAGACCTGCGCTTTGTACAACAGCTGTCTTTGCCCAGACGTGATGTACCGCTTCGCTCAACTCAGCACATCAAACTTTTTGGATGCCATCTTTGGCTGTGGGCAGTTGGCAGCGGTGTGTGGGATATAGGTACTAGGAGATCACCAGTGCAGCGACCATATAGAAGGCCGTTGATCAAATTATGTTCTTTTAGATACGTATCTAAGGAATGTTATATTAATCACACACTCCATCACATTAGAGAAAAGGAAAGTAATAGCAATAGGATTGTAATTTGATGGATCGGACCTGTCCCCTTTTTTGGGCACTGGGTGGCAGGTAAAGAGAGAGAATTATTTATGACAGGTAAGAAAGCACAAGAGTCGGTGATATTTTATAGTAAATTGTGTATCTAGGGCGGTAAGGAAGGAATTACAAACGAGTATTTGTTGCAAGCCCCAGGTAAAGCCGAGGGCTTTAATAACACTCGTTTGTAATTCCTTTACCACCCGTGGCACACACAATGTTTTTCATCACACTTGTGAGGAAATCTAAATACCTAAATAACCTTACTAATCCCCACCCAGTATCAGAACAAATTTTTAAATCAGAAAGTGACATTAATATCCATAGATAATGCGAATGTCAAGTCACGTTCGGAAACCATAGCGGTAAAAACCTAAAACGGCCATTTTACTTGATTTTACATTAGCAAAATACTGAAATACACTATTTATTAAACATTTAATTTCTGTTACCGAAATATGTGTTTACATGTATTTGCAATAACAGCTCTCTTTAAAGTAAAAAAAGTTAAAAAAAGTAAGTTGGCGTTTCCTTTGAACATTACCAATAAGAGTAAAACAGAAAAAATCCATTACGCCCTAGGGCGTAATAGGTCATTTACAGCCCGCAAAACTTACGTGTAACAACACCATTTTCGAGAAAGTGATGAAAAAGATAATATATCAATGTCCGCAGATGAAGTCGCACTAGTCCGTTTTTACCCATTCCAGTCTTGAATAGACTTAACATTTAATGTGTAAACGAATAATAATACGATGACAACGCCTACTAAAGTACCGTAAATGATTAATAATCTATAAAAAAAACTTATTAAAAGAAAAATAACATGAATTTTTGCTGAGAACGTTCCCCAGAGAACGTTTCCGAGAAATTTCCCCGGAAATTCTCGAGAACAAAGAGAATTTCATTGATAGAATGACCTGTTGCGCACAAATACTCTGCAAATAGTTATAAACCACAAATATAATGAGTACTAAGCGAACAAAAAATGCATAACTCAAAAATATAAGGTACTTTCTCAGAAATTTCCGCTACGGAGAACTTTCCCGAGAAGCTTCTCCCGATATTCTCTTGTTTCCGAAACTTCTCGAGAACGGCCCATCACTGAGTATATAGGTACATTTTCTGTACGTTTTGGGAATAATTATTTTCAACTTAATCTATTCATAAACGTTTTCTAATTTACAAGATTGAACTATAAAGTATACTTACTTCTCAAGACACCAATATAAGTAATTATTTTTTTGCCCTCCAGCCGGAAAGCGTCACCTTCCCGGCCGCTGCGCTAAACGAAGATGCCGCTTTCTGGCTCCGTCGAACGGAAAAATAGTATACAAACCCCGTCCAGTAAATAAGAAAGCCCCAGATCACATGTAATTGTCAGCCGAGGCGAAGCCGAGGACACACGTGATCTGAGGCATTTCTTACTTCACTTACTTTACTGGCCACGGTATGTAAATAATATTTTACCAAAGTCACAGTCACAAACTTACCGCAAATGAACTTTTTCCCTCTGCAGAAGTTCCAGAGCTACCTGAACATCTTCTTTTGTTAACTGCACATTAATGTCTTCCACTGGCATATCTTTGAGAAGCCTACATCTGTCTATGGCCAGGTTTGCAAAGCTGAAAAAATAGATTGTATAGGCTACTTGATGACAGTTCAAATCAGCTTCTTTTTATGAAGTGTCAAAACGCTCCGAAAGTATGCAGTTTAGTATGAAATACTATCTTGTGACGTCATGCTCAACATGGTGCCTTATTTTTAGTTTTCGTCATTGTAAAATCGTTGGTGGCACGAAAATAAGTTTGAATGATTTTATCCAGGCTGTTTTGGAAGCGTAATTTGCTGGTTAGAGTTAATGAATTTATTTTGATTGTTGTCAAATACCCTATTACAGGGTGTCCAAGTAGTTTCGTAATTATTTCTACCCAGAGACCTACATTACTGAACTTAGGTCCTCTAAAGTCTTCCACAAAGAACTCATCGACTTCCAGCGACCGTAATCAGTAAAGTAAGGAGGAAAGAATGTGGAATGTAGCTGTTAAGTTTACAGAAATTTAATTTTAGCGAATCAAGACGGGTCTATCAGTAGACTGAGGGAATAAATCGGCATTCCAGGTTTAGTGAGAGTTATGAACACTAGAAATGTTTGTGTTAGAAATGCCTGCGATGATGAATGTCCCTGAAGGAACAGACTGAAAAATTCAGTAACTCGAGCGAAGGGCTCGGTGGCGCTGATTGGAAAGCCGCCAGTGTTGGGCCGGGTAGACGTGGAGATGCGAGTTCGAGTTCCGCCCCGTACCACTTAATTTTTAAATGTTTACTTCATAAGAACATTTACTATGTTAGATGCCGAGTTGGGCTTCTTTGCTTAGTTTGTAATATTTTAATAATTCCTTTTACTTTAACTTTGTCTAATATTGTAAGTCACTAACACCTAGTTTTGTAAGTTTTTCTGCTACGAACCAAAAATGGATGTTATGTCTGAAATAAATGATTTTTTTTTAATTTGAGATAAGCAGGATCGGTTGAAGAAATCACCAAATCTCTGTTCGGGAATCTCTAGTGTTCAGTATTATCTAGAAAGCTGTCTTAAGACTTACCGTATAGCGATAGGTGGTTCTAATTTGCCAATAATACGACATAAATGAGGAACACCAAAGGGCCTGATTTAAGACTTACCGTATAGCGATAGCTGGTTCTAATTTGCCTATAATACGACATATGAGGAACACCAAAGCGCCTGATTGTGTCTCGTGGCATAGGGACAGCATTTTGTAAATGTTTACAGCGAATTCATCCTGCAACAGCAATTAAGTAAGTATTAAATTCAATGACATTTTCTCAGGGCTACAAATTTTGTATGAAAAAAAAACGGAAATCCACGGAGGCGAAGTGGCGGGTAGCATCTAGTCTACATCTATATTAAATATTCTATTACATTAAGCGCACTCAATACCTGTAAACAGCCTTGGCAGCGAGCAGCCACGCACTGTAGGAGTAGTCCTGACGCACCTGCGTTTTCCTGAAATATGAGTAGATGATGGGAGGTAGATGGCGCCACATACGTTACTCAAGATGACGTCACAAATGAGGAGACTGGTGGAAAAATTGGATGGCTTGGGTATGGCTTCGGTTGGAATACAAGAGCGAGAGATTTCAGCTTAAACTTTCGTAATTTAGAGTGACATTTGACATAAAATTTGTTTATGAAAAATTCATAAAGCACACGTGTTTTTTATGAATTTTTCATAAACGCATGCGACCGTGACCGTCAAGATAGCGTACACCGTAAAGATATTCAGAATCTGATGCAGCCAATAAATAGTACCCAAATAGTACCGACGAAATACCTAGGTGAAAAAAATAGTACTCTTAATCTTTCTGAAATATAAGGCCTGTTCACGGTGTACGCTACCGGGCGTCAAGCTGGCGTACACCGTTTGTATCTCTGGAACGGCTTTGTTTTTGACGTGATAACGTCTTATAATTCGATGGAGCCGGCTGCACGCACGAAAAAGTGTGACGTCATGGGCCGTTACTTTGCAGGGTCGTTACCTGTCAAATTATACTATTCCAGCACTAAAGTCGTTAAGACGATAGTTTCTTACAAATTGTTAATAAAATAGCCCTTAATTCCCTAAGATACGGCTGTCAAAAATCTCTATTGAATGACAAGAGACCAGTGGCGGATTTGCCCTAAGGCCTAGTAGGCCCGGGCCTAGGGCGGCCAGATATTAGGGGCGGCCAATCGTGACAAAAAATCACTGCTGCTGCTGAGAAAAGGGCGGCTGGTACTCAAGTCGAAGTCGAAGTCGAAGTCAAAGTCAAAGTCAAAGTCAAAGTCAAAGTCAAAGTCAAAGTAAAAGTCAAAGTCAAAGTCAAAGTCAAAGTCAAAGTCAATGTCAATGTCAATGTCAATGTAAATGTCAAAGTCAAAGTCAAAGTCAGGGTCAAGGTCAACGTTATCACGTTCGACTATCGTCAGTAAACCGACTTTACAGACAACCGATTTTTTTGGAAATGATTTATATCTCAAAAAATAGTACGCAAATAGTACCTTAGGGCCCTAAAATTTCATTTCTCTAGCTATCGTAGAAGCCGAGATATAATGAGCTCTTTCTATAAGAAATTCCCGGGTACGCCAGCTTGACGGTGTGAAATTTTGTACACCGTTAAGTCATGGAATATCTTGGCTTCTACGATAGCTAGAGAAATAAAATTTTAGGGCCCTAGGGTACTATATGGGTACTATTTTTTGAGATATAAAGCGCTTCCAAAAACAAAGCCGTTCCAGAGATACAAGCGGTGTACGCCAGCTTGACGCCCGGTAGCGTACACCGTGAACAGGCCTTATATTTCGAAACGTTCAAGGGTACTATTTTTTTCACCTAGGTATTTCGTCGGTACTATTTGGGTACTATTTATTGGCTGCATCAGATTCTGAATACCTTTACGGTGTACGCTATCTTGACGGACACATGCGACTGCATGTTCCATTATGATAGTCCAGAACTCAACGGAAACGACAAAAAAATAACACCTATTCATAGTCCTGAATCATAGACAAAATGTCTTAAATCCATGAGGATTTCAAAGCTTTAACGCCTCTTAGTATATTTGATTAAATTAGACTTACCTGCACTTTTAAAACCAGACTTTGTACTATTCGTTCCGTGTACTGACTGGCCAGTATATGCACTCGGTTTACCAATAACCAGGTTAAGTGAACCGCTTCTGACAGACCGTTTTCTACCTGAAAATAATAATAATAAATAAATATTAGGGGAAAATCTTACACAGATCGAACTAGTCCCAAGGTAAGCTCAATAAGACTTGTGTTATGGATACTAGACGACGATATATTTAATAGATACAAATACTTAAATACATAGAAAACATCCAAGACTCAGAAACAAGTATCATCACACAAATAATATTTGCTCTTACCGGGATTCGAACCCAGGACCGTCAGCTTCGTCGGCAGAGTCACCAACCATCAGGCTAAACCGGTCGTCAAATCATTCGATATTTTGGATCACGGATTTTTGGATAAGGCATTGTCTACCAGTTAAACGCAACAACGCAACAGACACAACTATTTAAATCAAGCTAGTCATTTTTATCGTTTTTCAATTTATATACCAATAATTTTTGTTATGCTTCTTCAAATTAATTGTTATTACATTACGCATTAATTGTTATTTTATTGTTTTAATTGTGATATTTCAATCTTAATTTATTTAATTTTATTCTACTACATTTAATAATTACCGAAATTGTTGTAGCGTTTTTAGCGTGTTAGTTTTTAAGTGTCTTGCTGTGCCCTACCAGGGTTCATGTTTTGGACATTATTTTTATTTAAGACCTTTGTACAACATGAAAAAGCAATAAATGAATTGTGAATTATGAAATATTAAATTGGTGCATGAAAATTGAAATCAAATCAAATCAAATCGTTTATTTCTCAGAATATGGTACATTTGGTTGGAATAAAGTGATATAGTGCGACATATTCAGCCAATATTGGCGTAGAAATATTAAAATCATAGGCGTATTATTAATAAACATGTCAAATGGTACTAAACTAAAATTAAATTAAATTGAACATATAGTCTAAACCAGGACTTCCCAACCAAGGACCTATTTAATGCGTAGGTAAATTAACTGTTCCGAATTGCCATTCAATCGCTGCTATACAAGTTTCGACAAGTATCATAACGTGTTTCTTATTTTTGTTGAAACTTAGAAGCTCAGCGAATGAAAGGTTGGGAAACCCTGTTTTTTTTTTTTATGAAATAGGGGGCAAACGAGTAGACGGGTCGCCTGATGGTAAGCAATCACCGTCGCCCATAGACACCTGCTACACCAAAAGAGTCACAGGTGCGTTGCCGGCCTTTCAGGTGGGAGTACGCTCTTTTCTTGAAGGTTTGAAGGTCTAAACCGCAAATTTGTTAACACAAACCATATGTATATGTATGTAATAAGGGGTCATCCACAAATTACGTCACACGATTTTCCAGATTTTTAGACCCCCCCCCATGTCACATATTTTCCCAGCAAATTCCATCTTTTTATATTATAGTATAGGGTGTCACATTTGGCTAGACCCGCCCCCCTCCCCCGTGTGACGTACTATATGGATGGCCTCTAAATACCAAAGGCGTGGCGCAAGCCGGCATCCTTGGGCAAGCTGGTGCAGATTTGGCGTACATTTTCCTTAAGAGCTGTAGAATAAGGTGGTCAAATGCCTGATATTAGGCAAGCCGGTAGGAATCGAGTTCTTTGGACGCCATAACACTGCTAAATACAATAGTAACTTACGAAATACTCGCAGTAGGCCAGTACGCAGGCCGTTTGCAGCGCGTTAGCGGGCGAGGGGCGCGCGTCCCCTCCTCCCAGCGGCAGGTCGCGGGCAAAACCGATGAGCTTCTGCCAGTATTTGTGGGATAGGAAGTTTAACCTAAAAGACATTCGGATACTTGGTGATTACTGATTAACAACATCTGTTGACAAACTTTGCTAAATAGTTTCAATAATCTTGTCAGATACAGAACATATGATACGACCTTTTTGCTGACAGCTGGCATGTGCTACTCACTAAAATAAGTTTAATGTGCAACTGTTACTTTTAAGAATTGTTATGTAATAATTACGGTAGATAGTTTATGTTAATCTAGCATTTTAGGCGCTTGGTGAAAAACTGAAAGCCTGTTATGTATTTTTATAAATAAATAATAATAATAATATGGAAATATATCACAATATTATGTGAAAGTTTGTGAAGATGTTTAGATATTTGGATGTTTTTTACTAAATAACTCGGTAAAAACTGGATGGATTGAACTGAAATTTGGCATGTAAGTAGACCAAGTCCTGGATTGAAACATAGGATACTTTATATCCCGGTAAATAGTTCCAATGGGACAATAACGGGAACAACGCGGGCGAATCCGCGGGTAAATGCTAGTTTTAAATAAAATTTAAGAATTGGATTTTGAAATAGATGGGACCAATCTGGAAGTTGGACGTTATAATCCTTACAATAAAACGGATTTTTTTATACACACTATGTGAAAAGTTCAAGTGCCTACTTGTTGCGATTCAAACATTTCTAACCGTGACAGATGGATAGACGGGCATGGAGACAATACCCTTTAGCACCACCTAAAAAACTAGTGAAACGACTGAATCTAAATCCAGATTTTTCCATGCATCTCGCATTACGCATTGTTGAGAAAATACGTGAGTATTTTGATTTTTTCCGCTATCTAACGAAATCTTACCTTATCAACAGATGTGACCAATGTACAGTCAGCAACGGCATCCTATGCGCGGCCCTCAGACATATCAGATTAAGTAGATCCAGCGGTATATTCTCCTCTGGACTGTACAGGCCTGTGTTCAGGCCGCTTTGCTCGTTGTGCAGGATGTTTTGGGCCGTTTTGGCGGTTAGAGGGAAAAGGCAGCCGGCTAGAAAGAAATGTACTATTTAATAGGGATAAGGAAGAAATAGTGCGGTTCTTACTTAGGGAGGTAAAACAAAGAATGTCTCAGATCGCAGGTATCGGTGTCGGTGACCTAAAGAAGTGTGAAATACCATTTACGTCACACCTGGCCATAAAGTGGCGTGCGGAAAATCCCACTTCCTGGCCTGGGGGCGACATACATTTTTGTACTTACCATGGGAGGTAATAATGGTAATTTGTCAGAAGGGTGAGCGAATCGCCTAACTACATAATTACGGCGTGTTCCACGTGTTACTTCAAGAGTGAGGTGTCTGTCATGAAGTGGTAGTCTTAGTGTTAGTAGACATTCCAAATTATTGGCTTTAATTATTTAAATTAATTTATTAATGAAATTAATTGTAATTGTAATTGTAAATGTAATGTGATTTAATTAATTTTTATTGTAATTGATTTAATTTAATTTGTTGTAATTTTAATAATTGTTTAATTAATTGTTAATTGTTGTAATTGTGATATAATTTGTACCAATGGGTTTATACCTAAATAAATACACATTTTATTTATTTATTTATTTATTATTTATTAATAAAGAAAGCCTCAGATCGCATATTTATCGCCCTTGCCTTCGGCTCGGGCGTCAAATACCTGCGATCAGAGACATTGTTTGTTTTACCTCCCTAGGTAAGTAATGCACTATTTCTTCCTTCATAGAAGGAATCAAAGTGGTAAGTTTCTGTTGAAGGAATTTAGTATGTCTTTTTTTTTTCATTTCCGGTAATTTAGAAAATACCTAGAGCCTGCCTTAAAATTAAGCTTGTAAAAATACTCACTCGTCAAATGCAGCATGTGCTTAACTTGCACGATAATATTCACGCACACAGAATACAGCAACCCATTCTGATCCTCATCCTCATCCCCATTAAGCTCCAAAATCGTATCATGACAGTTATCCACCTCAGTGATCGCAAACGTCAACGTCTTGAACAGAAATCTGACAAGAATGACATCTGGTGACAGATTCGCGCAGTTTTCATTGACGTTCTGGACGTTTAGAGGGTCCACGTCGGGTTTGGCATTGAAGAAAATGGATTGGGGGGAAACGTAGGAGGATTTGAGGTAGTTTATTGAGAGTAGGATCTCGCTTTCCGGGATAAGGATGAGGATTTTGCGGAGGAGGACCATTATTATGGAGAGGTACCGGAGTTTTAGTTTGCGAGGTGTTGTGGTCTGAAACAAATTATTTATCTGTTAATGGGCGTTTTAAAAAACCCGAGATAGCTACTTTTGAGGTGCTTCTGACTTTTAAAAATCGTTAGTAAAAACTTGTGGGTAAAATTTTGTATGGACAAAATATTTTTGCACTACGCCAATTTCATACTCATGTGGGTACAAAATGGTGACGTAATGGAACTAAATTCGGGAAACATTTCTTCATATATAAGGTCCGAAAGTGCTAACGATTCAGACCCAGAAAAAGGCCCGCCGTGTTCTTCCACTCTAGTTGGTGTTGATGCTTGACGTGGTCCTTGATGGCTGTTGTAGTAGTTTCTTAATAAGTCTGATCAGAACTAGTAGTTCCTTACTATCTCTGACCAGACATATATTCTATAATATAGTATTTGCTATGGTAGTGGAACATACCTGATCAGGTGGCGCTTTAAACAATATCTTCAACAGTATCTCCACCCGGCTTTGCTCCAACAGAACGTCCTTATACACCGACTCTAACAGCCTCTCTAGTGACGCAATGGCGTGTCTATTGTCGATCTCTATGGACGTCGTCGCTAGGAGGTTGAGGAGGGTGTTGCTGGCCAGCTCTGACCAGAGATAGTAGCTCTCTGGGTGCTCTTGAGATAAGCAGAGAACGCAGGATACCAGCTCTAGAACCTAGAAGATGGGGTATAATATTTACAGAGTTCTCTTGATTAGCGCTGGCTCTCAGGTCAGCATTTTGCTGAGGTGGGACCGTTTTGTGGCAGCGTATCTATTTTTAATTTAATGTGTATACTCTTTTGTTTTTTATCTTGTGCTGTTATGAATAAATGTATTTTCTTTCTTTCTTTCTTTATTTTACTCCAAGATCCCATCATCTGAACTGATGGAATAGGACCAACTGAAAAATGTACTCTTTCAAACAAAAGATGGTTCGAAATCGATCTACCCGTTTTCGAGTAATCGGGGAAAATATATAAAAAAACTGGCGAACTGAGAACCCCTACCTTTTTTAAAGACGGTTAAGAAATAACTAACTTTTAATGACATGTCATCTAAATAAGTATAAATAGTAGGAAGTTAGTTTCGTGCACAGCAAGTTCAGGTGGCAGCACTAAACGACAAAAGAGACACGGGCGGACATAAAATAAGTTTTCATTTCGACCAACTGAGATCATAGAAAATCAAACTATCATGCCTCAATCAAGCTGTCATTTAAAATTATCTCTTCAAGTATCAATGTCACCAAAAATTTCATTGGAGGGTTAATCGTCCTTCATCGCGATAAATTAACGGCGTTTCCGTCAATGTGGCCCCAGCATGAGAGGGTACAAGACTTAGATTGGCGGCACCAGTTAGCAGCACCTTCGTCGTGCATGTTCTCTATTAAGGTTTCTCCAAAGTCGTATAAGTGGTTCTAACTGCGATTTTTTCATAAATAAAAATAATACCTTGTGTTGATCCATAGTTTTCTGTAGCATGGAGAATAGCACCTCCCTAGTAGCTTGCGCCTCTTGCTGCTGCTGTCTTCCCAGTACACTACCACCTGTTCAAAATAACCAAACATCATGAAAGTCGGACACTTGTCAGAATCGCTGTGACAAAGTATTTTCAGAAAGGTTGCTTCTATGGAGAGTAGAGTTAAGGAGATCATGAGATCTTATATGAGGGATCAGTTGATAAAGTGTCCAGCTAAAAGCACTCAATAATAGTTCGTAATCTCCCCAGAATGGTGCTAGCCTTGCAGGAGAGCATGAAATGAATTTAGCACTTTTAGCAGTTGTAGATGAAGTGATTTAATATTTTTGGTGACTAAAGTTGGTATAAATACCGACTTATTAAAATAGAAAAGTGTTCCGCCACCATTTAGCACATTTTGACGAACACTTTTCGATACACAGAGACGATTTTCCTCTTCGAAAAACCAGCAATTTATAAGGAGCTGTTATATTATGTGATAGTCATGGATGTATAATAAGTTCTGTTATCATTTTATGACAATCAGCTAAATACATAAACTACTAGACAACAGTTTTCTTCTCGTCTTTAAAAAAAGGAAATATCAATTATGTTTTATATCTTACCTCCCATATTGCTGAAAACTTTGACCACGACTGGCTCCAAGCCAGCTATACACTCCAAGTGATTCCCAGATGCCATAAGCCCGTCGCATAATTGTATCAACTAAAACAAGGAAATTCACTGCCATAAATACACGACAGTCTAAGTCAAGACCAAGCCCATCTATTATTAAAAATAAACCAAATTTTTGAAACCAGTTTAAAATTTATATTAAAAAGAGCTATTGAAATTTGCGCTCAAAGGTAAACACGCAAAAAAAGTGGCATACCTTGGGTATTTCAATTATTTGCTTCGTGTGGTGCTTAGAGGAAGACAGCTGAACTAAAAACATCAGAATACTGTGGACTAGATCACAGCAATTACTGAAACAATGAACATACGCATTAATTAATTTATGCCACACCTGGCTATAAAGTGGATTTTACCGCACACTACGCGTACGGAAAAAGCCGCTTTCTGGCCATGGTGTACACAACATGGGAGGTAATAAAGAAAGCCCTCGATCGCATATTTACGTCACTCGCTTGCAGTTCGGGCCGCAAACATTTGTGATCTCGGCCTTTCTTTGTTGTATTACCACCTTGTGTCAGTACTATAGCTTGCAATCCTACTTATATTAGGTATAAATGTGAAAGTTTGTGAAGATGTTTAGAATGTTTAGATGTTTGTTACTAAATAATGGGGTAGCAACTAGATGGATTGAGCTGAAATTTAGCATGCAAGTAGACCTGGTGCTGGATTGAAACATAGGACTTTATATCCCGGTAAATAGTTCCCTCGAGACATTAATGACGGGAATAACGCAGGCGAATCCGTGGGTAAATGCCAGTTCAGTTATAAGTCTACATGTACTAAACAACTGGTCGAATACTCATTGGTTCTATCTTAAAAATTCTTTCAAATTTAATAAAAATTCATGAAGTACTTAAATTATTTTTTGTCAATGAGCTTGTCGTTAAAATTCACATTGAGGCGTTAAGGTAGTGAACCGAAATAAATAAAACCACCTAAATTAAAAATGTTTATTCATGACAATAAATTTAACTAAGCCTGGTCACGGCACCAATTTTGAAAAGGCCCCACGGGTTCCCTCTATTTGGCATAAGTTTTTTTTGTCTGAAAGAAAGAAAAAGGAGGGAACGCGCCGCATTCGACTGTATCTCTATCGAATATCGCGTGCTCTTTCTGGTCACTGGCTAAGCCCCTCCGGAGGGGCAAAATTTGGCACTAGCAGCCGCGCGGCGAAATAGCGGAGTGAGCCACTCCTGCCGTCAATATTCCATGAAGCAATACTGTCTTTTTATACTCAACAGGTTCATAATTAATCGATTAGTTATTAAGTTGACCAATTAGTCGAACTGTAGGGTTATATGTAGGTGGTTTGAGTAAATTGTTGAGTCAGTTTGTCTAAGTATTTTAAATTACTCCACAGGTTACTTACGGTATCTCATGTTGTTCCACATACTCGAGTTGCTTGATAAGGAATGCTATAAAAATCTGCTCACTATCCAGCATGCAGTAGTTGACTCTCAAAGTTAACAGTTGACTTAACAGACTTAACACTCTGCATTGGAGGGGTATGTCGTTTTGCATCGTATAGCTCTGCAACAGAAAAATAATGTCGAGATTGTTTTTAATATCTAGTACTTATACAATAAAGAGCATTTTAATAGCTATTATTTTACTTCCAACGTTCGTAGTCGAGTTCGTTTACATCTACACATACAAGAGAACAAAAATATCTGTACACGCTTTATGCTCCTGACAATAGGGTCGTGTTCAGATATTTTTGGTCACGTAAGTGTGTAGATGTAAATGAACTCGACTGTAAGTAAAAGTGTATGTAACTTGTGATTTCATAATTCGAAAACCAAATTTCAACCATTTAAGCTGATTAAGCTGAAAGTTATGTCAGTTTGGTAGCAATGCAAGTTCGTGGTACCAATTGAGCTGATCTGATGATGGACTCGGAAGGTGGCCAAAGGGTCATCTAAATTACCTAAGATAAATGTACCGCGTTTGGGCTCTTATGATTAGTCTTGAAATGCAATTTGAGATCATACAAAAAAAAATACAGTCGGCAATAAAGATTGTCTCAATTTTTTCACAGCAAATTATTATTAGAAAAAGAAAGAAATAATCGCATTTATTACGGTAAGAAATAACGGCACCAATACAAAAAAAAACAAACAAGGAGAAAATTTATACAAAACTAAAACAAATTTCCAATCAATTGCATGGAATACTCTTAAAGGCAAAGATATAAACCCACACAAAGTTTCAAAAATATGTACACATCATCTCTACAGTAATTACCATTAAGATTTAGATACATATTTATGAGATCTTGTTGTGTTTACTTACTTACTTTTTGCCCTTGAGTGTACAAGGAAAAATATTAATATTCATATGTAAAATCACCTTTAAAGCTTGTATCACAACCGGCTCAAACAACCTTATGTACCTCTCCAACTCCTTTTTATTCGTACTCCATTTCCTATCCGTTTTGTTCTTCGAGAAATTCTCCATTGCTATCAACATCCTCCTTTCCTCCGCCATTACCGGATTCTTACTGTCTAAAGCCAACTTCTGACTAGCATTCGAACTCACACTATTCCTTCTAGACTCACTCTCTATTTTACTTAAAGTATTAATCAACATAACGTCATCGTAAAACGAAGTTCTCTTTTCAGTCTTTGGTACATCTTCTATACTCATAAAATCGTTGTATTCGGTTATCATATTGGTACCGAATAGGCATTTTAGGAGTTGTGTTATACAGTATACGGTCGTGTCGGAACGTAGAGGCATTATCGCTTTCAGGTAGTATAGGAGTTCTTCTGTGACTGTTCCGAATTCGCGCTCGGTAGATAGTTCTAGTTGTATGGCTAGGCAGTTGAGTACTGTTGTTAGGAATTCGTGGAACATGCTGCTTTTTGGATCTAGGTTTATCTGAAAAGAGATAAGATTAGTAAGATAGAATAAAACTTGCTGACTGATAGGTACATAACATAAGGTGGTGCCACCGCCGGCGACTAAGCGAATAAAGTCGGGCGAGTAGCATTACATTGCGGATCTGGAAAGGTCGATTGATTACACTATGCCTGGTCAGCCCGCAATGAACCCCCCTCAGTTAGCATATTTATCGCCCTTGCCTTCAGCTCAGGCGTCAAATACCTGCGATCTGAGACATTCTTTGCTTTACCGCCTTATAATAATAATAATAATAATAATAATAATTTTGAAAATTTTCCGCCATTTTGACGACGCCATTTTGAAAAAAAATGATGACCCTCTTTCGTCGCCCAGGGTCCTCTATGACATTTGGTCGAGCACCCTACACCTAACTACTACCGTTTAGGCGGGCCGTTGATCGAATCCGAAACTTTACTCGGTAGACTGAAAAGTCAGATTTTTCTGGGGGTCACGGTCGGACCCTCTACACGCCCGGGTATGACACTTTCACGATTTCCACCTCCTTCTTGGAGATCAATTCGACGTGAGAAATCAGTCGGGATGCAGCCTTATATTAGAAAAAATAATAAAAAAATCCGCTGACAATGACAGACGTCGTCTCCGTTTTTATTTTGATAAAAATGTATTTTAAACGCTTTTTGGACTGAAATCTATGAGATTTTACACCTAAAACACGAAAACCGCGAACACAAACAAAAATGGCGAAAATAAAATACTAGTACTACCAGCAGTATCAAAGATGATTACGAGACGGCGAGCACAGGCGGTCACAAGCGCACGCCCAACACCACCGCCCGTGCCGTCCACCTCCTTGGGATCGTCGTCGGGGGAAGAGTTTGCGACTGCCCCCGACACCAGCAGCGAGTCGAGCGAGGACGCGCGCGGGCCGCCGCCCCCGCCGCCGCGACAACCTGCGCGACGAGGACGGCCACCGCTGCCGGCACGCTTGGGGCCTGTGGGGCATCCTGCCCCGCCCACGGCCCTCGCTACCGGTGGTGTAGTGCGACGCATGCGATGGACTCAGAGTATGAATGAGAACTGCATGCGCGCCTACTATGGGGCTACAGAGGGAGGAACCGTCCTGACCGCGTACCGTGACCGGATGCTGCTTCTGTTTCAGACTCTTGAACCGGCCATCGACGTGTCTGCGCAACGACTATCGGATCAGGTGCGCGCCATCCAGCGGCTGAAGCGGCTGGATGACGCGACGCTTGATCGACTGCGCCTGGAAGTACTTGCCACCCGCGCGGCCTCCGCTTCGGCTCGGAATCCGCCCGCTACGTCGCCGGTCCCGGTGCCAGCACCCGACCTGGCGCCGGGGGCGCCACGGGAGGATCCCGCTGCCGACGAGGAGGACGGTGTGAGTAGTGTAAGTGCCCAGGCCAATGAGCAATTGAGGAGGGCTCTGGAGGAGGCGATTGAGCAATACCGATCCACGGCAGACTCTAGGCCGCGTTTACCTCGCCTGCCCACGAATAGGCGTAATCTAGCGCTAGTGGGAGCCCTAAACGCTTTACTAGACCCGTATTTGCGGGCTAACGAAGATCTCGCTGATACACACGCGATCATGTATTGCGGGGCCATCGCGGCGTGCCGCGTCGCTCGCGTCAAGTTCCCGGACGCTGACCGAGCGCCGCGGACCGCCGGGGGTGTCCCCGCCTGGCAAGTACGGATCGAGCGGCGTATCAGCACGTTTAGGACTCTCATTGCAAAGCTGATTTGCTTCAGGGGGGGTAACAACCGCCCCCGTGTTATGCGTTTCGTGACACAAGCCTTCGCAGGGACTGATATCAGACCCTGCGACTACATGGCATGTGTCACGGAGCGCATAGACTTCCTGAAGCAGAAAGTCTATGCATGGGCAAGCCGTATTCGCCGCTATAGAGAGCGTGTGGATCGATACCAGCAGAATCGTCTCTTTCAGAGTGACCAAAGGAAGGTATACCGAAAGTGGGAGGGAGCCGATCAACGTGTGACCGACGGGCAACTACCGGATCCTACCGCCATGATTAATTTCTGGCGTAGTATCTGGTCGGCGCCAGTCGTGCACACCGAGGGCGAGTGGATGACTGTTGTTGAGCGAGAATGTGAGCCCATCGAAACCATGGGGGCTGTTACCATCAGCCCCGATGACGTGAGTTGTGCGGCTCGTGCGACCCAGAACTGGAAAAGTCCTGGGCCGGATGGGTTACACAATTTCTGGATCAAGTGGTTTCGATGCGCACATGAACGCTTGGCAACACAATTCCAACAAGCCCTTGAGCTCGGCTTCCTACCATCTTTCCTAACAACAGGTGTTACCTTCCTGCTCTACAAGTCCGGTAGTACCACGGAAGCGAAGAATTATCGACCCATCACGTGCTTGCCCACGCTGTACAAGCTCCTTACATCCATTCTGAGATCAAAAATCAACTCGCACATTGTTGCGAACAACGTTATGGCCTTCTCTCAAAATGGATGTAGGGTTGGGTCACGTGGTACTAAAGAGCTCCTCCTCATCGACACGGCCATTTGCCAACAAGTCCGGCGGGACAGGGGGTCTCTCTCGGCTGCTTGGATTGACTACAAGAAGGCCTATGATTCGGTGCCTCATTCATGGCTGGAGAGGATCTTGGAGCTGTATAAAATCAATACAGCTTTAAAATCCTTCTTAGGCGCATGTATGAGGCAGTGGACCACAGTCCTTCGTCAACCAGGCGGTAGAGATGGCCCCCCTGGTCCGCATGACTTTATAAGGATTGAGAGAGGTATTTTCCAGGGTGACAGTCTGAGTCCCCTGTGGTTCTGCCTGGCCCTGAACCCACTCAGCACTCTGCTGAAGGAGTCAGGACTGGGCTGTCGGCTTCGGAGAGGGGGTGAGGTCATTTCTCATCTGCTGTACATGGACGACCTCAAGCTATTTGCACCCAAACGCCCAGACTTGCTGGAGCTACTGAAGGTCACAGAAACCTTCAGTAGCGCCATCAAAATGGAGTTTGGTGTAGATAAGTGTGCGGTCATGCATGTACAACGAGGGAAAGTCGTAAATTCCCCGAATTTGCAACTTTCCGAGACAATGACTCTCAGGTCTATCTCCGAGGCTGAAACCTACAAGTACCTTGGTATGTCACAGGCCTTGAGTATTGCGGACAGGGACACTATACAGGCGGTGAAGGAGCGCTTCTTCTGTCGCTTGACAAAAGTACTTAACAGTCTTTTGTCTGGCGGCAACAAGGTGCGGGCCTTCAACGCTTGGGTGATGCCCCTGCTCACTTACTCCTTTGGCATACTAAGGTGGACTCAGACTGAGCTGGACGCCCTGGATAGGCGGGTCCGTGTGCTGCTCACTACACACCGCATGCTACACCCACGCTCGTCAGTTATGAGACTGTACATCCCGCGTAAGTGTGGCGGCCGTGGCTTTTTAAACGCCAAGGACCTCCATAACCGCGAGGTGTGCAGCCTCAGGGAGTACTTCCTAAACAACGAGTGTGGGATACATCGCGATGTAGTAGCAGTAGACAGAAGCCTTACTCCTCTTTCCTTGGCAAACGAGAACTGGCGTAGACCTAAGGTGCTTAGCACCGACGACCGCAAGGACATATGGAAGAGTAAGGAGCTACACGGGCGGTTCTACAAGGCCCTCACGGGGCCCGATGTAGACCTGCTCGCGTCGGTGAACTGGCTACGCTTCGGTGATCTCTTCGGGGAAACTGAAGGTTTTGTCTGTGCAATTGCGGACGAAGTTATGATGACGAACAACTACCGGAGATATATCCTGAGGGACGGTACGGTCGACATCTGTCGGGCATGCCGCCGTCCCGGAGAGTCTATCAGGCATATTATCTCCGGTTGTTCCCATCTAGCTAACGGCGAGTACTTGCACAGACATAATCAAGTAGCCAGGATCATTCACCAGCAACTTGCTGTTCGATATGGTCTTGTGGGGTCTGAGGTGCCGTACTATAAGTACGCACCAACGCCGGTTCTCGAAAATGGTCGCGCCACGCTCTATTGGGATCGATCTATCATCACGGACAGGACTATTGTAGCCAATAAGCCTGATATCGTGCTGATAGATCGATCCAAGCGCCGTGCAGTGCTCGTCGACATCACCATCCCCCATGACGAGAACCTCGTGAAGGCCGAGAAGGACAAGCTCAGCAAGTACCTTGACTTGGCTCACGAGGTTACCGCCATGTGGGATGTTGATTCGACGATCATTGTTCCGATAGTCGTCTCGGCGAACGGACTTATAGCGAAGAGTCTCGATCACCACCTCAAGAGACTCTCGCTAGATGGCTGGATCAAGGGTCAGATACAGAAAGCGGTTCTTCTGGACACGGCGCGCATCGTCAGGAGGTTCCTCTCTCTGCGGCCCTAACCACCGGTAGCCTGGGCCCCGCCCCGCTGCCGGCGGCACCCTAGGTTAGGTTTTTTATAATGTGTTTATATTTTGTAATTTCACTTTGTATTTTACTTTTTATATATATATTGTAAAAAGCCTAATCTAAGAAAATAAAGATATACCTGTAAATAATAATAATAAATACGCAGGGCAGCTTGTGGCGAGCTGTTGGGGAGTAGCGACCCCACGTACCCGAGTGCTCCTGGGGGTCCTTAGGGAGGGCTCATGGGGAAGAGTGTAAGGACCTCCGCCTCTGGCTTGCCTTAACCGGCCGTCCAGAGTGGAGTCGCGAGAGCTATATGCTCCAGGCGTGGAAGTGATAAAAGGCATAACGCCGCGAGTACCCTCGGAGAAAGCGCAGCACACCTCTCGACACCCTGCAGCCCTCGGCACTGGTGTTGCCCCTAGCTAGGCCATTGCTCATAATGTCGCTATTTATTTAACAGGGGCCCATCAGCGGAGGGCAAGTCACAGTCTGTCAGTGCCACGAAAGCCATGAGACACTTTTCCTGACAGGCGCCGTCATGTCTCAATCCATAACCCAGTATTTAGTCCATATTTCCACCGCCATAGCCCAGTAGAGTTAGATTCCATCAATCAACAATAGTCCTTGCATTTGGCGGGGGCTGTCTCTGCGTGCGTCCCATGACACGGGCAGGGACAGCATCCGCTGGGTGTACACTTTGCCTCTCATTAAATTGTCGAAAGGGCCTCTACGCGTTGGCTTCAGCTCCGCGCACGCCTCCCAAAGGGCCGAGACACCATTGTCTCGTGTACGGGAAAGACATACAAAATAATAATAATAATAATTTATTTATTTCGACCAACTTGGATCATAGTGTAGTGTTAGTAACATTATATTTACGTACTTAAAAATAGTATTAGTATTAGTTAAACATTGTACTTAATATAACTTAATCTATTTAGTTTACGGCGGTTTAGACAGCGCCTCGTACGTGAAGCTGACAACAATAGTTCAGGTACGGGCAGTCTAGCCTGTTCGCGATCATACTCAGGATGCTGTTGGTGCTGGCACGAACCCTCCGCACCAGGGATGCACATCGTTTACGCATAGTGGTGTAAAAACAGTCTACTCGAGCCTCCGTGAACATCCCTGATGCACTACAAAAACGAGGCAGCCCCATCAACATCCTGAACGCGTTATTAAACTGTACACGCAGAGCGCTGTACTGTTTCTGCGTGTAACTCACCCACAGGCTGCTCGTATAGAAGCTTGTACAATAGGCTTTAAAAAGAGATACCTTTACTTCTTTAGAGCAGCGAGCAAACCTGCGGGCTATCATATTAGCTCGGACACACAAAGCTCTGCGCTCACGTTCGATGTCGACATCGTCTTTAAGGTCAGATGTTACCAAGTGTCCTAAGTATTTAAATTGGTTCACTATTCGGAGTAGTATACCATTCAACCTTATCGGAGGTACATCAATATGTAAGTAATGTACTATTGTATTATATCTTATGATTAGAATATGTAGCCCTGAGGTTGTCGTACAGTCTCATATAGAAGGATTCCATGAAGAAGTGTCCAGTGAAGCTGGGCGCATGGTATTGGCAAGTCTGGTGTAATATTTGTACTATACCTTATTGTTAGAGTATGTAGAAGGATTTCAACCGGTCTTCCGCCAGAAGTGACTAACTCCGCGATTTCGCCGGGCGGCCTTGAGGCCCTCGCGGGGGGGCCAACGACCAGAACGAGCACGAGTTATGGGAGAGAGACGGTCGGATCTGGTGCGATCCATGCGGCGGTCGGAGCCGAACGACAGTTTTGTTAGAGAGAGACTTGTGATTTCAAACACAACGTAGTACTATTACTTAAATATTCTGTGCTTCCTCGCAGCGAGTGTGGTGTTGTTTTTTGAAGCCTGACAATCTTGCAAGCCTTACTGTTGCAAAAATCGGACCAGGTGGGGGCCGTGGCGTTCCCTGGGATCGAACCGGGTCGCTTGGCCCGGACCACCATGAGAGGATCGGTCTAGGTGGGGGCCGAAGCGCCTGGGACCAAACCAGAACGCTAGGCCGAGGCCACCTTGAAGTTACGCTGATTGCTCCAAGAGAGCCAGCGGGAAGGTTGAAGCGGATCAACCTGTCCTTACGTGAGTGTGTGAATCGAACTAATCGTGTGTGGTGTAATATTTGTATTATACCTTATGATTCGAGTAGGTTGCCCGCAGAATATCGTACAGCTTCATATAGAAGGGTTCCGTGTAGAAGTGCCCCGCGAAGCTCGGGCGCATGGTGTTGGCGGGCGCGGGCAGGCGCCGGCGCAGCGACCGGTCCTCCGCGGGCTCCGGCATGCTGCCGCGGCGCGCCGGGGGGTCTGACATAAAAATGGACATTGCAAAGCATAGACGCACAGCTTCAAAGAAAAATGTCTACGAATCTGGCGCAAAATGAAATTTCAAGTTATTATTAAATTTGTAAGTCTCTAGTGTCAGTTTAGATAAACATAAGATAAAAATAAAGTCCGTTTCATCATTTTTGAAAAAGTTATGGAGTCTCTCCTCAACATTTTATTCACCACTAGAGTTACGTGCCACGAATTATACCAACCATTACCAAAAAGTAATACCTTGACTCTTCCGTCTAACCGGGCTCCCAGGCAGCGCAATCCCGCTCTTATTCAGATGTACATTAGGGTTAATATCTTCTATCAAGTGCACCAACACATTCAGCATTTTCAACGTCACTTGCAGGAATTTCTCCGCTAGGCTGGCGACTCGCTCGTTCTCTAAATGCTGCCATTTGTCCTTCGTTGTAGAGTCGCGTTCGAAAATGTCTGCGGTCGTTTTGTGGCACATTATATTGTGGATTTCCACTGAAAAAAAAATGTTACTATTATCATACTCATTAGATTAATCGCCTTTGGAAGAACTCAAAAAACAATCTGCTTAAAAGGACCAACAAAAGGGTATCGTTATTTTTTATCATCATCATCATCATTATCATCATCATCATCATCATGACTTCAACATGTGGCCCGTTTCAGGAAACCACAAGTTTACAAGTGTAAACTATCAAAATTGGCAAAATGCCACAATCATCAGGCCTGAAAACCAGTTGGCAGCCCCTTCGTTGAGCACGTTCCCTATACCTACCTGGTGGTGCCATTGTCACCAGGTCAGGAGTGGCTCAATCCGTGGTTTCCTTGGGGCCTTGAGGCCCGCGAGGAGGCCTTAGCCAGCGACCAGAAAGAGCACGTGTTATGCGATAGAGACGGTCGGATCCGGTGCGTTCCGTCTAGTGGTCGAACCCGAACATCAGTTTCATTAGAGAGACTTCTGTACGTAGTACTATAGGGAACGTACACGACGAAGGTGCTGCCAACTGGTGCCGCCAATCTAAATCATATACCCTCTCATGCTGGGGCCACATTGACGAAAACGCCGTTAATAACGCTAAGTTATCGCGTTGAAGGACGATTAACGTCAGTGTAGCTACTACTTTCTATGTTTGACATTGACACTTACATATTATCATTGACATTGACAGCTTGATTTGACAGGGGCGATAGTTTTCTTTATTGTCTGCCCGTGTCTCTTTTGTCGTTTAGTGCTGCCACCTATAGTTCGTGCACGATCCCTATTACTGTGACCAGGTTAAGATACAAGTCTAATTATACTGGCTCATTAACTTACCAGGGTAAACCAGCCAGCAAATATCAAGAAGCAGCGTCCGCCTGGCCACACTGCCGTTGCAATAGTCCAGGTTGTCGAGACAGTAGCTCAAGATGCCCTGGTCGGAGTACGCTTCCTTGTGTCTCCATGGCAACCACTTCTTGCAGATGGTTTGCAGGCATTCCAGGAGTCCTTGCTGGAAATAAGACCGTATCGTCAGCAATTTTGACATGATCCTTGATAAAATACAGTCACCACACCAGTTGAGCAATTTGTAACTGTTTTTAATTTAGCCGTGTAATACAAATCAGTGGTACACCAGTGATAACGAATTATGATTAGTGACAATTTGTATAATAAAAGAAGGCAATTGTATTTCTTTGTTTGTCCTTCGGTATTTTTATCAAAATTAATCTGTCGGGTGTCGGACGGTTTGTTATAACCAGACATCGTAAACTTGGCAGCATTTTCAGGACAGGCATCATCAGTCAACAATTTCTAGTTATACGATTTATTACAGTTAATGTTGTCAATATTAACTCTAATTAACGATTTTGATTGTAATTTCTCACTCCTATCACACTCATAATGCCTGCACTGAAAAAGTTGCCAAGTTTACAATGTCTGGTTATAACGTAATCGTATCAATGTCAGCTTCCGAAGAAATCGTGATCTGTCAGTGGTTAACCGAGTTTTTGTTATAACTTAACCGTAGCAACCTTAGCGTCATTGGTGGACGAGTATTACTTTGGTCATCTTATATAAAGCTTCTGCCAAAAATGTTTTTGAGACAAGTTTTTATTGCCATCTTTTTTTTTATAATCGCAAACTGCACGTCACAACTAATCAAATGAACTCAAACACGGTGAATTTATCTTATGTAATTTAGATGATCCTATGGCTACCATACGGCTCCATCATCAGATCAATTCCATGTCATAATAATATTGCATCTGATTTAAATATTCTTGCAAAATTTCAGCTCAATCTGTTGAAGACATCTACTTCAAAATTGAGCTGCAAGATTCAACCCGAACAAACATAGTTATATACATACATACATGGCAAGTTAAATAAAAGCTTGTAAAAAGGAGTGATTTGATGAGTCTGTATCCCTTGATTTTGATTGACTTTGGGCAATCGAGAGTTGTACCATTAAAAAGGGGTGAAAAACTCGCCGAATAATATTTACAATTGCACGCGACGAGCCTCCACATCACATCCCCCACAACTGCCCTAAAACTGCCGTTCCTCATCACATTACCACTCCTCAACTATTCAAGCAGATCGCAGTTCAACTACAAGCTTTTCACCAGGTCTAGAGACAACCATGGACTCGAAAGCAGTCTTGACTTTTTTTAGTCCTATAACTGACCTGCAATGAGAGTGTTTAAAAATCATAAACCCACCAGCTGGCAGCAGGGTGGCGAAAGGTCTTTTTGACAGTAGGCGTCAAGATCCACCAATCACATCACCTGATTTTGACATCTACTGCCAAATAGACCTTTCGCCATCCTGCTGCCAGCTGGTGGATTTCTGATTTTTAAACACCCTCATTGACCGCAGTAGCGCCTGACTACCAGGCCAAAGATGCAGCTCGCCGGTTCAGTATATTTGTCAGGAAATAATCACTGACTTTGGTCTTTTTATATGAAACGCTCATGCCCAAAATACCGCATTCCTAAAATACCAGATTCTCGATTTATCAGATTCCTGTCTTACCACATTGCCGTTACACTAGATTATAAAATCGCAAGTTACTCACGGATTTAAATGATTTTGTTGGATGTATTATTTTGAGAATCTGGTATACGGACACACTGGTATTTTAGGAATGCGGTATTTTGGGAATGAGCAATATTAAATAGGGCGAAAACTCACCGAATAATATTTACAATTGCACGCGACAAGTCTCCACATCACATCCCCCACAACTGCCCTCAGACTGTCGTTCTTCATCACACCACCACTCCTCAACTCCTTAGGCAGGTCGCAATAGAAGTATAAGCTCTTCACCAGGTCTAGAGACAACCCTGGCCGGTTGAAGGTGAACAGTTGACTCTGGTCCTTGGTCAGTCTAGCTAACATGGTTGTGGGGGTATGCCGTTTGGATATGAAGATTTTTGGGATTATGCTGGAAATAATTTAGGGTGCTGTTAGGATATTCTTAGTTTTTTAACACTTTCACGACCAGACAATTGAACAATACCCCAGAAACCGACAGAGCCTGCTAGGTGGGTTTGTGAGGCCAATAATGTGCAACGCAAAATCGGCCGGCGATTTTGAGCGGAGCTACTAGGCGGGTTGTTGGTCGTAAAAGTGTTAAACATTGACTATTCGAATGTCGGTCCAGTAATTTTACAAGTCGAAATCGCGATTTCAAAATTTCTCGGTAATTCTAAAAATCCACCAATCACATTACCCTCTGTTCTAGGTAATCTCCCAAATTTCTTAAAGGGAATGTTTCAAAATGGAAACTTTCTTTAACACTTTCACGGCCAACCCGCCTAGTAGGCGCTCGTACTTATGTGCGTAGTACAGTAAGCGTCAAATAGTCTGTAGCATCCAGAGCGCCATATATAAAACATCTACTTTCTAACATTTTTTTCAATATTACCCAATCTTACCGATCGTGGGTAACTTACCGGTAAGTTACTAGTAATATAGTTACCAGTTAGAAATTTACTGGTAACGGGAATATTACCGCCGACCCATCACTAGATGCTGACTGTACTGTGACTTATTCTGTAGCATTAGTGTGGTGTTGTATAAGCAAATAACTTACCTTGTAATAGTCTGGGCGGCTGCCTGTCTCACTCTTTGGTCTTGGTCCGCCAAAAGCCGAAACAGCGTGTCCATGATGATTTTACTCTTCGAATGGAAGCCGGGATATAGCAAAAATAACCTGCAAAAAAATGGGCCAATAAAGAGAACTTAGTTGAAGTTAGGGAAATAGCGGAGCGGATCTTGGATAGAACACTATACTAACCTAGTTATGTAAGTCATGTAATACTAACAAAATATGGATCACGTCGTCGTCCGAAATAAATGAATTTTATTTTTATTTTTATTTATTTTACTATAGGCCTTTTTACCCGACTGCGGCGAAGCCCAGGAGGGTTATGTGTTTGACCTGTATGTATGTATGTATGTCCGTTCCTATGTCCGCTCGTAACTACTCAACGGCACAACCGATTTTGATAAATGATACATCATTGGATTCGTCTTGATGGCGCGAGTGTCACTGGATATGAAGTTCACTCGCTCGCAAGTTAAAATAAACAAAATTGCGGATTTTATGCACATTTAAAGTGCACCGCGGTCGGGTTTTTTTTAGTAAAAATATTTAGTTATTTCCTTGATAAGGTGCAAACTCATAGAACTGTCTCAATCATCGGGCTTCGTGGCGGTAGGCTGGCTCCACATAACCACGGGAGTAAGTCTGACGTGCTATGACACTCGAACCAAAGCGGGGACAGTACCTAAAGTCTGTACTTTTACTTGTAAACAAAAAAACCACGTGACTCGTTCAGCCAATCAAAGCAACGTTTTGTATCTGTGGTAGAATACAATTGGCTGAACGACCCGAGTTGGGTGGTCTGGCCAGCGAACTGGTTCGAGCCCAGTGACCGCAACGGCCAACCACCCGGCCCGACAATCACAATGCTCGGAAGTGGGTTGTGAGTTTGTCAGGTTTAAAAAAAAAAAAAAAAAAAAAAAAAAAAAAAAAAAAAAAAAAAAAAAGGACCCGAGTCACGTGGTTTTTTTGTTTGCCTTTTTTCAAATAACTAAAAGTACAGACTATAGCTAAAACATGTTTATAGTAGTACGTAATGGGTCCTACTTCGTACCCTTACATCTCAAAAAGAGAAAGGCTAAGAATTTTACTAAAACCGTTGAGTGAATGAAAGAGTCCTTGTAGTCTTTTAAAAGTACTCACTCCTGATGACACCTCATAAGTTGACTCTAAATCACCCAGAATACGTCCTAGAATTTATACCTTATTAGTCACGTTTAATAACTATAAACGTTATTATAACAAAACGGGACTTAATCGCGTAAAAACATGATATTACCTCGACGTTTCGGACGTGCCGTGACGTCCATGGTCGCGAAGGGACGTCGAGGTAATATCATGTTTTTACGCGATTAAGTCCCGTTTTGTTATAATAATGAGTGAAAATCGTGAAAGTTTAAATCAATAACTATAAACGTTGTTTTCCAGTAAATGTCATTGGGCGTTTTTGACGCGCTTTCCGGACTTTCGCGTACAGAGACCAAACTAGTTTTAAAATAGAGAATTTAATCTCACTTTTCTAAATATGTATTTTTTATGTATCGACCGGCAGAAAAAAGTTATTCAATTTTTTATCGTGGGCCAGGCATCAAGAAGTGATTGACGCGCCTGTTTAGACGAATTAGCAATTGATTTCGATCAAGCAGAATAAAAAATTGGTTTTTAAAACTGGATTTTATTTTTATTCCTCTTCATATTAAACAATATAACTACAGCAACGCAATATAACAGCAGCTATTCAAAGTATTTTTGAAATAATTCCAATAGTTCTGACTTAATTCATTGCAAAAATGCTATAATGATAAATGATTTTTATTTTTTTCTCAATTCTCCCATGGTTTACAAGAATGCGACTCATACCACTAAGTAGCAGATACATTTACCTACATACCTAGCCCTATTTCATTTCTGTACGCCGTGGGTCATATGTCCGAACAAAATGCCCAATGACCTTTACTAGTTAAATTAAATTACTTCTGATAGGGCAGTTTCTCATACAACTTGCACAAATTGACTCTGCACAGCCAGTAATTGTTGCCCTCGACGGAGACCAAAATGTTGATGCAGTCCCACAGTAGAGGCCAGGGAGAGGCCTCACTCAAGGCGTTTGCAGTTTATGTGAAAACTGATAGTGGTTTACTGCTGAATGGCATGTTTTGTAATAGTACTTAGTTCTGATAGGGCGGCTTCTCATACAACTTGCAAAGATTGACTCTGCACAGCCAGTAATTGTTGCCCTCGACAGAGACCAAAGAGTTGATGCAGTCCCACAGTAGAGGCCAGGGAGAGGCCTCAATCAAGGCGTTTGCAGTTTACGTGAAAACTGATAGTGGTTTACTGCTGAATGGAATGTTTTGTAATAGCACTTACTTCTGATAGGGCAGTTTCTCATACAACTTGCAAAGATTGACTCTGCACAGCCAGTAATTGTTGCCCTCGACAGAGACCAAAGAGTTGATACAGTCCCACAGTAGAGGCCAGGGAGAGGCCTCACTCAAGGCGATTGTAGTTTTGGTAAGAGCTGATAGAGTGTGGTTAACTGCTGAGTGGATGTCGTCTGTGAGACCCTGTAAGACGATTTATGGATGGAAAAAAGACAAAATTAGTATTCATTTTTGGGAACTTTCAATTTGTATATGTATGTCATATCACCCATAGACATCCCACTGCTGGGCATATGCCTTCTCTCATAGATGAGAGTGAATGGACTGTAGTCCCCACACTGGCCCAGTGCGGATTGGGAACTTCACATAGACCTTTAAATTAGATTAGAGAGCTATGGTAGCCGAATGATTCGGAAATGCGCCTCGCAATCAGCGGTTGTGGGTTCGAACCCTGGCTCGTACCAATGAGATTTCGAAACTAACGTACGAAATATGTCGTGAGGAAACTGCACACATTGGCGCTATATATGTATCCAAACTGAAAACATTTATTCAGCCAACAGGTCACAATCGCCCTTTTACAAGTCACGATATACCAGCGCTGCGGAAAATGCCGTCAAAACAGACAAGGTAAAAATTTCAACCCAGCTTAGTGTGTAGTACAATAGCAATTTTAAAGCCGCAAATAAAAAAAAAATAAAGGAAGTCTACAAAAGATATAGGTACCTGACTTTTTTCATAAGTATAGTCTGATATTTTAGAAAATAAAAAAGCATTACTTATTTTCGCGCTTATGGCGGTTTTTAAATGATGGAAAACAAGAAAAGGGTTTGATTTAAAAGGTATACCGAACTGTATCTAACACTTGTTTTTACTGCATCTTAGCACAACAAACACAAAGAAATGAAATGAAATAATTTATTTCTGTAAGTAGGCCTCAAGGGCTCTTTCACATGTCTGAAAGATAAAATACATACCTTCAAAATAATGTTAACCAGCTTCTCAGCGCTGATATTTCCGCTTACATCTTTCGGCAAAGCGCTGACATTCCTCCACCTATTGTAATCCCCGTGAGACAACTCCAAAGCAGCACTTAAATAATTCCCAATACAGACTCTGACCAGACCTCTGATCTGAGGATCATTGTGACCTTCAAACAGTATAAAAACATCCGACATATGTTGAAACTCAAAATCTTTATCAGACTTATCATTACTAATATCCATAACTTCTGGGGCGTCTTTACTATGGACCTCGTCGGTCCTTTTCAAAACCCTCTTAACACCTTTAAACGCGTCTAAATTGTCCAAATTGGTCGTAGATTCGCCGAAATGGTCGAATTTCATGTCCAAATCTATGCTGGACGATAAAACGTCGCCACTTCTTGACATTGGGTAATCCGTCGTTGGATCATTGCTACAAGTCATATTTGAATTTGTTGTGAAATTACTATTGGTCATATTAGGGTTCGTGCTGTCTGTCATGGCGCTAGCTATCAATTCGTTTTTAGCAAAAACCTTGCTATCTAAAATGTTGCTTTGGACATCCTTGGAGGAGCTTTTTTGCTCGACACTGTCCATAGATTTTTCCAATGATTTGCTGTCCTTTTTGGATATTTGCTGCGATTGTGATTGGCTGTCCATGCTTCGGTTTAGGAGGTCTTGTGTGAGAGAGTCAGTTAAGGAGTCTTGGTAGCAAACGTTCCGTTCTAATATGAAATCGTTTATATGATCTTGGTTGTAGTCTGTGCCTTCCGATGACCCTGAAATAAGACTGATTCATGAAAGCCTAGCTGTTACCCGCGGCTACGCCTGCGTTATTCCCGTTTGTATCCCAATTTGATAAAAATTTATCCTATATTTCAATGACAAAATTCATCTGAGTACATTTATTTCTTACCGCGTTATTTTATAACAAACATCCAAATATCCAAACGTTTAAAAGTAATAGGGTATTTGCCTGCAGTCAATATAAATTACTTCACGCTAGCCTTGAAATCTGCTTTCGAAAATTTGCAAAAATTAACTAAACATCACCTATTTAGCCTTATAAACGATTTTTAAAAGAGAAATGATTTGAAATGACGTCATTTTACTTTTTTCCATACAGACTTCATACTATGTGAGCGTTTTGACACTTCATAAAAAGTATCTGATTTGATCTGTCAAGTAAGTACCCTATTGACAATAGAAGAGAAAATATAATAGGACACCTTTTACACACAATTACATCAGGACTCTGGAAGGGAAGAATGAAGCAAAGAGGAAGATTGAAGTGAAAGAAAGAGTCTGTTACAAGTTCATGCATACTGCTCCATCGACAAAAGCCTAGTCGAGTTTTATATGATGGTAATTACCTTAAATGCGACCATAACAGACGTTCTAACTTACCTGAGATATTCTGTAATTTGACATCGGCGTCTTTGTCCAAATATACGGTGATGGCTTGAGGGTATAGTTGTAGTATTTCAGACATACAGTTCAGTGCTGATGACTTCACTGACACCCGAGTTACCCTGTCAAAAAAGTTTCTGTCAAAAACTTAAGGGTGTTTTTTTTTTCGTACAGTTTGGAGGCAACCGGCGTTCATACTTTACGTAAAAAGGATAGCAGATAAAATCGGTGCAGTACTGTCTGTACTTTTAGGTATTTAAAATAAGATAAACAAAAAAACCACGTGAATCGGGTCGTTCAGCCAATCAAAGCAACGTTTTGCATCTGTGGCACAATACCATTGGCTGAAAGACCCGAGTCACGTGGGTTTTTTGTTTACCCTTTTTTAAAAACCTAAAAGTACGGTACGGACTATAGACCAGTACTCTATTAACCTTTTCCACGCCAACGACGTATATATTGGCACCGCAGGTTGGACGCCAAAGACGCATATATTGATAACAGACTGCAAAGCGATATACAATACAATATTCTTTATTGTGCACCAAAACAAAGGACACCTTCATGCACCAGCATAAAGTTCAACGGTTTTGATACTGTTGTCGCTAGGTACAATTTTCACCTAGGAGTGACGTCACAAGCCCCCACTCCAGAAGTTTGACGATCTATAATTTTGTCGATTTTTAATTTTTCAATAAACCAATAAATACGTGTCCCATATTTTTCCAATAATCTAACTGACGGACTAAATAGAATTATATAGTTTTAACCCAGTCGTCATCCCTATTATGATTCCAGCGAGCTGAGGGCCTTCTCCCTTTTTTGTAGCCCATTAAATTGGTTAAAAAGATAGGAGGTTTTGGTCGTTACCTGTCAGGTATAACACCTCCCTTGTTTGCCGTGAGGAGGAACTTGGAAGCCAGCAGCCTTGCGAGGTACTTCAGAGGGATATCGTCGTCCGATGATGCACCTATATTTACCTGAAAACAGGATATAAAGGATTTTTCAAGACTTGTGTCAGACCCGTTATGCTCTACGGAGCAGAATGCTGGACATCCAAAAAAGACCATGAAGCGAAACTTCACGTAGCAGAAATGAAGATGCTTAGGCGGGCCGGCGGTGTGACTAAACTCGATAAAATAAGGAATGAGCTAATAAGGGGCACCTTCAAAGTGGCACCCATCCCAGAAAAAGTCCACGAAAGCCAATTGCGTTGGTATGGACACGTATTGCGCCGCGGCGATGACCACCCTGTTAAAATCGCACTAAATATTGACATAGGAAAACAACCCCGAGGTCGCCCAAAAGCTACTTGGTGGAGAAACCTTCAAAAACTATCCAAGGACATTCCAGCTGACCCTTTTGACAGAGCCGACTGGCGAAAAAATATTCGGAGGGCCGACCCCATATGAAATGGGAAGAGGCACGGAGAAAGAAGAGAGAGAGGATATAAAGGATTTTTTAGAGGTATACAAATTTAAAATGAAATCAAACAAGTAAATAGTACATTACTTACATAGGGAGGTAAAACAAAGAATGCCTCAGATCGCAGGTATTTGACATGCGATCTGAGGCTTTCTTTATTACCTCCCGTGGTGAGTACAAAATTTTACGTCTCCCTTAGGCCAGGAAGCGGTACTTTCCGGCCGCTGCGTGCGGAGAAAATCCAGTATCCTTTTCGAATATATTGAGTGGTATTAGACCTTCATGGCTTATTGTATACCCACAGGTGGTAATATACTATTGTATACAAGTTTTTAAGTAAGTTAGTATTTATTTGTGATACACAGGTCGAATACATAATAGGTGACATTGAAATGTGGGTAGGTCCTCTGTGATCTACCGTGAAGGTATACAAATATTTTGCCTTAAAAACTAACATGTAATTACAACAATAATTAATTAATTAAGAATGTTAACATTGAGCAACTGACACAGAATAAACACACATACGTTCACACATAGAAATAGTAGCTAAACATGGAATTATATAAAATTTTTGTCTCGAATGGTACCTTGACTCCGGTGTCAAACGCCACATGATCCACCTGATCCTCCTCCTTGGGCTCCATATCCTCGATCTCCTGTAGCTTCTCAGCCAGGTCCTGGTGGTAACTGAGGAGTTCCTTGGACAGGTGTTCAGGATTCACTTCCATGTCCATTTCACTTGCCGGTGAGTCAGGAGACTGGCAAGTACAAAGTGCACTCTTAATAAAGTTTAGATCCAATAGGGCAGTGTTTTTCAACGTGTGGGTCGCGACCCCCTGGGCTAAGCTGAACTAGGCTAACATTAATGGACTACAAATAAATATATTTATGCCACACCTGGCCATAAAGTGGATTTTTCCGCACGCTGCTCGTACGGAAAAAGCAGCTTTCTGGCCAAGTGTAGACATAAAATGATGTACACAACACGGGAGGTAATAAAGAAAGCCCTCGATCGCATATTTACGCCCCTCGCTTGCAGCTCGCAAACATCTGCGATCTCGGCCTTTCTTTGTATTACTACCCTAGTTGTGTAATACTATTTTCATTTTTCATCAGTAGGGATGACGACTGGGTTAAAAATATATAATTCTATTTAGTCCGTCAGTTAGATTATGGAAAAATATGGGACACGTATTTTTTGGTTTATCAAAATATCAAAAATCGACAAAGTTATACTAGATCATGAAACTTCTGGAGTGGGGGCTTGTGACGTCACTCGAAAATTCAAAGGTAATTCACATAATAACTACTATTAAGACCGGGATATTTACCATGTATTTTTTTTCCGATCGTGATGATGGCGCTTGCAACAGTGCCGAAATATCGGGATCTCGGAAAAACAAATGGTAAATATCCCGGAGTTAATAGTAGTTATTATGTATTGTAATAGTTACCTGTATAGTAAGGTCTTCGACGCTGAGACTAGGTGTAGCCAACTGCAAAGCTCCATGGAACAGCATTTCCGACTCCCGTTCCGATAGCGGTCCGGTGGTCGCTCGGGACGCCACACTCGCGTTGCCTGACAATAAAAATGACTACTTTTCAAAAGTGTAAAAAAAGGCTAATTAATTGCAGACTTAAAAGTATAAGTTCAACAAGAGTTAAACTCTGTGCGGAAAGAGAATAGGATTTAGATTTGGGGGCGCTGTAATGCTTTTCTAGCGTATTTGGAAAAAAAAATGCCATACTGGTTAGGTTAGTTCCGTTTTTCGCCACGCCTGTTCTCTTTCCGCACAGACTCTACTCCATAGTAATAACGCGTACCCCGAAATAAACTAGAACAAAAACCGGCCAAGTTCGAGTCAGATTCTCACACACAGGATGCCGTACCACCGTCGAGTAAAAAACGCCAAAAACACGTTCCTTTTTATTACTTTGTTGTTATAACGGCAATAGACATACACATTCTGCGAAAACCGTAATAGACTTAACAAGTCTATTACGGTTTAAAAGTGTCCTCCTTCACCCTAACGCAGTGCTGAGACTGCCAGAGCATTCTATATATAACACATAAATAGGTATTTCGACTATAACTCACTCCTCCGATGCCGCTTCTCTCTGGTATCCAAGCACACTTTCCTCGGATGCCTCTTCAACTGTGCCCTACAGCAGTGCTAACACACTACCGCAGCATTCTGTATGTAGTTCATACAGAGATAGTACAACTACAACTTACTAATGTTCCTCCAATGCAGCTTCTCTCTGGTATCCAAGCACACTTTCCTCGGATGCCTCTTCAACTGTGTCCTCCTTCATCATACAGCAGTGCTGAGACATTACCACAGCATTCTGTATGTACTTCATACAGAGATAGTTCAACTACAACTCACTAATGTTCCTCCGATGCCGCTTCTCTGGTATACACTTGCTTGCCAGAATTTCATTTGCCATAATTTCATTTGCCATACTATTCAACTGCCATAATGTTGTTTCCCATAATTTCATATGTCATACTCATTGTTTACTATATTAATCATATGCCCGAATCTTTGTTTCCCATAAAATCATTTTCAATAATATCATATGCCAGAATCTTTGTATCCCATAAAATCATTTTCAATAATATCATATGCCAGAATCTATGTTTCCCATAAAATCATTCAAAAAACTTACATAGGCGGAACGACAAAGGGGGGACGGGGGGGCGGAGCCCCCCACAAGGGGGGCTCGGGGGGCGAAGCCCCCCGCATTAAGAAAAACTCAATACAAAGGTTACATTAAGCAAAAAAGTAGGTTAGGTTAGGTTAGAACTGCGTCCCCCAACAAAAACGAACTGCTGCCAGAAAAGTAGGTTAGGTTAGGTTTGAACTGCGTCCCCCAACAAAAATGAACTGCTGTCAGAAAAGTAGGTTAGGTTAGGTTTAAACTGCGTCCCCCAATAAAAACGAACTGCTGTCAGAAAAGTAGGTTAGGTTAGGTTTGAACTGCGTCCCCCAACAAAAACGAACTGCTGTCAGAAAAGTAATGGATAACAATACGTATGGCATTTAATATTCGGGTAAACAATAATATTGCACTTAATAATATGGATAACAATACGTATGGCAATCGCATCATTATGGCATTTAATATTCGGGTAAACAAGAGTATGCCAAATAACTATTATGGTAAACGAAACATTCGGGCAAATGAAATTCGGGCCAGTGCAATTCGGACAACTGAATTGTATGGCATATGTACTTCGGGCAAACATTAGACAACCCGCTTCTCTCTGTTGTCCAAACACACTTTCCTCGGATGCCTCTCCAGCAGCGCCCTCCTGTACTCGCCCTTGGCCTGCGACAGCAGAGTGCTGAGGCACTCCAATACTGCATTCTGGATATTATGCTCTGTTGTGGTTCGCTCTACATAGTGTATACAGAGGTAGTTTGATTATGACTCACTAATGTTCCTCCGGTGCCGCTTCTCTCTGTTGTCCAAACACACTTTCCTCGGATGCCTCTCCAGCAGCGCCCTCCTGTACTCGCCCTTGGCCTGCGACAGCAGAGTGCTGAGGCACTCCAATACTGCATTCTGGATGTTATGTTCCGTTGTGGTTCGCTCTACATAGTGTATACAGAGGTAGTTTGATTATGACTCACTAATGTTCCTCCGGTGCCGCTTCTCTCTGTTGTCCAAGCACACTTTCCTCGGATGCCTCTCCAGCAGCGCCCTCCTGTACTCGCCCTTGGCCTGCGACAGCAGAGTGCTGAGGCACTCGAATACTGCATTCTGGATGTTATGTTCCGTTGTGGTCCTATATAGTGTATACAGAGATAGTTCAAATACAACTCACTAATGTTCCTCCGATGCCGCTTCTCTCTGTTGTCCAAGCACACTTTCCTCGGATGCCTCTCCAGCAGCGCCCTCCTGTACTCGCCCTTGGCCTGCGACAGCAGAGTGCTGAGGCACTCTAATACTGCATTCTGGATGTTATGTTCCGTTGTGGTTCGCTCTATATAGTGTATACAGAGGTAGTAGAGCTGTTATAAAAAAAAAGGTTTTTTTATTTACATATACAGGTTGCCTCTAACAATGGTGCTTTAAATGAAAGGGTACTCTTCACCTAAACAAAATTATGAGCTTTGTGCAAGCCCATAACCTGATAGGACTTTTAATCTGAGCTACTACCAACAACTACCAACTTCTAATTTTTTTCATACAAATTTTCACACTCTTCTATTGTCTTTTTTCATGAAACGCTAATTCATTTTTCACGCTAATTCATTTTTCAGGTCAAAAATTCAGTTACTAAAAATAAAATAAATAAAACATTTGTAAGATTTTACCTGCAAGTAATCCTGTACAGAGAAGACGTCGTTATCAGCAAATTTAGACACCTCGTTGGTGTGGAACAGCGCTTTGATCACAGAGAACCAGGCCAGGATCACCGTGTTGTCTGTCGTGCTCGGCCAGAGCTTTTCTGATGGAAAATAGACTTTATTGACAAAGCCATTCGGTTCAAAGTACAACCACAGTATAGTACAGTGGCGTGGCGTCCATAGAACCCGATTCCCACCGGCTTGCCTCCTTTTAAGGGGTACGCCTCATGTTGCAGAATCTTTTTTGGTCGAATCATCATTTGGCAGAATTAATCATTTGGCATAATGCATTTTTTTCTGAAACTGTAGAATTTTCAGGACTCTTTAAGGCATTATCCTGTTAAATAGGTTAGGTTAGGTTAGGTTTGTAACATAATAATCCCGAAAAGTTTAAAGTTTCAAAATAAAATGCATTATGCCAAATGATGAATTCTGCCAAATGATGATTCGACCAAAAAAGATTATGCAACATAATAGTAACCCCTTTTTAAGCATATGACGGAAGTATCTACTACTCCTGAAGAAAAAGTAATCCAAATCTGCTCCGGCTTTACTAAGAATATATTTGACGCCACGCCACTGGCATAATAGCAGTATTTTTCTGCCTACAAGAGGTATATCGCGCGTTTGTATGTGTGCGCGCCGTGAACGAACGCACTACAAGCTAATTTTTTTAAGAATGCTCCAGTACGGATCGCGCTGTCTGAGCCTTGACCTTGAATACGCGCTCCTAAACTGCCGAAGTTTGACTACTTGTCAAACTTCGGCCGTTTTGTGGTTTAGCGTCATTTCACAAAAAACATTTCACAAATGATCATTTAACAAATAACGATTCACAAACTATTCATTTCACAAATATACCAGTTACCAAAATCCTCATTTTATAAATGATTATTTGACAAATGTACATTTCGCAAATGTAACACTTTGCAAATATATTGAATGTTAAATAATCATTTAACAAATGTTCAATTCACAAATAAATAATTTTTCAAAGTAGTTGTTTCACAATCCCATCCAATCACATCCAATTATCAAGTACCTATGTAAGTATCTAGCCACCTGGAAGGCCCCACAACAATGTAAATACGTGTAGCAAGAAATACAATGTGAGCGATGTAATATGATGTGGATTTACTTAAATAAACAAGAATCAAAGTATTTTTGCACTCAATGTTTTTTTTTGATGCCTGAACTTGCAGATGTAGCAAAAATCGGACACGGTGGGGGCCGTGGCGTTCCCTGGGGTCGAACCAGGTCGCTGGCCGGACCACCTTGAGTGGATCGGACTAGGCGGGGGCCGCGGGCGCCAGCTAAGAAGACTCCGGCAAGAAACTTAGCTGGGCCCGAGCAAGGTCGGAAACGGAACAGAAACGGAAGAAGGGACTCAATGTATTTGCCACCGCGAACTAGCTTAACTAGCTGTTTGGTTAGCTGCCTAGCCTTTTCATTAAACACACTCCTTATTTTAGGTTAGGTTTGTTAGTCAGCTTGTGTCCCTCACAGCAGAAATAGAAGCCCCGCGGGGCTTCGTCGACCTGCTGGCGAGTCATAGTTTAGTGAAAATGCTAGGCAGTTAACCAAATGGCTAATAAAACCAGTTGGGTGCGACATATCTACTCATCGGAGTCCAAAAAAGACGCGACTCACGGAACACAGCGGAGTAGACGTCAGGCAACACAGCGTCCTTGTGTGCGCACAGAAGCGCCACACACGCGGCCGCGGGCCGCCGCACGCCCGCTTCCGCACTCTCTGTGTGCGTGAGTAGGGCGCCGCATAACTCTGCAAACAAAATAACCAAGAATAGGCTTCTCAATTCATATTTTATTATAAAAAATTCCCACCCAACTTTGCAGGCTAGTAAAAAAAGTTACACTACACGTTAGGTATCTTTATTATAAAAAATTCCCACCCAACTTTGCAGGCTAGTAAAAAAAGTTACACTACACGTTAGGTATCAAACTCAAAACTTTAATATTTTTCCTTATTTTGCTTATTTTAACAGGATTTTATTTCATTTTTACAAATTGCAGTAGTACCCAATCAACTTAAATAGCTCGGTTCTGCAAGTAAAGGTCATCTGGAATAGATAGCTTTTTAGCAATAAGACCGCTCATTGTCTAACTTTTTAAATTGTTTTAATTATGTAATGTGTTTTGCTGGTGTGCAATATATTTGTATTGTATTGTTCTCCATACAAACCAAAACAATGTGTTTCATTTCATAGCATTGCACATTTTATCCGTGCAAAACAACATTAGAGGACTCAAAAAGCAGCATACTGTGTCCAAAGAAACTGAGGGCCCGTTATGTTATGACATGTTGTGGAGGGTCACTTATTGATGTAACCAAAAATACCATTTTAGTGAGGTAAAAAAAAATCTTCTGAAGAAATAATAATTGTTGTCTAAGAATAATCCTATATTATCCATACCAGCAATTTCCTCATCCGTAGTATACACCACAAGAGCCGACAGTATCCTATCAAGGTTACTCTCCAGCGCTTCCAGAGTCAGCTGGATCTCCGTTGTTGTCCGCACAATCTGGCTAAGCTTGGGGAACAGGAGCTGGGCTTGCGCCCGGATCTTGCCCACTCCGGGCCTCAGCCAGCTCTCGCCGAGGAGGATGCGGGTGAGAGCTGCTCGGATCCATCTAAAACACAAGGATTTTTATAGTGTTTTAATCATCATGAAGTGATGCTTGTTTATTTTATTGCCTATTTATACTAACACTTTACTTTTAAAAATACAGTTTTATTTTTCATCAGGGGTCGTCCATAAAGTATGTCACACTAATGTCGTGATTTTTAGACACCTCCCCTGTCCTTGTCGCAGTTGGGTACATTTGTAAGACCCCCCTCCCCCTCCGCCCCAGGTTTTGTATGAAAAAAATAAGGCTCATTAGTAAACTTGTTTTGAACCCTATCTAATCATACATAAGGTTGTTTTTGACTTACCATGTTTGAAATAGTAGTGTTAAAGGGTTTAGTAAACTGTACCTGGCATTTCTAGTATGATCTATTTGATTCTGGAGTATTATATTCGTCTTGTGGGAGTGGAAAGCAAAGCCTCCCACCACAGCCCTATTTAGGGCCTCGTCACCCACTAATCGGATCTCCGCCTGGAAATACAAGAAATAGAATAAATAGATTAGAACAATAATAACAAACACGTAGCTATCATTATTTAATTTACCTTCTATTAATTTATTTAATTGACAAAGCAAGTGTGAAATGTCTTCATCTCGCAATATCACAATATTATAAACTTTATGTACGCTTATTTTCACAAAGCCAGAACCAATGTGTATAGTACGCAGATCATCTATGTCTACAGTACAACTCAGCTGTGTTCCTGTTTACATAATTACTGAGGTAATTAACGTGTAATGAGAAACATGATTCAAACACCGTCACTCACACTGTCATTGCTCGCCAGAGCCAATAAGGTTGGTATGGCAGAGTGCAGCAGATTTCCATAATGTCTAGCGCAGTTTTGACGACTTCCTAAAGCACCTAGACATCGGCCAAGCGTCCCTGCAGCCGCCTGAAGCTCATGAGTCCTTAAAAAACGTAAATAACGTTCAATTTTCACACAGGAAATGCGCGTTACAGAAAAATGTTGCCGGACTTACTTCGTAGAGCCTTCAACGGATTTCAAGTATTCTAAGGCCTTTTCGGCCTTTTCGAGCACGTTCATGGCTCCTTCACATTATCCAGTGTCCGACGAAGGTATATTTCGCATAATTATCACTGTGCGAAGCAGGAAAACTGCTGATATCTTCGCAGAAAAACGCAAACAAACTTCAGAAAATCAATTTTATTGTTGAAATGACGTTTCTAAGATTTTGTTTCGTTCAGAAACTTCTGTGGTAAAACTGGAGAAACACTTTAAAATATAGCGTCAAATGATAATAGGTGAGCGTGTTTTAACCTATGTATGGATACAACTTATGTCATTGACGTAATAGAATAGCATTATTTTGACAGTGACAGTCTGACAGTCGACAGACAAGATAACTGTCATGGTGATAACGATAACGCAAAACAGTGGATGATCCTTATCGATTTCGGCTAAGAAATTAAAATAAACAAGGCAACTAGTGACATTAGCGCAATCGTAAGTCGAGCATGTCTGCGTCCGGTGATCAAGAAGTAGACATAATGTATGGACTAAACAATGTTTTGACTAAAATTTACGCAGCGGTGGCCAGAAGAGCCAATGTAAGTTGCACATTTTGTTTATTTACTACAGCTACGATTTATCGTAATAATAGTTTAGTTCAAATAAATCATTGTAAAGCAGTTATTACACTTACATAGTAACTCCTAACCTACCTAACTAACCTATCATTGCGATTTTTATGGTTTGGAGTTTTTAAGTATTTGTCTTTTTAGGACTTGCCGCAAATAGCACCAAGGCTTGTGGCTGTATCGAAAATAAAACCAGCATCTCTTATAGTCCAGGCATATGAAGCCGGGCAGCGCGATTTCGGCGAGAACTATGTAAATGAGTTAGCGGAGAAGGCTGTAGATTCTCTAATCTTAGAATCATGCAAAGATATCAAGTGGCATTTCATAGGACATCTACAGACCAACAAGATTAACAAACTCCTTGGTTCACCAGGGTTGTTTATGGTACAGACAGTGCATTCTGAGAAGTTGGCTGATAATTTAAACAAACAATGGCTTAAGTTCAGAAAGGGGGACGAAAAGTTAAAGGTTATGGTGCAAATTAATACAAGTGGAGAGGAAGGTAAAAAGTTTATGATAGCACAATCAAAAAATGTGTTGTAATATTGTAACATTTATAGTGCAATTATTTTGTTATTATGGTGCAATTAATTCATCCTTGTTGCCAAGTGGTACCTTTTGCCTAAAAACCATAGTCACTTAAAGGTATTTAAAAAAGGTTTTGAATTTTTTTTTTATCTTTAATATATTTATTGCACAATAATGTGACAGAGTTAATGCCTTAAGGCATTCCCTTCTCTACCAGTCAACTATGGCTAAGGGTAAAACAAGATATAACAAATAAATGAAATTAATTATTTCAGCTAAAAACGGAGTGGAGCCATCGAAAGCAACCAGTTTGTCTGAACATGTCATAAAGCTATGTCCGAACCTAGAATTTGTTGGACTTATGACTATAGGGCAGTATGACTATGACACATCCAAAGGACCCAATCCTGATTTTATTACGCTTGCCAAATGCAGGGAAGAAGTTTGTAAAAACTTGAATCTGGAAATAAAGGATTTGGAATTGTCGATGGGAATGTCTACTGATTTTGAACATGCTGTAAGTTTATTATATTAAACCGTAAAATACTCTGCTATGTTCTAGCTATATCAATTAATTATGGATCATCAATAAATTACTAATTATTTGAACTGTTTCAGATTGAACTAGGAGCAACTACAGTCAGAGTTGGGTCTGTAATTTTCGGTGCAAGACCTCCAAAATAAGAAAATAAATAAACCATTCATGTATCAGATTACAAGTCTAGAACCAGTGAGAACGAAAATAATGCATAAGTAGGTTGTCTATGGAACCTGAAAAGCAACATGATAATAATTACTGGACCATAACAGAACCATAATTTCTAAGTTTTATAATAAAATTATTATTCATATGACAGGGCTTCCAATAGGTGTAACCTGTGTGTTTGAATCCAAGTGCGGATGATCAAGTTATTTATTTTCATGTAATTAAAGTTTAATTTAGTTAAAATTACATTATGAATTACTATGAGACATAAGCATAGCAGTTATACATTTTCTATACCAAAAATTCGTCCTACCTGCTCGTTCAGAAATATAATAAAAACCATCACAAAATCGAAAGGTGTACTTGTTTTTGAACGAAACCCTATTTCCCTCCCACCACCTGTCGACAAATAATCCAATCCGCATCCGCAATCTAGTTTCCGAACGAAGCGACTGACACACGTACGCGTTCGCATCGCAATAAAGTTTTTGTTGTATTTTCACTTCTCCAGCGAAATTGTGTGAAACAAAACGATATCAGCATTAAAAAATTGTCGCCTTATTCACAACAGAGTAGTATCAAAACGTAGTTGAAGTTAAAAGTGCTATTATTTTTATTTCATTTTAGATTCGATCTCGGTCAGAAAGTTACATCCCATCCCGAGTTGGAAAGTTTTAACAAGGCCATTTAGTACTGGTAAGTGGGATTTAAGGATAAGCAAGCATTTAAACGTAATTACAAGGTTTACTTTCTATTTCGCACCACATCATTATGATTATGATGTCGTTTTGTGGTATTTGTTTTGATGTTTTTTTTTTTTCGTCACGAAATACCTCCGTAGGCTGTTACATCAGCTATGCAGTCATCAGTCCTATTAAAGTTTGTTTGCAGAATTCCCCGGGATTGAATATTTGTTCTCTAGCTGGTATGGATCTTACTTCTATAGGTTATTACTTTTTTTTAAATTTTACTTGTGACTATAACACTTATTTCTTTATGCTCATCCTCAATATCAACTGATCACATTAATAACCAAATTGAAACATCTGTTATATTTCACTCATTAAATATTCACTAACATAGTTGAAGTTTTAACAAACATTAGTTGAATGTCCGTCCCCTCGACTAGTGTGCTGTTCATTTCATATTGATTTGTATAGTATGAATTATTTGAATATTCAAATTAACCAACCTTAAAGGGGTCAGGAAATGGGTCTGAATTCTGAGTCTCAATGCAGACCAACGCAGAAGAACAATGCAGATTTTTCAATAAGCAGCTCAAATTACAAATTTTTAGTAAATAAAAGTTTCATTCTTATCAGCCTTTTTTGAAGCACCGCTAGTATTAAGCCCTTCTGGCATGTGTATAAATGTCCTTACACTTAACCCTCGTCTGCTTAGACACGGATGGGCATTTCTCCAGAAATATGTCTGCGACTCATTCATCTGTCTCCATACATTTAGTATGAAAAAGGGCCAGATGAATGAGGTGACTGCAGACATATTTCTGGAGAAATGCCCGGATCCGTTGCCAAGCTTTGAACCTTATCTTTTAAGCTCAAGGTAAATTTTTCAATAACAAATTTTGACGCCGCATACGAGGGGTTAATGTGTAAGTGGGCTTATTGCCCATCTGATAACACCTTTTTTTAAAGTGGCTAGGTTTGCACAATGGGAATTTTGAAAGTGAAAATTTATGTTTTTCTCAGTCTACCCGCGGCCACAAATGCCGAAATGGGTTATAAAACATTGGGACATAAAAATGAAGACCCACACAATTTAATGTGTTTAAGTTGTTTTGTTACAATGAGTTAATAAGTAAAAAGCTATTGAATTTTTATTTGGGATATCAACAGCATTACAGTACAGAAATATACAGAGATAATTATTAATACACAAATGCTGTGCCGACCCGACATGAATGGGAAATGAGCAAGCGAATGATGATGAATTATTAATACACAAAGCCAATTACACATGTCCACTGAGGAACGATTAGTGGAGTCAAAATCACTGTAAATGAATATGTGATATAAACCTGTGTTAAAATAAGATGTATGATAAACTGCTCTGGCTTTGCAAACAAATTTCTATACCTGAACTCAAAACCTGTTAATCGCCAGCCAAACCCAACACAATTAAACTATTACCCAAATCACCACATCAACAGCATTGTTTGTATAAACATCGGATAATTGACCCATTGAAGATATCAAACAACCTCCCATTATGCAGTATCTGGTTATGCAAATCTACAACTTATTTCCTTCTATTGTGATGGATCGTAATCACTATTGTTGAATAGTTCCTCCTTCATATATTCAAAGCACATAGATACGTCCTCAATTTGTCTTATTTAGTAAACCAGTGGTCGGCAACCTTTTAGCAGCCAAGGCCTACATAGTAGCTAACGAAATTGACGCGGGCCGCACTTTGTTAATAATTCGCGCCGTTTCTTGGTGGTTCACATAACTTACATAACAATTAGTAATAAAACAACTTAAACGGATTAAATCGCGTATATTACTACATTTTAAGTCCCGACGTTTCGTAACCCTTTTCAGCGTTCGTGGTCGCGGGTAGACTGAGAAAATCATAAATTTCCTCTGTCAAAATTACTGTTGTGCAAACCTACCAACTTTAAAAGATACAAATTCAATATTAGTGTTGCCAGATGGGCATTAGGCCCGTCTGACAACACTAAAATTTTTCTGATTTGTTTTACCAAATGTGTGTGAACATCTTTACACATTAGGCCCATCTGGCAACACTAATATTGATTTGTATTTTTTAAAGTTGGTAGGTTTGCACAACAGTAATTTTGACAGAGGAAATTTATGATTTTCTCAGTCTACCCGCGACCACGAACGCTGAAAAGGGTTACGAAACGTTGGGACTTAAAATGTAGTAATATACGCGATTTAATCCGTTTAAGTCGTTTTATTACTATGAGTGATAATCGCGGAAACCGGAGACAATATTACATAACAATTTTGAATATAACAACCCTTATGCCACACCTGGCCATAAAGTGGCTTTTTCTGCACGCTGCGCGTACGGAAAAAACCGCTTTCTAGCCAAGTGTAGACATAAAATGATGTACACAACACGGGAGGTAATAAAGAAAGCCCTCGATCGCATATTTACGGCCTAGCTTACAGCTCGGGCCGTAAACATCTGCGATCTCGGCTTTTCTTTGTATTACCACCCTAGTTGTGTAATGTACTATTACATATAAAATAACCAGGGAAGCTCGAGGGCCACAACACAAGTGAGTGGTTAGCGGACCACCTGTTGTATAGGATGGTAATACAAAGCGATGGAGCCGTAGCTACAGTGGGTTATGTATAATTTTTCTATGTATTTGATATTTGAATCTATAATCGCAAAAAATTGCATGTTGAGAGTTTACTGAACAAAATTTTGCTCAGATGTCGGCCTTTTTTTTCGTACCGTATACCCGCTAGGCGGGTTTCTGAGGCCAATAATGCCTCAGAAACCCGCCTAGCGGGCGCTGTCGGTTTCTGGGGTAGTTTTCAATTTTTTATCTAGTTATGAAAGCGTTAAGAGAATCGAACTGCATTGATCATATTTTGTATTTTTGCATCCTCTACTAGCATATTTATTGTTCAATGTTACCATGACCTTACTTGGTAATATGTTAAATTTGTGTTTACCTATTTCTGAGTTGTTACCCTTGAGCGAACATTGAACAATTGTACTGCAAAATACCATTTTAATAGGTGTCATTTCCATACAGAACTATTTCATATTTTGTATAATTACTTGTAACTAATTAGTTAGGTGAGTACCTAAAATTATTACGATAGTTTGGTGTTTGTTTGATATATATTTTGCTCGTTTTTCATTTGTGTTCCTAACGAAATTGTCTTGGAATTACTGTATGAAATAGCACACAATAAGTAATACGTACAAAAGTCTCTCTCTAAAAACTGCCGTTCGGATCCGACCACCGGACGGAACGCTCCGCATCCGATCGTCTCTCTTTATCACATTAGGTGCTCTTTCTGGCCGCTGGCTGAGCCCCGCGGCGGGGGCAAAAATTGGTATTATACTCTGTACTTTTAGGTACTTAAAAAAAGGTAAACAAAAAAAACCACGTGACTAGGGTCGTTCAGCCAGTGGTATTGTGCCACAGATACAAAACATTACTTTGATTGGCTGAACGATCCGAGTCACGTGGCTTTTTTGTTTACCCCTTTTTTAAGTACCTAAGTACAGAGTATAGCAACCGCGTGGCGAAATTGCGGAGTGAGCCACTACTGAAAATACCTATATCGCTGTATATGCTTATAATACATAGTTATAATATTTGAAGAATTCCCTCGATTTCTTCAAGACTCGAGATCCTGATCTGGTGCCAATGGGAGCACCTGAAAACTACATTTCCCAACAAAAAATGAATTTTCCATATCGGCCCCGCCGTTGTCGGGTAATCAGGGAACATACTTAAAATCTGACAAATTGAGAAACTCTTTTTTTTCAAGTTGGTTACATAGGTATCAGTGGCGTAGCGTTAAAGAAATCCTTGGGCAAGCCGGAGCAGCTTTGGCTTCAATTTTCTTTAAGAGCACTAGAATTAAGTGCTGAACTGCCTAATATTGGGCAAGCCGATGGGAATTGAGTTCAATGGACGCCACGCCACTGATAGGTATTATACTAGGTACGTATTAGTACACTTAAGCATCATTTATTGTGTGTTCTATCTAAACAGCTAAGTTGCTATAAAACTAAGATGCAAACACAACAAAAGAATGCGTTAACAATTGAAAATTCAACGTATCTCACGTACTCATATCACAGAATTTCAATAACTGCATACTTCCCGCTAAAAACTACATTTGTTCCACATGAACAGATATCTGAGAGACATCCTTATGTCTAAAGCTTTAGGACTATAGTAGAATGGCAAGTTTGGGCTGGATGGGATGAAAATGTATGAAATTCTCTTGTAATTGTTTGAAGTTGCAATTATCAGTGCGTTGGAAAATCGGAGTGGAAACCACTTATCACTTTCGTTTTGTTACGCATTCTTTCATATACATGTTACATATCTCCATCGTATCTTGTCTTGCCTAGGCGAGTTGTTAAATGCTCTCAAACGAAGTCATTTGCTTAGCTGCTTGATAGAATGGCTGGATATCAATCAGGCCACTGACACAGAATATTATTCTATTACTTATTAAGTATTAGTAGCGGCACCAATCATGGACATGTTATGTACAGTAGTAACCGTAATGAACAGCAAAGATTCAATGGCTTATAGCCGACCATTCATGGACTTTCATCATCATCATCATTTCAGCCATAGGACTACTGGACATAGGCCTCCCTCATAGATTTCCACTTAATTCGGTTGGAAGCAACCTGCATCCAGCGTGAGCCAGCAGCCTTAACCAGATCATCTGTCCATCCTGTCGGTGGACGTCCGACGCTGCGCTTGCCGATTCGTGGTCTCCATTCGAGAACCTTTCGGCCCCAACGGCCATCTGTTCTACGTGCTATATGCCTTCAACAAGCTTATCCGTTTGGCTATGTCGGTGACCCTCGTTCTTCTACGTATCTCCTCATTTCTGATTCGATCCCGCCGAGAAACCCCGAGCAATAGCCCTTTCCATAGCCCGTTGAGCGATTCTGAGCCTTTTCATAAGGCCTATAGTGAAGCACCACGTCTCGGATCCATATGTAATCACTGGACTGTAATCATGGACTTTACCAGTTATGATTATCAGTTATCTGAACATAGTGTTGATACATAGTGTCATGTTTCTTTCATATAGTATAGTTGATAGTTTAAAAATGTAGAAAATGTCCATCTAGCAAAACTAACTTTCCAGTTCGGCCACAGGACGGAACCCACTGGATCCCACCGTCTCTCTATCGCATAACGCGAGCTATTTCTGGTCACTGGCTAAACCATTCATGTAGTTTCATTCATGTGGCATAGTGTTGCGACATCCTGTCTAAAACTTCAAATCATCTTCCTTCGAACTTCGGCCGCTAGGCACATCAGCATCACAACATATTATCCTCTTTTCCACACTATCTTTAAACAAAACTTGTACTAGGTGTTCCCTTAATAACGGGCTTAAAACTATTAAAGACCTGCTGCCCTTATAGGGTAGGTGTCCGACTTAATTGAGCTCTCAATTTCCGTGATGTAAGTGCCTTATCACACTAACGATTTGCGGGCGAGTTTCAGTAATCTTGCCGCGAGCGACATTTGTATGAAACTGCTTCTAACTAGGCCCTAAGACAAAGATCTAGAAGACTAGTCACTGTTTCTCTCTCCTTAAGAGTCCGCCTCCGATAGTTTCCCATCATATTTCATTCCAAATTCTTATAAATTACAGACAGGTATAAATTATAATAAAGTAAACAAATTGCTCTATTTAAACATTTAATTACTTACGCAATTAAGTCATTCACTCAACTCTAATTACGTATGAGATGTAAACTTCCCAAGTTATTCTACACACACTTAAAGTACAGTCGAGTGCATTTAATGAAGTCTAAATAAGAACTTTACGTCACTTCTACGAAGTACAAAAGGTACTTACCAAAGTTTGTCGCCGCCTGTACCAACAATAATACCATTTCATCACACTTGCTCGAAAATGGTGTCATTACACATAGGTTTTGCGGGCCGTAAATGAGCTATTACGCCCTAGGGCGTAATAGTTTTCTTTTTAAATTTGAAATGCTGGTTCTGCTTTACTCTTATTTGTCATTTTCAAAGGAAACGCCAACTTACTTTTTTAACTTTTATTACTGAAATATTTATTTAAAGAGAACTGTTATTGCAAATACATGTAAACACATATTTCTGTAACATTAATTAAATGTTTAAATATAGTATTTCAGTATTTTGCAAATATAAAATAAACCATTTTTAGTCTTTACCGCTATGGTTTCCGAACGTGACTTGACGTTCGCATTGTCTATGGAATATGTCACTAATGTCACTGTCAGTTTTACAATTTTATTTAGGTCAAGTAAGGTTATTTTAATCAAATTTCCTCACAAGTGTGACGTAAAACATTGTGTGTGCGGGGGCTTAATTACAAACTCGTGTTATTAAAGCCCTCGGCTTCTCCTCGGCCTTGTAACAAACACTCGTTTGTAATTCTTTACTTACCGCCCTTGATACGGTTTACTAATATGTGGCCGAAAATTATAAGGCAAATTATCACTTCGCAAACTATTTTTCCCAAAGTTTCATTTCGCAGAATCATCTGATGGCAAACCAATGTTTCGCATATATAACATATCGCAAATTATTTTTTAAAATATTATTAGTTTGCAAAATACTTAGTTGGTCATGTTTCAAAATGTCTTTAATTGTTTTGTCGAATGTATTGAATGGCATAAGTTATTTTACTCATAATATTATGACGCATAATACTAATAATACGCTGTTATAAGGCTGTTCATTCCATCTTGGACAAATTATTTTCAGGTAAAAATTAAAAACACACCTAAACTTAACTTGTACGGGTACACTACTACGTACCCATTTTTTTTCTATGGGGGTCACAGTTCTAACCTAACCTATGTTTCTGGTGACAAGTCGTGTCTGTGGGGGTCACAGTTCTAACCTAACCTAACCTACTTTTTTGGTGACACGTCGTGTCTGTGGGGGTCGCAGTTCTAACCTAACCTACTTTTTTGGTGACATGTCGCGTCTGTGGGGGTCGCAGTTCTAACCTAACCTAACCTACTTTTCTGGTGACATGTCGTGTTTGTGGGGGTCGCAGTTCTAACCTAACCTAACCTATACACCGAACAATGAAAAGTCCGAATCTATGATAACCCGATACATCAAAAATACGAATTCCGATAATCAATATACCGATTTTTAAAATTCCAAAATTCAATACACCGAACAATAAAATTTCCGACTCAATAAAAGTGGGAGAATAGGCCTTAGATCTAGTTAAACTGCCCTATTAACCTAACTGGGCTGTGGTTAATTTCCCTTAGCGTCACAGTTTCAACCTGAAAGGGCTGTGACCAAGTCGACGAAGCCCCGCTGCGCGGGGCTTCTATTTCTTTCTAAGGGACGCAAGCGACCTAACCAACCTACCTAAATTAAACCAGATATGGTTTTAATGGTTTTTTCCACGCCCCCCCGTCCCCCCTTTTTTGCTTTATACCAACTCGTTTCCGTCGGAGTTGTCGTCTTTTCCAATTTTAGATAATCCAATGTTAATAAAAAGTATGCGGAGTTTAAATTTGGGCAAACGTTATTTGACAATAAATAGTTAGCTGTAATAAAACATTTGCTTAGTGACTATTTTTCTAAATGAATCTTGGTAAAATGTATATCTGCTAAATATCATTGTGATCAAATAAAAAGTATGCGAAATAATATTATGCTAAGCATTGGTTTGCCAACTAAAAGTACTGCAATAAGTTGGTTGGGAAGTGATATTAGGCGAAAAATATTTCGGCCAGATGGCAGTACACCCGGCGATACCGATATATCGGCTGATATATCGGTATCGATATCGTTACATCCCTAATTTTTAAGTTCTCATGTAAGCGAATTGTACTAGTACATTGTGTAAAAAGAGAAACTGGTGAGTTTCTTCCGGCGCTTCTTCTCACCAGAAGGTCATTACCCGAAGTGCCAAAAGAGCCCTTGAGGGCCTACTTGCAGAAATATATATATATATTTTTTTTATAACATTTTTGTAAAAGATGATATCAAAGTATAAACAAGTAGTCCAACTTCGGCAGTTTCGGAGCGCACGACACTTACACGCGTACACGATCACACAGACGCGTGATAGCACGTTTGTGTGAGTGCGATCCATACTGGAGCATAATCATAATCATTTATTGCACCGTGGTATAAAACGTTTTACAGAATAAAATGTATCACATGGACCCAGAAAGGGTGTAGCAAATCTTAAAACTGAACACTTAAACTAGATATAGAAAATATGAACTACAATAATATTAGCACAGCCAAAATTAAAACAAGTATCTACAGCATTCTTACACATCCTTATTTTATTTCTTTGCTTGTAGCGTGTTCGTACTCGACGCGCACACATTCAAGCAAATTTTGTAGCAAGAAAAAATACTGCTAATATAGGTACTGTGATGATATGGTTCCTTCTTCAAAGTATCGTTTCCAAATTTTAGAAATAAAGTGATGTCAGATGTTTTTGCAATATTCCGTTGCATGTTATATAGCCGCTGACTGTACAAAATAGGCGTTAAAAAGTTCATTTATTATGTACCTACTTAGTACTTTCCACTTTCTAACGCTTGAGATTCTACGCATTACACGTAAGGGCTATTCACAATACATGATGTCCATTTTATTAGTTGTAGCGAAAGTTGGTGTTGAACGAATTCAAATTATCATTCGCGAAGGCATTTATATGACCAACTTTAGCCCGCGACTTAATCCGCGTCACTACTTACAAATTTTTTGTCTGTACAAATTTTTACTGTTATTTTGTCGTGAAATAAATTATGTAGCTATCTATCTACATCACCATACCAACTCCCAACCCCCTTTAAACCCCTTAAGAGACGATTTTTATACAAAATTTCACCTAAATCGATTCAAGGGTTTTAGCGTGAAAAGGCAGAGAGAGTGACTGTCGCATTTATAATATTATATTAGTTTGGAAATTTCGACATTGGTGTGTGAGCCTGTCGGTGTTTTTATTGAATTTATGATTATTTCACTAAGATAACCTGTCATATAGATATATAACTTCATAGTAGAAGCACTACATATATCATAGTCTACGAGTACCTACTAATAATGCCTTCCTGGGAGACCCAGTGCAACTACCAACATTTCCTGTCAAAAAAGAAAGGAAAATCCAATACACAATCATCTGGATTGGCAAACATTCGTTCGATTGTTCAACCTTTCCCTTAAAACGACGTAACTGTACCCCCTCCAACTTCCCATACGCCTTTTTAAAAGCTTCGTCACAGCCAGTGGTTCCCAGCGATTTTGTCAACGGATTACGCCGAGACAATTGCCTTTAACGCTTCCGATGTCATAACCTGCCTCGTTTGCTTTGCCTCGTCAACCCGTGACGATTCGAGCACCTAAGTCATTGTTCTGTGTAAACAGGTTATGTAACCAAACTTATGGGCTGTAGATAGAACTTCCTCTTGAAGTGTTTCCGTTGTACTATAACATGGGGATATAGAGTAAAAAGGGCTCTCAGACACAGTATAATACAGTAATTTTTCTTCCTCCAAAAGCTACATCGCGCGCTTGAATGTTTGCGCGCCATGTATGAAACTACGAACGCAAATAAATAAGAATGCGTAAAGGTGGGTTTAGACCAAACGAATTCTAACACATTCTAACCCCATACCAAATTGTTTGTGTACACACAAAGAATTTGGTAGAGTGGGGTTAGAATGTGTTAGAATTCGTTTGGTCTAAACCCACCTTAAGAATGCTCCAGTATGGACTATAGACCTGAGTATATGTTTTTAATTTCAACTCGATACCTCCACGCGTTCCCGAGATAAAGGGTTTTGTCAGGCAGACAGACGGACAACAAAGAGATCTTATAAGGGTTCCGAATTTTCCTTTTGAGGCACGGAACCCTAAAAAGTAACTCTTTCTAACAACGCAAACGATACTTAAGAACACGGACGTCCAAACCGTTACAAAAGCATAAATTGTCTTTCACGCAAAGAACACAAGCATGATAATAACCTATCAGTACAGATCAAAAACGAACAATAATTGCGCGTCCTTAGAAGATGCTGTATCATACACATACAGCTTTCAAAAACCGACTTTCTTTAATAGGAATAGAGTCCAAATTGGATTGGTCGGTTTGCATGAAGCTAGACACGCAAGCCACGAAGAAAATTGTAAGTGAAATGGTGAGTAATTTAGTTTCGGCCTCTTAATGGCCGTTACGAGAGCGATGGATTTCTAAAACATTGCCGTAACGTTAGATTGATAACTTTTATATTTTCTCGGTAATTTGTTCGTCAAGTGTTTGAGTCGCGAGTTTCAGCCAGTCTGTCTCAATCAGTATCTGTTGGAATATAACACTGGCTGCAACAGACCATGCTTTTTGAATGTTTTTCATGTGAAAAGGTGTTGTGTGTTCGCAATGTCATACTTAAAAAAGTAATTTTAGTATATTTTTTCACAATTTATTCCACTGTGATTTATTTACCAACAAGAGGTTATGGGCCCAGCATGCTTTCAAGATTTGACTCTTTTAAAGTAAAGAAGAGTATAATAGCAAGTAGTAGTATGCTTATAGCGATTCTCTAAAAGCAGGGCAGGGAAACTACTTCCAAAAACAGCACCGAAAGTCCCGGGTCTCCCTCTCAGACAGAATCGATACACGAATCGACTTTTTCGTAAAGGGAGTAGTAGTAGCAGGTACTTCTCCTGCGTAGTTGAATGCTTATAGCGATCCTATAAAGACGAAGGACAGAATCGTAAGGGTTTTAGACGGTACTTCCAACATCATAGCCTCGAGTTCGTAATTTCCATCCCGGTCCTCAGGCCGGGCATGATGCAACCCTACTTTAAAACGACTTTTCTAAAAAAAAACAGCTAACCGACTTCAAACGTTCCCTCAATTTATCGTGAACATGAGAACAGGATTTTGAAAAAAATGGGAGCAATATAATACCTTTTCAATTAATATTGAAAGCGGTACAGTACATGTAATGAATAATGTATCAATTCGGTTGTTAAACGACGTTCTAAAGTAACAGATATAAAATAAGAAATCAACCGACTCGAGAGCCTCGTTTTTGTAAAGTCTGTCAAAAAGTAATTCAAGTTTACCACAAATATGATTGCCCATGATTCGTACTGACCTCACCACACCGGTAACGAGTAGGTTAATCACCCACTCATCGAAGCCATTTACCCACCCATCGACTCATACGCATGGTCAATTGATTATGTATCGCACTGTTGACCGTAAATATTGGTTAGGGTTCCGTAACAGAACTTATCGTCACGATTTTGAGTCACAATCACAGAAATATATAGAGGTAGAAGGAAAAAAGTATATGTACAGTCGGTTACCTCACTTAAGTATCCTTAAGTGAGGGCACTGTACCTCACGTGCTAATAATAAAAATAAAAACCACATTTTTACTAAAAAAAACCCGACCGCGGTGCACTTTGAAACTGCATAAAATCCGCCATTTTGTTTATTTTAACGAACTTCATACCCAGTGACACTCGCGCCATCAAGACGAATCTAATGATGTATCATTTATCAAAATCGGATGTGCCGTTGAGTAGTTACGAGCGGATACAGGAACGGACATACATACATACATACAGGTCAAACACATAACACTCCTTTGGGCTTCGCCGCAGTCGGGTAAAAAGAAGTGGCGGCAACCTACTTTGCACGCCGTTAACTTCAACTGCCATCAATATTGTTATCCATTTTGAAAATTTGATAATAATGTTATATAATTATACCATTGTTATCAGAGGTTCAAATACCACCAAATGAAATGGAATATTTATGTTTTCCATCACTAAATTACACTTGGTGTCAAACGCCAAGCGAAAAACGTTACACGCTTGGTACAGTCAAGGGCAAAGATAAATATCTACACAAAGTTCCAAAATATGTACACATAAACCTTACTGCCATAATAATAAGACCTGTATACATATTTTTGAAACATTGTGGTGTATACATATTGGTGCCCTTGCTTGACTGTACCTACCCATACAAATCGACGAACTATTATATATCGATATATCTGTGGCTCTAGTGAAAAGGGGTACAAGTCGCATTTAACCTAGGAGCAAAAGGGCTTAAGTCATACAATAGAGTTGTGACCTTTTGGTCCTGGTATAAATGTGACCGTGTACCCCTTTTCACTAGACCCACAGATATTTCCGTGGTCACAATAGTCACGTATTCATCGATGGAATTTCGGGAGAGACCTGCTTGCTGCTGAGACTTTAATTTATAACTAAGTACCAGTGGCGTGGCGTAAAGGATATCCTTGGGCAAGCCGGTGCCGATTTGGCTTACATTTTCCTTCAGAGCTGTAGAATAAGGTGCTGAAATGCCTGATATTAGGCAAGCCGGTAGGAATCGAGTGCTTTGAACGGCACGCTACTGCTAAGTACATAAGTGTAACTATTTAACAATTCATGAATATTGATTCGAACGCATTACGGCATCTCAAATAAATAAATAAGTACAAAAGTTAGAAGATACCGCGAAAACTTTCTCTAATTAAGAGTAACTGTATCTAGAAGTTTGGCAGCGAGATTTGGTTGAAATTTTGGGATTTACAGGCTCTAATAGGGTTCCTAAATCAGTCAACTTCAGATATTTAACTATTATTTTTTACCCGGTTTCATTCCATTTACTTGAGGTTGATCTTCTCTATCCAACCTGTTGATCGGTTCTGGGACGAATCTAGTTGTAGAGTTGCATGCTTCATATCTTTTCTCATTACTGCCATCCAATACGACTAGCACAAGATTGCCGCAACATATCTCACACGTAAAATAGCATGTGGCAAAGAACTCATATATTATGTGCAAAAATCCATTTGCAAATTTAAAAAATGTAAAGAAATGGCTCAGCGATAAGTGTTTTTATAGCATTCAGGAATACCTAAATTATAGGTAGAGCTAAGTTTGTCTTAAATTTTGTTTGCCTTGTAAGGTACCTACAACATTTCCGTGTCAGTACAAAGGGGGTCCTGCCATGAAAAAGGTTGTAAAGCACTGCTCTATCTAAACATCTTCGCCGACCAACTGTATGCTTAGATTGTGTTTAAAGATTCCACCAATGGAACTGTTAATTGCAACTGTACCATCATCGCTAATTATTGCCCATCGACCGCGGACCGTTAGGGAATGAATCCGTTACGCATAACCACGGCGATGCATGAATTCAGGCCTTCATGGAATTTAAGGTTACGTAGCTTTTGGTTGTAAAATTTGTTACGTACGTGTACAGTTACCAATTACCATACGAATACAGTTCAATATCTTTACAAGCTCTCTTGAAAATTGAGAAGTTCGATAAGGCTTGTGTTTCGCCAATTTTGGTAAACATGAAAAACTAAGCTTAGGTATACTGAAATAAAACGGATCACTCACGTCAACGTACAAAAGACGAAACATACATTCGACATGTTAAGGGAATGCCGAATGCTCTCGAAACGTGTCGAGTGGAGACATCCACTCTCTGTTGTACAACGTGTACCACATCTTTTTTACAACGTAAGTGATCCGTTTTTAATTCAATATGTTTGAGTCTCTTGGTAGTTTTCTTAGGTATACCCTTGACAACCGCGTATCAATTCGTTTTCGAAGACGATGATTGAAAGAAACTTGTTTGTATTTGTGTCTTTGCATGACAAGTTGCATATTTAATGTCTGCATTAATTAAAAGTTTAAGAGACATGCAAGTTGGTGAAGTCTTTTAACGAATTTGAAATGGTGACACCGCGCTTAGTACTCGTAACACCGCAACAATTGATTATACCTCTATTATCACCACGTAAGGCATCGTTCGTGACATTGACCAAATTACGACACGAATGACAAATACCAAAACTCATCTGAACACGACCTTCGGGTCCCATGATGTTTCTCGTATTCTACACGTCACTTACCTAACTTTTAAGAAGTGTTAAGTATGCTTAAATCTAAATGCATATACGCTCTTTTACGTATGCGTATGAGTGGTCAGCGATGCTTAACGTACCATGTCGATAGCCGTTACGTATTAACGTATAAGGCGAATTATGTGCTTTATTACAAAGCAATAGGGCCCAAGAATGTAATTAGTTTTGTCTCTGTCATTTCCGGACCGGCGGAAGGTAGTGACAAAGATGCTTTGGATAATTTGGAAGGATTTTTGACCTTACTTGGAATGTTGGTGGGGGAGTTAGCATGCGTGACCGAGGGTAGGATGCGTTGCGGTTGGAATAATTATAGTTTGCATTATGACGTCGATAAATTCTACAGAATCTTCATTCTGCTGGCATCAGTTAAATTTTCTGTATGTTTATCATAAGAAAATTAAGGATAACGACACAAATAATCTGTGTAGCTTTGAAAAAAGGCTTCCTAAGGATGTCAAGATAAAGGCACTAAATATCCCCGGGTCTGGTATGTGAGCTATCGTCAGGAATTTAAATTTGGTCTCATTGCCTTAATTGGTGGTAATGTTCTCATGTTAGTTCTACCTTTCGCAACCTCTGACATCGCTAAAGACATTAACAATACTTGTATTAAAATTATGACTGCGGATTATTTGAATGGTCAGGTCATAAATCAGGAAGGTGAAATTGGTGAGGATGAGCCAGAGACAGCTGATGTTTCACTGTATGGTTTTTATTGTTACTGTCTTCTTTAAACACTCAGATAACAGCAGGATCGACGAAACATTTGACAACAGCAAACGGAATAAGAAGGCCAATCTTAATATCACATGTAACTTATTGTCACTAGCATCCGAATAAGGAACATCTATTTAACCTGGTGATAAGATCGGCTCTCAATTTTCTGGTCAAGTTCTTTGCTGTCGGGAGTCAAGTGAGTCAAGTGATAGTACTAGTATTTTCAGACTAGATCTTTTCGATCTGTTGATATGTGGTCACAGTATATACAGGATGAATTTTAAATCGTGAATCGTAATAATTTTTTTGTAGTCTATATACATAGTTAACAATAACTTACAATGCTTTTAAACCTAAATTAAGTATGTTTTTATTTTCTCCACTTTTTTTGATATATCCTAATTTTTAAAATCTCGTGGTCACGTATTGAGTCACAATCACAGAAATATATAGAGGTAGAAGGAAAAAAGTATATGTACAGTCGGTTACCTCACTTAAGTATCCTTAAGTGAGGGCACTGTACCTCACGTGCTAATAATAAAAATAAAAACCACATTTTTACTAAAAAAAACCCGACCGCGGTGCACTTTGAAACTGCATAAAATCCGCCATTTTGTTTATTTTAACGAACTTCATACCCAGTGACACTCGCGCCATCAAGACGAATCTAATGATGTATCATTTATCAAAATCGGATGTGCCGTTGAGTAGTTACGAGCGGATACAGGAACGGACATACATACATACATACAGGTCAAACACATAACACTCCTTTGGGCTTCGCCGCAGTCGGGTAAAAAGAAGTGGCGGCAACCTACTTTGCACGCCGTTAACTTCAACTGCCATCAATATTGTTATCCATTTTGAAAATTTGATAATAATGTTATATAATTATACCATTGTTATCAGAGGTTCAAATACCACCAAATGAAATGGAATATTTATGTTTTCCATCACTAAATTACACTTGGTGTCAAACGCCAAGCGAAAAACGTTACACGCTTGGTACAGTCAAGGGCAAAGATAAATATCTACACAAAGTTCCAAAATATGTACACATAAACCTTACTGCCATAATAATAAGACCTGTATACATATTTTTGAAACATTGTGGTGTATACATATTGGTGCCCTTGCTTGACTGTACCTACCCATACAAATCGACGAACTATTATATATCGATATATCTGTGGCTCTAGTGAAAAGGGGTACAAGTCGCATTTAACCTAGGAGCAAAAGGGCTTAAGTCATACAATAGAGTTGTGACCTTTTGGTCCTGGTATAAATGTGACCGTGTACCCCTTTTCACTAGACCCACAGATATTTCCGTGGTCACAATAGTCACGTATTCATCGATGGAATTTCGGGAGAGACCTGCTTGCTGCTGAGACTTTAATTTATAACTAAGTACCAGTGGCGTGGCGTAAAGGATATCCTTGGGCAAGCCGGTGCCGATTTGGCTTACATTTTCCTTCAGAGCTGTAGAATAAGGTGCTGAAATGCCTGATATTAGGCAAGCCGGTAGGAATCGAGTGCTTTGAACGGCACGCTACTGCTAAGTACATAAGTGTAACTATTTAACAATTCATGAATATTGATTCGAACGCATTACGGCATCTCAAATAAATAAATAAGTACAAAAGTTAGAAGATACCGCGAAAACTTTCTCTAATTAAGAGTAACTGTATCTAGAAGTTTGGCAGCGAGATTTGGTTGAAATTTTGGGATTTACAGGCTCTAATAGGGTTCCTAAATCAGTCAACTTCAGATATTTAACTATTATTTTTTACCCGGTTTCATTCCATTTACTTGAGGTTGATCTTCTCTATCCAACCTGTTGATCGGTTCTGGGACGAATCTAGTTGTAGAGTTGCATGCTTCATATCTTTTCTCATTACTGCCATCCAATACGACTAGCACAAGATTGCCGCAACATATCTCACACGTAAAATAGCATGTGGCAAAGAACTCATATATTATGTGCAAAAATCCATTTGCAAATTTAAAAAATGTAAAGAAATGGCTCAGCGATAAGTGTTTTTATAGCATTCAGGAATACCTAAATTATAGGTAGAGCTAAGTTTGTCTTAAATTTTGTTTGCCTTGTAAGGTACCTACAACATTTCCGTGTCAGTACAAAGGGGGTCCTGCCATGAAAAAGGTTGTAAAGCACTGCTCTATCTAAACATCTTCGCCGACCAACTGTATGCTTAGATTGTGTTTAAAGATTCCACCAATGGAACTGTTAATTGCAACTGTACCATCATCGCTAATTATTGCCCATCGACCGCGGACCGTTAGGGAATGAATCCGTTACGCATAACCACGGCGATGCATGAATTCAGGCCTTCATGGAATTTAAGGTTACGTAGCTTTTGGTTGTAAAATTTGTTACGTACGTGTACAGTTACCAATTACCATACGAATACAGTTCAATATCTTTACAAGCTCTCTTGAAAATTGAGAAGTTCGATAAGGCTTGTGTTTCGCCAATTTTGGTAAACATGAAAAACTAAGCTTAGGTATACTGAAATAAAACGGATCACTCACGTCAACGTACAAAAGACGAAACATACATTCGACATGTTAAGGGAATGCCGAATGCTCTCGAAACGTGTCGAGTGGAGACATCCACTCTCTGTTGTACAACGTGTACCACATCTTTTTTACAACGTAAGTGATCCGTTTTTAATTCAATATGTTTGAGTCTCTTGGTAGTTTTCTTAGGTATACCCTTGACAACCGCGTATCAATTCGTTTTCGAAGACGATGATTGAAAGAAACTTGTTTGTATTTGTGTCTTTGCATGACAAGTTGCATATTTAATGTCTGCATTAATTAAAAGTTTAAGAGACATGCAAGTTGGTGAAGTCTTTTAACGAATTTGAAATGGTGACACCGCGCTTAGTACTCGTAACACCGCAACAATTGATTATACCTCTATTATCACCACGTAAGGCATCGTTCGTGACATTGACCAAATTACGACACGAATGACAAATACCAAAACTCATCTGAACACGACCTTCGGGTCCCATGATGTTTCTCGTATTCTACACGTCACTTACCTAACTTTTAAGAAGTGTTAAGTATGCTTAAATCTAAATGCATATACGCTCTTTTACGTATGCGTATGAGTGGTCAGCGATGCTTAACGTACCATGTCGATAGCCGTTACGTATTAACGTATAAGGCGAATTATGTGCTTTATTACAAAGCAATAGGGCCCAAGAATGTAATTAGTTTTGTCTCTGTCATTTCCGGACCGGCGGAAGGTAGTGACAAAGATGCTTTGGATAATTTGGAAGGATTTTTGACCTTACTTGGAATGTTGGTGGGGGAGTTAGCATGCGTGACCGAGGGTAGGATGCGTTGCGGTTGGAATAATTATAGTTTGCATTATGACGTCGATAAATTCTACAGAATCTTCATTCTGCTGGCATCAGTTAAATTTTCTGTATGTTTATCATAAGAAAATTAAGGATAACGACACAAATAATCTGTGTAGCTTTGAAAAAAGGCTTCCTAAGGATGTCAAGATAAAGGCACTAAATATCCCCGGGTCTGGTATGTGAGCTATCGTCAGGAATTTAAATTTGGTCTCATTGCCTTAATTGGTGGTAATGTTCTCATGTTAGTTCTACCTTTCGCAACCTCTGACATCGCTAAAGACATTAACAATACTTGTATTAAAATTATGACTGCGGATTATTTGAATGGTCAGGTCATAAATCAGGAAGGTGAAATTGGTGAGGATGAGCCAGAGACAGCTGATGTTTCACTGTATGGTTTTTATTGTTACTGTCTTCTTTAAACACTCAGATAACAGCAGGATCGACGAAACATTTGACAACAGCAAACGGAATAAGAAGGCCAATCTTAATATCACATGTAACTTATTGTCACTAGCATCCGAATAAGGAACATCTATTTAACCTGGTGATAAGATCGGCTCTCAATTTTCTGGTCAAGTTCTTTGCTGTCGGGAGTCAAGTGAGTCAAGTGATAGTACTAGTATTTTCAGACTAGATCTTTTCGATCTGTTGATATGTGGTCACAGTATATACAGGATGAATTTTAAATCGTGAATCGTAATAATTTTTTTGTAGTCTATATACATAGTTAACAATAACTTACAATGCTTTTAAACCTAAATTAAGTATGTTTTTATTTTCTCCACTTTTTTTGATATATCCTAATTTTTAAAATCTCGTGGTCACGTATTGTCAATAATGTCGACATCGTCGACATTGTCAACATAAGTACATATTTAAATCGTATTTACTCATAAAATAATTCAGTTTTGTTACGATTAATGGTATAAGCGCCTCCACCATTTTGTTCATTATTAATTAAGCGGGTCTTTAATTGTAATTAACACTAGTGCTCTGTATTAGTCTTAAGTAGCTTTACCGGTAAACGTGGTTACGATTCACGATTTAAAATTCACCCTGTATATAATAGCTGTATTTTTTCTTTCTACAAAAGGTACATTGCGCGGCTTGTATGTGTCAACGAACGCACTACAAGCAAAGTTTTTAGAATGCGTAAGGATGCTGCAGTACGGATCGCACTGCATGCTCCTCGACCTCGAATAGGTATCGCGCGCTCCTAAACGGCCGAAGAGAAACTACTTCTCTGTTATTATTCTTTGATCTGGTCATTCTTCTCGTTTTAAAGAGAATAGGTAGGAGTTGCATGGTGTCCAAAAAACTCGATTCCTACTGGCTTGCCTAATATCAAGCATTAGAGCACCTTATTCTACAGCTCTTAAGGAAAATGTACGCCAAATCTGCACCGGCTTGCCCAAGGATATCTTTTACGCCACGCCACTGATAGGTACCTATTAGGTACTGTAGTCATAGGCTTAGCAGCAGTTAGATAAAATTAACAGATAGCAGTGTTCGTTCAGTGTTAAATAGTGTATATAGTGTGAAACGTGTAAACTCTATTGAATTACAAAGTGCTATCGCTGATCTGACTTTCCCATAGCGTACGCCATGAATTAAACATAATGTTTAGATCGTGTGCGTTCGTATCGGGACGTGAAGCACCTGTTTTATAGGCGCGCTTTTATTTTACAAACGTGTTGCTTTCTCCGTTACTCTTAGGTACTTATTAGATGGGAATTATCCCATTTCTTCCACCCTTAACTTCGCAAAAAATACAGAAGGTCCACAATTCAAGCCTCGCCGGGATTCGACACTAACCTGCGATAGGAGTTGGAAAAAAATACAAAAAGATGGCCAAAGAGTTTGTGAACTGTGGTGCGTATTGTCAAGTTAAGGGTAAAGCTCATCAAGTCTCAGATCTCTTCAAGTCGAGAGTGAATAGGCACTATCTAGGTAAGCATGCTTCATCATCGACTTTATCTTCACTTACCAACAGGTGAGATCAAGGTCAAATGCTTACCTATCGTGAATAAAAAAAAAAAAAAATAAAGCTGCCACTAAACCGCGGCTCAAAAGATGATACGATGACGCACAGTATACGCAGTGATGTGCCTGCATGCGTTAAGAGGAAACAGTAAGGTGGAGAGAATTGAAAATTAGGTATTTGTAAAATGTGTCGCTGTCCCGCACTGCCCGCCTCTCCCGCGCAGAGCGCGATAGAGACAACTGCAGCTTGGACCGAAAATACGTTTTAAAATTTCATGAAAACAACGTTTCGTAGTCCCCTGATTTCTTCCCCAAAACTTAACCTATTTAACTAATTTTTTCATTAAACATTAAAGAAAGGCTTTGGCCGCGTTCCTATGTTTTCTTTTTTTTTAATAATCTAGACAAATTTGTTTTCTGGATGTGTGAACACAGCAGAAAATCAGGCATTTTTTTTAGGTTTTTGAAGGTTAATATCTCTTTTGAGAATCAATTTATCGTAAAAAGGAAAACATAGGAACATATCAATAGTAGCCACAGATTTTTGGACAAAAAATGATTGCTCTACTGGCATTATCCAGGGAGGAAACAGGGGACTACGTTTGTATGGAAAAACTGCCCTCCTGTTTCCTCTTAAAAACGTGACGCCTGAGGCACAGTAGTATAGCAGTAATTGTTCTTCCTACAAAAGGTACATCGCGCGCTTGAATGTGTGCGCGCCGTGTACGAACATACAATAGGTAAAATTCTAAGAATGCGTAAGAATGCTCCAGTATGGATCGCACTTAAGAAAATTAACTATAATTAAATTTGAGGACTGTAAAGTAGACACCACGCTGCGTTCCAAAACACGTAGGTATAGCTGACGTTGGAGTGATACCGCCCTCAAATAATGGCCAGTTCACATTATTCCAGTAGCATTCCAGTCCAGCAATCCAATCCAGTGCTGGAATGCTACTGGAATAATGTGAACCGACACTGGAATGCACTGGAATGTACCCATTCCAGTGAGCATTCCAGTCCAGTGACTGGAGAGACCGTCAACTTTTCATTCCAGCACACCCAATCCAGCGCCACTGGAATAGTGTAAACCGTTAATCCAGTGCTGGATTGAACGTGATATAGTGAATACGCGTGGTTGTTTTTGGTAACAGTCTTTAACACTCTTAAAAGACCGGAATAATGTAAACGATATGCTCCAGTCCACAACTGGACTGGATTAGCCCGCTGGATCACTGGACTGGAATAATGTGAACTGGCCATAAGATTAGGCCGGGCATGTTAGCCGCATGCATCCGGATAGATAGTCACCAATAGGGTGCCGCAGGATGGGCGGCGACGGCAGGGTTGACCAAAACGGAGATAGCAGGACAAGTTAGACACTTTCCTAGCCGATTGACCGAAGGCTGCAGCAAATAGGGAATTGTGGAGATCTAATAGCCCAGCACTGGAACACTCTTATAGGCTAAAAAAAAACTTCTTTAAATATTATTTATTTATATTTTATTTTAATTATGTTATAGTGACTGGAGGTAAAAACCTCTGTAGGGCAATTCAGAACTTCCCCGTCCATCTCGTTCCCAATGTAATTTGGTCCGTGAACTATACTCTGTACTTTTAGGTATTTAAAAAAAGGTAAACAAAAAACCACGTGACTCGGGTCGTTCAGCCAATCAAAGTAACGTTTTGTATCTGTGGCACAATACCACTGGCTGAACGAGTCACGTGGTTTCTTTGTTTAATTTTTATTAAACACCTAAAAGTACAGAGTATAGTAAAACCAGGTCGTAATCTGGGATCAAGATATGTCGGTATGATCGTCGCTTCAATAGGGATGATGACTGGGTTAAAAATATGTAATTCTATTTAGTCCGTCAGTTAGATTATGGAAAAATATGGGACACGTATTTTTTGGTTTATCAACAAAATATTAAAAATCGACAAAGAGATCATCAAACTTCTGGAGTGGGGGCTTGTGACGTCACTCTTGAGTACAATTTGTACTCAAGAGTGACGTCACTCGAAACTTCTAAGCACTCTATCCTCGTCAGTTTTTGTTTGTCAAACAAAACAAAAAATACGTGTAGGTACAATATTTTTTCATAATGTAACAGACGGACTAAACAGTTTTTTTTAGTCATCTAGCCTATTGTAACGGACCACAGCAGCATGACCAACGATTAGCCTACTGATATTAAGAATCAGACGTATTCTACATGCAATAGATTAAAAACAAGGACTTTTAAAGTATAGCAATTTTTCACAGAACCCGATTCCAAATCCTCGCATACTTATAAGCACTCGTAAATTGAGGTGTCAATTATCTTATTACCTCCAATTTTGCAATTGAAAACGCCTTTCTACGTGTCATTATGATAACCGATACTCGTCTAACACGTCTTACCAACGGATTGTCAATAAAAACAGAGACAAAAGAACCCGTTTCGATTTCAAAATCGAGTCAGTATGATACTGGGTTAATAATACAGGTTTGAAGCGTGTTAGTTGATTATCGTAACTAGTTCTTAACTTGATGGTATTAAGGTCGATATTTGAATGATTGCGTAAGGCGCTAAACGTTACTTGGCACGAAAGAATTATATGTAATTAAATTACACGAACGCGGATCTTAGCGAGAGAGATGACAAGATCGACATCAGACCAGTCACGGTTAATCTACTTAATTAAATCTGTGACGGTGACTGACAGACAACGCCCAGCCTAAGCCCTTTTTGTTGTTTTTGAAACTAGAAGTACTTTATAAAATAACACAAACAAAAGTAATTAATTGATTTCAGAAGTTACTTTTAAGCGCAAAACGCGTTATTAACTTAACTATTAGCCAATTATTAGGTAATACTTTTTGCTCGTCCGCTATTTGTTTTACATAATTAAGTTGATGGATGGATAACAACAAGCTAAACACTTTGTGGATCATGTTGTTGGATTAATGGCACAACTGTCGAAGTGGTCATTGGTTGAAACGAAGGGAACCATTATCTAGAAGCAATGATACATTCCGGTTCAAAATCATGACTCATTAATATAAGATTCTTACCTTGAAGCGAGATTGTGACTGCATATTTTAAACAAATCACTGTCGTTTTTTGACAAAATTAGCATTTCTATGAATTTAAATCGCTCTCGTAATCTGTCTTCGCCGGAGACGCTAAAAATTCAAATTCACTCTCAGTGCAAAATTAATCGCTTCAAAGCGATTAGCAATGCAAATAAACGGTTGAAATTAACAATTAGCTAACTAACGAACTTGACTTTTACGTAATCAATTTTCTTTCTCATTGTTCCAGCTTTTCTAACGTGGGAGCCGTTCGAGAAATCCAAACAATGGTATAACCTCAAATTAGAAAATCTAAAACAATTGGCGCGCAAAAACACAGCCATCTTGTTGAATAAAATGTGACGCAACGCCATCTAGCGGTTGGTTGATGAACTAAGTGAAAGTGATCAAGATGAAGTTGAATTTGTTTAAGCGGTCGATGATTTTCGCGACCTTTTTCGGGTCGTGTTTGTGTATCGCGTTGATTGTGGCGTCGTTGGGGACGACGCACTGGATCGATGCGCGTGCGCGGCGGACTTCTAACCCTCTTGACTCGGAGGGTCGGATCAGCTTCGGGCTCTTCGAGGGGCATAAGGAGCTCAACTTCGGTTATGGGTGGAGGAGCCATGATTTTAGTGGTAAGTTATCATGCACATACATTTTTTTTCCAACTAATGTCGATCATATTTATAACATTTCTTACTTTTTCTTAGTGTCTGAGTCATCTATCCAGTTCTCCAAGTCTAAGTACCTTTTGACATCCTACTAATATCATACCTTTGAGAGTTTGTGATGATGTCTGGATGTTTGGATGTTTGTTGCTAAACAATGAGGTAACAGCCAATAAATGGATAGAGAGAGGTACAATTTCTCTTGGCATCATATATCAAATCCTGAATTGAAAAATAGGATACTTTATATCCCGGTAAAGAGTTCCCCTGGGACAATAACGGAAAAAACTCAAACGAAGCCCCAGCTAAATGCTAGTATTATTAAATACTAGCATTTCAGCAATCAGCCAAGCTAACACTATCTCACTCATACTAACCTCATAAATTGAGACTACTTTATTTCAAAAGCCCCACATTTTATACAACCCGGAATGGTGTAAGCTCTAATGTAACCAAGCAATTAAATCTTAATGGATGATTAACCGCAGTAACCAGCTTATGCAATTCTCTCATATGACAATGGACCGGCCCAATGTCCTATTCTTTTACTGTCGTATTATTTCCAAATGACCCTGTTTTTACGAAAAATCCTATAGACATGTCCGTTTTAAACAACTTCACAAAAGGTGGAGGTGCACATTCAGTCAGTCAATCAGGAATCTTTTTTATGTTTGTTCCCTATTACGCGAAAATGGCTGGACCGATTTTGAAACTTTTTTTTGAAAGGGTATACGTTCTACTCCCATTGTCACTAGGTCAGGATCTGATGAAAAGATCTTGAAGAAATCAAGGGAACTCTTCAAATATTATAAAACCTGTAGCGGTTTGAGTATTTTTATTGTGAAGCTTGTTACGAAATGACGCAATACAAATGAATGAAAACAAAATTTCTCAACTAAGTAGACCAAGTCCTGGACTTTTTATCCTTGCTTGGATTTCTCTATGCCGAGAATAAAGTATGCGCAGGCGCGGATAAATGCTAGTTAATTATAAAGACTATACACGTTTTTAGACAGTAGCTGTTAAATCAGTTCATTGAAAACCATTCACTCGTTCAATTAGGACTGATTGAAGGACAAGTCACGCAACAGATCTGATGAGAACTGCCATTCTTCAATCGTTATCTGTACATCTTAACTGCGGTCACTAACCGCGTAAGATTAATTATAAATAATAGCTTGGAAAAATATATCTCTGTAGATTGTTGAGCAAAATGCAATCAAGTGTGTAAATAAAGCAAATGCTAATAACGTATATCTAACGTTCGAGGGTTTTTTTTAGTACTACTACGTACTTAGGGGCCATTCATTTATTACGTAAGACGATTTTTGCCAGTTTTTGACCCCCTCCCCCCCTTATGTAAGAAAAAATAAGAATCGGCTGAACCCCTCCCCCCTATTTAATATTTATTACTTACGTAAGAATCTAAAGAAAAAAATATTTTACGTTTGGGCTGTTTCAATTTTTATTTTTCAAAGAATCATTTTTGTAGGCACGTTTATTTGCAGTTTTTAATTTTTAAGTAAAGTACCTATGCTATACCTAACCGAGCACGCGCCTATGCTCTCGCGCAGATTAAATCGTCTTACGTAATAAATGAATGGCCCCTTACAGAAGTCTCTCTCTAACAAAACTGACGTTCGGGTCCGACCACCGGACGGAACGCACCGGATACCATGTACGGTTTTACGGATGCATAATAGAGGATTCATGAGTTAGGTGTAGATAACAGTACATTACACTACTAGGGTGGTCAAACAAAGAAAGGCCGAGATTGCATATGTTTGAGGCCCGAGCTGCAAGCGAGGGACGTAAATATGCGATCGAGGGCTTTCTTCATTACCTTCCGTGTTGTGTACGTAATTTTATGCCTACACTTGGCCACAAAGCGGCTTTTTCCGTACGCGTAGCGTTCGGTAAAAGCCAGTTTATGGCCAGGTGTGGCATAAAATACTTAAATTTAAATAGACTCATTCATTCATTACGTTAAATATAATATAACTGCAAACTCGATTACTACAACTCGGGATCATAATTAAGTGAAAAATCTAAACAGTGCGAAGTACAATTCCTTAAGGCAAGTGAACAACGCCATCCCTTGAACAGTTCGCGGACCAAGTTGCTAGTGCCTTCTAGTATTTTAATGAAGTTGGTGATTAATTAGGACCAAGGATGGACCATCCACATCGAGACGCTTACTTTCCGTATCAGCCCGTGGCGTAGGACTACCTTTTCTTGGAGACCTGACTGTAACTTATCAGGTTAAACTTTAAAATTCTCACCTAGCACTCAAGGCAACAAGGGAAGGGACACAGAAGGGAACAAGGAGCTTGCACCTGTCACAAGATTAAGGGACATCGGAAACGAATTCACAATTGAAGTTGTTCGATGCTTTAAAGGCACATCACATCATTGGATTTGTAAGAGAGCCCTATGAAACTCTTACCAATGTAACGAACCGGCTGTATTACATATTTTTGATGCAATATCTGCACTTAAGATTTCTCAAGTTACTTTAGTTTAATCCAAAAGTTAATTTGCTTGCCATCTTGGCTTCGGGCAATCTTGCGCAAACAACCTCAACAAAACAAGATCACGTGTAGTCAGTTTGTTAGAAAGCACAGAAACATCACGGCAATACCCTCTGCTGGAGAGTAGGACTTGAATTGAACGTCTCCATTTGTGTAGTGTGTAGCGAAACACACACACTGTCTCACCTCTTCTTATATAAGTAATGTAACGTAATGTAAGAGGAGCCAGAATAAACCATATACTTGAACAAGTAACCATGATGCCCATCTTCTGCTCCATCGAGTGACGCGACGCCAACTTTAACATCGGTTCGATCATTACGATAACATGCCGTTTTAAAAGCAACTTGCAAGTCTAAACGTCCGAAAGTCTAATAAAACCACACGCGTTTCCAGTAAAAGCCGGCACGCACCCCGCGCGCCGCTGGGCGTGGATGGGCACAGCAGCACAGCTCGGCGCCGCGCTGGTATCATGTGGAGGCGCATGCGTGCTTGCAGCACTGGGCTCCGCGGCTCGCACGCGTGCTACGCCCCGCCCACTGCTGGTTAGCAACTCGCTGGCAGGTCAGTACACAAGTTCTACTACCTTCTAGACAAAGTAGAGAGACAAGTTGTAAAGGCAGATAGGTAAGTAGCAGTGGCGTGGCGTCCATAGAAACCGATTCCCACCGGCTTGTCTATTTTAAAGCATATGACCGGAGTATCTACTACTTCCTGTAGAAAAAGTAATCCAAATCTGCTCCGGCTTTACTAAGAATATATTTGACGCCGCGCCACTGGTAAGTAGTCAACTTCGGTCGTTTAGCAGCGCATGATACGTATTCAAGTTCGAGGCGAAGGCAGTGCGATCTGTACTGGGGCATTCTTACGCCTTCGTAAAACTTTGCGTGTAGTGCGTTCGTTCACAGCGAGCACACATGCAAGCCGCGCGATGCACCTTTTGTAGGAATAAAAATTACTGCAATTATATTTTGCCTTAGATGTCGGGTTATGGAATGTTGAAGTAAGATAAACAAACCAATGATCACGCTTCTGATCAGTTCGCCAGAAGGCAAGCGAACGTGAATGTGCTATGTCGGAAAATTCACGAAGGACACGCCTTACTATACCTACTCGTAGACGTACGTAATGATGATCGAACAATCATTTAATCAGCCTGCTAAGATAGAGATCAATCTATCATCAAGGATGAATCACGTTAGTCAATTAGTGAATATTAATGTCAGTTAATCATCATTCGTATCAATTAACGTGGCTGGTCAATCACTCGGTTAAGGTTGTAAGTAGATAGATCAGTAGTCGCCATAGTCACCCCTAAATGATTCAGGATGTGAAGGGCAACGGGATCATACATAGACTACGTTAACTGCTTAATTAGGCAAGCACGCTTTTTTGCAGTAGTGGTAAACGAATACACAGGACTCTCAAAGATCGGTAACTTATAGGTAATACCTCTGGTGTTGCGATGCGTCTGGGCGACGATGACTGCTCTCCATCAGGCAACTCGTCTGCTCGTTTGCCACGTATTACATAAAAAGTCGTATAAAGAATACCACTTGCTTTGTCCCGTTCCAGTACTCTTCACCCTCGGCGCAATAGCAGTATGGCTGACGGAGTACTTCCTGCGGCTGCAGCACAATGTTATGTCGGACGAGGACCTCGCCAACACCTGGACCTCTGACGGCACCGCGGACCTGGGGCTGTCCTTCTGGTGAGCATCATCACTGCTGAACGTTCTTTGTTAGATACTCTTGATAGAGTAGTCGTGGTCACGCAGCACGGTTAACAATGAGGGTTTCTAGAAATAATATTTCTACCTGCTGGCACCACGATAGTGAAAGGTATTTTTGACAGTAAGTGTCAAAATCCATCACCAATCACACTACATCGAACAAAGTCGTCTGTTGTCCCTCGTGGTTTACCGCCTCGGGTACTGAAACGAAATCGCGGAGTGGGTCACTCCTGCCCCGGGCCACAGCCGATTTGGCTGTAGGCCTGCCCCTGGTCAGACAAGGATGCAAGGTAGCTCGTCGCACAATTCTCCGCCAGTTGTTTCTGGCCATTGCTTCTGATGTAAGAGTTGAGGGGAGTACTTATTAGGGATTTTACCGGGTCAGTCCCAGAGGCATAGAGGTATTTTAAAATTTAGCGCACTGGACCAAAAAATTTGCCCGTTTGACTAAGAGGCGTACGTTCTTTCCAAATTATGTATCTGCCATCTCCTTGTTACAATCTTGAAGGACCCGCACCGGCATTTCCAGTTTACCTACTAATTACCTACATAAAGCGACTAGACCCTTGCACAACTAGTGGGTATGTTGCGCTCCACGGCTCGCTAAAAAACCTTCCTCAGCGTTATCTTGCGTAATAAGTATTTTAGTTTTCGGTTAGCAAGACCGAAGAAAGCTTCTTAGAAAGACCGCACATTGGGCCACTAAACGAGACCACAAGAGGCTCAGAGAGGCTCATTTGGGTCACTAGCAGCAGTCACTAAACGCGTTCATAAGTAGCGAACGCGCGCCACTGCTGCAGCCTGTGGCTCGAATGCAGCCGCTCGGACGCCCGGTGTGCGCCGGTGCCATACAAAATGTACGAAATAGCACGCCCGCAGCTTGTGGCCCCCACTAGTGGCCCAATGAATCTTGCTCTCTCACGGCTCTCATTTGCCTTTATGCCTATAGCAGCCTTTGCCAAGACTCAAGGATATTTTTTGCTGTGCAATAAAGTTAAAATAAATAAATGAACCCTAAATCTGTCCGTTCCAGGCTAGTAGTCGCAGCGTCCATATCCGCGTTCGTGAACAACGTGTGTATCATGGTCGCCATGGCTGACGAGAGAGATGCCGACACCGTCGCTCCCGCTCTAGAGGAGAAGGTCAATGGCGCCATCATGCTGTATTAACCAGGTGATGATGATGATGATGATGATGATGATGATGATGATGATGATGATGATGATGATGATGATGATGGTGATGATGATGATGATGATGATGATGATGATGATTATGATGATGATGATGATGATGATGATGATGATGGTGGTGGTGCTGATTATGAAGATGATGATGATGGTGATGCTAATGAATGATAGTGCTGACGATGATAATGATGATGATGATGATGAAGATGATGTAATGGTTTCAGACTGCATTATACATAATCAATGCACCTGTACACCACGTGCTCTGCAATGCACCGGTAGCGTGGCGTCCAAGGAACTCGATTCCTTCCTGCTTGCCTAATATCAGACATTTGAGCACCTTATTCTCCAGTTATTATGGAAAATGTATGCCAAATGTGCACCGGCTTGCCCAAGGGTATTTTTACACCACGCCACTGCCGTAACAGTCTAAAGTAAGACCGCACACCGAGTACATCTGTGCTGCATCTCGCTCGCACAGTCATCGGTGGAGATGCATTCACGCCACGCCCCCTTTGTGCTCTAGCCGGTCTATAGCAGAAGTCCAGGGTGAAAATACTACAAAACGTGTTATTTTCGTCGATCGATCGTTTAGTTCGATACACAAGTTCACATAAGGACAAGATGACCCGAGTCATCCTTCCAGCTGGTCCGCTGCTCACTCTGAGCAATCAGCGCAAAGTCAAGGTGGCCCTGGCCAAATGACCTGGTTCGACTCCAGGCGTTCAGGCCCCACCTAGCCCGATTATATCGAGGTGGACCGGAACAAGGTGACCTGGTTCGACCCCAGGCACCCCCGGCACCCACCCAGTCCGACCAAACTCAGGGTGGTCCGGCTAGCGACCTGGTTCGACCCCAGGGAACGCCACGGCCGACCACCCGGTCCGACAATCGCTACGCCCGTGTATGATTTGCGAGTTTGTCAGTTTCTAAAAAAAAAAACGATCGATCGTACTGACACACTGTACTTTTTAATGGTGATGATGATGGTGACCGCTTGCGTGAATAGCGTGTGCATCATGGATTTTTCCAAGATTCCATCATCAGGTACTGATCCAATGCCAATGGGACCACGTCGGAAGCATATCCTTTCAAACAAAAAGAGAGTTTCCTAAATCAGAGCAGCCGTATTCGAATAGTCGTACCATACAATAAAAAAACAATGGTTCCGGTCGACACTTCTCCTTTTTTGACGCGATTAAAAATTGTATATTTTTCGAAATAGATATCTCTTTAAACTTATTATTTTTTCTGTTTCAGGTCTTTAATCTGAGTATCCGTCCAAGAATCTCTACAAGAATCTTCAAGGATGAAAATAGAAATCTTGATAGGTACCGCAACAAATTTGCTACAGTAAAGTGAGGAACATTAATCAAAACAAAAAAAATATATATTGTACTATTCAACAAAAAAAGGCGTGCAACCCATAAATACAAAAATACACTACTCCCTAATTTCTTCCATACTAGGGATAGGGAATCCAGTAGGGTAGGCGGCGTAACAAACTACCTGAATACCCTACTAGTTTCTACCCTACCTACTGCCCTGAATCGCGTAGAAATTAGAGGCACGCCACCGAGAGAGAGATAAATAATAATGCATGCTACCATAGAGTGCGACTACGATAACTTTGCAGAGCGGAACATGGCAACACCTCAATTTAAAAATCACTTTCATAGAAAGGACCCCGCAGCAAACTTAGAGAAAAAGTGGTTTCAGTCAAATCTCACAAAATTTTACTATGATGTAGAGTCAACTCTCCTGATTATTTTTTTTTTATAAGAGCACAACTCTCTCAGACGTAAACTTTCTGAAATAATCAAGCATATATTTCTTATTTACGCGACGTGCTTCCTAAAATCGGTATATTACGAAATGATACGCACTGACAGTTACTGACGTTGTAAGTATTTTTCTTATTTTTATTCATGTGCTTGCATGTAATAACGCAATTATCGAACATAAAATATGACCTTCGTAATGTTTCTGTCACGTTGACATTGCATTTTATCAATTATCTATATTACGAAGGACATGCATAACAGAGCAAAAAGGAGGACATATATTTTAATTATAAAACAATTAGATTGATTATTTCAGAAAGTATACATCTGAGAGGGTTGTGCCCTCATAAAAAAATAATCAGGAGAGTTGACTCTACATCATAGTAAAATTTAGTGAAATTTGACTGAAACCACTTTTTTCCTAAGTTTGCTGCGGGGTCCTTTGACTTTTAAACGGAGGTGTTGCCATGTTCCGCTCTGCAAAGCTATCGTAGTCGCACTCTACCTATTTGTTTGAATTTACTTACAGTGCATATAGATTTATCTACAAAATGTTTGCTTTAAATGACTAATATTAGCTCAAAACGTATCAATTCCAATATTATAAGGTTCGTTAAAATATAGGTAAGTTGTAGTTTTGAAGGCTGATCGTTAGATGTAAGATCGTGTAGTAATTTATATTAACGATTTGTTTTAATATTTTTATGATATTTTACACTCGCAGAAAACTGCGGATAAGTGAATCTCATTAATAACTCCTTTTTTTGGGAGTGGGTTTTTTATGACTCTATACTGAAATTTTGTGACAGAACTGCAAGTGATGCCTCTATCATGCTCTGACAAATGGCACGGCGACGTTGTGCCTAGAGTTGTGCCGTTCTCGAGAATTCTCGGAAACGTTCTCAGTGTTGTATGGGCAATGTTCTCGAGAACGTTCTCTTCATACAAAACGGAGAACGTTTTCGGGAATGGCACATCTCTAGTTGTGCCTGAAAAGTCACATCCACAGAAATATATCGTCACTAATTGAAAAAAATCGTATCTAAGAACGTCGTAGAAAAAAACGTCAAAAGTTACATAAGAACTTCGTATGACACTTATTGCGTTTTTACCTGGAGTCAGTATCAGATGCGTGTTTTTTTAAGTAATGACGACATCGAGGTAGGGGGAAAAAGTGTATTGTAAGCGAGCTAAAAAGAAGTGACGATGACCTACATTGCACGCCGTCAATTTCAGTTTCCGTGAATATTATTATCAGGTTCGAAAATTGGTATAATTCATTGTTCAAATACCACCAAATGAAATGGGAAATTTATCTTTTTCATCACTACATTTCACACGTCAAGTGAAAAACATTACACGCTTGTTTCCCATACAGATCGACGAACTATTTCCTTCTTATCTCGATATATTTCTGTGGTCACATCACATTTTCTTAACGTTTTCGAAAACCCGCTCTTTTCTGAATCCGTCCATTAGATAGTTATAAACATTGAGAATACCATTACTAAATAGATATGTGAATAGAAGAACATACAGGGTGAATTGTGAATGGTGAGTCGAAATCTTATTTTTCGATAAAGCTGCTTAAGATTAAAGCGCAGCTCCTTAATTAATTATTAACGAAAATGACATCATCCATGGTCACCTTAGTCGTGACTTGAAAAGCAATGGCGTCCTAAGAATTTCTTTGAATCTTTTATGAAAAAGTTCTTATGAGAGATTCAGCCAGTCTGAGCATACAAAAACACTTCAAACCTTTTGTAGTGTAACGATACGGAAATATGCAGGTGAAGCCACGGACTGACGCTAGTTAAATCAAATTGGGATAAACCAAATTAAAAGTGAGTATTTGGAGCATTCCTTGAAAACATCAACTTTTTGTCCCTTACGAAACACTGGCAGCTACCCTAATAAAACGTATTAGCTGCTAAGAAACACTACCAATCTTAAAGCCGAGTTATGATATTACAATGCTGATTACTAGTTTCCTGAATTTATGTCTCGGAAGGATTAAAACGGTGGTGTCCCTTACGAAATATTTTCATGGAACGCTCCATTTAAGTTGTGCCGACTCCCCTGTCATATGTCTATTCTGACATATTCAACATCGCGCTATCGAAGTTTTCTAAATCGGTTGCATAAATACAAGTTTCGGCCAACTCTCATTGGACCGCGGTCCCCAGGCACAACACCCGCCTGGAGAGAGATCTCTATTCTCCTCTCTTACCACAAAGTTAACTGTCGGTACAAGTAATAGGCTAGACGACTAAAAAAAACTGTTTAGCCCGTCAGGAACATTATTAAAAAATATTGTACACGTATTTTTTCTTTTGTTTGTAAAACACAAAATAACGAGGATGCAGCACTTAGAAGTCTTGAGTGACGTCACGCTATGGTACAATTTGCGCCTAGGAGTGACGTCACAAGCTCCCACTCCGGAAATTTGATGATCTATAACTTTGTCGATTTTTAATAATTTGATAAACCAAAAACTACGTGTCCCATATTTTTCCATAATCTAACTGACGAACTAAATAGAAAGATATGTTTTTAACCCAGTCTTCATCCCTATTGTTGGTCATATATGAATTTACAATTCACTCTGTATATTTTCAAAACACGTAGTAAAAAGGGTCCTTGTCACGTGGATATATCGTGTTTTAAGTTAATTTTCAAGTCACTTTCTTTCTATTTTATTACCTCAAGTATCTTAAGAAAAAGTATGAAAATCGGAGTGCATCGTCGTAGATTATTCGTTGAATTTGAAATTACGAATTGTGAATACAAAAGCACAGGCAAAATGATATGCTTCTTTTTCATCTTTCGGAAAAGTTACATCGATGCACTTCGTTATATGAATCATACCTAACAGTTAAGTACGTATTTTGTATCCGTCCAAAGTTTTAACTGTCATTGACAGAACTCGTGACATGTCTACCCCTGTCGGCAGTTCCAACCGACTTCAATAATTAAGTGGAAGATCCTTATGCAAGCCTAAGTCGACACTATAAACTTCTGAGAAAAGCTCACCATATTGGTGGGGTTTTTTTTTATTTATTTACACCTGCGATTGATTCTGTAGTGTCTGATGTAGAGATGTGCCGTTCTCGGAAACGTTCTCCGTTTAGTATGGAGAGAGAACGTTCTCGAGAACATTTCCCATACAAAACTGAGAACGTTTCCGAGAATTCTCGAGAACGGCACAACTCTAGTCTGATGGTTAGCGACTACGAGGCCGAAGATATACTGCCGCCATAACGCAAAAGGGCACAAGTAACATTTTTTTTTCGACACCAAGATTTTTACATATTCGGAATCAGTAAATTTTGCTGATTCCGAATATGTATATAACTCAGTGACGAAAAAAATTTTAGTTGTGCCCTTTTGCGTTATGGCGGCAGTATATAGCATCCCGGTTCAGTAACAGCCTATTCACTCTAAGCTAATAATTAGGGACCGGAAAACATAATGCAAATGACATAAGGAACAGGAGTAACCGAGTAATGGAGTAGACAACAGTGTTAATTTTTTTATCAAATCGATAAATTTATCAGAATTACAAAGTTCGCATCGAGTGCGATAAAATAAATCCACTTTAGTAGTAGGGGCACTTTTTATAGAAGAAATGTATCTTCATTGATAACGACGAAATATTTATTTAATTTTTTTATCTACGACGACATCGACAAATTAATCGATCGCATAAAAAATGTAACAGTGATGTCTACTCCATTACTCGCTTTGTCACTGTGTGTTGTTGTTCGTTATGCCATTTGCATCCTACTGTCCGGTCCCTACTAAGACTTTTTCAAACACAACAGCATGTTGTTCAATGAATAAATGACTAATGGCTATTTGACGCTGACTATACTGATATGCCGATGGAGTTTTAAAATTAGCGAGGCTTTTTTCTACACTAAAAGATTTCGGTAGTTTCTCAAAAGTCACGGAGAGCTGCGCAATAAGAAAACTTTAAATAATTTATTTTGTAAGTTTCTAAAAATCTCCTATAACTTTCCTAGCTTTTTGGCACTTTCTGCAACTTGAACATCTAAAGATCTGTAATCTAACATACCATGGAATGGGGGTTACTTTAAATCTTTCATTTTTGAGCTGTAACAAGAGTCTGAATTTATTATAGGGTTGGGCAACTATAATAGTACATTACACAACTAGGGTGGTAATACAAAGAAAGGCCAAGATCGCAGAAGTTTGCGGCCTGAGCTGAAAGCGAGGGACATAAATGTGCGATCGAGCGCTTTACTACCTCCCGTGTTGTGTACATCATTTTATGTCTACACTTGGCCAGAAAGCGGCTTTTTCCGTACGCGCAGCGTGCGGTAAAATAATAATAATAAATAAATAAATTCATTTATTTCAAGTAACTTAGACTCATAGAAATAACATTACAAATTTGTTAGTTTACAGTATAAATTCTTATCTCTAATGTTAGTACTCGTTATATATAATATAGGCTGCAGGAAACATGCATCCCACAGCAGTGCCTCAAGTATGGACAGTCAAACCTGTCCGCAATTGAGCGCAGGATGGGGTTGGGGCTGGCCCGCACCCGCCGCACCAGGAATGTGCATCGCTTACGCATGGTTGCATAGAAGCAATCCATATGCGCCTCTGCGAACATCCCTGATGCGCTACAGAAGCGGGGCAGCCCCAGCAGCACCCGGAACGCGTTATTATATTGGACCCGGAGGGCTCCATGGGCTCTCTGCGTATAATACCTCCATAAGCTGCACGTGTATAAAGATGTACAATAGGCTTTGAATAATGTAATTTTAACTTCCTTTGTACATCGTGCAAACTTACGGGCAATCATGTTCGCCCTGACAGATAGGGCCCTCCGTTCCCGCTCTATATCCATATTGTCCTTCATGTCTGATGTAACAATATGGCCCAAGTACTTAAAGCTTTCCACTCTCTCCAGTGGTGAGCCATTTAATAGTATTGGAGGTACCTCCACTACTCTGTACCCTCTTGGCTCAAACACCATGTATTGAGTTTTAGTGATATTATATCTAAGCCCATGCTCGGTCGCATACTTTTCACATACGTGAAGTAATTTGCGTAGTCCGCAGGCCGACGCGCTGAGCAGAACCATGTCGTCAGCATAGCTTATATTATTAACACACACAGAGTCAATATGACAGCCAACATGCATTCCGCTCAGCGCCTCGAGAAGCCCATTTACATATAGGTTAAAGAGGGTGGGCGAGGACAAACCTCCCTGCCTTACGCCACACTCCAACCTATATGGGTTCGAGAGAGAACCAGACCATCTAACGCAGTTGACCTGGTTTCCATACCAGTACCTTAGAATACGGACTGTTTCAAGTGGTATGTTCGTGTCTCCTAATTTATCCCACAGGATATCGTAGGAAACCAGGTCAAAAGCTTTAGATAAATCTAAGAAGCAAGCATAAACCGGGGTTCTCCTATCAACATAGTACTTGACAGTATGCTTAAGGCACAGTATGGCGCTTTCAGTGGATAAACCGGGTCTAAAACCAAACTGGTTATGATTTATACTCACATATCTATTCAACTGCGCATTAAGCACACTGTCAAGAACTTTCGCCACTATAGTCGCAAGAGAAATGGGTCTATAGTTGCTGGAGTCCGATAGATCTCCCGTTTTATTCTTGACTATAGGTATAACAATGGTTCTCATCAAGTCGTCGGGCAAATAACAATGTCTAACACATAATGTATAGAACATTGCTAACACTCTTGAGATATGAGGTCCCGCGTTCTTAAGATGCTCAATACTGAGACCATCGTGCCCTGGTGATTTGCCTCCCGACATAGCCTGTATAGCTGAGGTTATTTGCTTAGCCGTGTATCCAGGCTCCACCAGGTTATTTTTGATCTCAGCATTACTTATCTCAGCTCGTGATGGCCCCAAAGGGGACTCCACAAAGAAATGGTCCTTGAAGTGGTTAGCAATCTCGAGTACATCACATTTGCCGTCAACGCTCACCGGGTAGCCAGGTCTAAGATTCATGTTGTTGGTAGATTTCCAAAACGACCGGAAATCTTTTTTCGAGTGTTGTGAAGCTAAGATATCCATTTTAATTTGTGTTTGATTGTCTTGACACCATTTGAGACGGGATTTAAAAATTGTTCTCGTTTCACATATCTCTTTATATAAGGCACCATACGCTGGTCTGCCCTGGAGCGACCATTCCTGAAACTTTGACCTAGCCACCCTATGCGCGTCTTGGACATGCCTATTCCACCCTGCTATTAATTTTCTGGGCTTACGTTTAGTACTATTATTACTTGCTGTAGCGGCCGAGCATAGAACCGATATAATATTTTTATACAAACTATCTAATATGTACATATGCTTAACATCACTGCAGTACCTATCAGAACAGAGTCGAAGTTCCTGAGGAAAATCAATGCATTTTAACCTCTCGTGACATTCCTTATTATAGCGAGCTACCTGCTCCGGTCCTCTTTCTCCCCATATCACATGTTGATTTGGTATGATAGGTATACTATTTGTTCTAGGTGTTAAAAAATTTAGATCACATTTTAACACGAGGGGAAAGTGATCGGACCACGTAACACCGTAATTAACATATACATCTCGTACCGAAGACACTATGGATTTTGTTATTAAACAATGATCCAACCAGCGTCTACACTGATGCGCTTCACTGATAAACGTATACGTATTTGAGTCAGTACCTAATTTTTGTACATCAACACAGCACCAATCCAGTTCGTCGCAGTAACTCAAAAGTTCATTATAAAAAAGTTCATTTGGATGGGCGTTAAAATCTCCTAATATATAAACCGATTCTATGCCGTACTCGTCAACAATAGCACTCACCGCCCCGAAGCAGTCTGCGAAGTCCGGCAGGTTGTCCGCACTATTTGTTGGCATGTAAACACTCATCACTATAATAGGGCGATCGTTCGTTATTACCTTTATCGCGCACACTCGCGGGTTATCGCATGGCACCACCGACACATCGCGAAATATAGCACTCCTCCATAGCAAGGCGGTTCCACCGTACGGACGTCCACGCAACATGCCCGCCGACGTGTCCACCGCCGATGTCCCCGTCGCACCAAACTTGGCATCAATGCTATTTAGATACGCAATATCGTGTGGCAATAACCAAGTTTCTTGAAGGGCTAAAAGCCACTTTATGGCCAGGTGTGGGATAAATATTATACAGGGTGTCCCTAAAACCAACTTTTATACGATCAGGGCTGATAGACCAGCTCATAAGAACCTAGATTAAGCAAATTTGACCTCAGTAAAAATCTCTCAGTTTTCGAGATATTGACGTTTTTGTAAAACTCGTGCTAAGTGATACCCTGACTCGGTGTTTTGAGTGTCATTGCTAAAATATCAAGTATTTTACAAATCTGTTTTTTGCTATGTGTGGCCAAATAACTATGCTATTGAACGTATTTTCTATTTTTGCTAATTTATTCATGCTGTGGACACAGTACAATAACAAAAAAAAATTATTCGATTTTTTTCAAATTTCACCTCTGACTTCGAACTAGCGTGGTGAAAAAAAAATGTACCAACATAACCAGGCACTCAACGTAAAAAAATTGCGCATTTATTGTAGTTTCTAAAATGGTATAAAATTTACTAAATACTGTAATAATTTTTGAAATAATGATATTTTGTTACAAAATTAACTGCCTGCCGCCTTCATCTCATACGATCCGGTTGAACTAAGTTTGCACCTGGCGTGCTTGACATCACATACAAATTAGGTGCAAACTTCACGTAATCGTCAATATCTCGAAAACTAAGAAATTTTTATGAGGTCGATTTTACTCAGTCTCGTTTTTTATGAGCTGGTTTATCAGCCCTGTTCGCCATTTTGTAAAAGTCGCGAATTTTGATAGCCTGGATCAGTCTTTCGAATGTCATGACTTCAAATTTCAGTATTTTCTTAATCTGCTTTTTGTTAAACATTACTTAATAATTATGCTATCATACCTTTTCTGTTCGAAATTCAAATTCTGGTACGAAATTTAACCAATGGAATATTGTAGTATAACCTCCTTTTGAATTAAAATGCTATTATCTTAAAAACTACGGTGTCTCGTGTGTAAAATCTTACTATTTTAAACTACATTATTTTTTTTTATTTTAGCATGGTAAATTTGTTTTAAGTATTACGCGATTCAAATCCGAGGTCATATTTTGAATCACGTAAAATCTAATTTATTTTGATAAGGTATGATAGCATAATTATTAAGTAATGTTTAAAACAAAAAGCAGATTAAGAAAATACTGAAATTTGAAGTCATGACATTCGAAAGACTGATCCAGGCTATCAAAATTCGCGACTTTTACAAAATGGCGAACAGGGCTGATAAACCAGCTCATAAAAAACGAGACTGAGTAAAATTGACCTCATAAAAATTTCTTAGTTTTCGAGATATTGACGATTACGTGAAGTTTGCACCTAATTTGTATGTGATGTCAAGCACGCCAGGTGCAAACTTAGTTCAACCGGATCGTATGAGATGAAGGCGGCAGACAGTTAATTTTGTAACAAAATATCATTATTTCAAAAATTATTACAGTGTTTATTAAATTTTATACCATTTTGGAAACTACAATAAATGCGCAATTTTTTTACGTTGAGTGCCTGGTTATGTTGGTACATTTTTTTTTCACCACACTAGTTCGAAGTCAGAGGTGAAATTTGAAAAAAATCGAATAATTTTTTTTTGTTATTGTACTGTGTCCACAGCATGAATAAATTAGCAAAAATAGAAAATACGTTCAATAGCATAGTTATTTGGCCACACATAGCAAAAAACAGATTTGTAAAATACTTGATATTTTAGCAATGACACTCAAAACACCGAGTCAGGGTATCACTTAGCACGAGTTTTACAAAAACGTCAATATCTCGAAAACTAAGAGATTTTTACTGAGGTCAAATTTGCTTAATCTAGGTTCTTATGAGCTGGTCTATCAGCCCTGATCGTATAAAAGTTGGTTTTAGGGACACCCTGTATACGCGTTCAAAATCAAAGGTTTTAAATCGATGATAAATTTACATGTAACCACAGTCAATCTAAGTAGCCCAGTCCACGCTGCTTTGCATTTATGGGTCTCCATAACAATTTAAAAAACTTGTAACGAATGGGTAGACCTGTCACGTAGTATGTTAGTCATAATTTATATTAGTTGTGCCATTAGAATAAGTTTTGTATGGACTTTCTCTCAACTGTTGTGTAATAATTTTCTCGAATTAAATACTAATGATATTTACAAAATTTACTTTTTATTTCTGTACACGATTTTTCTATTCCCTAAGCAAGAGCAGGCTGCATTGATCTAGATCAAGGGCATTGGACGTTTATAAAGGCTAACGAGCAGACGGTCCCAACGCGTTGGTCCTAAAAATCAGTTTTAGGACCAACGCGGCAGTGGGACGCGCAGTGCACAGCGCAGCCGGATGAGGGTATTTAGAAATCAGAAATCCACCAGCTGGCAGCAGGGTGGCGAAAGGTCTATTTGGCAGTAGATGTCAAAATCAAGTGGTGTGATTGGTGGATCTTGAAGCCTACTGTCAAAAAGACCTATCGCCACCCTGCTGCCAACTGGTGGGTTTATGATTTCTAAACACCCTCATTGCGTGGTAAAAAGCTCCATTTACTGTTACGGGGAATATAGACCCGGGTGGATTTTCGTCCGCGACATTTGTATGCCATACATTTGTACGGATCGCCCTATCCTTACTTTTGAAATCATTGATCAAGGGTCTTCAAACTACGGCCCGCGGGCCTAATCCGGCCCGCGGAAGAGCCCATGGTCCGGCCCCCGAGAGCTATCGCTCTAGTGAAACGCCGCGGTGCCGAGAAAAAAGATTACTTATCTCCGTGGTCCACCATGTCAGTATAATAGCAGTAATTTTTAGGGTTCCGTACGAAAATGGTAAACAAGGAACCCTTATGGTGCGACTGTCCGTCTGTCACAGCCAGATATCTCGGAAACTACTGCTGATATCTATTTGTAATAGTATTAAACTAGCTAACCCGAGCCTCAACATCCAATGATGTAAAAAAAAATTGTAACTGTTTTACTTTTTTTAAAAGGCGTCCGTAACGGGACTTTGAAAATTTAAAGTAGGGCTATTATATCGAGTGGGGTATCAAATGAAAGGGCTTGATTTATAGATTAAAACGCCGTTTTTTTTTTCATAATTAGTTTTTGATTTATGACGAAAAACGTTAAAAAAAACCATTCCCCCCTTATTATCTTCGAAGTTACTGAACAGAAAAATCTGTAATAATTACCAATTATTAATGTCATCCTATAAATATTACAGGAAAAATATAACGGTTTTCCTAACTTGCACCGTATACTTTGTGAGAAATTTGCAAAAATCATAACACATAGGTACTTATTTGCTCCTAAACTAATCGCCATACAGTTTTTCTTGAACTATTCATGTATCTTATGAGTTTGTACGGAACCCTCGGTGCGCGAGTCCGACTCGCACTTGACCGGTTTTTCTTTCTACAAAAGGTACATCGCGCGCTTGAATGTGTGCGCGGCGTGTACGAACGCATTATAAGCATAGTTTTAAGAATGCTCCAGTAAGGATCGCACTTACAGAGACGTGATATCGCGCGTCTGTGTGAATACGTGTCGCACGCACCTAAATGGCCTAAGTTGGACTACTTGATCGTCTTTATACTTTGCCCCTGATCTAGATGGCTTCATAAATCCGGAGCGTAGTGAGGGATTCAAGTGTTAACGCCCGTGGTGAAATTAGTACATTACACAACTAGGGTGGTAATACAAAGAAAGGCCGAGATCGCAGAAGTTTGCGGCCCGAGCTGCAAGCGAGGGACGTAAATATGCGATCGAGGGCCAGAAAGCGGTTTTTTCCGTACGTGCATTATTAATGCATAAAGCGCGTCCCACGGAGATAATATAATTACCAGGGAGCGTAAGTTTCGTGCCGATGACAGGCAAATGACGTCAACCTACATACAGGCTGATTTAGTTAAGGTTGTACATTGATTTACCGTTACCGTAAATTATCGGTATCGTTTAAGTTATGAATTAATTATAATCTACTTTTTTTATTGATTGGCTTCAATGGTAGAAAACATTTTGTAAGTAAAAATGGGTACGTCGTTGTTTTTTTACTTTAACGGAAAATTGGAAATATTGATCCAATATGCGATTTGACATATTATACTTATCCGAATGTATTATATTCATGCGGTCCCTTCTATATCAAAATGCGTTTCTGATTTCTTTTCAAATTTCCCGTTTCTATAAATAAGATAACACAGGCTGACATAATCTCGATTTATAAAATGGCTTCTACCATTAACACCAGCTAATTAAGGTAGTGATAAAATTTATTCATAGCTTTTACGATACCGGTAATTTCCGGTAACGGTAAATTAATCTAAAAACTAAAGTGAATCATGCTGTATGTACCTTGACGTCATTTTTACGTCATCGGCACGAAACTTACGCTCCCTGATAATTACCATTATTTAACTCGGGGCAATACGGCAGAGAGTCTCCATAGCACTTTTTTTGGGGACAATCTTATCTTACACAAATCGACCTAGTCCCAAACTAAGCAATGCTTGTATTATGGGTAGGTACTAGACGACGATATACCATGCTTATAGATCTAATATCCTCCCGACCACCCGTACTAAGGTACTGTCCAACTCGCCACTACATCGCGCTATAAAGTATATTAACGACATACTCGACCAGGACGAAACGCTTGACCTTTTCTGGACTTCCGAACCGAGATTTTTAGCCGCAGCCGGACGGTATTTTGAGACCATTATGGCCTCGAGCACCATAGTCAACAGCTGACTTAACGTAGGTACCTTTGTGCATGTTATTATTATTATAAATAAATAATGTAACCAAAATCAAATTAAATTATGTCATGCCTAGTATAATTAACTGTTAGTGACATTGTAATATATATCAATAAAAAAAAAATAAAAAAAATATATATACTTAAATAGATAGAAAACACCCAAGACCTTGTTTGGTCCTGAACAAATATTCGCACTCATCACACAAAATTTACCCTTTAGGTACCAGGATTTGAACCCGAGACCTCTAGCTTCGTAGGCGGTGTCACTCGCACGAGACTAAACGTGACGTCGTAATATTTCTGTAGAAAGAATATATCAGCGATCGAGCATCGGCGTGCGTGGCACGTGGCGCACGAATGGACCTTCGCGATTGAACCCCGGACTCCGCGGTGTAGGTACACTGCAGTTGACTATTTATTTTACATATGACACGAGGCGGTTTTAAAAAAAAACCGAGGGAGCTACTTTCTCAGAATATGGACTGTTGAGGTTTTTCTGGCTCAGAATCGTTAGTACTTTCGAACCTTAGGGCCGATACAGACGGACTGCATACCGTCCGCGATTTGTATGGGAACTGCATTCCAGCTGCACACTGACTGTACGCCGACTGCACAATTTTTATACAAGTTGCAGTTGGGTTGCAGTCCGTGTCCGTCTGTGTCGGCCCTTATACGTGAAAAAATGTGTCTCTAATTTAAGTAGTATTCTATTTTGTGCCAATGTTAGTACGTATGAAAGTTTCTTTTACATATTATAGTAGTAGAAAAATAGTAGGTATACAAACCTTGGCCAGTAAATAAGAAAGCCTCAGATCACAGCCGAGGCGAAGCCGAGGTTTCGACATTTCTTACTTTACTGGCCTCGGTATGTAATGTACTATTGATTTCATTTTGTTCATTATTTTTGAGGTAATAGAAGATTTATTACAAAGATAATTTGTTTATTTGTTTATTTGTTTATTCATTGTTTTCATGTACAATTTTATACTTCGCTAGGTGTTACAGCATATCTTGGGAGGGTACATGATGCCCCGTAGGGGTATTACAATAACTTAACTTAAAATACGATCTTATCTAGATAATTTGAAACTATTTTTGACATTTAATAATACATTGCTAATTTTAATTTAATTTAATATTTTACATGTAAGTATAGCATTTTATTCAAATTCCATTCACAATAATAATAATAATAACTAGGCATTAAATATCAGATAAGCGAAATTATATCTAGACTAGGCTATAGCAAATCTATCAATATTATATTGTAGGTTTCTCGGTCACATAGTAACTGTTGAGGTGGCAGGGTAATCGAATTTATTTGTTCAGTAAAGATACCGTCAAATGTTTTTATCATTAAGGAACGCTTCTATTGTATAGTAACACTTTTTATTAAGCAAGTTTATAAGTTTACGCTTAAATATGCTATCTTTTGATTCCGAGGTCATCTCTTTTGGCAGTTTATTAAAGATTTTTATTGCTCTAAAATAAGGGCCGTCACGGTACATGGCTAGTTTGGATGTCGGTAACGGTAATAAGTGTTTTGATCTAGTCCTACCACTTGTCGCATCTTGGCATTTTGGAAATAGATTTGCATGTTTCCTAACAAACAGTGCAGTTTCCAATATATATATAGACGGTAGGGTTAGGATATTGTATTGGGTGAAGTACGGGCGACAACTATCACGTGTGCGTATGTTGGCTAGAATACGAATACAGCGCTTCTGCTTTACGAATAGATCGTGTGCGTCGGTGCTAGCGCCCCAAAGAATCACACCGTATCGCAGCCACGAGTAAGCATATGCATAATATGCTGAGAGGGCACAATTCAGGTCTGTGTTTCTTTTTATAGCACACAAGGCATACGTAAATTTTGATAGTTTTTTTACGACATTTTTAACATGGGCTTTCCAATTAATATGTGTGTCTATTGTTAGACCTAAAAGTGTAAATTCGTTGACCTGTTCAATAGTGTTGTTGTTTATTTTTAATGAAATATCTAATGGTTTTTTTTTAAATGGTTTAAACTGTATGGTTTTGGTTTTATTGTAATTTATTTCCAAATTGTGGTCATTTAGCCATGTCGAAACGATGTTTAATATTTCCTTTAGACGCGTGTTACATTCTAAACTGTCAGTGCAATCAAATAATAAGGAGATATCATCGGCAAACAAAACACAGCTGTTTGGCACGATTTTCGGAAGATCATTTATGTACGCTAGAAATAATACGCATCCTAGTACGCTTCCTTGAGGAATGGAAGAATTAACACGACATAACTGGGATTTTATTTCCTCCACTTGGCCCGTCGATTCATTATAGAACTCGATTTGAACACATTGTTCGCGATTTTCTAGATATGATTGTAACCATCTGTGCGCCGTCCCTCTGATGCCCATTCCGTACAGTTTTGACAATAGTATTTTGTGTGAAACACGGTCGTACGCCTTGGTCATATCTAATAATAAACCTACTCCATAGCATTTACGATTTATATAGTCTAAAATTTCCTGCATGTATTTATACACCGCTAGGGTAGTTGAGTGATGTTTCCTAAATCCATGTTGGCTAGCATGTAAAATATTGTATTTTTCAAAGAACTCGTAGAGGCGATTTGTCATTGGTTTTTCGAATATTTTTGATAAGGCAGGTAGTATGGATATAGGTCTATAGTGGCTCGGGTCTTGTGGATTCCCATTTGGTTTTTGTATGGGTTTTATTTTGGCGATTTTAAGTCTATGTGGGAATTTTCCTTCTGTAAACGACTGGTTGATTAATTGTGTCAAAGGTGCCTTCAATTCCGTCGCACAGTGTTTTAATAGAACGGGGGGGATTTCATCGATACCGCAGCATTTATTATTTTTCATGGCGTTTATGATTTGTTCTGTTTCGCGTTCTGTCATAGGTCGTAGGAATAGGGAGTTTATTACAGGATTTAATACGGGGCGCCCCTGCGGCGGCGCCAGCGGCGGCGGCTGCACGCTTAGTGCGCTAGCACTACCGTTCGCGCTCGGCGTCTGGCTTTCGCCTACCGTCGCGAAGTACTGATTAAAAGTATGAGCAATTTTCGTAGGAGAAGTCACAGTAGTACCGGAACTTAAAAGTGATAAGGTCTTTGGTGTCGGACTTATATTTTTTCCAGTAATAGATTTGGTTATATTCCACATTGTTTTGGTTTTGTTGTTGGATGCTTCCATCTGTCTTTTATAGTCCGTTTTTTTTGCTGTTTTTACACATTTTTTAAGTATCTTTGAAAAATGTTTGTAGTATCTTTTTAGGATAGTATTTTTGGTTGACTGATTGAGTAGTTTTAACAGTCTTTTTTGTTTACATGAGCGCTTAAGTCCTTTCGTTAGCCAAGTTTTTGAATTTCCAACCTTTAACCTTATTCTTTTTTTTGGCATACATTTATCTAAAACGTTATATATTTTATTAAAGAATAGTTCAAAGTTCTCATTTATGTCCGTAGTAATTGTCAGTATTTTGTTCCAATCTATTTGTTGAAGAGCTAATTTAAATGACGCCATATTTATTTTGTTAAATATTCTTTGAACAGTATAACGAGGTCTCTTTTCGATGTTTAGGTCATGTGCTATGTATTTAAGAAATAAGCTTTTGTGATCAGATATTCCATGGTCCTCTACAGCAACGTCGTAATTTATTATATTTGTAAAGATAAGATCTATGCAGGTTTTTGATTCACCCGATACCCTAGTCGCTTTTTTAATGACCTGTTTAAGGTTGTGGGACAACATGATGTTAATTAGTGTTTGAGAGGTTCTCGAGCAAGATAGCATATCTATGTTAAAATCTCCTGCAATTACAACGTGTTTTTTTGGTTCCTGAAGTTTAATTTTATTCATGAGCATTTCAAGACGATCAAAAAATACTTCTATATCTCTATTTGGTCTATAAATACATACTAAAAGCATATTATAAATGGGGATTTCAGTACCACAACACTCGAAAACCTGTTCTTGCGATAGGTCCGTTATGTCTGATCGGTCTATGCACCTGATGTTTTTCTTTAATAAGATGGCGGCGCCACCTCCTCTGTATTGTTTTCGATAGAAAGCCGAAGCAAACGAGTAGTTTTCTATTTGAATAAGATTCTTCTGGTTTTCAGCTATCCAAGTTTCCGTTAAACATATTGCGTCAATTTTTCTGCTAGATAAAAATTCGTCTAGTATATGGTATTTATTTTTTAAGCTCTGTGTATTTTGAATGAGTAATTGGAATTCCTTGTCACTGACGAAAAAATGGTATTTTTTTGTCCGTATTTTCCGTACTATTCCTTCGATTTTGTTCCTGCTGGCCTGGGGGAATATTTTGAATTTGCCTTGATCCTTGAATCTGCGTGCAAGATGTTTCCTGGGTGGTTGAGATCTCAGTCTGTGCTTCAGGGGTAGCATCGTTTCCTGGTTTTGGTAGGTATTCGCTACCATTGATAATTAGAACATTATTCCTAATTAATGCATGTTTACCACTTCTCCGAGCTATCAACATTTTATCCCTCAGGTGTCTACGGTTTTCTAGAGTATTTCTATCTAGGTATTCACTGACGGAGTAGCCTGTATTTCTAAAATATTTACTATTTTCTAGTACATACTTTGTCATGCGTTTATTGATGAGTTCGATGGAGATTGGTCGACGACGTCCTTTATTTCCTATACGGGATACATTTTCTATGAAGCCGTTGATATCAATATTTAAAATATCATAAAATATATAGCTTATTTGTGAAATCAATTCAGCCTCCGTTTCGTGGTATAATTCGTCAAGACCGTGCAAGACGAATGTTTTAGTTGTGTCATTGTGTTGTTTTGGAGAAACTACGTTTTTAAAACGAGTTTCTAATGCCTGTAGTTCTGTCTTAAGATTTTGATTTTCTCTGTATATATTTTCAATTTTTGAATTTACCTTTTGAATGTCCTCTTTTAATGTTTGTTGGTTTGATGATAGTGATTGAATGTTTTGTTCAATGCTGTGTGTAAATCTATGCATTGCGTTATTTATTTCTTCCTCAATCACATTTCTCATATTTTGCATGTTTTGTGTGAGTTTCGCATCAAGTAGTTTGCTTATCTGCTCCAGTGTAATTGTTGGTGCGCCCGCGGGTGGTTGTGTGTATTGTAGGCGCACAGGCTCGGGCGAGCCGTGCCGGATTTCCGTGGCACCAGATATGTTGTGGTCGTGGATTAGCAAGTGGTCATCAATTGACATAGTTGTATCATCTAGATTTTGTGTTTTGAACTGTGACCTTACGGGAGAGTTATCATCATTTCTTCGTCGTGTAATGTTTACGCACCGGGGGCAGTCTGAGGTGAGTTTGTTGTTTAGATGATTTTCTCTATAATGTGCCGACGACATATTTAGGCACATGAAGTGATAATTTGCTTTGCATGTTATGCATTTTAAAAGTTCATGTTGTGAATTTATTCCCTTGCTGCACGCGTCGCAATCCATATTTATGTAGAAGTAGGTATATTATTTTAAATCACGGTAACCGTCGTTTTGAGTCACTCACTTTCGTTTCGGTTTTTTGTCACTATTTTCACATTTTGAAACCTTGATAACACTTGCACATGAAAATTGGTTGGTCTTCTTTATTCTGTTCGTGATTTTGTTTGTATACAGTAGACTTTATTATTTATTCAAGAAATAGAAGCGCGGATTTATTGTTTACTCCTAGCTGTCAGCTGTCAAAAAAAAAAAAGAAAAAAAAAAAAAAAAAAAAAAGTAAAAAAAAAAAAAAAAGAAAAAAAGAAAAAAAAAGAAAAAAAAAAAAAAAAGAAAATAATAATGTACAACAAAATAATAATAATAAAATAATTCACATCTCTCCAATGCGCAGTCAGGTGTTAGTTAGAGCTGGGAATGGCTGCTCCGTCGTCAAGCCCCAACAGTTTCGCTGCGGGTTTGAATTTGCTCATTCTTGCAGTGCGCAGTGTAAACTGAGCCCACCTTATCTAGAATCGAAGCAGAGCTATAGATTTTTTACAGTGCCTTATAACGAGTCCCAAACGTGCGACTGACCCGTTTAACAGCGAGACTCGATGTAAATCAGTTCGTCGTCCGCATTCAGACGACTGCTTAACTCTGCTGCCGAAAGAGTTTTCAGGCTTTTGAATCCCGGTAGGGCAGTATCAACCGTAGTAAAGTACCTAAGCTTTTCAGTGGGGGAATGAGCTGGAAATGGTCACCATCGAAATAATAATGCATGGAACGAGAACGCCTACCAAACTGACGATGAAATTTGCTCCAAAACGCCGACTTTTTAAAATCAATACGTACTTATACGATAGTCGATAACCAATAACCAACTCTAATATTTAAGTAGCTACTGTATGCGAGTCATGACAAATATTATTATAAAGTTTCAATAGACACATGTTCGAAATTTGAATGTCATACCAACATGGAATTCAATGTTGTTATGGAGCAATAATAATATTTTCGCAGATAAGAAATTTGCTGTAATAAAACAGTTGATCTTTAACAACCAGGCATTATAGAGGGTTACCTGATATGTGTGAAATAAAATATTTTTATACGACTATTTTCGATTATCCTTTTTTATTTCCACGTTTTTATTTCAATATGATTAAGTATCACGGTGGTTTCAAACGATACCCCAGCCACGAAAAACCTGCCTACACAACATTTTCACTTACCATTCAGGAATCCGAATTCACAAGCGTTTGCGATCTGGCTTTTGGACTTTAATGTATCGCGAGCTCCAGCAAATAACATATTGTTTGCGTATCCAGGTTATTTCGTTTGCGAAAACGATATTTCACGAGGTAGACAAAGAAAATGAATGTTGCGTGTAAAACGGATAAAGGCGGTTCCCCGCCTTTATCCGTTTTAAATTCCAATTCTGGTACGTTTGTTGGAATGAATGGCGTAGGTGGTATTTGACATGAAATGGAAAATAAGTAGGTACCTACCTAGCAGTGGCGTGGCGTAAAAGATATCCTAGGGCAAGCCAGTGCAGATTTGGGCTACATTTTCCTTAAGAGCTCTAGAATAAGGTGGTCAAAAGCCTGATATTAGATAGATAGATAGGTTTGTTTATTTCTTATTGAAAATTACATAGTGTTTTATTATCTAAAACTAAAATGAATTCACAAAAAGATCGTCAAAAATGAAAAAATAAAAACAGAATAATTCATTAAATAATAAATTACAAACACATGTCCATGGAAAAACATTACTACTACAATGTCAATCTAAAAACGAACGAATATCTAAATATAATGTTGTATATGATCTAGGCCAACCTAGGTAAAAGAAAAAAATGTCAGGAAAATTAATATCAAATGTCACATAGAAAATAAAATAAACAATTAATGAAAATATACAAAAAAGGACACAGAAATAACAGTAATAAATAATACATCTAACGATCTTAAAATACGAATAATAATTATCTATGTACTTTTGCTAGACTCTTTTGCAGAGTATAGCGATTTAGTTAAAAAAAGTTCTTTAAGTCGGCGACCAAATATATCATCCGAGGTCTCGTTTTTGAGGTTGGTATTAGGCAAGCCGGTAGGAATTGAGTTGTTTCGACGCCACGCCACTGCTACCTAGCCTAGTTTATATGATGATAATCACATCTTCATAATTTCAATCTTGAGATGTCCACGGGGGCACTGCATTAAAAAATAATTACGAAGTAAAAGTTGAACGCTGTCACAAGAATGGTCCCATCTCAGCAAAATGCCGAACTAAGAGCCAGCGCTGGTCTTCCGGTGGAACCAGACAGGGGCGACGTCATGACGAGTTTTGTTCTCCTATTAAATACCGATCAGTTATGTGTTTTCAATATAAAATTCCCATAATTCTCATACAAAACAAACACAATGTCAAACTTAAAACTACTAAACATGCAACAATTTTCACTACATAATAAAACTAACTTATTTATAAAAAAAACATTAAGTCTAATTACAAACTAAACATTAAATAAGAAAACTAGAAGCTCGCCCTCAATCACCTAACACCCGCCCGTTATGTGTTGAAGTATAGTACATTACACAACTAGGGTGGTAATACCAAGACAGGCCGAGATCGCAGATGTTTGCGGCCCGAGCTGCAAGCAAGGGACGTAAATATGCGATCGAGGGCTTTCCTTATTACCTCCCGTGTGGTGTATGTACATCATTTTATGGCCAGGTGTGGCATAAAAGTATTGTTTGCAACGTTGTCGTGCAAGAAAGAGTTAAATCAAATTACAAACTAAACAAGAAAACTAGAAGCACGTCCTCAATAACCTAACACCCGCCCGTTATGTGTTTTATTTAAATTATAAAGTCTAAAATTCACATCCAATAAAGTACATTTAAAATTTCCATCGTTCTCCATGGCTCGCACGGGGAATCAAAACCTTTTCTCCCTTCCGTTTATTTATAGAACTCTCGAACAGCCGTTACAGCCGCCATGTTCGTTGTTCTAAATTCAAACGAGCCGGAAGCGGCGCGCGCCCCAATATCCGGCGGGTATCGGGAAAGTTGCGTTTTGTTATGCGACGATGGGTTTAAAACGTAGCGGCCATTTTTTAAAGTCTTCAAAAAATATGTTCTAGTTCGTTGGATTTTTTCCTTTTTATGGTTCCGGACCCAAAAGATGCCTACAGGACTCTATTGTATATATTACTAAGCCACTGCTGTCTGTCGCTTCGTTCGTCCGTCCCTCCGTCTGTCTGTCTATCACAGGGCTGTATCTTTTAACTGTAACAGGTAGAGACCGCCTATTGTTTACAACTGTTTTTATGTATAAGTTTGCATTGTAATTTTTCTTTTGCTGTGCAATAAAGTATGGTTGTATTGTGTTGATTTGAAGTTTTGCGTTTATTCTAACAACAAATAATAAACACGAAAAAACACCGAACAAGTTTGATATGTTGCCATTTTGTAAAAAAAAAATATCCAAATAAAATGCGTTTCTTCACTTACAAGGAAAGTTACCCAACTGTCCGGCTCCGATCTGATTTATTTTGATATATGTTAGAGTATGTAGTCTAAAATAATAGACACGTATTTTTTTTAGCTGCCCAATCTCAATCTATTGCGACAAACTGACCTCCAAAGTACTGAAAAGTGACTTAACCCTCCAACTTCTACAGATAAAAAATTCAAGCAAGTTAGTAGTTAATTAGGTACTTTTAAAGTTGATAAATGATATTTGGGTGACGCTTAGAAAATATTGTTGAGTAATTCTGTTGTTTTTGGCTTTCCCGTTGTGTAAAAAAAAACACGTGATGTCTTCTTGGACCCCCCTCCCCCATCGTGATCATTCGTGATACTTTTCTGACCCCAATAGACGATCACATGATTTCTGGACGAGCCCTTTACGCGATGCATAAAACCTACGCAACGCAAGTGCCTCAACATGCTTAGTTACTTGCACTGTTTACAAGCAGCATAAACGTCTTCATCAGCCCACTGTGTTTACACTGTGTATATACTTGTGATAGCAAAATTGGCATCCTTACCATCACAATGCAGACTGCATAATTATCCACTTCAAGAAAAATGGAACAGAACGAGCGAACGAGTAACTTTGACGACGTCGTATCACAATCTTATAGTTACTTGGACATTGAGCCTTAGGTCTATCGAAGATGGTTCCATTTAGAAAGTCCAGATAAGGTGGGATAGGATGGTGAAAGAATTTGGTTTGGGTAGGCACTGAGCCAACTTGGAAAAATGTAGAGGAAAATTGAGGAATTGTATTTTTCATGTCATTGGAGCTTCGTCGTATAATGAGGTAAGTAGTTGGCAGACAGGTCAGATTTGCTACTTTTGTATACAGGTAATCATTCTTATTTAGTGAACAACTTTCTTCAATCAAAACCGCTATTTCATCACAAATTATTATATTCGCGTTTTCTCCGTTTTTTAGGGTTCCGTAGCCAAAATGGCAAAAACGGAACCCTTATAGTTTCGTCATGTCCGTCCGTCCGTCTGTCCGTCTGTCCGTCTGTTCGTATGTCACAGGCGTTTTACTCAGAAACTACATGACGTATATTGATGAAATTTGGAATGTAGGTGTGTTGTATGAGCCGCTACTTAGTTCGGTAATTAAATATTAAAAATAAATATTTCTAGGGGGGGTACTCCATACATGTAATAGAAGGCGAAAAATTGTTTTTTCACCAAACATCAACATGTTGTACATAGTTCGACAGCTCTTTAAAAATCATTTCAAGGCTCTTTAGTAATATTTTTGATTAAGTGAATACTTTCGGAAATAATCGCTCCGAAAGATGCAAAAATTGTGTCCCCCCCCCTTTATCTTTTAAACCGTACGTCCAAAAAATATGAAAAAAATCAAGAAGGTAACACTTAATTAATACTTTCAACGAAAATTATTTCGAACATGATCGAATGTACCGTTTTTGAGTTATTGCTGATAAACCGCGCTTCTCAACAAAAAGGACGTAATTGCTATCAAGATACGCTCTTTCGTTGGTGCACTTTTACAAATCGTATATTTATTCAAGTATGGCGAAGCGAAAAGGAGGATTATGATTTCAGCGCCGTATATATACGTGTATGTATGTTCGTCTGTTTGTCTGTCTATGCTCTTTAAACTCATAAACAACTGAACCGATTCAAACATGTGTGGTATCGTAAGATTCGTCGTGATTGGACCCACGTTATAGGCTTAGTTGGAGCCAAAATGAAGATAGAAGATCTTCTTAAAAAGTGAACGATTGAACCTTCGCGAGTACTCATGAGTAAGGGAAGTCATCAAGTGGCATTGAATTATATAACAATTTCATGAGTTTTAAAAGCGCATTTCAAAAATATATCACACATGTATATTTCCATTTCAATTCAATATTAACAAGAAACACGTTCAACAGCCCGCGCTCTTCGCCGATAAGTTTACAATGTTCTAGCAACCTCCTAGTGCAACAATGTTGGTACTAAAAAAAGTGATAAATCAGTAACACAGCCCAGTGGTGAATAGTTTAACAAATTGTGGAAATTAAGGCTACTAGCGCCATATACTACAATGAAAATAATAAGTTTATTAGATGGACGTTGATAAAATAGCCACTAAAAGATAGTTTTCAGTAAGGATGCTTCCGCTATTACTATTACTCCTCGGGTCACCACAACTTGTGACTGATCTTGTGAAGGAAGTTTCAATCCGGAAGCTCGAAGGTCCGTCTCCAGGTGCCCTTTATGCCCTAGGTACTAATTCAAAGTGAAGGTCGTCTTACACAATCCATATATCAATCTCATTTTTGCGAGCCCGTAGGGCGAGCTTCATGTTGCGAGGCCGAAGGCCGAGCTCCTCTGCAAGCGCACTATATCCGCAGTAAGTCTAAAGGAGGCCGAAGGCCAAGCACCGCTTTGGGCCAAAGGCCCAAACCGTATTATGAGTCTCATTTTCGGGAGCACGAAGAACGAGCTTCAGGCTGCACCGAAGGCCAGCTAGAATCTTGTTTAAATCTTTTTCGTAGTTAGGTTTTAACTTTTAGCTATACATATTTTCATTTTTAGCGATTTTTTTTTAGTAACGGTTACGGAACCCTACACTGAGCATGGTCCGACATGCTCTTGGCCAGTTATTTTTATTACTGGGAAAAGATATCAAGAACTTAAAACAATCTTACTAATATTATAAATGTGAATGTTTGTGAAGATGTTTGGATATTTGGATGTTTGTTATTGTTATTAAATAACGGGGTAACCGCTGGATGGATTAAGCTGAAATTTGGCATGCAAGTAGACCTAGTCCTAGATAGTTTAGGTTAAAAATCCTATTAAACCAGAATGATACAGAAGTCAAAGTAGATGGCAAAATTGAGGGCGCTTACTGGGTGCTCCGGTGGACGAGTGGTTGAGTCGCTGGGCCGGAAATCCAGAGGTACCGGGTTCGATTCCCGGTCTGGACACATGTGAGTGCCATTTAATTTTGATATGTACTTTGATTTCTTGTATTTATATCTGTAACATAAAAATGTGGTGTAATTTACCCGCATTAAAAAACCAATGAAGAGACAAAATGTTTCTTTCATATAAAGTAAACATACAAATATCCGAACATCTTCACAAACTTTCGCATTTATAATATTAGTGGGATATTGGCAGATTGTAGTTATTGTAAGCAAAAACAGAATATTTTCAGGATACTTAGAGTTAAAAACTGAATAAAATGTAAGTAGTTTTAGTAGATTTTCCGTTTATTTTCAAGGCCCGGACAAAGATAAATAAATATTGGTGTAAGAAAGTAAGAAAGCGTTATTAACAGAAATGGTTTTTTCCTATTTCACTGCAAACGAGGGTAGACCGCGACCGAGGCACAGCCGAACGCAGTATTGGTCTTTCATATAAGAGAAATTATTAATTATGTATTTGGAATACGGGAGTGTACTCGATTATTTTGTTAATTTACTATCTTTTTCTGTCTTTAAGTCTGTTTGGGAAAAATAACGTGAACTATTATTTTATTTATAACTCGACTGGACACAATAGGGAATATAAGTACATTATATTTTTTGCTTACGTTAATAAAAGCTCACAATAAGAAACAGAAGGAAAAAAATATTTTTGTAATAACTGTAAACATAACCAAGATATAGGCGAAGAACACACTGAAATCGCCCGTCGCCGCGACGGGCGACTCCCAGCGACTCGCTGCGAATCGCCGCGACTCGCTGCGAGTCGCCGGCGACATCGCAGGCGTCGCCGAGATTTTTTCCGTGTAGGTGCGCATAGTAGGTGCGATTCGAGGCGATTCGCAGCGAGTCACCGAGAGTCGCCGCGATTTACGCGCCAGTGTGCACCACCCCGCGATTTTTCTATACAAATCGATGTTTCTACATACAAAGTTGAAAATCGCTGAGTCGCGTGTCGCCGCGATTCGCGCTGCAGTGTGAGATCCGCCTTAAGCTAACAAACATGTACCTCTACCTCTTTCTAGCAAAACAGAATATAGTATTAAGTTTGTATGGCGGCCGTGTACTATGACGTCATAGCTCATATCGGGTCTCTCTTCGTCTAATCGCTGCCTAATTAAGTACCTAGTGATTTAAACTGTTTATATCTTCCGTATTTCTCCGTTGATTTTCATTTTATTTTCACTTTATGTTATCTTTTTACGGTATTTTCATATTTTGTTAAGGAATGCGAAAAAAAATTCATGCATATTCCCTATTTCCCTCACTTTTTTATTTCCATTCCTGATATTTTCATTCATTTGCCTGTCGTTTGTGTGTTGCCACTACCATCACAAGATGTACAGTAAAATCAATTTCCCAAAAGTGTCCGTAGGCCCCTAAAAGGGTTTGCGGCCCCTCGGCCCTCGGCCCCCGATGTGTGTTGATGCAGAAGGCTAAGAAATGGGCTGGGTTATCAGGTAAAGTTAACGTACAAACGAATCCACTTTTAACTGACCACCCATAGACTTTGACACGTTGCAATAAAGTTGACATTCGTTAACAAATGTACAGTTAACAGTGTGTTCGATTGTACTGTAGAAGAACTTATGAACCACACGAAACTATTTCATTATGTAAGCTTATCGATACTCTAGTTCACACTCGTAGTAATTACAATAATTGTGCCAATGAAATTTCTACTTTTTGGATTTGGGCACTAGCTTACTAATTACAGCTGTTTTCTTCAAAAAGCTAGTACGACTGTCCTCTAGGGCAGCGGTCGGCAAGCTGTGGCCCGCGGGCCGCATGCGGCCCGTGAACGGCTCACTTGCGGCCCGCGAGCCTCCCTGGCTATTTTGTATATAAAGGTCGCAATATTCCAAATTGTATAAAATCATAAATTATTTACAAAGTGCGGCCCGCGTCAATTTCGTTAGCTACTATGTGGCCCTTGGCTGCTAAAAGGTTGCCGACCGCTGCTCTAGGGTATCGTTTTGATGCTACGCTTTGTCGCGCGATAAATAGATGATATTATATTTTACAGATACCATCGACCTTTTAGAATAATTATAAAATATACCTAACTTAACATATTCTAAGTGACTTTCATAAAATATTTTCCTAGATATTTCCCGTTAAGGTTACATACAAATGCGATAAAAAAAATCGAACATACAATACTTTCGGACAAATATACGTATGTTAAATAAGACACGTGTAGCTCGCGAGTGACTGATTCAAAAGAGGTAGACTCGCGGTCAAAAATTTCGGGTCAGGTAAATACCGCCGTATTTCGTAAAATACTGCAAGGTTGTGAAATTATTGAATCCCGTTTTGATCTTTAATTAATTTCATATATTATCTTCAAAAATTACACCGATATGGCAGTGTAATGACGGCCGATATATTACGGTTCCCGAACACATCATTGAGGATTTATGTGTGCAGATAAAAGTACGTTTTCTCAAACATGGCATGAAATGTTGACATTGCGTGCCTAAAAATAGGCCACAAAGTACCTCGTTTCCTATGCGGCTTGACACTTGGCACGGAATGGAATTTCATACTTACATTGCCGGCCTAGGTCGGCAATGAATTATTTTTAAATTTCCATTTCACATTTATTTGGGCCCCAGCATCACGGCATTCAGCCATTAAAAAAACAAAAAACGATTTTTGCTATATTTTGCAGTTTTATTTATTTAAAATTGACATGAACATAACAAATAACACATTATAAACAATTTCCAATTATTATAAATTGCAAACAAAACGACAAGAATACACATTTAAAATATTACATCTAAATATTCGCGGTAAAAATGTGAACTGAAACAGCTTTTGGCCGAATTTACATTGTCTATGGATATAATGTCACTAATGTCACTTTCTGACAGCCAGTTTGTTTGTGTTATAAAATATTAAGTAAGGTTATTATAGTAAGTTTATTTATTTCATTGCATGTTTGAGAAAAGCACTATACATACCTCGGCGGGAAATGGGGTTACCGGCCTCGTAACTATCTGGCCTCGCTTCGCTCGGCCAGCTATATGTACTCGGCCGGCAATTCCTTACTTCCCGGCCTCTGCAGTAATGTACTATTTAATAAAAATGTCCAGAAGAGCATCCATTTCTGTTCACACAACAATCACCCTGTATTATGAAACCCGCAAATATATGACCAGTTATGTCTCGGGTAAACGCTCATTTTATCGCTTGCAAATGGGAATAGCTCTGCTCCATTGCAAATCAGAAATCATATTTATGGAATAATTAACTGAGTGTCTGTCGTGTCACCCAGACTGGAAATAAAGCTACTTATCAGTCTACACTACGTACAGACAGCGTTAAATCGTCTGTAGAATCCAAAGCGCAATAATATCGACACACGTATTTTTGCCTGTAGTAATAAAGACGTGTACAGTCGGCCTCAAAAGTAGCTGAAAATTTTAGTACTACGCCACGATACAAATGTGTTCAGCAACTTTTGAGGCCGACCGTACCTACCGATATATGGCACTTCGGATGCTACAGACTATTTGATGTTAACGGTACAGTCGGTTACCGAAATATATTAACCTATCAAAACATTACATGTAAAAAGATATAAGTCTCGCAACGCAGTTCTTCTACAACAAAAAAGTTTTGAGATGTAGGTAATGCTAAACCAAGTCAGTACGGGGGGGTTTACACCAGCGGCGTGGCGTAAACGATATCCTCGGGCAAGCCGGTGCAGATTTGGCGTACATTTTCCTTAAGAGCTGTAGAATAAGGTGGTCAAATGTCTGAGAAGCCGGTAGGAATCGAGTTCTTTGGACGCCACGCCACTGGTGTACACAGAACTCGATTTCCACCGACTTGCCTATTATTTACCTGTAGAGGATTCTTTCCTTGAGAACTATAAAATGTGTTCCTCCACGGTTAAATAATAGGCAAATCGGTGGTTACGAGAGGTTGAAAATGGCCTAAATGGCTTCAAGGAGAGAATGGTACGGCCGTGCCTTTTGCTCGACTTGGCGGTGTAGTGCGTTCGTACACGGTGCGCACACATTCAAGCGCGCGATGTACCTTTTGCCGGAAGAAAATTTACTGCTATTGTACTGTGCCTTGTATTTCTGTGGCTCACTGGCTCAGAAAAATTGCCTAAATCAATGAGCATCTCAGTCAGAGTACTAAAATTACCTTACCTTATTGCATTAAATACGTCGTTTTATTTTAAAAGTTCATAATAAAGGTGAGACAGGTTATGATGACAAAGGGTCGTGACCTTTACTCGCCGAACTGTATCAAGATAATATTCTTCGAAATAATATTTAATATCGCTTGTTCGTCGTACTCGTAAGTTATTTTGTTCGTAAAAACTCAATAAATCGTCGACCGTAGACTGAATTAGCGTAAGGGACATTGTTTTGCCTGTCCCTTACCGTAATTCAGCCTACGGTCGACGAAATATTCATCATTAATGTAGACTTGAATTTTGATTCAATATTTGTGTTAAATGCGTGGAAAAGTAGTTTTTAATGGCAAGTTCGTTCGAACACATTTTTTATCGTTGTCTAGTAAGAAAAAATTAAATTCGTTTTGTCATTTAGTCGAAATGTGGCTGTATTCTTTACGATTGGGTACTTGACTGTAACTGAAATTTGTAATAACCACATTTTTACTAAAAAAAACCCGACCGCGGTGCACTTTGAAACTGCATAAAATCCGCCATTTTGTTTATTTTCACAAACTTCATACCCAGTGACACTCGCACCATCAAGACGAATCTAATGATGTATCATTTATCAAAATCGGATGTGCCGTTGAGTAGTTACGAGCGGACACAGGAACGGACATACATACATACATACTTAAACACATAACCCTCTTTTGGGCTTCGCCGCAGTCGGGTAAAAATTATATAAGATCCCGTTAAAATAAGCACAATAAGGAAATATGTTCAAGTTTTGAGTTTGATACCTAACGTGTATCTTTTTTTATGAGCCTCCAAAGTTGGGTGGGAAAGTCTATTTTAAAAGTATAAAATTATTAAAAACTGTTAATAGCATAAAATAACCCATACAATTTATAGTAACTTTTATTATGAAACCGTTACGATAAACGCAAGTTTTAACATAGTTGCAGAACAAAGTTATTGATTTCCCCAAACAACGTATGATAGTGACGTCACTGTATAACAGGCTTCAGTAGGGAGCGTTTCTGCACGTATTTGGGAAAGTCTAAAAATGTGATTTTAACATTGTGGTATCTGGGTGCGTTTTTATGATATTGAAGAGGTTTTTTCAGTAATATTTCTATTATTGAGAGGTGTTTCTATAACATATCACAGAAAAAAGTTGTCAAGTAGCCAATTCTGTCTCACTTGCAGAGGCTAAGCCGAAGCAAAGTTTACTTTAATTTTCTTCAAAACTTTTTTTTATCGCTTTCATCTGGCTAGATGGTCCATCTGATGGAAAGTGGTCACTCCCCCCTATAGACATTTGCTGGGCATTTCTCCAGAAATATGTCTGCGGCTCATTCATCTGTCTCCGTACATTTAGTATGAAAAAGGGTCAGATGAATGAGTTGACTGCATTACCAATGCGCTACCGGTCTCGAAGAGATTTATTTGATAACACTATTAAAAATCCTATATTGTAGCGCAGTGGGGAAACCTTAGCAGGAAAATCATTTCTCTATTCTACGCTACTGTACGCTGTAAGGCGAAGAACACACTGAAATCGCCCGTCGCCGCGATTTTTTCCGTGTAGCTGCGCATAGTAGTTGCGAGCCGCCGCGATTTACGCGCCAGTGTGCGCCACCCCGCGATTTTTCTATACAAATCGATGATTCTACATACAAAGTTGAAAATCGCTGAGTCGCGTGTCGCCGCGATTTTCGCTGCAGTGTGAGATCCGCCTACTACATAGTACATTATGATACGAGTGGGCTAAGTTGGTCATTACAGTCGAGACTGTAAATGCGTGAGTGTCATAAGACGTTTTTCAACACACTTGCGAATAAAAAAAGAGACTTGTGGAAGAGAGGACAACAGAGAGATCTCTCTCCAGGCGGGTGTTGTGCCTGGGGACCAAAGTCCGAAGGAAGTTGGTTGGAAGTGGTATATGTAGTGTTAGCATTATAAACACTTCGATAGTGTGATGCAGAACTGTATGGAAATTGTGCCGTTTGTAGGGGCGTTGATGTAAGCGCCATCTGTCGTGGAATTGCTGTAACTGTCCTCTTCTTCCAACGAGTGTCGCTAGGGGGCAGTGTCGCCACAGACTTATAATTTAGAACTTCTGTTTTTCTATTTATTTTGTGGGTTAACTAACAACACTCCTAACGTGGTGTAGTGTGCGCACCTTTACCGCACGTGCCGCGCCCCGGCCGTGCTCTCGTTGGTCAATTTGCGATAATTACAACACTAGTGCGGTAATGTAAAGTAAAAAGCACCCGTGTGTAAAAAACTGCGTCCGCGCGTAAGAACAATGAAATTAGAGCCACTTTATGAGCACGTAATGCCCCTGGTGTTGCAAGCGTCCATAGGTGGCGGTGACTGCTTACCACCAGGCAGGCCGTATGCTTATTTGCCAACTTAGTTGTATAAAAAAAGTTTGTTGAAAAACTAGTCGAAATAGGATACTCGAATGCCTTAACATAGACAAGACAATGGGAGTTGTGTTGTATGGACACATACTACTACTATTAGTACACCGAGGTGTTCATTTACACAAACACCGACTAAAAACAATTTTACATTTATTTACATTACCTGATACAATAAAATACCTGTCACTCATACGACACAGTGACGTTATTATCGTTACAAGGCTCCATCTCATTAAAGGTCGTCAAAAATGCCCATTGAGGCCCGAAACGTCCATTGAGGCCTGATAACAAATAAAACTGGAGCGTTGTCGTTATTTTTGATGGCACGTGAGTGGGGTAGTGGGGAGATTAGATGCAGTAATCGCATTTCTGACAGTGTGTCTTACCTTAAAGGTATGAATGCACTAGGTGTAACCACGGCCTCGGAGCGACACTACGCGACGAGACAAAATATTCTTTATATGAAGTTGCATGCCAAACACCTAATGCGCCACGCAGTAGCGGGATTACGCTCAGTGCGGTATAATAATAGGGCTGCTTCTAACAAACACTCGTTTGTACCTAATTCCTTCCTTACCGCCCTATAGATACACAATGTACTATTTGTTTTCCTTTTGATCACAACTTAACTCTTATTCATCAGAGAGTAGGATTGTGTCCAGTATGCGTATGATGCTACGCTTTGGCGCACTATAATATGTCAAAGTCAAATGATTATTTGTGAACATAGGGTTTGTAGGTGTTACATTGAAATTGTTATAATTATGTATCACTATGTTTCACCACAGGGCATACAAATATGTCAGAACGTGACGGATGCTTTATCACGTATTTACCGCGTGACAAAGCGTAGCATCATAAGCCTACAGTAGGGGTACGTATATAGGCTGATGATGACGATCTAATTGACCTACTGTTACCACTCTACTGACTGGGGTACGCTCTCGTGCGTATTCCACCCCCAAAACGGAATGCCAAGCGGAAATTCCGATACGTAGGCACGAACATCAGGTAACCGCGACACGTCACGCTGTAATACGCAAATATCAAGTAAATGTGCGCATGTTTATTTTGCGGCAAATGAGGTGCTCCCATTGTTTGCATATTCCGTGAACGGCAGTTTTATATCTAATTGACAAACAAATATGCTGCATTTATGTAAACTTTAAAGGAAAATACTGTAAATGACGAAGTGGTGGCACTCCGCGATTTCGCCGCGCGCCTACTAGTACCAAATTTTGCTCTGCTCTTCCGGGCTGACTATGTTCCCTCTGTTCCAGGTCCTGACGACGAGCTGCGCCGGTCCGACCTCACCCGAGGTCGCTTCACCCGGCGGCCCCGCAGCTTCCTGCATGATCCGGACGACGACATCTCAGCGGGATTCGAAAGAATCATCGCTGAGATGCCGTCGAACGGTGCCCGACGTACACAGCGTCGACCCCGCCGGCGGGGTCGACCTCCTCGCGACAACACCACACAAGGGCCGAGTCCCAATTTGCCCCAGGACCAGGACCCGAATGTCCTGGCTTAACTTCACTCCGACCTTGCTCGGGCCCAGCTAAGTTTCTTGCCGGAGTCTTCTTAGCTGGGCTAGGTTTTAGCGAACCGGCAACTAAAACTCCCATTAGTTCGATACACAAGTTCACATAAGGACAGGTTGATCCGCTTCATCCTTCCCGCTGGTCCGCTGCTCACTCTGAGCAATCAGCGAAAAGTCAAAGGTGGCCCTGGCCATCGTCCTGGTTCGACCCCAGGCGAGCAGGCCCCCACCTAGCCCAACACCTATCGTGCTAGGCCGGGACTGGTGACCTGGGTGACGACTCCAGGCACCCCCCGGCACTTACCCAGCCCGATGAGCGTGTCGACCGTGTGTATGGCACACGGTCGGACGCCCTTGGGTGGTCTGGCCAGCGACCTGGTTCGAGCCCAGTAACCGCAACGGCCAACCACCCGGCCCGACAATCACAATGCTCGGATGTGGGTTGTGAGTTGTCAGGTTTAAAAAAAAAAAAAAAAAAGCTCTTCTGGAGGGGCTTACCCAGCGACCAGAATGAGCACGATAGAGAGGGAAAGTCGGATCCGGTGCGTTCCGCCCGGTGGTCGGCCCCGAACGTCAGTTTTGTCAGAAAAAGAGAGACTTCTGTACGTGAATAGGACCTCTTGGTAGGATGTCAAACTTTACTGGCCCAGGGCGCTAAAAACTAAAATACGCCCCTAGAAAAACCTAAATTTATACCTAAAATTCAACGTCCATTTGATATATCCTCGCCAAATCATGTAAGCCTTTAAACATACTGCCAAAACGTTCCGCCAGTGGTATTAAAGCCTTTCACCTAGAATTGCACTTTCCTGGCACCCCGCCAAACACCGACGTTGCCGGCCTTTATTGAACTGTTACTGCACTGGATTTAAATTCATCTACAGTTCGGGAGATGCGTTTTCTTAATTCCGTCATCGCATAAAAGTCTGAAAGAGTCTTCTTCTTCTTCTCAGTCGGTCAATCATGGCTGAGAATCCCGACCAAATGCAACTGCCCTTCACGCAGTCCGATTCTTAGTTTTATGGACCGCCTGATAGAGGCTGCACTTAGCAGCCCTCTTGATCGTATCGAATCACAGAAACATATCGTCGACCGTAGGCTGAATTAGCGTAAGGGACATTGTTTTGCCTGTCCCTTACCGTAATTCAGCCTACGGTCGACGATATCAAGATAGAAGCAAATAGTTCGTCGATTTGTATGGCAAAGAAGCGTGTAACGTTTTTCGCTTGGCGTTTGACGCCAAAAGTGCAATTTAGTGATGGAAAACATAAATTCGCCATTTCATTTGGTGGTATTTGAACAATTAATTATACCATTATTATCAAATCTTCAAATCTGCTAATAATATTGACGGAAACTGAAGTTAACGGTATTCAAAGTAGGTGGCCGCCACTTCTGTTTAGGACACGAGGTACATACACTGTTTCCGTCTACCTGGATATATTTCTGTGCGTATCAAACCAACTTTTATTACGAGTATGGTGCGTTTGCCCTCCAAAGATCCAAAAATAATCTGTTTCTCTAGTGCATGTCTGACGGAGTAGAGCGGTAAAAATTCGCCCAGGACCAGCATGGGGACTACAGCCCATTCACTGTCCTATGAGAGTAGGCCTATATCTAGCAGTGGCATGTATATGAGCTGATAATGATGACGATAAGTTATATCCCATCAAAAACATTACATGTAAATAGATGCAAATAGACGCAGATTCTACAACAAAAAAGTTTTGACATGTAATTTTAAACCAGTTCTGGGGGGATGTCCACAGAAGCTTATTTCCACCGACTTGCCTATTATTTACCCGTGGAGGATTCTTTATTTGAGAACTATAAAATGTGTTCCTCCACGGTGGGGTGTCTGTTGGAAGTACCTTAGAATTAAGATGATCAGTCAGTCAGTGAGTCAATGACAAAACTAAGGTACTTTGACTTGCAATAGTTCTTAAACTACACATTCAAATTGAATGTTATTGAGAATATATTTGGGTCTTATTATGCCCTATATATCCCTGAAAATTCAGGGTTCTAGCTTTAGCCAGTACAAAATTACTCGAGGCTGAAAATGGCCTGTATGGCTTCGAGAAAAGGATGGTAAGGCCGTGTCTTTGTTCTGCTCGACTCGGCGGGGGCACTGCCGTGCCCCCAGATTTCATAATTTGCCTCCCTCTTTTGGCTTGTGTAGAGAACTGAGCGGCTAGAATTGCCTTAAAGTGTACTTGAATGACTTGAGACTTGAAACAAATATGAGATTTGTGTCTTTGCATTGGAGACGCAGATATTAAACCGTTTATTTGCCTCACGTACGTCAAACTTTATGGAGAGGAAATTTAAGGACCTCACGGAATCTCGGCAAAATTGCGAAAACATGTCAGTATAAAACAGTCAAAGTGCTCAAAGTGACAGAACATGTTCTACGGATTGCATTTCATTTTGAGACTTATGTAATGTTAAGGTGCGTCTACGCTAGACGAGCCGAGCTCGAGCACGCTTCGAGCATTTGGATCGTGCTCGACAGTGCTCCTGTTGCCTCCTGCGCCAATACCTGGGTTTTACCCGACTAAATTAGGATGATCCGCTTCATCCTTCCCGCTGGTCCGCTGCTCACTCTGAGCAATCAGCGAAAAGTCAAGGTGGCCCTGGCCAAATGACCTGGTTCGACTCCAGGCGTTCAGGCCCCCACCTAGTCCGACCCTATCGAGGTGGACCAGGGTTCGACCCCAGGCGCCCCCGGCACCCACCCAGTCTGACCCCTCGAGGTGGTCCGGCTAGCGACCTGGTTCGACTCCAGGGAACGCCACGGCCGACCATCCGGTCCGACAATCGCTATGCTCATAAGGGTTGCGAGTTTGTCAGCTTCCAAAAAAACCCGACTAAATAAAGTCGGTTACCCAGGTACCTGAGTTGCATCCCCTAGCCCAGAACGGTCCCACTCGGGCTTGGCTCAACTAGCGTAGAGGCACCTTTAAAAGTAAGTATGTTAAAAGCTCCTAGCTTAACGATAGTTGCTAAAATACAGTTTGACAAGCTTTCAGCAGGGTAATTAAGATTTTGCCGTCAATGTCACCCTAATTATGAATCGTAATGTACCTATGTGTATGGCCTTTCAGTCTGTTACAGACGATCTAAGGCCTTTCAGTCTGCGGAACACAGTTTCTAAAACTAAGAGCCGCAAAACTATACGTATGTATAGTGCAATGGCAAACCAGGTATGTTTTTGCCTAATGTTGCCACTGATTAAGCACTTCCATAATTTAAGAAAATGTACCACGTGTGGTACCATAGGTAAATTGATTATGGGCGGTACAAATATAAGGCAATATCCTCCATACAAACACAAAGAGTCAACCCATCGAGTCGAATCACCTTAATCCTGATATTTAATTAAAAATTTAGAGCTTTTCCAACATATAATAATTCCCAAAATTTAATTCAAGGTGATACTATTTGAAGACAAATTTGATGAGAACTTTGGTGAGTAAAAACTGTAACAAACAAAGAATAAGAATGTAAAGAAATATTAAGAAATAATGCGTCTAGTTTTACAAAAAGATGTGGAAAAAACTTTTGTTTAGCCAGTTAAGTACAAAGAATTGGAATGGAAACATATAAAATAACTTATATTGAGTGCATTATTTTGTTTTGTAACTTTGCTTTGAAATATGAGTGAATAAGTTTTGTAAATAAGTATTTTATTTTTAATGCGAGTTCTTTGCTGAAACGAGTTACAAAAAGTAATTTTGGGTCATTCCACGTAAAAGTAACGTGAGTCACGATCTCATAACTTTAGAGATATAATTAACACTAATTTGCATCATGATGATTTAAAACTTGATGAAAATTGTGACTTACCGTGGAATGACCCTTTTATAATTGAACGAGCGTGAGCGAAGCATCTCCGTTTCAGCTTGAACAAATACGCTTTCGTACGTCTGTCTGTCCGGATGTCCGGCTGTTTTCCTCTGCAGGTCGTATTTCTCAACCGATTCTCGTGAATTTTTCTGAGCACGTTCCATTAATAACATAGATTATTTGTCGATTCAGCTTTTGGATCTTTTCAAAATGGCGGAATTATAGGGGGGTTGTTAGGCTCGCGAGGTCAACAGCTCACATAGTCACTTAGTAATTATTACTCATTATAGTTTTTTTCATCACACTTGCTCGAAAATGGTGTCATTACATGTAGGTTCTGTGGGCCGTAAATGACCTATTACCTAGGGCGTAATGGTTTTCTTTTTAAATTTGAAACGCTGGTTCTGTTTTACTCTTATTTGTCATGTTCGGTTTCACCTCGGGCGGGGTTATAACAAACACTCGTTTGTAATTACTTACCGCTCTAGATACACAATGTACTATTACCAATAAATATGAGGGAGGCAACGGGGGGCCCTCGTGCTTGTGCCCCTCTCCTTCGGAGAGGGGCACAACTCCATGATTGCCCAAAGTGGTCATTAACTGACCAGGCGGGACACAGACCAACCAAAAAAAAAAAAAAAAAAAAAGGGGGCCCTCGTGTGGGCAGCTTTCTCGCGCAAAGACTCGCCATAGCGATACAGCGCGGGATTGCTGCCTGCGTGATGGGCACTCTGCCGAGGGGGCCAAATCTTAGTTTGTAATGTTTTCTTTTATTTTTAATGTAGGATTTAGTTTATTATTTTTAGATTTCATAAATATCAATAAGAATATCACTAGCAAACGGATTAAATTATTTAGCTCACGAGATTGCCGACGAAATTCTGAATTAGCTTACTAATGGCATGATGTAGGTATTCTGTAGTTTCTGTTTTCCGTCTGGTGTTAATGGATGCATGGAGACCTGGTGACCTGACATACAGTGCCCTAGTTCAGATACCAGCCTCCATCGCATACGTTCTGTACAGTACACTGCAGTGGCGTGGCGTCTACAGAACCCGATTCCCACCGGCCAAATAGGCATATTTTCCTTCTGAAGAAAAAGTAACTAAGATATATGAGATATACAGGGTGGGAGGGACTATACCGACAAACTTTAAGTATAGATTCTAACAACTATTACGAGTAAAAAAAGTTATGTGATGTATAGTCGAAAAACGCTTACTTTCAGAGATATTCATTATTTTTTAAATGAAAACTCCCAAGTGTGTAACAAGCCCTAATAAATGTGACTAAGTTAGTTTTACTAATTTTTTTAAATCCTTTAACTAAACAGCAATTAACCTTCGCAGTATTTGATGGTAAGCGACTACGAGGCCAAAAAATTGACCTTTCGTTTCCATTTTAGCTTATTTTTCTTTTTGATAACTTTTCCTCCAGTAAAGACATGTTTATAACGAGGGGCTGAATTTACTGATTTATTTTGTTCCATAAGACTATTAATGTAAAATGACAATATTCGACCCATGTTAATATAACATTATTTACTCGTCACACCACCAAGACTTCATGGCTAAAGTATGTCGGTATAGTCCCTCCCACCCTGTATAGTATATTTGACGCCATGCCACTGGTACACTGGAAATAAAATATGATGAAACTAAACGCGCAATATCTGACACGACCACTTACTATAGAGCTATAGTCCGGCGTCAGATATTTTTCCATGCCCTGTTTCATCGTGTGTTACTGCTGGTGACTGTATACATATATTCTTAAGTTCATTATCTTTTATGTTTGTTAATATACTATACTAACTGTACTTGATGTTAACTAAAGGGTAAACGCAGCGTAGCTGGTAGGCACTGTTGTGTTTCGGCGAAAAGGGGGGTCATCAGATTTCCTTGAGACCGGTAACGCATTGGCCATGCATCTAGTGTTGTAAATGTCTATGGCGGCGGTGACCGCTTTCCATCAGGTGGGCCGTGTCTGTTTACCTGTCTAAGGCAAAATAACTGGCCAAGAGCATGTCGGACCATGCTCAGTGTAGGGTTCCATAGCCGTAACTATAAGGTAAAAAATACGATGTAAAAAAAGTACAACAACAAAAGAGCGTATCGTCGCCGTAGAGCGAAAAGTCACCAAATCGTTCATCGTCATTTTTGAGTTATGAGGGTTTAAAGAAAAAATAATTAAAAAAATTATTACTGAATTTATGTTAAGATTAAATTGTGGTTTTATATGTGTTTATTCATTGGAAACTGCTATTCTTTGAGCTCAAAATGGATTTATATTATTCACACTAACGATTTAGGAGCTATAGGCGATAATTAATTTTTGCCCTGAAATATTACACCTTAATTATGAATTAGTGATTTTTTTGAACGAAGTTAATGATTATTTGCCCACATTTTAGTGCGTCTAGATTTAACTAAGTAAAGTTAGTTGAATTATGACTGCTATGATAAAGTGAAAATACAAGTTAGTTAAAAACTACTTACTATAATATTTTTTTGGATTCTGCTTTATATTTAAGAATCAAATTAAATCACGTCATTTAAAATTCTGCGAACACTTTAATAAAATAAAATGGACTACAAATCAAATAAAGTTCACCCACAAATCAAATTAAAAGGAACTTCAAAACAAAAAACTTCAGAGTTTCAAAACAAATTAAAATTATTATCAGAAAATCCGTAAAAATAACAATGTTCTTAGTAAAATAGCGTAGTAGTAGTATCACAGTCACTCTTCGACCTCTTCATCTGTTTCTGTGACATCAGGCTCACACAATCGGGCAATAACTGTCTTATTGGTCGGTAGACTTTGGTACCATGAATGAAGCTCTCGAGGAATAACTCCTTTAGTGCATAAATTTAAGAGATCTTTTTTTTCGCCTCAGATATAGGCAATGTCTGTGGATATGCCTTTGGAATGGGATAGGCTTTTATCTTATTGATCCAGTCCTCGGCGTCGTCATGGTTGTCTGGTTCATCAGATACAAGCCCCTTGCGCCTCCTTGTGCGTCTCAGCGGCTTTGGCGGGCCGCCGTAAATCTGTTGGACGTTAAATTCAGAGTAGAGGCCCTCATAGCTGTAGCAAAATTTGACGACACCAGGACGCTGCTTCTCAAATCTGAGACACTCAAATGTAAGCCACGTCAATTTGTTGCCGTCAGTGTCGTGTGTCGTGTTTCTAACGACAGCTTCATTCAACGCCCTGACATCGAGCATTTCGTCGTGAAGTAACTCTTTTACAACGTATGGTGGAGCAGATTTTCAGTGCCTTTTGGAACGGGCACGTTCCATTATATTTTTCCAATCGATCATGGAGTAAACTGACGTATGTCTCTGCTTTCTTTCGATTGAACTATGCATCGAGTCCACTTCCATATGAGTATGGGCATATTGCTACAGCTACTGCAATAGATCATTGGATAAGTCAGTTGCCGACAACAATAAAAGAGGTAACCATTTACAGTGATACGTTTGCGGGCCAAAACAGAAATCAATATATAACTGCGTTTTTAATTCACTTAATTCAAAAAGACAGTGTGCATTTGGAAGTGTTGGAGCAAAAATATCTAGAGAGTGGGCATACTCATATGGAAGTGGACTCGATGCATAGTTCAATCGAAAGAAAGCAGAGACATACGTCAGTTTACTCCATGATCGATTGGAAAAATATAATGGAACGTGCCCGTTCCAAAAGGCACTGAGAATCTGCTCCACCATACGTCGTAAAAGAGTTACTTCACGACGAAATGCTCGATGTCAGGGCGTTGAATGAAGCTTTCGTTAGAAACACGACACACGACACTGACGGCAACAAATTGACGTGGCTTAAATTTGAGTGTCTCAGATTTGAGAAGCAGCGTCCTGGCGAGGTGGGCCGTGTCTGTTTACCTGTCTAAGGCAAAATAACTGGCCAAGAGCATGTCGGACCATGCTCAGTGTAGGGTTCCATAGCCGTAACTATAAGGTAAAAAATACGATGTAAAAAAAGTACAACAACAAAAGAGCGTATCTTCATAGCAATTACGTCCTTTTGTTGAGAAGCGCAGTTTATCGGCAATAACTCAAAAACGGTTAAATCGATCTTGTTGAAAATAATTTTCGTTAAAAGTATTAATTGAGCGCTACCTTCGTGATTTTTTTCATATTTTTCGGACGCACGGTTTTAAAATAGAGGGGGGGGGGGGGGGGCACAATTTACACAACTTTCGGAGCGATTATTTCCAAACACATTCACTTAATCAAAAACATTACTTAGGAACCTTATAGTGTTTTTTAAAGAGCTGTCGAACTATGTACCACACGTTGATATTTGCTGAAAAAAAATTTTTTTACTGTCTTTAACATGTATGGAGTGCCCCCCCTAAAAATATTTATTTTAATTATTTATGTACCAAACTAAGTAGCGGCTCACAAAACACACCTATATTCCAAATTTCATCAATATCCATTATGTAGTTTCTGAGTAAAATGCCTGTGACATACGGACAGACAGACAGACAGACAGACAGACAGACAGACAGACAGACGGACGGACATGACGAAACTATAAGGGTTCCGTTTTTGCCATTTTGGCTACGGAACCCTAAAAAGGTCAGCTCCCCACAAGATGGTCTGACGACCAGGTTGTGGTTGCCGGAAGTCGATGGAGGCAGGAGGCGTGCGATCGTTCGTTATGTGGACGTATCAAGGTTGAAATGATGATGATGATGATAACAACTCTACTACATTACACTACTAAGGTGGTAATACAAAGAAAGCCCGAGATCGCAGATGTTTGCGGCCCGAGCCGCAGGCGAGGGACATAAATATGCGATCGAGGGCTTTCTTTATTACCTCCCGTGTTGTGTACATCACTTTTTGTCTACACTTGGTCAGAAAGCGGCTTTTTCCGTACGCGCAGCGTGCGGAAAAAGTCACTTTATGGCCAGGTGTGGCATAAAATATATATTTCTACTCCTGTACTTTTATCTGTCTTTTACTTGGTCACGAACACTAATATAAGAACATACTTACATAATATGAGTTCAGAGAAGTCTATACTCTATTCCCCATAACAGCACTAGTGTCGTTATAGTCGCAAAACGATACTGTTAGCAGCCACATACTTCTAAATCTAGGTTAAACTTAGGTCAAAGATTAAGCGCTCAATTCTAACTTTACAATAAAAATGCACGACTACCAACTTAACAAACAATTAAATTCCTACGGTTTTTAAGAAAAACAAAACTTTCCGAACTAAATTCATTGATGCCAACATAAAAAAAAAATATTTTTAATATCTTCACTGCGTGTCACTAGCGTGTATACGTCAAATTAAAAAAAAAGAATACCATAGACACTTACTGTCAGTCATATGTCATATTTGCCTTGTTTACGTGCTATGTTTAATTTTGTATTTTATATTTTAAAACCTAGTCGTAGAAAAAGTATTGTATGCAACGTTGTATAATTACGTCAAAAAACCCTCATGGCGTCTCTATTTGCGATACTCGCCACCACGACGGCTCGTATCGCAACTCGCCCCATTCGTATTTTTTGAGCCTACTTATGCAACGATCTGTACACAACGTGTCCAAAGCTTCTTCGGGCATCTGGTCAGGTCAGGTCCGGGTAGTCTGGCTGGAGAAGCTCCTAATTACTGGTCGCATGGCAGGAAAAAGGAGTAGGGGCTGTACGCCTATGCGATGGACGGACACAATTACATCTGCAACTGGAGCCACATTACAGACTAGCATTCATCAACCCCAAAATCGTGCAGCTTGGAGAGCGTTGGTGAAGAGTTCCCGCAGCCGTCACGTCCCTCAGCCATGAGGATACGACGAAGAAGAAGAATGCAACTGTTGCATAAAATACTATTTTCTATCGAATTAAAAACGGATCATTCACGTTGTACAAAAGACGAGATATCCTCTCGACAAGTTTCGGGAGCATTCGGCATTCCCTTAATCATAGTATTCGTGAACGAGTATGTTTGAGCCTCACGGTGGTTTTCTAAGTGACTTTTTTTACTTTACTTTATCATTTCTTAGAAGAAAAACATCAAGATCGATTGATTGTCTTGTGATAAAAGAATAGACAATTGTGGAATACTCGGATGTTTTCTAATCTATCGTCACATAGCAGATGGAAGTGGAATCGGGCCTTTAGGAACCTTACACACTGATTCGTTAGAACGTCAGAGACGGAAAGCAGAAGTTGCAGTATTACACATGTTACTGTAGCCAAGCACGTAGATAAATAGAAAGTCTGGGGGTACACCCCCCCCCTCTCCAGCCTTTCTATACATATCACAGTCAGTAGGCTTATGATGCTACACTTTTTCGATCGATACAGTACATTACACAACTAGGGTGGTAATACAAAGAAAGGCCGAGATCGCAGATGTCTGCGGCCCGAGCTGCAAGCGAGGGACGTAAATATGCGATCGAGGGCTTTCTTTATTACCTCCCGTGTTGTGTACATCATTTTATGTCTACACTTGGCCAGAAAGCGGCTTTTTCCGTACGCGCAGGGTGCGGAAAAAGGCACTTTATAGCCAGGTGTGGCATAAATAACATTACATACTTGCCAAAACATGACGAATGCTTTATTATTTATTTATCGATCGATAAGTTTCATGGGAGGGGCTAATACCCACGTAGTGATGAGTGAACAGACATACTTATTACTTACATTTCATTACGGTACACCATGGCCCCTCACCTTTAAGCTGGTCGGTCCGCGTTCCAGAGATCAGCCGCGTAGCCTTTCGCTTTTCGTATGGTTAATGTAATTCATAAAGTGTTGTGTGTGTTATAATAGTACATTGTGTATCAAGGTCGGTAAGTAAGGAATTACAAACGAGTGTTTGTTACAAGGCCGAGGCGAAGCCGAGGACTTTAATAACACGAGTTTGTAATTCCTTTACCGCCCGTGGCACACAAAATGTTTTTCATCACACTTGTGAGGAAATCTGATTATAATAACCTTACTTAACCTAAATAAAATTGTAAAAATGACAGTGACATTAGTGACATTATCCATAGACAATGCGAATGTCAAGTCACGTTCGGAAACCATAGCGGTAAAGACTTAAAATGTTTGATTTTATTTTTGCAAAATACTGAAATGCATGTGTTTACATGTATTTGCAATAACAGTTCTCTTTAAATAAATATTTCAGTAATAAAAGTTAAAAAAGTACGTTGGCGTTTCCTTTGAACATGACAAATAAGAGTAAAACAGAACCAGCGTTTCAAATTTAAAAAGAAAACCATTACGCCCTAGGGCGTAATAGATCATTTGCGGCCCGCAAAACCTACGTGTAATGACACCATTTCCGAGCAAGTGTGATGAAAATTTAATTGCTATCTCACGCCCTTAGGATGTTTGAAACCTTACTCTAGCTCCTCCTAGCGGGCATGTAGACTGTAGAGCGTTTAAAATACCAGTGAGCAATGGATCTAAGATCTGTTTCTGTTTACGTGAAGTCTGCGCGGGATTGATAAGCCGCATTGTTCTATTGTAGCCGATATCGTTCGACTTCAGCGCACCGCGATTACGCGCTCCCTCCTTAAGGCTGCGGCTCCACTGAGGCGGAGACGAGCGGAGCGGAGAGGAACCGTGTAGGGTCGACCAATTGGCTACTTGACAACTTTTTTCTGTGATATGTTATCGAAACACCCCTCAGTAATAGAAATATTAGTGAAAAATGAAAAGCAAGAAAGTTTAAAATTAATTATATTCGGTACGTTTCTTCCAAAAAAAAAAACCGGCCAAGTGCGAGTCGGACTCGCGCACCGAGGGTTCCGTACAAACTCATAAGTAGATACATGAATAGTTCAAGAAAAACTATATGGCGATTAGTTTAGTAGGAGCAAATAAGTATGTGTTAAGATTTTTGCAAATTTCTCAAAAACAGTGCAAGTTAGGAAAACCGTTATATTTTTCCTGTAATATATAGGATGACATTAATAATTGGTAATTATTACAGATTTTTCTGTTCAGTAACTTCGAAGATAATGGGGGGGGAACGGTATTTTTTTTAACGTTTTTCGCCATAAATCAAAAACTACTTATTTAAAAAAAAATACAAAAATACTGTTTTAATTTACAAATTAAGCCCTTTCATTTGATACCTCACTCGATATAATAGCCCTACTTTCAATTTGCAAAGTCTCATTACGGACCCCTTTAAAAAAAAAGTAAAAAAGTTACAAGATTTTTTTTACATCCTATAAGCTCGGGTTAGCGGTTCTTAACACTATTCCAAATTTCAAGTCGATAGCATCAGTAGATCCTGAGATATCTTGCTGTGACAGACGGACAGACAGACAGACAGACAGACAGACAGACAGACAGACAGACAGACAGACAGAGTCGCACCATAAGGGTTCCTTTTTTACCATTTTGGTACGGAACCCTAAAAATTAGTGAAAAAACCACTTCAATATCATAAAAACTCACCGAGATAATGTTAAAATCACATTTTTAGACTTTCCCAAATACGTGCCGAAACGCTCCCTACTGAAGCCCGTTATACAGTCATACTCATACGTTGTTTGGGGAAATCAATCACTTTATTCTGCAACTATGTTACAACTTGCGTTTATCTTAACTGTTTCTTAACAAAAGTTACCATACATTTTATGGGTTATTTAATGGTATTCATAGTTTTTAATAATTTTATACTTTTAAAATGGACTTTCCTACCCAACTTTGGAGGCTCGTAAAAAAAGTTACACGTTAGATATCAAACTCAAAACTTGAACATAATTTCCCTATTATGCTTATTTTAACAGGATCTTATATATTTTTTACCAGTTACAGTCAAGTACTCAATTGCATTAGCGGAAATTCACATCTCGCCTCCACTCCGCTTCAATGGAAACAGCGAACGCTAATGTGATTGGTCGATCGCAATACGTCTCCGCCCCGCTCATCTCCGCCGCAGCCTTAGCGGCATGCAATACCGGTAGGGATTGCAATCCGTCGGACCGGATCCGGTAATCCGGCCGGAACCGGCGGTTTTTGGTAGCTACCGGATCCGGTAAAAATCACCGGATTCGGTAAAGCAAAATAAATTAATACGATCTGTTTCCTACGGTCATTCCTTCAGACTAAATAATCATTGATTAATTCAGCAATAGCAAAATATTTAAAATGATATTATTATAGCCAAAAACAATATCTACTCGTATTTGTGACTGCATTAAACTAGTTACTTAGTAAGTTGTTAAAATTGATTTATTGATACTTGATAGCCTCAAAACAAAGTTTACGTTAATCTACAAATTGAAAAGCCTAAATTTCGTTTATTTCTTAAAGATAAAGTTTTAGATTGATCATTAATTTCTTTTCTTTTGGTGTGCAATAAAGTATGATTTTATAATCAGTAAAATAGTATCAAACTCAACAACTTACTAAGTAACTAGTTTAATGCGGTCACAAATAAATAGACATTGTTTTTGGTTATAAATCTTTATAAGCTTTCTTATTGCTGAATTAATCAATTATTATTTAGTCTGAAAGAATGACCGTAGGAAGCAAATAGTACCTATTAATTTGTTTTGCTTTATCGGATCCGGTCCGGCCGGATCCGGCTGGATTGGAAGTCAGCCCTACACACCCGTATTACTTGTACGGGCCAATACTGAAAAACCGGTATTATCCATACAAATAAAACCGGTAATTGCATGCCGTAGCGGTGCTAGTCTATCGCGAGGATTGAGCGATCTTGGCTGATTATTCTGTTTCAGCTAGGGTAAAATGCTTTCGTCTGTCAATCTTTCTGTTTTTGTTGTTTCCCAATTTCATGATCAGGTTCGATAATTTTTTTAGGGCATTTCTCCAGAAATATGTCTGCGACTCATTCATCTGTCTCCATACATTTAGTATGAAAAAGGGCCAGTTGAATGAGGTGACCGCAGACATATTTCTGGAGAAATGCCCTTTATTATTTTTTTTTTATTGTGAGGACGACTTTACACAAATCGATCTAGTCCTAAACGAAGCAATGCTTGTATTACGGGTAATAGACGACGATATACACACTTAAAGACTACATGAGTGATGAAACACCGTGGGATTAACTGCGACTGGAAATACAAAATGTTTAATTGTGTTTTTTTCTGTTTTTGTACTTGCCAATTGTTTTGACAATTGGAGACCATTTACATCTCTAAGGAAAATGGTTTTATTTTTAATTTAGTTTTTAAGTTATATTGTGAGTCACAGATTTTTTATATTTCTGTAAGATATTTAGCAAATATTCTCAGTTTGTATTTTGACGTTTGGAGATCCTTTACACCTCAAAACATAATATTTTGACAACGGAGACTCTTTAAATCTCCATTAATTTTAGTATCAATTTATTTTCTATTCTTTATTTGTCTTGTTTGGACGCATAGAGAGACCCTTTACATCTTTATAAATGTAGTTTTAAGTTTAATGTAATGTATTAATGAAATCTTATATTAACGCCATATTGTTGTAATACTTTTTGGTTAAAAAGAGAAACTGGTGAGGTTCTTCTCACCAGAAGGTCAGTACCCGAAGCGCCAAAAGAAATAATACATATTTAGAATCAGACTTGTAAAAGAGCCCTTGAGGGCCTACTTACAGAAATAAATTATTTTATTTTATTTTTATTTTTAAATAGATAAATACATACATAAATAAATAGAACACATTAAAGACTCAGGAACGAATACTCGTGCCCATCACACAAATATTTGCCCTTACCAGCATTTGAGCCCAGGACCTCTAGCTTCGTAGATGATGTCACCCCCACTAGGCTAAACGTGTTGGAATACGGACGGTATATACCGGGTAAAATAGCTGTGTATGGACTTGTGAGATCTGATGCCAAGTTACCGCAAAACCAATAAGAAAGCAACACCTCGCGGAATTAATAAATGGGGGGATATTTGCCCGCCGCCGGCCCGCTAACTGGAGAAAAAGCCAGACAGCCTCCCGGCTATTTGCTTTAAGAGGGCTTGCCTGAACAAAAATATACCTATATTTTTTGACTCGGTGAAAGAAGTGACGATAAACAAATGAAGAAGTGCTAACATTTGCAGGAGAGAAGAGAAACATAATGAATAGAGAAAAGACGTGTCAAAATGATAGGCTACCTGATTTGATACGATATGTTCTTTAAGACAATCTTAAAATTTAAGGAAAGAGAGGGAGAGACAGACTTTAGAGAAACTTTGTGCAACATCTCAAAGAAAAGGTGTCGTGTCGTACCAGGACCTAAAATGCATGGCCGAACACCGCAAATGTCATTTTTACCAATGGCAAGAGCAAATTTTAAACTGTAACAATGATGATGAAAGGAAAGGAGTAAGATTTAAGTATGAGTACACAAGGGGGAAAATTGGCATTCTATTTTTGTTTAACGATAATTCGAGAACCGTTTGTCCAATCCCCCTGAAATTTCGCAGACGGGGCCTACTACTCTTCTGAAAAAAGTTATTATTTGCGTCTTTCTTCTCACCGGAGGTGATATATTTCCAAGCACTGGTAGAAAATGTAAATGAACAACTCGTGGAATTAGAATAAGAATAAGAGAAGAACAAGAATAAATTTATTAAACAACGTCTTCTACAACAATGCTATTTAAAGATTAAGGTATTATAATTAGAGAGTTGAACCTATGCCTGAACTAGGATTCCCTGTATCTCAGGCAAAAGGGATCAAAAATTTGTATCTAATACTTAATCTGCCTCTGCTCCTGTAGCCATCTCGCGGAATCCATTTGGTGGCTATATTGGCCCATCGTTCAGGATGCATCCTGCAGACGTGTCCAGCCCAGGCCCATTTGAGCTTGGCGGTCTTGACACCTACATCTGCAATGCCTGTTTTAGAGCGCAGTTCGGTGTTTCTGATACGATCGCGTCTGCAAACTCCGAGTATACTACGCTCCATGGCTCGTTGGCAAATCTTGAGTTTAGACTTTTGGGCTTCTGTCAATGACCAAGTTTGGGCGCCATAGGTTAGGATAGGAAGGATACACATGTCGACGAGTTTGCGCTTCAAAGACAGTGGAAGGTTACCTTTCATCAGCGGCTTCATGGACCAGAAGCTCTTCCAGGCATTCTCGATACGACGTTCGATTTCTTTGGACTGCCTGTTATCGAAGGATGCTATCTGGCCCAAGTAGATATACTCGTCGACATACTGCATATCCTGCCCGTCTACCTTTACCCTACGTTTCATTCCATTGGTCATTAACTGCGTCTTTGCCCTATTCATTTTGAGTCCTACTTCAAGACTTGCAGTGCTCAGGTCCTGGAGCATTTGCTCTAGATGAGATGCCGTGTGGGAGAACAAAACTATATCATCGGCAAAACGTAACGGCCGAGAAGGAGATGGCGGGATGACCTGGACTCATTTCAAGTCGGGTGGCAAGAGCATGCATTAAACCGAGACGAGTGGCTGAAAAAAGGGGAGGCCTTTGCCCAGCAGTGGGACATACAAACAGGCTAATAAAAAAAAAAAAAATACTTAATAGAGTCAGACTACGCTAAGTCTGCAGAGGTCAAAAAAGGTTTTTTTGCAAAAAACACATATGCCAACATCACAAGCAAGATGATTAATTAGTCTTGATACTTGGCAAATATCTTTCCGTTTAATAAGTATATATAATGTGTAAATACCTTCTGAAATAAATATTCAGGACAGCCTTGCACAAATTGATCTAATTCCAACCATACTAAGCAATGCTTGTATACGTGTACATATTTAATGAAACTCCTTCGCAAGAAGGGCCCCTTAAGCCGCGAGCAAGCGGAGACGAAGTAGTTTGTCCAGTCCCCCGCGACTATTGATTGGAACTTCTGAACCTGCCTGGACCACTAATGATGTTATCAACTTGCAGTGTACCACAACATCAGTTCTTATTTCTTCTACTCGCGCTCATATACTGGTATATAAAACAAAACTTAATTGAGAAAGAACTTCGAGATTAGCTGGTCACATAAATAGTAACGCACAAATTGCACCATACTATGTAACAAGTCTTTTTAGGTATTTTTTTTAGCGTTAGGTGTTATATATCGTATATAAGTATCTATGTATTATTTTGTACATTATATATTTTCACAGTTTTATACGTATCGGGGGTATCGACCCAAAGGTTGTCTGGAAGAAATTGCTTCGCATCGTTGTCTACCATTCGTTTTTAGTATCTTGTTTATTTAAGGATCTCTGTAATTTTTTGGTGTGCAATAAAGAGTATTGCATTGTATTATATTGTAACGCTGTCGGTACTACTGAATAAAATGAGTGTCTCCTGTTTCCCATGTTAGTATTAAACTGCATCACGGTGGATTAGGATTCACTATCTTCATATAGTAGAGTAAAGAGTAAGTAAGGACGACACTGTTACCTCGGTTGTGCAGGCTCAGACAGGCAGACTACACGACTACATCGATGCTGCATCGCATCGCAATTGTATCGCGATGTTTGCGAGGGTATATGACCAGCGACGGCATCGCGACTGTTTCACGGGCATTTCTCCAGAAATATGTCTGCCGTCACCTCATTCATCTGGCTGTTTTTCATACTAAATGTATGGGGACAGATGAATGAGTCGCAGACATATTTCTGGAGAAATGCCCTCACGGCCTTTTGCGACTGAATCGCTGCAGAAATTCACCGAGTGCGACCCCCATTCCTTCCTTATAACGCTAATAAAGCATGTGTGCTACTCGGGACGTAGTTAAGGTTAACTTTGACATCGCCATTAAAAGTAGTATCGATGTTTGTTTTATTTCATCGACATTTCATTTCTTCGGAAGCATTTTTCACTAACACTGTTGTTTTCTTGGGATTATACATACCAAACCTAACTTGACGTTTATCATCATCACCATTTCAGCAATAGGATGTCCACTGCTGGACACAGGCCTCCTCAATACTCTTCCACATGGGCCGGATAGAAGCGACCCGCATCTAGCGAGTCCCCATAATCCCAACCAGGACATCAGCCGCCTTGCGGGTGGCCGTCCCTCGCTGCGCTTGCCAGTACGTGGTCTCCACTCGAGAACCTTTTTGCCCCAACGGCCATTGGTTCTTCGAGCTATGTGTCCCAATAGTAATAAGTAGTAACGAGTTATGTGAACTTATCGTTTCTATATGTTGATTTTTTTAAATCACGAAACTTTTACAGTTTTCGTTATCATTGGTCTATTAAGTGTTTATTTTAGTGGCTGAATAGACCGAGAGCGGCATGTTTTACCGCAGGCCTGACATTGTTGGCACCTTTAACAATACCAAAGATACTGGTTTTTAGGGTTCCGTATCTCAAAAGGAAAAAACGGAACCCTTATAAGATCACTTTGTTGTCCGTCTGTCTGTCTGTCCGTCTGTCAAGACCCTTTATCTCGAGAATGCGTGGAGGTATCGAGTTGAAATTACCATATAAGATCCTTATACTATATATATGGTCCCTTTTGACGGCCTTAGGTTACATAGTGGTATGCAGTTTCATGCAATTCTTTGGGTAAAAAAAAAAAGATTTATGGTCCCTTGAAACTGTGAAAAAATCAAACTTTTAAGATAACGTGAAAAAAATATACGGCCGTTTATGCCTCAAAAAACCTAAATTTCGACACTCTCAAGGAAACCAAAATTCAAACGGTACTTTTCGTTGACCTAAAACTATGAAATTTGGCAAGTAATATTGTCTTATACTACAAGTATAGGGAAAAATCTGAAACACATTTGTAATTCATCCGTAAAAAAAGAGACTTTGCTAAGGGAATCAAAATTCATAGGGTTATTTAATATGTGTACCTACAAATTTGTACGGAACCCTCGGTGGGCGAGCCCGACTCGCACTTGTCCGGTTTTTGTGGTCGGGTCGATGAAACAGTATTACGTGTTCAGTCACTACTTACCTAATTAGTATGTAAATAGAAGATAAATAATTCACAAAAGAACTAACCTCACTCCAGTCTCTCGACCTCGCTTATATTTGTACTTTCATGATACAAAATACTTTAACAAGGAATTTTTGAGGAGTCTTGGCGATGGACGACTTCGTGTCAATTAACTCTTCTCTCTAAAACACTTTTTTTTAGAATGAATAAAGATTGCAAAGCGGCTTAAAGTATTTTGGAATGCTACATTTTTATACTTTTCTATTGATTACGCTTAATAACTACATTAAAATTGCATCTGCACATTAAGAACCGTATAGTCAGAATCATTATCCTAGGCCGAGTCTACTTATCTTTGTACTTGCCAAACAGTATTATCATCGGCATTGTTAGTTAATCCGCAGAGAGCTCCCGTAAGTAAGTGGTTTTGTATATTCTGTGCCCTCACAGGGCGTCATGAACTGACCTTTAAATTGTAACACCTTTATGTACATGACTATGCAATAAATTATGATTATGATTATAAGTGTCGAGCACTACGACGTACCTAATTTGTAAATAGAATAGACTTGAAAAGTTACGGACAACCGTTGCGCCATTGGCAAAGTTATACCTATCTCAGCCAACTGCATTGCTGAGTAGAGACCATTTCGTTTGCACATCTTCGTGTTTCTTTTTTTCATGTGTTGCCTCATATAATAACTGTAATGATGTGTTATCTGTATACATACTTTCGATTCTATTCACGCAAAATAGGTGCATATCTGTCTTCGAGTTGCAGAAAACTAGCCCGTCTCAACCTATTAAATAAGTATATTCTATGCTTCACTCATGCTAGATAACCCGTTTGTCCCATCAATGACTTGCTGTTCTTAAATATAATAGACTTGAATATTTGTAAATAGAACAAAAAGAGGCCACTGACAAGAGCGCAGCTCTTAAATAATGAATGAAAGAACAGCTATGACCCGTTTCCGAAGATAGCTAATAAGTAATTGATCAAGTGGTCTGTGAGCCCGCCAACTCCGTGTTTGGCGGCGCGCCAAGAAAATGCAATTTTAGGGGAGTAGGCACCGTAGGTATTAGTTTCTGACTCAATTTGATTGTAATGTTTTAAAACTAATACAAGGTATGATTTATTGATCACTATTAGGTGGTAGACGACACGTTGTGACAAGGGGTGTCACTCCCACTAGGCCAGTGGGAGTTGTCCCGGATTCAAATCCTGGTAAGGATAAATATTTATGTGATGAGCACGTGTATTTGTTCCTGAGTCATGGATGTTTTCTATCTATTTAAGTATGTATTTATCTATGTAAGTATATCGTCGTATAGTACCCATATTACAAGCATTACTTTAAAAAAAAATACTGCTATTATACTTTGCTTTAACTTTTTTTTTCTGGCAGCTATGTCGGCTACCTCTACCAATCCAGTAGGTTACCAATAAAGTAAAAAATTATATATTTAATGTTACTAATATTTAATAAAAGGTAGACAGTCTGTTTACTTTTTTGTTTATAATACACGTGTTACACACCAATATGTTTCAGCAGCTCATAAAACGTTGTTTAAAGTTCAAACACGAACCATTTAAACCACCAAAGCACAATTTCCCACTGTTTAAGACAGTAAATGGGTCATAAAACACCGATCATAAACCCCTAACATACACTCAGTCGCATAAGGTCGTAATAACCTAGCACCCTTAAGACATATGACGTTTTGTAGCCAGTTTAACTCGTGTCAGTAATTATCTAGGATTTATGTCTAAACATAGCACCTCCACAGTGTAACAAGTTGCAGTGGGCCAACTCAATATCCGCTTGACACCTAGACCATAATATAATAGCAGTAATTTTTCTTCCTACAAAAGGTACATCGCGCGCTTGAATGTGTACGCGATGTACGAACGCACTACAAGCAAAGCTTTAAGAATGCGTAAGAGTGCTCCAGTAGATTAGATTAGATTAGATTAGATTATTTATTTCTCGTTTTAAAATTACATTATAAGTTGCATTGCATGTCAAGTTATAAGAATTTAAAGCGAGATCGTCAATTAAATGGAATAAATCAAATTATACAATGAAAAAATAAAAATAAATAATAAAAACAAAATAAAACATCAATTAGCAAGGTCAAGATAAACATTAAATGTCAAAATAAATTGAGCACAAAGAATATGTCAAAACCGGGGTAGTTAAATGGAATAAATAATTTACAAAATCAAATTATACAATGAAAATAAAAATAAAAAATGATAATACTAAAACAAAATAAAAAATCAATTAACAAGGTCAAAATACACATTAAATGTCAAAATAAATTGGGCACAAAGAATAATTATGGTATGGATCGCACTCTCACGGACGTGCTATCGCGCGTCTGTGTGAATACCTGTCGCACGCTGCTAAACGGCCGAAGTTGGGCTACTTGCTTGTCTTTATATTTGAAATGAATGAAATGAAAGCATTTATATCGGAAATTGATCCATATTATAGGTATTTTGCCTACACTCTAAGCTGTCACACGACTCTTGAGCAGTGTTCTGCGTAGTACACTTCCTCACACATGCGTACGTGAAGTTACACGCGGCCGTCTTCTAGTCCCTCTGTCGCTTAATGATGTACTTTACGCATTTGTGTGTGTTGACTTACACTTGCATTGCATCTGTGCGAGTCAGAGTCAAATTCGAGTTTGAGATTACTAGAGACCGGATTTGAAGTAGCGATCTCAATATTAATATGGATATGACTGATATAATATATACAGCCCTTATTGGGCAATCGCGAATAAATACCGCGTTAGCCGTACCGTCATACAGCGTGGTTCACACTTTACGGTGATACCCGTTACCGCCGGCAAACGTGAAAAATGACTTATATGCTAAATGTCCTTATCACGTCATTATACGCAAAATTCGCCTGTTGACTCGATTTTTTTTCTGTCGTAAATCGATTCTACTATTTGTGAGGAACAAATATCTATATGACACCTAATGCATTTGTATAAGTATAACAGCCACAAATTGTAATCAAAAGTAGCAGATCGCACTGAGCATTGAAAATGCTCTATACAAAACGGTTGGAACTTATGACATCATCCGCTCCATCGCTGTACTAAGTCTGTATGAAAAAAATAGCATTTTGCCATTTTGAGCACGAAAAAGTGCGTTTAAGCACATAGATGTTTAACCTTTATTTTTTCAGTGTTATTTAAGCATTCCGAAATTGACTTTAATTTTTCTTTAAGGCAATAAAAAAAAATCGTTTTTTTTAAACTTTGTGGTCTAAATATTTTTTATAAATTTTTTGTTTATTTCTTTTGTGCTATGATAATTTAGTATTTTCCAATCAATGTGACTATATTATGTTGCAAAATTCAACATTAGTCAACATACGAATTACCTGGGCATTTCTCCAGAAATATGTCTGCGGTCACCTCATTCATCTGGCCCTTTTTCATACTAAATGTATGGAGACAGATGAATGAGTCGCAGACATATTTCTGGAGAAATGCCCACCTATGAAATCCTATGTGGGGGCTGCCGTCGACCAACTGTATGTTTGTTAGACGTGCCCGTAGCCAGGGCACGTAGGTGTTGTGTTCAGGTTATGGGTACCGAGCTAATAGATATTTATGTGGGCCTTATGGGTCTAATAAATATATACAGGAACTCTTGAAATAAAGTACCTGTCCTTACGGCTTTTCCCTAACATTTGGTACCTAATATATTTACTGTGAATTAAGTAGGACCAGGTTTTTGATTGGCTTAAATCTTTTCTTTTACGAATATTGGTAAGTTTAAACTACTGAAGAAGAAGGTATGAGTTTCCTTATTTAGAAGCCGGTTAATACAGTTGCTGTCCCAATCGACTTTAAAAAAAGGTGGTAAGTATCATATAACCTCCTTTTTTAGAAGTCAATCAATAAAGTTGCCGTAGTAAAAATAAGGGTTCGTCCTAAAATCATTCGTCGATCGATCGTCTATGGGGGGTGCGGATTAGAAAAATATCAAGAATGATCACGATTGGGGAGGGTGAGGGGGGGGGGGGGTCCGAGAAGACATCACTTGTAATTTTTTTACACAACCGGAAAGCCAAAAACAATGAAATTACTCAACAATAGCTGATTTACGATATTGAACACATAGGTACCCAATACAAAGATTATATACGACTTTTATAGATAGAAAATAGCCATGGTTTTACTGTTCTTGAGTGTTTTTACAATGAATCTGTAATAACACTATAAAATCAATTTTCAGTCGTAATGATTTAAAAAAACATCTTAGATTGCTTTCTTACGTTAAGGATTTCTTCGATTATTGAACCAGCACCATATCAAATTAATAGTTTATTTAGGTAAAATTTTCATTAACAGTCATTTCTGTTTAAATACATTTATTTAATTAGATATCTCCTCTCTTTGAGACGTTAAACATAACTGACAACATTCAGATTTCTCATAAGATTTGCGAACATCATATCAAGATGTTTTAATTAGGTTCTAAAATCGGCCCAAGTTCTCGGCACGACACAGGAAATGTTATGGAACTTGTATCTCCCACGTACACCTAATCTGCACCTTATTTCAATAGGTGTAAGCTTCATATTTGCATGGCACGATCTTCAAATACAGAGTCACAAGTGACGCCCCGTAGCAGTGCTACGAAACTCTTAAGTGCTACGACGTAGCTACGTTTTGCTACGATATTTCATTTATTTGATTGGTAAGTTTGAGTGGAACAGACGTATAGTTTAGAGAGTACTAATGAAATAGCTTGCCACCAACGCCTGAAGTGATGACCACGACCACTCTGTCAAGAGTGATAACGACAAGGAAGAAGAGAATGAAATATAGGACTGTCCTATGGTTGAAATGATGATGATGAATGAAATATGGCATCTTGTTTGGTTTTTAACTTAGTTTTAGATTACTAACTAAAATTATTTATTTACCAAACTAAAAACAACTAACTAAATACATACCAAATATCCTGCGTTGTGGATATTTGGTTATCGTCAAAATTCAGGTTTTTAGGGTTCCGTACCAAAATGGCAAAAAACCATTATGGTGCGACTCTGTCTGCCTGCCTGTCTTTTCGTCTGTCTGTCCGTCTGTCACAGTCAGATGTCTCAGGAACTACTTACTGCTGCTATCGGTTTGAAATTTGGGACAGTTTTAAAAGTCGCTAACCCGAGTCTACTGAATATGGAGATCGGGGCCAAAATGAGAGTTCGAAAATTTAAAGTTGTGCTATTGTATCAAACGAAAGGGCTTAATACTTTTTTAAAATTAAGTAGAATCCTAAAACAACAGTTTTCGAATACTTACAAAAATACCGAGTTAAATTAGTACCTACTTGCACCTTTACTTAACCTAGATTAATACGCATGCAATCTTTTTCACATTTTCTTTTGTATTATAATATTAGGCAGTCACAAACGGGTCAGCAAGCTTCCAATGGGTTGAAAAATTGCAACATAGAACACAGACACTGATAGAACTGCCCTGAATTTAAAATTCTGCTGAAATTTGTTACAGTCTCATTTAATAACAAACATCCCCTTAAAACATCTTTAAAAACGTTCATATTTATAGAAATATTTTTTTGTAGTTTGCATATTTTTTACTAAATGAGACGGTTACATTTGAACAAAAACTGGGCGAGTAAGCAGACGGCGAGTCATTGCGGGCAGACGATCTGCAATGCGACCGGTCGACCTTTTCAGATCCGCAATGTAAAGCTACTCGCCCAATTTTACTCGCTTACTAGCTGGTGGTGGGATAGGTACCATATTGAGGTGATTCAAGCTTCTTAATGTTCAACCCATAACTAGGTATTCTTGCATGCCAAATTTCATACCAATATGATATGTTCAATATGATCTAATATGGATATGACTGGTATAATTTATTATTTTTTCTACACACAAAAATATGATATGTTCAATATGATCTAATATGGATATGACTGGTATAATTTATTATTTTTTCTACACACAAAAATAATGTAACTTATTGGAACGAAAAAGTAAAAACCTTTTTGGAAGCTTTTGTAAATATTGGGCAAAAATTACGATGATAATAAATAAAAACATCGTTTGTTAATTTTTGAAATAGTTTATTTTTTAAGTTCTTCTTCTTTAATATTTCTTCTGCACAATGCACAGTATTTTTTTTTATTACGACTCAACAACATGACATGTATTTAACAAATTGCACTAGTCATATCCATATTAATATTGAGATCGCTACCTACTTCAAATCCGCTCTCTGCACATCACCTTTGACCTATGTGCGCTTTTCAAAACACAGATTCTAAATTATTGACGTACGACTAGTAACATTCCCAATTCAAAAGTACTTAATTATAACGGCAAGTTAGTTAGAAAGTCCGAAAGTTCTGAAGACGAGTCGACTGTTTCAAGAACTAACATTGGTTGGACAAAGTTATACTTTCAATGAGGATCTTAGTGAGTTAGGACTTTGTTTCATTAAGGGAAAACTATCCAAGTTAGACAATTTGCGGGCAAGTTTGGAAAGGATTTGAAGACGTCTTGCAAACGAAGTTGTGTAATGTATGAAGATATGGAGCTTCTATCTTGTTACTAAATTTATCTTTTATAAAATTGATAGAAATGTGTTTGGCCATGTACCTAATTGTGTGAAGATATCGCTGAATGTTCATACGTTAAACTGGCGTAAAGGACATTGTTTTCCCTGTCCTTTGTCCCAATGAATTTACAGTCGCAAATTTATATAGTATTTCATTATAAGAACAAAACGGGACTTAATCGCGTAAAAGCATGCTATTACCTCGACGTTTCGGAGGTGCCGTGACGTCCATGGTCACGAAGGGATTGGCGAGGCGGGTGTCGACATCTTCTAGCCGCGCGGCTTTCCGAACTACCGCACTTGGTCTTGATTATCACTTTGCATATTAGCATATTTTTTTTTGGGTATCATTTAATCGATCAGCAAAATATTCATATTTTGGTCAGCAGAAATATGTATTTGGTCAGCCAAAATAGCTAGTTGGTAAGCAACTTATGGTAAGCAAACATTTATAAATCAGGCTGCAATTAATGATATACTGATCTGCTCTAAATTATTTTGGTCAGCAAATTAAATATTTGAGCTGCATTAAGCGATCTACGGTAAATCAAATTTTGGTAAGCAATCAGTAGGTAAGCAAAATATTTCGGCGCAACTATTCTGCCGCCAATCGTGTGCGCATTTTGTCATTCGGTAATTGTCAGCTGTCAAGTAGCAGGTGTCACTGTGATATATACAGGGTGTCACTGTGATATATACAGGGTGTCACTGTGTTATATACAGGGTGTAACTGTGATAGATACAGGATGTAACTGTGATATATACAGGGTGTCACTGTGATAGATACAGAGTGATACTGTGATATATACAGGGTGTCACTGTGATAGATACAGGACAGGATGTCACTGTGATATATACAGGGTGTCACTGTGATATATACATAGTGTCACTGTGTTATATACAGGGTGTCACTGTAATGTATACAGGGTGTCACTGTGATGGGCTCATATAAAATTGGTATTTCGATTTTTTATACATCTCATAATGTTTAGAAGTTATATTATTTATTCACAACGTGTATCGTTTCGTTTTTAGGGTCAGCAAAAAAAATAACCCTAACCTACCTATTTTTGAGAGCCGTTTCGTTTTTAGGGTCATCAAAAAGAAAATAACCCTAACCTACCTATTTTTGGGAGCCGTTTCGTTTTTAGGGTCATCAAAAAGAAAATAACCCTAACCTACCTATTTTTGGGAGCCGTTTCGTTTTTAGGGTCAACAAAAAAAATAACCCTAACCTACCTATTTTTGGGAGCCGTTTCGTTTTAGGGTCATCAAAAAAAAAATAACCCTAACCTACCTATTTTTGGGAGCTGTTTCGTTTTTAGAGTGACACCCTGTATACATTACAGTGACACCCTGTATATAACACAGTGACACCCAGTATATATCACAGTGACACCCTGTATATTTCAATTAAACTGCTAACAGACAAGTTTTCTCTGCTGGCAGTGACATCCTGTATCTATCACAGTGACACCCTGTATATAACACAATGGCACCCTGTATATATCACAATGACATTCTGTATATATCACAGTAACATTACAGTGACACCCTGTATACATATAACACAGTGACACCCTGTATATATCACAGTGACATCCTGTATCTATCACAGTGACACCCTGTATACATTACAGTGACACCCTGTATATAACACAGTGACACCCTGTATATATCACAGTGACATCCTGTATCTATCACAGTGACACCCTGTATATAACACAGTGACACCCTGTATATATCACAGTGACACCCAGTATATATCACAGTGACACCCTGTATATCTCAATTAAACTCTCTGCTGACCAATTGTAGAATCTTGCTACCCAAGTAATTATTTTGCAGCTCGACTGTTTATTAGGCAGCCAAATGATAAAAAAAGCAGATTAATATTGGTTAAAATGTTAACCGTTTTTAAACTGTTTGCTGAACAAGAGTTGCCGCCCGATTTTATTTATTGCCAGCCAAATCTTTGTATGCTGCCCAAATGATTTAACTGCTTATTTTTTTTTGCGGATCAATTTTAATAACGGCTGACCAAAAATTTACTTTCCTTTTTTTTTTTAAGTAAATTCCATCTTAATGTCGTGTCGTTTTTGTAATTTTTCTTTAACTTAATTATTAATTTATTTCGTAGCATTTTTATCATTTAGCAATTTCATTTAATTTAATTTGATTTAACATGTGATAATCTAATTTGTAATTCGTATATGGGTTTCTTTTACCTGAAATAAATCATTTTTATTTTTATTAGGGTTGCCACTCGGCCGACACACAACACTCACAACATCAGCCGATTTGCCGAAAGACACTTGATGGTGTTTACACATGCTGATGACTGCATTACACGACGAAGAAAGCTTAAAACCCCCGTTGCTTACTTAAAGCTAAGCATATATTCCGTTCTATACTTCCGTTGCTAACTCTACGCGCGTGACATTTTTAGAGCGGCCACGCAAGGGCGGGCCAGCAAATAGGTACGTTCGAGTAGACAAGGCAGGTAGCCCCAGTGCTCCCTAACTACGAAATCTGTATAGGGAACGTGCACGAACTATAGGTGGCAGCACTAAATGACACGGGTGGACAATAAAGGAAACTATCACCCCTGTCAAATCAAGCTGTCAATGTCAATGACTATATGTAAGTGTCAATGTCAAATATAGTAAGTCGTTACACTGACGTTAATCGTCCTTCAACGCAATAAATTACGGCGTTTCCGTCAATGTGGCCCCAGCATGAGAGGGCACTTGATTTAGACTGGCGGCACCAGTTGGCAGCACCTTCGTCGTGCACGTTCCCTATAGTCCGTACAAACTCTTAAGACCAAATGACAGCATTTGGTCTTAAGAGTTTGTACGGACTATACTATCATATATAAATGTGAAAGTTTGTGAAGTTGTTTGGATGTTTGGGTACTTTCTGTTGACCTAGAACTGTAAAGTTTGGCAAGTAATACCGTCTTATTCTACAAGTTCAGGGAAAAATCTGAAAACTATACATTTTTAATTAAATCATAAAAAAATAGATTTTACTAAGGGAATCTCAATTTATAGGGTACTTTAATATATGTATGTATGTGTAATTTACCCGCATAAAACACTAATAAAGAAACATCATGTTTTCATACAATAGTTATAAACAGCCTCCAATGAAGTCATTGCACACTCCAAAAGAAAATCCTTGTAGCAAAGACTCGGGAGTGAATTTCTTTGTGGATCCCTAATGAAAATAAATAAGCTGCCTGCAGTTAGTTGGGACTTTAAAACTGTTTTAGAGAGAATTCTTTGTACTCCTCAGTTGAAAACGTCTGCTTCCTACATTTAAGTACAGCTGGGTGATTTAAAATTGCGCTGTTAATCTCGTCTATACATTTAATAAAATTGTAATAAGACTATGATTTCCATGAAACTTTTCAAATAAAATCATTTATTGTGTACTACAGGTAGTTTATACAGGTCTTATAGCAGGTAAAGTTTCTCTGTAATAATTCTTGCGACGTACAATAGGGTTATCATAAAACAGGTGTATTAAAATTTGTTGCATGCAAATCAGACATGTCAATATAATAACTATTATTTGGTTTAATAAATAAGGTAGATAGAATACAGGTAGACCTCGGATAAGAAAGGATAGTTTTTATTCGACTAAGCCGGAGCAAAAAAGAAACATTTAACTTACTTCACCCTCGGACGAACTCGTGAGCCCACTAAACCCTAATTATATTTTGACACGTCGCAATAACAGTTCCTCAAGTAGGCAAAGTATATATAAGGTCCTAATTTATTGGTTGCAGATATTTTAACACATTATACTATACATTAAAATAATTAACTTTAAATAGAAATTAAGAAATCTATTCATATAACTTTTTTGATTTCAATTATCTAACAAAAAAAATAATTATAATTTCGTCTAAAAAAAATCACCATGTGCATTATCACATGTCACAAAAACACTATCTGTCATGTCAACAATTGTTTGTCGTAAATGTCGTAACGGTTCGGCGGGAAAACTGCAAATGTCATTAGGATGGGATTTATCGACGTGAAGTGGCCAGTTACAGTTAAGTGGTATGTAAAAGAGCTACTAGAATGAATGAGTTTTCATTTAGTAATCACATTAACAGGGTGTTATTACGTAGCAAATTTGTTTTTCCTTTTTCTCCAAAAAAACATCGTAAAAGCTATAATGTTTCATGCTTTAATATACTCCAGAGACCGAGTACTATCAGCTGTAAAAATATCTGCAACTAATAAATTAAGACCTTATAGACAAACAAGTAGTCCAACTTCGGACTAAGCGCGCGACACGAATTCTCGCGCGTATGTGTGAGTGCGATCCATACTGGAGCATTCTTACGCATTCTTAAATCTTTGAATTTAGTGCGTTCGTACACGGCACGCACACATTCAAGCGCGCGATGTACCTCTTGTAGAAAGAAAAATTACTGCTCTTATACTGTGCCGGAGGGGCCACATTTGGTACTATAGCTTGGCAACTTCGTTGGTGACACTCACGTGTGTGCTTTTTGTTCTGTGCAGCCGTAACTACTTACACAAATTACCGCCAACACGAACGGGGGGCTCCAGGGGCAGCCTCCGTCGGTCGCCGTTCGTGTTGGCGGTAATTTCTATATGTAGTTACGCGCCGCGCGGCGAAATCGCGGAGTGAGCCGCTCCTATCGCCGCTTCGACTGTATCGGACCACAGCAGCGTGACCTCCGATTACAAACTGTTATTACCAGTACACGGGTCAAGTTATATTAGGTACGAGATTCACGGCTAATTTTGTGAATTAGCCTGCAGCTGTCGGTACTTAAGCCACTGCTGGGAGTCACAGATGTGGATTTGGGTCACTTAACTTTTTACAACATTTCATCTATTACGACTGATAAAGTATTTTTTTGTAATGATAGTATATTACATGCGTCGATCCTCAAGCAACCATGTGATCATTTGGCCTATTTTACCGTCCCCCTCTCCAAGATCACGTGTAATTTTTTATAAGTACCTATAATTGGGTGTATTTTCGCTGGCGTAATTTCTCTGACCACCAATATTTAAAAGATTCCTCCTCACTAGACTGGCATTCGTTGGTTACTTGTTAGAACTTGACTGATTCTACATTGTAACCAAAAGTCCAATTCTGGTGAGGCAGAATCTTCTCAATATTCGCCAATATTTATTGTCATGACAGCGAAATGACGTTTTTGAAAATACACCCAATTATTGATGTTTTAAAGTTGATAAATGATATTTGGGTGACGCTTAGAAAATATTGTTGAGTAGGTAATTTAGTTGTTTTTGGCTTTCCCGTTGTATAAAAAAATTACACGTGATGTCTTCTTGGACGATCATGATCATTCGTGATATTTTTCTGACCCCCACCCCCCATAGACGATCACATGATTTCTGAACGACCCCTAAATGGGGGAACGATTAAGAGATAGAGAGAGTATACGCGGCGCACATTTTTGGAACCCCTGCAATATAGTATGACAGTGACAAGTAATGCTTTGTCGTGCGACAAGTGAAGTTGCTGCCACTCATTCTAGAAGTGCAAGTTCGATAATTATATACAGAATGCCTGTAACAATGGGACTTCAAATGAAAGGGTAGTTTCTACTCCTTAATCTGAGCCACATTCGTTTTGCAACTTTTTAAAAACACGCTATATACAATTTTTTTCATAGAAACATACAAAAAGTGAGATTTCACTGTTTTCACAATTGAATTTTGAAGATAAATTAACTATCTTAATTTATGTTACTTGAAGATATTGCAAAACAAAAGTATCTCAGTTTAGCGAAAAGAATCGAACTTTATATTTGAAGCCCGATCGTTGGAGCCAACCTGTAGATTTTATGTCGACTCAGTATTTGGATTTTTTTTCAAAATGGCGAAGCCTTAGGTATTGAAGGTCTCACGAGGTGTACAGTTCATATTTTCACTAGTAAAATTATTGTGAATTATTCTAAAAGATCACAAAAGCCATCCCACTTATTCGTGCCGCGATTTCGCCAAACAAAAGACGAGTCCAAACATTGATCAACCTGTATTCCCGCCCAAATTACAACTACACTAAATTGACGCTAAAATGCACCTTAGTACAATGACAATAGTGCTACATCAACGGCATTTGGAGCGTGGCATACTACTTCACTCCATTCAAAGTAAAATGCATCGTATTGATATAAAATAAGAGTTATGTTAAGTGAATGTGGGGTATGGTTTTCTATTGTTTGCAAGGAAATCGGCTGAAAAATTGGAGAAAAGAAAGGATTGCGCGCATTTCGTGTTAACATTCGTTTTAGCGGGATTTCTGTAAATGGCGGCCTGGCGTTCTTTATACTGATTTACTCTTTTAAGGGTTCTGTATAAGATTTTAAAGGAATAATAGACGCTGTTGTACTTTTAGGCCGTAGTTGCGACTATAGCTTGGCAACTTCGTTGGTGACACTCACCTGTATGCTTTTTGTTATGTGCAGCCGTAACTACTTACACAAGTTACCGCCAACACGAATGGGGGCCTCCGGAGGCTGCCTCCGTCGGTCGCCGTTCGTGTTGGCGGTAACTTGTGTAATTAGTTACGGCTGCACATATCAATAACCACATTTTGTATAAAAAAAAAACCCGACCGCGGTGCACTTTGAAACTGCATTAAATCCGCCATTTTGTTTCTTTTAACGAACTTCATGCCCAGTGACACTCGCACCATCAAGACGAATCTAATGATGTATCATTTATCAAAATCGGATGTGTCGTTGAGTAGTTACGAGCGGGTTATGCCTTGTTATGCCTTGCAGGTTATGCCTTGTTTGTATTTTATATTTTAAAAAACCTAGTCATAGAAAAAGTATTGTATGCAACGTTGTATAATTAAGTCAAAAAACGCTCATTGCGTCTCTATTTGCGATACTCGCCGCATTCGCGGCTCGTATCGCAACTCACGCAATTCGCATTTTTTGAACCTTCTTATACAACTGTTGCATAAAATACGATTATGGGAACAAAGGTACCTATTCGACCAGGTAAGGTTACAGGCGGCGCCTCTCGGCCTATCAGTTATTCTGGAAGGCAATATGGATATCCTTATCTGACGCCGGGGCGCTCATTTCCGGGGTTCAGCTACATCGCGACGGAACTCTAAATCCCGGGTTCCGGAGCTGGGTCAAGGTAAATATCACGCTTGCTTCGTATAAATAATATGTGCTTTAATCAGAAAAGATGTTGATGCTGGTCAATGAAAACGATTTTAATTGTATTTGTGGGTCATACAGATTTTATTGTATGAGTTAGGGAAGTAGCCCTGTCCCTTTAACACCCTAACAATAAACAGAGACAGCGCTACGAAACGCGCGACTGCATCGCTATAGCTTGGCAACTTCGTTGATGACACTCACCTGTGTGCTTTTTGTTCTGTGCAGGCGTAACTACTTACACAAGTTACCGCCAACACGAACGAAGACCGACGGAAGCTGCCTCCGGAGGCCCCCGTTCGTGTTGGCGGTAACTTGTGTAAGTAGTTACGGCTGCACAGAACAATAAACACACAGGTGAGTGTCACCAACGAAGTTGCCAAGCTATAGTCGCTACAAAAAGTCGCCGTGCGCTACTTCCCTTAAGTATTCGCGTGTTTCCTGTGGACATCACGAAATTAGGGGCTTTAAAAGCCTAATTTTCTAGCTGGACCCCTATAAGGAACGTGCACGACGAAGGTGCTGCCAACTGGTGCCGCCAATCTAAATCATATACCCTCTCATGCTGGGGCCACATTGACGAAAACGCCGTTAATAACGTTAATTTATCGCGTTGAAGGACGATTAACGTCAGTGTAAAGTCGCCGTCAATAGATTTTGCTAACTATGTAAACAAAAGGCGTAACTTTGTTTTGTCACTGTTTCTCCTTGAATTTTCACACCACCTCATCAAAGACCACTGAAAACATACACAATTTAAACGGTCGTTGCCGTAAAATACAAAACCATACAATAAATAATTGAATCTTGGATATTTCATTAAAAGTTTAAAATGGTTTTATACATAGGTTATTATGACATAATGGAATGATGTATTTGTTTCTTTTCAATTCTACAATTGTCTATGATGATAGCGTTGTGACTAAAGTTGGTGATATTGTAAAGCTGCTACACACTACATAAGTTACGCTCTGTACCTAAGAAAATAAAATGAAATATTTAGACGGCATCATCGATAGAGCTACGGATGAAATAACGGCACCTTTTGTGATAAATACTGGTGGATACATAATCTTCAAGTAACGATTCGTCTTCTGATTAAGCAAATTAAAAATACCTGTTTCTTGCGTTCGATACTTTAATAGTCCATATGTTTTGACATAAAAGAGTAAAGTAAGAGTCTTCCCCATCACTACTAAATTAATCATTCAGAGACAATTTCAATATGGCGGTTTATTTACAAAGTTAGCAAATTCTATTGACGGCGACTTTAGCTACGACTTACTATATTTGACATTGACACTTACATATTATTATCATTGACATTGACAACTTGATTTGACAGGGCGATAGTTTCCTTTATCGTCTCGTATCTCTTTTGTCGTTTAGTGCTGCCACCTATAGTTCGTGCACGTTCCCTATAGGCAAATAACCCTACTCTTTTACTTCTAGGCCTATATGATAAGAACATAGTCACAGAATATAAATAGAGCAGTATGGAAGCTAAGCTTACTTTTTGAAATAAATACAGGTCACGTCACGTAAAAAGAACGCTGGTGGTCAAGCTGCGCGTTAGGCCATTTATCGGTCTATTTGGTGGTATGAGGTGCGGCGCGGGGAGGGCGGGTGCCGCGCCGCATCATTGCCGGGGCGCTATTGGTTCGTCAGTCGACCTTTGCTTTCCGCACTGTGTTCACGTCACGTTCGTTCTCAAAATACTGTCGCGCACAAAAGTGTCTTGTTTATAACAAAATAGTTTTACATAGAAAAATTATTTATGATGTATACTGTTTGTTTTATTCCATTCTACACAGAAACATGTTTTTAATTCCATTTAATGATATATCAACTAATACTCAAGGATCCACTGTCAAACTGTGTAAACAGTTATGGGGGACGATGTTTAACTATTAAGCGTCATACCAACTGTGTATTTAGTAAATAAATAATAGATAATAACATACTTTTTAATTGTACCGCGCCGCGAGCGAAAGGCGTGTTTAAAAATAAAACATAGTACTTTCGTGCGCGAGTGTACCAATGCGCAAACACACCCCCTCCACTTTCTTCCAGCGTTCTTTTTACGTGACGCGACCTGTACCTACGCTCCATTAGAGCGTTAGGGTTGTTTAAAATGAAAAGATCGCGGGCTGTCTGGGCGCGCGCACGTAACAAACGCAAAGCACGGCCACTCGCCTCAATGCGCACTCGCGACTGACTGACGGCACCGCGAAATTCCCTTAGGGGCCTTGTAAAAGCGCGCGTCTATGTGTGCGTGCGTTTCGATCGTTTTGTTTGTAGCTTCCTTACTGCTTTAGCTTATATGTATTCTGTGATATAGTGATGTGTATTCGGGTCGTTAACTATCATTGTTTTGCCCACAGGAAAGACGTTTTTTGCGGAATCTGTATGACTCTTGTATGGCAGTCGACTTCGCTATGGTCTATGAAATGAAATTTACATTACTAACTGATCTGCCAGTGTCATTTTTACAAAAAATCTTTTTTTTTACGTTTCATTCCGCTGTCTGCAGTTTCTATGCCTTGTATCAGTAATCGTCGTAGTGGTGAAGCGTATTTATTATTAAATAATAAAGGACTCTCAACAAAAAACTTGTCTCAGTTACTTAGTCCACCTCGAAGTTTCTTTAACCTTTAGAAATAATCGAGAAAAACTCCAAGAAAAGTTGCTTTTCCAGTTAATTGGGTGTTAGATCGATTTGACGGCGCCTCATCAATTTTGTAGGCGGCGGCCAGTTTACCAGGTATCGATTCCACGACTGGCGCGTTCCACAGAAAAGTGGCAACATTAGAGCCTGGACTTTACTTAGTGGCAAAGCTTTATAGTAATAAAACAACTTAAACGGATTTAATCGCGTATATTACTACATTTTAAGTCCCAACGTTTCGTACCCTTTTCAGAGTTCGTGGTCGCGGGTAGACTAGGTGGTTTAATCCGTTTAAGTTGTTTTATTACTATGAGTGATAATCGCGGAAACCGAAGACAATATTATGGCAAAGCTTTATTCAAGCTAAATGCAAAAATGCAATTTGGAACTATGTCTGTGGAATAATATCCAAAAACAACTTCTCTCTCTCTTCTCTCTCTCTAGTCTGTAGTCTCAGTCTGGACTCTTAGATCCCCCGTAGACTACAGACTATTTATCGGCCAATACTTTAATCGGGCTGTTAATCAGTATGGACACCAAATCGGAGTAATGTGCGTACTCTTCATGTTCCTACTGATTAACAGCCCGATTAAACTATCGGCCGAAAAGTCCATAGTTTTGGGCTCTAAATAGAAAAAGTAAATGTAGCAATTATTCTTGAGCATATTTTTTATACTTAAACATAACTTGAATGCTCAAGTATAAGGGCTGGGGGCCTATGAAGTTAGTTTTGTAGCGCGATAAATAAAATAAAAAGTTCACGTCCTGAAATGTAAAGTGTGTGACGAAAGGTAAAACAGTAAAGCAATTTTTTCATAAAAATTACAAAACATTCTTTTTTTTTAATTTATTTATGTTGCAGCACTTTAATGATTTAGCACCTGGCGAAGCACTGCTTGAGCAGAGTCAAAGTACTGTTCCTAGTATTTCTGTGCACTTGCATTATGAATTGGACTTCCCATGCATAATTACGTCGATGGCAACTGCTATTTGTCGAGGTCATGGCTACTGGGCTACTTATCAAAGCATCATTAATAAGGTATTATTGTCTAGGGTGGTAACCATTTGGAATCACTTTGTTTACTATCCCACTTTGTCCAATTTCTATTTTGCTCACCAAGTTCCAGAAAAAACGACATTGTGGACGAACAGACTAGAGCAGTGTTTTTCAAAGTGTGGGTCGCGACCTCCTGGGGGGTCGCAGAACCTCTAAAAGGGGGTCACGAGGGTCGAAAAATTTCAGGCAAAAAGAAAAACAAAAAAACTCAAAAGTGTAACGGAATAAAATTCAGTATGCTTATGATGCTACGCTTAGTCGCGCGATAAATAAATAATAAAGCATCCGTCTCGTTCTGACAAATAGTGTGTGAGAGTAACGGATGCTGTATCATTTATTTATCGCGTGACAAGGCGTAGCATCATAAGCCTACAGGTCAAAAATCGTGGAGGACACGGGGTCGCGAAATATTTTCGCATGCAAAGGCGGTCGTGCCATGAAATAGTTTGAAAAACACTAGACTAGAGGGTGTAGATGAATCGGGAATATGGACGAATCGGGAATGCAGGCGAATCGGGAATGCAGGCGAATCGGGAATGTATTGGAAATGTGGGTGTGTGAGAATGTAGACGTACAAAAATAAATCAAGATAGAAGGCAGATAGTTCCTCGATTTGTATGGGAACCAAGCGTGTAACGTTTTTCGCTTGGCGTTTGATGCCAAAAGTGGGAGAAATAATTAAAAATACTTTGTAATAAACCAAATCATAAAATCAAACATTCATAGAAAATTATGATAGTTTTACTTCCACAACAGTGTTACATATTTTTAAAACTAACACTAAACTCATAATATTAAATACAAATATGTCGCACAAAAAAGCTTGACAAGCACAATTGGTCACCATCAGAGTTTCTATATCGGTATTTTAACAACTGGAATCCCGTAAAATGTACTTTATGCCACACCTGGCCATAAAGTGGCTTTTACCGTACGCTACGCGTATACGGAAAAAGCCGCCTTCTGGCCAAATGTACACATAAAATTATGTACACAACACGGTAGGTAATAAAGAAAGCGAGGCTCGACTCCGACTAAGAAGAAGAAGAGAAGCAAATGATGATGATACTCGTATTATATTTGACAGTTGATTGTATATTAGTACATCACATCCGTACTGTGTTGGAAGAGAATTGTCATCCGTAGACTGTTGGCCACGATTATGAAATAGATGGTCACTGGAAAAATTAAAACAAAGATGTAATGAAGTTATAATTAATTTACTTACTCCGATAGTTCAGCTGCCCGTTTTTAGGATTCCTAACCTCAAAAGGAAAAGACGGAACCCTTATAAGATCACTTTGTTGTCCGACTGTCAAGACCCTTTATCTCGTGAACGCGTGGAGGTATCGAGTTGAAATTAAACCAATATACTCAGGTCCATGATCCCTTGAAGTTGCGAAAAAATCAAGCTTCTAACGCAAGTTAACGTCAAAAAAGTATTAAAAAACGTCAATTTCGACACTCTCAAGGAAACCAGAATTGAAAGAGTACCTTCCGTTTACCTAGAACTATGGAATTTGGCAAGTAATACCGTCTTATAGTACAAGTATAGGGAAAAATCTGAAAAGTATACATTCTTAAATCATAAAAAATAGACTTTACTAAGGGAATCAAAATCTAAAGGGTAGATACTTTATTATAAGTATGTACCTAAAAAAAAATATGGAACCCTCGGTGGGCGAGTCAGACTCGCACTTGACCGATTTTTTATTTACATATTTTGGAGGACAATCTCATACAAATCGATTTGTATGGGAACCAAGCATGTAGGTAAGGTTTTTCGCTTGGCGTTTGACGCCAAAAGTGAAATTTTGTGATGGAAAACATAAATTTTCCATTCCATTTGGTGGTATTTCAACAATTGATTATACCGATATTATCAGATTTTCTAATCTGATAATAATATTGACGGAAACTGAAGTTGACGGCGTGCAAAGTAGGTCGTCGCCACTTTTGGTTCTCACGACATAGGCCCACTAGGCCCAGCCTAGTGTGTGAACCACCGTTATATCTTAAGCTCTAAAATGTATGTTAATGTCTTGTAATCCGCTTATCATAGAAATGTACCTACTATATTATATGGCAAATAATAGTACATTAACTAGGTTGGTAATACAAAGAAAGGCCGAGATCGCAGAAGTTTGTGGCCCGAGCTGCAAGCGAGGGACGTAAATATGCGATCGAGGGCTTTCTTTATTACATCCCGTGTTGTGTACATTATTTTATGTCTACACTTGGCCAGAAAGCGGCTTTTTCCTTACACGTAGCGTGCGGAAAAAGTCACTTTATGGCCAGGTGTGGCATAAAATTTCTTTCTTTCTTTCTTTTTAGCACGCGAGGTACATACACGTTTTCCTTCTACCACGACATATTTCTGTGACTCAAACTATCTACTTCAAAAGTTAGTCCTCATTATATTAAATTGAGCGACTGTGCTACAAGGCATGAACGTATCGTGTGTCATAATTGCAGTAACATTATTGTAATGAATGCCTGTTAAAAGCGTTCTCAAATACAATATGAATTTATTGACTTTATGAGCCTTTGAAACGAGAGAACAAAGGTATATTTAAACAAAAGTATTCTGTTTGATGTGAAAACAATGTAATGGGTTTACATTTTTTATATGTTTCTGCGAATGTAAGTTTTGATATATTTTTGAATATAAGGTTTTTTTAACTTTGCCGAGTAGATTATTCTTTTTGTGTGACTTTCTAGTAACTAACTAGAAAGTCACACAAAAAGAATAATCTCTAATCTGCTATTAACATTTCGAGCATATTCTCTTATCTATGGTTAAGAGATGTAACAAATATTCGTATTTACATTCGCATTCGTGAATACTCGCATTTTTTTTGAAATTTTTATTTGAAATTGCACATTTTGATTTCAATTTGCATTTATTTCTGTAAATATTACCTATTGGTGCATTTATTCAAAATTAATAAAAAAATACTCGCTCAAGTTGGAGTCCGAGTGGTAGTGTTATGGTTAAAGAAGGATGGTAAATGAGAAAATGGGCAATTCGACATTCAGTTAGCCTATTTATTTGATCGTATATTGATCGAAATAAGAATAAGTAACTAGTTTCAGCCGTGATAAATGAACAACCTTAGGAGTTGGATGGGAATTAACGACGCTGGGAGAATTGCAAATACAGAAAAGTTTTATGGAATATACGGCATTTGAAACTGAAGATACTTTGGAAGTTTGAAATAACGAAATCGCGCGATGGCATCTGTGTGAGTTCGATCGATACTGGAGCATTCTTACGCATTCTTAAAACTTTGCTTGTAGTGCGTTCGTACACGGCACGCACACATTCAAGCGCGCGATGTACCTTTTGTAGGAAGAAAAATGATTGCTATTATACTGTGACAACTGGCTGCGACGTCGCTTGTTACACGACTTGCCGACTTGATGGGATCTTTTGTGTAATTACCCCTTACCGCATCAAAGCCATGGCCTGTTCCACCATCTCCATAAATCGGATGATGGACCTCATTGGTATTGTCTGGAATTCATATGGCTCTGAGTAACCAGTGCCAAATTCTTTCATTCTAGTTCTGGCGAGGGCATGAAATTCGCACAAAATGTGTTTCATTGTCTCTGTTTCCTCGCCGCACATTCTGCATTCAGCATTGTCTGATAGCCCCAGCTTGGTCAGGAGTCCTTTGACCCCGAAGTGACCTGTAAACACCCCCGTTATGGTCTTGAGCTGTCTTCTGCTGTACATTCTTAGTTTGTTGGTCTAGCGTGTGTTGACTCTTTCCATAAAGAGCTTGCTAATTAGATACATTTTACGTAAGAAGTCACCTACGTTCCAAATGTCTTCGTTTGAAGCTCGTATCACCCCGTCCCTCGCGCTCTCTTGTTAGAGAATATTTGAGTGAGCAGGAGCGCAGCATGCAAACTTTGAGCGATGGGCTCCGAATTTTAGGCCATGAGTTCTGCTAGTCTTTTGTAGTACTTACAGAATACATTAAGAGGCTTCGCTCCTCCACCTAGTCCGAGGTCTCAAGGTGGTCCGGGCATAGCGACCTGGTTCGATCCCAGGGAACGCCACGGCCCCCACCTGGTCTGTTTTTGCAACAGTCAGTAAGGCTTGCAAGATTGTAAGGCTTCAAAAAAAAGAGGCTTCTCACATTGGGCCACTAATGGCGGCCACAGCCTGGCCATTGGTGGGCACAAGCTGCTGGCGAGGTTTTTCATACATTTCGTATGGCATCTAGCTGGAGCTATCACTGGACATGCCCTATTAAACAAACACTTGTTTACTCTATGTGTCACTGACAGCCCTCTGTGCGGAGCCTGCATTGAAGTGAAATAGACAGCCACCCACGTTACTCTCGAATGCTCGGGGGTGGCCAAGTACCGGGCATACCACCTCGGAACACCGAGGTCACTCCCAGAAGTCATCGGCAACGTCAAGGGTCTGCTAGGCTTTCTGGTAGAGTTGGGTTGGCAAGAGTAGTGCCATCAACCCATCACGCAAAATAGGCGCATGTTTGTCGTCGAGTTGCGGAAAATAAGCCCGCGTTAACCTATGGCCCGCGTGCCCCCTCCGCGCCGGGCCTCCCCCCGCCCCATCCTCTAAATCACGTCATCGCTATGCTGATGCCGTAGCTGGTCGGTCTGTCGCAGCCAAACGGAGAGACGCGCCCTCAAGAGCGCGTTAAGTTCGGGTTCCTCTAAAGGAGAAGCCCCCGCGCACCGATGTGGATAAGGAGGGCTTCACAATGGTGTCGAGGAAGCGCAAGCCGCGCAAGAGTCAGTGTGGTACTGCAAAACCGGTTGGTTCTGGTCTGCGGGTTGCCACACCGAGCAAGGCGCTATATGTATCGCGCCTACATTACACCGCCACGGCTGATGAGGTGGCGGAGTACGTTCTTCAGAAGACCGGCTTCTCGCTGAGGGTGTTCCAGCTGCGTTCGCGCCACTATGCACTTTAGCTCGTTTGTGGTGCGCGTGCCGCGGCCGCTGCAAGAAACCATCGCAAGTGCTGACTTCTGGCCGAAGGGTGGTTTCGACGGTTCCGGGGCAACCTGCCGAATCCTACACCGGAGACGACGATGCAACGGGGTCACGCCGTTTCGTCGCCTAAATAGATATTTTATTTCTACGTTTCATGACGCATTGGTTTTTTTAATGTAATGTCATGTTAACATGTATTAATAAATAAATAAATGGCACCGGCGCACACCGGGCGTTCGAGTGGCTGCGTTCGGGCCACAAGCTGCGGCCACTTGTCGTCGCGTTTAGTGGCCCAATGTACGGCCGATTAGGAAGTACTTACACAACACGTCAAGAACGACGAGCGCCACCAGCCAGGCGCCGGCCGCGCTGTTGCTGTGCGCGAGGAAGCAGAAACACGCCAGGATACTGTACATGCAGCTCGAGCTAGCGCCGTATACTACCGCTCCCCACTGGTACACTTCTATCAAGCACGGTATGTTCTGGAATTCAAGAGATTACATAAAAACAACGTTTTTTACTCGACGATGTTACGGATCCCTTCGTGTACGAATCTCGCACTTGGCCGGTTTTTATAGGCACTCGTCCCACTGCCGGCGTGTAAGCGACTAAAACTGGGCGATTAGCATTACATTACGGATCTGGAAAGGTCGATCGATCACACTGTACTCCGCCAGTCAGAAATGAACTGTTACTCGCCCAATTTTACTCGTCTACTCGCCGGCGGTAGCCTTATTACCCCCTCCCCTCCTCGCGTCGATTTCCTCAATGCTGAGGGTCATAATTCCTCCTTTGCAGAGCAATTACGCGTCCAACAGTAGAGCGCCACTTAGTTCCGTCTTTGGCATCATGGAGGGCGTGATGCAACTTGGTCTTAAGAGAAGAGCGGATCTCAGCGGACTGCGACCTCTCGGACGTCTGCCATCAACCCTTAAGCTTAAGCCTTATTACCATAGGATGTAATTTGGAGATTACATCGAGAAATTCCCACCTTCTTCCTTTTCCAAGCGGACTATTAGACACCATGGGGAATTCCATCTACATCTAGTTGAATTCATCACGGGCCGCACTGCGCGTTAAGAGCTATTTCTGGTTTAACTATACCGCTGCTGATTCGAATTCCCTCCCGGCCAGCGACCTGGTTCGACCCCAGGCAACGCCACGGTCTCCAGCTGGTACGACTTTTGCCACGCCCAATAAGGGTTGCAAGTTTGTCAGTTTTCAAAAACGTCAAACAGAAAAGATTGCAAACCAGACGCCATGACATAATAGTGTCAAAACCGAAATTGAACTTTATGCTGGTTTATATCGCTCTGCGCTCTGTGACGAATTAATCTGTCGTTGGCGTTGAACCTGTGGTGCGGATGAAAGGTTAAATAACTCACACAAATAGCTCCCACGAAGAGCAGGAAACTGCATATACACAGAAGGATGGACACAACTCCCAGCGCTATTTGGACGCCGAGCTCCGTAGTCGATGCTTGCTCCACGGGCCCTATGTTCCAGGCAGGTTTTGTGTGGCTCACGTTCGGAGCCAGGATCAAGCCGACTGCCTGGAGAGAAGAATAAAATTTTAGTGTCTCTGTGAACTCTGAAATGTTGAAAAACATCACCACAGACCAGGCAGAGAGTGGGCATGACAGACATCACCATTTTCTTAAAATTGGGGTCTTATACGAGAACGAGGTAGGTTTTCTAACGAGACGTCGTCTTTTTCGACCCGTCTGTCAGGTCAGGTGTCGAGTGTTATAATGGCACAAATTCCTTCCGATTTTTCTATGAAAATCATAGATTAAGCCCTTTTTAAAAGACACTCCTTATTTCCAGCTTATTGTTTTACCCGCTTTTATTTACTAGAATTTACCCCGCGGCTTCGTCCGCGTCATTCCCTTTATTTTCCCAACGGACCTTCCTACCGCGAATAAAGTACTCATAGTTTTAATCCAACACACGGTCTACTTGTACCTATGCCAAATTTCATCACAATTGATTCAATCGCTACCGCATTATTTAGTAACAAACATCCAAACATCTTCACAAACTTTCACATGTATAATATTAGTAGGATAGGAAGTAGGATTAGGTCAGGATTAGTAGAACAGCAGAAAGTAAGACAAGAAAGAAGTAGGATCATCAATAATCTCACAGGTTTAAATAACTTACAAAAGATACCATGGCAATCATAACACTCCCCGCCCTCAAGAAGCAACAGAAACAGCATGACGTCACAGCTGGGACCTGATCCATGCACTTCATCTCGTCGGCCGTGTATTTATACGTACAAACACATAATAACAAACAATAATTTACTAGAATTTTAACACCGACAGCCAAGTGACTGTTTTGATTTCTTCCGTGTCAGATTGTTTTGTGTCATATTTTTAAGCAGTATTTACACTAGCTTCGTTTATGTAAACCTATATAATAAAAGAAACAAGCGATTTTAGTACAGTCAAGTTCATTTACATCGACACACATATCGATACCTTTAGACTCAAAGGGCGTAAACGCCGTAGGTTTAAATGGCGTTTACGCCCTTTGAGTCTAAAGGTATCGATATAAGAGAACAAAAATATCTGAACACGCTTTTATGGTCCGGACAATATTAGATATTTTCGTTCCCGTAAGTGTGTAGATGTAAATGAACTCGACTGTACCACCATCAAAACAGCCTGTTTTAATTACTAATTTAATAACTTTGTGCAGAAGCGTATGACGAGCTAATTATGTAAGTATAAGCATTTTCATGTTCCACAGATATGCATACTCATTTTACACTTCCGAAGACATTTGTATGTGTGTGGATACAGGGTAAGGCACTGTTCTTTGAATAAACTGTCTATAACTTACATTAGTTAGAGCCACACGAAAGGGAGTCGCCATTTTTACCCGACTGCGGCGAAGCCCAAAGGAGGGTAATGTGTTTTTACATGACTGCGGCGAAGCCCAAAGGAGGGTAATGTGTTTGACCTGTAATGTATGTATGTATGTCCGTTCCTGTGTCCGCTCGTAACTACTCAACGGCTCAACCGATTTTGATAAATGATACATAATTGGATTCGTCTTGATGGCGCGAGTGTCACTGGGTATGAATTTCGTTAAAATAAACAAAATGGCGGATTTAATGCACTTTTAAAGTGCACCGCGGTCGGGTTTTTTTAGTAAAAACATTTATTTGATACAAAACACTTGGGAGGCATAGTTCGATACTAACACCATCGAAGTATAGTATATAGACCGCTAACGTCTAACATAGGTAGGTAATTGACGTCGAAACTTGCTCCACAACGCCCACTTTTGACGTGATAACGTCTTATAATTCGATGGAGCCGGCTGCACGCACGAAAAAGTGTGACGTCATTTGCCGTTACCTTGCGGGGCCGTTACCTTGCAGGGCCGTTACCTGTCAAATAGGTACTTTAAATTATTCCAGCACTTAAGTCGTTAAGACGATAGTTTCTTACAAATTGTTAATAAATTAGCCCTTATTCCCTAAGATACGGCTGTCAAAATCTCTATTGAATGACAAGAGACACTGCTGAGTTTGGCAAAAATCTTTAAATTTAAATAGTGGATGCTGCTTTGGCAGTTCCGTTTTACGCCTGCTTTAATCGTAGTTTAAAAATTATTAAAACAAATCTTTGACATTATATTCGTGGAACTGCAGATATTTACACTGGCCACTTAGCCATCATTTTAGCGTGTCAATGTCATTGTAGCAGCTTATTGGGAAAAAAGTCGAAGTCGAAGTCAAAGTCAAAGTCAAAGTCAAAGTCAAACTGAAAGTCAAAGTCAAAGTCAAAGTCAGGGTCAAGGTCAACGTTATCACGTTCGACTATCGTCAGTAAACCGACTTTACAGACAACCGATTTTTTAAAATCAATACGTCTTGTGTATCAAATATTAGTATTAAGTAAGAGAAGTCTTAATTTTTGGATAGATTGCATATCCTTTAAAACACAAAAATCTGTAATTGATGACAAAGTTACTGATGTGAGAATTTCATTTGCCGCTACAGTTTTTTCTTCTACAGCTACTGTTGACTCGATTTTTTTTCTGTCGTAAATCGATTCTACTATTTGTGAGGAACAAATATCTATATGACACCTAATACATTTGTATAAGTATAACAGCCACAAATTGTTATCAAAAGTAGCAGATCGCACTGAGCATTGAAAACGCTCTATACAAAACTGGAGGAACCTATGACGTCATCGCTTCCATCGCTGTACTAAGTTGTATGAAAACAATAGCATTTTGCCATTTTGAGCACGAAAAAGTGCGTTTAAGCACATAGTTGTCATACATCTATTTTTTCAGTGTTATTTAAGCATTCCGAAATTGACTTTAATTTTTCTTTAAGACGATAAAAAAATATCGTTTTTTTTTTAAACTTTGTGGTCTCATAACTTTATATTTTTTATACATTTTTGGTTTATTTGTTTATTTCTTTTGTGTTATGATAATTTAGTATTTTCCAATCCATGTGACTATATTATGTTGTAAAATTCAACATCGCCTCCGTTAGCAGGTAGTCCGTGGAGTCGATTTTGAACGTCAGTTACGCTTCCATACTTATTATATTTCGATGGATAAAATACCTAAATTTTGCAAACGTTTCACGGTACTTGGCAGAAAAAAATATGTAGCTAAAGCTGCTCTACGAAGTCCACATTGCTGTAAGATAATTATATGTACCTACGTATAAACGTAGACGTACGTACGTATTAGGGATGTAACGATACCGATACCGATATATCGGTATCGTCCATTACTGCCATCCAATATCTAAAACTGGACTAACCCTTATACAACTCCATAGAGATTAGTCCAGTTTTAGACATAGGACGACTGTATATACAACAGATATTTGAAGAGCGCGAAAAGAATTTGCTGTATGAAAAAAAATCTGCAAAAAGTAATTTCAATTACTGACTTAATGTATCTATTGGTATTACCTTGTGCAATGATAATTACTATGTTAATTATATCTTTAGTTCATAATATATATTTTTTAAATTTTGAGTTGACGAAATATTTATTTTTACTTTACACTGTCTGTTAAATATAGCCAAGTTTTAGGTATAATAAGGACATACAAATATCTGAAGTTCATACTCCATTATTTAGCTAAGATATCGGTATCGGTATCGGTATCGCCGGTTATTTACTACAACAATCGGTATCGGTATCGTATCGGCAAAATTATGTATCGTTACATTACATTCCTAGTACTTATAAGCGTTATCGTGAACTGCGCCGCGTACCGTAACCGAAAGCTTGTTTCCGGGCTGGCGAGCATTCGAGTTTTACACTACACAAGCCCGTATAATCGCGTAAGCCGTGTCGTTGCTAACTTACAATTCATAAACGTAAACCGTAAACTCGGGTTATTATGGTCCAATGCATTCAACTATGGTCCAAACTTTGGATTACATGCCGCGCCAATAAGCCATGAGCAATAAAAATAGTGTGTGCAAGGGCTATGTCTAACTAGCTTAATTAGCTATTTGGTTAGCCGCCTAGCGTTTTCATTAAACGGCGCTATTTAGTTAAGTGCCTGGATGAACATCGGGCCGTTTAGCCCTTCTATCAAACTACGGTCGTTCGACAACATTAAATAACCCGCCTAACCGAGTCCGCCAAAAATTTTAGAAGTTTTAGTTGTATAAATCTATTCTATCCTAGAACCTGATCTCACATGGGGAAACTGTATCCCTCAGAGCAGAAATAGAAGGCCCGCAGCGGGGCTTCATCAATCTTCTGGCAGGTCATAGTTGTTTAGAAAGAAAACCATAGTTGACCTACTTAACGAACGGCATTGACCAGCCTTATCGTTAATTGATACATTGACGCATTGGCTAAATTTCATCCAGGCAGTTAACTAAATGGCGCTGTTTAGTGAAACGGTAGGCAGTTAAACAAATGCCTAATTAAACCAGTTTGCTGCGACATCTACAATATCTATATGAACATGAGACTCGACATCGTTGTCTATGTACGCAAGTATTATCCTTTTGAGGGGTGTATTTTCAAAAACGTAATTTCGCTGTCATGACATATTGGCGAATACTGAGAAGATCCTGCCTTATTAGAATTGAACTTTTGGTTACAATGTAGAATCAGTCAAGTTCTAACAAGTAACCAACGAATGCCAGTCTAGTGAGGAGGAGTCTTTTAAATATTGGTGGCCAGAGAAATTACGCCAGCGAAAATACACCCTGTGTTGTAGGTCATTCTACGAACTTCATTCGTTAGTACTTCTGCTGCAGACTGTCCCAAAATACACTTATAGCAAGATATTTGAAGACGATTCAAAACGACACCTCTGCAAATCATTGATTACAAGCGTGACAAGTGGAATACCTTATTTTCCGAGTTTTTCCTCGAGCTGAGAAATGTTTGTTTTCTGACGCAGCGGGCGAAGAGTGCCAATTTCACACCACGTTGCACCTACAAATTTAGCCCTGGGGGCGTCTAATGTGCGCTGAAATAGTAATATTGGGAGATTTTAGAACTTTTTAAAAATTACACTGTTTTTATAATTGGAATAAAAGTTAGTGACGAACAAACAGTGTGCACAATGAGATTTTTACGTAAATATAACTTCATAATTATGGTGGGACAAAAGTAAAAACCGTACAAAGTAACTAAAGCTAGATTCAAGTTAGATGGGCATGTCTTCAGAAATATGTCTACGGTCACCTCATTCATCTGGCTCTTTTTCATACTAAATGTATGGAGACAGATGAATGAATCGCAGACATATTTCTGGAGAATAGCCCAGATATACTATAAACGGTATAAACGCGGCTAAAACTAGATTAAAATTAGATAAACTAAAACTAAAATAAATCTAAAAATGGCCTCTGTGGCATGGTACTGAAGATACTGGCAGCATTTCCTCGATGGATTATGAGGCTTATGCTTTGAGCGAGGAAGCTGCCAGCTGTTCGGTCCGTTATGGTTTCTCTGAGTCTCTTCGACAACTCTTTGAAGAGGCTCAGAGTGCCAGGGCCTCATGAACCAAGGGTTTCGACGCCAAGAGGAACAAAATTATATTTGGCACCGTGACCTCTGAATTTTCGCACCCTGGCGGATTGTCTATTCTATTAAACGGTATTATTTCTAAGATAAGAAAAAAAATAAACTTTATGCCACACCTGGCCATAAAGTGGCTTATTCCGCACGCTGCGCGTACGGAAAAAGCCGCTTTCTGCAGACATAAAATGATGTACACAACACGAGAGGTAATAAAGAAAGCCCTAGTATATAGCAATTTAAAATTACCGACTTCCAACAAACTTATTCAAATAGCACTAGGTGTGCTTATAATATTATATTACAAACATCTTCACAAACTTTCACATTTAAAATATTAGTTTATTTAAGTTTATATAATATTAGTAGGATAAGCATCATAAAATGCCCTTTACCTAATTCTACATGACTATAACGTAAGATCCTTAAATACCAGTTAACTGAACAAACGTGCACCATTTATCAGAAAGCGTAACGTAAGTTCCATCACGTTCCAGAAAACACTCGAAAGAAAACCTCCCCAACACAACTAAAAGTCGGGAAGTTCCCCACACACTCCGCTTTTCTTTATATCTTCGCGTGCCGTCGTACAATTTTAATGCATTTTATACGTTTAGCCGTAAATGGAAGTTTTTTATTGAGGTAGTGGAACTATTTATTTTTATTACTCGAACGTGAAGTCTAAGAGTCATATAACGTACCCTTGGTCAAATAACGTCGTAGGTATCTGCAAAATGACAAATTTGCAGGATCTGTGTGTATCATGTAGTTCGTATGATTTGTATGACTTTAGAGCAATAAAAAAACTTTGAACGTAAAGTCACATGCGACGTTATTTGACGAAGTTTATGTTTGTAAAATGGCCTTACCTATAACTTACTGCATACTGTTTTTTATGAGAGCCAAAATACGTTTTTTGTCACCAAGGCGGCGATACTATTTAATAGAAGGAGCTGCCCAGTGTCCATAGACAATTCTTTGAAAATAGTACATTACACAACTAGGGTGGTAATACAAAGAAAGGCCGAGATCGCAGAAATTTTCGGCCCGAGCTGCAAGTGAGGGACGTGAATATGCGATCTAGGGTTTTCTTTATTGCCTCCCGTATTGTGTACACTTGGCCAGAAAGCGGCTTTTTCCGTACGCGCAGCGTGCGGAAAACGCCACTTTATGACCAGATGTGGCGTAAAAATACTTTGATACTTTTGACAGATTGTCTTTTGGAGTTACACGAATCAATTTTGTCAGCCAATTTCAGGGGCGATCAGCGTATTCAACGGTCTTCAACAATGTCCATAACATCATTCTGCATTTTGAAGTTTTGCTGACTGTTAGAAAAACATTACTTTTAACACGTTCGCTGCGGGATCAAAACTGGCATTTTTTTATACGGTGCGTTAACTGGCCGATCGGCCTGGTACTTAAAGTTTCCGCCGCGGCGATATGGGGCTTATTGGCCCGGTAAAGTATCGACAGATATAAATGACTATAACTATGCGAAAACGTAAAAAATTGGATACCTACCTATCAATATCGATAGTAGACGAGTTGGTGGTCATAGTATTTGCTTCGCCTCGGGTTCCTATTATTTGCTTGAGAGATATATGCAAAAATATATGTAAGGTCTTGTGACCCGAAACCGCACTGAATAATAGGTTTAATTGAGGAAGTATTAGTGATGGGAAATAAGTTATCGACATATTATTTTGAATTTAGTTTATTAAAGAAACAAAGAGTCAATTTTTATAATAGAAACATAACAGACAGTAAGTATTATTTCTCACATTTTACACGGAAAATATTATTTTACTGCAATTTCTTATGAATTACATGTGATTTTTATAGAAACATGATAGGCAGTATCCTTTTTAACATTCTACGCAGAAATAAAAATTTCTTTACTTTTTTATTTGCTTCTCGGCTGTTGAGTGTACCACGTAGCTTTTGGTAGCACCCACCACAAATTCTCCTTTTGTCGCCTTTTTTTCGAAGGTGTGTTTTTTCTTCAGGACAACATTATTTTGACAATCTAAAAGAATATTGTAATTTTAATATGTTTATTATTGTAATATTTATGATTAAATATTACTGGAAGACAGTCGCAACAATCTAAAAACGTAAACAAACACTAGACCAATGCACTATCGTATCTACGTCGGTTCCCGCTAATTACGTCACAACACTAGTCGGAAGTAAACCAATGCAATCATCTATTCAGTGCGGGTAGGGTGGAATGACCTTGTAATCTATGACGGGCCTTTCCGCCCATTACCCGCAAGGAATCGAAAAAAAAATCAGTCAGTGCGTTATCGGGCCGGAAAACCTTAGCACAATTTTAATGCTTTATCTAATAGCCCTTAAGGTCCTAAACTCAAACCTATACTTGTCTCTTTTGTACATACAGAAATACTCATTATACAGCCACCGCACCAGGGTAAGTTCACCGTTTCTCGCCTCCGCACAGAGCGGGAGTACATGCATCGGGTATTTAGGCCTTATATCGCAGCGAACGTGTTAACCGACTTTGAATATTTTTTTGCATGTTCCTCGATTGCTTGGAGATTGTATGTGACAAGATGATTACATGCAAATACATTAAAGTCCAGACTTCCAAACTAATATTATAACGATAAAAGTAACTCGGACTGTCTGTCTGTCACCTTTTCACGCTTAAATTGCTGAACCAGTTTAAATTAAATGTTTGAATGTTTAGATGTTTGGAGGTTCGGATGTTTGTTACTAAATAACGCAGTAACAACTGAATAGATTGCGCTGAACTTGCAAGTAGGCCAAGTCCAGGATTAAAACATAGGATACTTTAAAATTAATTTAATAGGACATACAAAATTAAAAACAGTACAAAGTAACTGAAGCTAGACTAAAATGAAATATAATTATACTATAAACTAGAACTAGATTAAAATTAAATAAACTAATACTAAAATAAATCTAAGAACGGCACATGCGGCATAATACTGAGGATGCTGGCAGCACTTCCTAGCTGGATTGTGAGGCTGATGCGTTGAGCGAGGAAACTGCCAGCTCTTTGGATACTGTATATACTCGGTAAAGAGTTCCCTTGGAATAATAACGGGAATAACACATGCGAAACTGTGGATGCTAGTATGAAATAAGTTAAAGTAACTAATAAGTAGAACTCAATGTCTACAAAATATTTTTTTCGTGAAATGCAGTGCTTATTCATTTTACTTCTATGAAAGATATTTCCATCTTCTTTATCCGGCCTGTAAAGACACTTATTAACATAATAAAGACAGGAAAAAAGCCAAAAGTTGCTCAATCGACCTCCAGAAAGTGTATCAAAGAGATGAATGTTCTAATCTCCCGGGTAAGTACTTTATCGCTTAGAGCATTAGCAAACAACGCGTACACTCGGGAGAAAATTGCTGTTCTTTATTATAAAATGCGTTTTCGGTTCCGTAAAAAAGATGTGTTGTGAAGAAGGAATTAGGTACCAGTTGTAGGTAGTATTTCAACTCCAATAACATCTTCACAAAAATTGAAGATAGTCAAACGTGGCCTATATTATGTACACTAGTTGTCCTGAACTCTGTTCTTTCTGGATGGACGATGGACGGCGATATCTTTTAATTTTGTATTATTCGATAAAATCAGTCTCACACTTTGAAATTTATAAATTTCGATATTTAGATTCAGATTTTAATAGACGTTTCGAATATATAATGACGACTAACCGTGTGTTGGTGAGGCTGATTTTTTTTTATAAAGTCTACATAAACATCCTGACAGACAGAGTATTCAGATTGCACCCTAATGGTTAAGAACCTTATCACACTAGCGATTTGCGAGCGAGCTGCGCGGCGAACTCGCTGCGAGTTCGCCGCGACTGGTTTTGTATGGAAACTTTAAGATAGGTATTAGGGAATACTCAATACGACCATTTTTCACCGAAGTACTGGAAGTACAGCCTGTCAAAAAGGATTTTTTTATTTACCTTACAATGTCTCCTACATTGTAAGGTAAAGCCTGGGTAAAGCCAAGCCAAAATTTTCGCGGACCCCCAAATATAATTTGTGAACCCCCATTTTTTTAAGCCAACGAAGACCCCTGTTGAGTCTCCCGTGGACCCCTGGGTGTCCACCTGGACCACTTTGGGAACTGGTTTTGTTTCGTACGGAACCCGGGTGTCCCGGACGAAATTTAACCCCGATACGGAGTGCAAAAACGGGACTCTAAAAATACAAAGGACAACCTGGACTTACCTAGTCGCTCGTTGACGTGGGCCCATTTCCGTCAAGTAGATCACAGTCAGGTCAGTCACTGTCAGAGTCTCGTCAAATTCAGCTGTTGCTGATCAAATGATGGTCCAGCCCCAGGTCGCCACGCGGCGAAACAAAACACCGGTCCGGACGCCAAAAGTATGTGTGGATTCACTCGCGAATATAGTCTCACTCTTTAAACTACACCAATTGTTCGTGTACACCAAATTCACAAACCAAAACCACTAATTTCGACCACAAACAGGGAAACCGATCGCCCGAGCGCGTTCCTGGTCGAATTCCGAGTTCGTAATGTGTCAAAAAAGCACATTATCTCTTTTAGGTTATAATTATTTGACATTGACAAATGTCATGTTGTGGGCGCGTTCCGATATTGCATCGGGACGTAACAAACACCCGCCTCGGACAGGCCTCTAAGCCGGTCCGCTATACTAATGGAAGTCGCGACAAGGTTGCTACCGCTCGCTTGAGAACCGAGTCCCCCACCATGACCTCGGCGAACCGGGGCGTCTGGTCTTTACCAGGAAACAAGTTAACAATGCGCCCCCGGCGCCAACGCAGTGGCGGTAGGTTCGCCTCCTTAACTAGCACTAAATCACCAACCTTGGGGGGACTGGTTTTGTCAGTCCACTTGAGGCGCTGCTGCAGGACATGCAAATATTCCAATGACCATCTGGCCCAAAAGTTCTGAGACATTTGTTGCAGCATTTGGTAGCGCGACAAGCGAGAGCTCTTTACTTCCCTGAGGGGGTGCTCTGGCAACGCTGCAAGTGGCTGACCAATAAGGAAATGGCCTGGAGTCAACGCCTCCAAGTCATTTGGGTCGGAGCTGAGCGGACACAACGGACGGGAATTGAGCACCGCCTCAATTCTACAAAACAACGTCGCTAGCTCCTCAAAGGTCAAAATAGTTTGACCAACAACCTTGTACATATGTGCCTTGGCTTGTTTTACACAGGCCTCCCAGATTCCACCCCAGTGGGCGCAGCCTGGCGGATCAAACGTCCAGGTGATACCCCGACGGGAGAGGTCTGTTTCAATTTCAATCTTATTATCTAACAAAAATTTTACAACATCTTGTAAATATCGGTCGGCGCCCTTGTAGTTGGTGCCACAATCTGACCGGATCAGAGACGGAAGTCCCCTACGTGAGACAAACCTATCCAAAGCAGCAATAAAGGCCTCCGTCGAAAGATCACTAACAAGCTCAAGATGCGCGGCCTTGGTGGACAGACATACGAAAACGCACAGATACGCCTTTACCGTCTTCGCGTTGCGGAGTTGCGAAGTTTTCACCAAGAAGGGTCCGGCGAAGTCCGTTCCAACCCTGGAGTAGGGTCTAGCCTCAGTGACCCGGTCCGGTGGTAGGTCACCCATCTGAGGCTGCATCGTGGCTGCCTTGAGTCTGAAACAAGGCAAGCACCGAAACACGATGGGCACGAGTCTTCGGCTGTTCAAGATCCAAAACTCCCGCTGTAGAATGCCCAGAAGCGCATTGCAGCTGGCATGGGAGTTCTTAAGGTGGCGATCGGTCACCAACAAGTCCACCAAGTGCCCCTTCTTGGGCAACAATATGGTGTGGCGCGCCGAATACGACAAATTCGCATTACGAAGCCGTCCTCCAACCCGGAGTACTCCTGACTCGTCCACAAACGGGTTGAGGCGAGCTATCGCCTTCTGCAATTTGGGTCGCCCTTTCCGTAAGGTCTTCAACACATCCCCAAAGTGTTCTTCCTGTACAACCCGAATCCAATGAAGTAGGGAGGTACTCCGCTCTTCACTGGTGAGAACACTACCGCGTGACCGGTTGTCAGGGTGGCGACAGTTGTGTAAGAATCGCTTGACCCAAGCGGTCACTCCAACAAGCTTGTCGAGGGAGCTATACCGTTCTAGCAACCAAGCGGTGTCTGGCGCTGGAGCTGTCTCGACAAGGTGGACCTTCAAACCAGAGGATGGGGTCCCAAGCACACAACTGGCAGGCCAGTGTGTCTCCCTTTCCAATAACCAATTTGGTTTCCACCACAGTGAGTGGGCAACAAGCTCAGGTGCTGAACAGCCCCTGGATGCCACGTCAGCTGGATTCAGTTCACCTGGCACGTGTCTCCAAACCAATGCAATCTCAGAGTTCTGGATCTGCGAGACACGGTTGGCCACGAAGACCTCCAAGCTATGGACTGACGACTTCAGCCAGCACAAAACAATCTGACTGTCCGTCCATGCGTAGGCACCCTCCGCAAGGTCCACGGTGTCCTTCAGGGTGGAGGCCACATGGTTCATCAGGCGCACAAGAAGAGCGGCACCCGCCAATTCCAACTTCGGAATTGTCCAACGCGTCCGAAGGGGGGCCACCTTGCTCTTCGCCATGACCAAGCGTACGTCGACCGCTCCGGCGGAGCTGACCGTTCTCAAGTAGACGGCAGCTGCAAATCCTCGCTCGGAGGCGTCGCAAAACCCGTGAAGGGTAGCCCTGCATTTGCCTGCAGGCAACAGCTTACGCGGCAGTTCGACCTGATTGATCTCCGTGAGCGTGGAGAAGTAGGTCTCCCAATCGCTCAGCAAGTCCCCGGAGAGCGGATCATCCCAGCCCAGTGGGACTATCCACAGGCGCTGCATAAACGCCTTGGCCGTGAAGATGACCGGTGCGATCCATCCGTTTGGATCGTACGTTCTGGCCACCGTAGACAGAACAAGCCGCTTTGTCCAGACCTTCGGGGAATCCAGTTCCACCCGATAGGTAAACACATCTTGGACCGGTCGATACTGCACGCCCAGGACCGATAACATGTGTGGGTTCTCGGCGTTTTCGAAGAGGTGCGGGTCTTGCTGGTGCTCCTCAGGGAGCCCGGCCAACAGTGCCGGTGAGTTGGACAACCATTTCCGCAACTCGTAGCCACCAGTCCGCAAGAGTTCAACCAACTCGTTCCGTAGAACCAAAGCTTCTTCGACGCTATTTGCCCCGGTGCACACGTCATCAACAAACAGGTCCCGTTCCAAAATGGCGGACGCTCGAGGGAACCTCAGTCGTTCTCGGGCCGCCAATTCAATCAAAGTACGAATTGAGATGTACGGGCTGCTCTTCAGGCCGTACGTGTTCGTATTCAACTCGTACACCAACATCGGTTCATCAGGGCTCTCACGCCACAAGATCAGCTGATACCGACGGTCTTCAGGATGGATCACAGTCTGCCGGAACATCATCCGGATGTCAGCGACAAACACCACCTGGTGCTTCCTAAAATTCGTTAGGATGTCCGTTATGTCCTTGTGCAGCTTCGGACCTGCATGCAAACACTGGTTCAAGGACACGCCCGTCGAGGTGGCCGCGGAGCCATCGAAGACCACCCGAATCTTGGAATCCGGGGACTTCAAGACGGCGTGGTGAGGCAGGAAGTAGTGTTCAACCGTACGCCAGTCCAGGTTAGACACCGACATATGTCCTAACCCCTCGTACTCCCTCATGAAGTCCACATACTTCTGCCGGAAGAGCGGGTCTCTTCTCATGCGGCGCTCCATCGAGACCAGCCGCTTCTCAGCCAATGCGCGAGAAGCACCCAAGGGTGGTCGATGAGTAAGCAAAGGAAGTCGAGTTATGAACCGACCAGAGCGGAGGCGGCCAGTGTTATTCTGGTAAAACAACTCGCACTCCTGTTGCTCCGGACTAATCCGCGGCGCGGTCGGCGGTTCTTCAATCTCCCAGAATCGTTGCACGGCTTCTGAGAGTGCAGTTCCAACCAAGCAGCTCTCCTCAGCAGGAGGCGGAGGAACTGCCAACACCTGACCCATCACAGCATGTCCAAACTTGGTGTCCAAGGCCACTAGGCCACCAGGCTGTAAGGTCCGTTTGCTGGTGAGCAAGACCCTCCCTAGGACGTCCGCACCCAGCAGCACGTCGATCTGGCTAGGGGTGTCGAAGCCAGCATCAGCCAAATCCAAACCAGCTGTCAAGTCGCGCACCTCCGGCGGCAGCCGCACTTGGGGGAGTCGCCCGACCACTTCATCCAGCACCAATGCGGAAGCTGTAATCCTCGCATGGGAAGTGGGACTCTGCCCAAACGTGAACGTAACCTGTCCGGCCAGGTTTGACACTTCTACATTACCTACACCACGCACAGTGTCCGGGTGGGGTGTCATATCCAAGCCCAACCGTTGCACCAACCGACTGGATACCAAGCAGCCTTGTGCGCCCGTGTCCAGGAGAGCACGTGCACAGACTGATCCTTCGCCAGGACCCCACACACAAATCAAGGCCGTGGGCAACAACACGGTCTTGTGGGTGTTGGCGGTGGTAGGTGCATGGGCGGCGTACCCCTATTCGGAGCGCCGGGTGGCCTCCGGGTCCGCTTGGTAGGGGCGCTCAAACTGTGCGAGTGGATCCCAATCCGGCTGGTACGGCCGTCGCGTCGTGCGCGCTGTCTGCGGCACCTGGTACGCCCGGGGGCGGCCGTACACCGGCAGTCTCGCCTCTAGGCGGGGTCGCTCCACAAGCGGTGGCGACATTCGCGGCGGCGCCATTCGCGGTGGCGACATTTGTCGCGGCGACCATCGCGGCGACATTTGCGGCGACAATCGCGGCGACATTTGTCGCGGCGACAATCGCGGCGGCGACAATCGCGGCGGCGACAATCGCGGCGGCGACCGCGGCGGCGACAATCGCGCCGCCTGCCGAGGAGGATGCGGGCGCGGGCACCCGCCCGTAGGACCCCCCCGTGGGGGCGCGGGCGCGCGCGCAACCGCAGCATAACTCTGTGGGAGGGGGGGGGTACCACCCCGACGGCCCCTCACCTCATTGGCCCTGTACCCCTGGTCAGCCTGATGCTGACTCCGAACAGGGGGGGAGCATGAACCCCGCGCAGGGGGTGGTTTTGAACCCCCACTACGGTTCATGCATAAAATTGGGTGGTGCTTCCCATCACACCAGCTGCATGCTTGGCGGTGGGCACAATCCCTAGCAAAATGATTGCCCAAACAAACAAAGCACCACTGTCTCTGCTTTGCGATACCGCGGCGGCCCTCTACCCGCTGGTCCAGGAACTGCTTGCACGCGGGCACCCTATGGCCCGGGTTCCGGCAATATGCACAGGGGTCTGGGTCCGCCGTCGCCACATTGTAATGTCGGGGCCCTGGTGGGCGAGGTCCCGACTTGCCCCCATATCCCCTCGGAGAAGCAATCCTCATCTGGGGCCGGGGTGCTCCAGATGGTCTCGGAGGGGAGGGCAAATCCGAAGTGTCTGCCCGTCGACACTCGGTTTCCAAAAATTCCACCAAGTCGTTGTAAGCCGGCAGATGCTGGGCACTATCCCCACCATACCGGTGCTCGAACCGTGCCCGAACATCATCAGGCAGTCGGTTCAACAAAAAACTCAACAACATATATGACCACTTGTCCACGGGCAATTCCAATTTTTCCAGGCTCTTTGTCGCACTCAGGACCGGATTCAACATTTTAATCCGGATGTCGGAGACCTGTCCGATCCGAGGAATTGACCAAATCTTCCCCATGAGCGCGTCCGATAGCCGTCGCACGTTCTCGTATCTACTCCTTAGTAACGTGCGGGCGGTTTCATAGTTGTCGTCGGTTACCGACAAATGCGCGACCAGGTCGCGTGGCTCACCGACCAAAGCAGACAACAACTGCGCCAACTTCAAAGATGCAGGAAGATCCGTCCGTGCATGTACCAGACTGTCAAATAAATCAATAAAACTGGTCCACTGGTCTAAGTCACCCCGGAACACAGGAATCTGGATGGCAGGTAAGCGAGCTGCCAATGCCGGGTTCAAATTCCCCACCGGTTTACCCTCGATGGGTACTGAAGCTGTCCGAGCCCGAAGTAGCTCAGTAGCCCGCTGTGTGATCTGGTCCGCTAAATCCAGGCATTGGTCAAAATCAGCTTCCACCTGCTCACAGTCCGAGGCTTCCTGTGGTCGGCTCCGGCCAGAAATTTTCCAAACCGAGATTCCAAATCTGTGAGACGCTGGGGTACCTGTTCGTATCGCGACAACAGTGCATCTTCCCGGTCTTGTCTGCCAACCAAAGCAGTCGCTGAAGCAAACCAACGCAACGTCGCCTGTATTGCTGTCTTATCCGACATGTTTTAAACAATTTATTCAATAAACACAAACAAAACAAATTTATTTCCTGTGGAAATTCCTCAAATATAAACAAACCTGGTCACCCTACTTGTGGTACCAACTACAAGATTACCTACCAGACAAAACAATTTAATTATTCTTGTTTTTATTTTATGTGTCCACTATGGGCGGGGGTGGGTCCAGGGCAAGATATAATTTGCGACCGGTCGCTACCTTGCATTGGGTCTATCTCTATGGTGACTGCCTGTCCGGTAGTTAACATGGTAAAGGGCCTCGGGGGGAGCTCACAGTTGCCTCGATCCTCGAGACTAAACTGGTTGTTCTCCTTCCCGTGGTTACCGCCTGTTAACTACCTGGTGCAGCCGCTGTAACAGGTAGAACCAAAACAACCAGTTGAGCCTCCAGAAATCCCAACCTTCCCTATCCTGCCTATCCCTCACAGTCAGCTGCAAGCGATGACGTGGCATGTCGCTGCGGGCTCTCCATCCACTGAGAAGGATGGTTAGTGGTAAAATGCCACCCGCGTGTTTGTGCCGTGCGCGGGGACCCGTACGGATGGAGAACGAGATCCTGGTAGGTTGAGTCGGACAGGGGTCGGAGTCGTTACCCCTGGAAGACAACACGCCACTTTGGCTCGGGATTCATCTCACACGGGCGGTCATGTCCTAGCCAGGCATGATCAATCGGCTGTCGCGTCCAGTCAGATGGCCGCGGGCGAGCGTTCTGGGGTGATGAGGTCTGTAGTCGGCGGAGCACGATTCCCGAGTCGCCTGAGGAGGTGACGAGGGTTTTGGCACCGTGCGGACTCACAGGCAGCTCACCTTGGGACGCTATATCGGGCTGGTATCCCTGATGCGTCAAAGCATCCCCAGTAGGAGGGCTCCAAGGAGGGTGGGGAGCCAGTTCGACGAAGCCTTAGTTGTTAGGTCAAATGGAGCAAACCAAACCGACAACGACGAAGAGAGGAGGAGACGCCGGATCCGTAAAGGAGGAGGCTACTGCGCGTAGCGCCAAGGTCGGTACCACAGCGGGCCGCAACCCTGCCTCTGGCAGAGATGCGGGAGCTGGTACCAGCAAAGTAGTTATTAGGGGTGGCAGCGGAGGTTCTGCTGGAGCTGTCCACTTTAGAAGCACAGTCCCATCTTTTCCCCAAGGGTCGAAAAGGGGACGCGCGTGGAAGGGAACCGTAAGGGGACCGACTGCAGCGGGTGCTGAAGGAGTGGTCCGCAAAGGCGTGCCGGAGCCGAACCCCAGCAAGCCGTCGCGTGCGGCCCTTCCAAACCCAGCTCATGACGCGCCCGCTGAACGTCCTAGTGCGCCGGTACCTCACGGTGAGGCTGCGCAGGCGGAAAGCGAGTACGTCATGAGCAGGAGGCAGAAGCGGCGTATCAACGCGAGAGCGAGAGCCCGTTTACCGTCAGAAACGGGCGCAAATGCGCCAATCGCATTTGCAAACGCGGCCAACGCAGGCCACAACAAGAGGCCACTGGGATCGAGTGGCGACTCTACTCTGCTAGCTAGCGCCCCCAAAAGGACGAGGGTAGGGTCGTATGCGGAGGCGGTCGCGACAGAGAGGATGGCCATTATCCCAGTGGGCTACCCGGCCGAGAAGGTCCTGGCTGGGCATCTGTCCGCCATCCAAGGTGCTGTTTTGGCGCTCTTGGAAGGTGCACCGGATCCCCTGCCCAGGATTACGCTCGGCAACATAGTGGGGGGCGCCCTCCACATCAGTTGCCAAGGGAGGGGGGCTTCCACTTGGTTCAGTTCGGCAATTGGAGGGGTGGAGATTGCCGGGCTGCGCCTTAAGGTCGTGGACGCCAAGGACCTGCCGAAACCGGTCAAAATGGCCTGGAAGACGCGGATCATTGGCGACCAGGACATTAAGCTGATGCTCCGTGTGCTACAGAGGTACTATCCTACGCTGCGCACGGAGCAGTGGAAGATAGTCGACACCTTGATGTCGGAAACCAACACCCGGCGCATCATCCTGATGGATCGGGAGTCGGCAGATGTCATCAAGGCGGCTGGCTATCAACTTTTCTCGGGGGTCGACCTAAGCTCGTTCAAGCTCCTCGAGGATGCGGAGGAGAGGATGGTTGGAGGAGCTGGGGTCGACCCTCGGGCATCGACGAGCGGCGCGGAACCAATCGGCGACGCGGTCGCGGAGGGGGTAGCGTTCCCGGAGGGAGAACCGATCCTGGAGGGAGACGAGGCCCCGGATGACCCAGCCAATGAAGCCGAGGACGTCAAAGCCGAGGATGCATCATCGGAAGATGTTGCGGAGGCGGAGACGGTCCGGACGGCAGAGGCGGGGCTGGAGCCTGACGCGACGGTGGTGGAGAGGGAGCCCATGGAGGAGCAGGACGGACCGCGCATGGGCCGAGAGTCCTCGCCGTTATCAACGGTGGGCTCAGAGGACCTGCGGGGTCTGGCCGACCTCTATCTAGGAGGAGCCCTCTCTCCCATGTCTTGCGGGGAGGCGCAAGAAGAGGCGGCTGATCTCAGCCTGCCCAAACAGCCCTAAACATCGAGATGGCGGGTATAAGGTGTGTACAAATTAATTTGCAACATAATAAAGCGGCCACCGCCTTTCTGGCGAGGCAGTTAAAACAAGGAAATTTTGAAATAGCTCTGATTCAGGAACCCTATATTTACAAAGGGGAAATTAGAGGTTTGGGCGGAACCGATGGTACTATAGTATATCACTGTTCCGAAGATAATATGAGGACTTGCATCTACGTCAGAAATGGTGTTGATGCTATGCCTTTACATGCTTTATGTTCCAGGGATCTTACAACAGTTAAGATCCAGAGCAGGGGGGAGGGTAAGGCTCTTATCATCGCGTCAGCCTACCTCCCCTACGAGGCGACGGACCCGATTACACAACAACTGCGGGACCTCGTCGCGGAAGGCAGCCAGGCGAACACCGACCTCATCATCGGCTGCGACGCAAACGCTCACCACGTCATCTGGGGCAGCTCGGATGTCAACCGGAGAGGGGAGAAGGTACTGGATTTCCTGGTAAGCTCCTCTTTACAATTACTAAATAAAGGCAATCGACCGACCTTCGTCAATGCTAGGCGAGGTGAGGTAATTGATATAACGTTGGCTTCTAATAACACCAGTAAAAGCATCAACTCTTGGCATGTCTCTGGAGAAATCTCCCTTTCAGATCACAGATACATATGCTTTAGGTACAAAACCGAAATAAAGGTGGAAACTGTACGTAAACGGAACCCTAGGAACACGGACTGGTCAGCTTATAGGGCGGACCTTAAAGTAGAACTAGGGGACCCAAAAGGTAAGCTCAATTCCATTATTGACATAGAATTTGAAGCGGACAAGGTGGTGCAGGCGGTTTACACGGCCTGGACCAATAATTGCCCGGAAAAGAAAACTTTGGCCAAAAGGATACCGTGGTGGAATCCAGAGATTGTAAAACTCAGGAGAGAAACCAGGGCAATCTTTAATGATGCAATAGCTTCAAATAACTTTGAGAACTATGCACACAAGCTCACAGAGCTTAACAAAGCTGTGAGAAAAGCAAAACGCAGATCATGGAGAAATCACTGTGATCAAATCGGGTCTATACCGGAAGGGATGCGACTCACTAAGGCTCTTGCGACCACAAAGTCAGTCCCGTTAACTACCATTAAGGATGGTGACGGGAAAATGACGGAATCAGGGCTAGAGACTCTTAAAATAATGTGTAATACACACTTCCCAGGCTCGGTTATACACCAGAGTGTAACGGATGACGTAGCAATTAGTATGATGGAGCAGTCCACCGGGACAACCAGGTACAATTGGGACACATCTAAAAAGGTAGTAGATGATAACAAGCTTAAGTGGGCGCTGTCCACTTTTCAGCCGTTTAAGGCCCCGGGGCCGGATGGCATTTATCCCATACTACTACAAGAGGGCGCTAATGTACTCATACCACATCTGAGTAGATTGTACAGAGCGTGTATAGCCTTTGGACACGTACCACGGATATGGAGGCTGACAAAAGTAACCTACCTACCCAAACCAGGTAAGGCAGACTACACAGAGGCCAAATCATACAGGCCCATAAGTCTCTCATCATTTTTCCTAAAAACATTGGAAAAATTGGTAGACAGACACATAAGAGATGGTCCACTCAAAAGACATCCGCTGCACAAATTACAATGTGCATATCAGCCAGGCAAGTCGACCGAAACGGCGCTGCATCTGGTAACCACGAGAGCTGAACAGGCGATAGAGAACAAAGAGCTATGCCTGGCAGCTTTTCTAGACGTAGAGGGAGCGTTTGACCGCACTACGTATCAAGCTATCAGCATAGCAGCTGCTAGACATGGCATAGAGCCCACTATTTGCAAATGGATAGGGAATATGTTGAACGGCAGGCTAATCAAGTCCACCCTGATGGGGGACGAAATATTGGCTACAGCCACAAAGGGGTGTCCACAAGGTGGAGTGCTCTCACCTACTCTCTGGAGCTTGGTGGTGAACTCGCTTTTGGAAGAACTCAATAAAGGGCCTATCTATACGGTAGGGTATGCGGATGATTTGGTGATACTAGTGAATGGGAAATTTCCCAGCACGGTATCAGGAATCATGAATGAAGCACTGAAAAAGGTGGAGAGATGGTGCAACAGTCACCAGTTATCCATCAACCCGGGCAAAACAGTGGTAATACCATTTACCAGAAAGAGGGCACTCAAGGACATGCAGCAAATTAAGCTGTATGGGAAGGTGCTCGAAATGTCCAATGACGTGAAATATCTAGGGGTCACGCTAGATAAGGAACTAAATTGGAAAAAACATGTTGACAATACCACAACCAAAGCTCTGCGAGTGTTTGGGATGTGCAGATCAACATACGGTAAAACGTGGGGCCTAAATCCCAAGGTACTACGATGGATCTATACCATGATGGTGAGACCTATCATTCTGTACGGCAGCCTGGTCTGGTGGCCAAGGACATTGAAAAGCACATGCAAAGATGCTTTGGCGAAAGTACAAAGAACATCATGCATGGCTATAACAGGGGCGTTTCGAACCACGCCAACGGCAGCATTGGAGGTACTTCTAGACCTACCCCCGCTGCACATAGTGATACAGTCAGAAGCGCGCAAATCGTTGCATAGACTAAAAACAATGGGTCTGTGGAGCTATGCGGCGCCTAAGACTATACACACAAGCATGGAAATAAACAATTTCCTTGACCGAGTAACGGCCATGAGCTGCGACAAAATGCAGCCAAGGTACGTATTCCAAAAGAACTTCAAGGTTGAAGTTCCCACAAGGGCCGAATGGGCCGAAGGTCGTGAACCACCAATCTCGGATGGTAAAGACAGCATATGGTACACAGACGGATCCAAAATGGGATCCGGTACGGGAGCAGGCATTCATGCCCAGGACTTTAGTCTCAGCATCAGCATGGGGGGTTATGCAACTGTCTTCCAAGCGGAAACATTTGCCATAATCGCTTGTGCCCAGGAGAATATAGACAGGCAAACCAAGGGGAAGCACATCTATATACTCAGCGACAGTCAAGCGGCACTTAAAGCGCTGACGGCGCCAAAAGTGGACTCCAGACTGGTGTACAATGGCATCCAAGTTTTAAATAAGCTTGGAAGGGACAACAAGGTGCAACTGATATGGATCCCAGGGCACGAAGGCTTCGTCGGCAATGAAAATGCAGATGAGCTGGCACGAAAGGGCTCGGAAAATAATTTCGTAGGGCCGGAACCATGTGTGGGACTCTCACAGGGCACCATAACAACTGCCATCAAGGACCATGCCAAACACCAGCACCAACAGGAATGGAATGGCATTGCGGGCCTGAGGCATTCGAAACTCTTCATGGAAAGAGTCAACTCAAGCTGGTCCAACAAAATGTGGAAGTACAGCAGAAGGCAACTCAAGCTCATAACTGGGGTGTTCACAGGTCACTTCGGGGTCAAAGGACTCCTGGCCAAGTTGGGACTTTTTGACAACACAGATTGTAGACTGTGTGGCGAGGAGGCAGAGACAATGAAACACATATTGTGTGAATGTCATGCTCTCGCCAGACAAAGAATGAATGAATTTGGCACGGGCTATCCGGAGCCAAATGAATTCCAGGCACTACCACTGGGTTCCATCACCCGATTTATGGAGGTGGTGGAGCAAGCCATTGCGTAGATGCGGTATGGGGTAATTACACAAAAGATCCCATTGGGTCGAAGTGTATCCGAAAGGACCCCTAATACCAAGATAAGATAAGATAAGATAAGATGTGTCCACTATTGGATGTAATTTTAAATTCAAATTTACCACTCAATCAATAAGCTATCAAAACTCAATTACAAGTTAGCTGATAAATAATTATGCTATTAAATTTACAATGAATTCCAATTAGTTTCAATTTTTACCCGAGAGATATATTTCCAATTCTCCAATACTTGTACAATACACACAACTAGACAATATGATTAGCCTATAGGCAACAAATAATCTTCAAATATAGTCTGTTTGCTAGAATGCACTTAATTTAAACTAACACAAGTATTGACTTTATTTTAGCTTTTAAACTTATTAGAAAAAATCACTTAACTAACAGGGATTTCGGTACAATTTCTATCCAAATTACTTGTGTATGCTAGGGAACCACTTTCAGACAATCAATAATCAATACAATTGATCGAAATTGTAACTTTTCTTCCGTAATTCTAACCTCAAAAACGTACACGTGTTACAGCCAATGTACCAAAAAATTACCAAAAAAATGCGATTTCTTTGCCGTGAATCGCAAAATCAACCATATGCTTCTGCTACCAATTTGTTTCGTACGGAACCCGGGTGTCCCGGACGAAATTTAACCCCGATACGGAGTGCAAAAACGGGACTCTAAAAATACAAAGGACAACCTGGACTTACCTAGTCGCTCGTTGACGTGGGCCCATTTCCGTCAAGTAGATCACAGTCAGGTCAGTCACTGTCAGAGTCTCGTCAAATTCAGCTGTTGCTGATCAAATGATGGTCCAGCCCCAGGTCGCCACGCGGCGAAACAAAACACCGGTCCGGACGCCAAAAGTATGTGTGGATTCACTCGCGAATATAGTCTCACTCTTTAAACTACACCAATTGTTCGTGTACACCAAATTCACAAACCAAAACCACTAATTTCGACCACAAACAGGGAAACCGATCGCCCGAGCGCGTTCCTGGTCGAATTCCGAGTTCGTAATGTGTCAAAAAAGCACATTATCTCTTTTAGGTTATAATTATTTGACATTGACAAATGTCATGTTGTGGGCGCGTTCCGATATTGCATCGGGACGTAACAGGTTTAAATACTATTATTTGTCTCTGTTACACAGTACTAAATGGGTGGATAACATATATACGGATAACAACTATATTTTGTTCTTGTAGCGTCCAATGTTCTTGGCCCGTCCAATGTTAGTTTGTCCGGTTTCAATATTTAGATTTAAGTATTTATTTTCGTAGTCACAAACAAATTCAAACTATTTTTTTAAGCCATTATGAATTATGAAAAACTTACAAAACCCTCGGGCCGTTTCATAGCGCTTATGAAGACTTATAAAAAAGTAAAATAAAACTAGCAGACAGTTCAACAGACCATTGGGATCGCGATTCAATGAGAAAATATAGCTAGCCTTATAGGCACCCTTCGCAGAGCACCGACCTCGGCGAGGCCGTAAATTGGCCTTAGATTCATGTTAGGTTAGTTTTCCTCCATTTGTTTGGTAAATATCATTATCATAAAAATTACGATTAAATTATTAAATCAAGTTAAATCACGTCAACTGCAACAAACTAAATTACATAACAAAAGTAATAAAATCTCACCAGTCATAACTGACCACACTACAGAGTAGATGCATCTACCACTCCCACAATGACGCGTGCTATGCGCGTGAATGCTACTCGTGCTCCTCTGCTGTCGGTTCATCAATGAGTCAACTCAGCGTTTTTCTCTCACCGCCTGCGCTGTTCTAATCTACACAAAGGGTACACCTTGAAGATTTATAAGTATCTTAAGTGTTCTGTTGACGACAAATTGCGGGGGTGTGTGCGTTTTACGGCCTCCAGGCTTGTTGCCAGTTTTTTATGACTTTATTAAATAGTCCAAGGAAACGATGAAGGTGTGAGAAGAGAGGACAATAGAGAGATCTCTCTCCAGGCGAGTGTTGTGCCTGAGGAGCGAAGTCCAATGAGAGTTGGTCGGAAGTTGTATTTATAAAAAAAGATGTTTTATTTCGACCAACTGAGATCGTAGAAAAACATAAATCAAAATTATAAATTAACATTAATTGTTAAGCAATTCAACCCCATTCATTTCAATTTCATTTTTTTATGCAACCGACTTAAAAAACTTCGATAGCGCGATGTAGAACATGTCAGGTAACACAAAGGTACCAAGACACGACGAAGGTCACCTATGACTTGGACAGACCAGGTTAAAGCTGCAGTAGCTGGAAACAGCTTGCACGAATGCACCAGGATAACAGCTCTTAGAGAGAAAAGGCATTATATAGCGTGCATAGCATCGTAAAACATGCCAACAATATCTGAAATGACCACTCTGTCAAGTGATACCGACGAAGAAGAGAAAATAAAGCCTGGTGACTTGGTGTCGTCTTGAATCGTGAGGTCCTTATTACGCTACAGTAATTTTATACCACAATGGTTAATATATATACAGCGCGTACACTCGGGAGAAAATTGCTGTTCTTTATTATTCTATCCTTTTATTAACCTTACTATAGTGTAATTTAATAAGTATGTATGTAACCTAATAATAATATTTTCGAATAAAATCACTTAATCTACCACAATGAAAAATAGTTATATATATAGGAATATGATCTAACAGATCGCCTCTGGTGGGTGAATTATTCTAAGTCATAATGAAAGTTTTTCATAATTTTTGTAAGCCATATTTTTCCCTCTGAAACCACTGATTTTCAGGATTTTTGAAATGCTTAGAAAAATAGACTTTGAAATCGCTTTGCTGCATGCTTCCTTACTTAGATAGTCTTGCCTGAACTCGATGCATCTTGGAAGCTCATCGTAGCAGCTAAACCCCCGGTTGCGTAACTGGAAAGTTCTCGCTTTCAAGGTTCCGCACACCGCACACGTCTCCGGCGAAGATGCACGGAGAACATTTACATATCGGAATATGCATGCTCCAGGATTTATGGCCAAATGGAGACAAGCGCAGAAGCACAGTATAATAGCTGTAATGGGCCATTTGCTTCAAAGTTGTACACTAACTTTTTTATGCCACACTTGGCCATAAAGTGGCTTTTTCCGCACGCTACGCGCGCGGAAAAAGCCGCTTTCTGGCCAATTGTAGACATAAAATAATGTACACAACACGGGAGGCAATAAAGAAAGCCCTCGATCGCATATTTACGTCCCTCGCTTGCAGCTCGGACCGCAAACATCTGCGATCTCGGCCTTTGTTTGTTTTACCACCCTAGTTGTGTAATGTACTATTTTAGATCTTAGGGCCGATACAGACGGACTGCAACCCAACTGCAACTCCCTACGATTTGTATGGGAACTGCATCACAACTGCACGCCGACTGAGCAGTTGTGATGCAATTCCCATACAAATCGTAGGGAGTTGCAGTTGGGTTGCAGTCCGTCTGTATCGGCCCTTAGTAAGTTTACATCATATCTACTCAGAATCACGCGTACCATCTGTCATCTTCGAAGAAGAAAAAAAGTGTCCCAGTGGACGTCAGTCAAGCCAAAAGTAATAGTCGACTTGACTTCGACGTCCACGTCTGCCATGCTTGCCTGTCCGGAACAGACTAACGCACGCGCAAGCGTGTATATAGCATTCGAGCGTTTGTATAGGCAGAAGCTCGTTTGTATAGATAGAGGCTTGGAGCTTGTAAGTGTAGCCGCTTGCCAAACTTCGACAAGCGTGTAAATGTAGCATTATAACTCTCTAATTGTATATCTTAGTCTTTAGTTGTCATCACTGTATTAGTACATTGTGCATCAAGGGCGGTAAGTAAGGAATTACAAACGAGTGTTTGTTACAAGGCCGAGGCGAAACCGAGGGCTTTAACAACACGAGTTTGTAATTCCTTTACCGCCCGTGGCACACACAATGTTTTTCATCACACTTGTGAGGAAATCTGATTAAAATAACCTTACTTAACCTAAATAAAATTGTAAAACTGACAGTGACATTAGTGACATATATCAAGACGACAAGTCACGTTCGGAAACCATAGCGGTAAAGACTTAAAATGGTTGATTTTATATTTGCAAAATACTGAAATACACTATTTAAACTAGGGATGTGACGATACCGATACCGATACCGATATATCGGTATCGCCGATAATATACAACCGATATTTGAAGAGCGCGAAAAGAATATTTGTATGAAAAAAAATCTGCAAAAATTAATTTCAATTTCTGACTTAATTTATGTATTGGTCTATTACATACTATACCTTGTGCAATGATAATTGCTATATTAATTAAATCTTTGGTTCTTAATAAAAAAAATGAATTTTGAGTCGACAATTTATTTATTTTTACTTGACACTTTCAAGGTTGTCTCTCTGTTAAATATAGGCTATATTACATAGCCAAGTTTTAGTTATAATAAGGACATACAAATATCTGAATTTCATACTTCATTATTTAGCTAAGATATTGGTATCGGTATCGGTATCGCCGATATTAACTACAATATATCGGTATCGGTATCGTATCGGCAAAACTATGTATCGTTATATCCCTAATTTAAACATTTAATTAATGTTACAGAAATATGCGACGACCGCTTTAGCTTAGTTGGTAGTGACCCTGCCTGCGAAGCAAGAGGTCCTGGGTTCGTATCCCGGTAAGGGCATTTATTTGTGTGATGAGCACGAATATTTGTTCCTGAGTCATGGATGTTTTCTATGTATTTAAGTATTTGTATGTATGTATCTATTAAATATATCGTCGTCTAGTATCCATAACACAAGCCTTATTGAGCTTACTATGGGACTAGTTCGATTTGTGTAAGATTGTCCCCTAATATTTATTATTTATTATTATTTATTATGTGTTTACATGTATTTGCAATAACAGTTCTCTTTAAATAAATATTTCAGTAATAAAAGTTAAAAAAGTAAGTTGGCGTTTCCTTTGATCATGACAAATAAGGGTAAAACAGAACCAGCGTTTCAAATTTAAAAAGAAAACCACTACGCCCTAGGGCGTAATAGGTCATTTACGGCCCGCAAAACCTACGTGTAATGGCACCATTTTCGAGCAAGTGTGATGAAAAATACATTACTGGCCTACTGTGACTCGCTCCGCTATCATCCATAATCACGAAGCTGTTCCGAATCTCCCGTCGCCATTTTGTAAAACGTCATATGTTTGAAATTCAGCTTAATCTCTGCTTTACAGCCATGACGCAATTTCTGCGACGTTTCCGGACTCAAACGAATGTTACTTAGAGTATCTCTCACCCTTTCATCGTATTGTGTTTGCTGTAAGCCGGATACAGATTATTTAATTTAAGTAGAAATTTAATTATAAGTAATAATTTCAAAGATCTTTTACGCCACATCTGGCCATAAAGTGGCAATTACCGCACGCTACGCGTGCGGAAAATCCCAATTGCTGGCTTGGGAGAGACGTAAAATTTTGTACTTACCACGGGAGGTAATAAAGAAAGCCTCAGATCGCAAATTTATCGTCCTAACCTTCGGCTCGGGCGTCAAATGCCTGCGATCGGAGACATTCTTTGTTTTAACTCCTTAGGTAAGTAATTTACTTTTCCTGTCTAGTGCTTAAAAGGGAAAGTAGATTTACAAAGAAAGCTTTAGTGCGCGACGGGATTCCGGAACACACAGCCGAGCTATAAAGCGGGAGCATCTCCATACATTATCACGTCCCAGTTATGGCGGCAGTTCGCAGCCCGGTCATATCCGGGTCCGTGACAAGAATATAAAATGTCGGAAGGTGAAACAATAGGTAAGTTTGAGAAAAAAATAAAACGGTCATATTGAAGGTAAGCCTATTTGGTTTAAGCACCCAGCTCATAGACCCTTAAACACAATTTTCACACCTCCTATTCAGAAAAAAAGTATTTTGATCCCTCACAAGAGGGATCAAAGTGATACTTTTCTGTTCAAGGACAACGGGGTATTTTTAGTTTGAACCTACTTAAAATATGCCATACCATAGACAGCTTTATTAATATATTATACACAGAGGGCGGTATAATAAGGAATGGCCCAGATCACAGGTGTTTGCGGTCCGAGCCGCAGGCGAGGGCCATAAATATAATATGGAAGTGGTAAATTTGTCCCGTCCGTAAAAAATAATAAACGGTTCACCCTGTTGTGGCATAATTTTGTAAGTAATAATTCTTTGTGGCATAATGTATATAGCCATATTAGGCTTTGTGCATAAACTGTTATCGCAGAATCTATATTCGCATAATTTTATTACGCAGAATTACGTTAGTCCGAATATTATTTGGTCATACTTTTCATGTTCCGAATCATATTTACACATAAATTAAATGATTATAAAATTATAACACCGAATACTATCGTGGCAGAAAGATGTTTTGTCATAATAACTATATTTAACTGTATTGTCGACGACGATATATGGTTTTGTAACCTAACCTACTTTTTCTTCCAGCAGTTCGTTTTTGTTTGGTGATGCAGTTCAAACCTAACCTAACCTAACCTACTTTTTCTTCCAGCAGTTCGTTTTTGTTTGGTGATGCAGTTCAAACCTAACCTAACCTTACCTACTTTTTCTTCCAGCAGTTCGTTTTTGTTTGGTGATGCAGTTCAAACCTAACCTAACTGTGAGGTCTAAGGGTCTTCGATGTTTAGTGGACTGTATTATAAATGAAAGACTTAATTTTCCATAGTGAGCGCCTACCTCACTTAGGCACTGTTGAAGAGCTGATTATCACTTGATGATAAATGTAAAAGACTGAAGAGAGTAAAATAGAGTGAGTTGAAATGGCCGGGAACCGCCATTTTATAAGATTATTTTTGAAGGTGGGAGATTATTCCAAGAATACTCCCGCTAAGCTCGAGTCTTGTTCTGAGAAATGAGCCGAGCTAGTTCTGAGAATCAGCTATTCTTTTTGTGCGTGAGTGGGGGTTTGTTTACTTTATTAAAAAACACATATAATTTCACATTACACAGAAATAGCAATAATTAATTAAATTCTTATAAACGATGGACATTGATAAATCTTAAAATTAGAGTAAAACACACGTTATTTATGATTAAACAGTAAGAATGATTGAGTAACGAAACAATAATAAACAATAAAAGATTCCTATTAGATTTCAATAAGATTTCTATCCTAACTGATTGACGTGCGTAATTATCTAAATATATTTGCATAGCTGTTTCCGACAGTGTCCCCCTCGGTGTGACTACACCAGTATAGTTAAGGAAACGACTATGTCTAGAATAGAAGTAGTGAATGGAGTACTACTTCGTGGTACTTTAAGCTGCCTTTAACTTGACGGTGACTTTGCGTATTCTAGGCTTTTTTGAAGTCGTACGTCCAGTTTCCTGTAACTCGATTTTTTTTCCGAAATACATGTCTGTGTCTGTATTTCTTTCGAGTATTGTGGCTTTGGGTACCTTGTTGGCGCAAACTACGGTAGCAGAGGCCCTAGCTAAACGTGGGCGTTTAGAAAACGTACCTATATCGAGTAGGTACGGGAGTGGGTCCGATTTATTTGCGACTGACTCTAATTTTTTCGGGCATGCTGCGCCTGTATCCGTAGGCGGGCTTAAGGTCAATTGATGGAGCGTACGGTCTGCGCCTGTGTCCGTAGGCGGGCTTAAGGCCAATTGATGGAGCGTACGGTCTGCGCCTGTATCCGTAGGCGGGCTTAAGGCCAATTGGCGGAGCGGACGTTCTGCGCCTGTGTCCGTAGGCGAGCTTAAGGCTGATTGATGGAGCGGACGTTCTGCGCCTGTGTCCGTCTTTTTCGCCGTTGGACACCGATCGCGATGACAGTCTGTGTTTTTATTTTCTTTATACCATATCGTGGCGGGAGAGCGAGCCGACTCGGAACTTAATTGTTCCCCTGTGTACTCAGCCGGTCGCTTTACCTGATCTCCTCCCCCATGATAAAAACGCAGGCTATTTTCATCGCACTCGGTTTCAATAGATACGGGGCCGGATACGACTTTGCTGTCGTGTAACTCTTTCTTGTTACATGGTCGTAAGAGGCCGGCCTCATTTTTATTTTCACGTGACGTATCTGAATTATTTATCGCGCGCAGATTCGGATCAATTTTAGGTATATTTTCGACACTTGCGCATTCAATTTCGTAATTTTCTTTTAATAATGCGGCTATTCCCGTTTCCGCGGGTGTCGATTGAACGCGGCCGACGAAAAAAGACCCACTCTCTTGCGCGTCCCTATTAGGCTCGGGCTTCGCTAGTCTAATGTGACTTACGAAAAAAGGCCTCTTTTGAGGCTCCGGAGCCGGCTCCGGCGTCGCTTGTGTGCTTATACCGTGCAATAAAATGTGATGCCCTGCCTCACAGCCAGAAATGCCGCAGGCTACGTACCTACATTTACTACCTTGCCTATGATTCGGATATAAACATCTAAAACACAACTTGCCGTTTCTAACAACCTCCCACCTATTTGCTATAGGCATCTTATTGAAGTCCGAACACTCACTTAATTTGTGTTCACCTCTGCATATAACACATTTATCTGTATAGGTGGAAGTTGCTTGGGTCGGCTGCGACGCCCTTGGGAGCGTTATTTTCGCGGGTGGCGCGGAGTTTCTTTTATCTATCGGTTCGCGTTTTTCTGTATACCTATTCCGATTTACTTGAGCTACCATCAACGGCCTAGGTTCGTCATAATCTGAATCTGATTGTTCTGAGTCACTATAATATTCGTCATACTGCGGCGCGCGGCGACCTTTGCGCATGCGCGGCTGGGGGAGGGGCGCGGGGTCATAGTGCGCCTGCGCGGTGTGCACGTTGGCTCGCGTCTTGCGAATTTGAGATTTTCGCGTTGCGCTACTAATCTCGTTTAAAAACTGTGCCATAGCCACTAGACCCGGTGTCCCTTTATTAATTACGCGATATTTATTCCACTCGTATCGAACAATCAGATTCATTTTATCCACGATTTTATTGACGAGTTCGGGCGCGTATAGAAACTCGTTTTGTTTCAACGACTTAATAGTTGCCACGACGTTGGCAACTTGACCGGCAAAGGAAATTATATTGCTGTTATCTTCAGCTAATCTGGGCATACGCTTTACGTTATGAATTTCGTTCAATATTATTTCCTCTGGGTCTCCGAAATGTCGTTCTAACGCGCCTATAATTTCAGCCGGAGATATCGCAGTGTACATTATGGACTTAACTGCGATTTTCGCTTCGCCGCGAAGCGCGCGACGTAAACGGCTGATGTTGGACACGTCCGAATGCATAGGTGCACTATCCTCGTACTCGGCCCTAAATGCGATCCATTCCTGAGGCGATCCTTCGAAATGAGGAAGGTCGTAACTTTGCCTCGAGGCCATGGGTGCATTCCTGTTCCTAGTTACCGCGTCTACGACCCTATGTGAAAGTAACTCTAAGTCCCTATTCATGAATTCGCTAGGTCGTTCGGGTTCGTTACGCGGCGGCGTGTACGGAGGTTCTTGCGTGTGTACACCTATCGCGGCTACCTGGCGTTGCTGTTGAGCAACCCAGCCTAATACGCGAGCATCTCTGGCATCGTGACCCGGCGCCGCCATGCTGGATACCTGAGACGCTTCTATCCTAGCTATCTCGAGCCTACTCCTAGCCGCGGCGGACGCGAGCTGTGCCTGCTGCAATTCGGCGTTCCTAACCTCTAATTCAGCCATTAAGACTGATAACTGACTAGCCCTATCATCTTGTACGCCTACCAAAGTCCGCGGATTACTACGTTGCTCGTTCTCCATAGAGTGAACCGATTGTTCATCATCCATGAGCGGCGCGCGGGTCAAAGGGGCGTGGCCCGGCGGCGCGGCGCCGGGAGTGGGGATAGACGGGTCAGAGTGCGCGGGGGGCGCCTCGGCTTCCGAAGCCTTACGGGGAGCGTTATCTTTCGGCATACTGCTACTTTCGTTTGCGCTACTGGTGCCTTTACTCCACGTACTGGTACTCGTCGTTGTCGTTTGACCGGACGACGGAGTTGTTTGGGAACGGGAACGCGATCTTGTAACGCGTTGTTCCTCGTTCATAGTACACCGAGGGGGTGGGGGGTCCCTAACACTATCGGGCCCTAACGCGAACGTTACGGAATTGACGTCGCTGTAACGTTCGGGTACCTAACGTCCCTACGGTTTCTTCTTTCTTCTTTCTTGAAGTTTCGCTAAACCGCTCTTGCATTTAACACCGCAAGGTGCAAGATTGGCCGCTCATCAGCTAAAGCTGGCGGAACTGAACCATGTCAGACCAAAAAAGAACCGAAGTCGAAACTTCTAGGTTCCCGGAACTCAGGCTAGGTACTGGGTTTGCACTGTTCCCTGGTTAGAGTTCCTTTTTGAGGCACACACAGACAACTGAAGACGAAGACGAAGACACGAAGACACTAATCACGAAGGCACGAACAGTTTGGAGCGCGAAGACCCTCTTGCACGGTGGTATTTCTTTTTTCTCAGCGACTCTTGCAGTCTTCTTTTTTCACTGCGTCACCTTGTTTTTTCACTGCGCCACCTTGCTGTCTTCTTTTTTCACTGCGCCACCTTGCTGTTCTTCTTAATTGTGCTGCAGGGGGGTCCGGAAAAGTGGTCACGGACCGGCCCTTCTTCGGTTTTCTGTCTTCACACGGCGGATCCGGAATAGCGGTCACGGATCACTTTCTTCACTTTTTTCGACGTCACGGCGGGTCCGGAATAGCAGTCACGGACCGACAAAATTTCTCATTCGATGAACACGGAGGACCCGGAAATGCAGTCACGGGCCTTTTCTCGGCGATCTTCTTTCGATGAGTACGGCGTGTCCCGGATTTAAGATCTCACGGGACAATTCGGCGATAATTTTGCTGACGACGATTTTTGAAGAATTGTGTCTTCGTGCTTCTTTATCTTCTTATTGCTGCTGTGGTGTGTCCATTCTTCTTTGATGCGGCTTCTGAAGGACCATTGTGAGGTCTAAGGGTCTTCGATGTTTAGTGGACTGTATTATAAATGAAAGACTTAATTTTCCATAGTGAGCGCCTACCTCACTTAGGCACTGTTGAAGAGCTGATTATCACTTGATGATAAATGTAAAAGACTGAAGAGAGTAAAATAGAGTGAGTTGAAATGGCCGGGAACCGCCATTTTATAAGATTATTTTTGAAGGTGGGAGATTATTCCAAGAATACTCCCGCTAAGCTCGAGTCTTGTTCTGAGAAATGAGCCGAGCTAGTTCTGAGAATCAGCTATTCTTTTTGTGCGTGAGTGGGGGTTTGTTTACTTTATTAAAAAACACATATAATTTCACATTACACAGAAATAGCAATAATTAATTAAATTCTTATAAACGATGGACATTGATAAATCTTAAAATTAGAGTAAAACACACGTTATTTATGATTAAACAGTAAGAATGATTGAGTAACGAAACAATAATAAACAATAAAAGATTCCTATTAGATTTCAATAAGATTTCTATCCTAACTGATTGACGTGCGTAATTATCTAAATATATTTGCATAGCTGTTTCCGACACTAACCTTACCTACTTTTTCTGCCAGCAGTTCGTTTTTGTTGGGGGATACAGTTCAAACCTAACCTAAACCTAACTTAACCTAACCTACTTTTTCTGCCAGCAGTTCGTTTTTGTTGGGGGACGCAGTTCAAACCTAACCTAACCTACTTTTTCTGTCTAATCTTTTTTTTATTGCGGGGGGCTGCGCCCCCCGAGCCCCCCTTGTAGGGGGCTTCGCCCCCCCGTCCCCCCTTTTTTGGCCTTTCCATAGCTAAGAACTCGTGCAAAACTCTAGTTGCTTAAATGTTTTAACCTAATCTAAGCCCCTTTTCTATCAATTGTTTATTTTGTAAGGACACAGTTCTAAATCTAACCTAACGTTTTTAGCAACAGATCTTTATTATGAGATTTGTGAGGGATCAAAGTTCTAGCCTAACCTACTAAGTTAGGTTAGAATTGCTAGATATTAAATGTTATTAGATCATCGTTATACTGAATGAACATGATGTCCAATGGTATTATATCACTTGATTATTATAATAACCTACCTCTCCTAAACCTAACCTATCAATCTCGGACAATCGATAGGTAATATGCCGAATAAAATTCTGCACAATAGAATTATGCGTAAAAATAATCGGTCTTAATAATAGTATGCGAACTTGATTTCAAACAAACATATATTCGGGATGTAACTAATTATGCTTAATTAGGTTTCTGCCACATTACCATTCGGCGAAAACCGATTATGCCACATCTGTTATGCTAAAACAGTTTCGGACAATAAATGTTATGCCACATAGAGGGAACCCATAATAAACGTTTTATAAAATAATAAGAGACTATACATTTAACAATTTAACATTTCATTTTATAAAAATGTGTGATGCTCTTTGACTAACTATATATTTCGTTATTTTGGTAGGTAGCGTTTGTATTAAAATTTTCCTCATAGTCGGTGTGAAAAGCTGTATGTGTCACAAGGTAGCAAAATTATTTTCACCACGGGCGTTAACACTTGAATCCCTCACTACGCTCCGGATTCTACTTTAGAATCCTTCGCTTCGTCCAGGATTCAATGTACGCCCTCGCCGCAAATATATCATTTTGCTCCCTTGTGACACAATCTACTATTTCTTTTACCAGTTTATATAGAGATTGTATTTTATTTGCAGAAATATGCTTTCACGCAAGATCCCTCGCGTCATCGCCCCGACTTATTTATCTGCCGATCCCAGAAATGAGCCATCTGACGAAACATTTAAGCGTCAACTGAGAAACCTTTTGTTGGATAACCCTCTATAGGTACTCAATAAACGAGTACATAGAACTTATATTTTAATTTTTTTTGGTATTGTCTATTATTTTTATTGTTATATGTATTATTATAATTTGCAATGACAATCCTTATTGGGAGACACGATTTGATTATTACTTGATTATTCTGTTGACATTGTGACATTACAATTCTATCCTCATTTTATGGGTATGTATCCTTTCGTATGTGCATTTTATTTTTGGTCCTATTGTTTTAATAATTATTTTTATTGTTTTGTTATTAAAATTGTGATGACGATCCTTATTGGGAGACATGATTTGATTATTGATTGTTATTTACGAGTATATTTTTTAAATCTTTTGACACCTTAATCCTGATTTTGTATTTATGTTTTTGACGATCATGGCGTGAATAGGTACTTATAATTTTGTCTGTACAAATTTATACTGTTATTTTGTCGTGAAATAAATGATCTATCTATCTATGGGATAAAATCTTCAAAAATGGTTTCATGACGTTTTTTTATTGTGTTAAGGACCTTTATACACTAGTACATATCGGCCCTATATTGACAAACATAATATCATCACAAAACAACCAGTACTACTTGGGTGTATTTTCGCTGGCGTAATTTCTCTGGCCACCAATATTTAAAAGATTCCTCCTCACTAGACTGGCATTCGTTGGTTACTTGTTAGAACTTGACTGATTCTACATTGTAACCAAAAGTGCCAATACTAATAAGGCAGAATCTTCTCAGTATTAGCCAATATGTCATGACAGCGAAATTACGTTTTTGAAAATACACCCACTTATTTGTTAAAGTTTTATTACGTTGGAAATGTGGATTTTACAGCTGAAACCAAAACTTTGTGGATTTCTAATATTGATGTTTTTTCATTATTAAGATGTCTGATATTAATGTTACTTAAATAGGTACCTTTATATAATACTTAATGTAAATTTTATTTACCATAAAAAAAATATTTGAATTGATTTGCTTCGTTCGCTCTGTCAATTATGTCATTCAAGAACGCAAAATCACTTATTTTCTAAACAGCCGACATAATCAAAATGTAATTGAATCACATGCACTGGCCGGTAAAGTCCCGTATTTCAGTAACCCTAAAATTGTACCGAATTCCTTGTTAATATAATGTATAAGGCTGCAACAACTGGAACACGTGTCGATGATCAGGCGCAGATTGCCCGCACGCGAGTTCACGGCTGTAATGTGTAGCGTAGGCAGATTGGGGCCGGGAAATAATAGGGTGTATTTTCGCTGGCGTAATTTCTCTGGCCACCAATATTTAAAAGACTCCTCCTCACTAGACTGGCATTCGTTGGTTACTTGTTAGAACTTGACTGATTCTACATTGTAACCAAAAGTTCAATTCTAATAAGGCAGAATCTTCTCAGTATTGGCCAATATGCCATGACAGCGAAATTACGTTTTTGAAAATACACCCAATAAATACACTAATCTGCGAACCGCAGACCGCGCAAGTCTATCAACCCCACAGAAATATAAAGAGATAGAAGGAGAAGTTCCTCGATTTGTATGAGAAATCCAGGCTGGGCCGGAAATCCGGTACCGGGTTCGATTCTCGGTCTGGACCATGGGTGAGCGCCATTTAATTGTTCTATGTACTAGTCGATGTGGCTCGGAAGTTGGCCAAATTGAAGTGGGACTGGGCTGGTTGTGTCTGCCGCATGCCGAGCGAGATGTGGGCCAGAACCACCACGGAGTGGATGACCAATAACTCCAAAAAGAAACGCGGTAGACCTCGCAGGCGATGGCGAGACGAGTTAGACTCCTTTCTAAAATAATGGCCAGAGATTGCACAAAATTGGGAAAATTGGAAAGAGCGGGGGGATGCCTTTGCTCAGCAATGGGACATAATGGGCTTATAATAATAATAATGTACTTTGATATCTTGTATGTGATGATATGTAAGTTAGGTTTTGTTAATTACCAAATATTCGACATTGAAATGTAACGTTTTTGCCGACGCTACCCCTCATTAAGGGTTCAGGCGGCGGCGGCGCGGTAATTAATTTACAGCCCAAGTTTTTGAAAAAAAAGCCTGCGTCCAATGCATTGAGCACACGTAACCCTTTCGTCGGTTTAGGACCACAATCAGAAATGACAACACCTATAAATGACCACGTCTATAGGTATAGGTATAGGTTTACGCGGGCTTGTTTTCCGCAACTCGACGACAAACATGCGCCTATTTTGCGTGATGGGTTGATGACCACGTCTATAAATGACTGCTCTACAAAAGAACACTTCCCAAAATGAGCACTTTTTAAAAGACCACTTCCCAAAATGACCACTTTTAAACGATCACTTTTAAATGACCACTTCCTAAAATGACCACTTTTAAATGGCTACTTCCCAAAATGACCAGATCTTGAAATGACCACTTCTTGAAATGCCCACTTTTAACACTGAGTAACTTAAGTGGCATAAACAGTTTCCGACGAAAAGGCTCCGCCCCTTTGGTACGTATTCCGTGGGGCCGATTTTGAGCATTAGTTACGCTTCCATACTTGGGTGTATTTTCGCTGGCGTAATTTCTCTGGCCACCAATATTTAAAAGATTCCTCCTCACTAGACTGGCATTCGTTGGTTACTTGTTAGAACTTGACTGATTCTACATTGTAACCAAAAGTGCCAATTCTAATAAGGCAGAATCTTCTCAGTATTCGCCAATATGTCATGACAGCGAAATTACGTTTTTGAAAATACACCCACTTATTATATTTCGATTCCTTTAGTACACAATTTTATGCAATGGCTGTTCTGTTTAACGTTTATCGATATCGAAACACAAATAAATAAATAAAAATAAATATAAACATTTATTCATAATCATAGTTACAACATAACCTTAACCAAGAGGCAAGAGGGTAAAATAAGTAGGTACTTAAATTATGAACCCGAACTAGGAAAATCCTGTGTCAAAATGAAAAAGTGGGTGTGGTATTTGGGTTACGCAAGTATGATCATGTCTCTAGTTTTCGATCCCAACTCAAGTGGCTCCCTATCCGTTTTCGACGTAACTCTCACATTCTTTCTCTACTTTATAGCATACTTTTCAACCCCGCAACTCCCCGCTATCTTAAAGAGCGTTTCAGTTACCTGTCGTCGGTAAGATGCGCTAAAAATTTGCTCTTAAATGTTCCTTCCTCTCGATCTAAATTCTATACGAAATCCTTTACCTTCCAGGCCATACGTTTATGGAACTCCTTACCTCTCGAGTTAAGATGTGCTGAATCTCTTCCTATTTTTAAAACCAAAATTAAAGAGCATTACCTATCCGTCCCGTAATATTTTTAAATTGTGTACTTTTTGGAAACTGTTTCTTTGTAAAGCCTGCTGACTGTTTTGCGGTTAATTTTTTCCCCTATTTATTTATTTGTATTTATGTATGTATATGTAGGTTTATACACGGTGTAACACGAGGAATCCGAATAATTTTAACAGTGTGTTCCTAAGGTAATAAGAAACAAAAAAGATTATATGAACCCAGGTCGAAATATGATTTTAATTTTTGTTATGTTTTCATACATAATAAATTAATTATTTTTCCTACACCAGTAAATCAACACCTTAGGATAAGCTGGCAACGTTTCTTATTGTTATCTTTTTTAGGCAAGTACAGATGTAGTGCAAAATTATTTTCCATCGTATTTTATCGGAAAAGTTCGTATTTATCGTGCTCTCTCAATCAGCTTCAGTACCCATCTTACAGTCGCCATTTTTCACTTTGACATTTGACACTAAACAATAAAGTTCCATATTAATGGATATGAAAACTTCACTCATTTAATACAATCATTGACTGACAGTTCGGGTGCCATCGTATTCCGATTGAGATCCGAGTTTACCCGATGGAAAATCATTTTGCACTACATCTGTAACGCCGGCTGTACACACTCGGAGAGACCAGGCAAGACACGCATGTTGTGCTCTTCCCACGATGTGAGTAAGAAAAGGACGTCACGCGTGTCTCGTCCGGTCTGCCCGAGTGTGTACAGCAAATTTTATTATCTATGACATAGGTGATAGATAATAAAATTCCCTTGTCAGGCATTATTGTTTTAAGGTGGATTTAGACCAAACGAATTCTAACACATTCTAACCCCACTCTACCAAATTCTTTGTGTGTCCACAAAGCAGCAGGATTAAAGCAGGATTTACGTAAAAGTACAATCGGAACTATTTACTAATAATTTACCTATTTAGACATGTTTGGATCCCGAACAGGGCGCCCTCTATCCTACGTGTAATAAAACACTGGATTGTTGCTGCAAGTTGTAATAAAAATAAATTCCAAACTACTTATAGTTTCTGTGTCGACATCTCATCAGCGCGATCTAGAAATTGTGACAGATCGAACAACGACATCTAGCGGACAACAGGAAAACAAAAAAAATGTATAAAAACCCTCAAACATGCCGCCCGCCAAGAACCACAGTTCTTAACTCAAGTAACGAACAACTAACATAACAATGCGCCTTACATAAACTAAAGATCGTATACAACGAGTTCACAAAAACATATTAAAACCACAACACAAATGGACGAAAATAACATAAACTACCTATTCCGCTAAAGGTAGAACACAAATTCTAGAAACAGGTCTTTTAATAAGAGAACTTTTACACCTTAATGTTACTACTCGCGTCAAATTGTCTAAACCCGGGTGTGTTTCGACTATCTGACCAAGAAGCCACCTAGCAGGCGGTAAATCCGGTTCTTTAACTAACACGACGTCACCTATCTTAGGTTCAGGTGTCACTTGACTCCACTTATGTCTTTGCAAGAACTGCGTTAAATATTCTTGAGACCAACGCTTCCAAAAATCTTGCAACATACGCTGGCACAGTTGCCATCTCCTTAATGAAGATATTGACGCATCATCATAACGACGATCAGGAGCGACTATAAGAGGCTCTCCTACGAGAAAATGTCCCGGAGTCAACGGTATGGAGTCTCCATTATCTTCTATGCGGGAAATGGGTCTAGAATTCAGGCAAGCCTCAATTTGAGCCAACACCGTTGTCATTTCCTCGAAGGTAAGCGTAGAATTGCCGATAACGCGCTTGAGGTGGAACTTACAGGACTTAATTCCGGCCTCCCAAAGGCCTCCGAAGTTGGGAGCATACGGTGGCGCGAAATGCCACTGAGTTCCATTGTAAGACATCCAATCGGCTATCTCAGGCACAAGGGTTGATTTTTCTGCATCGAACAGATGCTTGAGTTCTTTCGATGCGCCCACAAAGTTAGATCCATTATCGCTATAGACGTCACTACAATAGCCACGCCTAGCAACAAATCTCTTGAACGCTGCCAAGAAGCCTGCAGTTGATAAGTCACTAACGGCTTCTAAATGTATGGCCCTGGTAGCCATACATACAAACAGGCATATATACCCCTTATAAGACTTAGTTCCTCGACCCTTAGAGACACGCAAATTAATGGGACCAGCGTAGTCTACTCCGCTGCGCAGCACAGTGGGACTAAACGTTCTTATCCATCTCAAAAATGGTTTTAGCGAAAGTCGTAATTCTGATATAATTTTGATAGTTCTACGTTCTATGATAAAAGGCCTATCTGATACTAGTGTGACAAATAATAATTATTAAGTTTTACTTACCTAAAATGGCACTGAAACATTGAACTTCGATAATTCCGTATTTAACAGACTAGACCTTCGTGAAGTTTGACTTAAGATATTTTTTAAGTTTCCCAAAGAAATATATTAGTATTATACATATTTAGATTCACTAGGATCTCTAGTTTGTAAATACGGTATTATTTTACAGAAAAATAGAATGTGTATTTTTTTAATTAATTTTGAAATGTCCCTATGAAAATTTCCGTATGTTTTAATTTCAATTGGAGGTTTCCTTGTTATCGAAAGCTGCCGATGTCGAGTTATTATCATTTATAGAATCCTTAATTAGTAAATAATCCAAGGAAGAAAAAAAAACCTGCGTCATTATAGCGCCATTTCGAGATAGAACCTAATATGTCAGCCGAGGTCCAATTTCATTATTTTTGCTTGCACCTATTTATGGAACTTTTTTTACTTAATATAACTAACTAACTGCGAGAGTTGAGAATGAAGATGCATTTAAATACGGACTCTCAACTTTACATGCGTGGATAAGATGTATGGAAATGATTCTGCATATTTCTTATAATCTTGCGTTTGAAAAATGGGCAGCCTCGACTCCTGAAAATAAAAAACTAAAAGAAGAAAAAAAAAGATTTGTCCAAGCTCGTTTCCGGGAAGTCCTTGGTTTACACATTGATAAACCTCGCCAAGGATCAGGAAATAGTAATGATGGGAATACGGCAAGAAGGTTCTTCCAAAACTATGAGTGTTCAGCAGAAATTTCGGGTGTCGATGAAGAGTTGATTAAGAGATTATACATAATACTGCAAACTATGTCATCTGGGTTTCCTGTAAATGCGACCAAATTTGGTGAATATGCGCTGGGAACTGCCCGGGTATATGTAAACAATTATAACTGGTACTATATGCCATCTTCAGTTCATAAAATTCTTATACATGGCTCGAAAATCATAGAGCATTTTACCCATAGGGCAATTGTCTGAAGATGCCCAAGAAGCTCGGAACAAAGACTACAAAAAAATTAGATTAAATCATGCCCGGAAGTGTTCGCGGTCAGCTACAATGGAAGATGTTTTTCACACCTTACTTTATACATCAGATCCCTATATATCCAGTATTAATAGTAGTGCAAATGTCCTATTCACAAAAGAACTATTGAATGAAGCGAAAGAACTTCTAGTGACAAGTGACGGGGATTGATTTTTTTTGTTACTAGGTAGTTGTAAATTACCTAATTACTTCACATTTTTTATTTATTATATATTTAAGCTATTACAAATAAAAAAAAATAAAAAATTAAAAAAATCAAAATATAGCTATATCTACCTACTTAAATCAAGTTTATTATAATTATTAGTTAATACTTATCCTTTAATACTTATATGAACAAAAAAAAAATATTATTTGAATTTTTTGTATGAAAAATTGTGAAATTTTATTTTCAACTCTATATTACTCAATAAATATAAGTTTTATAATAAAGGCGTTTTGATTATATAAAGGCGTAACTATTCAAGATTACGTATGCAAAGTTTCAGCAATAAATCTCAATAAACAAAAAAGTTACAGATTTTTGAGATGGAAATGACCGTTTGGTCCCACTGTGCGCAGGAACGCTCTCGCCATGTTGACCCTGCACGAAGGTAACTGTCCCATCAATTGGTTCCGTATATTCGCTGCATGTCGTATACAAGAAACGCATTTCCTGACATAAATCTTCACTAAATTCTTCAGTCCCAGAATACAAAACTTTGACCTGATGTAGTTCATCATTAGTGGCGCACTTCCGTGTAGAGTCCTGCAATGAGCATCTCTTATAATAAGTTGCGTAAGCCAAGATGATTTCGGCAGCAGAATTGGATGCTTTTGGCCGAAGTCTAAACTAGCCCTCTGAAGCCGCCCGCCTACACGGAGTATGCCTCTATCATCAATTTGAGGAAAGAATGTGATTAGTTTACTTCTCTTCTTCAGCTTGCTTTGTTTGAGATCGGTTATATCTTCTTCAAAAGCCTGTGCTTGACACTTTTTAACCATTGCCTCCAATGCTTCTTCGAGTTCTTTTGTTAGAAGATATGTAGGTCTCACCTCTCTCAACTTTAGAAATCGACGACAGTAGGAAACAACCCTCAACAGTTTCGTGAGTGATGAAAACTTTGTCCATATTGAATCTTCATTACTGTCTACGTCTGAGGCTGAAGTCACCAAATGTGTTTTGATCGATCGTTTTTCCAATGTAGTTTCTAAATTCTTTGGATTTGTATATTTAATGTTCTTTTCCTTTAACCATTCAGGCCCATTTTTCCATAACCGGTGATTAATCAACTCAGTCGGCGATATACCCCGCGATGCACAATCTGCAGGATTCTGTTCTGACTGTACATGAGATCAGCGATCTGTTACCGTTAATATCTCGGATACCCTGTTACCTATAAAAGTCTTCCATTTACTGGGATGACTACTTAACCATGCCAATACGATTTCTGAGTCCGTCCAAGCATGGATATTGGCTCTGGGTATAGTCAAGACGTCAGCAACCTCCGATAGTAGTTTTGCCAACAGTACCGCTCCATTTAATTTTTTTTCCTAACATTTCCTAACATTTCCCTGCAGTGTCGATGACACGTAAATATACAACCGCAGCATAAGCATCGGTTGACGCGTCGCAAAACCCGTGCAGCTCCACAGAAATTGCATCTGTCCTGTGATTTGTCCAACGATCCAAGCGAAATTTGGTAAGCTCGGATAAGTTTTGTCTATATCTCATCCATTCCTCGAGAAGCTGTGGTTGTAATTCTTGATCCCAGTCCAAACCTGCCAACCAAAGTTTTTGGATGAATATTTTCGCTCTAATAACGCTTGGTGCTACCCAACCCAACGGATCATAGAGTCTGGATATATCCGAAATCACCTTCCTTTTTGTCACGGGTTCTGTCGCCGGTGGCAGTTGAACGGCGTAAGTGAATTCATCAAGGTTTCTATTCCAAGTCAACCCTAAAATCTTGTTTACTTCATCCGTTTTCATATCGAACTTCTTTTCACCTTCTTTGCTCTCAATCTTTTCTTTGATCCCTGCCAACATCGATTCACTATTACTGGACCACTTCTGAAGTATAAAGCCCCCTTTACTCAACAATTCTGTAATTTGCTTATATACTTCGAACGCTTCATCATCTGACTGACATCCCGACATGAGATCGTCCATGTAAAAATCTTGCAGCACACGAGGGGCTGCCAGTGGAAAATCCTTCCCTTCGTCTATAGCTACTTGACACAAGCTCTTTACCGCCAGGTACGGAGCCGCTGATACCCCAAAAGTGACTCTTAGCATTTTATACTCTTTGACATCTTTATCCTTATTCTCCCGCCATAAAATGCGTTGATATTTGGTATCCCGCTCATCGACCACTACCTGGCGATACATTTTAACAATGTCCGCAATAAAACAGACAGGATGCATTCGCCATCGCATTATAATGTGTCGTAGGTCAGACTGAAGTCTCGGCCCCACGAGAAGATCATCATTCAACGACACGCCATTAGTGCCCTTACATGAAGCGTCGAAGACAATTCGCACCTTCGTGGTTTCCCTATCCTCGCGCACAATAGCATGATACGGTAAATACAGTCCCTTTGTCTTTGTTTCTTTCTGTGACAGAGGTACCATGTGCCCTAAATCCAGATATTCGTGAAACACCTTGCCATATTCTGATTTCAGATGAGAGTCCCGGTCAAGCTTCCTCTCCAATGAAATCAGCCTCCTCAAAGCTATTTCTCTAGAATGCCCATCTACACAAGCTGGTTCATCCTCCCGAAACGGAAGTCTTACCACATACCGACCGTTTTCATCCCTAGTAGTGGTCGATTGGTAGTAATCTTCGCATTTTTTCTCCTCAGGTGACAGTATCTTTACCCCTTTACTCGGCTCCGACTCAATTTCCCAAAAGGACCGCAGTAAATCTTCCACCTGAGCGTGCATAGTGATGACATTGCAAGTAATGTTCGTGGTTGACCCTACTTGCCCACTTAGTATCCATCCCAGTGATGTATTTTGTGCGATCAGCGACCCTCTGGGCGGACACTTCATCATATCCTTGCCAATAATCTGTGCATAAACTTCGGCACCCAACAACATGTCAATCTTGTTCGGAATGTTGTATTCAGGATCGGCTAAGGTTATAGTTTTCAACTCTGGCCACGCTGTAAGTGAAACCCTTGAAGATGGTAAGTGTGAAGTTAGCTTATCCAACACGTACGCCTTGACCTTTAGTACACAACCAGAGTTAACCCTTGATGAAATGGTGACCTCAACTGTTGACTTGGCGATGACAGTTTGCTTGCCCCCCAACCCGGATATCAGACCCTTGACTGATGTTTTCTTCAATCCGAGCAATTGAACCGCAGCCGACGTGATGAAAGAAGCCTGGGATCCTTGGTCAACCAAAACTCTGAGCAAATGGCGCTCTTCCTTCTCGAATACATTTGCTTCGACGACCGCAGTAGCCAGTAGCACCTGCTGAACTTGTTCGTTCACGAAATGATTTGCAATACTGGTACCTGGTATGACTTCTTCTTTCTCTTGATCGACCTGATGAGTGTGAACTTGCGCAACTTGATCATCCACCGACCCGTAATTGACGGATGATTGTAATTCGCCCTGTTGGTGTATCAATGTATGATGTCTCCTGTGACAAATAGAACACGAACTAGAATTTTTACAGTACCTGACAGTGTGGCTATTCCCGAGACAGTTGAAACACAACCCGTTATTTTGAATAAAATCACGCTTTGCGTTGATATCTAACCCGATAAAATCCTTACAATGCATAATTTTGTGTTCACCCTTACAGTAACCACACAATGCATTAGCGGTTTGAAAATTGTTGAACATTGTAGCTGCAGTACTTTTGGCATTTACATTTAAAAACCCTCAAACAAGACATGCTTCAGTATATCGCACAGAGATTTACACTTTCGCAAAGTTAAAAATATTGTAACAGCCTGATTCGATTAAATTAGATTTTTTAAAACAAAGTCTACAAAAAGTAGCCCAGAAACAGTTATTTTGAACTGTCATGGGTACTCCTTACATCAAACTAAAAACTACTGGCCACTTCATTCCGCAATCATAATGACATTAATGACTTACATTGCGTCATCGACATTGTTGATATTGATTTAATTATTAAGCATTGCCTCTGAACTGTAACCCACGAATAAGATTTGTACAACGTACATTTGATTTTCACAACGTAACTTTTATTATCTTGTACTGGTATTTATTATCTTGTCAGCCTTATCAGTTGTTAAACTAGGCATAAGACGTTAGAAAGTGTCTTCAGAAATAATGAATGTTAAATTGAAGGATATCTAATACGGACCGTTGGCATTAAGTTGGTGGGCTAGAGCTGGCTTTTGGCTGGGAGTGCTGCGTGGTGTATATCTATTGCGAAATAAATGTGTCTGTACCTTGCCGTGTACTGCAGTTAAGTATAGCCGATTAAAAATGCGGCCGTTACGGTTTTACGATATTAAATTAATGTGAGTTAATGCAAATAAAAGTACCTGTGGTATGCTTGTACTTAATAAATAAAATGAAAGAATTTTGTGTATTATTTCGTATAATTTGTGGATAACATGAATTGCATAAGTAAGATTAATTAGTAATTACAATAATAAAATGAAATGTTTACAAAATTAACTTGCAACAATACTAGTACTAGTCCTGCCGACAGTATTCATTCATAAAAAAATAAAAATAAACTGCCTATCATAAAAATATTACATCCATTAAGATTCCGTTAAGTACTTATGTACCCAGTGCGTTGCTGTCGGTGTCTTTCTTACACTTTACTACTTGATACTCCAACGAACTCGTAATAGCACGAATACTTTTAATCCGTTGGCTTCATCATTATCACCATTTTTTCAGCCTGTTATCGCCACTGGTGAGCATTCGAGTACGCCATTCATCCCGAATCCCGATCATGTGCTGTTCTAACCTAATCCAAAAGTGATCCGGCTTGCCTTTAGTAATTACAATGTTCCAAGATTTGTGAAAGTTTCTTCATATTTGTTTTTTTTTGTCATAACATTCAATTTAATATTGGATTATTGTTATTAATTTATCGATATTTTTACGTAAAAATATTAAGCTGACGTTGACATGTAAACATACTAATGACGGTACTGAATTTGACTTTTACAGTCAACTTAGACGTGGCGGGCTCGCAACGTCGCAATCATAAGGGTGTTTTGTACTGGAGATTTCATTACGACTTTTTTAAACATAAACGCAAATATCTCAAAAACCAAGCTGAATCTAGCAAACATTATACGACATTTTTAACTCCAAATAATGTCTGGAATACGCTGTTAAAATTATTCGGATTCCTCGTGTTACACCGTGTATATCTATTTATTTATGTATGTTTATGCCCCTGCGGTTATTTATTTTTGGTACCAAATTAGCCCTCGCTCTTGTTACCCTTCGCACCACCTACTGTTTTTTTGGTTTATTTTTGTGTCAATTCCGCTACCCAAAGGTTGTCTGGAAGAGATCGCTCTTAAGCGATAAGACCGCCTGTTGTCTACCTATTTAAATTGTTCTAATTATGTAAGTACCTCTTGTAATGTGTTTTTCTGGTGTGCAATAAAGTATACTTGTATTGTATTGTATTGTATTGTATTGTGGCATAAAGAGAAACAGCAAGATTAACTAAACATGAAATAAATTTGTGTACAAAGGTTTTCATTCTAAGGTGGATATAAAAACTAGATACAAATGACTACTAAAATTTTAACAATACCTACATCTGTGACATGTGTGTCACATTTAATGTATAGTATATCTACATTAAATAAAAAGAAAGAAATATAATACTACCGCCATAACGCAAAAGGGCACATTTAACATTTTTTTTCGACACTGAGTTGTATACATGTTCGGAATCAGTAAATTTCACTGATTCCGAATATGTATACAACTCAACTTCGAAATTTTTTTTTGGATGTGCCCCTCTTCCTTATGGCGGCAGAATACAATACCTTATGTATTTTAAAACAGTCAGTAATTTCTAAACAGTTAGTAATTTATAAATACACTCACGGACAATGAATGTGGGTCATTTTCTATGAACAATCATATAGAAAATTACCCGAATTCATTGTCTGTGAGTGTAGATCTTTATTTATGTTTGTTACTATACGTATATTAACGAGTTCCAACATTACTAGAAGCAAACACCGTGCTTTCCGAAGGATATCATGTTCGATGCATTTGTTTACGTCGCGGGCTGAAATGCGATCACGCCACTAGTGCTGCGTCGTATAATCGATAAATATCGATATATCGTCGACCGTTAGCTTCAATGTAAGGGCAGATACAGACGGACTGCAACGCGTATAGAAATGGTGCAGTCAGCGTGCGGGATGCAGTTAAAAATTGCAGCTGGCAATCCCTCTGTATCTGCCCTAATGTACAGGTTAAATGTCCTCTATATGAATTGAACCGAAATGATTTGGGGTGGATTGAAATTGAACGACAATATTCTTCTACTTATCTATGTAGTTGGAGTAAAGGTATCTGCCCACTACACCGTACCATACCATGACCGTACTATGAACGCGTCAGGCAAAATAAATATTCTTTGTATTGAAAAGTATGAGACTATGCCCACTAGCACGTTCCGTCACCGACCGGCATTTTGTCATACCTAGGCTTAAGACTTCTGGCAGCATACCGTTGTTCTAAAATGGAACCACCATGTGAAAAATATTTTTCGAAGTCGAAGTCAAAAGTATGATGTAATTAAATATAACCGTGTCTGATACGTTCATAGTACGTCACGGCATGATTCGTTGTAGTAGACAGAGGCCTTCAATGTGTTCTTTTTCTTGTATTTCAGTTTATTAATGTACTTTTTTCAGAAAAAGTCCACGTATTGAAAAGTTTCCTGCAGCGTTTCTCCTTTTCATTATATTTTTCTACTCCTGTACTTTTATCTGTCTTTTTACTTGGTCACGAACGCTAATATAAGAACATACATAATATGAGTTCAAAAAATTCTATACTCTATTCCCCATAACAGCACTAGTGTCGTTATAGTCACATTACGATACTGCTAGCAGCCACAGACTTCTAAATCTAGGTTAAACTTAGGTCAAGGATTAAGCGCTCAATTCTAACTTTACGATAAAAATGCACAACTACCAACTTAACAAACAATTAAATTCCTACGATTTTTAAGAAAAACAAAACTTTCCGAATTAAATTCATTGATGCCAACATAAAAAAAGTATTTAAATTATCGTCACTTCATCTCATTAACCAGTAACTACACTTCATATTAAAAAAAAGTTTACCATAGACACAACTGTCAGTCAATCAATATGTCATATTTGCCTTGTTTGGGAGCTGTTTAATTAGGTATTTCATATTTTAAAGCCTAGTCGTAGAAAAAGTATTGTATGCAACGTTATATAATTAAGTCAAAAAACGCTCATTGCGTCTCTATTTGCGATACTCGCCGCATTCGCGACTCGTATCGCAACTCACGCAATTCGCATTTTTTGAACCTCCTTATACAACTGTTGCATACAATACTATAAATTGTATGGTAAATTCAGGCTTCTAAAGCTAGTAACTCTATTAGGGTTATTCTTCAGAAATATGTCTGCGGTCACCTTATTCCTCTGGCCCTTTTTCATACTAAATGTATGGAGACAGAGGAATAAGTCGCAGACATATTTCTGAAGAATAACCCATTACGCTTATGATACTAGGCCTTGTCGATTGATAAATAAATGATAAAGCATCCGTCACGTTCTGACAAATATGTGTGTGAGAGTAACAGATGTTTTATCGTTTATCACACACCTACTGAGAGCAATTTGAAGAATTTTGTTCAAAATAGAGACTGTGATGCATCGGCAATTGCCTTACACAAAGTGTAGATCGCCTTCAGACTCTTCACAGTACGTGAAGTGAAGATCTTCACGAAGCTGACTGAGATTTGTCTTGAATCAGCTCAATGGAGATCACCGCATATCGGAGAGGCCTATGTCTAACAGTACTAATATCAAAAAAGGCTTATAAAATGTAAACTAACTGCATGCATTGTTTGTGTCTTAGTAAGTACCGATCGCATCACTAGTGATATATGTATTGTAACGAAGTTTGTGGCAAATGGTAACCCTCGATGGAATTTGTATACGTCGGGATTCGATCTGCGTTCATACAATTAGTGATGCACTACGGAAAGTTTATCGATTTATAGTACTAATTTTTTTCCAAGATTTAGAATTGAATTTCAAGAATCAAAAATTGTTTTAATTTGAGATTAACTTTGTTTATTTCGTAATTACGATTGATATAACTACCCGTTTTTTACTTTTTTATGTGTGTCTGATTTTATTATTTGTGTTGAATCTCTTCTGGTATTTTATTTTAATCAATACCGTAAGGAATTCTCTACCAGTCAATCATCGGGGTAAACAGAAGCATTATAGGTGCGGCATTTAAATTTACGACTACATCGTACAAAATAATAAACTATATACGGTATAGATGGACATTATACATAACTACCTGTATATAAATATTAGTACGGGCAAATTACCATTAAGTGTTGAACTAAGTCGAACAGTCGCGGATTCTTGTGGAATCGTTAGATGGCATGTATAGAAGGTTATCACTAGTTTGCACCGTTTCTGGAATATACGGAAGTCTTTTAAAAATTAGGTATAAAGTTTGAAGGGCCGTAAATTTGGATTTGATGAAAAAGTACTTGTTGTAAGTTTATCTACGTATAGAGACTGTCTTAGTGCAATATGGGTTTTAATTTAAACTACGTACATAGTAGGGAACACTGCGAATTTGTTTTTTTTAGTTTGCGGCTCGGGGGAAATTTACACACTCGGTGCAAACTTACATAAGGCTTCTATAGGTATTATAAACACCTAATTAATTTTGCACGCCTCCGCGAATTACGGATCATCTCTTATACATTTATTTGTAAATTGTACTTCGGGGCAAATTTTCACAGTCGTGCAAATTTTACTATGATATCTATTATATGTTTACTACATTCGCCGCAAAAGAAAAAAAGAAATTTCTTACCGGAAGTACAGAATAATAAACCTGGATGTTTAGCTCCCGCACGCATGGGGCGACACGAGGCGAGTGTGAGGCAGGGGCAGGGCGCGGGAAGGGGCTATCGCAGCGAACTCGCGCACGATCAATTATCTCTATTATGTATATCTATAATAGCTATCTATTATACCTCGAGTGTGGTATCATTTTCTGATAAATCAGGCATGAAGAATTATTTTTTGTGATATTCAATGTACAGTTTTATAGAAAAATAGTAAAATATTGATGTAAATATCATTATCGGTTCTATTTTACTATAATATCTGGGCAGTTCTCCTCAAAACATTATTCTTGACCAAAAAAAAAGTCTTTTTTACAAACCCCGCGATAGAGCGTCTTTATTAAGCCAGATACATACATGAAAAACATAACGTTTTATCATAAAGGCACGGAACAAAACCCATTAATTTTCATTACATTTACTTTTTTGTTTAAAATGGTGTTGCTGATAATGACTCCTTATGATAATAATGACGTTTTTGCAGAAAATAATGACGGCTCGTTGCCAACAATGATTTTTACCTGAGAATTAAGTCAAATGTATATTGATTTAAGTGTTTTTTCATATGGTTTATGATGTGGACGACAAAAATAAAATTCGAATACATCGGCACTGGAAATTTCAAATTTCTTAAGGGACATTTTGTCGTAAGTACACTAAATACACCATTAACACTTCAAATAAAAAAGTTACGAGATGATTAAAATTTGTCGTAACTTCCTAAAATTTAAAGTTGACCCATACAACATAGTGTCCATACGGTCACTTTGTTATAGGGGTCAATTTAGTATAAGTACAAAATTTATATTTTCATACATTTTATGGTTACTTATTTATGTGCTACATTTTTTAAGTCCCCTTTAAATTCGTTTAAGTTGTTTTATTACAATGAGTGATTATCGCAGAAACCGAAGACAATATTATAAATTTATTCTTTACTTAAACAGTTACGACAATACTGATTATCTCGTAGGGTTATTTGGAACTCTAAGAATTATAATTTTTATGTGCAAGTAGCCGAGTTTTGAACATATTACACCACAACCAGGCTTTGGTATTCCAAAAAGCCCCAGGAATACATACCTGTTTCAGTCAAAAAGTAAAAAAACATAGCTAATAGTTTACTATTATTAAACCGCGCTTATAATACGATTGAGCACATATGTCGTTTTTGAATTAATATTTGAAATGACATTGTCAATGGTTGTGTGCATGTAAATGAAAATACTTATTTATTTCAGTACAAAAAAGTTCTAAAACTTGGAAAAAAATCATTAATTAGATCACCTACTTAAATAAAATAGAAAAAATGTAATAATTCAACATAAAACATAACACTATCGTCTTCAGTGCTATCTGTATCATCACCTGGCATAAAGAAAATAAAATAGATAATTAGTGTGCTAAATACGTTCGGTCACAATTGTATTACATGAAAATGATGTGGAAAATAATGAGAGATTTGTCAAATACTGTCGACTATAATATATTTTATTAAAACACACACACACAGCATTTACCAAGAAGTAAGTTCTAAATGTATTACAGTGAAACCTGGATAACTGGGACCTGGATAAGTGAGAAACCTCCATAGCTGAAACTCATGCTGAGGTCCCGGCACCTAAATCACTGAATTACCTCTGTTAGTGGGACACAACAGACCTCTATGCCTAAGATTAGTTCTTTCGATTTTATCGTCTTATTTACCTTTGTAAGTGAGACGACATAAAAATGACCTCTGTTAGTGGGACACAACAGACCTCTATATCTGGGATTACCTAGTTCATTCGATTTTATCGTCTTATTTACCTCTATAATTGGGATTTCTTTTAATTTTATAGGTATTGATCTCTGTAACTGAGACGACAATTTTTTTTTCTCTCTGACTCGGAATATGTTGCAGATAAATTTCCGTTTTTTTTACTAGTTTTTAGCCTACCCACGAATTGCGCACGTGGTAATTGTGCCTAAATTACCTCAAGTTTTAGTTTGTTTTTTCTATAGTCCGGATGTTTAGGTAATTGATAAATGATGAATGCTGAAACGAAGGTTTAAATTAAATTGAAATATGCAGAAAAAGGGCTTAAATCTTTATCACTGCGTGAAAAAATAAGTTAATACCTATCCTTTACGCCGATACGCGATGAAATCTGTGTCGTTTATAAAAAACATGTTTAATTATATTATTTTTAATACCTATTCTGATACTAAACAACTCATGTACAAACGAAGACAGTTAAGTGACCATCAGTAGACCTTAATACATTGTAATAAGGGTGACAAGTGGTCAGTTAGCAGTGTCTTCGATTTCACATGTGTATACATACATAGATATTGTTTATTTTATTTAGTAGTCGCACCTCTATAACTGAAATAACCTCTATTCTTACCTTCTATTAATAGAACCCTCTGTAAATGAGACAGATATTTATTTATACCTGGATCTGAGACTGGGTAAGCGGAATGTACTCTTTAAGTGAGACAAATTTGCGGGTCTCTTGAGGTCCCAGTTATCCAGGTTACACTGTATCTATAAGTGTCTGCACTGCACTTAAATTAAGAAGATATTACAATTTGACTTATAATTATATTTATTTATTGTATGTACTTTTGTACAAACGGTACTTCGGAATCGTATTCTTATCGCGGTTTGATAATATTAAATATGATTCATTTTTTCTTCATCATTATTCAATCACTCTCAGTCACTCACTCACATGTTCGAAACTATAAAATACACGTCTATTATCTAGGAATTCATATACTAAAATCATTATTGGTAACAATCGTCATTATACGCCTAACACATTGTCATTATTAGCAACACGCGTCATTGGGGTATCTGACAATGTTGCCGAAAATAATGTTGCCAATAATGACAAATTCTAGAAAATGCGGCTTTACAAAATAATTAGGTATATTATAACAAGACAAGATGGCACTAAATAGTCCCATGTGTACTTTGATATGGTTATACAATAATACTCCACTGTAAATAAATTATGAAGATACGGTGAAAAATGAGAAAGACCATAATGATGACAAACTTTAGAGAATCAAAATTAAATACTACTCGAATCTCGCGACGTGTATCATCTCCGAAGTTTGCCGATCGCCCGAGGTGCGGGGTGAAGTGTTACTTTTTGAAAATGTTTTTGATGAAAAACAATCTTTATTTATTTTAAGTGTAATACTGATGTGCAGTACTTAAAACATTCCTTATAGTTATTTTTTTATAACATCAAAAATTGGAAGAAATAGGAATGGGACACGCCTATTATTGCCATTTTAGACACAATTTTCTCAATATTTATCTTTTTTTTGGGTGATTCAAGCTTAAAGCGGTTTTTGCATCCACTGCCTTACCTGCCTTATCTAAGTAACGAAATAAAATACTTCGGCTTTGGAATTCTTTAGTAGTCTGGATTACCATAGCGAGACATTGACCCTCTTAAATATTCGCCCATCTATTATGAATTCATACATTCGCCGGTTAAAGAAAAAAAAATCTTACTGGAACTGGCAAAAACAGTACGGAATGGTTAGCGGCGAGGAGAGGCTGCTCCGCTCCACTCCACCCCCCTCGCGCGCCGACGCGCCATTCCGTACTCCGTACCGTAATTTTGCTAAACTTGTATTATGTACTTCCGCTAAGAAATTTCTTTTTTTCTTAACCGGCGAATGTAGTAAATTCATAATAGATATTATAGTAATATTTGTAAGTCGGATTAAGAAAATACTTGGTGCGAATGTAGATCATAACGGTTTAAAGTGTATGTCAAATTGCACCGACTGTTTCTATTATCCCCACGAAGTTACGAATATTTAAAGATTTTCACCCCATTTCACCCCCTTCCGGTGGGTGAATTTGCTAAGGGTTATATTGGAGGTGATTTTCAAGCCACACAAAATAATTTAGAAAAGTTTCCATGACTGTTTTTAATTACTTCCGCACTTTTGTAAAAAATCGCCTAATTTGACTATACTATATATACAAACGTAAAATAAGTTAGGCTCTGTGTATTATTTCATTGATATTGCGATATTAATTATTATTTTATACGCATTGATATATTTTATATGCTTCATAATTCAGAGCATAGTTATTCGAGTTCAATCATCACTTAATTATAGCTAAGGAGTTTTTAGTACTAGACACTAGTAGTAGTAGGTACGAGAATTTTGTACAATAGGTGTTTTATGTGCAATAAAGTTTAAATAAATAAATATTTAGATTGTGGTATAAAAACCGTATTTTATCGACTGCCGCTCGACTCTAGCCGCCGCTAATTGTTTACCGGGGTAACTAATAACGGTAGCTAATTGACGTGGTACCGCCTGTTTTCTACCGCTTATACCACAAATATTTTATCCTATTTTTTATCGAGTTAAAGGCAGTTTATGATATTTCAGTAGAAATCATACCCCATAGTATAATCTCATATTGCGACCACAATTGTGCATAGACGTAATATGGGTAGCTAGGATTTACCCGCGGCTTCGCCTGCGTTACGCCCATTAATTATTAATTAAATTAAAATTAAATTAAATTAAAATTATTTATTCTTTTTCATGAAAACATTACATAGGATGTGAGTTGGTGCCTCTTTTTAAGCAATAAATATGCTTGTGTTAAGAGACACCGCTCCTCAACACAGTTAATGTCCTAAGGGAACTCTTTACCGGGATACAAAGTTTATTATTTGTATAACCTATGTTTCAATCCAAGACCAGGTATACTTGCAGGCCAATTTCATCTCAATCCATCCAACTGTTACCCCGTCATGTAGTAACAAACATCCAAACAGCAAAACTTCCAAACATCTAAATATCTTCACAAACTTTCACATTCATAATATTAGTAGAATATAATGACAAATTATGCTTTTCTCTATTTACCTACGACCACAAACGTTGTGAAGCATTGACCCCTCCGGTCGACTCTGACCACTTCCTAATTTGCCCTATACAAAGGACTGGGCTAAGCGAGCGCGCGAGACGGTTCCAACGCTTAGGCAGTAAAAATACCACCAAATTAGTGCCAGGTCGGCATTGTGACACGCGGGGCGTGCACTGCGCAGCTGGTCTTTATAGCTGCATTTTTTGTTACGGAAAATAGTTCCGAACTGTTCGGATGGGCCTATCTTTACTTTTGAAATCATTGGTTAAAACAATTTGCTTTGCTACTCTAGTATTAGTATTATTCTAGTAGTAGTATTACTATACTATATTAGTCATTTAGTGCTAACCCGTTATAATTACTTGCGTATTTTTCCATGCATTCACATGCAAAATAAAAAAAAACATCCAACTAAATATAACAAACAACCACCAAAGATACAAAACTCGACACGTGCTTCGCCTCTCTACGAGACTAACTCAGGAGAAGCTGGAGATGTTGACCGTCCGGGGGCAATTCTAATAGCGTTTCAACCGCTCTCAGTTTCCTGGTTGAATTTTTGACTATTTTCCTGTAGGCTCGGATTACCATTTTCTGTTATTTTCTACAGGTACTGGTATTCTACAAAATAGCCTAAAATAGTAATCCGAGTCTACGGGGAAATGCTTCATAATTCGACCAGGAAACTGAGAGCGGTTGAAACGCTATTAGAACTACCGCCGGCATCCGTTGAAGAAATGCCATTCAAGCCATGCAAGCAATATTTTTGTTTTAATTTAAAATATTAGAATTGATAATAAGTAGAATTATTTCCCTATCACACGAAAATCCCGGCAGCAGGAAATTGTGGTTGTCACCAAGATAGGGATTTAAATATCAAAGCTCGTTAACCCGACGTCTCATTTCCACTTGACATTGTCTCTGAGACGTGATCTCGAAACACGCATTTCAAGACTTACGTATAAAGTAAAGTTGTGATATCTCATTTTCACTGTATAGGTAATAGCAGTAATGTTTCTGCCTACGCACGGCTTGTATGTGTGCGTGCCGTGAACGCACTACAAGCAAAGTTTTACGAACGCGTAAGAATGCTCCAGTACAGATCGCACTGAATACGCCTCGGCCTTAAATGGGTGTATTTTCTCTCGCGTAATTTCTCTGGCCACCAATATTTAAAAGTTTCCTCCTCATTAGACTGGCATTCGTTGGTTACTTGTTAGAACTTGACTGATTCTACATTGTAACCAAAAGTCCAATTCTAATAAAGTAGAATCTTTTCGGTATTCGCCAATATGTCATGACAGCGAAATTACGTTTTTGAAAATACACCCAAATACGTATCGCGCGCTCCTAAATGGCCAAAGTTTGACTACTTGTCTGTCTTTATGCTTTGCCAGTTATTTTCGGGGTAATTTGTATATTTTCCGAACTGTTAGTAGACTTTAACATTCATTGGTGTAACGCACTATGTCTAAATCCATACATATAATAAAATCGTAACAAGAATATTGTTCACGCTAAACGACTGGACCGATTTCCACGAAAGGTATACAGGTAGATGGCTTATTCCGCTGTCTCCATACATTTCGTATGAAAAAGGGCCAGAGGAGTAAGGTGACCGCAGACATATTTCTAAAGAATAACGCAGATAATGAGCCCGGTTAACACATAGGTTATCATAAAGCGCCCTTTATCCCGCAGTGATTCTTAGCGAGGCCAAAGGCCGAGTACCGCACAGAGGCAAAAGCCTGAAGCGCTCCTGGTTATTTCACGCAAACTGTAATGTCTAATTCGACTTATTTCATCGCCTCGAACAAAGTTGCGGGCGGGCCCACTAGTTGAAGGATAAACATCTTGGTCTATGAGTATTATACTACCTACATCGTTCAATTGCGCACAATACCCGCCACTAGAGGCGTGAAATAAAGAAATACCCACAAAAGAAAAGATAAAATGTATGCAAAATATTTTCCCGAAACATCTGCGGGCTAAATGTTCCAATGAATTCCTTTGTGGCGGCGTCGCGGCGTTATTCTGTCCAGTGAGTTAGGTAAATTAAATTATGAACAGTTGTATTTTATAAAAACTGGAGAGCTCCCATGCGTAAGTAAATGAATATCGATGGTTATTGTGGTCTGTAAAATAAAACGAACGTTTCTATTTCGAATGACTTCAACTGACAGTTTTATTGAATTCAAGTTACCCACTGTTTTAACATAGGTGGCGCTAGCGGCTATACAGTTGTATATATATTTTGATATTTTTAACACCCCCACTCAAAATATATCTTACACTAATACATATTACAAATAGCAAAACAAATAAAAAGATGCCGCTACACTCTAACGATCCCTAGAGCATTCATAAATTTATAATGCTTAATAGTATTTAAACCTTTTGTAAGTAAATCGGCTGGCATATCAGCTGTGCACAAGTACTTCACATCAACAATATCTTTTGCAACCAAGTCTCTACAATAATGAAATCTTACATCAATGTGCTTAGTTCTGTTATGGAATACAGGATTTACTAACAATTTGTGTGCACTTTGATTATCATTAAACAAAGTAATTTTATAAATCTTCTTTGTGATTTCATATTGTAAGTTTCTTAAGTATACTGCCTCCTTACAGGCCTCTGAAATACTAACGTATTCCGCCTCTGTACTAGAAAGAGCAATACACTTTTGTTTACTACAACTCCAAGAAATAACAGATTTTGACATAGTAAAACAATACCCTGTATAGGATTTCCTGTCATTAATATCACTACACCAATCAGAATCCACAAAGCCCTCAATTTTAACACTTTCACTTTTACAATATTTTAAACCTATATGTTTAGTTTTCTTTAAATATCTTAGGACTCTTTTTGCATAAATCCATTGCTCTTCATTATTACAATTATTAAATTGACTAAGATATGACACAGAGTAAGCAATGTCAGGTCGTGTTAAAACCGCAAGATACATCAGGCTGCCTATAAGCTGCTGGTATGGGTTTTGACAAACAGAAATGTTTTCTTTCTTACTCTTTAAATTAGCCTCCATTGGAGTGTTTACAGTCTTACACTCCGACATATTGAACTTACTTAATAACTGTTCAATATATTTTTCTTGACTCAAAGTAACAATATTGTTTTTCTTATCAAATTTAACTGACATACCAAGACATTCTTTGACTTGACCCAAATCTTTTATTTTAAAATTATTATTTAACATTTCTTTCAGATGTTTCAATTCTTGTTGGTCATTTGAGAAGATAAGAAAATCGTCTACATATAGTGTTACCATAGTTTTATAATTACCAACAATTTTAGTATATAAACATGGTTCTATTTTAGATTTACAATAACCATCAGCTAACATACAATTGTCCACTTTTTTATGCCAAGCACGGGATGCCTGTTTGAGACCATATACAGCCTTATTTAATTTTAGAACCTTGTCATCAGAACAATCAAGACCTTCCGGTTTCTGCATGTATATAGTTTCATCTAGGTCTCCGTTTAAGAAGGCCGTCTTGACATCGAGATGAATAACATCTAAATTCAATTGGACCGACAATGCAAACAGTAGCCTTAACGTAGTATGCCTAACTACTGGCGAAAATGTCTCATCATAATCTACACCATACTTTTGAGTACATCCTTTAGCTACGAGCCTTGCCCGATACCGCACATTATTGTCAGAGTCACACTTCTTTTTAAGAACCCACTTGCACTTAACAACAGTAGCACCGCTTGGAGCATCAACAATTTCCCACGCTTTGTTATCCTGAAAGCTCTGTAATTCTTCTTTCACAGCTCGCTTCCAAAGCTCTTGCTCCGTTCCTTGCAGCGCTTCCTTTAGTGTAAGCTCATTACCTTCATTCAGGCACATAAAACCATACAAGTCAGGTTTTCTTCTTTGCCGCACTGGTAAAACTCTATTATTTTCTACATTAAGGTCCTCATCAGAGTTTGTTGACTCCTCCGAGGGCACATAGGTTTGATCATTCATGTTGAAACTACCAGTGGAAACGAATGACTCCTCAAGCTCACTGACATTCTCCGACGTATCCCCCACTTGATCTTGGCTTTCCAGAACTGGGTTCCGCACAGTCTCAACGTGCATCTCATCTACTGGAACTAAATGTTCTTGATGATCATCCGTTTTTTCCATAATGATGACATCACGACTAGTTGTGATACTCCTAGTTGTAGGGTTGTATATCCTATACCCTTTGACGTCCTCAGGATAACCTATAAGTATGCACATTTCTGACTTCTTGTCCCATTTGTGTCTTTTTTCTTTAGGTATATGCTTCATGACTGTGCTGCCAAATATTCTGATGTGTGCAAGATTTGGCTTCTTCCCTGTCCACAGCTCATATGGTGTACGATCATTCAGTCCAGTTTTCACAGTTCGGTTCTGTAAATAAACAGAACTATTAATGCTTTCAGCCCAAAATTCCTTACCAAGCTTTGCTTCAAACAAAAGACATCTGGCCTTCTCTGTAACGGTCCTTATTGTCCTTTCACTAAGACCGTTCTGCTCAGGCGTGTAAGGATTCGATCTTTGATGAACTATTCCAGCTTTCTTTAAATAATTATCGAATTCTAAATTACAAAATTCCCCGCCATTGTCACTGCGCAAGATCTTTATTTTCTTTGATGTGCAATTCTCAACTTTGGCTTTATATTCTTTGAAACACTGGAACGCTTCACTCTTATTCTTTAAGAAATACACATGAGTCATGCGGCTGTAATCATCAACAAAGAGGAGAAAGTACCTGGAACCTCCAAGAGATGCACTTTCCATCGGGCCAGCAACGTCGCAGTGTACTACATTCAGCAGCTCAGTACTTCTGTTACCTTCGTGAGCAAAAGGCAACCTACTCTGCTTTCCCTCGCAGCACACAACACAATTTGACTTGCTTATATCTGCCCTCTCTTCTAACTTGATGCCCTCCACAGCATTCTGCATTTTATTCATGCTCTGACTATTAACGTGTCCCAATCTACGGTGCCACAAATCTGCCGACTCAACTACTGCAGCCACGAAACATGTTGGTGTATTTAGTTTGTATACACCATTTATAAGCGTTGCTGTAGCTACTAATGAGTTCTTCCGATTGAATATTTCACATCCGTCGCTTGTAAACTGCACCTTATTTCCCTGTCTTATCAGCTGACTGACTGATAACAGGTTTGTTGTGAGGCTGGGAACACATAGTACTTTTTCAATCACTATGTCGTAATCACACTCTTCCGTTGAGGTCGTGATTTTCACATTTCCGCTACATAACACCGGTACTTTATTCTGGTTAGCGACTATAATTTCTTTAGGAAAACCAGAAAAACACGCATCCATCACCCAATGTTCGTTGCACGTCAGATGCAAATTTGCACCGCTATCCACGTAAAAATCGCTTTTGTGAAAGTCCCCGTTAAAAAATACGGCACTAAATGCATTACTTGTTTTCCTTTCACGTTCGATCTTTGAATCAATTTTATCACATTGATTACGATAGTGTCCAAATTGTTTACAATTATAGCACTTGACGTTTCGTTTCTCCTTGACGTTGACAGGTGACGTTTGTGCGCCCGCGCCATCTTTGCGAACCACAGATTTGTTATTTTTGTTATGTTGCCTGCGGAAACACGCCAAAGCGTTAGTCACTTCACTACTTTCCGGTTCCATGTCCATTAACTTAGCTTTAATGGCGTCCGTTGTGATAGGTATGCCCGCATGTTCTATGGCCATTATCATCGGCATATATTTTTCACTCAATCCCGCCAGCATGATGGAACCAATCCACTCGTCGCTTATGTTGAAACCCGTTCCCGACAATTTCTGACCCGCTTCTACAATTTGAGTTACATAGGACGTCATCGATGTACAGTTTTCAAGCCGTACTGACATGAGATTCCTCAACAGGCTAATCTTTCTTGTAAAGCCCGAGTCATCAAATAATTGTCTCAATTTAGTCCACAACTCCAGCGATGTTGTAACATTCTTGATATGAATATAGATAGATGGGTCGATCGTCAAAATCAATTTAGCTTTGGTTTTGCTGTCTTCTGATGTCGTCACTGTCGTATCTGGCCCTGGTTTTATACACTTAACCATGCCATCCAGTACCAACAAGTTCTCTACTGCAAAACACCACTCACTATAATTTTCTCGACCTTTTAGTTTAGGTACGTTTACTAAATAACTTGAGCTAGCAGCCATGACTTCGAATAGGTAACGGTTAACAATCAATCACTATTTGCACTGTTTTACTTCACTTTTTAGTCCAATCGTAAAACACAAGTCTTTTAGTCCATCACACAATACTTCGCTGATAATTCTGACTATTAACTTGTAAAATAGCAATTTTTAAGCGCCTGGGCCCATAACCTAAAATAAAACGACGAGTTTCTATTTCGAATGACTTCAACTGACAGTTTTATTGAATTCAAGTTACCCACTGTTTTAACATAGGTGGCGCTAGCGGCTATACAGTTGTATATATATTTTGATATTTTTAACAGTCTGTAATATATTTATAAAATGTAGTGATGCGGAAACACTGTTATCTCTCTTAAATTTCTTTTTTACTTCAATAATCAGTCAAAACGTAAAATTATTTAACAACACGTTTAGCTTAGTGGGAGTTACACCACTTACGAAGTTAGAGGTCCCGGGTTCAAATCCTGGTAAGGGCAAATATTTGTGGGATGAGCACGAGTGTTTGTTCATGAGTCTTGGATGTTTTCTATCTATTTAAGTATGTACTTAAATTATCTATATCATCGACTTGTATGAGAACCTAGCATGTAACGTTTTTCGCTTAGTGTTTGCCGCCAAAAGTGTAATTTAAAAAAAAGCGCAAAGGCAGACAAGATTGAAAGGGAGGCATCTGCTGCAACAGCCGCGCTGCCATAAAATGATGTATAGGGCGAATATTTATAACATGTGCATCGCCATATACAATCGTGTACCCAACAATATTAGGACCTTAGAGGGAAATAGTTTCAAGAGAAATTTAAATAGCTGGCTGCTCGACGGATGCTTCTACAGTGTGAAAGATTTTCTCGAGTCATGTAGTATTAGGTAAAGGACATTATCTTCCTTGCTTCGTCTTCTAGATTAGAAATAAACACAATGTAGTACCACGTACGGTGTCGCCAAAACACACTGAATTTTGAGAGATTTTCTAAAAAAGAAAAATTAAAAACAAAATTTGTAGGTTGGTTGACATTTCGTACCAACCGCCACGGCGCTCGACCCTCATTCACAGTTACAGTGCTCCGCCAGTTCACACGTTCCGTAAGCAATTTATTGTAAATTATAATAAATTTTTGTTTACGGTGTTTTTGGTAGTTCATTATGGGTAAAAGAAAACGTGAAAGTGATGATCGTGATAATTACGACTATTTGTTACATAAAATTAAGAAGTTAGAAAAGGAGTTAAAAGGTGAACGTCGTCGACGGCGGTATGAATCAGTCGACTCGGATCCCTATGAACAATACCCCGAAGGTTAGTTTTTTATTACTATTTATTCATTTTGCACATAGTGAGTGTTACGCAATCCTAGCTCTGAATGAATTATATATTCACTATTCCGGCAAGTGGTAAACAATATTAAATTTATCACGTGTATGGTTCGTATTGCGGGCAGTTTTTGGGACTGTCACTTTACTTACTGACGTGAACCCATACGTGCGATGCGGCCAACCTGTGGGGTTGGCACTTTGCCGTGAGTGTAACCCTGTCGCTGCGCAGGCTAAATAATAACACTTACAAGATAGTGTTTATAACGACTGCCGTCCATGGAATAATTTATCAAGGAATACAGTCATATTTATTCATACAATATTCTACTTTTTTTCTATAAGCAGTACGACTATAGTCCACGTATGTAGTTACGTAGTTAAATTGGCAGTTATTTTCGTCACTTACAGACGAATTGCCACAAGATGATAACCCGGTGACAGAAGAAGAGTTCAGCGATCATGATACAATAAAATCAGTTATTCGTGTCCCCGAACGACTGACGAACTCCATTACTCCGTCCGGCCAATCACCGTCGCCGGCAACGCCGCGGCCGCCGCCAACGCCACGGCCGCCGCCAACGCCGCTGTCACAGCCACAATCATCTGCTGAGCAGGATGTACAGCCACTGCCACCTGTACAATCTATATCTATAGAACCGGAGAAAAATGAGTGTAAATCTCCTATCGCGAGTCTAGATAGTACTATATTAGAAATATTGGGGGATGACCCGTCGATAATTAAACAATACGGCAAAGATATTCAAAATGATTTAGCGGTTAGATTACAGCACATTGCGACTAACGGACTGACCAAAGAAGTTCGCAAAGAGTTATGCGATAAGTACTTACCCCCGAACAACTGTCCTTTGATTGACGCCCCAGAACTCAATCCGGAGGTAAAAGCTGCAGTCTCGGAAGCGGTAATTAAGCGAGATAAGGGTATTGAATTAAAACAAAAACAATTAGGACGAGCAATATCATGTATTGGTGAGGCTCTCACGTACTTAATGTCAAAAGAAGATAAGGACACATCGGTCATTAAACTGCTAGTGGACGCCAACCGCTTGCTTTGCGACAATCAGAATTTAGATACGGTTACTCGGCGAAACTTTGTTTTATTTAATCTGAAAAAAGAGATGAAAGACCAGATGCAGAAGACCAAAATCGATAAATTCTTATTTGGTACCGAGCTTGCTGAAACTTTAAAAACTGCAAAGTCAATATCCAAATCGGGAGCAGATTTAAAATTGCCGACATCAGCGTCATCCAATAAAGCCACTGCTCCTAAGAACAAGCCGACGCAGCAACAAACGGGAGCTCCATCTAAAAGAAACAATTTAAACTGGAAGGCTCCTCCCCTGAATCGCAGGCCTCAGGGGACCCAGAGGACCAGGGAGCCTGCTCCGAGGAATCAGCACGCCAGCAGTTCGCGGACATCGTATCGAGCGTCACACCAGAAATTCTCGAGCCGCCGTTAGGAAACCATCTGGTGAGTCACGCCGGCAGACTTTCTCAGTTTTACGATCAATGGTCGTTATTAACTTCTGATCCGGTCATTTTGTCATGGATAAGGGGATATGAGATTATCCCGTCTCGCCCTGTGGTGCAGGATAACCCACCTAAGAATAAAACTTACTCTAATAGTGAAGAAATGCTAATTTCAGATTCTATATCTGATTTATTAAAATCTGGCGCCATATCTGAGTGCAAGCCATGTGATGGACAGTACCTATCCTCTGTATTTTTAGTGCCAAAGCCAAATGGTAAACACAGATTTATCCTTAATTTAAAAAACTTTAATAAATTTATAGATACTGAGCACTTCAAGCTCGAGGATTTACGCACAGCTCTAAAATTAGTTTCAGAAGGATGCTATATGAGTAATCTGGACTTGAAAGATGCGTATTTCCTAATACGTATACATGACAACTCCCGAAAATATCTGCGTTTCGAATTTAATAGCAAATTGTACGAATTTAACGTATTACCATTTGGCCTTAGTACTGCTCCATTCGTATTTACGAAAATAATGAAGCCAGTCATAAAATTGCTTAGGTCATGTGGTTACTTATCCACTGTATATTTGGATGACATCCTTCTTATAGGAGGTACATTTGAGTCATGTTCGTATAATATTATGGCTACAAAGCAATTGTTGACATCTGTGGGTTTCATTATAAATCACGAGAAGAGTAACCTGGTACCTAATACTAGATGCAAGTTCTTAGGTTACATAATAGACACTAAAAAATTTCAAGTCACTTTACCTGCTGATAAAATAAATAAAATTAAGAAAGAACTGGATTATTTTAAAGCTGTTCGACGCTGCAAAATAAGAGATTTCGCACGTTTACTCGGCCTACTTAACTCAGCATGCCCCGCCATAGAATACGGCTGGCTTTATACTAAGGAGTTCGAAAGGCAAAAGTATCTTAGTTTGATTAACGATCCAGATAATTATGATAGGTACATGAATTTGCCGCAATCGCTTGTGCCAGAGTTTGATTGGTGGTGTCACGCCATTAACAAACCCGCTAATAAAATCAAGTACGACGATTATTGCTTGGAAATTTTTAGTGACGCTTCTACTACGGGGTGGGGGGGAGCGTGCGGAGAGGAAACTGCAAGCGGTCCATGGTCGAATGAGGAAAAGTGCAAACACATCAATTATTTGGAAATATTAGCGGCCTTTGTTAGCCTAAAAACATTTGCCAAGGAAATGACGGCCTGCCAAATCCTGCTTCGTATTGATAACACGACAGCAATTTCCTACATAAATCGAATGGGTGGTGTGCAGTTTCCTCATCTTACCCGTGCTGCAAAAGATCTATGGCAATGGTGCGAATCCCGAAATATCATTGTTTATGCATCTTATATTAAATCGGCTGACAATAATGTGGCCGATGCAGAATCGCGACGTTCTCATCCGGACATCGAGTGGGAACTGAACGATTCTACCTTCCAGACTATAGTTGAAAGATTTGGTGTGCCAGACATAGATCTTTTTGCCAGTCGATTTAATAGAAAATGCGACAAATACGTATCTTGGTACAGAGATCCGGATGCATTTGCCATAAATGCTTTCACCATTTCATGGTACCATCATTACTTTTACGCATTCCCTCCTTGTACCATGATTTTAAAAACGATAAGAAAAATCATAAGGGACAATGCTACGGGTATATTAATAGTTCCCCAATGGCCCACTCAGCCTTGGTACCCTTTGTTCAAGCGTTTGCTCACTAATAAGCCCCTTATTTTTGAACCCAGTAGCGACTTGATTATATCTAATTGCAGCGATCGCAGCGTACACCACCGGCTTACCCTGGTTGCCGGAGTCTTATCCGCGAGTCGCTACTGAGAAAAAACGTTCCTCCGGAATCCATAAACATAATGCTAGCATCTCTAGCTGACAATTCTATAAGGCAATATGATTCGTGCTTAAAGAAATGGCATATTTTTTGTTTTTTAAATAATGTTGATTTATTCAAGTCTTCAATCGCTGAAATAATCACGTTCTTGACACAACTGTTTGAAACTGGTGCCCAATACGGTACTTTAAATAGTTGCAGGTCTGCCCTGTCACTGATTCTGGGGCCGTATTTGGGTAACGACGAACGCATTAAACGTTTTTTCAAGGGTGTTTACAGAATGCGCCCGCCTTTACCCAAGTACAACCAAACCTGGAACACATCAATGGTGCTAGATAATTTAGCATCTTGGTCTCCAAATCAAGAACTCAATTTGGAGAAAATAACTAAAAAACTAGTTACGCTACTTGCTCTTGTAACTGCCCACAGGGCACAGACATTATCTAAAATTCTCATAAGTAATATAGAATTTCTTACAAACGAGGTCGTAATTAAGATTCCTGACCTCATTAAGTCTTCGAGGCTGGGTGCAGCGCAGCCTATGTTAATCTTACCGTATTTCCAACAAAAACCTGAAATTTGTCCTGTCACAACACTATCGGCATACTTAGATCGAACCAAACTGTTACGTGGTAATCACCAGTCTCTCTTCATAGGCCTAAAGAAACCTCATAAATCAGTGACTTCTCAAACGATAAGTCGCTGGATTCGATTGACTTTAGGAGAATGCGGTATAGATATAACGCAATTTACCGCACATAGCACGCGACACGCGGCGACCTCTAAGGCGCACAACCTAGGGGTTAATTTGGACTTGATCAGAAAGACCGCTGGTTGGAGCGGGTCTTCAAGCATATTTGGCAAATTTTATAATAGATGTATAAGAGAGACCGATGATTCAACATTTGCTAAAAGTATCATGTCTAACATTTTATGACTTAATTAGGTAACCTGTAATTTAATGTTAGAACAAATATTAATTAATGTTAAAACAAAAGAAAAATGTTCTTTTTTTTTCAAGTATTGAATTTTATTGTTTATTATTGAATTTTCGATATTTCACGACTCCTCTCAAGATCTACATTGTGTTTATTTCTAATCTAGAAGACGAAGCAAGGAAGATAATTAATGATTAAACGAACTTACCTTACGTGAAGTTCTATCATAATTATCTGAGTTGCTTCGTCGAATAGATTAGAATCCCGCCCTCCCGTTCACGCTTGCCCCTAGTGTGAAATATCTTCAATGAATAAACAGATATTACATATGTGCATATACGAGTATACAAACACATAGATGCACATTTGAAAGAGTAGTTTATATCTCTGAACTAAATGAGGGTCGAGCGCCGTGGCGGTTGGTACGAAATGTCAACCAACCTACAAATTTTGTTTTTAATTTTTCTTTTTTAGAAAATCTCTCAAAATTCAGTGTGTTTTGGCGACACCGTACGTGGTACTACATTGTGTTTATTTCTAATCTATTCGACGAAGCAACTCAGATAATTATGATAGAACTTCACGTAAGGTAAGTTCGTTTAATCATTAATTTTATGATGCTTATATTTTATAATTGATTGTATTTATTTTGTATTGTAGTCTTACTTTATCTTCTAATCATTTGCACGCCTATACTGGCTGAATACATAAATCTTTTAATTATATTTAACACCATTGTACCTACTGTATTCTTAGCAAATAAATATTTTTGATTTTGATTTGATTTGATTTGAAAACATAAATTAACATAAAAACTATTAATTATACCATTCACCATTACTATCAGATTTTGAAATCTGATAATAATATTGACGGAAACTGAAGTTGACAGCGTGCAAAGTAGGTCGTCGCCACTTCCTTTTAGCGGGAGGTACATGCACTTTTTCCTTCTACTCGATAATTCTGTGCTTTGGAACATTCTGTGCACGCAAGTCCTTTTTAGGGTTCCGTACCAAAATGAACCCTTATGGTGCGACTCTGTCTGTACGTCTGTCACAGTCAGATATCTCAGGAATCAGGAACTACTATTGCTATTGATTTGATTTTGAACTAACCCGAGCCTACTAGATGTACCTAAAAAAAAATCTTTTACCTTTTTTACTTTTATTTAAAGGGGGCCGAAATGGGAGGTCGAAAATTTAAAGTTGTGCTATTGTATTAGGTGGGGTGTCTAATGAAAGGGCTTAATTTGTAGATTCTAAAACCATTTTTATTTTTTCTTAATTATGTACTTATTGATTTAGGATGAAAAACGTTAAAAAAAATACCAACCCCCCCCCCCCCCCCCCCTATTATCTTCGAAGTTACGAAACTGAAAAATCTGTAATAATTACCAGTTATCAATATTACCCTAATTAAAACAGGAAAAATATAACGGTTTTCCTAACATGCACCGTTTTTTCTGGAACTATTCACGTATCTACTTACGAGTTTGTACGGAACCCTCGGTGCGCGAGTCCGACTCGCACTTGACCGTTTCTATGTGGTTTCTATTTTATGATCGCGACGATATCGATCTATCTATCGTGCAGACACTAGCGCCGCGCTTGAATAGTTAATTATTACACAACTAGGGTGGTAATACAAAGAAAGGCCGAGATCGCAGAAGTTTGCGGCCCGAGCTGCAAGCTAGGGACGTAAATATGCGATCGAGGGCTTTCTTTAGTACTTTCCATATTGTGTACATCATTTTATGTCTACACTTGGCCCGAAAGCGGTAAATAAATGATAAAGCATCCGTCACTCTCACACACATTTTGTCAGAACGTGACGGATACTTTATCATTTATTTATCGCGCGACAAAACGTAGCATCATAAGCCTACAGGTCTACGATTCCTTGAAGCTGTGAAAAAATCCAACTTCTAGGTTAACGTGAAAAAAAAGCAGTTTATGCCGCAAAAAAGGCAAATTTCGACACTGTTCAAAATAAATAATACACACTGCAGCGGTAGGACCACAAAAATATATCGGGGTAGAAGAAAAAGTGTAAGTACCTTGCGTGCTAAAAAGAAGAAACGACTAAATAATAGGCAAGTCGGTGGAAATCGAGTTCTGTGGACACCCCTCTGAAATTGCAATATTTTTAGGTTTTGTATGACTTGATAGGCTAAAAACTAATTATGTTTTAAATTTGGAGCTTGTGGTTCTTCTCGAAGTGCCTTAGAATTATGATGATGAGTGAGTGAGTCTGTGACAAAACTAAGGAACTTTCGACGTGTGACGTTTCGTTCTTAAACTACAAGTTCAAATCGAATGTTATAGAGAATATATCTAAGTCATATTGTGCCCTATCTATACCTGAAAATTCAGAGTTCTAACGTTAACCAGCACAAAGTTACAGAAGGTTGAAAATGGCCTCTATGGCTTCGAGAAAAGGATGGTACGGCCGTGCCTTTGTTTTGCTCGACTTGGCGGGGGCACTACCGTACCCCCAGATAAGCAATAACGTTATATGAATAAAAAGCACTCGTATTTCTTATCTAAATCTCCAAAAATATAGCGCGTCTCGGATATTGGCTCTTTGTTGACACGTTCCGTGAGCCCAATTTCGTATATATGTCAATTTGGAGAAATATTAGAATATTGGATACAGTTTTCCTGAATACTTTAGGGTCGGTCGGGGCCTCAAGGGCGGTATTTCTGTTTAGGTCCTCATTGAAATTATTTCTAAGTAATTCTATTTTCACCCTCTGGTATACACCAAAAAAGATTTCTACAAACTGAGATACTCTCAATTTTTTTTAACTCTGTTAAAAATAGTATCCTAGTAGTATTATAAATGTGAAAGTTTGTGAAGATCTTTGAAGGTTTGGGTGTTTGTTACTTTTTTTTATGCCTGACAAACTTGCAAGTCTTACAAACTGTTCCAAAATTCGGACCAGGTCGCTAAGCCGGACCACCTTGAGAGTGTCGGACTAGGTGGGGGTCGAAGCGCCTGGGATCGAACCATAAATTATATTGTGCCACTGTGACGTTTAGTCTGCCGGCGTGCCGATCGGCTACGCCCACCGCGCGGGAGGCTAAAATCGAGTGAAATCCACCTGCTAGCGTATAGTAAACAATAGGTTTTATAAAAAATCTGAAAACTTAACGGTTTCCTAGAAAATAGGTTGTATTGTATGACTTTCGATAGTTAAGACTAACAATACAGTATGATTTTTAAAAAGTATGGGAAATGATCATTGACGTATACAAAGGACAGGTTTAAGAGCGCGCAGACGGTTCCAACGCTTTGGCGGTAACAATACCGCCAAATCAATGCCAGCCGGCAGTGCGATACGCGGCGAGTGCACTGCGCCGCTGATCTTTACAGCTTTTAGCTTTATTTTTTGTTACGGGGAAAATAGTTCCGAACTGTTCGGATGGCCATATCCTTACTTTTGAAATCATTGTTAATGATATAATAATAATAATAACGCAGGGCAGCTTGTGGCGAGCTGTTGGGGAGTAGCGACCCCACGTACCCGAGTGCTCCGGGGGGTCCTTAGGGAGGGTCATGGGATTTAGTGAAAGGACCTCCGCCTCTGGCTTGCCTAAACCGGCCGTCCAGAGTGGAGTCGCGAGAGCTATATGCTCCAGGCGTGGAAGTGTTAAAGGGCATAACGCCGCGAGTACCCTGGGAGAAAGCGCAGCACACCTCTCGACACCCTGCAGCCCTCGGCAACGGTGTTGCCCCTGGGCCATTGCTCACAATGTCGCTATTTAACAGGGGCCCATCAGCGGAGGGCAAGTCACGGTCTGTCAGTGCCGCGAAAGCCATGAGACACTTTTCCTGACAGGCGCCGTCATGTCTCAATCTATAGCCCAGTATCTAGTCCATAATTCCACCACCATAACCCAGTAAAGTTAGATTCCATCAATCAACAATAGCCCTTGCATCTGGCGGGGGCTGTCTCTGCCTGCGTCCCGTGACACGGGCAGGGACAGCATCCACTGGGTGTACACGTTGCCTTTCATTAAATTGTCGAACGGGCCTCTACGCGTTGGCTTCGGCTCCGCGCACGCCTCCCAAAGGGCCGGGACACTATTGTCTCGTGTACAGGAAAGACATAATAATAAGAAAATAAAGATATACACAAATAATAATATATAATTTATTTCAAGTAATTACACTCATAATATAGGCCCGTGTCCAAGTCATACCGCCATCTCCTTTTAGTTTATACCTAATATTTTCAACAAAAACTTATCTCTTTGAACTTGTTTTTAACCGACTTCCAAAAGAAGGCCGGTTCTCTATTCGTCTGAATGTTTTTTTTTTTTGTATGTTTGTTACGCGATTACTCGAAGACGGCTGGACCGAATTGAAAAATTCTTTTTTTGTTTGAAAGGGTATACTTCCGAAATGGTCCCATTGCAACCAAATCAGGATCTGATGATGGGATCCTGGAGAAACCGAGGGAACTCTTCAAATATTAGAGGCACACATATAGCGATTTCGGTATTTTTCGTAGTTTCTTGTCCATTTCTTACTAGCAATAAGTTTTTAGTGTTAACCGACTTCAAAAAAGGAACAAATGTTTATGTAGGTTTCTTCCCCGATTACTTAAAAACAGCTGGACCGATTTGGAAAATTATTTTTTTGTTTGAAAGGGTATACTTCCGAGGTGATTCCATTGCAACCAAATCAGGATCTGATGATGGGATCTTGGAGAAATCGAGGGAACTCTTCAAATATTAGAGGCACACATATAGCGATTTTGGTATTTTTCTTAGTTTCTCGTGCACTTCTTATTAGATATAAGTTTCCAGTCTTAACCGACTTCAAAACAAAGATCAATTTTTATGTAGGTTTGTTCCCCGATTACTTGAGGCTAGACCGATTTGGAAAAATTTTCTTTTAACTAAATAGACTTTAGTCTATTTGGTTAAAATAGTATTTTTACAGCGCCACTAAAAATTTAAAAATAAAGTAAATTTTTAAAACAAAAAATAAAAACCGACTTCCAAAAACTTAAACTAAAAAGCAGAAAATAATATGTTAATTACCCGAAAGAAATGGATAATCAACGATTCATATATACATATACAGATATTTATAGTTTTTAACCTGCTTTTTTGAAGTCGGTGCCAGCTAAGAATAAAAGGAGCTTAGCATAGCCAGCTTTGCGTGGCAGGCACCGACTTCAAAAAAGCAGGTTAAAAACTATAAATATCTGTATATGTATATATGAATCGTTGATTATCCATTTCTTTCGGGTAATTAACATATTATTTTCTGCTTTTTAGTTTAAGTTTTTGGAAGTCGGTTTTTATTTTTTGTTTTAAAAATTTACTTTATTGTATGACACCTTGGTAGTTCCCACAGTAGAAATGGAATCCCGGCTGCATCAGATATTCTCTCAGAGACTTAAAAGAATGCTTCCAAAGGAAAAGTGAATGTAGCATGAAAAATGCAAGATAGGAATTCGAACAGATCCGGCTCAGTTAGAGCCACGAGGCACGAAATAATGGAGAGGTGGCATGGTTTTGTTTTAACCGACTTCAAAAAAGAAAGTTATTAATTTGAGCCGTATGTACGTTATGTTATAATTTATAAAATTTCGTAACTGCATGTATGTTTGTCGGTATTGTTTGTTTGTATTTCTTTGTTTTTTGAAGTCGGTTTATAATGCTTTATTTTTTTGTGAGCATTTCTTACATTCTGCAAAAGTAATAGGCTGAATTATAAGAATGTGTGCCGTAAGGTCGGGGTACTTTGGCCAAATATAGGGTAACTTTGCCCACCTTACAACTTACATATCTCAGATCTATAACGTCTGATAATAAACATAAAAACATGAACGGTCAGCTAAAACCAACCACATGGCAATGTGCCGTAATTTAAATGCAATAATAAAGCCCGAATTGAGTTAATCCCTATTGGTCAAAGTTACCCCCCAGGGCGAAAGTACCCCGACCTTACGGTGACTAAAAATTTTTGACGAAAGATTTCTAAAAATGTTGCATGAGCTGCATTTTTAGAAGCTTGTAGGTATTTCAAATAGTTTTGCGCGTACTTAAAAAAGTTGGTAACTTAAAAAATAAGATTAACTTAATTAGAAACTGTTACACATCAGACGTAAATTTGGTTATTATCTACAAAAAGCCAGCAACAAAAAAAAAATCCTTAATAAAACCCGACCGCGGTGCACTTTAAAAGTAGGTAAAATCCGCCATTTTGTTTATTTTAACGAACTTCATACCCAGTGATGATACTCGCGCCATCAAGACGAATCTAATGATGTATCATTTATCAAAATCGGTTGTGTCGTTGAGTAATTACGAGTGGACATAGGAACGGACAGATGGACGTTGAGGACGACCGAGTGGATACCTAGAGACGGGCACCGCGGCGCGGGGCGCCCGCGCGCGCGCTGGGACGACGAGCTGCGCGCGCGCTGCCCGCTCTGGCGGCGCCAGGCCAAGGACCGAATAGCATGGAAGCAACTACTTGGAAACAACCAAGACTAACCCATGTAATAATAATTGTAGATCATAAGTGTGTTTTTTATTGTTTTTATTGTAACCATTGAATTTGTATTATTAACATTGACTGACCTAAAAATAAATATTTTAAGAATGTGCATGCAATAATAATTTAATCATAATATACTAATATAATATACTAATTTTAAGTTCACAAAAAAAAATGCTTATATTATACAAAGAAACGAATAATTAGAATTTATAATAAATATCTACTATTCTCCTAGCAGGGCTGGTAACCCATGGAGTCTTATTACCGTCCCTCCTTCTTCACCGAAGGAGAGGCCATTTAAGGTTTATAAATAAAACAATATGTTTATCAAATTTGACAAAACAAATGTATTGTGCAAGTTAATCAAGTTTTATTTAATCTAATGTGTAAATGTGTTGTTATGTACAATGATAAAATTGAAATCAAAAATTAAGTGTATAAATATGTATATTGTAAAACCTAAAAGGAAATAAATGGCTATTATTATTATTATTATTTGTATGTCTTTCCCGTACACGAGACAATGGTGTCTCGGCCCTTTGGGAGGCGTGCGCGGAGCCGAAGCCAACGCGTAGAGGCCCTTTCGACAATTTAATGAGAGGCAAAGTGTACACCCAGCGGATGCTGTCCCTGCCCGTGTCATGGGACGCACGCAGAGACAGCCCCCGCCAAATGCAAGGACTATTGTTGATTGATGGAATCTAACTCTACTGGGCTATGGCGGTGGAAATATGGACTAAATTACTGGGTTATGGATTGAGACATGACGGCGCCTGTCAGGAAAAGTGTCTCATGGCTTTCGTGGCACTGACAGACTGTGACTTGCCCTCCGCTGATGGGCCCCTGTTAAATAAATAGCGACATTATGAGCAATGGCCTAGCTAGGGGCAACACCAGTGCCGAGGGCTGCAGGGTGTCGAGAGGTGCTGCTGCGCTTTCTCCGAGGGTACTCGCGGCGTTATGCCTTTTATCACTTCCACGCCTGGAGCATATAGCTCTCGCGACTCCACTCTGGACGGCCGGTTTAGGCAAGCCAGAGGCGGAGGTCCTTACACTCTTACCCATGAACCCTCCCTAAGGACCCCCAGGAGCACTCGGGTACGTGGGGTCGCTACTCCCCAACAGCTCGCCACAAGCTGCCCTGCGTATTATTATTATTCTCAGTATACATTTATTTTCTTAAGTTAGGTTTTTTACAATATATATATAAAAAGTAAAATACAAAATGAAATTACAAAACATAAACATTATAAAAAACCTAACCTAGAGTGCCGCCGGCAGCGGGGCGGGGCCCAGGCTACCGGTGGTTAGGGCCGCAGAGAGAGGAACCTCCTGACGATGCGCGCCGTGTCCAGAAGTACCGCTTTCTGTATCTGACCCTTGATCCAACCATCTAGCGAGAGTCTCTTGAGATGGTGGTTGAGACTCTTCGCTATAAGCCCGTTCGCCGAAACGACTATCGGAACAATGATCGTCGAATCAACATCCCACATGGCGGTAACCTCGTGAGCCAAGTCAAGGTACTTGCTGAGCTTGTCCTTCTCGGCCTTCACGAGGTTCTCGTCATGGGGGATGGTGATGTCGACGAGCACTGCACGGCGCTTGGATCGATCTATCAGCACGATATCAGGCTTATTGGCTACAATAGTCCTGTCCGTGATGATAGATCGATCCCAATAGAGCGTGGCGCGACCATTTTCGAGAACCGGCGTTGGTGCGTACTTATAGTACGGCACCTCAGACCCCACAAGACCATATCGAACAGCAAGTTGCTGGTGAATGATCCTGGCTACTTGATTATGTCTGTGCAAGTACTCGCCGTTAGCTAGATGGGAACAACCGGAGATAATATGCCTGATAGACTCTCCGGGACGGCGGCATGCCCGACAGATGTCGACCGTACCGTCCTTCAGGATATATCTCCGGTAGTTGTTCGTCATCATAACTTCGTCCGCAATTGCACAGACAAAACCTTCAGTTTCCCCGAAGAGATCACCGAAGCGTAGCCAGTTCACCGACGCGAGCAGGTCTACATCGGGCCCCGTGAGGGCCTTGTAGAACCGCCCGTGTAGCTCCTTGCTCTTCCATATGTCCTTGCGGTCGTCGGTGCTAAGCACCTTAGGTCTACGCCAGTTCTCGTTTGCCAAGGAAAGAGGAGTAAGGCTTCTATCTACTGCTACTACATCGCGATGTATCCCACACTCGTTGTTTAGGAAGTACTCCCTGAGGCTGCACACCTCGCGGTTATGGAGGTCCTTGGCGTTTAGAAAGCCACGGCCGCCACACTTACGCGGGATGTACAGTCTCATAACTGACGAGCGTGGGTGTAGCATGCGGTGTGTAGTGAGCAGCACACGGACCCGCCTATCCAGGGCGTCCAGCTCAGTCTGAGTCCACCTTAGTATGCCAAAGGAGTAAGTGAGCAGGGGCATCACCCAAGCGTTGAAGGCCCGCACCTTGTTGCCGCCAGACAAAAGACTGTTAAGTACTTTTGTCAAGCGACAGAAGAAGCGCTCCTTCACCGCCTGTATAGTGTCCCTGTCCGCAATACTCAAGGCCTGTGACATACCAAGGTACTTGTAGGTTTCAGCCTCGGAGATAGACCTGAGAGTCATTGTCTCGGAAAGTTGCAAATTCGGGGAATTTACGACTTTCCCTCGTTGTACATGCATGACCGCACACTTATCTACACCAAACTCCATTTTGATGGCGCTACTGAAGGTTTCTGTGACCTTCAGTAGCTCCAGCAAGTCTGGGCGTTTGGGTGCAAATAGCTTGAGGTCGTCCATGTACAGCAGATGAGAAATGACCTCACCCCCTCTCCGGAGCCGACAGCCCAGTCCTGACTCCTTCAGCAGAGTGCTGAGTGGGTTCAGGGCCAGGCAGAACCACAAGGGGCTCAGACTGTCACCCTGGAAAATACCTCTCTCAATCCTTATAAAGTCATGCGAACCAGGGGGGCCATCTCTGCCGCCTGGTTGACGAAGGACTGTGGTCCACTGCCTCATACATGCGCCTAAGAAGGATTTTAAAGCTGTATTGATTTTATACAGCTCCAAGATCCTCTCCAGCCATGAATGAGGCACCGAATCATAGGCCTTCTTGTAGTCAATCCAAGCAGCCGAGAGAGACCCCCTGTCCCGCCGGACTTGTTGGCAAATGGCCGTGTCGATGAGGAGGAGCTCTTTAGTACCACGTGACCCAACCCTACATCCATTTTGAGAGAAGGCCATAACGTTGTTCGCAACAATGTGCGAGTTGATTTTTGATCTCAGAATGGATGTAAGGAGCTTGTACAGCGTGGGCAAGCACGTGATGGGTCGATAATTCTTCGCTTCCGTGGTACTACCGGACTTGTAGAGCAGGAAGGTAACACCTGTTGTTAGGAAAGATGGTAGGGAGCCGAGCTCAAGGGCTTGTTGGAATTGTGTTGCCAAGCGTTCATGTGCGCATCGAAACCACTTGATCCAGAAATTGTGTAACCCATCCGGCCCAGGACTTTTCCAGTTCTGGGTCGCACGAGCCGCACAACTCACGTCATCGGGGCTGATGGTAACAGCCCCCATGGTTTCGATGGGCTCACATTCTCGCTCAACAACAGTCATCCACTCGCCTTCGGTGTGCACAACTGGCGCCGACCAGATACTACGCCAGAAATTAATCATGGCGGTAGGATCCGGTAGTTGCCCGTCGGCCACACGTTGATCGGCTCCCTCCCACTTTCGGTATACCTTCCTTTGGTCACTCTGAAAGAGACGATTCTGCTGGTATCGATCCACACGCTCTCTATAGCGGCGAATACGGCTTGCCCATGCATAGACTTTCTGCTTCAGGAAGTCTATGCGCTCCGTGACACATGCCATGTAGTCGCAGGGTCTGATATCAGTCCCTGCGAAGGCTTGTGTCACGAAACGCATAACACGGGGGCGGTTGTTACCCCCCCTGAAGCAAATCAGCTTTGCAATGAGAGTCCTAAACGTGCTGATACGCCGCTCGATCCGTACTTGCCAGGCGGGGATTATTATTATTATTATAGGAACGGACATATACATATATACATACATACATACAGGTCAAACACATAACCCTCCTTTGGGTTTCGCCGCAGTTGGATAAAAAGGAAAACCGTGACATTATCACCAAAATACTGTACCTTCATCAATTTCATCATCACAAGCAACAAGAGACTAAAAAGGAAAGCCCCTCAAGACCTTTGAACAGAAGGTTTATACAGATGAACATGGATTTGACGAAAAAGGAATTTAAAAAAAATCATCACAAGCATAATACCTATTTTACCAAAAAAGTATAGTAGGTATAATACTTAAATTATTGCGTAACCCTTTCATTCATCTCCGCTCATCCTTTCCCAATGGCTATCAGTCTATTGTACGTACCACTACCAACCTCCCCATTCCATCGGAAAAACGAGAACCACCAAGCTTCCGATCATTTCTCCCTACATTTCTGGCCTATCGATGAAAATCGACCGCAAATACAACTTGGTATCCCTCTAATTCTTACAAAGGAACAAACAGAGAAATCATAAGAGGCGAGCTAAGGCTCTATTCATGCTCTGAGATGAGATAGAGGTCGACAGGGGATTACCCACTGGCTACGAAATATAAGCATCTCCTATATTTTTTATTACCATGGTACTAAGGTCGGTTATTGCGTGATCGAGGTGTATTTTCGTTGTTTTTCTTTATCAGTTGTCAAAAAAGACTTATAAAACGCCTTAACGAATATTTAATAGGGGTTTTGATTTGTTTTGATATTTAAGTGAAGCATATATTTCTTTTGTAAGGATAAGTGACGTCTTAATGCAATATCACATGATGTACTGGAAGAGATTCTGTGGATTTTGATATTATGTAAGGTCGATTCACAAGAGCTGGCACGAATGGATTGAATGAGTGAATGATAATGTCTATGTGTGCAACACAAAATTATTAAATACAGGTTGACTCAATAAGCGACAAACGTGTTTTCAGAGAATTTTGTCTCATAACTTCGTAATAAATAAATAAATAAATATTAGGGGACAATCTTACACAAATCGAACTAGCCCCATAGTAAGCTCAATAAGGCTTGTGTTATGGATACTAGACGACGATATATTTAATAGATACAAATACTTAAATACATAGAAAACATCCATGACTCAGGAACAAATATTCGTGCTCATCACACAAATAAATGCCCTTACCGGGATTCGAACCCAGGACCTCTTGCTTCGTAGGCAGGGTCACTACCAACTAAGCTAAAGCGGTCGTCAAATAGTTTGTATTGTGCATTTTATGAACAAGAAAAAATCCCTGCCTACATAATCGCAACCTTGTTTGCACACTGACGCCATCTGACGCCGTGAACCGTAGAAATTGCAGGGAAATATCTAAATTGATTGCCGCAGATTGCGCCATCAATGTGAAAACGGGGTATAGATTAAATAATAACTCCATAATAGTAAGACATTTGCAGTGAACCGTCAAATTTACCTTTCTGCCATATCATTGCAGTTGCGTGCAGAATATATGTATTTTTTTCTTGGATGATGATGACGTGTTACGTACTTATTTACAAAATATTTCGAGCCTCCCATATAAAAACTTCACTCAACAGTGACAAGTGGCAGTACTTTCGTTCAATCCATTCGTGCCAGCTCTTGTGAATCGACCTGTACATTTGTAGAGTCTGACTCTTAGACTACGCTAAGTCTGCAGAGGTCGAAAAAAGGTTTTATTGCAAAAAACACACATGGCAACATCACAAGCAAAATGATTAATTATTCTTGATACTTCGCAATTAATATATTTCCGTTTAATAAGTATATAATGTGTATATACCTACTGAAATATATGTTCGGAATAGTCTTGCACAAATTGATCTAATTTCAACCAAACTACGCAATGCTTGTATACATGTACATATTTAAATATTATATTTAAATACATTGAAATTATCTAAGACCCTAGAACAAATCGCTTAGTTTGGTTGAAACTAGATAGATGTGTGCAAGAACTTGTATTACACAGGTATCTCGCCACAATGCGCACCTTTACAGCTACGACGATAGGAAATCCAGAGGTACCGGGTTCGATTCCCGGTCTGGACACAGGTGAGTGCCATTTAATTTTTCTATGTACTTGATTTCTTGTATCTATATACGTAATAAGTTAATCAACCCCTCAACTAGCACTGTGGACCCCTAAGCAATATAAACACGAAACCTCTTGTAGAGGTATGTTGTCAACTTGTCATTAAGCCCGATGGACTTGACATGATTACCCGATCGGGTCGGCCAAGTGTGCGATATATCGGCAAAACTGCGATTCATTAAACGCCAGTACAGTAAACGCAATATCTAGACACAAATTAACTCCCTCCACTAGCACTGTGGACCCTTAAGCGTTGTCGACACGGAACCTCTTGTAGGGGCACGACGCAATCAAGCCCGAAGGACTTGACACGATTACCCAACCATACACATTACTCGCCCAATCGGTTGGCCAAGTGTGCAATATATTGGTAAAGTTACGATACTAAACACCAGTAGGTACATTAAACTGAATATCCTGATAAACACAATTTAACTCCCTAAACTAACACTGTGGACCCTAATCGTTGTAAACTTGTAGGGACATGTTAGGGCGTGCAGAACCGGGAAATTTTAGTATGGCAGTACCGGGAAATCCCGGTTCTCCCAATACTAATGTCGTAATAATGTCGCAATCAAGCCCGACGGATTTGACACGATTATCCGACCATACTAACCCGTTGATGGACCGGCCAAGTGTGCGATATATCGGCAAAATTGCGACACTACATTAGACCAATACTTACAGTAAACAGAATATCCTGTTTTGTTAAACATAAGTTAACTCCCGCAGCTATCACTGCGGACCCCTAAGCGTTGTAAACACGGAAGCTCTTGCAGGGACATGTCGTAATCAAGTTCGGAATTGACACGATTATCCGCCCGATTGGTCGGCCAAGTGTACGACATCGTCAAAGTGGTAACACTAGAAAATTACTAAATGAATGAATGAAGATTACGAAGGGTCCATGTAGGTATGTGGAACTGTTAGTTGTTTAAGAACTGTAGATTAACCACGGTTGCAATTCATTTCTGCCCCCGCCAAATCGAGCTAAAGACTATTACGTTTTACTGACATCATACTCTGATTGAAATACGATAAGTAATGTAGACTGAAATGTATATATGAAATTTGTAATGTTGGGAATGAATAAACTAAACTAAACTAAATAGAGAGCATTTTTTGACACTGGTACTTACTCACTTCCAAAAAATGGAATTATACTCGTAAACTAAAAAGCTGTAGTGTTCGTAATATGCGGTTTCTTTATCCATAAGTTTATCTACACGTACATTCCCATATCGACACGAACATAAAATTACAATACACAAACTGAATGAATTTACTAATACAAATAACATTACGCAATACAAAAATGTATAATTTCTCATTTGCTCAAAGGTTAGCTAGAAGAGATCCCTTACAGGGATAAGTTCGCCTTTGTACATAACCATTGATCTTTGTACAGTTTCTGTATTATTTTATGTGCAATTAAGTGTTTAATACATTACATACAACGAAAACTTTTAAGCGAATCATTAGTACAACATAAATCGACTCGGACAGTTTGCATGTTGCTGACACTGCGCATGCCGTTCCACGGCCCGCGTGCCCCCTCCGCGCCGGGTCTCCCCCCGCACCATCCTCTAAATCACGTCATCGCTATGCTGATGCCGTAGCTGGTCGGTCTGTCGCAGCCAACCGGAGAGACGCGCCCAGTGCGCGTGAAGTTCGGGTTCCTCCAAAGGAGAAGCCCCCGCGCACCGATGTGGATAAGGAGGGCTTCACAATGGTGTCGAGGAAGCGCAAGCCGCGCAAGAGTCAGTGTGGTACTGCAGAACCGGTTGGTTCTGGTCTGCGGGTTGCCACACCGAGTATGGCGCTATATGTATCGCGCCTACATTACACCGCCACGGCTGATGAGGTGGCGGAGTACGTTCGTGAGAAGACCGGCTTCTCGCTGAGGGTGTTCCAGCTGCGTTCGCGCCACTATGTGCACTTCAGCTCGTTTGTGGTGCGCGTGCCGCGGCCGCTGCAAGAAACCATCGCAAGTGCTGACTTCTGGCCGAAGGGTGTCGTGTTTCGACGGTTCCGGGGCAACCTGCCGAATCCTACACCAGAGACGAAATAGATATTTTGTTTGTACGTTTCATGACGCATTGGTTTTTTTTACTGTAATGTCATGTTAACATGAATTAATAAATAAATAAATAAAGGAAGACTCACTCAAGCAGAGGTTGTGGCTTCGAATCCTGGCTCGTATCAATGTGTTTTTCAGAACCTATATACGAAATATGATTTAATATTTCGGCCATTCTCACAAAGTATGACTGCGTCTAATTACCGCGTCTCCATACATTTAGTATGAAAACAGCGTCGCGGTAATTAGGTGACCGCAGACATACTTCTTGAGAGTGGCCGATTTACCTTTAGCTTTTCGGGAAAGGAAAAACATCATCCGCGAAGAAATTCAAAGGTGTAAGCAGTGGCGTAGCGACAAAAAACGGCACCCAGGGCACGCACCCAAACCGCGCCCCTTTGTTTCTAGGTGACATTATAGCGAAAAATCCATGTTAAATTGCGGCGGAGGGGGGGGGGGGGGGGGGTTAGTAGGTTGCATTCAAGACTTAAATTTTTTAATTTCGCCATCTTTGCGAAATTGGATTTATGGTATTTTTTTGTATGGGTAGTTAGTAAATTTCGATTTTGCGCCCCCCTTCTTGTTGGCGCCCAGGGCACGTGCCCTGCCTAAACCACCCTTCGCTACGCCAATGATGTGAAATCCACAATCCGCTCTGGGACCAGCTTGTGGACTACAGCTGCTCATTCCCTCCCATCTATGAGTGTGTGCAGTTGGACACCTATATCATAGTATAATACAGTAATTTTGCTTTCTACAAAACGTACATCGTGCGCTTGAATGTGTGCGCCCCGTTTACGGACGCCCTACAAGAAAAGAATTACTACTTACACAGACGTGCTATCGAGCGTTTGTGTGAATACGTGTCGCGCGAACCTAAACGGCCGAAGTTGGACTACTTATTCGTCTTTATAATTCTAACCTTTTTTTTTTTTAACCCGGAGAAATGCATGAAACTGCATACCACTACGTAACCTAAGGCCATCGGGTATGACAGCCAGATGTAACGCATTGGTTATGTGGGGTTATAATTCTAACCTAACCTAACCTATAAATGGAAGAATTATTACTGTGTTTGTATAATCTTCCCGACCCTTCCCATTATTTATGCATCGAAAACATTTTGCATAATTTGTCTTAGCAAATTGTTCGGCCGTATAATCCTGCGGTCCTTGAAGAAGGACTCAAGTGTTAAGAGCGTAGCAATAGCAATCAGTTCGGTGATTCGTAACTACCGTCAACCTCGTCCATAAGCACGACAACACGTTTAGCTTAGTGGGGTGACACCTCCTACGAAGGTGACAAGCTCAGACATGTAAAATAGCCTTACTTGCAGAAATATTTTATTTTTATTTGAGGCTAGAGATTCTGGGGGCAAATATTTGTGTGATGAGCACGAGTATTTGTTGATCATGGATGTTTTCTCTCTATTTATGTATTTATTTAGCCACTCACGTGCTTGATATTTTGCGTTCAACTCTATGCTATCTTGACATAAGGGTGCTGACAGGTGCTTTATCGTCGTCTAGCAGGTACCTATACTACAATGCGTTGCTTAGTTTATTACTAGATCGATTTGGGTAAGATTGTGAAATACATATATATCAATATAATTATTTATTTATATTTACATAATATTGATATTTGACCCGCTCAACTAACATTTAAGCGTTAAGAATGGCCCTGAGCTATCGAGAGTTGAGCAATTTCGCGAGAAATATAACAGTTAATTAGCGGTTAGCGGCGGTGACGTATAACCTTAGACACTAGTCCCACCGCCGGCAAGTAAGCGAGTAAAGTTGGGCGAAACTAAATTTGGTGTAGAGTTTGTATAGAAAGCATCAAGTTTTATTCATAAATTTAGCAAAAAAATGACGAAAATAAATATACATTAAAGAACTGATGCGGCATTGTCAATTTTCTTACAATGAACGCTCTTAACATTCTGTTAAGGCACATACTTCCTTTTTGACTTGGACTCCAAACGGCGCGGCGGCATAACTTGGCTGTGAATTTCAATATCAACGCCCGAAAGGCACAAAACGAAATCAAAAATTTTCTGTAAACTTTTTCGTTTGTTCAATTTCATTTGAAATTTTGATTGCGGTTCATTCCTAAGTGTTAACTTTGACCACGACTTGTTCTAATGTTATTTAGGGCAAATTTTGCATTTTAGGCACTGGTCCCACCGCCGGCGAGTAAGCGAATAAAGTCGGGCGAGTAATAGTATATTGCGGGCTGACCAGGCACAGAACTGCGAACTTCCAGGTTGCGTAGTTATTTCGCCCCGTCAGTCTGTATATATGGAATGCACTATGATTTGTGCCCGACATGTCTGTTGCGTTATATCTTGCAATATGACGACGCGAACTGCCACACGTCGCTCCAATATCCAGCAAGTAAATTTCTGTCCCTGAGTTTAGTTTCCGATTCCGTGGCTGTTAACTCGGCAACCACGCTCTGCTACCATGAAGGAAACTGACTAAACTTGGAATAATTAATTAAAACTAGGCGAGTGATTCGACAAAATTCCGTTAGTACGAAAAAATAGAGATACAACATGACAAGTGTTACCACAGATAAAAAATATGAACAATTGGCTGCGTTCTTATATTCTACCAGATCTGTGTGATCAATCGACCTATCCAGTCTACTAGTGCGCAGCACAAATTATAATTACAGTATTTTTTCTCCCTACAAAAGGTACATTGCGCGCTTGAATGTGTGCGCGCCGTGTAAGAACGCAATGAATAAAAGCAAAGAAATAAAAAGGCGTAAGAATGCTCCAGCGTGGATCGCACTCACACAGACGTGCTATCGCGCGCTCCTAAACGGCCAGAGTTGGACTACTTGTTCGTCTTTATACTTTGTCTGCGGTGTATTAATGCTACGCGCCCAACTTTACTCGCTTAGGTACTCGCCGGTGGTGGATCCAGTGCCTTAGGCAAGGACCTTAAAATTATAGCCAGATGTAGCCTCGCTAACACCGAAGCACCTATATCGGCCGGCAGCCCCTTACTTCCCGGCCTCTGCAGTAATGTACTATTATTCTTCAACTTAAGCTTAATACAATGCTCCGATTAATGTCAAAGCCCATTAACGGTTCTAAATTGACAGTAAATTGTGTAGCCATGAAGCTACAGCGGCATTTATCAGTCAATCATCTTATATCAATTGATTTCTAGACAAATATAGAGTGCTGCAGGCCTCGCAGAAATAGGCTGTCTGGGGTAGCTATATATACCCTGGATAGCTGACTCCTATAATAGGTGAACTAACGGCTAGACTATATGAGAACCATCCAATCCAAACTAATATATATTACTTAGAGTCCAACTTTTTTTTTAGGAACTGACAAACTCGCAACCCATACACGGGCGTAGCAATTGTCGGACCGGGTGGTCAGCCGGACCACCCTGAGTTTGGTCGGACTAGGTGGGTGCCGGGGGTGCCTGGGGTCGAACCAGGTCACCTTGTCCCGGTCCACCTCGATAGAATCGGGCTAGGTGGGGGCCTGAACGCCTGGAGTCGAACCAGGTCGTTTGGCCAGAAACTATTCCCTCTACGGCACGCGGGGTCCAGGGTGTAGGTGTGTTGGGAGCTCTGGTTATCAGTAACATATCGTTAGGAGGTCCCCATTGAGTCGGATTTTTCAGGCGTCCACGTTGATTCTGAAGGCGAGCATCGCGGCGGAAGGTCAAGATTATTTAGTTGTAGCCTAGAATAATATTCGCGCTAAGTTAGGTTAAGTATGGTTTAGGCTACGCTGTTTTTTTTTGTGACACACACAGTCGACACACAGGTCGGGCTGGGTGTGTGCCGGGGGTGTCTGGGGTCGAAACAGGTCACCTTGTCCCGGCCTACCTCGAAAGAATCGGCCTAGGTAGGCTACGCTGACCCTGGAAGCGCTAGCGACACTGCTAGCGCGTTGTGGCCACTAGCCGCCTTCCGGACTGCTGCCGGGCGAGCCAAGGCATACGAGAGTCGGACGAGTCGAGGGTTTTGCTGAGTGGGCGAGTGTTAGAATAAATAACTAAGAATTGATTATACTGCTTCATAGGTTTGTGAACGAATCCTAACTTCACATTTTCAAAATCATTCAACGTAAACGGTCCTATTATTTTATTAACAAGACGATCGCACGAGCTATACTGGCCAATATTAATTCAAGTAATAGGATTATAGGAACAGTAGTAATTGTTAAGTAGTTATATATAAGGTCCTAATTTATTAGTTGCAGATATTTTTACAGCTGATAGTACTCGGTCTCTGGAGTATATTAAAGCATGAAACATTAAAGCTTTTACGATGTTATTTTGGAGAAAAAGGAAAAACAAATTTGCTACGTAATAACACCCTGTTAATGTGATTACTAAATGAAAACTCATTGAACAGATTCTAGTAGCTCTTTTACATATCACTTAACTGTAACTGGCTACTTCACAATGACATTTGCAGTTTTCCCGCCGAACCGTTACGACATTTACGACAAACAATTGTTGACATGACAGATAGTGTTATTGTGACATGTGATAATGCACATGGTGATTTTTTATAGACGAAATTATAATTATTTTTTTTGTTAGGTAAATGAAATCAAAAAAGTTATATGAAAAGATTTCTTATTTTCTATTTAAAGTTAATTATTTTAATGTAAAGTATAATGTGTTAAAATATCTGCAACTAATAAATTAGGACCTTATATACATATATAGATAGATAGGTTAGGTATATAGCTATGTAGGAAGGTAGTTAGAGGAATATTACACAAGCCCAAAAGCATGGCTTGCCTCCTTAATACTTGTACCAAGTGCCTACGGGCCCTGAATCTCTAAATACGGGGCCTGGAAATCACAGAGTGAGCCAGTCCTGTAAGATTATGATATTGTATGCCTTAGCCAGGGACTAGAAAGAGCACGCATTTTGCGAAAGAGACCGTCCAGTGGTCGGACCTGACGACAGTTTTGTTAAGAGAGAGACTTCTGTACATAGTACTTAGTTGTCCTTATTCTGTGGCATAGCCAAAGAAAAAATTCATAATAACTTTATTAGAACTCCGCTTTTTACAACCCGCCTCATTATTTGAACTTGCGCATCTTTAAATAAGCGTTAAGCTAAACTTGGACGGTTGGAAATTTTAATAAATCTATAGAAAAGTTTCGTCACCTTTTGGCCTAGTTCTTTGATTTATTAGTTCAATTTGTGTCCATTGTCTGGACTAGGTACACTAAAAAAATTTGAATATTTAGCAGAATGAGTTTTGCTTATAGAGGCGCTAGTGAAACATGAGGTCTCGCGAATGTCAAATGTCACTGTTTGTGGGGGGCTACTCGGGTTTATCTGTTATTAGAATAATGTTATTATAAATATTTTTCAATATCTGCGATTAATTATGGCAAATATGAGTTACGGGTCAATGAATGTCAGGGCTTTGAGACAGTTTATCCGCTTCATACACTTACAGTGTACTTACTTGTTGTCGATGAAAATTGGTTATTAAGTCCTCAAACTTGATACAATAATTACAATATCAATTTGAGTTTTTTTTCGTTTATTTTTTTAAAGACTCAAACACTATTATTAATTAGCTTAGATATCGGCAATTTTTATTAGCGATTCAAAGTTCTTTATTCTCCAATTTAGGCATATTAAAATGCACCTATGACTGTCAAAATTTACCACCAGTTCCAGTGTAAAACCTCTGCCCCGAGAAGAACCGGCGTAAGAAACTCGACGAGGTATATTTTTTTTCAAAACAGTCATATAAAGGCCCCTCGTGCCCCCCTCAAGGCGCAGCGAAATAGCGGAGTGAGCCACTCCTGGTTATCCTAAGTCTTAGACTGGATTTAGACCTGTAAGTTTTACTTACCTAAGTAAGGACGCAGCTATACGTTAGACAGAGATAGTCAGTCTAACGTATCGTATCCAACGCATGGCTGCGTCCTACTTACGTAAGTAAAACTTACAGGTATAAATCCGGCCTTAAGAGGAAACAGTAAGGTCGAGAGAATTGAAAATTAGGTATTTGTAAAATGTGTCGCTGTCCCGCACTGCCCGCCTCTCCCCAGCAGAGCGCGATAGAGACAACTGCAGCTTGGACCGAAAATACCTTTTAAAATTTCATGAAAACAACGTCTTGTAGTCCCCTGATTTCTTCCTCAAAACTTAACCTATTTATCAAATTTTTTCATTAAACATTAAAAAAAGGCTTTGGCCGTGTTCCTATGTTTTCTTTTTTTTAAATAATCTAATCAAATTTGTTTTCTGGATGTGTGAACACAGCGGAAAATCTGGCATTTTTTTAGGTTTTTGAAGGTTAATATCTCTTTTGAGAATCAATTTATCGTAAAAAGGAAAACATAGGAACATATCAATAGTAGCCATAGATTTTTGGACAAAAAATTATTACTCTACTGGCATTAACCAGGGAGGAAACAGGGGACTACGTTTGTATTGAAAAACTGCCCTCCTGTTTCCTCTTAAGAAACAGTGTAGCAAATAGATACCTTAAGGTCGGGGTACTATAGATAGGGTCACCAGGTTAATTTGCCCACACATGAAAACCCATCTTATTGAATTAATAAATTCTTAGAAATTACACCAAATAATTACACAAAAGCCAATTAATTACATGATGTCGTTTTTGGGAATTTATTTATTTAGTAAAATGGGTTTCCTCCAAGTTATTAATATTAAGGTGATTTACTGTAATTAGTTAAATATGGGATTTCAATAACATAATTAGTATTAATTTCATTTATTTCTTTAAACAATTAACTTTCCAACTTGAAAGATAGCAATAAAGCATTTTTTAGTCAATCTTATTTCTAGAGTCACATAGATACGCTCCAGTAACCACCATTTTACTCCAGCTGCTTAAAAACGCAACTATAATGCGCACGATTGTCCATAGCCGGCGAAGCACGAACGCAGCCAGTGCAGCGAGCGATAGCAGCACGAGCAACGCAGCGAGCAGCAACTCTAGCTCGTAGTAGCGCGCGAGGGACATGCGCGTGGGCGGGGCGCACAGCGGGGCGCCGGCGCGGCGGCGCGCGCGCTCCAGCGCCCACGACAGACGCGCAGAGGGAGACAGTGGCTGGTCGGATATGAGGTCGCGTAGGCGCGCCACGTTGCGCCGATATCTGCAAAATTCCTCGCAACGTGGTAAATCTTGACATTTTAATAAGTATGCCTAAATTGAAGAATAAAGTATTTTACCTTTGATTTTGACTTAACGTCGCATTTTTCTTCAATAATTTGCAGAATTCGAATGAAAGTTAAAAACGCGGTCAATACATTTTTTTATAAATACAATGTGACGATAAATTAATTTTGAGTATGTACTATTTGTATATCATCAAATTGCCATAAAATTTTGAAAATAGGTAAAGAAAACCAACCAACGTACTGAACGTAGGGTGAGCCGATTTTCGGGGTTTTCTGAATATCGCAATGCAATAGTACTAAAAAGGTGCGTATTTTATGCGTAATCAGGAAAAATAATCAACAAAATCAAGGTAACTTTTAGCCTAGCAGCAGCCAAAAAAAGAGCAGCAGCCAAAAATGAGAGTAATTTTCAGTAATTAAAATAAATTATATGACACTTATATTACTAACTAGCATTTACCAGCGGCTTCACCGGCGTTGTTCGCATTAATCCCAAGGTAACTCTTTTCCGGGATATAAAGTATTCTATGTTTCAATCCAGGACTTTGTATAATTGCATGCTAATTCAGCTCAATCCATTTAGATGTTACCCCGTTATTTAGTAACAAACATCTAAACATCCAAACATTCATATGCTGGTCGAGGGCTAAACGTATAAACTTAGTTTTTTTTAATATTTTTCCCTAATTACGCACCTTTTTAGTGCTATTACATTGCGATATTCAGAAAATCCCGAAAATTGGTCTACCTTCTGAACGTGGCTTGCTTAGAAACAAGCTCACTTACACAGAATACCCAACGTCATAGTTTATACCCAGTCCTTTCTTTCAATAAGATATCCATGACTATCCCTTGCCCATGACTAGCCCTTTTTGACCCAAATACCCTCACTCTGTTTAAGCGGTTATCAAGGGGGCTCCGGATATCTGCCGTAGGATACAGGCCTACTCAGCCGTCAGAAACGTTGTATCATAGATACGATATCTCATTTACAATGACACATTTATTTTTCTGTTAATTGCTCCATGTATGTTCTTCTAGACCTTCCCCTTTTTAATATTGGAAGTAAAAATTGAAGGGAAGACCCTTCCATTTTTACTTCCAATATTAATTTGATCCAGTTGCGTGGCGTAAGAGATGGCCTAACATTTTCCCCTCTTCTTTTAATAAAAGAAAAATAAATATCTCATCGTATAGAGAAGTGAAAGAAAAGACAGAATGTAGATTAAGCTGGAAATTAATCCACGGACAAGAGCCAAGCTCTTAAATATTATGATATGATGATCTCATTTACGTAATTGACAATAGACTGAAAGGTCCGTCATAGCTTAGTCCCTTGTTATGAGCATTGGTGGGACAATGGTGTTTAATATGTACTTACGTTTCATCACTAACGACGGTTTCTACTACCCTCTTAAAACTTTCTTCTGTGATGTCCATTAGATCGATACGTTCGCCAATTTTGAAATGAACGTATTGTTCCGCATTGTACCACTGGTCGTATATAAGAGGTATGCCCACGAGGGGCACGCCCGCACTGATCGCTTCTTCGGTAGAGTGGTAGCCCGCTTGAGTGATAAAAAGCTTGACTTTAGGATGCCCTAAAACATGAAGCAGGTTAAACAAACCAGAAAATTATTAGTTTTGGGCAGACTACAATTTTATTGGTGGTGCGAAAGTGACAGATAAAGTGGCAAGGTTCTAAGGTGCGATATTAGGAGCAAGTTGGACAAACTTTTAGAAGAGACATCCCTATTTTTCAGCCGTCTGTAATAGATCTACATCTATATCAATTACTTATTTCAATTTCAATAGATACCTCTTACTTCACCATTAAGGGTAAGGCTCAGAAGCGTTTCAACCGTCCTTTTTGGTGTGCTACAAAATATGCATTTATACGATGAAAAATGCAGAAACATTTTAGGAATATAGACAAAATATTAGCGGATCTTCTTATTATTATCTAAACTTAAAGCATTTTCTTATTTCTTATCACTTACCGAGATATGAATATTAAGTAGCAAAGGACGGTTGAAACGCTTCTGAGCCTTACCTACCCTTAAAGAATATCAGAAATCAGGAGATCCATCAACTACATAATAATTCAGCTTGCTCAATTTCAGACCAACGCAACAATACACAGCACTTACTGAGTACATCGGGCTGCGGAAGCCACTTGGATACTCTGATGTTGCCAGCGGCCTCCGGCAAGTCCCCGTCCCACTTCCACAGCACGTCGTGGGGCATCCGCGACAGCACTCTGACCATAGCCAGGATCTGCTCAGGCGGCAGCTGGCTACAGACCATGCTGGTGCCAAAGCTGACGTAGATCACTCCATGGGTAGACGAGTCGAGGAAACTTATAAGCTCCTGAAATGTGTCATTATCGCTTTTGAGTGGCCAATACATTGTTAGGAATGGAAAGGGACAATACTTAATGCTGTAAAGGCCAGAAAGTAGGCAATGGATGAAAGTGTAATAACGAAGGCCGACCCGAAACGGAATCCCTCGAAGAATACGAGTCTATCAATTTCGGCTGAGATCGAACGTAATTTACACGCCTATTGCGCGAAAATAAAAAAATATAGCTTAAAAACCTCTCGAATTGTCGAAAAAGTTCATATTATGTACGTGTCGGACACGCGGTGTCGACGGTGCAGGTGCGTGCCGCTAATATAATAAATCACCAAAGCAGACGGTGTGCACTTATTGTTCAATGCTACTACAAACACGACAACATGGCTCGCTGGGTCGCTGTCCAAGAACTCGCAGTTGCGGAGTCCGACTCTCCTTGGCTGTGTCAGTATTTTCGTTAAATAAAAATGTACTCATTAACATTACATCGACATGATGAATGTCTTACCTGTGACAAATTTCCGGAGCGAGGATTATGGATCCCACCAATGTACAGGAAGTTCCAGGGTTTAGGCCTGTTTCCATCCCAAAGGGTGTTAGAATTTAGAAGTGTCATTTGCACTCCTTGAAAGGTTTCCTGATTCATAAGATGTGGGAAGAATTCTTTGACTCTTCTCTCATATTTTTCGACAATATACCCGAATAAAATTCGGCGTTTAATTTCCACGCACAGTCCAACGACTTTCTCCCAAAAACTAAGGTTATGTACCCGTGTACGAAGAACATTCGGGTAGAAAATGTCATGAGTAAGATCAAAGTCAGTCAGAAAGGATGTGCCAGCAGTACTGAAGCGAACCAGCGGCGCATTACGGGCGTATGTAATCGGCCGGGGTAATACAGTCTCATCAACCAACAAGTCGAATTTCTGTTCAAAAAGCTTCTGCACTTCAGGCTTTTCCAACAGCTTAAGCAACGTGTTTAGAGCACTCTGGTATCCAACTCTTGTGCTGTCGGAGTATTCTGATTTCTTGCCGTTTATGAGGGTTAAAGCCTCGTTCCAATTTACAATCGCATCACTGACGTCCACCTCGGTGAGGTTGGTCGGCGCCCCGCCGGCAGGGTACGCGGGGTGCGGGGTAACCACGACCACTTCTGCACTTTGAGCCAACTTTCTGCTCAAAGAACGCGCCATAATCTGATGAGAGATGGCAGGGAAGGGCACCACAAACAATATCCTGGTAGCGCGGAGAAGAACTGTTAAATAAAGCAGGATAAGCGTTCTTACGAAGAACATTATTACATTTATAGACAAAAAGATGTAAATTGATTATGATTTTAAGATATTTCGTTAACAGACGTGTGACTATAAGGAAAACTTTTTTGGAATAACATTATATTTTCTGCTAGAGAACCAAGGTTAAAGCTGAGTAAATAGAGCTTCTGTCCACATCGGTGTAGCTGTGCAGATCAAAGTACAATTCCGTAGTCATTATTAATAAAACTCTGAACTCTATATTAATTTATATTTAGTATACTAACATTTAGTTTGTAAGTTATTCGACTTGTTACTAACACGACATGGATCTCGCATCTAAAATAAATGATTTTTATTTTATTTATTTCTATATTCGGCCCCGTTTGGTAATAATGCGATATAGGGGTCAAACGCAGTTCACACGAAATACAATCTTATTAAAATTACAAAACCTCGTTCATATGAGCCTCACCAGCTCCACTCAACACTTGCGCTTAAATTGATAGCTAATTGGATGTTTCTAGATTAGAAAATTCAAATGAAAATCCTGGGAATGTTGAGGCGTCTGCACATTTGAACAGATTAGGGATAGAGTGTAGTCGGTCAAATTTCACTCATCATCATATCAGCCTATAGACTTCCACTGCTGGATATAAGCCTTCCCCAAGGGTCTCCCGTTGGAACTACCGTCGTTATTCTGCTGTTCGCATCCAACGTTTTCCCGCGTTTTTCACTAGATCTTTGGTCCACCTAGTCTTCCAGTGCGTGGTCGCCACTCCAGAACATTAACGCCCCAACGGCCATCAGTTCTGCGAGCAATGTGCCCCGCCCATTGCCACTCAAGGTTTGCGATCCGTTGAGCTATGTCTAGAGAGCTATGCTCGATGTTTCTCTCCGAGATCGACTCAGAAACGAGGAGATCCGTAGAAAAGTAGGTGTTGACGATAGCCCCACCGAACCCCGACCCGACTGAACATCGTCTAACTAAGACCCTGAACATGTTTTGTAAGTAGCTATAAGCCCTAGGACTAAGTCCTAGAACCATGTTTTATAGTTAGTATGTAAGTGAAATATTTAAGTATTTTACGAGTTTTTGCCCGTACAAGAGGCCATATGTGTAGTGTAACGACTCATTAGCACTTGTGTAAACCTTAGAACCCGATCCCCCTATCTAGAACTGAGATAAAGACTCGTAACGAATGTGTAAATCGAGTATACTTAGACTTCACTGGCAACTAGTGCTAGGAGCGGCCAGTGAACGATTTGGTAGGACCTCTCGACACACCCACTCGAGGCTTCTACCGGTCAGAGCCAGCTTACCATGAGGATTGTGAGGCGATGCATATAGCACGCCCATAATTACCATGAGGATTGTGTAGTCGAGTATATAGTACGATAGTCGTTACCATAACGTAAAACGGCAAAGAGCGAAAGTTTCCGAACAACTTTGTGTATCGATGCCCTATAATTTCTCGGTCGGACCACGAGAATTCAGCGTAGGATGGTATCATTCTGAACGGAATTTTCCATCACGCAATATGTTGTAAGTATTGCGCAACAATCACTTACTTAAATACGCCGGGAGCTCATTCGGAGATCAGTTGGCGTCGTGAACCCAAGTTGTAAACTCATAGTGAGAAACAGAACCGAACCAGTAGTGAACCGATCCGAACATAGTGAACCTAGAACCTAGATCCCTAGCCTATGACCTAAGTGAAGTCTAGGTAGGACTTAAAGTCAGTGAAACAGTATTTCTTTATTACGTGTTGCGGCCCGAGCCGCCCAACTAAGAAACAGTAATCTTTTTAATAGTGTTTAGCGTGTAAATAGCTTATAGGGAAGTATGAACATTATTAACTATTTGATACTGATTCGCTGATTGATTTTTGTGTGACTATTTCTGTGTTATATCCCGTGTAATAGATTTAAGTGTTGTGTTTAAAAGATGGTTAAGCCAGCGTCGGGTTTGTTAGTGTCATTCTTCCCGCGTGGTAGAACCCTAGGAAGGGCACACTAGAATCAGTGATTTTAAAACAATATAAGTGTTAAATCTGAACCTTTGTTTTGAGCCAATCGATCCCTTAGTAATTAAAATCCAGGAGCCTTACAACCTCCTGTGTATGAACCTGAAGAGCTATCGTAGCTGTATCAGCTGTTAACTTCGGGACCTCACGAGATCCGTGAGTGCGTCGTTAACAGTAGGGTTACCGACAAATTCGACTAATCGATAGAAGTAAGGTATAATATTTTTAATTGGCTAAACTGTTTGTCAAAAAAAAAAATCAATTGTAAGAAGAAGAAGAAGAAGAAAAGATCAATTGTATTTTTTGTTAACACAGCTCAGCAGCGATCAGCTTTACTCAATAGTATTGTATTGAGGAAGGATGTTTTTTATATTTAAATTAATGCCAAGTGAGGATCATAAAGTTTATGTTTTACTGATGAGGAGACAGGCAGGGAGTTAAGGATTAAAATGTTTGTTCAAATATTGTAATTTGAAGGTTGACGTATGATTTAGCTGGCATATGGGTAGTTCCTTGCACGGATGAAAAGGGAAACGGCAAGATGGTGTGTTCAGCTTGGACTTCTTGGACGATGCTTGCCCGAGCATGATTGAACTGTCTAAATAGATCGTTTTTGTTCGCTGACTGTATGTGCTTAGACTGTGATTATACCATTCAAAGCTAAGTTAAAGTTAAGAAATGTGTCGATCAATGCATGACAAAAGGTTAGATGGGAAAACTGGTTTAGTTTAGATACCTACCATTTTATTTTTGAATTATTTCTTTTCCTGACAGTTAAGGACATCTCTAGTAGCATTTTGCTACTAGGCCCAACATACTCTCAACTAAAATTGCTCATTATTAATAAAGCAAATGCCTAGTATGATTATTCTCAATTTGTATTTTGACGTTTGGAGATCCTTTACACCTCCAAAACATAATATTTTGACAACGGAGACTCTTTACATCTCCATTAATTTTAGTATTGATTTATTTTCTATTTTTTATTTGTCTTGTTTGGACGTATAGAGAGACCCTTTACATCTCTATAAATGTAGTTTTTAAGTTAATGTAAGGTATTAATGAAATCTCATGTATATCAAAGGATAAAAAGAGAAACTGGTGAGTTTCTTCCGGCGCTTCTTCTCACCAGAAGGTCATTACCCGAAGCGCCAAAAGAAAAGAAAAGAAGACAAAATAATGTAAGACATATAAAAGAGCCCTTGAGGGCCTACTTACAGAAATAAATTATTTTATTTATTTTATTTTAGTTAAGGTTTCGGTCAATTTGTTTAAAATGTTCCTCTGATTATGTTATTATTATTTATTTAAAAAGAGAATAAGATAAATGTATTTTATTTTATTTTATTTATTTTCAAGGGATAACAAACAACTATACACTATATATTACAATTTACAATACATCAAGTAAGTATAGGTTAAAAAAAAAAGGTGAAAGTATAGGTAGGGGTATAGGTTATGTACAGTCAACAACATTATCCACGAATAACTTATTAGAATTAGGTTGTTGTAGACAAGACGAGCGAAAACTTAGTAAAATAATATTCATATACTTTAAAGGTTCATCTCTGGCTTATAAAAATACTTACACGTTAAACTGAGCAACAGGGAAATGCAAGAGAAATATCAACAGAGAGAGAGAGAGATCAATGTTTTTTTTTTGTACACTTTACTTTAAGGTTTCTAATAGGGCTTTTCTATATTGAGCGGTGGGCAAATGAAATATATCTAGGTGGGTAAAGTTTTGGTTGTAAGAAGCGAAAAGTCGGCGCAGCGGCACACGCAATCCAGCGTTGGTGCGGCACAGGGTCTCACAGAACAGTTGGTAGGTGCGCGTTTCACGCCGATAATTTTTTCTAGGGACAACATAACTTATTTTATGAACAAGCTCCATGCAGTCGAATTTATTGTGGCATAGACCATGCAGAACCATTGCATCCAGAAACAGACGTCTTTTTGTTAATTTTGTTAGACCATATTTAGTCAATAGAACCATCATACGAAAGACGACTATTCCTATGTAGTTTAAAGTTGACAAATTTTAAGTATTTGTACTGAATTTTATCAAGCGCTTTTATGTACTTATCGTAGAAGGGATTCCATATGGTGCTTGCATATTCGAGTTGCGAACGAACCAGGCTTTTGTATAGATAAAGGAAGGTGGATGCTCTGGAGAAATCTGAAGCAGCCCTAGTGACAAAATTGTACATCCGATAAGCTTTAAGGACAATCATGTCAATATGTTCATCCAGGTGCAATTTGGAGTCCAGAACTATTCCGAGATCTCGCACACGGTTGACTTGTTGTAGATTTTCGTTACATAAGGTATATCTGTGATTTATCTTATTTCTTTTTTTTTGTGAAACTAATAACATTACATTTAGACACGCTTAATTCTAATTTATTTAATGTGCAGTAATCTGTTAAACGGTCTAGGTCCTCTTGAAATAATTGACAGTCAGTGTAGTTACGAATTGTTCTAAAAATTTTAAGGTCATCAGCATATAGTAGTATATTAGTGTTATTAAAACAGATATTGATATCATTAATAAATATATTAAACAGCAAGGGACCTAAAATGGATCCCTGTGGGACCCCAGATGTAACTTCAACAACATCGGATTGATAACCATTTATCACAACTCTTTGGGTTCTTCGAGTGACATTATGACAAAAACCACCGGAGTAGATTGCCGCGTATACCATTGTAAGCAATTTTGTCCAGGAGCAGTCTATGATCGACCCTATCAAAAGCTTTTCGAAAATCTGTGTACACAGCGTCTACCTGTATAGCCTGATCCATGTGTTCAAAGAGGTACCCAGTAAAAATCATTAGATTGGTACCTGTAGACCTTTGTCGGGTAAAACCGTGCTGTTCAGGTATGATATGTTAGTTTATAATTGGACTCAGAGCATTATGTATCAGTTTCTCAAAGACCTTTGCTAGAGCGCAGAGTATGGAAATAGGGCGATAGTTTTCTATATTTTGTTTCGCTCCGCTTTTAAAGACGGGTATAATGTTTGCTGTTTTCCACATGACCGGGAAAGTGCCCTGCTGCATGCACTTGTGTAGTATTATTTGGAGTGGTTTTGCAATGGACTTGGCAGTATGCTTTAAAAAGATAGCGGGTAGGGCATCCGGGCCAGGCCCTTTTGTTGGGTCTAACAGTTTAAGTTGAGCTTCGATTTGCTCACTGGTGAAGCATAGATCCGAGATTATATCATTCCCACCACTGCCGGTGAAGGACGGAGACCAGATATTGCTATCGAGTGTAGAGGGTTGATGGACGGAGTTAAAAAATGATGAAAACAGGTTACATATATCGTCAGGATTATTTGAGCGATGGTTTTTATAGTACATTTCCGAGGGGATACCGTTTTTGTTTTTACGGTTGTTTATATATGTCCAGAAGTATTTGATATTTTTTTGTATACTATTTTCAACGTTTTTCTTGCACCTAGCGTAACATTTATCATATTCCTCTTTGAATCGTTCTCTGTACAAGGAGAATATTTGGTAATCTGATTTATTTCCATATACTTTCCATTTTATCCAGGCCTTTTTTTTATTTTTTTGTATATGTATCAATGATTTTGAGATTTTATCCGTATAAATAGCATTAAAATTGCAATTTGCACCATACGACAGATATTGTACTTTTTTTTTCATGTAAGTGAATTCCATTATTTTTATGAGAAATAAAGATTTTTTAAACCTAATATTTATTTAGTCTTACATCTAGAGTCACATAGAGTTAGCTCCAGTAAAGGCCGGTAGTAAATTTACACCAGTTACTTAAAAACCTAACAATAATGAGCACGATTGCCCAGAGCCGACAAAGCGTGAACGCAGCAAGTGCGGCGAGCAATAGCAGCGCGAGCGACGCAGCGAGCAGCAGCTCTAGCTCGTAGTAGGGTAAGGCTGAAAAATTGGGCTTATGTAACATAAAAGTAACTAAAAATATATGTTACTGAGTAACTTAAAAGTTACATAAAAGTATTCTAAAGGGATATTCACAATGTCTACAATACAAACACTTTTTGTACTAAGTGTTTATTTAAGAGATCAAATAGGTATATAAGGTCCTAATTTATTAGTTGCAGATATTTTTACAGCTGATAGTACTCGGTCTCTGGAGTATATTAAAGCATGAAACATTATAGCTTTTACGATGTTTTTTTGGAGAAAAAGGAAAAACAAATTTGCTACGTAATAACACCCTGTTAATGTGATTACTAAATGAAAACTCATTGAAAAGATTCTAGTAGCTCTTTTACGTACCACTTAACTGTAACTGGCCACTTCACGTAGATAAATTAAAAGACATTTGCAGTTTTCCCGCCGAACCGTTACGACATTTACGACAACAAATTGTTGATATGACAGATAGTGTTATTGTGACATGTGATAATGCACATGATGATTTATTTAGACGAAATTATAATAAATTTTATTGTTAGGTAAATGAAATCAGAAAAGTTATATGAAAAGATTTCTGAATTTCTATTTAAAGTTAATTATTTTAATGTAAAGTATAATGTGTTAAAATATCTGCAACTAATAAATTAGGACCTTATATACTTTGGTACATTTTTGAACAAAGATGAATAAGTAATTAAAGGCTGATAGCCACACAAAAGCTGTCTTCACAAATAAAATTAAATCATAATTTTTCCCCGGATTACTTGTTATAATCATTGTAATTATGTAAAATAAAATAAAAAACACGTTACTCTTCTTTGTGTTGCGCAGTTGGGTATAAAAATTAAAACAAACCAAATATTTTAAACTAAAAACCCGACTGCAAGAACTTGTAACTGAAAAGAAAGCGTGAACAAAGCTTTACTTTACTTTTATGTTACGTAACTTAAAAATAAATTAAAATGGTAACATAAGTAACTTAAAAGTAACGTAAAAGTTAGCCTCTATTCACTTTCATTTGCATTATATAGAACAATAACAAACATATTAACTCGAACACGACACCTAGCTATAAACTAATATGAAGATTATATTAATAATGTATTACGTAATACAAAACAGAACAAATTTACCATGAAATTCACTCGTAACTTTTAAATTCCATAAAAAATCCTCGGCACAAGTTGAATCGACGCACTGAACTACCCACAAAATGGCCGACCAGTGAGAGGTATACCAAGACTAAAGAATAAATAGTGTTGCCGTTATAATGAAATCAAATTCCGCAAATCAACTGCTGAAATAGCAAGACAGAACGGTTACTTAAATTAAGTAACTTAAAAGCTTCAATATGTTGACTTGTCTTATGTTACGCGTAAATTATTATTTTAAATGGGCAATGCTAATGTTAAAGCTCGAAAAACGTTGCATTAATATATGACAGTTATAAAAAAAACTCCAACATATCAGTATAATATCACAAAACTAAAAAACGATAATTACAATCTTTCAGGAACGTTTTTGGGACATTTTTATTTGTATGGAAATCGATGCAATTGCATAGAAGAAAAAAAAAATTGGAATACAAACACAGAGATTTACATTTGTTAGTGGACTAGAACTAGTAGAAAAAGTTTTGTATTTTGCACGGAAAATTAAAAAAGTAAAATTTTGTAATTACTTTTCGTAAAAACAATGCCGGACGCTTACAAGTCACGAAATCATCCCTTTTTTACGGCCTTACCCAGTAGCGCGCGCGGGACATGCGCGTGGGCGGGGCGCACAGCGAGGCGCCGGCGCGGCGTTACGCGCGCTCCAGCGCCCACTCTAGTCGCTGCAAGGGGGACAGCGGCTGTACCTCTAGCACAACTGTGACACGCGACTCTTTGTCGCGCGACAAATGCTACCTACCTCTTTCCACTCGATAATAGAGCGTGACAGTGACAGATGATGCTCTGTCGCGCGAGAAACGAAGTCGCGGCCAGTTATGCTAGACGTACTGGTCAGTCAGCAAGTCGCGCAGGCGTACCACGTTGTGCCGGTATCTACAAAACGCTCCTTGAAAATCATAACGTCATAAAACGAAAAACACGATTTTTGGGTACGGGGCTTGAAAGTTTCCGAAATATTAAAACGTCTAAAACTACCTTATTTGTAATATAATTCTCCTTTTTATTCTGTGATTTGTTAAATAAATACGTGACTAAAGCTTTTAACCGATAGGGGTAAAATCTGTCTTTTATTTCTATTTATCTGATAATTGAATTTAACCCTTAAATGCATAATGATGTATATCTGCATCGTATATTTGATGGCCAGTGCAGCAATATGCAGCTATCCAAAATCACATTTATTACTTTTTTTAATAAATGTGACATTTACGTGTTAGATTCCGAATACATCCATAAATATTTTTGGCAAAATTGTATTTAAAAAAAAGTTATGGAAAAGTGGAAACTCTGGGGCCTTGATCAGCCGACATGAAATCATTCATGGGGACCCTGTCATCCCGGCTGGTCCGCGCCTCGGGAGACCCCAGGGCTGGCGCCTATCTGTCCCAGCGGATCGCTATTGCGGTCCAACGAGGAAACGCTGCCAGCGTCATGGGGTCGATGCCGCAGGCAGACCTTTTAGAAGGGGTTTTATTTTTATAGTTTTATTTTATTTACTTTTAGCCTTAATTTTAATTGCCTAGAATAGTTTTGTAATGTATTAAATAGTGTATTTTAGTTTTAATTTTAAATTTACTTGATTAAATTATCCATAATAAAATAACATTTTAAAAAGTTATTAGATTTTTTGAGCAAAATGGCGGCAATTTTGAAAAAGTTAAATATTTAAGGTTTTCGTTGAGTGTGTTTATAACGGTTTTTAACAAAATAAGTAATTATTTTTTAGTATAATGTTGTAGCACATATCATAACGATTACAAGTTTACTAAATTTAATAAAGTTCTCAGTCTATAAGTAAACAATATTTCATCACGTGGATCTAGCCTACATTTGATTATTAGTGCGAAAATAACCAAAAAAATTGCTATAGATTTTTTTAAATATTTTTCTAGTGTTTATTACGCCATTAGGTATCCACATATTTTTTTTAGTAACGATAAAAAAATCATGCATTTAAGGGTTAAAGAAAATACTGCCGTCCTAGTCTAAAAGGCGACTTTTTACTATGAACTTCCATAGCAAAAAGTCGCTTTTTACACTATGACGGCAGAATAATAATATAACTTTTCCATTAATTTTTGCATGTCACATTTCAAGCCTGTGTTTTCCAACACTTTAATTTAGTTTCAGGAACAATGACACTATATCTGGTTGTTTGACCGAAAAATCCATGTTTTGTATGAAAAATCTTGAAGAAAACTTGTTAAATGACATTTATTAACGAATATTACTGTCAGTCTCAAAAACAGTTAATAATTTTATCGCCATGACATCAAACAACAAGTTACAAAATAATCAAACAGTAATGTTCTAAGCAGCCTCTAGCAGTTATTAATGAATCAAAAGCTGAATAAATAAAGGCACTGCACTTATCGTATTAGATCAGTAACCTAGCATGGTAAGTATGAATCAGACATCGTTAGGCGAAGAACACACTGAAATCGTCCGTCGCCGCGATTTTTTCCGTGTAGCTGCGCATAGTACACAGCTACTATGCGCAGCTACACGGAAAAAATCGCCGCGATTTACGCGCCAGTGTGCGCCACCCCGCGATTTTTCTATACAAATCGATGATTCTACATACAAAGTTGAAAATCGCTGAGTCGCGTGTCGCCGCGATTTTCGCTGCAGTGTGAGATCCGCCTTATCGCGTGCCAACTATTCAGTACCTCCAGTAAGAAAGGGATTAAGTCAGATATAAGGGCCAATTGCAGAAAAAATGTACCTTTTACTTTTTTTGTCTGATCACGGTGTGTCTTATATCATTTTACTGAGAATTACTGAGAACTGAGATTTTTGTTTTTTCTCAGTTTCGTTACGATTTTCCCCTATATTTAGTTTGGGCGTAACGAAACTGAGAAATTCAAAATTTGTACGGAAAAGTTGGGACATTTTGCACTACTTTTTTTATTTCATAAATGAAAAGTGCTCGTGATTCTGAGTAAAATGGTATAAGACACACCATGATCAGACAAAAAAGTAAATTGTAAATTTTTTCTGCACTTGGCCCATAAACAAGGTTACAAAAGGGCGCTAGTCTCATAGTAAGACTTGTGACTCATTGCATTGAGCTAATAGCTGACTGATTCCCTTTCTTACTCCAGGTTACTCGAGTTCTCAGCCTATTTTTTGAATTATCCGGACCACACACAGTCGCTACTCGATCATTGCACTTTTTTGTGAATTAATAATCCTTAAAGTCCATGCATATACAAGGTGTTTCATTGAACGTAATACAACTGATGTTTTATAAACTCCTCTCCCTGGTGCTAAAACCCTGTGCTAGGTCTCGTGTTGTTGAAGTCATCTTAATTAATTAATATCACTGTTTTAATTATTCATATTTTTTTAGGCCTCATCGTGGTTGCCCTACTTAGAGTTAAGAGAAAAAAGTTTGAATCTAATTTTGTAGTGAAAACTTATCTTTTTACTTGTCTAGGTCGATAATTTATGAATAAAATGCATGCATTTTGACATATTATTGAAGTTATTGGTCATTAACAAATAAACAAGTCACGTAAGCAGTGACGTCGTGAGGGGTGCCCACACTACGAGATTGTAATTTCTTAATTCTAAATCTTTCTTTCTCTATTCTAAATTTTTCTTTTTTAAATTTTTCTTAGTTAATTATACGAATTTTAATAAATCAATTAGTGCATTTTGTTCTCGGTCGTTAACTGAGCCGGGATTGCTTAAGTTGTATTACGTTCAATGAAACACCTTGTATGCGGAAGAATAAAAGCGTTTTGTATACAAACATAATGCAATTCTATGTTACCTTATGCTGAAACGCTGGCATGTAAGTCATGAGTCATAATTAGCTAGTTGAAGAGAGATTTTTCCACGAACAAGTGGAATTTATGATCAAAACGTTTAATGACCTCAGGTGTAAACCTTAATTGGGATATTTTCTCATAAAACAGGGGAAATGTATTTATAATCGTATGGTATAAGGTTGATTATACCGGAGGATGAAGATCTTCGTTTCGACCACTGACTTTATAAAAATTTAAATACAAAATAAATACAAATTCACTCGTATGAACAACGAAAAGGAAAAACCTGCGTAAATAAAGTTATTGGAATTTTTCTTACGTATTTACACCAATGACCTCGACATCCATTTTAGTCTTCTTCACATTATAAGTATACTTGTTGGCATTCTTTCCTGAATCGAAACATGATATTTTATATTACATGAGATTATCTTATACCTTTTTCATTTCTTACTAGGAATTATAAATGTTTATTTAATAACTCAAATTACAAATAAAATAAACTAAACCTAAGAAAATAAACCTAAATTAAAACTACAAATTATCTAAAAAATTGGGCCCCCTTGCCATGGTGCCGATTATGCTGGCAGCGTTTCCTCGCTGTATGGCGATGCTTATTCGCTGTACGAGGAAGCTGCCAGCACTAGGAATTAAAAGATAAAATAGAATGCCACACCTGGTCATAAAGTGGCTTTTTCCGCACGCTGCGCGTACGAAAAAAGCCGCTTTCTGGCCAAGTGTAGACATAAAATGATGTACACAACATGTGAGGTAATAAAAAAGCCCTCGATCGCATATTTACGTCCCTCGCTTGCATCTCGGGCCGCAAACTTCTGCGATCTCGGCCTTTCTTTGTATTACCACCCTAGTTGTGTAATGTACTATTACATCACAATTTAATGTCAACATGGAATACCCAACAATAAATATAATCATATTATTACAGATCAATATCATTCAATAATTGAAATTGAAAATTCAACCTCGTACAGAAATAAATCGATATAGAAGGAAAATAGTTCGTCGATTTGTATGGCAACCACGTGATATTTTGGCGTTTTTTTGCTCGATTTTAATCATGGTAATAGGTAGCAGTAGCGTGGCGTCTAAAAAACTCGATTCCTACCGGCTTGCCTAATATCAGGCATTTGAGCACCTTATTCTACAGCTCTTAAGGAAAATGTACGCCAAATCTGCACCGGCTTGCCCAAGGATATATTTTACGCCAAGCCACTGATAGGTAGATACCTGATATCGATACCTATAGACTCAAAGGGCGTAAACGCCGTAGGTTCTCATGGCGTTTACGCCCTTCGAGTCTAAAGGTATCGATATATTCGTAGAATATATATTTCTATGGTCCCTACAACAACAAATAATAAAAACAAAATAAAAGGTGGTCTCTAAACAAGAAACGTGTTTTCTTGTCGTCTTTTTGCTTCATTTTAATAATGGTAATAGGTAGAAGCTTGATATGTTCATAAAATCTGTATTTCCATTGCCGCTATAACAACAAATAATAAAAACAAAATAAAGTCTTCGGTTTCCGCGATTATCACTCATAGTAATAAAACACCCGCGACCACGAACGCCGAAAAGGGTTACGAAACGTCGGGACTTAAAATGTAGTAATATACGCGATTTAATCCGTTTAAGTTGTTTTATTACAACAAAATAAAGTTTAAACTAAAAAGGGTCCCCATACAATAAACGTGTTTTTGGGCGTCTTTTTGCTCGACGGTAGTACGAAACCCTTGCGCGAATCTCACTCGCACTTTTAACTTATTTTGACGTAAATTCAGTTATTCCGGCGTTATGTACGGCTGAAAAAGTTGTAAGCCACTTTTTATGATGAAGAACAAAGGGTCCACCTGTTACCGGTATGAATTATAATATTCTCTGTGTAAGGGGAGGCAGCCTCTGAGGACAGATGATTCAGAACATATTTAATTTACAGTACGATTATTTCCACATTGACACTCGGAAGTCCTAGAACTTACTCACAATATTCAAATATATTTTTCATCACACTTGCTCGAAAATGGTGTCATTACACGTAGGTTCTGCGGGCCGTAAATGGCCTATTACGCCCTAGGGCGTAATGGTTTTCTTTTAAATTTGAAACGCTGGTTCTGTTTTATTCTTATTTGTCATGTTCAAAGGAAACGCGAACTTACTTTTTTAAATTTTATCACTGAAATATTTATTTAAAGAGAACTGTTATTGCAAATACATGTAAACACATATTTCTGTAACATTAATTAAATGTTTAAATAGTGTATTTCAGTATTTTGCAAATATAAAATCAACCATTTTAAGTCTTTACCGCTATGGTTTCTGAACGTGACTTGTCGTCTTGATATATGTCACTAATGTCACTGTCAGTTTTACAATTTTATTTAGGTTAAGTAAGGTTATTTTAATCAGATTTCCTCACAAGTGTGATGAAAAACATTGTGTGCCACGGGCGGTAAAGGAATTACAAACTCGTGTTGTTAAAGCCCTCGACTTCGCCTCGGCCTTGTAACAAAAACTCGTTTGTAATTCCTTACTTACCGCCCTGGATACACAATGTACTATTATGCTGCACCTGGCCATACAGTGGCTTTTTCCGCAAGCTGCGCGTACGATGATGATGATGTACACAACACGGGAGGTAATAAAGAAAGCCCTAGATCGCATATTTACGTCCCTAATAATAAAACCCCAACCTAAGTACCTATTTATATACTTTATTAATATTCTAATAGACTAAGAGAGATAAATTTTATGAAAGTTCCAAATACAAAGGAATTATTAATAATTAATATTCATGGTTTCATTATTAATCATACTATTAGTATTTATTGTAAATAACGCTTTTAAAGAAGTAAATTGCTTTGTACTAATTTAAATAATCAGATCACAACCACATCTGTGTTATTCATAGTCATAGGTACTGTTAAAAATGTAATTGTGGCAGATGACGTACATTACTGTTTTAGATTGTTAAGTGCACGTTATGATGTTATGAATATGCAGCAAAGTGTCTCGTGTCATTTGCACTTCCGATCTCTCACGAAAAATGTCGAGATTTAATTTGCCGAGTGCCCGAATAATCAAACTGTAATGTTTTTGAAAAGAGAAATTGGTGAGTTTATTCCGGTGTTTCCTCTCACCAGAAGGTCATTTTTCGAAGCGCCAATAGAATCAGACCTGTAGAAGATCCCTTGAGGCGTACTTGCAAAAATAAATGATTTCGTTTGATAAGCTCTGGCAATGGGCGAAATAAAATGAAAATTTACCGCGATAGGTGCCATTCAATGATGAGTCAGAAGTATAATACATTCTACATACCTGTTGCAAGAGAGCATCTACATTTTAAAATAGATGCCGCTGTAGAACGTGACATAGATGAAACCATTAGACGTACTAATTATGGGTACATTGTTTATTTATAAATTAAGGTTATAACACTATTAACGCATTTAGATAAACCATTCCAGCTTATAGTTTATTAGTGTTCACAAAAATAATCCTAATGACTGACGATGAAATTGCCGGCAGCTTCCTCGCACAGAGCATTAGTATTGCCATACAGCGAGGAAATGCTGCCAGCATCTTTGGCATCATGCCACGGGGGCCCTTTTTACCCGACTGTGGCGAAGCCTAAAACGAGGGTTATGTGTTTGACCTGTATGTATGTATGTATGTATCAATGGCGTGGCGTAAAAGATATCCTTGGGCAAGCCGGTGCAGATTTGGCGTACATTTTCCATAAGAGCTGTAGAATAAGGTGCTCTAATGCCTGATATTAGGCAAGCCGGTAGGAATCGAGTTCTTTGGACGCCACGCTACTGATGTATGTATGTATGTATGTCCGCTCGTAACTACTCAACGGCACAACCGATTTTATGAATGATCATTCATTAGATTTGTCTTGATGACACAAGTGTCACTATACGAGTATATGAAGTTCGTTAAAATAAACAAAATGGCGGATTTTATGCATTTTTAAAGTGCGCAGTGGGATTTTTTTTATTAGATATAATTTAATAGGTAGTTTAGCTTTAGTAAAATTATTTTAGTTTATCCTAACCTAATGACTTGGCTGTTACTTTCCCCTGCGCGCTCCACATCGGTTGAATTATGTGAGACGGCGCACGTGCCTGGCGACTCACAATCTCTCAATTTTGGCCGTTACACAAGGATCACGATTTTGCTGCTCTAAAATGACACGTTCTTTTTTATGTGCATAATTTAATCAAAAATATTAAATAGTATTCAAACAGATGCTTATTTTAAGGCGGAATAGCACTGAAAGCACTGCATGTGTCAAAATAGAAATTGTCTCAGATCAGAGGGCAGTCGGATATTGCACAGACAGGGTGTCACCTGAAAATGAAATCCTACGAATATTTGCCGAGTTTGGCGTAAGTATGATGCAACTTGGTGGCACTCTAGCGTGCACCCTGACAAGCGCTCAACGCCAGCATTTTATGAACCATTTTTTACCCGACTGCGGCGAAGCCCAAAGGAAGGTTATGTGTTTGACCTGTATGTATGTAAGTATGTATGTATGTCCGTTCCTGTGTCCGCTCGTAACTACTCAACGGCACATCCGATTTTGATAAATGATACATCATTAGATTCGTCTTGATGGTGCGAGTGTCACTGGGTATGAAGTTCGTTAAAATAAACAAAATGGCGGATTTTATGCAGTTTCAAAGTGCACCGCGGTCGGGTTTTTTTTTAGTAAAAATGTGGTTATTAATTCCATCTAAACTTTTGTATGAAGACATTCAAACCAGAATCGCGCTGATAAGTCGAATGGGTTTCTTTATGTGTCTGGAAGAGATGGCTGATGTGATGTATGCTTGTAAATGACTGACGACTGATCGATTTATATACTGGCTTATGCCGCCACTTCGGTCGCGTTTTGGAGCATTTCTTAAAAAGTCCGTTACTATAGGACATCAAGACAGAAGGACGCAAGCGACATTATCCATAAGGTACCTTTACCTGCGGAATGTCACAAATAATTTATGCGAAACGACGCCACAATGCCAGACATTACGCAAACCACAGATATGCATCGAGATATTTCTGTGACGCAAACCGAAATTTACTGATATGGAAATTACCTCAAAATTAAACATTCCGACATGTCTGGTCGCATGGTTGTTTTTGTTCGCGATAAAAGTATGTGACCTCGATCTTACCCCACTTACCTGTGTACAAGTGAAGTATAAAGACAAATAAGTAATCCAACTTCGGCCGCTTAGGAGCGCACGACACGTACGATCGCGCGTCTGTGTGAGTGCGATCCATACTGGAGCATTCGTGCGCATTCTTAAAGTGTATCATTTAATCGATCAGCAAAATATTCATATTTTGGTCAGCAGAAATATGTATTTGGTCAGCCAAAATAGCTAGTTGGTAAGCAACTTATGGTTAGCAAACATTTATAAATCAGGCTGCAAATGATATACTGAACTGCTCTAAATTATTTTGGTCAGCAAATTAAATATTTGAGCTGCATTAAGCGATCTACGGTTAGTCAAATTTTGGTAAGCAATCAGTAGGTAAGCAAAATATTTCATTTTGTTCATCAAAATGAAAGGTGCAATAAAACCTAATTGGCATGCACAAAATGGGCGCAACTATTCTGCCGCAATAACGCAAAAGGGCACATCTAAATAAAATTTTCGAGTTTACAATAAATTAAGCATATTTTATTAGAAAAACTTCTATTTCTAAAATAAAAAATGTCCGAGATATTCGACTTCAAAATTGACAAATTTTTAAGACGTAAAAATTTTGATGAATGTTGGTTTCATTATAACACCTATTTATTATTGTTTTTTCGTATAGAATTCGCTAAAATAAGCATGTTTTATGGAAAAACTTTTCTCTGAAATCAAAAATAACCGAGATATTCGACTTCAAAGTTGAAAAAGTTGACTTTCCGTATCTCCGGCGCTGCGGGAACAACAGCCCTTCCACCATTGCATGACGACGCACGGTAACTTCACTCGGCTCCGCAGCTTCGGCTTGTTGGTCGCCTTCGGCAACCAGCCTCAGCCGCTCGCCTCACTCGTTCCCGCGCTTCGTCATGGCGGGCGAGGGCTGCTCTCCCTCCGCGCCTCCGGCTCTATAAAAACACTCTAGGGCGCACAGTGTCGGCACGCGTCCTAACCAGCGAGAGCCCTAAATTCGGACTTTCGCAGGCTTTTTACATTTTATAGTAAGTAGTATCTTCAAAAATAGCAATACGGTAAAAAACACTGATAATTGATAAACACTACTACTTGACACTGACAGCTGACAATCACCGAATGACAAAACAAACACGCCCACGATTGGCTGCTCGCGTCACGTGGTCTGTTTCGCTCTGCCCACAGTACTGCTGATTTTTCAAACTAAACGCAATCCACGCATGTTTTCTCTGCTAACCAATTGTAAAATCTTGCCGGCCAAGTAATTATTTTGCAGCTCGACTGTTTATTATGCAGACAAATGATAAATAAAGCAGATTAATTCTGGTTAAAATGCTAACCATTTTTAAATTATTTGCTGAACAAGAGTTGCCGCCCGATTTTTATTTATTGCCAGCCAAATCTTTGTATGCTGCCCAGATGATTTAACTGCTTATTTTTTTTTGCGGATCAATTTTAATAACGGCTGACCAAAAAATTACTTTCCATTCTTAAATCTTTGCTTGTAGTGTGTTCGTACACGGCGCGCACACATTCAAGCTCGCGATGTACCTTTCGTAGGAAGAAAAATTACTGAATTAAGTATACTGTGGTACAAGTGAAGATAAAATCGATGATGGTATGTCGAATAGAGACTGTTCTGAGATGTCAAGCCTTACTAAGGAGTGACTTACTCCGCGATTTAAGTGGCTACTAGTATCAAATTTTGCCCTACCGGGGGGCTAGCCAGCGACCAAAAAGAGCACGCTTTATGCGGTAGAAAGAGACGGTCGGATACGGCGCGAACCGTCCGGTGGTCGGAACCGAACACCAGTTTTGTTACAAAGAGAAACTTATTCTGTGACATTAGTAATTAAATTAAACTGGAAAAAAACCGGTCAAGTGCGAGTCGGACTCACGCACAGAGGGTTCCGTACAAAATCGCCAGTACATACGTGAATAATTCAAGAAAAATTTTATGGTGGGACAAACTTAACTTTGCTCTTGAAAAACTGTTGTCCCCATACATCGACATATGCCGCGGTTAGTTTAGTAGGAGCAAATAAGGTTGTCTTACGATTTTTGCGAATTTCTAAAAAACGCTGCAAGTTAGGAAAACCGTTTTATTTTTCCTGTATTATTTAGGATAATATTAATAATCAGTAATTATTACAGATTTTTTTGTTCAGTAACTTCGGAGATAATAGGGGGGAATGGTATTATTTTAAACGTTTTTGGTCAATCAAAAACTACACGTCTAAAAAAAAATAAAAACGGTTTTGAAATCTTCATATTAAGCCCTTTCATTTAATATGCCACTCGATATATTAGTTCAACTTTTGATTTTCGACATCCCATTTCGGTCCCCTTTAAAAAAAAAGTAAAAAAGGTATAGGATTTTTTTTCTGTTCCATAGGCTCAAATTAGCGGTTTTTAACACTATTCCAAATTTCAAGTCGATAGCATCACTAGAACCTGAGATATCTTTGCTGTGACAGACGGACAGACAGACAGACAGAATCGCACCATAAGGGTTCCTTTTTTACCATTTTGGTACGGAACCCTAAAAATATATGCTACCACTGGTCTTGCTCCCATTTCAGTATCTTTATTATGCAAAATTCACGCTATCCCATCTTTTTCCATAGATTTGTATGCAAGCGAACCATGCATATTCATAAATGTTAGTTTTATCTTTTCGGAACCGACAAAGGAAGGGAGTGATATGATTTTGTTCTTCTGAACTTTATAATTAATGTATGGACGGTGACCCCGATTTTTAGTTTGACTGAGATGCATTTTAATATCATTTTGAGTTGAAGATACATGAGAGAAGATAAAAATAAAGAATAATGTAGTACCATAACGGTGTTATGCGACTCTAATTTTACCCGACTGCGGCGAAGCCCAAAAGGAGGGTTATGTGTTTGACCTGTATGTATGTAAGTATGTATGTATGTATGTCCGTTCCTGTGTCCGCTCAACGGCGCTACCGATTTTGATAAATGATACATCATTAGATTCGTCTTGATGGTGCGAGTGTCACTGGGTATGAAGTTTGTTAAAATAAACAAAATGGCGGATTTTATGAACTTTTAAAGTGCACCACAGTCGGGTTTTTTTTAGTAAAAATGTGGTTGTTGTTCCAAATACAGTGGAACCTCGATCGTCGAAACTTGAGGGAGAAGCCAAAACCTTCGAGTTAATGAAATGTTTGCCTGTTATTCTTTGTGCGCGAATCACACGAAATCCACCGAATCGGTTTTTGTAAAAACCCGACTACGGCGAAATTTGAGCATTTTCTTGGCTGATAACCAAAACTCAATAATTTCGTTCAAAAAAATTTAAGTGACAATAAACTTTATTAAAACAGCACGGTTTAAACTTCAATCATTTCAATGTTGTGAGTGATTTTTGGTTGTCACCCAACTATTATAAAAACATGCCTTTTTAACTTTGAAATGTTCTGCCTATTTCATGTTATTACCTACTTAATACTGCTTAGAATTAAGAGCTCTTTTAATCCCAATGGGACAAAAACTTGTCCCAACATTTTCTTCCCTCACCATTTTTGTGCGTTACCATTTGTGTTATTATTATTTTTCTATATACTTCGTATAACGGTAACACAAAAGAAGATGTATGGAAATTTTCGGACACTTTTTTTCTCCTACTGGGACGGAAAATCTCGTAATTCAAAGTAAAAATAACATAAAAGTGGTAAAAATTTCACAATAATTAATTAAACAAAAATTTTCGGAATTGCTTGTTTAACTTTTTCACGTCTGCTAAGTTGCAGGCATACTCTAGTTTATAGTATAGGTTTTACCGTGAGGTACTCACTCATGCAATAATAAGTTACGTTGCGTTGCTTTGATAAATAATATCAACTGACTATATATTTTTAATTTTTCGGTTAGGACGCTGCACGAGTTTAATGCAAATACCACTTGAATTTATTGAGCGCTGTTTGCTCAGCTTGCATGGTTTTCATTCAGTCAAAACCATGTTATTCCGAGATTGGTTATCCTTACAGTAACACGTCTTGCTGTTAAATGTGTGTGTCATAAAACCAGTTTAAGTATTTATTATAGTTTACAGATTAACTACAAATATTACAATGTTCTTCCTAAGATCGCTTATCCTGTTTTGTCTAATAGTTCTCCTCAACGGTACCAGGATATTACTTCTAGTGCCCTACCCCGCCGTCTCTCATCAGATAATGGTGCGTTCCATGAGTAGAAAGTTGACTAAGAATGCAGAAGTGGTTGTGTTGACTTCGCACCCTGCGTTCCCCGCTGGCGGGGCGCCGGCCAACCTTACCGAGGTAGACTTCAGTGAGGCGGTTGTCGGCAGGAACAAAACCTTATCACTCAAACTTGGCAAGACATCGGAGAATATCAACAATACAGCTGTTAGATATCAAAGTGCCTTAGACACGCTGCTCGAGCTGCTAAAAACCCCTCAAGTGCAGAAAGTTTTTAAACAGAAGTTCGACTTAGTTGTGGAGGAAGCTCTGTTAATCAGGCCGATTATGAGTTACACTCGTGACGCTCCAATAGTGCGTTTCAGCACGGTGGGAACAATGATTACAAGTGACTTTGAACATACTCATGACTTTTTCTACCCGCATGTTTTTCGTACACGGGTGCACAACCTTAGTTTTTGGGAGAAAGTCGTAGTATTCGGTCAGGAAGTTCAAAGCAGACATATGAATAGATTTATTGTCAACAAGTATGAGAGAAAGGCTAAAGAACTTTTCCCGTTACTTACGGATCAAAAAACCATGCGAGAAGAGCTGCAAATGACACTTCTAAATTCTAACGCTATTTGGGATGGAAACAGGCCTCAACCCCTGAACTTTGTATACATTGGCGGGATCCACGAACCGCGTTACGGAAAGTTGCCACTAGTAAGTAATCTAACTCTGTTAAAAAAACTTGGGCTACTAACTGGCCAGTTAAAAAAATATTGGGGATATCTTACATATTGTGTTTGGGATTAGGTCGTTGACGACCTAGTCCATTTTAAGGAGTACTTGTACTATGGGGACTAGACGACGCTGTACTTACTTTTCAATATAAATAGATTGAAAATATCTACGACTCAAGAATAAATATATACTCGTGTCAGGGATTGCAATCCTTTGGCGGATCCGGTAATCCGGCCGGATCCGGCGATTTTTGGTCGCTACCAGATCCGAATCTGGTAAAGTAAAATAAATCAATACTAGGTATTTGTTTCCTACGATCATTCTTTCAAACTAAATAATCATTGATTCATTAAGCAATAAGAAAATATGTAAAAGCATATTTTAAGGTAATGATCATTCTTATTTTTTTTTAACAAATAAACAAAATTTAGGCTTTTCAAATGTCCCAATGACATATCAAGTATTTCTATGTAGATTAACGTTAACTTTGTTTCAGGCTTTCAAGTATCAATTAAATTCAACACTTAAGTACTTACAGTAAACGGCCATAAAGAATGCACATCGATCTTTGGAAAGAGGCAATCGGCTAATTTCGACTTCGTATAGCGATATCTGTGTCGCACACACCATGACGTTTGTTTTGTCAGTCGTGGTTCAAATGCGAGAGAGTGCAGTCGCATATCCAAGTCAATATATATATAGAGTTGCTAAAACTTTTACAAAATTAAATTTGTACTATGGCATCTATAGGAAAAAAAGGTAAGCCGTTACTTTGCCAGTCACGCGAAATTATCTACAATGTTTATATACCGTCACCGCAATATTACACTTTTTATCGATCTTTAAACCTACATTTAAATATGCTAGTAGTATAACATCAGTTACTAATGCTCAGTCAACCCCTTTTAGGAATATGGGCGTGAATATATGTATATACATATATATGTATGTATATTATTTTCCCCAACAAGCAATAATTAAATATAATTACATCGTGTTTTACAGCTCTATATATTCCACGTGAAATCAAAACAAAACAACAATAAAGTACTTAGTTCTAAATTCAAATTCTGATGATCAATTAATCTAATAATTTATGTACATGGAAATTAGCATTCGTTTGTATTCGGAAATGCGATGATTGCCGATGTGCATTTTTTACGGCCGTTTACTGTAAGTAACTAGTTTAATGCAGTCACAAATAGATATTATATTGTTTTTGGTTATATAAGATGATTTTATATACTTTTTTATTGCTGAATTAATAAATGATTATTTCGTCGGAAACAATGACCGTAGGAAACAAATAGTTGTTTTACCGGATCCGGTCCGGCCGAATCTGGACGGATTACCTATAAAATCTGGTCAGATCTGGTCGGATCGAAAATCAGGCCGGTTTGCAATCCCTCTTGTGTTCATCACACCAATATTGTTCCGGGCACAAATCCTAGTAAATACCAGGATTTGTGCCCGGGGCTTCGAGCTTCATAGGCGGTATCACTTCCACTAAGCTAAACGTGTCGTCTTAAAATTACTTATCAACGATTTATTTCGGTTAAATTGCAAATCATCAACAACATTCACTGATTTTAGGAGCTTAAGAGTTTCCTGGACTCGTCGAGCCGCGGAGTGATCTACGTCAGTTTTGGCACCAGCATAGACGGCAGCCAGTTGCCACGCGAGCAGATCCGCGTCATGGTCAGAGTATTGTCGCGGATGCCCCACGACGTGCTGTGGAAGTGGGACGGGGACCTGCCGGAGGCCGCTGGCAACATCAGGATATCCAAGTGGCTTCCACAGCCCGATGTACTTAGTAAGTGGTGTCTCTAGTTCCCTTGGTCCGAAATACAGTAAGCTGAATTATGATGGATCTTGCTCAGATTTTGATACTCTTTACCTGCCACTTTATCTGTCACCTTCGCGCTGCTAGTTGTATTCTGCTCAAACGTTGTAGTTATTTAGTTTATTTACCCTTTTTCTCGTTTCAGGGCACCCTAAAGTCAAACTTTTCATCACTCAAGCCGGCTACCACTCCACCGAGGAGGCGATCAATGCGGGCGTGCCGCTCGTGGGCATACCTCTTATAGCCGACCAGTGGTACAATGCGGAACAGTACGTTCATTTCAAAATTGGCGAACGTATTGATCTGATGGACATAACAGAAGAAAGTTTTAAGAGCGTGGTAGAGACGGTGGTTAATGATGAGACGTAAGTAGATACTAAACAGTACACCATTGTCCTACCAATGATCATCGCTTAATTACATTATTATAAATCTATCAACATATAAATATCCGCTCGATGTTCGTTGGACCCGATTGTCAACGGATCCGGTAGCGCATTTCGATGTTGATGTTTTTTATCTCTGATATTGAAGAGCATCCAGCTATTTGAGACTTAATATCATATTTGTATAGCGATTAAGGAAAAATGCTAAATCGGATGCGGATGAAAATAGGGATTAAGAGACGTGTGGGGAAGTGACTGTAGATAACGAAGATGAAGATGTAGATGCGGTTGAGAATAATGGGGATCAGAATGAGGATGCGGATGATTATGAAGTTGTGAATATTGATGAGGATGTGGCCGATAATGGCCGTAATGTGTGAGCGCCCTAAAGGGTATTTATTTTGCAGGTACCGGGGAAACGTGGCGCGCCTACGCGACCTCATATCCGACCAGCCGCTGTCCCCCTCTGCGCGCCTGTCGTGGGCCCTGGAGCGCGCGCGCCGCCGCGCCGGCGCCCCGCTGTGCGCCCCGCCCACGCGCATGTCCCTCGCGCGCTACTACGAGCTAGAGTTGCTGCTCGCTGCGTCGCTCGTGCTGCTATCGCTCGCTGCACTCGCTACGTTCGCGCTTCGTAAGCTCTGGGCAATCGCGCACATTAAGACTAGGTTATTATGTGGCTGGAGTAAATTAGCGTTTACTGGAACATATTTTGTGAGGGACTTTAAAAATAAGACAACATATAAATCGTAATTTAAATTGTTAAGAATTAAACACATTTATATAGCTTTTTTTTTAAATCATATTTATAATTATAACATAATCAGGGAACAATATTAAAGAAATTTCCCCAGTCCCAAACTAGGTAATTGCTGCATTGTATATAAATAAACACAATATTTATTTATAATTTACTGTAAATGTCAATACGATAAAGTAAAACTGATTGTAATATTGGATCCTTAAAATTTAATTAAGAGCAGGCTCCAATGTATTATTGACATACGAATTGGCAAATAAAAAAATCAAACTCAATGTATTTCTAATTATAAGAAAAATAAACTGATTGTACTTCACCCCAAATCAGTCAAAATCAGCCGACGCCTCGACACTCGCGGGATTTGCATTTGAAAATTGTTAAATAAACATCCAATTCGCTATCCATTCCGGGGCGAGTACTGAGTGGGGCGGGTGGGGCTCGAATGCACGCGGTTTGGTAAGGTAAATTTAATGAGATTCGAAATATTCACGCATTATTACACTAAAACGGAACTTGTGTAAAAACATACCTCGACGTTTTGGACATATCGTAACGTCCATGAGCAAGAGTGAGAGGGCAAGCTACCTCACCTCGTCTTGCTTAGTAAGTCTAGACATAACTTTCAGAGCATGCAATGACAGCGGACTCATCGGCACCTGTATCAACCGATAATAGTATGGATGTTGCCTAGATGTACGTTTTAAGTTGACGTGTAGCTCATATGAGGAATTACCAAAAAAATAGTAGTCATATGAGCTCACTTGTGACTGACATTCCTTCGTATCCTTCTGTTTATGTTTTCAAATGTTTACCCTAGTTATTGAATTGTGAACCTATTTAATAAAATCAATTGACATCTTTATACAGAAAAAATTGATTTCAAACGAAACTATTGCATAACAAATGCAAATTTAGAGAAGACTAATGTCATGCAATTTACTCAAAGAAAAGCAGTACCGAAACTACATGTTGAATATAGAGGTCAGGCTATAGAGAAAACGTGTGTAAATCAATTTCTTGGTATTAATATAGACAATAATATGAAGTGGGAATCGCACTCCATACAAGTTTGTAACAAAATATATACACTTTCATATGCACTGTTCAAACTAGCAAAAACATCTGCCCAAAAAACCGTATTGGCCGCTTACCACGGCTTTGTTAGCTCAACATTACGCTTTGGTATTATCTTCTGGGGTAACTCGGTCCACAGGGATAGTCTGTTTAGAGCTCAAAAACGCTGCGTCAGGGCCATATGCAACCTCCAACCTGAAGAAAGTTGCCGCCCCCACTTCAAACAACAAAAGATACTAACGCTCCCTTGCCTTTATATTTATGAATGTTGCATATTTGTAAAAACTAATCCGAATCTTTTTAAATCAAGTGAGACAAATCCTGAGAGTAATTTGCGACCCAGAAGGCCAGCAGTATTTATAGAAAAATGTAATACCGCATTGATGAAACACAGTGTTATTATAATGGCACCAAAGTTATTTAACAAATTACCCACTACGCTAAAAAATGCTGAGACACGCAAGTTCAAACTACATCTATCAAAAATGCTTTTACAAAAGTGCTACTATAGTGTTAATGAATATTTTAATGATGTTGGACTTCAAACTGCTGTATGATCATGATTTCAATCTTATTGACATCTATGTTCTCATTTAAGGATTATGTAGCGTCGTTATCTATTTTTAAGTTTCAATTGTAATTATTTAGACATTATTAATACTTTAATTTACAAATAACATATAATAATTATTATTCTAATTGTATAATTCGTATGCCAAAAAGGCGCATCATGGCTATGCTGCTCTAATGTTATACTTTGTCACCTGATTTCTGACCTATGATGACGAAATAAACGCTATTCTATTCTATTCTATTCTACGAATTACCTACTGTCCAAATCACTATAAGAGTACCTCCATAGAATATTCGAAGTGCTCCCTCGATTTCTCTAAGCAGGATCTTGGAGATCCTGACGTGATGGCAATGGGACCACCTGGAAAGTAGCCCGTTCAAACCAATAAAAAATATAACCGACTTCAATGAACCTATCTTGATAAGAATTGCACGAGTGACTATGAACTATACCCAAAAGGCTATATGTGTGCCTATAATATTTCAAGAGTCCCCTTAATCTCTCCAAGATTCCATAACCAGATCTTGATATGATTGCAATGAAAGTACCTCGAAGGTGTACCCTTAAAAAAAAGGATTTTCCAAATCGGTCCAACCATATTCGACTAATCGAGTAACAAACGTATAAAAACGTATATTCAAATATAATTTTCGACGCCAATTAGTAAATTATTAGTGCTAAACGAAATTGTAAATTTCAAAATTAATGTATTTTTTTCTCTCTGTTTTCTTTTATTCAAATATTTATAAAGTATTGCGCATATCCATATATATAAGTTAAAAAAGTTAAGTTAATTTATAGTTACCTATTCTGATGCTAACCGCAGCACCAAAAAATTGTAGTCCAGAATGAGAAAAGGGCCGGACTGAAAACCAGCGCTGCACAGTCGCAAGGCTGTCGCAGCACATGCTGAGTTCGTTACTTTAGTCACACGGAATTAGTATTACTTAGTTATTTTATTGTAAAATTGCATTTGTTTCTCTTTGTTATTCTGTACTGTGTAAGTTCTGTAACTGTTATGTGTTCAGTGTGGCAATAAATGTTTCTTATTGTTGATTCTTAAATTAAAAACCGTTCTTCTTTTATGGAAAGTGGCTTTAATGGACATCAACTAAAACTATTCGATAAGAAATGCACGAGACGCTATGAAAAATACCCAAATTGTCATATGTATGCCTATAATATTTAAAGAGTTCCTTCGACTACTTCAAGATTCCATCATCAGATCCTGATTTGGTTGCAATCGGACCACTTCAGCAGTATACACTTACAAACAAAAAAAATCCAAATCGGTTTAGCTGTTTTCGAGTAATCGGTGAACAGAGTCACAAAAAAACCATATAGATGAATTTTCCAAATCAGCTAAGCCATTTTCACGTAATCGGGAAAAATACATAAGAAACGTACGAACTGAGCAAATTCCTCGCTCCTTGCTCGCCCGCAAATCGCAAGAGTGATAAGGCCTTAAGCGATACAAATTATAGCAATGAATGATTAGTTATAGTCCCGCGTATGAGTTCGAAGAAATATTTTACCATGGCAAGTTGTCTACGCATTTAAAGACCCAAACGGTATTACTTGTATGGGTCAATACCGGGATCCCGGTATAAGCCATACAAAAATTAACGGTATTAGATGCCCAAGCGACCTTAAAACGTGGATTGTCTGATATTTGGTACATACGTTATACAATCATACTGTTGCGCCGATGGTATAGGCAAAATCTTCAAACGTGATTTTCTGTGCTTTAGAAGCGTTTTCAGCAGGCTGAAAAGTGATTTCAGGCCGTTTCAGAGGTGGCTCTTTCACATACTAGAAGATCGAAAGTTCACCCTAGTTGCCGTTGTTTTCAGGCGCCTGAAACATGTTTTCAGTCCGTTTCAGGGCACCCTCTATCAGATGGCGCAATAGCCTGAAAACCCGTTTTCAGGCGTTTTCAGGACCCCTTATGGGCCTTTGAAGTACACTTCAGTATATTGCGAAATTTCACGAAGGAGTGAAAGAGCTATTAGAGAGAGACAGCCATATTGAGAAGGTTCGAGAAGTGTGTGAAAGAGACAGAACTAGAAAGGGATAGCAATAGTCGGGAATGTTCCAGCCGAATCGAACATCGAACAATCTAGATTGTCTAGAACACTCGCGATGCGTCGAGTACCGAGAAGTGGGGTTTCTTGGAATTGGACCGAACATTCGAGATAGGATTTCTCTGAAACATTCTAGAGCAGAGGTCTCCGGATATATAAGCCGCGCGCCTATGGCCCCACAGTCAGTCTTGAACTAGATGCGATAAAGTGCGAATCTCGAAGCGAACCTAAGCGAAAAGTTAATAAGTGCGTTATAGTGAAGTGATTTAGTACAGTGATTTCTTAAGTAAGTAAGCCTTGTTAATTAGTAATTTTGTAATAAAGTTTGCATTTTTAATTAGTGGTTAATTAGTGTATTTTCTATCAAGTTACCTACCCCACGGACGTAACAATACGAATAAAATAGTACATTACACAACTAGGGTGGTAATACAAAGAACGGCCGAGATCGCAGAAGTTTGCGGCCAGAGCTGCAAGGAAGGGACATAAATATGCGATCGAGAGCTTTCTTTATTGGTTACCTATCTGAAACACTAAAAACTTTAGTCCGAATTTCGTTTCGGCAAAAACTATTCGACAAATATCGTTTAAATTTTTTTTCGTTTGTCCGAATTTTCATTTCGAATTATTACGATTCGGCATTTATTGGTTCGGTTTTATAATCATTCGACAAATTACGGTTTGCCTTAAATCTCGTTTCACCATAATATCAGTTACCCGAAGTAACGTTTCGATGTATTCACCATTCGACTTTTTTCGATTGACTTTGATTTCATTTGTCCGATGTAACGATTCGATTTTTAACTATTCGACATGTGTACAGCTGGCATTACAATTTACAATTATTTATTTTTATACCTGGCAAACTAGTCTGCAAGAATCTACCCGCTTTGTATTTTGATAAAGATAACCTTACCCGCCACATAAAACTTGTTATAGTGTATAATTAAAGCTAATACTGAGTAGTACAGTGCGATAGTGAAAACTTATTTAAATATTTCTGACCAAACCTACTTTTTTCCTAGCAGTTCGTTTTTGTTGGGGGACGCAGTTCAAACCTAACCTAACCTATTTTTCTGGTAGCAGTTCGTTTTTGTTGGGGGACGCAGTTCAAACCTAACCTAACCTACTTTTTTACCTAATTGAACCTTTGTTTTGAGTTTTTTTTCCATGCGGGGGGCTTCGCCCCCCGAGCCCCCCTTGTGGGGGGCTCCGCCCCCCCGTCCCCCCTTTGTCCTGCCTATATAAGTTTTCTGTGAAAGTCACTTCCCCAAACGGCCACTTTTTTATGAACCAACCTAACCTACTGACCTTTCTCTAAAAAACTAATAATAACTAATTTTCTTTTCTAAAATAACATTTATTTTAGATTTAGGGAAACATACCTCTGCCGAGAAATAACTTCGTCGTTAATCGTTAAAAGGTAAACTGAAAATATGTCTAAACGTATCCAGTGCGAAAAGTATCATTGGGTAAATGAAAAATGGGCAACGAAACAAAATACGTAACAATTCATAGGGCAAGTGAATGAGATGGGAAACGTTTTTCGGACAACGAAACTTTTACTAAACGTGAAATGGTGAACAGAAAAAAATACGAAACCTGTCATCGGACAAACGATAATAATTCGAATAGTTTTTGGCCAAATGAAATTCGGTGAATGGTTTTTAGTGTTTGCGATAGGTTACCTTCTTTATTACCTCCCGTGTTGTGTACATCATTTTATGTCTACACTTGGCCAGAAAGCGGCTTTTTCCGTATACGCAGCGTGTGGAAAAAGCCATTTTATGGCCAGGTGTGGCATAAAAAGTTTGTGGAAAGGGTAATATGAAAAACCGGTCAAGTGCGAGTCGGACTCGCGCACCGAGGGTTCCGTACAAACTCAGTAGATACATGAATAGTTCAAGAAAAACTATATGGCGATTAGTTTAGTAGGAGCAAATAATTATGTGTTAAGATTTTTGCAAAATTCTCGAAAACGGTGCAAATTAGGAAAACCGTTATTTTTTTCCTGTCATATTTAGGACGACATTAATAATTGGTAATTATTACAGATTTTTCTGTTCAATAACTTCGAAGAAAACAAAAACGGTGTTTTAATCCACAAATCAAGCCCTTTCATTTCATTTTGATACCCACTCCATATAATAGCCCTACTTTCAATGTTCAAAGTCCCATGGAACTCCTTTAAAAAAAAGTTACAAGATTTTTTTACATCCAATAAGTTAGGGTTAGCGGTTCTTAACACTATTCCAAGTTTCAAGTCTATAGCATCTGTAGATCCTGAGATATCTTGCTGTGACAGACGGACATACAGACGGACAGACGGACAGACAGACAGAGTCGCACCAGTATTTTTATTAATTTTTCGGCTAGGACGTGTATAAAACCGTAAATTATGATTTGCGATGGCTGCACGATTTTAATCCATTTGCATTGTATTTATTGAGAGCTATTTGCTCAGCTTGCACGGTTTTCATGCAGTCAAAACCATGTTATTCCAAGATTGGTTATCCTTACAAGTAACACGTCTTACTATTAAATGTGTGTCTCATAAAACCAGTTTTAAGTATTTATTATAGTTTACAGATAAACTACAAATATTACAATGTTCTTCCTAAGATCACTTATCCTGCTTTATCTAATAGTTCTCCTCAACGGTACCAGGATATTATTTGTAGTGCCCTACCCCGCCGTCTCTCATCAGATAATGGCGCGTTCCATGAGTAGAAAATTGATTAAGAATGCAGAAGTGGTTGTGGTGACCCCGTATCCCGCGTACTCTGCCGGCGGGGCGCCGGCCAATCTCACCGAGGTGGACGTCAGTGATGCGGTTGTCGGTTGGAACAAGACCTTAACACTCAAAACGGGCCAGATGTCGCAGGTTATCAACAACGCAGCTGTCGGATACGAAAGTGCCATAAACACGCAGCTTGAACTGCTAAAAACGCCTCAAGTGCAGAAAGTTTTGGAACAGAAAATCGACTTGATCGTGGAGGAAGCTGTGTTAATGCGGCCGATTATGAGTTACACTCGTGACGCCCCAATAGTGCGTTTCAGCACGATCGGAACAACGGTTATAAATGACTTTGAACATATCATGACTTTTTCTACCCGCATATTCTTCGTACACGGGTGCACAACCTTAGTTTTTGGGAGAAAGTTGTAGTATTTGGTCGCGACGTTCAACTCAGACAGATTTTTGGATTTATTGTCAACAAGTATGAGAGAAAGGCTAAAGAATTTTTCCCGTTATTTACGGATCAAAAAAGCATGCGAGAAGAAGTGCAAATTACACTTCTTAATTCTAATGCCCTTTGGGATGGAAACAGACCTCAACCTCTGAACTTTGTATATATTGGTGGGATCCACGAACCGCGTTACGGAGAGTTGCCACTAGTAAGTAACCTACTCGTAACTCTGTAAAAATAACTTTTAAGCTACTAAACAGATTATTGGCCAGTAAAAAAATAATTGGGGATATCTTACACATTGTGTTTGGGACTAGGTCGTTGTTGACCTAGTCCAAATTAAGGGGTAGGTACTGTACTATGGGTACTAGACGACGATATACATATTTCAGTATAAATAGATTGAAAACATCTACGACTCAAAAAAATTAATATTCGTCTTCATCACAAGGATATTGTTCCGGGCACAAATCTTGGTAAATACCAAGCCCGGGCCTCGAGCTTCATAGGCGATATCACTTCCACTAGGACAGTGGTTTCAAACCTAGGGGTACTCCTTTAGGGGTAAAATTAAGTTTTCTAAGGGGTAATACTCATATTAAGTCGTTTTTTTAGTACTTTCATATACTTGTCTGTATTACAAATCTAAAGGGAGCCTGTGGGTGTTGTGGCAATAAAGGTTAGGAACCCCTGCACTAGGATAAACGTGTCGTCTTAAAATAACTTATTAACAATTTATGTCGTTTAAATTGCAAATCATCAGCAACATTCACTGATTTTAGGAGCTTAAGAGTTTCCTGGACTCATCGACCCACGGAGTGATCTACGTCAGCTTTGGCACCAGCATAGTCGGCAGCCAGTTGCCACGCGAGCAGATCCGCGCCATGGTCAGAGTGCTGTCGCGGATGCCCCACGACGTGCTGTGGAAGTGGGACGGGGACCTGCCGGAGGCCTCTGGCAACATCAGGGTATCCAAGTGGCTTCCACAGCCCGATGTACTTAGTAAGTGGTGTCTTTAGTTCCCTTGGTCCGAAATAGAGTAAGCTGAATTATAATGGATCATGCTTAGATTTTGATACTCTTTAATGGTGCATTGAGAGGTAAAATCTATTATTGACGCGTGACGGCTGAAAAATAAGGCGAGTCTTTTCTAAAAAGATTCGCAACTCTACTCCTCGTATTTCATTTTAGAACCTTTATATGTCACATTCACGCTGCTAGTTGTAGCCTGCTCAAACATTCTTCAGTTTATTTACCCTTTTCTTGTTTCAGGGCACCCTAAGATCAAACTTTTCATCACTCAAGCCGGCTACCACTCCACCGAGGAGGCGATCAGTGCGGGCGTGCCCCTCGTGGGCATACCTCTTATATGCGACCAGTGGTACAATGCGGAGCAGTACGTTTATTTCAAAATTGGCGAACGTATTAATCTGATCGACATAACAGAAGAAAGTTTTAAGAGCGTAGTAGATACTGTGGTTAATGATGAGACGTAAGTAGATACTACACAGTACACCATTGTCCTACCAATGATCATCGCTTAATTAGATTATTTTAAATCTATCAGCATATAAATATCCACTAGGAGGTGTCGGTGTTCGTTGGCCCCGAGTGTCAACGGATCCGGTAGCGCATTTCGATGTTGATGTTTCTTATCTCTGATATTGAAGAGCATCCAGATATTTGAGACTTAATATCATATTTGTATAGCGATTAAGGAAATAACTGGCCAAGAGCATGTCGGACCATGCTCAGTGTAGGGTTCCATAGCCGTAACTATAAGGTAAAAAATACGATGTAAAAAAAGTACAACAACAAAAGAGCGTATCTTCATAGCAATTACGTCCTTTTGTTGAGAAGCGCAGTTTATCGGCAATAACTCAAAAACGGTTAATTCGATCTTGTTGAAAATAATTTTTATTGAAAGTATAAATAAGCGTTACCTTCGTGATTTTTTTCATATTTTTTGGACGCACGGTTTAGAAAATAGAGGGGGGTGACACAATTTACACAACTTTCGGAGCGATTATTTCCAAATACATTCACTTAATCAAAAACATTACTTAGAAACCTTATAGTGTTTTTTAAAGAGCTGTCGAACTATGTACCACACGTTGATATTTGCCGAAAAAAATTTTTTTTACTGTCTTTAACATGTATGGAGTGCCCGCCCTAAAAATATTTATTTTAAATTTTTTTATACCAAACTAAGTAGCAGCTTATAAAACACACCTATATTCCAAATTTCATCAATATCCATTATGTAGCTTCTGAGTAAAATGCCTGTGACATACGGACAGACAGACGGACGGACATGACGAAACTATGAGGATACGGATGAGTATGAAGATGAGAATATTGATGTGGCCGATAATGGCCGTGATGTATGAGCGCCCTAAAGGGTCTTTATTTTGCAGGTACCGGGGCAACGTGGCGCGCTTACGCGACCTCATATCCGACCAGCCGCTGTCCCCCTCTGCGCGCCTGTCGTGGGCGCTGGAGCGCGCGCGCCGCCGCGCCGGCGCCCCGCTGTGCGCCCCGCCCACGCGCATGTCCCTCGCGCGCTACTACGAGCTAGAGCTGCTGCTTGCTGCGTTGCTCGTGTTGCTATCGCTCGCTGCACTCGCTACGTTCGCGCTTCGTAAGCTCTGGGCGATCGCACACATTAAAACTAGGTTTTTATGTGGCTGGAGTAAATTAGCGTTTAGTGGAACGTATTTCGTGAGGGACTCAAAAAATAAGACAAAATAATAATTGTAATTTTATTTGTTAAGAATTACACATTTATATTGCTTTATTTAGAATCATACTTATAATTATTACATAATCAGGGCACAATATTAAAGATCTTACCCAGTCCCAAACTAGGTAATTGCTGCAGTGTAAATAAACACGATATTTATTTATACTTTACTGAAATATCTATACGATAAAGTAAAACTGATTGTAATATTGGATCCTAAAAATTTTATGAAGAGCTAAGACTCCAATGTATTATTGACACACGAATTGGCTAATAAAAAAATCAAACTCAATGTATTTCTAATTATAAGAAAAATAAACTGATTGTACTTCATCCCAAATCCGTCAAAATCTGTCGACGCTTCGACACTCGTGGGATTTGCATTTGAAAATTGTTAAATAAACATCCAATTCGCTATCCATTCCGGGGCGAGTACTGAGTAGGGTGGGTGGGGCTCGAATGCACGCGGCTTAGTAATTTTAATAAGATTCGAAATTTTTTCGCATATACTCTAAAACGGAACTTATGTAAAAACATACCTTGATGTTTTGGACGTGTTGTAACGGGTATCCCCTTATTTGGTATAAAATCAATCCGTATAAAATCACTTCGTCGAAATTAATTTCGGATAATGATTCATTTCGTATAAATTCAGATGGCATAAAAATTAAAGTGTATAATTACATTTTGTATAAAATTCAAATGCTCTAAAGTCATCTTGTATAATTTCGTATGATATAACATTCATTTGATCGAAACGTTATTGGTTATAAGTATATAAGTTATAACATTCATTTGTTCGAAACGTTATTTGTTATAAGTATTATAAGGTATAACATTCAGGGGGTATAACTGTTAAAAGCACTAATTTTTGTAAACCCTTAATATTGTTGAAATATGAGGCCCAGGTTTTAAAGTTTGAAAGAATTCAGGACTTTTTTGACAAAATTTTATATTTCTTTTTAGTTTTTAGTTTTGCCGAAAAAAATACACTAAAAACGTTCAAATAATAATAATGGCTGAGATAATATTGTATTTTATGCATTGGAGAATACATAGGTAACAAAACCCGAATCGGAGCACCCCACTATCCACGTGGTCTTGTCTGCCCTACCCCTAGAGTGTATATAGAAAGCCGAAGGCGCGGAGGGGGAGCAGCCCTCGCCGGCTGCAAAGGGGCTGCTCTTCCCGAAGCGCCGGAGCAGTTGCGGAGTCCGACCGACAGATTTTTTAAGTTTACTTTATTATAAATGACTTAATAACATTCAAGGTGACAACTACTGGAACAGTGACAAGGACCGCATTAAGAATGGTACTTTTAGATTTCAACCACCGTATTTAACGAGTTTGACTGTTTTGTATACATTGTGATGATTAGACATTTTGAATGTTCTACGTTTTAAATATGCGATCAAGTAATTGTTTGTTATACAAAATGAATATTATGCGTAATAATTTTATACATTTTGAATGTTAGACATATTGAAGAATAGAGGTTTCGTATTTAGAGCTTTTTAATGTTATACAAAATGAATTTTAACCGAAATGAATGATTATACGAAGTGATTTTATACGTTTTGAATTTATACGTTTTGAGTTTATACCATTTAATTTTATACGAAATAAGGTAGACCTGTTGTAACGTCTATGAGCAAGAGTTAGTGGGCAAGCTGCCTCAGCTCGTCTTTCCTCGTCTGTCAGTCTAGACATAACTTTCAGAAAATGCAATGACAGCGGACTCATCGGCACCTGTATCAACCGATAATACCTAGTATGGATGTTGCCCCCATGTACGTTTTATGTTGACGAATTATGAGGAATTATCAAAAAAAAATGTAGTCATATGAGCTCATTCATACAATCCTTCGTATCCTTCTGTTTATGTTTTCAAATGTTTACCCTAGTTAGTGAATTGTGAACCTATTTAATAAAATCAATTGACATCTTGATACAGAAATGATTGATTTCAAACGAAACTATTGCATAACAAATGCTCGAATTACTATAAAAAATATCCAAATCACTATAAGAGTGCCTACATAGAATATTCGAAGTGCTCCCTCGATTTCTCCAAGCAGGATCTTGGAGATCCTGATGCGATGGCAGTGCATTATGGTTCAGCCCATACGACATAAGTCTAGAGATCGACAGTAACCAATCTGTAATTTGTACTTGTCCCTGTTATTACTAATAACCACCCTACCTAAAAAAAAAAGTTTTAAAATAATCTGACACAATCATTGTTTTTTGAGCTTCCGAAGTGAACACATCTGCACCACGTAATTAGCCTTATCAGCGACTCATTAAGAGGCTGACAAGACCTACTTTTGTTGAAATTGATGTTATTTAAGCAGTTTTTTAAGAAAAACTATTTGTTCTAGCACATCAAAAAAAATATATGTTAATATTCATCATATTTCGAAGACCGTGGACGGACTCGATACATACTTTCACGAAATCGGCTCGATAGAAAAAAATGGCAAGGATTGGTCTTAAAATCATCATTAAACGGTTCTATGTCTTTATTTTTTTAACGTATGGGTCTGCAAATAAAAATATAAAGTCAACATATTCATACCTAAACCGCTAACGAGTCACATTTCACAAATAGTCCACACTTTTTTTTATTTCAATTTTTATTTATTATTATCTTCTAAGACCCGGCTGCCCAGAAACAATGACAGTAGGCTCTCGTTTACTCCGATACAAATAGACAGTGTGCGCTGACGCGCCGTGCTAGACGGACCTATGCTTCTCGTTTGCGCATCGAAAACATCGCAAAAATTTGTTTAACCTTGTGTTAAAAACCTAAAATACTGTATACGAACTTATATAAATCAAAGTTATAATATAAGATGTGTAAATATTTAGTTAAGTGTGTTAAATGTATGATCACCGCAATAGCCACTGGCCTGTCCAAATGAATACTCATTCAGTTTTACACCTTCATAGCGTTGAAATGTGGACCTTATGTCACTGGATATAAGGTCCACATTTAAACGCTTCTTCAGATGCGGTTTTGGCTACGCCCATCGAGAAACGTTTTGTTTGCATAGATCTATAAAGTTTTCGAGTCGACGGTAATAGTTATGTATTATGAGAGGCATCAATACACGAGTGTGGTTTTAGGAAACGAGCCGAAGCAGGCATGTCTCACTCCGCGATTTTATTTTGACGTAATTATTATTCTTCCTTGCCTAATGCATTAGGCAAGCTCAGGGCTGCGCCCACACCCGGCAGCGCCTGTGTGCGAAACCCTGTGTATGAAGGCCTAAGGTGTATGTATGTATGTATGTACCTATGTATGTATGTACGTATGTACGTATGTATGTACGTATGTATGTATGTATGTATGTATGTATGTATGTATGTATGTATGTATGTATGTATGTATGATCATACACCGCACTCCAGGGTAATTTTTCGGGCACGTCAGTTAGTAAGGTTTACAAATAAACCAATCAATTTTCGATTTGACAGTATAAGGTATTTGTACTAAGTATTTATTATATTGTATATTATATTCAATCTCATTTAATTTAATTACCTACGTAACATACATTATCATTAGCTACTAAAGGTACTCGGAGTTGCATGGTACATATCTGGGGGCACGGCAGTGGCCCCGCCAAGTCGAGCGCAAAGCAAACACTGCCGTACCATCCTTTACTGGAACCATTTCGCCGCATTTTCAGGCCCCTATTTGAGAACCTCTGGATAAGACCAGAACGCAGAAATTTTCGTCATCCAGTAAGCTATAATCACATACTTAAAATCCAAAATTTCAAGTCTGTAGGTCATTTAGTTCCGAAGTTAAGCGAAAGCAAAGTTTCGCATTTACGACAGACACTCACTGACTCATGATCATCAGAATAGAACTAGTACTTCCCATAAACTCAGAGAGCTGAAATTTTAAACATAGTTAGTTTTTAGCCTATCAAGTCCTAAAAAACCTCCAAATATTGCAACTTCAGTCACAACTGCACACATAAGTTTGTAATCCTATACAAATACATGCGATTACAAAGTTTCTTTGTTGACTTGTACCTACTATAACGAATAAAGAATGTTCAACGGCCAAGTCACACAACATTAAGTATAATAATAAAGAAATCGCAGTAAGGAACCTTAAACTTGGCACGATTTTGTCTAGATTTCATTACTTTTTAGAGATAAACAAGCAGCTCCATCGAGACTTGGCTAGTTTTTTACAGAATGTTTTTAATGGGATACCAGGTTACGGATACTAAGTATCCTAACCTACCTACCTACCTTAGTACCTTATACTATCAAATCGAAAATCGATTGATTTATTTGTAAACCTTACCTTACCTTTATGTTTTTCTCGATGACCTTACATTGCAGGTCATCAAGGAAAACATAAAGGAAGTGCTGTATATTTTAATTCAATATAATCGTATTACTACTTACAAAAATACTGTATTTTTTTCTAATAAATCTTAACTACTTATATTACATATCCAAAATTCATTAAATGTGTTTGAAAGTTTTCATTACTTATTTACGTATTACATATCCAAATTTCATTCGATCTGTTCACGCTTTAATTATGAAAATAAATTAAAAACCAACTATATTATTTTAACGACGCCCTTTCTATTTTATTCTGCGCTCTATGGGAAACTTACAGGAGTTTAACGCCATCTACCGGCAGGCGTGTTTATTTCGATCGCGATCGCAAGCCGAATGCAAACAGTTACGCTTCTCGCCGCTCACTTGTGAATAGCGCTGGGAGCAATTAGGCGGGGCTAGGGGATGGGCCAAAATCCTGAATCCTCAAGGGCATTTTGCTGTTGACAGCGTCTTAAAGTAAAAGTTGTTTGTTGATGAATTTCTCAAAATTGTTTATTTACAATCAAGTGATTCATAATGGAAATTAGCGACAAAGGTATGTGCTTTACTTATCGCTATTATTATTGTAATTTTTACTAATGACTTTGTATATATTTGGGTGCTTCGAGATACCTAATTTAATAATTGTTTTTATCTTGTGCTTGTGTAACTTCGCAATGAGTTTCAAAGGTGACCCCAATAAAAGTAAATCATAATTTTATTACAGCAAGATTTTCCAAATCGATCCAACCATCTTCGAGTAACCGTATAAATTAAAAACCGTTCTTCTTTTATGGAAGGCGGCTTTAATGGACATCAACTAAAACTATTCGATAAGAACTGCACGAGATGCTATGAAAAATACCCAAATTGTCGTATGTGTGACTATAATATTTGAAGAGTTCCCTCGCCTACTTCAAGATTCCATCATCAGTTCCTGATTTGGTTGCAACAGGACCACCTCAGAGGTATACTCTGACAAACAAAAAAAATCCAAATCGGTTCAGCTGTTTTCGAGTAATCGGTGAACAGAATCACAAAAAAACCATATAGAGGAACCGTCATTCTTTTGAGAGTCGATTAAAAAGAATTTTCCAAATCAGCTAAGCTATTTTCATGTAATCGGCAAAAATACGTAAGAAACGAACGAACTGAGAAAATTCCTTATTTAAGTCACTTAAATGTTTAAGTCGATTAGGCAGATAAACTTCTTTTAAGCATATTATGTCAGTCCACTGCTGTTTATAGTTATACATCTTGCATGAAAGTCCATTTGTGGGTACGTATCAAAATATATAAAGTCAAAACATATACGGTTGCAATGAATAAAATCGAAATGTAGAAATTCAAAATATATAATGGGTCTAAACGTATAAAGTTGTTTGATATAAGTTCGAAACTCATAAGTTCTAAATTCATAATGGTCATAATATATACCGTTTGAATTTCATAATAGTCACAACTCCTAAGCTTGAAATGCATAATGGTCAAAATATATATAATGGGCTTTGGAACAAAAGCAACACAGGTATATAAGTTACTTATAGCGTCACCATTAAGTCTCTCTGAGCCTTTAAGTTTATACATATTTAACAATTTTGTAACAGCGAAATAAATCTTACTTACTACTATTGGTAATGTAGTTGAATTTAATTTTTTAATTTAATGACGTTAGTTGCACCGCCCACAAGCAATCTGCTTTGCCCTAACGTTAACTGGTAGAGAATGCCCTAGCTAGGGCATTAAGTTCGCCTTTTGTACGATAAGTTTTCTCTTGTGCAATAAAGTTTAAATAAAAAAATAAAATAAATACCTACCTTGTTTGTATTTGTATCTACAGTATGAAATTAAAACAAAAAATCAACATTTTTCTTCATTTATTTCATCTGCAAGGACAGTTTTATAAAATAAAATTGACATGGAGCCCACATATAATGTCATTCAATTGTGGCGTGTGTTGGTAACAAGTGATCCTAACACACTCCTCCTCGCTTTGCTCGTCGTCGCACCTAACTTTTGGGTTCAAATGACTCAAAAACTCAAATATTTTAAACTTTCACGTTACTCAGAATATTGAAATTTTTAAAATGTAGTCTGAGCACCCGGTTATGTGCGACGACGAGCGAAGCGAGGAGGAGCGTGTTAGGATCACTTGCAACCATAGAACGTCGCAACTTAATTGAAAAGAACGAGTACTTAAGGAATAAATACTTAATTTTTCTAGTACACGGCTATTTATAGTCAAAATTATTACAACTGTAAAAGTTCTGGATTTCAACCATTATAACTTATAAACATTATATCATTAGAATTTATATATTTTGAACTTATGAGTTGTAAACATATGCATTTCGTCAGAATATATTTCGACCATTATGGACAACGTACATTATGGATTTTACCTGTTATGATTTTCAATCATTATTCATTTTGATTTTATATATTTTGAACATATGTGTTTTGAACTTATATATAATGACTGTATATATTATGATACGTACCCCCATTTGTATGTAAACTTAACGGAGCTAAACTCGCTGACACTCCGTCCCCACGCGCTCAATACGTTTCTAATTATCCTCGAAATACTAATTATCTCAATAAACCTGTTCATTCCACGGTCCGCCATATTTGCTCGGGAATTAGTTGCGTGGAGATTTTTTATTACGTAAAGTAAGGTTTCAAGATACAGCTAGGCATTTTTGGTTGTGGTATAGGTGTATAGCAGTGTTTTTCAACCTTTTCCATGGCATGACTCCGTTTGTATGGGAAAATACTAGTATTTCGGGGACCACTTAACTTTTTTTATAATTTTGAGACCCTTATATTTTTTTAGCTTTTTTGATTTTTCTTCTTTTTGCCTGACTCCCGCTACCCCCTTCTAGAGGCTCTACGACCCCCTAGGGGGTCACAACGCAAACGTTGAAAATAACTGCTCTACTGGTATCGATACTCGCTGACACTTCGTCCCCACGCACTCAATACGTTCCGTTCCTCGCATAATCGCGCCCTAATTATCTCAATCAACCCTCTGTTAATTCCACGCTCCGCCATATTTGCTCGGGAACCAGTTGCTTGGAGTTTTTACCCGACTGCGGCGAAGCCCAAAGGAGGGTTATGTGTTTGTTACCCGACTGCGGCGAAGCCCAAAGGAGGGTTATGTGTTTGACCTGTATGTATGTCTGTTCGTTCCTGTGTCCACTCGTAACTACTCAACGGCACATCCGATTTTGATAAATGATACATCATTAGATTCGTCTTGATGGTGCGAGTGTCAGTGGGTATGAAGTTCGATAAAATAAACAAAATTGCGGATTTTATGCAGTTTCAAAGTGCACCACGGTCGGGTTTTTTTTTAGTAAAAATGTGGTTATTTTATTGCGTTTACGAGGTACATCCAGCCGGCAAATAAGTACAGATATAGTGAATAATCGCCACAATATATATGTTTCTTTTTTACCCGACTACGGCGAAGCAAAAAGGAGGGTTATGATTTTAGCACCGTATGTATATATGTATGTATGTTTGTATATTTGTATGTTTGTATGTTCGTTTGTTCCCTCATAACTCATAAACTACTAAACCGATTCAAACATGAGGGGTATCGTTAGATTCGTCTTGATTCTGCGCGGGTTATAGGCTAGTTAGTTAAAACTAAAATTTAATATACAGACCGTGGTCCTCAAAAAACTCATGGATTATAAAATAAAAGTCATCGAGTTGCATCGAGTTACATATCAAATTAAAGAGCTTTAAAAAACTATTGCAAAAATATATCACACATGCTGATACAGGTATATTATGCAACAATATTTTCATTTTAATAACAACAAGAACGACATTTAACAGCTTGCTCTCCAGCGATTTGTTTCGACAAGGGCTAGCATAATGTGTCGTTATGGCAGTCGTGGCATGAAATGACATCACCCGTTACTTTCATAATACATTTGATAGAAAAAGAAAAAACATATTTTGATATTTTGACACCTGCTAAATATCAAAATGGCCTGCTATGCTAGACCTTCAGATGTCTCATTCTTATTGAGAGATATCGGGTAACTTCGTATTTGCGAACATTGCCGAATACATGTCATTTTCATGCCGGCAACTGACGCGTGAATAATGTTATATATGTCACATCAATAATGTTTAAATAAAATCGTTGTAATGCCGTAAATATTACGCGGTTTTACCTATGCTGCCTCACTGCGAGCATATTTAAAAATATGTCTCGAGGAGGCATTATCACCGGTAAATATTATTGTATTAATATCGAAATAATTGTACATGTTTAATTTCGCTATCCGCAATGACAGTTTGCTAAGCTACTCAACTAGAGGTGTCATAAGATGAAGTCGATATTTTTTATCGACATTGGTTACCTACGTATGAATTGATAACTCGGTGCACCTAAAATACAAAATTAACCCTTTCAGGATTCGGAAAGATCCGCTCGTAGAAGAAGAGTGAATGAATACTACCGGCCGGGATAATTTGGTTTCCGCAGCCCCGTAGCAGTAGTACAATATGCGGCGGCCAAGATATTTTTCATAATTTCATACAAACAAAGGAACTGAAAAAGTAAATCTTGGATTCAGGCAACTGCATAGATACATATTAAATGCGCTCAAAAATATTAACTCTTTAATTGCGATAAACTTCAAGTAAAGTTGTTTCTAAATATAGTAACCATTTATCATCTTTTTACAGCTGACTGTAAATCGATATCTATAAGTCACTCTAGTCACACTTAGTGGCACCTCTATAATAATTATTTCTACTCAATAACAGATGACACTGTTGTAAACTGTTGTTATAATCCATCTGTTGGCGAGGAGCGGAATCATATATGACAATTTTAGTTACGTTGAATCACGATTTTCAAATAGGTGTTAGTGAAAGCTATTTTTTTTTCTTTGTATTTTGCAGTATGAGAAGAGCACTTTAGAATTGATTTTTATAATTCTAAAGTTGTTCCAATTAAAAGCCTTTTTTAAAAGTGTGGCATGTATATGTTTTGCTACGGTTGTACATGTCACCGGTTTTCATACTATTTGACCAATTAACATACCAATTCATGTTGTTTCTCCTCCGCAAGAAGTACCGCACAGAGCCAAAGGCATGAAGCGCTCCTGGTTACTTCACGCAAACTGTATGTAAATGTCTAATTATTGCGAGCCCGAAGGGCGAGCTTCAGGCTTCTTCTACTCAGCAAACACCAAATAACCCAGCATTCCGAAATAATTTTAAGCGGGGCAAAGACCGAATACCGCATTGGACCAAAGGTACCGAGCGCCCCTGGTTACTTACGTATACCTATTAGTCTAATTTTGGCGAGCCCGACGGGCGAGCTTCAGGCTTCGAGGCCAAAGGCCGAACTCCTCAGCAAACACCCAATAACCCAGTATCCAGCAATAATTTTAAGCGGGGCAAAGATCGAATACCGCGTTGGACTGGACCAAAGGCACCGAGCGCCCCTGGTTACTTACTTGTACCTATTAATCTTATTTTTGCAAGTCCGAAGGCCGAGTTTCAGGCTGCGAGGCCGAAAACCGAGCTCTTCCGCAAACACCCCATGTCCCGTAGTAATTTTAAGCGGGACAAAAGCAAAGCATAAAGCGTCTTATATCGCTGTAAGCAAACCATGTGTTACTGTTGTAATTCTTGTCATTACTATTAAATAGAGGGTGGTTATGAAAGAGTTCGGTCGTTGGCCTCACACGCTGGTATTGATATGGTTCTTAGGAAGGGAAAGGCGCTTAAAACCGTAACTGAATAATAACTAAAAATACGTAAATAAAATAAAGTTAAAAACTAAAACCCGACTACGAAAAAGTCTAAAACAAGAATTTTAGGTTTTAGTTCACCAGACACAGATAAATTGCAATTTTTTAATTTAGAGAACGTTTCGAGTATGCCGTCAGTCGTTCGTAGTCGGAGGCCCCTTTTTTGTTTGTCTTCTTGCCGGGGCCTCCGACTACGAACGACTGACGGCATACTCGAAACGTTCTCTAAATTAAAAAATTGCAATTTATCTGTGTCTGGTGAACTAAAACCTAAAATTCTTGTTTTAGACTTTTTCGTAGTCGGGTTTTAGTTTTTAACTTTATTTTATTTACGTATTTTTAGTTATTATTCATTTAAACAAAAGAGTGGCCTTGTCATTAACAAACTGAATAAATACAAATAACATCCGGCGGAATTTTAAACACATTTACTGTGCATTCATATTTTAATGCTTGTTATTGTTGCAAATATGATAAAACTTCGTTAAATTTACAAATAATACTAATGGTAAAGGAAATAATCGTAAGGTAATATGCATATTGAGGTACCTAACTGATTGATGTGTAACAATTATTCCGTCGGACTGGTTTCCTTGTTACCGCCGGACAGACAGGCATCATCATCATCATCATCATTTCAGCCATAGGACGTCCACTGCTGGACATAGGCCTCCCTCATAGATTTTCACTTAATTCGACAGGCATACGAAAGCATTTTTGCCCAAGCTGAATCGGCTTCGCTCGCTTGGTCAGTTATTTTGGCCACGTACAGAAGACTCGCACTTTACTGTGCGGGCAGGAGGCTTCTATACGTATACGTAGTACTATTCTTATTCTGTGCCGCGGGCCTGCCTCGCGGGCCGGATCACAGGCCTCCCCGCTTTTTTCCCCCGCAGCCGTTCTTTGGAGACCCCTGGCATAACGCGTAGGTACTAACGCGTGCTCTTTCTGGTCGCTGGCTAAGACCATCTACACAGGGCTTCAAGGGCACGCGGCGATAGCGAGGTACGGGCAGCTGACCCCCCTAGAAGATGCTGTCCCATTGCTCATGCAGCACATTTACCTACCTTCGATATTGTTACGTCCCGATGCAATATCGGAACGCGCCCACAACATGACATTTGTCAAGGTCAAATAATTATAACCTGAAAACGCAACGCGTTTTTCTCCGACTGTCATGTCGCTGACATTACGTTTTCGGAATTCGACTCAGGACGCGCTCGGGCGATCGGTTTTCCTGTTTGTGGTCGAAATAGTGGTTTTAGTGTGAATTTGGTGTACATGAACAATTTTGTGTTGTTATAACTTGTGAGACTGCGTTCGCAACGCGAACCCACAAACTTTTGGCGTCCGGACCGGTGTTTTGTTTCGCCGCGTGGCGACCTGGGGCTGGACCATCATTTGATCAGCAACAGCTGAATTTGACGAGACTCTGACTGTGACTGACCTGACTGTGATTTACTTGACCGAAAAAGCCCGCCTCAGCGCTCGACTAGGTAAGTCCAGGTTGTCCTTTGTATTTTGAGGGTTTCGTTTGCACTCCGTATCGGGGTCAAATCTCGTCCGGGACATCCGGGTTCCGTACGTAACAAATTTGGTAGCAGAAGCATATGGTTTGATTTTGCGATTCACGGCAAAAAAATCGCATTTTTTGGTACATTGGCTGTAACACGTGTACACTTTGAGGTTAGAATTGCGGAACAAAAGTTACAATTTCGATCACTTGTATTGATTATCGAGTGTTTAAAAGTGGTTCCCTAGCATACACAAGTAATTTGGATAGAAATTGTACCGAAATCCCTGTTAGTTAAGTGATTTTTTCTAATAAGTTTAAAATTTAAAATAAACCCAATACTTGTGTTAGTTTAAATTAAGTGCATTCTAGCAAACAGACTATATTGGAATGATTATTTGTTGCCTACAGGCTAATCATATTGTCTAGTTGTGTGTGTTGTGCAAGTATTGGAGAATTGGAAATATATCTCTCGGGTAAAAATTGAAACTAATTGGAATTCATTGTGAATTTAATAGCATAATTATTTATCAGCTAACTTGTAATTGAGTTTTGATAGCTTATTGATTGAGTGGTAAATTTGAATTTAAAATTACATCCAATAGTGGACACCCAAAATAAAAATAAGAATAATTAAATTGTTTTGTCTGGTAAGTAATCTTATAGTTGGTACCACAAGTAGGGTGACCAGGTTTGTTTATATTTGAGGAATTTCCACAGGAAATAAATTTGTTTTGTTTGTGTTTATTGAATAAATTGTTTAAAACATGTCGGATAAAGCAGTAATACAGGTCGCGTTGCGTTGGTTTGCCTCAGCGGCTGCTTTGGTTGGCAGACAAGACCGGGAAGATGCACTGTTGTCGCGATACGAACAGGTACCCCAGCGTCTCACAGATTTGGAGTCACGATTTGGAAAATTTTTAGCGGGAGCCGACCAGGAAGCCTCGGACTGTGGGCAAGTAGAGGCTGATTTTGACCAATGCCTGGATTTAGCGGATCAGATCACACAGCGGGCTACTGAGCTACTAAGGGCTCGGACAGCTTCAGTACCCATCGAGGGTAAACCGGTGGGGAATTTGAACCCGGCATTGGCAGCTCGCTTACCTGCCATCCAGATTCCTGTGTTCCGGGGTGACTTAGACCAGTGGACCAGTTTTATTGATTTATTTGACAATCTGGTACATGCACGGACGGATCTTCCTGCATCTTTGAAGTTGGCGCAGTTGTTGTCTGCTTTGGTCGGTGAGCCACGCGACCTGGTCGCGCATTTGTCGGTAACCGACGACAACTATGAAACCGCCCGCACGTTACTGAGGAGTAGATACGAGAACGTGCGACGGCTAGCGGACGCGCTCATGGGGAAGATTTGGTCAATTCCTCGGATCGGACAGGTCTCCGACATCCGGATAAAAATGTTGAATCCGGTCCTGAGTGCGACAAAGGGCCTGGAAAAATTGGAATTGCCCGTGGACAAGTGGTCATATATGTTATTGAGTTTTTTGTTGAACCGACTGCCGGATGATGTTCGGGCCCGGTTCGAGCACCGGTATGGTGGGGATAGTGCCCGGCATCTGCCGGCTTACAACGACTTGGTGGAATTTTTGGAAACCGAGTGTCGACGGGCAGACACTTCGGATTTGCCCTCCCCTCCGAGACCATCTGGAGCACCCCGGCCCCAGATGAGGATTGCTTCTCCGAGGGGATATGGGGGCAAGTCGGGACCGCGCCCACCAGGGCCCCGACATTACAATGTGGCGACGGCGGACCCAGACGCCTGTGCATATTTAAGCAGTTCCTGGACCAGCGGGTAGAGGGCCGCCGCGGTATCGCAAAGCAGAGACAGTGGTGCTTTGTTTGTTTGGGCAATCATTTTGCTAGGGATTGTGCCCACCGCCAAGCATGCAGTTGGTGTGATGGGAAGCACCACCCAATTTTATGCATGAACCGTAATGGGGGTTCAAAACCACCCCCTGCGCGGGGGTCATGCTCCCCCCCTGTTCGGAGTCAGCATCGGGCTGACCAGGGGTACAGGGCCAATGAGGCGAGGGGCCGTCGGGGTGGTACCCCCCCCCCTCCCCCAGAGTTACGCTGCGGTTGCGCGCGCGCCCGCGCCCCCACGGGGGGGTCCTACGGGCGGGTGCCCGCGACCGCCTCCTCCTCGGCAGGCGCCGCGATTGTCGCCGCCGCGATTGTCGCCGCGACAAATGTCGCCGCCGCGAATGTCGCCGCGACAAATGTCGCCGCCGCGAATGTCGCCGCCGCGAATGTCGCCGCCGCGATTGTCGCCGCCGCGAATGTCGCCGCTGCGAATGGCGCCGCCGCGAATGTCGCCACCGCTTGCGGAGCGACCCCGCCTAGAGGCGAGACTGCCGGTGTACGGCCGCCCCCGGGCGTACCAGGTGCCGCAGACGGCACGCACGACTCGGCGGGCGTACGAAGCGGCGTGGGACCCACTCGCGCAGTTTGAGCGCCCCTACCAACCGGACCCGGAGGCCACCCGGCGCTCCGAATAGGGGTACGCCGCCCATGCACCCACCACCGCCAACCCCCACAAGACCGTGCTGTTGCCCACGGCCTTGATTTGTGTGTGGGGTCCTGGCGAAGGATCAGTCTGTGCACGTGCTCTCCTGGACACGGGTGCACAAGGCTGCTTGGTATCCAGTCGGTTGGTGCAACGGTTGGGCTTGGATATGACACCCCACCCGGACACTGTGCGTGGTGTAGGTAATGTAGAAGTGTCAAACCTGGCCGGACAGGTTACTTTCACGTTTGGGCAGAGTCCCACTTCCCATGCGAGGATTACAGCTTCCGCATTGGTGCTGGATGAAGTGGTCGGGCGACTCCCCCAAGTGCGGCTGCCGCCGGAGGTGCGCGACTTGACAGCTGGTTTGGATTTGGCTGATGCTGGCTTCGACACCCCTAGCCAGATCGACGTGCTGCTGGGTGCGGACGTCCTAGGGAGGGTCTTGCTCACCAGCAAACGGACCTTACAGCCTGGTGGCCTAGTGGCCTTGGACACCAAGTTTGGACATGCTGTGATGGGTCAGGTGTTGGCAGTTCCTCCGCCTCCTGCTGAGGAGAGCTGCTTGGTTGGAACTGCACTCTCAGAAGCCGTGCAACGATTCTGGGAGATTGAAGAACCACCGACCGCGCCGCGGATTAGTCCGGAGCAACAGGAGTGCGAGTTGTTTTACCAGAATAACACTGGCCGCCTCCGCTCTGGTCGGTTCATAACTCGACTTCCCTTGCTTACTCATCGGCCACCCTTGGGTGCTTCTCGCGCATTTGCTGAGAAGCGGCTGGTCTCGATGGAGCGCCGCATGAGAAGAGACCCGCTCTTCCGGCAGAAGTATGTGGACTTCATGAGGGAGTACGAGGGGTTAGGACATATGTCGGTGTCTAACCTGGACTGGCGTACGGTTGAACACTACTTCCTGCCTCACCACGCCGTCTTGAAGTCCCCGGATTCCAAGATTCGGGTGGTCTTCGATGGCTCCGCGGCCACCTCGACGGGCGTGTCCTTGAACCAGTGTTTGCATGCAGGTCCGAAGCTGCACAAGGACATAACTGACATCCTAACGAACTTTCGGAAGCATCAGGTAGTGTTCGTCGCTGACATCCGGATGATGTTCCGGCAGACTGTGATCCATCCTGAAGACCGTCGGTATCAGCTGATATTGTGGCGCGAGAGCCCTGATGAACCGATGTTGGTGTACGAGCTGAATACGAACACGTACGGCCTGAAGAGCAGCCCGTACATCTCAATTCGTACTTTGATTGAATTGGCGGCCCGAGAGCGACTGAGGTTCCCTCGAGCGTCCGCCATTTTGGAACGGGACCTGTTTGTTGATGACGTGTGCACCGGGGCAAATAGCGTCGAAGATTAGCCCCGAGACCCAATAATTTGTGTGAGGAGTATTAGTTAAATTCAAATTTGTTTCGTACGGAACCCGGATGTCCCGGACGAGATTTGACCCCGATACGGAGTGCAAACGAAACCCTCAAAATACAAAGGACAACCTGGACTTACCTAGTCGAGCGCTGAGGCGGGCTTTTTCGGTCAAGTAAATCACAGTCAGGTCAGTCACAGTCAGAGTCTCGTCAAATTCAGCTGTTGCTGATCAAATGATGGTCCAGCCCCAGGTCGCCACGCGGCGAAACAAAACACCGGTCCGGACGCCAAAAGTTTGTGGGTTCGCGTTGCGAACGCAGTCTCACAAGTTATAACAACACAAAATTGTTCATGTACACCAAATTCACACTAAAACCACTATTTCGACCACAAACAGGAAACCGATCGCCCGAGCGCGTCCTGAGTCGAATTCCGAAAACGTAATGTCAGCGACATGACAGTCGGAGAAAAACGCGTTGCGTTTTCAGGTTATAATTATTTGACCTTGACAAATGTCATGTTGTGGGCGCGTTCCGATATTGCATCGGGACGTAACAGATATTCTTCTCTCTACGCCTGCCCCCCCCCCCCCCCCCCCCATTAACAAAATCCTGGCTACGCCCTTGGGCGAAATAGCGCGAATCGGAGAATGACTCTTGATATCACTTGGAGAACTACATCCACGACGAAATTCAAAGGATGAGAAGTCCCCAATCCGCAATGGGTTAGCGTAGGGATTACACCCCATCCACTCTCATTTATATATGAGAGTCGGCCTGTGTCCAGCAGCAGTGGGACGTATAACTGAAGGCATGTTTACAAAAACAACATAACGGACTAGACTGGTTGATACTTATAGAAAATAGTACATTACACAACTAGGGTGGTAATACAAAGAAAAGCCGAGATCGCAGAAGTTTGCAGCCCGAGCTGCAAGCGAGGGACGTAAATATGCGATCGAGGGCTTCCTTTATTACCTCCCGTGTTGCCGCTGCGCGTACGGAAAAAGCCGCTTTCTGGCCAAGTGTAGACATAAAATGATGTACACAACACGAAAGGTAATAAAGAAAGCTCGCTTGCAGTTCGGGCCGCAAACATCTGCGATCTCGGCCTTTCTTTGTTTTACCACCCTAGTTGTGTAATGTACTATAATTATATTAGGTGTCAACACAAACTACCTCCACTAGACGGAGCATGTTAGACGACGCGCGCTCACATCTGATATGGTCGATTGTATAGCATTACGACATTACGCAACCGGCCGCTCGTTCAGTTGCGACCATGTTTCTGACTTGTGTGTGCACCAAACGTGAAATAAATATTTCTGTTCAATCCGACAAGAATCTCAAAACATAAAATGATAAAAAAAATGTGAAAGACGCGTTGTACTAGTAATATCTACCGATATTTAATCGCCCCGTCTAGTGGAGGTGGTCTGTGGCTGTCAATCAGCTTAGTCAGTAATGTTGTTTTTGTAAACATCCCTCCAATTATAGGCTTATGATGATGATTACTTAGAAACATTCAAATATGCAAATACCAAGTTATTCAAATTTCCATTTGCGTAAATTGTAAATGGTCAAGATATTAATTCAATACACCTGTTCTTGTACCTGGGGGCTTGGGAGTGCCTGATTGAATTAGCCAAGTCGGTGCCGAGCACGAGAGACGGGCGGGGATGCAGACTTGTACTTACCACAGAATAAGTAATAGTAACATACCGGCGATCTGGGATACTCTTTATATGATTGCTCTGGGTGCGTAATACACTATTACGACACACCTGGCCATAAAGTGGCAATAACCGCCCTACGGAAAATCCCACTTCATGGCCTGGGGGAAACGTAAAATGTTATACTTACCACGGGCGGTATCGCATATTTTTCGCCCCTACCTTCGGCTCGGGCGTCAAATACTGTACTATTACTTCACCCAAGGCCACGAGTGGCATTTTCAGCCCTCTATGGGGAAAGAATATTCCACTTTCTGGCCAAGGGAAGGCGTAAAATAATGTTCACAGCTCGCCTATGAGCGACGACCATAAACTGTAAAGTATGACGACAGACAAGTAATCAAACTTCAGCCGTTTAGGAGCGCGCGATAGGTATTCACGAGGAGCTTAAGATCGGGCAAAGACTCTCAGCAAGTTCACTCTCGAATTTTGAGTTACTTTAGCCACGTTATGCGTATGGAAGGTGACGCTATGGAAAGACTTGTTGTTCAGGGTAGTGTTAATGGCTCAAGATCCAGAGGACGCTCTCTCTTGCGATGGACGGGCCAAGTGAAAGCCCTAACAGAATCATCCCTAAATCTGTGCGCGAGAAATGCGTCGGTGAGGGAGAGATGGCGGGTGTCGGATCGTGGACGAAGCAGGGGTTCTTGGGAGTTGATGGCGGAGAGAAACGGCGTGTGTCTTGTTCGAGTTTATTGCAAAAAGTGAAATTAAATATAATACCTTAAATCTAAGTGCTTTTATTACAGCGACCTCTGTCGAAGCCACTGCTAAACTAGTTGCATAGATAATGCAGTCAATCAATATACTTTAAAAGCCATCTAGGTAACAACTAGGTTCTTACATAGATGGCGCTGTTCTTAACAGCGGGAGAGTCAAAAAGACCGTGCTGCATGACCACGACTACTCTGCCAAGAGTATACGACTAAGAAGAGAGAGATAGGTATTCAAGGTCGAGGTGCAGACAGTGCGATCAGCACTGGAGCATTCTTACGCATTCGTAAAACTTTGCTTGCAGTGTGTTCACGGCGCGCACAAATACAAGCCGCGCGGTGTACCTTTTGTAGTAAGAAAAATTACTGATATTTAGCATAATATGATACATCATCATCCTTATTTTACCGCCCTAGGTGTGTAACATTCTATTTTTTCTTTTCACAATATAAAATACACATGTCAATTTACATATTCTTTCTTAATTTAATTCTTAACCATAACTAAATCAGGACTTTAGACAGAATATGACATGACAGCGGTCGCCCGGGTCTAACTAAATCCATTACATGCAGAAGCGTTTGGAAACCACAAGCCTGATGTTTTAAGTGCTTTCAAACAAAATGGAAGTTTTCCGTTTTTGGGGTTTTATGCTAAAAATGGGACGTGGTCATTGCGGTCACAAGCCGACCTTAAGGTGGTTGGAGTTGAATTAGGTAGAGGTTAATAATGCACGACGACGACTTCATAATTGCTTGAAATTTACATGTTGTCTGGGCAAAATAACCTGCAAAGTAAAAAAAACACAAAAATATGCAATCGATTGCTGCGCCGCGCCATCTAGTAGCATCATTCGCAACTAAGATTTTAATTACTCTAAAAAGTATGCATTTAGAGTAATATCTCTTCTAACACAGACAGGCGCCGTGTACGAACGCGCTACAGGCAAACTTTTAGAAATGCGTAGCAATGCGCCTGTCGGGGCCCCGACGGACGGCAGCCCTGCGCCTCGACCTAGATAGCTATCGCGCGCTCCTAAAGGCCCGGAGTTAGCCTACTTTTCTTTACTTATACCAAGGACCATTAAAACAAGAGGACTGTCATTCTCCATACTTTGGATCGTGCCCCGACCGCAAGGGGATATCCGGGCAAAAACTAGATGGCACTAAAAAACTAAACATTTAACGATGTTATAACTGAACAAAGAAACATAGTATAGTAACAATTAGCTTGTAAACAGCTAATAATAAATAAATTCTAACATTTAGATACGTGTCACGCTTACAAAGTTGAATAATTGTAAATAATATAATTCTTATACCAAGCTTATACATAGATGGCGTTGAAAATATCGGGGAACAGCTTTTTGTATGGAGAATGACAGACCTCATGTTTTAATGGTCCTTGCTTATACTTTGGTTCTACGGAAGATAAATCATCTACTAAAGTACTTGAGTAATAAAGTCTGCGCTAATCGCTGAAGTCGCTGTTTGAGCCGCGGCCCCCATTTCGCGGTCGGCTGTCGGGGTGTCCTCTCATCAAATATTAATCGGCCTCTAATAAATGGAGCCAATTTTGGACCGACAGCTGTTATGCGACGGCATTGTCAATCCCGATTTGGTTATTACTCATTACCGTAAAATGGGGTGAGTAGGGACAAAACTGACATTCAAACATACATATGCAAACTGAATTGTATATATAATAAATGTTCCAGCCGTTTGCATTTTCGTTTTTTTATGATTTTGGGTAGTTCAAATTAATAAGTTATTGGATTAATTTTGTCCGAAATAAATGTTTTTTATTATTATTATTTTTTAATTCCTAACTTTGACAATAAACACAAAATCCCTCCTCACCCCGTAGTCCCTCGTAGTTGGGGTGAGAAGGGATTTCACACTAAGGTGAGTTGGGGAAATAGCTGGATCGACACTTTTGGATTATGAATATTACTACCCCATTTGCAATAAGAATATATTATTAAGGTAGCAATAGCTATTAAAAACCACGTCACCCCCTTGTCATCCCTACTCTCCCCATTCGTAACCCAACTGCCCTCGCAATCCCTTCTCACCCCATTTTACGGTACTAGCTGAAGTTACGCTTTGATTTTTGATTTGATGGGTTTGTCTCTGCCACGAATGACGGCATAACTACTAAAACATCTAAAATAGAAAATCTGAGCCGGAAAGAAGATCGCCGGGACAGCGAGACTCGCGGTCAAAGAATTCGGCTCACTGTAATTTAAATAATACAAATAGGTGTTTTTCAATATTCTTCAATACCTGGCTGTACGCTTATACAGCCAGCAATAACCGCTAACCCATCATAATAGTACATTACACAACTAGGGTGGTAATACAAAGAAAGGCCGAGATCGCAGAAGTTTGCGGCCCGAGCTGCAAGCGAGGGACGTAAATATGCGATCGAGGGCTTTCTTTATTACCTCCCGTGTCGTGTACATCATTTTATGTCTACACTTGGCCAGAAAGCGGCTTTTTCCGTGCGCGCAGCGTGCGGAAAAAGTCACTTTATGGCCAGGTTTGGCATAAATATTATTATCCAAAAATGGTGATTTTTGCGATATTTCACTGCGATAGTTAACGTCATTATCTTTCATGGGCTTTTACGAGTTCGATCTAAACTTGAAATTGCTATTATTTTCAGTGTTATTTTTGCAGATAATGTCTAAAATTAATTAAAGATCAAAACGGGATTCAATAATTTCACAATCCTGGAGTATTTTAGGAAACATGGCGGTATTTAACGACCCGAATTCATCGTCCGTGAGTGTATTAGTACACACCTCATAATTATATTTATTGTAACATGCTAGCACTACTTGACACGCCAATAGTAAATATTTTATTAGAAGAGAAAAATTGAAAAATTATATGTCTCGGGCAGGATTCGAACTTTTTTTTTTTTGACGATGAGAAAATGCGCTACGCATACCCCCCTGGACTTAGGGAAGCCAGATGTTGGGTGGGGGGTATGTGGGACTCTCCCCGTTGATGGGGCCTAACCACTAAAAACTCACCGGCGTTTTACCCTCTTCCCTGTTAGAGGGGGTACCATGGGATTCACAATTGTATTTCTACTATAAGCACATCTCCTCGGCTATCCGGGCCAACTATGCCCAAGTCATCCAATTTTTTAACCAGTCCCCTCATTTGTGACGTTATCCTGGGTGACGTATGTAGCGTCATCTACCATTGAGTACTTACAAACCATATGTATGGCACTGTGGTCCCAACTTGTAATGAGAAATCCACAGTAACGATGTGCTATACCCAAACATGATTTTTTATTTAAGCTTCTAATAAAATATTTCGAATTCGTTAATGCTTCAATAAAAAATCACACCAATAGTACTTTAACTAATAGCACACCTTAAAAATCTTGCATGGTTTAGTTGAAATACATAATATTCAAAATTACCCCGCGTTCGAAATTACCCCAATGCATCTTAGACAAACCAAAACACAGGCAGACAGACAGATAAACATTATTCCTAGGGCTACTGTTTATTTAGCTTTGATTACTTATTTTTAATATAGTTACTTTTTTGTAAAAATCTTTAGTCACATCTTGCTACGATTTAATAATATTATGGATACATAATACAATATGCGTGTTATCCCGCTGGGCAGTAACCGGCTGTCCCTTCTGGTGTAACAGCGGAATGGCGGTTGCAGCTCGTTATGCACTAAGTGCTGAGCGCGGCTCCAGTGTCGCTACAGGCCCGCGCCGACCCCCGGCAGCGCCTGTGTGCAAACCTATACTCCGTTTTTTTTCAATGTGAAAATTGACGTTTGTCAACTTGAGGTTTTTTATCAGGTACATGGTGCGGTAACATCGTGTAATTAATTTCATTCGATAGTAAATACTTGGTTTTTATGTAGGTAAACAGGGTCTATATTAAAACGCATACAGTAAATCTTCCTATTTTGACAACGCATACCGTTGTTACGCATAATTGTATATTCGCATAATATTAAAATGTATATTTTAAAACGCATATTTTAATTCGCATACCATTACTACGCCTAATAATGACTTAGTATAACATTATTCTTCATAAATATTAAAAAGTATAATTTTAATATGCCTAATGGAACGTTGAAAATTCCTTTTCTGATGGGGTTGCAGTTCAAATCTAACTTAACTTAACCTAACCTACATTTTTCGTAGCAACTCGTTTCTTTCGGGTTGCAGTTCAAACCTAACCAAACCTACATTTCCGGTAGCAGTTCGTTTCTGTTGGGGGGTTCACCAATCCCGATATTATAATGACATATTTTTAAAAATTACATAATTTTTGATCAAAACATAAAAATAGTAGGTACTATTTTCGGATTTTATCAAAATAATGGGATACATTCTTAAAATGAATCGTCGAAATTTCGGGATTGGTGATGACGGCGTTTGAAACGCTGTGAAATCCACCCTGGGGCCGCAGCTCAAACCTAACCTAACCTACACTTTTCTGGAAGCGATTCGCTTCCGTAAGGGTCGCAGTTCTAACCTAACCTAACCTAATTTTTTGTAGAAATTTAGTTTAGCCAGCATTTACCACCTAGTAATAAGAAAAACCCAAAAAGTTGGGAGTATGTGAACAACGGATGTAAAACTTAGAATAGTTTTCCAGAAACGCTTTTTTATACCGAACGCATAAATTTATGCGTTCGGTATACCTAACAATATTATGCAAATTTCAGGTATGCCAAATCAGTCGGTATGCCAATTAACGTGTATGCATTTTTATTATTATGCCATTTAAGCGGTATGCTCAATCATCGTATGCCTAGACTGTTATGCGTTTTCATAATAGGAGTTTTAAATTATGCCTAATAAGGGACACCCAGGTAAACAATATACATAGTTAAAAAATCAAAAAATAGTAAATGTCTCCTATTTTACTTACATTATTCTGTAAAAAAAAAACAAGTTCATATTTTTGGCCATTATTGTAATCATTGGTAAAAAATGTTGCACAATAAAACACCCAACGAGGCAGAGGTTTTGAAGCAATGGTCAGGTTTTTAAACTCGTTGTCGTTATTAGTATTTAAATACAGTCGCGAATAAATACTAATACTTATCATTTAGAACTTCTGTTTTTGTATTTATTTTGTGATTTATCAAAGCAAAAAGCACGCGTGTGTAATAAACGGCGTTCCGCGCGTAAGAATAATGAAATTAGAGCCTTACTAACTTTCAAGTGTGTTGAATTTTTTTTAAAGTATGAATTAAATTAATATACCTTGGCTTGCCCTACCAAGTGAGCACTAATAAATTATTATAGGACAAGAAAACGACATAATAAATATCAAGTACCTTTAAATTGTTCATTGATAAATGCAAATGTTGACGACCACTGATTCTTTTGTTTACCAAATTTCCACATTGAAAAAAAACGGAGTATATGAAGCAACCTCTTTATTGTCGTCGTGTTTTGATTTGAATTCCGGCGCCCCTATTGCCTTGGCGCCTGTGTTCGTTGCACACTTCGCACACAGGGGCGGCGCAGCTCCAGTGTCGCTACACATTATCTAGTTAAACTGAAAATGTTCCCTTCTGGTAGTTTTTGCGTGATGCACACACAAACAATCCGACAAACAGACGAAAAGACAAATAAGGTGGCTCTCAAAACATGGGGTAGTTTCAAGAATTCCTCGTAATCCACTCAGATATTTATTGTAACATGCCAGCACTCTACTAGACACGCCAATAGTACTTCAATTAATTGCACACCTTAAAAATCTTGCATGGTTTAGTTGAACTTCATAATATTCAAAATTACCCCGCGTTCGAAATTACCCCGAGGCATCTTAGACAAACAAAAACACCGGCAGACAGACTGATGGACAGATAAACACTTCAAGGGTTGTTTATTTAACTTTGATTACTTATTACCCGACTGCGGCGAAGCCCAAAGGAGGGTTATGTGTTTGACCTGTATGTATGTATGTCCGTTCATGTGTCCGCTCGTAACTACTCAACGGCACATCCGATTTTGATAAATGATACATCATTAGATTCGTCTTGATGGTGCGAGTGTCATTGAGTATGAAGTTCGTTAAAATAAACAAAATGGCGGATTTTATGCAGTTTCAAAGTGCACCGCGGTCGGGTTTTTTTTAGTAAAAATGTGGTTATTTACTCCCTTAGTTACTTTTTTTGCAAAATGTTTTAATGTATGAACACATCCTGCTACGATTTAATAATAATTTATATACAGATAATAAAATATAGGTGTTAATCCCGTTGGGCAGTAACCGGCTGTGCCTGGTGTAACAGCGGAATGGCGGTCGCAGCTCGTTATGTACTAAGTGCTGAGCGCGGCTCCAGTGTCGCTACACATCCCACTAATATTATAAATGCGAAAGTTTGTGAAGATGTTTGGATGTTTGGATGTTTGTTACCTAATAACGGGATAGCAACTGGATGGATCAAGCTGAAATTTGGCATGCAAGTAGACCAAGTCCTGGATTGAAACATAGGATACTTTATATCCCGACAAAGAGTTCCTTTGGGACAATAACGGGAACAACGCGGGCGAAGCCGCGGGAAAATGCTAGTTCATTATATAGTTAATCCCATCAAAAACATTACATGTAAAAAGATGCAAGTCTCGCAACGCAGTTCTCCTACAACAAAAAAGTTTTGACATGTAAAGTTAAACCAAGTCAGTACCGGGGGGGTATCAACAGAACTCGATTTCCACTAACTAACTATATTTAAAATTTGGAGCTTGTAGGTCTGCTAGAAGTACCTTAGAATTATGATGATCAGTGAGTCAGTGAATGAATCAGTGAGTCAGTGACAAAACTAAGGAACTTTGACATGCAATAGTTCTTAAACTACACGTTCAAATTGAATGATATTGAGAATATACATAAGTCTTATTGTGCCCTATATATTCCTGAAATTTCAGGGTTCTAGCTTTAGCCAGTACAAAATTACGGGAGGCTGAAAATGGCCTGAATGGCTTCGAGAAAAGGATGGTACGGCCGTGACTTTGTTTTGCTCGACTTGGCGGGGGCACTACCGTGCCCCCAGATTAACACCTTAACAGTCCCCATACAAAATGTAAAATTTCCTCGTAGGTCCGGAAAATTACTTCAATCACTATACGTCTTGCTCAGTATGTATATAAAAATAAATGTAGTCTACAACTTTACCTTGTCCTTTCTTAGCGACCCATAGCACGGCCTTGTGGAGCTAGTTCGTCGTGACCCATATATGTGGCAGTGGATTGTGAAGATATTATTGCATCTCACTCACACTTGCACAGTAAGGGGTGTGGCTTGGCTATAAACATGGCCGACCCACATCCTAGATCAGGGTGATCCGGCTAGCGACCTGGTTCGACCCCAGGGAACGCCACGGCCGACCACCCTGTCATACAATCGCTATGCCCATTATCATTTCTCATTTCTGATCTCACTTCCCAGGTAACGGAAATGAGATACCTCGTCCAAAACACCCTCACCCAGAAAGATGTCAGGCCTTAAAAGCAGATTGCCCAAAGCAGTTTTCTTCAGTCAACTGGCTCATGGTTCGCGCAAAGTCGGAGGTCAGCATCTTCGCTATAAGGATGTTCTAAAGAGGCACTTAACCGCCTGCAACATTTCACCCGACAGCTGGGAAGATTGTAGCCGTAATCGGGATGTTTGGCGTTCTACCATTCGCGATAAGGTGGAAAAGTTTGAGGAAGCCCGTCTCCAAAATCTGGATGCTGCGCGCCAAGAGCGCAAGGCGCGCCCAAAACCAGCCTACGCATATACCTTCAACAGCCGTGGTGAGCTTTGCTGTGAGCGCTGTGACCGGACTTTCAAGAACAAGTTGGGCTTCGCGAGTCACATCCGCGCCCACCGTCGTAAAAGCCCTACAAGCTGAAGTCGCTGTCATCGGACACGATGAAGAGGACATCATCATCATCATCATCATGCCCATTAAGGATTCTCTAGTACAGATTGCACCGTCTGCGCCTCGACCTTGAATAGCTACCGCGGACTTAAACGGCCGAAGAGTGAACTGTCTGTCTTAATACTTTGGTTAATCCTAGCCTTTCGCTCTTGCAGCCATTTTGTAATGACGGAACGTCGTCGCGTATAATGGAGTTGCGGCAGCAAACGCGCGGGTTTCTTTTGTGAGTATGCAAACACTGTTTCCGGGCTTTAAGCGTCTTTTGCAGTTTTAAGCTTTTCGCACGGCTTTGCACTTTTAATTAGATACGTGATTTAGATCTTTAGGTGTTTGTTCCGCTAGTAATAGCGGCCGCGTGGCGTAAAGGGGCATTTCTCCGGATTTCAGTTTTCTATCTGATTTCAGTGGCATTGACATCGGTAGCATCATTAATACTCTCTACTCTTTTGTTTTGTTATTGTCAACTTGACATATATATTATGCATCAAAATATAATTTGTGGAACGAGAACGGCTAATAATATACTGAAACTGTCGGGTGGGCATCGTTATCAATTTATATCTACAGTTTTTTTTTCATTATTAATACTATTTCTTGACATATATATATATATTTATTTGCATGCTCTCAACGTGTACCCTTAACCCAATAACCCAACCCTCTTGTCGCTGCCTACGTATACAACATTTTCTTGGTTATTCCGAATATACTATATATACATATAATTAGATAGATATACATACTTTAATATCGACACGTTATTTTTTTATTTCCTGGCTTTAGCTGTTTTACAAAAAAAATATTTTGAAGTTTGCATGTAATTTATTAGTAGTTATTTAAACAGCGTTACAGCTTGCATCACCTGCAACCTGTAACACAATGCTGAGTCAAGGCCTTTTCATTATCGCACACATTGCTGGACCCACTGTGTACTCCTGAACGCATATGTTATGTGATCTGTTTCTGTGTATCTGCCCCAAGTCCTGTTTTTGTGTGCGTTATTGAATAAATGTTTTTCTTTCTTTCTTTCTTTCTAATAAAATTGACGTTATGTCCCACAACGCCCACTTTTTAAAATCAATACGTCTTATGTATCAAGTGGTATTGATAACCAACTTGTTTACTGTGAATCTAAAATCATTTGTGACAAATATTAGTATTAAGTTTGAGAAAACTTAATTTTTGGGTAGGTTACATATCGTTTAAAAGACAAAAATCTATGATTGGTTACAAAGCTGCTGACGTGAGAATTTCATTTACCGCTACAGTTTTTCTTCAGTAGGTACTAAGTATTAGCTCCACCCCGTTAGTACGTATTATGTGGGGCCGATTTTGAGCTTCAGTTCTTTTGGTGTGCAATAAAGTATGATTGTATTTTTTTTTTTTTTTTAGACAAATCAATTTAATATACAATACAAAGAATAACAAGATCATAGAAAACGTAAAATAACTTAAAATTTATCCTAAACTAAAATAAAATAATTAAACTACGTATAAGACTAAACTAAACCTCGACAAAAAGGTAAAAATAACTAAAACACCCCGCCCCGCATCGTACCTGGCTCAAAGGTCCCCATAATACCAGCAGCATTCCCTCGCTGAATGGCTAAAGAGACCTGTTGAACCAAGTACGATCCAGAGCGAGGATCACAGCCTCTCTGTCGCAAACGACGCCCTAACTCTATAAAGAGGGCGCGGGCCTCCGAGCCCCAGGGTCCCGCTGTTTCAACCGCGACTGGCACGAAATCGTAGGCTGACTCCAAGGCGGAATATTTGGCGTGCTTCAATTTTGCGGCATTTTCTGCTGCTGAGCCCGCACACCGCGAGGTCTGCCTCAAATGGGATGCAGCAAATGTGCTGACACACGTTGCATCCCATAAGAGACAACGCCCTCTCCGCCAAGGAACCAGCGTCAGGCCGTCGGGCCGTTTACCGTCCGTCCGACTCAACCCTGGCGGCTCCAAAACAGATGGCACATTAATCGACACCATGGCCCGCCGGATGATCTCATTGATTGAGTGGTGCCTCGGGAATCGGCCAGCGCATCTTTGGCAGCTGAGACCGTGATGGCCATTTTCCTCTACCATAGCCCCACAGCAGCAACGGTGGGCTTCACATACCCTAGCACCTAACCTCAACGCTGCCGCTATTCTGAGGGAGTCGTTGTCTAGGGAAGTGCCCAATTGGGGCGATGGTAGAGCGTGTAGCCATGCCCCGGCCTCTGACTGTGCAAGGGCTTTGAGCCGGGCCAAATCAGTTCCCGAGGCGCCCTCCAACAATGAGTTGTACGTCCGTTTGCTCAACAGATCGTCCCACTGTCTCTGAACGATGAGGTTTTCAGGCCGCTCACCCCCCGGAAAAATCGCTGTCCACTTCACAAGTGCCTCCGAAGTAAAAGGGATAGGGATGCTGTCACCGTCAATAGATAACATGCTAGTGACAAGATCCGATGATCCGTAGGAAGAGGCAAGAAAAGCGACAAGTCCGACATCCTCAACGCGCCGTATTCCAAATCCACCATAGCGAATGGGAAGAGCAGCCTGAACCCACTGCGATTGGCTCAATTCCACATTTAAAATCATCTCCATGGTTACTTTTGACGCTTCATCTATTTCTTTGACTTCTTCGTAAAACAACCACGAAGGTGAAGTTCTTAGAGTATAGGTCATCCGAGGTGTGGCGAAACAATTGCGCAATAAAGTCAAAGAGACATGGGAGGATAGTTTAACCAGATGATCCCGGGCTGCCAGGAGAGCATTCTTTTTGGCTCGAAGAGCGGCACTGACACCATCAGGAAAAATAGGGGCACCCAGCAGGGTAAACGTCGACTTGTCCACCATCTTTATTCCTGGCAGCAAAGTCTCTAGATCTCTTATCGTAGTGTTTGTTATAGGACCACAACTAAAAAGCTCACATTTCGTTGGATTTATTTCCAAGCCAACCTCTTTTAAAGCCGGGACAAGTAGCCGTAGGTCCTCGATTATTTCCTCTGGCTTTCCACCTATGGTTCCATCATCAAGATACCACACATTGAGAGGTGATTTTAAGGAGACAATGGCTTTTTGTATAGCCAAACAAAAGATTAAAGGGCCCAAGGGATCTCCCTGCTGAGCTCCAACCTGCGACAAGATTAGATGTTCTTTAAAGTAGAGATTACTATTAGCTGAATAGCACTGGTACAAAAAGGGATATAGAGGCGGCACAACATCTAGTACTTCTTTCAATATTACATCTCTCTCGACGCTATTAAAGGCATTTTTTATATCGAGCTTGACAACAGCTGAATCCGTGTTGTCCCGCGCAGTAACAAAAGAGCGAGTGGCATGTATTGCCGCCTCACAACCCCTGATCGTACCAAAGCCAATCTGCTTTGGCTGAAGATGGTCCGACACGACATCTCTTACTGCGTGACAGCCTAATTTCGCCACAAGGCGACGTAATGTGCTGCCCACAGCTATTGGCCGTACACCACCGTCCTTCTTCGACAGCGCGCATAAGGACGCACCATAAAGAAATGGCCTCACTTGTAAATTAAGCATACCCTTTAACAAAAAATTGCACAAGTTAGTAAGGGACTCCAACAAGCGGGGCCCGTTACTACCCGCAGATGACGATGTTAATTCTTTAAGGTGCTGAGGGCGCAGCCCATCCAGCCCAGACGCCGAGCCATTGTAAAATGAACCAATCGCACTGGCCACCTCTACTGGTGTCACAGAAAGAAATTCGGTATTTCGGTCTGGCTCTGGAGGAAAAGCAAGTGGCCTAGATGGAGATGGATGTTTGTCGTGCAAGCTTCTCAGAGTATCGTTGTCGCAGGGTGCAAGCGAAGAGTCCGATAGCAGACGGCGGACAGCTCCCCTTAAGTCTCCATCATGAACTTTTGCTTCTATCGCGCGATACATAGAGCTCCTTTTGTGGGTAACACAATCTTCGGGGAAATATAGGTCTGCACTATCAATGTTATCCTTTACTTTGGATGTCAGAGACTTGTCCGCCTTGTTCTCAGGAACCCTTAAAGCCGAGAAAGAAAAGGAGAGCAAAGCAAACCAATCATCATCACTGTTTGTGCGTAAGCAATTGGATATCACATCGCACAGTTTACCGGCCGCGAGACTCCTCGCTCCCTTCGGTACGTGCCTCAGGACACGCACATTTGCTTTTAAGCAGGGCAAGTCTTCGTATCTAGATGTCTGGGACTGCGGCACGACGGGTACTGCGCCTGAAGCTCCTTGTGAAGTGGTGCTACCATTAGGGACCCCTGAATTACTACTGTTTTGTACGACATCTTTGTGAACACGACTAATGTGAATGCTAAGGCCACGAGGTGCAATGTATAATCTGGGCGACCCCGGACAGTAGGGGCATGTAGCTCTAGAGAGGCTGCTCATAACTTGCTCAATATAAATACAATAACTTACTCTGGCTTGAAGTAATAAACACTTAATATTAAACTATAAAAAGATAATATTGACAATAATAATATTTATAAAATATACTGTCTGTCACTGTCACTGAAGCGGGGCGTAGTCCCTAGGCGCATGCGGAGCGTCTTTCTTCTCTGCCCCTGCATGTATATGGCATTTTCGGCCGGTCGGCGGCCGGAACCCGCGACCTATACGGGTCTTCGACGGCTCCGGTATTGTTTGTTTATTTTGTTTAAGGCCTAGTTTGCACCGTTCGAATTGTCAGGCCGGGTGTACAGGTGGGCAAATTTCGCAAATCGCTAAGATTTCTTGCCCATGAATATATTTGCTTTCGAAATCATTGCTGTGCGTCTGAAAAAGCACTTCAACCCTCTCAGTTTGTTGGGGTTTACATTTAAAATAATTTAAATTATCGGAGAAAAAATTTGACGTGTGCTTGACAGCTTGCATTCAAAATTGTATCATTGTATTCTAAATAAATCAAAATGTAGTCAACATCACTTACTTCGGTAAGTTAAAAGAAACATTCTTAGGCGGATCTCACACTGCAGCGAAAATCGCGGCGACACGCGACTCAGCGATTTTCAACTTTGTATGTAGAATCATCGATTTGTATAGAAAAATCGCGGGGTGGCGCACACTGGCGCGTAAATCGCGGCGACTCGTTGAAAATCATAACGTCACTATCCAAAAAATGACGTTTTTGAGTTAACAACGCCATCTAACTCACGTGATTGTAAGGAACGCCATACAAAGACACCTATTGCTCTAGCTCTATTTAAAACGGCAGGGGGCGCTAGTGTCATTACGGCGAATAGTGGAAATTGACGCGCGCCTTTTTGGAACAGTGTCACTATCATTAGAAATACAGTGAAATTCAGTGGATTTTGTGAAGAAGGTTGTCATTTTCTGCTTAATGACGGTATTCTGTGATATTAAACGGAAAGTGGTAACATTTTTCAATGGATTACAGTATTTATTCGTAATACGTCAGTTCAAACTTTTAATGTAGTATCAATATCAAGACTCAAATTAAAGCAATAGTGTAATTTTCCCCTTAGTGACACTTGTCCTTTTGCAATTTTTAATGTTATACTTTGTGTTAAGACTGTTAAAATGACAGTATATCAATAATGACCGTTTTATTTTGAATTTCGAGTCTTGATGCAGGCTAATAATAAAGATGTACTGTATTTTTAGTACGTTAAATGACATTGTGGTTTTAATAACTAAAATGATTTTTAGCATTATTAATCGTCATTTTCGATGTAGTGTCAATTTTGCCGGCTCAAATTACTATAAATTCACTCGTTTTGTCAATTGAAAAATGCTGTTTTATGTTTAAAGCCGTTATAACTGCTAGAAGCTGCTTCCAACATTACTGCTGTTTGATTATTTTGAGACTACTTGTTTAATGTCACGGTGTGTAATGAATAAAATTATTAACTGTTTTTGAGACTGATAGTCATTTGCGTTAATACATGTCATTTAACAAGTTTTCTTTAAGAGTTTTTATACAAAAACATGGATTTTTCTTCCAAATAACCAGATATAGTGTCATTGTTCCTTAAACTAAATTAAAATTTAGGAAATCACAGGCTTGAAAAGTGACATTAAGCAAAAATTAATGGAAAAGTGACATTATTATTTTCTTTAAATTCAATTATCAGATAAATAAAACATAAAAGACAGAATCTACTCTTATCGGTTAAAAGCATAGTCACGTATTTAACAAAACACAGTATAAAAATGATACTTTTATTACAAATAAAGTAGTTTTAGACGTTTTAATATTTCGGAAACTTTCAAGCCCCGTACCCAAAAATCGTGTTTTTCGTTTAATGACGTTATGATTTTCAAGGAGCGTACTATGCGCAGCTACACGGAAAAAATCGCGGCGACGGGCGATTTCAGTGTGTTCTTCGCCTTAGTTCTAAATATTTATCTATGTACTTTTATAATTAAACATTATATTCTGTGTATTTAGCTCACAATATCATAAGAATACGAATTAATCCGCCTTCAAAATGTAATTCTAAATTATTATTAAACTAAATACCATTTTAGTTTGCTTATTCAAAACCAAAACCTAAAGTAATTTATTGCAATTCATAATAAGACGTCAAGTATAGAATTACAATTTATTATTTATAGAAGACCCAAATGGATTATGTAAACAAGAATTTGCGACCACAATTTGGGTAGAAAATTAACCAAGACGTGGCCTTCAAATATCTTCATCCCTTCATTTGGATAGGGTTTGGGGGTGGACCCTTTATTAATGGGTGCAAGATTAAATCAGACGCTGTGCACTATATGCTAGGTCTATATTTCGACGATCCGTCTCTTTAATATAGTATAATTACACAAGTAAATACCTGCTATTGATAAAATATTGTTTTATGATTCCCTTAGTAAAGCCTATTTTTACCCGACTGCGGCGAAGCCCAAAGGAGGGTTATGTGTTTGGCCTGTATGTATGTATGTAAGTATGTATGTATTTATGTCCGTTCCTATGTCCGCTCGTAACTACTCAACGGCACATCCGATTTTGATAAATTATACATCATTAGATTCGTCTTGATGGTTCGAGTGTCACTGGGTATGAAGTTCGTTAAAATAAACAAAATGGCGGATTTTATGCAGTTTCGAAGTGCACAGCGGTCGGGTTTTTTTTTATAAAAATGTGGTTATTTATGATTTAATTAAAGTTGTATAGTTTTCAGATTTTTTGTATATATTTGTAGTATAAGACGGTATTACTTGCCAAATTGTCCATGGCAATAAAAATATTCAATAAGATAAGTGACGATATAAAAAACAGCCAGTCCGATAAACAGTTCATACTTAAACTCAAAATTTCCTTATTAATAAAGTCTACTATAGTTAAAATGATTTTTTTAACGATTGAAAAAAAAAGAGAAGAAAGAAGAAGTCCGCATAATATGTACTTTTCTTACGTTTAAATTTTGAATATCTGTATCCCTTTATAGTTAGACTTTTCAATTTTGTTTTTTTGTATAAACTCTCCACTGCCCTTCTTATTTCTTTTGTTGTGCCCTACAGGGTATCATATTGAAAACCATGTTACTGTATATGTACCTACAATGTGATATGCAATAAATTATCTGAATCTGAAATTTCATAGTTCTAGGTCAACGGAAAGCACATACTTATTATGACATTGAATAAATAAATTTTCGATCTCTTCATCCTTTTTTATTTGCACGAAAAGAATAAACAATAAGGGAACAAACCACGAACAAACTTTTATAATTTATAATAGAATTTGCACCACGCAGCATCTAATTGGGCAATAATATGACAGATGAATATCCAGAGGATTCCATACCGATTGGGTTCCCCGAGCGGTCCCGCGGGGCTCGTTCGCCGGCATTACGGATAAATGGAAAGGGTAAGTCGGGGGTAATGGAAAAGGTAGAGAGCTAATAATGCTCTGTAGACTAATTCACAATTTTGCTGCCAATTCCATTCCTATTGTCAGATCATTTGTCCTCAGCATTAGTCGAATGTAATAATGTCATACATGTTGTTATATTTAAACATTTAAAAAAAAGAGAAACTGGTGAGTTTCTTCCGGCGCTTCTTCTCACCAGAAGGTCAGTACCCGAAGCGCCAAAAAAAATAATACATATTTAGAATCAGACTTGTAAAAGAGCCCTTGAGGGCCTACTTGCAGAAATAATCTATTTTATTTATTTTATTTTAGTCTGCGGCTTTTCATGGCAGTTTTGGCTATGCCGCCATAAAAGGCTCGAACGATGTCAAAGTCCAAACAACGAACATACAGACTTAATTGGACCCTTTTTTTTAACTGACAACCTTGCAACTCTTATTGGGCGTGGAAAAAGTTGTACCAGGTGTGGGCCGTGGCGTTCCTTGGGGTCGAACCAGGTCGCTGGCCGGGCCACCTTGGGGGGGGGGGGGGGGGGGATTGGGGTCAAACCAAGTCGTCAGTCCCGGTCCCCTTTGGGGAGAGGGTCGGACTAGGTGGCGGCCATAGCGCCTGGGGTCGAACCAGGTCGCTAGGCCAGAGGCACCTTTAAGTTACGCTGGTTGCTCAAAGTGAGCAACGGACCAGCGGGAAGGTTAAAGCGGATCAACCTGTCTTTATGTGAGTGTGTGAATCGAACTAAGAATTTGACCCCTGATTACGATCTCTAATTAGTTGATGGGTCCAATTATATTGGGACGAGATTATTATCAATGTTGTGAATAACTCAACGTATTAGATGATCCCATGAGATTACTTGTGAAGTATATATATAGGTAACATCTTATTTATTATACCTTCCACGGAACTCGATCAATTAGCTAAACCGTACACTGGTTCTCTGAGCTGTAGATCACGACGCAGGTTATTTATTCATAACCTAACATCCTGTATATTAAAGTACCCTATAAATTTTGATTCCTTTAGTAAAGTATTTTTTTTTATGATTTGATTAAAAGTGTGTAGTTTTCAGATTTTTCTCTATACGTGTAGTATAAGACGGTATTACTTGCCAAAGGAGATCGCCGACTTTTGGTACCAATATCGTCATAATTGTGTCATAACATAACCAAAACGATCTAAAACCTGAACGACATCATCCGCTGGAACGTCGCTGCGCGTTCGGAAAAAGCCGCTTTCTGGCCAAGTGTAGATATAAAATGATGTACACAACACGGGAGGTAATAAAGAAAGCCCTCGGTAGCATATTTACGTTCTCGCTTGCAGCTCGGGCCGCAAACATCTGCGATCACGGCCTTTCTTTGTATTACCACCCTAGTTGTGTAATGTGCTATTGCAATTGCTCGAGACGTCGGTGCATAAATTGTACTCTGTTGCTACCGCCATTTAAACAAGGACATAAAACATGTGAACTAAATATGTTTAATGATCAAATTCCAATGGATTGCAAATGGATCTATCTCGCATCAGCGTAATGACGAGATCATGAATATGTATTTTTGAGAATGGAATAGTACCAGTATATTTTGACCCCTTACTGTAGTCACTATCACCTTCTTTCAAACAAAGCGAAATAAGGTTCTTTATGAGGCATAATTTTTACAATTTTGTGTCGAAGCATGTAAATTATTATACATTATTTATTTTGTATAAATAACTCATGATATTTCATTGATACTTCACTCTGTGAGACATTCAGCGTAAATGCCATTTTACAATAATTTTTATCTCACGATGTATCACAAAAGTTATTTTGTATTTGGCCGGTTGACAAATAGGCACATAAGCTTTTGTTATACAAAAAAACTAACCTCGAAATCAGGAAATCAATCTCAATGTCAATTTGATGAGATTTAGTGATTAAGAATGGCAGTTTCTTGTTCTTTAAGATACAGTCAGTTTCGTGTTGACACAATTACATTTGATATGGTACGGGGTCCCTTATACACATCGGCAATGTCCTTTCATAGTTCTAGGTCAATGGAAAGTACCCTATTTTTGGTTTCCTTGAGAGAGTCGAAATGTACGTTTTTGGTGGCAAAAACGGCAGTATCTTTTTTTTACGTTCACTAAGAAGTTTAATTTTTTTAGAGCTTCAAGGAATCATAGAACTGAGTATATGGTTTTATTTCAACTCGATAGCTCTACGCGTTCTTGGGGTAAAGGGTCATGACAGACCGACAGACAGACGGACGGACAGACGGACAACGAAGTGATCTTGTAAGTGTTCCGTTTTTTCCTTTTGAGACAAAAATATCTATATAATTATCGAACTTGCTCACAAAATTTCATGAAAATTGGTTGTGAGATGAGATGAGACATGATTGTACTTTTACGGACCATTTCAATTTCGGAGACGTGATCAAGAAGGCTTAGTTGTGATCTACATCATTCCTCAGAGCTCAAAATGTAAGCAATTGCTTAGCCCAGCTTAGTTTGCAACTGGCTCGATTTGTACAAGATTGTTCCTTAATAGATATTACCCATAGATATTTATTTAAACTTTATTGCACAATACAAGAAAGTACAAATGGCGGACTTAATGCCGTGAGGCATTCTCCACCAGTCAACCACCTGGGTAAACAGAGACAGATATCATATTTATGTACCGTACACTCGGGTTTTTATGGTCCAATGCATGCTTTCGGAGGTGTGCGTCAGATTCCGTTTTTGTCAGATGCACTTGTAGGTCAGATTCCGATTTAGTCAGATGCCTTGTAGGTCAGAGTCCGATTTCGTCAGATGCCTTGTTGGTCAGATTCCGTTTTCGTCAGATGCCTTGTAAATCCGCGCCAGCTCTTGTGAACCGACCTGTAGACAGTTGCACACTATTTTTAATTATAGTTATATTGATGCAATTAATATTCAATTATTGCTCATGATTCAGACGACTAAAAACGAAAATGGCGCGGCACGTACACATGGGGATACTCCAAAGTTCGGATTATAGTTGAGTGAATTGGACTATAGAAACCTAAGTGTACGGCCTCAGTGGCGAGCGTCGAGCGTCGCGTCCAGCGTCGCGTCCGGCGCGGCGGGCTGCGTCTATGGGTTTTGTGCAGCGTGCACTCAGGACGCTCACATACATTTGTTTATGTTTAACATGAACGCCCCGCTGCACGCCCCGCTCGAGCGTCCACTCAGTTTGTACCCTAAGGTACCTACTTACTTAAACACGTGACGACATATCGATACCTTTAGACTCAAAGGGCGTAAATACCATTACCACCTAAGGCGTTTACGCCTTTTGAGTCTAAAGGTATCGATATTAAGTCGTCACGTATTTACGATCGTGTGTGCGAGCTAGAGGAGGGTTTAAATCCTAGGAAGAACAAATATTTGTGTTATAAGCACGAGTTCCTGAGTTTTTGCATGTTTTTTATAAATGTGAGTATGCATATATATTGTAAAGAACTTTTCGGTAAATGCCAGGCTGACTGGCATGCAAAACGGTTTAAATTTAGTATATTTGCACTGTCGTGTACTGTAAGGTTGAAATAGATTAATAGAAGAACGGTGTTTGGAAAGAACGTAGCGCAAATTGCACTATTTTATGTAAGCATATAGTATCTTATATCTATAAGTATACATAAAACAAAGTCGTTTTAATTACATCATTTATAACTCGAGAACGGGTGGACCGATTTTTATAATCTTTGATTTTTTTGGGTTTAAAATAAATAATAAATAAATAAAATAAATATTAGGGGACAATCTTACACAAATCGAACTAGCCCCATAGTAAGCTCAATAAGGCTTGTGTTATGGATACTAGACGACGATATATTTAATAGATACATACATACAAATACTCCCCCCCCCCGAATAACCCAAAACCCGAACCCCCCCCCCCCCAAACCCCCCGAATAACAAAATAACTAAGTATTTAAATATTTATAAAAAATAGTTCTGAGTCGGAACGAAGTTCGGCGGTACAGCTAGTCTCTCAATAAAAGCGAGTTATAATCTTTATAATTATCTATACACTGCTACCATTCCCTTCCATACCCTTTTTATACCGTTATACTTTCTAATAACAAACATGGTCTCTGGGTTCTGATTTCCTCCTTGATGATGTCAATCCGCTCTATTCATTCGCGATATTAATATTGATTAACAAGTATTATGGAACGAGTCTTTTGAACAGGCCAAACTAATTTCCTGCTGAGGTATCTATGGGTATTTATAACATTCACTAATTTTGATGAGATATATGTATAACTATTGTAGGTTAACTACCTACTTGTAAATATTGAATTGAAATTTCTGATAACTCTGTATGCATATTCGCAGAACAACACATCAAATCAAACCTCCACTATACTCCGTTTTTTTTAGATTTGGTAAACAAAAGAATCAGTGGTCGTCAACATTTGTAATTATCAGTTAACAATTTAAAAGTACATGATATTTATTATGTCGTTTTCTTTGTCCGATATTAATTCATTAGTCATAAGCCTAAAGTACTCACTTAGTAGGCCAAGCCAAGGCATAGTAATACTACACACGGGATACATACGGGATGTATACTTATAAAAAAAATTTCGACATACGTGCTCTTAAAGTGGCTCTAATTTCATTATTTTATACGCGGAATACACTTATTACACACACACACACTTTTTACTTTGATAAATCACAAAATAAATACAAAAACAGAAGTTCTAAAGATATATATTACTTTTTATTCGCAACTGTGTTGAAAAACTGATCTTAACGATAACGACGTTAAATAACTGGCCAAGAGCATGTCGGACCATGCTCAGTGTAGGGTTCCATAGCCCGTAACTATAATATAAGGTAAAAAATACGATGTAAAAAAAGTACAACAACAAAAGAGCGTATCTTCATAGCAATTACGTCCTTTTGTTGAGAAGCGCAGTTTATCGGCAATAACTCAAAAACGGTACATTCGATCTTGTTGAAAATAATTTTCGTTGAAAGTATTAATTAAACGTTACCTTCGTGATTTTTTTCATATTTTTCGGGCGCACGGTTTAGAAAATAGAGGGGGGGGGACACAATTTACACAACTTTCGAAGCGATTATTTCCAAATACATTCACTTAATCAAAAACATTACTTAGGAACCTTATAGTGTTTTTCAAAGAGCTGTCGAACTATGTACCACACGTTGATATTTGCTGAAAAAAATTTTTTTACTGTCTTTAACATGTATGGAGTGCCCCCCCTAAAAATATTTATTTTAATTATTTATATACCAAACTAAGTAGCGGCTCATAAAACACACCTATATTCCAAATTTCATCAATATCCATCATGTAGTTTCTGAGTAAAATGCCTGTGACATACGGACAGACAGACAGACAGACAGACGGACGGACATGACGAAACTATAAGGGTTCCGTTTTTGCCATTTTGGTTACGGAACCCTAAAAATACGATGTAAAAAAAAAAGTACAACAACAAAAGAGCGTATCTTCATAGCAATTACCTACGTCCTTTTGTTGAGAAGCGCAGTTTATCGGCAATAACTCAAAAACGGTTCATTCGATCTTGTTGAAAATAATTTTCGTTGAAAGTATTAATTAAGCGTTACCTTCGTGATTTTTTTCATATTTTTCGGACGCACGGTTTAGAAAATAGAGGGGGGGGGGGGACACAATTTACACAACTTTCGGAGCGATTATTTCCAAATACATTCACTTAATCAAAAACATTACTTAGGAACCTTATAGTGTTTTTCAAAGAGCTGTCGAACTATGTACCACACGTTGATATTTGCTGAAAAATTTTTTTTTTACTGTCTTTAACATGTATGGAGTGCCCCCCCTAAAAATATTTATTTTAATTATTTATATACCAAACTAAGTAGCGGCTCATAAAACACACCTATATTCCAAATTTCATCAATATCCATCATGTAGTTTCTGAGTAAAATGCCTGTGACATACGGACAGACAGACAGACAGACAGAAGGACGGACATGACGAAACTATAAGGGTTCCGTTTTTGCCATTTTGGCTACGGAACCCTAAAAACCTGACCATGCTTCAAAACCTCTGCTTCTTTGGGTATTTTATTGTGCAACATTTCTACAAATTATTACAATTATAGGCAAAAAATGAATCTGATTTTTGCTTGTAGAATAATGTATGTAAAATAAAAGAAATGAGTTTTTTTCTTCAGTTGTGAATTATGTAAATTGCAAACGTACATAAAAATCAAGTATTCACTATCAAATGAAATTAATTACACAATGTTGCCACACAATGTACCTGATGAAAAACCTCAAGTTGATAGATGTCAACTTTGTTTACCAAATTTTCACATCCAAATAAAAAAACGAAGTATAGACGGAGCATGTTAAACGACTCGCGCTCACCACGCGCATGGTCGATTGTATAGCATTACTATATTACGCGACCGGCCGTTCGTTCAGTTGCGACCATGTTTCTGACCTGTGTGTGCACCAACCGTGAAATAAATATTTCTGTTCAATCCGACGAAAATCTCAAATATAAAATGATAAAAAAGATGTGAAACACGCGTTGTACTAGTATTATCTACCGATATTTAATCGACCATAATGCGTGGTGAGCGCTGTCGTTTAACATGCTCCGTCTAGTGGAGGTGGTCTGTGCCTAGCCCCCAACAAAGCTAGGTACAGTCCTGTTGGAGGTCCTGGAACACAAGACCTACCGGCAAGCAATCTAAGAAAAAAATAAAATAAAGTCGTGCGCCTTTCCGGCCCACCCTGTAATTTTCTTTACGTCACACCTGGCCTCCCTGGCCTGGGGGAGACGTAAAATTTTGTACTTACAACGGGCGATTTTAAAGAAGACATTCCTTGTTTTACCGCTCTAGGTAAGTAATGTAATATTCCCTGCAATAATCATTTGTAATTACACTGACCTTTTAAAGAAACGACCTAAAAATACTTAAGTACATCAACAAAGTATAATATGAAGGTTTGAAGATTTCAAATTTGGTCTACAAATGAGGTACTCGAATCTATACGAAGATATACCAAAGGTCAAGCCTCAAAAAGGTTCCAACTCGAGTTGTTGCAAATTTAGCTTTAAGTATCTCCGGGTAAATATTTTGTTGCCATTGGTTTGGGATTTTGAATAAACATCCCGGGAACCGAAGTTTCAGTCGACAAGGCGAATTTTAATGTGACTTTTCTATATTTTGCTCACGATCGAAAGTTTTGTGGATATTTTTACCAATGAATTGCCGGGGCATTTTGCGAATAAAACTTTTCAGGGAATTCTGTACTTTTTCAATGACATTTGACGATAATTTTCGAATGCCGAGTTTCAAAAAAGTACTGCGTTTCATCGGCACTTTTTATTTTCAATGTTCGTAATATTGTCTTCAGTTTCCGCGATTATTACTCACTGTAATAAAGCAGTTCAAAATCAAATTAGCGACATGTCATAATAATATTGCATTGTCATCTGATTTACAGCTTGCAAAATTTCAGCTCAATCGGAAACTGGAAAGTGAGAGTTTAGCTTGCAAGATTTGATTACAGACAGATACAATGGACCGGTGAAACTAAATAAAAGTTTGTAAATAAATAAAAGCTTCTAGAAAAGCAAAAAAGTGAGTTATGATATTTCACATACACAGACAACAAAGTTAAATTACTAGCAAATTGCAATACATATAATTTATTTCGCACATTTTTATAATAACAACTTTTTACAATAAAATCTGTTTTAAACTGAAAGAGTCCTCAAGGGAAATGTCTGCAAAGTGTTGGTTTTGGAGACAACTTAATTAAGCCCGATTTAAAAAGGTACTAACCGTCGTAGATAATAACAAATTTTTTACCTTTTTCTAATGGGTTTAAGAAATTTGCTCGTATATTTTAAGTGCTTTAATAGATAAGGACGGTTGATAACCCCTGGAATACAGAGACTGAGTTTATGCTACGTAATACTTAAGACAGTTACATGTATTGTTTCCGAGGATTTCAAAATTATGTCTGAATAAAGTGATTCTATTTTACTCTAATTCGAAAAGTATAGTTTTATATTTTTATGCCACACCTGGCCATAAAGTGGCGCTTTTTGGCCAAGTGTAGACATAAAATGATGTACACAACACGGGAGGTAATAAAGAAAGTCCTCGGTCGTATATTTACGTCCCTCGCTTGCAGCTCGGGTCGCAAACATCTGCGATCTCGGCCTTTGTTTTACCACCTTGTGTAATGTACTATTATTGTGTTTCTATTCGATATGCGGCCCATCTTAGGATTTTATACAGGGTGAAATTTTGTGTGGTGTCAAGTTTTCACTACAGATACAATAACATGCTAAACGTTAGCAAGCCGTGGTACGTTTGTGTGTTATTTAACACCGCGGAGCCAGGAATAGTGTGTTATCTGGCTCCACCTTCCGGATTGCGGTCTCGGGAGACGCTAACGCGATTACAGGCCTAACGCGCAAGGGACAGGCGAGAGCGGGAGCGGAATGATGCAGCACGATGTTACTCGACCAGTGGCAGTGGCAGCGGCGATCATGGAACCTTCTGCTTCCTTCCCTCCTTATACGAAATATAGGTTCCTTTCCTCCTTATACGAAATATAGATAGGTTATTGGTAGGTACGTAGATAAGTACCCAACCAACATTTGGTTGTCAGTTAAGGGTTTTATTACATCTTTAACCTGTTTAACTGAATCATAATTATCTCAGTTGTAACTAATAGTGATATAAAGGAGGAGAAAAAATAATAGCTCCTAAAGTGGTATTAGAACTTTAATGAACGATGTCAAAAAGTTACTGATTTTTTGTTATAGCATTGCACCACCGAAGCGACGCCCGAGCCATCCAACTTTTTAACCGTCCTCATTGTGTGACATCCTTAAAAAGACCTTAAAACAAATAGCCGGACGTAGTCTCGGCAACAGATAACTGAAGCACCTCTGGTGAGCCGATCGCTTAGTGCTGGTTGGTCAGGTCAATGTGTGCGTGCTGCTAGTAGGACAAAAAATTGTTGGTGTGTACGTGCGGGTCGTAAGTCCGGCACAGTGATGGGCCGTTCTCGAGAAGTTTCGGAAACAAGAGAATATCGAGAGAAGCTTCTCGGGAAAGTTCTCCTCAGCGGAAATTTCTGAGAAAGTACCTTATATTTTTGAGTTATGCATTTTTTGTTCGCTTAATACTTATTATATTAGTGGTTTATAACTATTTGCAGAGTATTTGTGCGCAACAGGTCATTCTATCAATGAAATTCTCTTTGTTCTCGAGAATTTCCCGGGAAACTTCTCGGAAACGTTCTCTGGGGAACGTTCTCAGCAAAAATTCATGTTATTTTTTCTTCTAAAAAGTTTTTTTTATAGATTATTAATCATTTACGGTACTTTATTAGGCGTTGTCATCGTATTATTATTCGTTTACACATTAAATGTTAAGTCTATTCAAGACTAGAATGGGTAAAAACGGACTAGTGCGACTTGATCTGCGGACATTGGTATATTATTTTTTTCATCACTTTCTCGAAAATGGTGTTGTTACACGTAAGTTTTGCGGGCTGTAAATGACCTATTACGCCCTAGGGCGTACTGGATTTTTTCTGTTTTACTCTTATTGGTCATGTTCAAAGGAAACGCCAACTTACTTTTTTAACTTTTTTTACTTTAAAGAGAGCTGTTATTGCAAATACATGTAAACACATATTTCGGTAAAATAAATTAAATGTTTAATAAATAGTGTATTTCAGTATTTTGCAAATGTAAAATCAAGTAAAATGGCCTTTTTAGGTTTTTACCGCTATGGTTTCCGAACGTGACTTGACATTCGCATTATCTATGAATATTAATGTCACTTTCTGATTTAAAAATTTGTTCTCATACTGGGTGGATTAGTAAGGTTATTTATTTATTTAGATTTCCTCATAAGTGTCATGAAAAACATTGTGTGTGCACAACAAAGGAATTACAAACGAGTGTTATTAAAGCCCTCGGCTTTACCTCGGGCTTGTAACAAATACTCGTTTGTAATTCCTTCCTTACCGCCCTAGATACACAATTTACTATAAAATATCACCGACTCTTGTGCTTTCTTACCTGTCATAAATAATTCTCTCTCTTTACCTGCCACCCAGAGCCCAAAAAAGGGGACAGGTCCGATCCATCAAATTACAATCCTATTGCTATTAACTTTCCTTTTCTCTAAGGTGATAGAGCGTGTGATTAATATAAAATTCTTTAGATAGGTATCTAAAAGAACATAATTTGATCAACGGCCTTCTATATGGTCGCTGCACTGGTGATCTCCTAGTACCTATATCCCACACACCGCTGCCAACTGCCCACAGCCAAAGCTGGCATCCAAAAAGTTTGATGTGCTGAGTTGAGCGAAGCGGTACATCACGTCTGGGCAAAGACAGCTGTTGTACAAATCGCAGGTCTGACTTCATATGGAGTACTGCTATTATCATGTTCCTCTTGGCTCGATCCAAAAACGCACTATGTGACAAATTTGAAGCGGTAGTGAACCTTTAAGTCTAAGGAGAGACTTCGCCTATTTATGTGTATTCTACCATTTTTAAAACTTGTATAATAGGCTGTTTATTTCATTGCATATTTGTGAAAAGCACTACCTCGGCGTGAAATGGGGTTGCCAGCCTCGTAACTATTTGGTCTCGCTCTCGCTCGGCCATGTATATGTCGGGGACAGCAGCGATAATTCAAGAAATCTAAGATCGTCAATTGACTACTGTAGTACTAAGTAGATTTAAAATGGCGCGAACGCCGTGTGACGTAACGACCGGTTGCGTTGCACGTGGGCGGGCTCGTTGGACAAGAGTGTCGATTCTCTTTCTGACTGTCGTGGCGACAACACTTGTCTTACGATTCTGTCAGTTCGTCTGCCAGTAGTTAAAGTTGCTACTTGATAATTGTAATTCTGTCGATTAATAGTGAAAAGAATCATATTGTGTAACGTAATTGTCTATTTGCTCTCTTGAGTATCTACGCCATAATATTGTAACAACTATTGTAATGCCTGATGATTGAAAAGAGAACCTGGTGAGTTTCTTCGGCCCTTCTTCTCACCAGAATGTCATTTACCGAAGCGGCCAAAAGAATCAGACGAATAAATGATTTGATCTGACATGAATCCACTTCTTTAACCAACATACCTCAACGGCCAGCATTCTGCAGCTAACCCATCCTGACCTGACCAGACAGTCACACGCGATATCCGACATCAGAAGTGGGATGTAATCAGCGCCCACAGGATGTGAATGATTTCCAGTGTTTGAGGCATTCCACATCTTCGTCAATATCCAGTGAAAGGCAGTTATGAGATTTTGTGTCCAGCGAATTAGACATGCTTTGCAAATGCTTGGATCTCAACAGTGGACATGTGAATCAATGATAATCAACCAAACGGATGCACTTACTTCGTGTAGAATCATTGTGACAAAACAAAAATGGTTATACGAGAAAAGAAGTCAATTTCTTACCTTCAAAGCAAGTCCAGCAACTACAGCACAGCCAACGTTAAATGTATTCAGAATATCCAACACTGCCGGTTTTGTTTAAATGGAATCTCTGAAGAAAGTGTGACCGCAACATCATTAATTGTGATCTCCGAAAATAAAGAGGCACTTGCACTGCACAACAGTCAACACCGTGAAATATAGTCACAAACAATGAAGAATCCTTCAAGAAGTACGGTTTGAAGCCACAACAAATATCATCAATGATCTGCTGCCGCGAGCAAAAGAAGATTCGTCGTTTGGACTACATCACTGCACACTACGGATGAGCCACTACAAGGTGACATGGGCGGCAACGGCGCTTCAGGCGCGTTAGTCAACAACAGGCACCAACACCTGCAAGATTCGCGAGTTTGTGGAAATCTAATGCGATCTGGTGAGTTGTACCCATTTTATTACGATTCTTGACCCGAGTATTTTCTCACAAAGCGAAACTTTACTTTTAAATTGACAGTAAAACTTTATAAGTTTACTATTTGAGATTAACAATGAAAAAGCTAGCTGTTAACAAACAACTTCACGAAGTGGCTATTTATGACAGTCACTTATTTTTACGTTCTACCCGACAACTGTTCGATTACGATATTGTAATCGTTCGAGCTATAGTTTTCTCCGTTATAAAATCGAATCAATACTACTACGTTTATCGAAAGGAAAATAAATGTTGTCAACCGTTGTTTTCAACTACCTTTAAATTTAATGATTTTACAAATGCCTAGTTACGTATTGTGTTTGGAAGTAATGTAAAGTTTACTGATGTGAGAAAAAGCGCGGTTCTATGGGTTCTAGTGATTGAAAATATTGCAATGTGCTAAAAATGGTCGAGAGACAAATACCCGTTAATTTTAGTGATTTGGAAGTTTCCGTATAGTACAATTTGTGTGATTTTTAAATTTGGTAATCAAGATAAATGTCCTTTCGAGTCATAATGATCTCAGTGGTGATCGGATGTGTCGCATAGGACTACGGAGTTGGTTTTATGCCGAGTAACCACAAGGATGGTTGTAACACTACAGAAATTGCCGGACAAAAGCGGTACTTACCTTGATATTTTAGTTTTTGAAAAAAATGTTTGGTTATAATTTGTAATGGGTACTTGAACTCTAGCATTAAATTTTATTTTGATTTAGGAAACGAAAAAGGAACTAGATAAAGTTCGCCCCAAATTCAAAGGTCCATTTGATATCACAAAGTGGTGTTTTGTTTTGAAAGTACTAAACTCTAAACACACTATGACAGGTTGAGGAAAATGCCAGAGACTCACGTACCATTTTTGAGTTAAATGAGGATGTTAGCGAGACATAAAATGAGGTTCTTAGTTCGGCTGGTCGACCGAACCGGAGGCTTTGCCGTAGCCGTAGCCCGTTAGAAGTCGGTATCTGCTCTGAGTAGTCCGTGGGTGCGCGGTGCGCGGGGAGCTCCGGCGGAGGTCGGGTCTCGTGGAGACCGTAGAGTCTAAGGGTAGACTCGGCGATCCCGTGGGGATGCGCGTAATGTGGGTGGCTTGTTAAGCCCTAGGCCACGAAATGAGATACCTGTTTTGTTGTCTTATAGAGTTTTCATGATTGTGATGAGGCCATAAAAGGCAGTCGAATAATGGTACTTGGTTTCTCTTGCATTTAAAATAGTTTTTTTTATTTCGTTTAACTTAACCTGTAACTAGAAAAAAAAATGAAAAGAAATTACCATAATTTAGTAGCATTTCCACCACGTGTAATTTTGTCGACTCTTTCGACTCAACTATTTCGAGTATAGTTGAATGTTTGAAATGAATTAAACGAAGAATTTGAGTAAGGAAGTGTCATTTACGAAATTAGAGATAAAGTCAGGAATGACCGAATGGCGTACTGTGTTGTTTTTTTTTGCCTGTTTCAGGATAGACACACGAGGACGTGTGCTCAGCAGGATGGCCGTGTCGGGGACAGCAGCGATAATTCAAGAAATCTAAGATCGTCAATTGACTACTGTAGTACTAAGTAGATTTAAAATGGCGCGAACGCCGTGTGACGTAACGACCGGTTGCGTTGCACGTGGGCGGGCTCGTTGGACAAGAGTGTCGATTCTCTTTCTGACTGTCGTGGCGACAACACTTGTCTTACGATTCTGTCAGTTCGTCTGCCAGTAGTTAAAGTTGCTACTTGATAATTGTAATTCTGTCGATTAATAGTGAAAAGAATCATATTGTGTAACGTAATTGTCTATTTGCTCTCTTGAGTATCTACGCCATAATATTGTAACAACTATTGTAATGCCTGATGATTGAAAAGAGAACCTGGTGAGTTTCTTCGGCCCTTCTTCTCACCAGAATGTCATTTACCGAAGCGGCCAAAAGAATCAGACGAATAAATGATTTGATCTGACATGAATCCACTTCTTTAACCAACATACCTCAACGGCCAGCATTCTGCAGCTAACCCATCCTGACCTGACCAGACAGTCACACGCGATATCCGACATATATATACTCGGCCGGCAATCCCTTCCTTCTGTTGTGAAGTAATTTATTTATTAAAAAAAACAGCAAATAACAAATGTAATAAATATAGAAACTAAAAGTATAATCAAGTAAAAACAAATCCTATAACGAAATAAAAATAAAAGCAATTATGTAGGCTGTCAATATTGTTCATTATAAGAAACAGCTACCGAGGGAGAACGTTTCCGAGAAGCTTCTCGGGATTATAGAGAATTTTGCCTTTAGAATATTCATTCAAGATACACTCATTTACGAATGCCTATTAAACACAATAACGAAAACATTTCAGCCCAAAAAATACCTGTATTTTAAATCTAAATCACTTTTATGCTAATATTTGTTCCGGAGAAGTTTGCCGGAAATATTTCACCGAGAATGTTTCCGAGAAGCTTCTCGGGAATTTCTCGAGAACATAGAGAATTTTGCTCTCAGAATATTCGAAAAAGTTCAGGTACCTTACGAACGTCTATCAATAACATATACGAAGACATAAAAGCAAAATAATACTATTTTTTTTAAAGTATTTATGTACTTTCTCAGATATTTCCGTTCCCGGAGAACTTTCTCGAGAACATGTGAGAATTCTCAGGAGAAGGAATTCTCGAGAGCGAGAACGTTCTCACCGGCACAACACTGAGTCCGGCACTATACTCTGTACTTTTAGGTACCTACTTAAAAAAGGTAAACAAAAAAAAACACGTGACTCGGGTCGTTCAGCCAATCAAAGTAATGTTTTGTATCTGTGGCACAATACCACAGGCTGAACGACCCTAGTCACGTGGTTTTTTTGTTTACCTTTTTTTAAGTACCTAAAAGTATAGAAGTGCATCAGTTATCTGTTAGCAAGGCTACGTCCGGCTATTTTAAGTTACTTGATATTGACCTTGACATTATTTTAAACTCTCGATGAGTTTGTAACTTGGACACGGCCAAACTTTACCGAAGATTGGAAGTATATGTGCATGTCACAGTAATTTAATAATAGCGTGGAATGCCGCCATACTTGTTTATGTTTCACGACTGACAGCATTTGCCTTCTTGGGGAAACTGGATTTACTTCGCGTTTTAGCTTTTAAAGTGATTCGAGGCGCTTCGTTCTCTATACAGACAAAAAGAGGGTTAAGGTTCGACCTTGAACAAAAATTATTTAATAGCTTGATAAAGTGTCTGCGCCAAAAAAAAGCGAAAAGTCTTAAAAAGACAAACAAATTCATATTAAAAGTTTAGTTTCGAATGATGCCAATTACGGCCGATTACATACTTTATCTGATTTTTTGGGACTTCTCTTGTTGTTTCGTGCAGACATAATGTATCAAGATATAAATCAACACTTAATTCAACCCGAATTGATGTCGATTAAATAGATTCCGCTACCTACCTAAAGAAAGAGAAGGTTTTCTGGAAGAGGAGGTTGGTTTAGCGTTAGTTTTAATTAAATAAATATCGGGAGACAATCTTACACAAATCGAGCTAGTCCCAAACTAAGCAATGCTTGTACTATATGTACTAGACGACGATATACATACTTATATAGATAAATACATACTGAAATAGATAGAAAACATCCATGACTAATACTCGTGCTCATCACACAAATATTTACATTTCCAGAATTCGAACCGGGGACCTCTAGCTTCGTTGGCGTCACTCCTATACTAAGCTAAATATCGTAAAAAATTATCTTCACTACATAGTATAAAACAAAGTCGCTTTCTCTGTCCCTATGTATGCTTAAATCTTTAAAACTACGCAACGGATTTTGATGCGGTTTTTTTTTAATAGATAGAGTGATTGAAGAGGAAGGTTTATACACCGTGCCCCCGAATAACCCGAAAATTTTTAACCACGTATTCCTGATGGTATTACAAATAAATAACGTTATATCAACATAGGTCGAATTTTGTCATTTGACATTAATAGTCTTATGGAACAAAATAAATCAGTAAATTGAGCCCCTCCTTATAAACATGTCCTTAACTCCTTAGGTGCTTGAGGAAAAGATATCAAAAAGGAAAAAAAAAGCTAAAATGGAAACAAAAGGTAATTTTTTTGGACTCGTAGTCACTTACCATCAAATACTGCGAAGGTTAATTGCTGTTTCGTTAAAAGATTTAACAAAAAATGTAAAAGTATCTTAGTCACATTTATTAGGGCTTGATACACACTTGGGAGTATTCATTTAAAAAATAATGAATATCCGTTTTTCGACTATACATCATATGACTTTTTTTACTCCTAATAGTTGTTAGAATCTACATATAGTTACAGTTTTTCGGGTTACTCGGGGGCACGGTGTATAATACATGCATAATATAATAGAGAAACACCGTGCGAAGCCGGGGCGGGTCGCTAGTATTTATTAAAAAAATCTGTAACTTTTTTACGTGCAATAAGAGTATTGTATTCTAACCCTCTTTCTATCTGTAGAGAGAATCGAGCGACTTGATGCACTTTAAAGGAAAACTTTGTCGTAGCTTCCTCCATGATTCAATTCAATCAGGACATAGCTTGACATAGATCTTAGAATAACACGGAAGAGCACCATAATACAACTTTCCAATCCAGTACAGTCTGCTTTTTTGCGCCCCTTTCCTTGACTTATACGTAACCGGCGGTTCGTAACAGCTACGATCGAAGACTATTTATTTCAGAAATGACAAGTGTTCATGATTCCGAGTAAAATGGTATAAGACACACCATGATCAGACAAAATAAGTAAAAGGTATGTTTTTCTACAATTATGCTGTGTTACGAACACATACATACATACACATACATAAAAAACGAAATAAAATGACGGAAGTTCTCAAAACATTTACAGTGGCAATAAAAAAGTACTGAAACTTTTTACAGAGGTCGTCAAGACGCCATCCTAATTCATAATGCGTGTCTAACACGCAATCTCTGTTTCAGAGTTTTTAAAACCACGAGTTTTGTTTTTTCTATGTACTTAAGTAATGTAACTTTGTTCGCGGAGGCACAGAATAAGTAATACTCTCTCTCTCTCTCTCTCTCTCTCTCTCTCTCTCTCTCTCTCTCTCTATCTCTCACTCTAACAAAACTGTCATTCGGGTCCGACCACGGGACGGTGTAGCTACATAAATACCTACGGAATGCAATATTCAAAAGATAATTAAAAAGTATAGATAAACAAGAAGCGGGTTTATCTCTAATTAGCGATCTCTTCCAGATAGATAACCTTTCTGGTATCTACTATTTGGAAATTTTAAATAGACTTGCAAGAAACATTTCTGGGCATTTTTATTTTAAAATTTACGGTTAGGCGAAACTTAAGCTATGTTTAAATTCCATCTATCCTGTCAGTCCGTGACGAAATATATGGAGTTTGACACTAATTGTCGGTTCTGTGACGACCTGTTAACTGCCAGTTAAGAGGACGCTTTAAATAAAAAAGCCCTTCTATACTCTGTCCTGTTAAGTATTTAAATAAAGGTAAACAAAAAAACCACGTGACTCGGCTCGTTCAGCCAATCAAAGTAACGTTTTGTATCTGTGGCGCAATACTACTGGCTGAACGAGTCGAGTCAGGCCACAGTATATTAGCAGTATTTTTTTTACATGAAAGAAACATTTTGTCTCTTTATTGGTTTAATGCGGGTAATTGACACCACATTTCTATGTTACATATATAGACACAAGAAATCAAAGTACATAGAAAAATTAAATGGCACTCGCCTGTGTACAGACCGGGAATCGAACCTGGTACCTCTGGATTTCCGGCCCAGTGACTCAACCATTCGTCCAACGTACACTCAGAAAACGCCTTCAAATTTGCCATCTACTTTGACTTCCCGCACCATTCTGTTTTAATAGGAATTAACCTAAACACAGGCGAGGTCTGTACACAGGCGAGTGCCATTTAATTTTTCTATGTACTTTGATTTCTTGTGTCTATATAAGTATTTTTTTTCTTCCCATAAAAGGTACACCACGCGCTTGAATGTATGCGCGCCGTGTTCGAACGCACTACAAGCAAAGTCTTAAAAATGCGTAAGAATACTCGTGTCCGTCAAGATAGCGTACACCGTAAAGATATTCAGAATCTGATGCAGCCAAAAAATAGTACCCAAATAGTACCGACGAAATACCTAGGTGAAAAAAATAGTACCCTTAAACTTTTCGAAATATAAGGCCTGTTCACGGTGTACGCTACCGGCGTCAAGCTGGCGTACACTGTTTGTATCTCTGGAACGGCTTTGTTTTTGGAAACGCTTTATATCTCAAAAAATAGTACCCAAATAGTACCCTAGGGCCCTAAAATTTTATTTCTCTAGCTATCATAGAAGCCGAGATATAGTGAGCTCTTTCTATAAGGAATTCCCGGGTACGCCAGCTTGACGGTGTGAAATTTTGTATACCGTTAAGTTATGGAATATCTCGGCTTCTACGATAGCTAGAGAAATAAAATTTTAGGGCCCTAGGGTACTATTTGGGTACTATTTTTTTCACCTAGGTATTTCGTCGGTAGGTACTATTTGGGTACTATTTATTGGCTGCATCAGATTCTGAATATCTTTACGGTGTACGCTATCTTGACGGACACGAATACTCCAGTATGGATCGCACTCACGTGCTATCACGCGTCGTGTGTGCGCGTCGTGTGCGAATACGTGTCGCGCGCTTCTTAACGGCCGAAGTTGAACTACTTCATTTGACAAACGTATACGAAATATTCACAATAGAGGTATATACGATAGCAAATGCCTTATGCATAAACATAGATAAGATGATCCACTCATACTTTATCTATGTATAATCTATAATCCTCTATGAATATTTCGTAACACAAAGGATGGGGCGGTTGAGACGCTCCGCTACCCATTTAACTTACTTATATCACATCTGTGAAGGAAATTGCGAGCGAGTCGACCTATTCATCTAATATGAATAGTCTCAGATGAGTAACCAATTGGTAGCAAAAAAAAGCCTGCAACCACTAAACGACCCCGCAGGGAAATTAAACCTTTCCTCGATCCGATAGACTTGTAGTCTTAATACATTTTATATGGACCATAGCTTAGACCTTAAGTCTTTCCAATAAGACAATACTCATTCATAGGTCTGACTGAGGGATACCCTATCCACGCTCCGAATTATATCTGATTCTTTTTTTTATGTCATTAGAGAAAATGCGCAGATGGATCACCTGATGGTAGCCGATTACCGGGTTATTCTTCAGAAATATGTCTGTGACTCATTCCTCTGTCTCCATACATTTAGTATGAAAAAAGGCCAGAGGAATGAGGTGACCGCAGACATATTTCTGAAGAATAACCCCATAGACACCTGCAACACCAGAGGAGTAACAAGTGCGTTACCCGCCTTTCAGGTGGGAGTACTTTTTTTTCTTGAAGGTTTTCAGTATTTGTTGTCCGTTTCAGTTGTTTTATACAATAAGAGACAATAACTGTATGTTTTTTTTCGTTATATGTTGTAACAGAAAATTAAACAACTTTATCTTTTCATTACATTTTATTGATTCAACGACACTTTTTACACTCTTTACAAAATAAATTGAAAATATTGCACATTTTTACTTAAAACACTAATCTATTTACACACAAACTACTCGCTGTGACTTAAGACTTATAATACTTACTTATAAGACTTACTTATATACTATGACTTATTAGACTTATGCTATGATTTAGAAGACTTATAATGTAATGTTTCTTCATTTCAACACCAGAGGAGTAACAAGTGCGTTACCCGCCTTTCAGGTGGGAGTACTTTTTTTTCTTGAAGGTTTTCAGTATTTGTTGTCCGTTTCAGTTGTTTTATACAATAAGAGACAATAACTGTATGTTTTTTTTCGTTATATGTTGTAACAGAAAATTAAACAACTTTATCTTTTCATTACATTTTATTGATTCAACGACACTTTTTACACTCTTTACAAAATAAATTGAAAATATTGCACATTTTTACTTAAAACACTAATCTATTTACACACAAACTACTCGCTGTGACTTAAGACTTATAATACTTACTTATAAGACTTACTTATATACTATGACTTATTAGACTTATGCTATGATTTAGAAGACTTATAATGTAATGTTTCTTCATTTCGGTACAAAATTAAAAAATAAAAAGTTATGTACGTGGGTCAGTATATTATTTATTTAACAACTGTTGAAAAACTTCATAAAAGTGCGAAAATTTTATATCGTTTTATTCTTCACTTATAAATTAATTATTCTATTATATGTTACGTATGCAATGAGGGCGTATAAAAAAATAAAGTAGTTATTTCCATTTTGGAATGATAGAAATTAAGTGGAGAATTTGTTCCATCTATTTTAGGTTAGGTTTGTTATAGTCAGCTTGTGTTCCTCAGAGAAAAAATAGAAGCCCTGGGGCTGCATCGACCTGCTGGCGGGTCATAATTTAGTGAAAATGCTAGGCAGTTAACCAAATGGCTAACTAAACCAGTTGGCTATGACATATTTATAATTCAATTCAATCTTTATTGAAAGAAAGAAAGAAAATACATTTATTTATGACAGCAAAACGTTACAAAAAATAAACAAGAAAACACAAAAAAATAAAATAAAAATCTCGCTGCCACAAAAAATAAGTTAAATAATAAAAATATAATGGTATAATATAAGTTATTTTACATGTCACATACTAGATTAAATAAAATGCCGTGGGATACAAGTTACGTATGTTAGCGTGAAACCGGCACTACGTATTCTACTTTCTACTAATATTATAAGTGTGAAAGTTTGTGGAGATATTTGGATTGGATGTTTAGATGTTAGGAGGTTTAGATGTTTGTTACTAAATAACGCGTTAACAACTGGATGGGTTGAGATGAAATTTGGCATAAAACTAGACCAAGTTAAGGGACCGTAGACTCAGGTCTATTCAGATACATGGTTTTAATTTCAACTCGATACCTACCTCCACGCGTTCACGAGATAAAGGGTCTTGCCAGACGGACAACAAAGTGATCTTATAAGGGTTTCGTTTTTTCCTTTTGAGGTGCGGAATCCTAAAAACATAAAGAGTTGTCTTAAATCATAAAGGAAGTAAACTAAATTCTATTTCGTTTCAAACTACGGCCTCTTAAGTAGCGTAAGAGTTTTAAAGTAGAAAATAATTTAGTAGACCGATGTTTAAAGCCCAAAGGAGTTTTCAATTATAAGATATTTTCTCAGTAAATATCAGAAACGAACCTAACGCTCTTGGTTTTAAAGTCCACATTTGAATAGCAGGATAAAATGCAGTAATAAAAAGAAGCGTGCTTTAAATTGTTTCGCATTGGAAGCATTTAAATGTAAGTAGATATCATTATCTTCCAATTTAATGCGCGGCTAAATAAATTAAATAAGAGATAAACTATTGTTCATGATACATGTGATGGATTTAGATCATATTGATAACACGATGATTTTATTTATTTTCAAATATATAAGGACTTTAAAATCAATTTAGCATCTGGAAGAACAAGAAAATGCAAAGTGGTGCTAAGTTTATTATTATTATTATTGCCTTAGATTGGTAAAAAGGCAGACGGCCCACCTGATGGAAAGTGGTCACCGTCGCCTATAGACATTTGCAACACTAGATGCATTAACAATGTGTTGCCGGTCTCGAAGAAATTTGATGACACCCTTTTTAAAGATCCCATATTGTAGCGCAGTGGGAAAATCTTAGCAGGAAGTTCATTCCAGATCCTTATTGCACGCGCTAGAAAGGTTCTAGAGAACCGGCGCGTTGTTGAGTGTAGTGACTCAAGGAAATGAGGATGAACCGCCTTCCAATGGCAAATGGTGCGATGGTAGAATGATGCGGGAGGCACCAACCCAAACAGTTCCTTGGAACATTCCCCATTATACAGAGGTAGAAGACGCAGAGAGATGCAAAATCTCTCTAGTGTCTCATAAGATAAGTACGATTTGTTCCAGGTAGTCCAAATATCCGCTATAAATCTAAATAATCCAAAATTTGCTAAAAATACCCGTTATGGCAACCCTGAAAATTGACCACGCGATGAATAATCGCCAAACAATGAACCACGCCAATTCTTGATGAAATACTCATATTAAAGTGTTTGTAAGGCTTTGGGGTAATTTCGAACGTGGAGTGATTCCGAAATTTAAGGATATCTCGTAATCCACGCAACATACATTGATTGTGTCATGCTAATACTATACTAGACATGTCAATAGTGCTTCAACTGATAGCACACTTTAAAAATCTTGCATGGTTTAGTACAAATTTCTAATTTTCAAAATAACCTACGTTCGAAATTACCCCAAAGCACCTTAACAGTTTTAGAGCGCGAGCTATTTTTATCCCCCATACCATAGCTCTCTGGAATCCAATATGTGAATGGTATTCGCATATTGGCAGCCATATATAGTGGCGTAGCCATGTGGGTGTGGCTCCGGTAATAAAACTGAGAGATTTTCAATTCAATGGAGATTGCCGACGCGTCTATGGGGCCTCGTACCAAATCAAAAGTCATTGTGTCAACACGAAACCGACTGTATCTTAAAGAACAAGAAACTGCCTTTCCTAATCATTAAATCCCATTAAAATCGTATTCGGGGATCCATAGGAAATTGAGATTGATTTCCAGATTTCGAAGTGAGTTTTTGCGTAGCAAATCGTCAAAGTATTTGTCAACCGGCCAAATACAAAATCACCTTATAACTTTAATTCCTGACGTTGACGAGACTTCACTTAACTTAGTCGTATGACATGCCATTTTGGATACCTGTTTTAGGTATTTTATTGTGCCTATTCAGATTGTTAAAATATTATTATAAAAAAAGTTATTTGAAACTATTTTGATACATCGTGAGATAAAAAATATTGTAACATTACATTTACGCTCAATGTCTCGTATAGTGAAGTATCAGCGAAATATCACTAGTTATTTGTACCAAATAAAGAATTTAAAATGATTTACGACCTTCGACACAAAATTGTGAAAAGACGTGTCTTATAAAGTACCTTATATTTAAACTTAGAATAAGACAGAATGTCAAGCTGTCAATTTTCGTGCTAAGATCAAGAAAACTACATACATAATTAATTGTATTAAGACGTATCTATGACGTTAGCTTTGTCTTTTACACTCATGTGAGAAGTAGTCTTAAGAAAGAACGAGACAAACATGTTACTTTCCTGGGTATAGGACAGCTGGATGCAGTTCGTATAAGAAAGAACCGCGGAGTTTTATGGAATTAAAATTTTTGTATACATTTGTGTAGACGGTGGTGCCACTGTCATAGGCCTTTTAGATTTTGACCGATTTTGTCTGTCAAATACAGTTTTAAGGAAATCATACATTTTTCATGGTGGCGGCGGAAATCGTACAACACATTCTTTTTTAATTGATCTCAGATTTCCCATTTTAAATTCAGTAATAAAAAAATCCCAATGGTTAAAAAAATAAAACTAAGTTTTTGGTATCGTTTTGGTTGTGACACAATTTAATGACGATATTGGTACCAAAAGTCGGCAATCTCCTTTATAGCCGAAGGATTGGAAAGAAATGAAAATAGTTGTGATATTATAAGGGAGTGTTTGAATAGTTAGTAATGTACAATACATTACTCACCTAGGGCGATAAAACAAATGATGTCTCATATCGCAGGTATTTGACGCCCGAGCCGAAGGCAAGGGCGATAAATATGAGACCTAAGGCTTTCTTTATTATCTTATTTATTAAAAATTTGAAATTTTTTGATGATATGATATTATTATAAGTTGATGATTTTATAAAAAAAAATTGGATGTTTTCACTCAACCTAAAAAAACACAATTAAAATTATTGACAATTAATTACGCGGAATAGCCGAGTTTCCAATTTCCATTCGTAACATGTTTCTTTATATTACGATAATACAATGATTCTTTTTAAACCAAACGTGACAGTCGATCTTAAAAAAATGGAAAATTGAGAAAAAGTGGGTTTGGGTGGGAAATGTAAAATAATGGCGTAGGTACGACATAATTTATGGGTGACCAAATAAATGATTAGTAGTGTAATTCAAACATTCGGCTTCATTGTTTTGTATGTTATTTGAGCCCTGATCTAGTAATAATAGCTCGTCATCGAAGATCAAAATATTGCAGCTGATCAGCATAACGTCCACATGCAAAATAAATCCGTGTTGAAATTTTAATTCATTCATACATTAAAGGTCACTGCCTATTACAACGGATCATGCCATGACCGTACTATGAACGTATCAGACACGGGCGTAGTCTCATACTTTTCAATACAAAGAATATTTAGAAGAATATTTTTTTTATTTTTGTTATGCTTATTTTGCTTCTTCAAATAAATTATTATTACATTATAGGCATTATCTCTGTTATTTTATTGTTTTAGTTTTGTGAAATTTTAATTTTAATTTATTTAATTTTATCTACATTTAGTTTTTAGTGTTTAAATGTTTTTGCTGTGCCGTACCAGGGTTCATGTTTTGGACATTATTTTTATCTAAGACCCTTGTACAACATGAAAAAGCAATAAAATTAATTATGAATTATTTATTTTGCCCGAAACGTTAATTTAACTTAATCTTCACACTGTTTTGCATGAGGTGTTTATCTTTAAGTGACTGTTACGCTATTCATCGAAATTATTGTATGCTGTTACTGAATTGTAGGTGTAAACAGTCATTGATGAACCTTGAATAAAAAAAAAGTATTTAAGACTCAAAATATTTTTTTTATTTTACAACGGAACGACGTCCGACAGGAGTCATTCCGCGTTATGCAATAGAAAGAGACGGTCGCATCCGGTGCGTTTTCCATCTGGTGGTCGGACACGAACGTCAGTTTTGTTAGAAAGAGAAACTTCTATGCGAAGTATTATTACTTATTCTGTACCTTCGATTCGTAACTATTATTATTAGTACGCGAGTCAGATTATATTAGTGATGAGTTTATATAACAGAACTCAGTAGATAGATAAATACTGAGTAGAATGTCTTAAGTACTTATACCTTAAATTTAAATCGATCGGGCGATGTCGGGCTAACTGAATCGGTCCAATAGGGTACTTGCCTGTAATCAATACAAATAATTATCACACTAGCCCTGAAATTTGGATTCGAAATATGCGAAAATTAACGAAACTGACTTACTTAGAAAAACTACCGTGAGACTCAAACATGTTGAATTACAAACGGATCACTCACGTTGTACAAATGACGCGACATCCACTCGACATGTTTCGTTGTCGGGAGCATGCTCCCGAAACATGTCGGGTTGATGTCTCGTCATTTGTACAACGTGAGTAATCCGTTTTTAATTCAAACTGTACTTATTTAGCGCTTTCGACGATTTTACCAAAAACTAATAATAAGATTGTGTAGTGTATGCGTGTAGCTCAAATAGCATACATACGCTGTCTCGTGTGTCCCTGTGCCGGCGGGAAAATAACTGTCACTGTCGTTGTCAACCGATCACGAAAGCCGTTGGCGAAAGTGGTAAATTGTGCAACAGTGAAGTTATTACCGGTACGTGGGCATTGTCGAGCCAGTGTAAGTTACTGATAACTTTATGAAAAGGATTCAACAAACCGCTTGATCACTGAGTAAAATAACGTCATACCTATTAGTTCTTTTCATAGAAATTTCTATCTGAGCGTTTTGAAATTTCATAAAAAGTAAATGATTAGATCTGTCATTCTATCTAATAAATTCGAAAGGTTGTCATGTGTCAAGTGTCACTCAGAAAAATATTTATAGAATTATTGTTTTCGAGACGTTTTAACTCATTTTTTATGTTTTTTACGTTAAATAATACAAATTCATACCCTAAAACAAATTAACCTTGAATACAAAACCAGAAACAGTGATACTAACAAAATTACCAGAAAGAATGAACAACGTTTCCTCGGGCACCATTGAAAATAGCCAAGATAATACACTGCTGCCCTGCCCTATATGCTCGAAGCTATTCAAGAGACGCGGCCTAAACATACATATAGGTAAGTCACACCCACAGACCTATGTGAGCAATCAAGAGAATGAAAACGCTACTAGTACTTCATCAAACCAAAACAGCAACAACCCACTAGATAACCTATTTAATGATGGTTTTGGAGCAAAAATGATAAACAACGAAGGCGGCCAAGACTCTTCATGGAGACTCCGCTGGAAGAAAAGCATAAAATTGACGGGAAAACAATACAACCTTCCACAAGGAAACGTTGGTCGTCATTTTATTGACCTCCTAGCAGACGAAATCAATAAACTAGTTAATGAACTACCGACGAATGGATTCTCTGAACGAATATTCTTCTACTGCAGCACAATTCTCCAAAGGGATAGCTTAATAACTAAAGGCCCAGACATCAGACGTCTAATAAACAGAAGACTGGAAATGTGGCAAAAAAGTCAATTCGACGAATTAATACAGGAAGCAGAGAGATGCAACAAAAAGGTTAGCCGCTATAAAAATCAACAAGATTGTGATCATATGGCACGCGTGTTTAACAGACTGATGCTACAAGGAAAAATAAGACAAGCCAACAGATTTATCACAGAACGAAACGGCGGCGGAATATTAAAGCCTGATGACAAAATAGGAGACAAAACTGTATTTCAGATCCTGGAAGAAAAACACCCAAACCAAGCAACACCAATTATAGCAGATTTCGACCAAACAACACAACTTCCAAACCTTGTCGATGTTGACATAACATCCAGTCATATTGAAAAAGTAGCAAGAAGCATCTCTGGGGGTGCAGGCCCAAGCGGCACCGATGCTGATCAATGGAAAACGATGCTTTTACGATTTGGCCCACACAGCTTCAAATTAAGAGAATCAATAGCAGCCTTAACAAGAAAACTAGCAAACGAAATAGTAGAATGGGACGCAATAAGAGCACTGCTAGCTAGAAGAGGCATCGCCCTTGACAAATGTCCTGGTGTCCGCCCGATTGGTATAGGGGAAGTACTTCAACGTATCATAGCAAAAGCCATGGCTTTGACGACAGGCACTGATGTACAAGAAGCATGTGGAGCAAATCAACTTTGTAACGGAATAAAAGCCGGTATAGAAGGTGCAGCACACGCAATGTCAGAAAGCTTCCACGAAGACAACACCGAAGGTATACTCCTCGTCGACGCCACCAATGCCTTTAATGCCCTCAACCGTCCGTTGGCACTATGGAATGCCAGACTTTTATGGCCCAGATGCTCGAGATTCCTATTTAACACCTATAGAGGACACGCAGTCGTATCATTTAGAGACACCAGTAAGTACATATTAAGTAAAGAAGGAACGACACAAGGAGACCCACTGGCAATGCAAATGTACGCGATAGGAATATTACCACTAATAAAAACCTGTAAAAACAAGAATAAATACATTCAGAACTGGTATGCAGATGACTCTGCATGCTTAGGCAAATTCGATGAAATACTAGAATGGTTCAACCTGCTAATGAAAGAAGGGCCCAGATACGGCTATTACCCTGAGCCAACAAAGAGCTATCTAATAGTCAAAGAAGGCCTCGCAGAAATTGCCAAACAAAAATTCGACAAATTAGGAATAAAAATTGTAAAATCACAACGATTTTTGGGAAGTTTTATTGGTGACACAAACGACAAAATCGACTATATACGACAAAAAACAAAAAATTGGACTGACTGCATCCTTAAGATCACAAAAGCCTCGGAAAAATATCCTCAAGCTGTACATACCGCATTCACTAAATCACTACAATGCGAGTGGCAATACCTACAAAGAGTGACCACCGGAACAGATGAAAACTACAACGACCTAAAGAACGCAATCAAGACTCATTTAACGCCCTCTATACTGGGCAGAGAAGTAACATCCATAGAACACGAACTCTTTGCACTTCCAGTGAGGCTGGGTGGCCTCGCAATTAATGATCCCACAAAGCAAGCTAAAACCTCACATGCAATATCATTAAATGCAAACAAAATACTAATAGATGCGATTCGATCCGGCGAAGAAATCAACATAGAAGACCATCAAAATCATGTATATGAAACTCTAAAGGAAGAAAGAAAAAAACGAGAAAATAATGAACAACATGAACTAGAATCAATCATCGATAAACTGACAATAAAAACAAAAAAATGCATCCAAAGGGCGATTAACAAAAAATCATCACAGTGGCTAACAATACTACCGACCAAAGCTGATGATACCGACCTAACAGCTACGCAGTTTCGCGACGGCCTTGCGATCAGATACGGACATGAACCTTCTGGCCTGCCACTAAACTGCGATGGTTGCGGCGAAAATAATTTCAACCTCAACCATGCACTTAATTGCAAGAAAGGAGGTCTCGTAAAAAGAGGCCACGACCAACACAGAGACGATATCAAAAACTGGGCGGAACCAGCATGGGGTTCGGCTACTACTGAGCCAATAATGCGAGCCGCAACCTTAGATCAACCAGGGCTAATAAGCGACTTACTATTGGAAAGCGTGTGGGAGCCAGCGAGGAAGGCGTTCTTTGACATTCGCATTGTAAATGCCGACGCCGCATCGTATGGTCTACTCACATGGCCCACAATTGCCCAAATACACGCTCGTGAAAAACATCGCAAATACGATCTGGCTGCAGAAGATCTTAGAGCTTCATTTACTCCCCTTGTGGTCTCTTGTGATGGCGTTGTCGGAACTGAATATGAATCCTTCATAAAAAAAACATGTCTTAAGCTATGTGAAAAATGGTCCAAGCCACACTCGCAAATAATAAACTGGATCAAAGTCAAAATACAAATATCAATCATCAGAGCGGTCTCTATTAGAATCAGGGGAACGAGAAGAAAGATAGGAAGATTTGGATGCGAAGATGGCTGCGGAATACCCATCCTGGAGCACTAGATTTCTCCTCTTTTTACTATATTTTACCATACTCTGTTTATTAATTTGTATTATTTAACGTAATAAAATATTTGATGATTTCTTAGATCTGTCAGGAGAGTACCCTATTATTTTCCGCAACCTATCACTCGGCCCAATATAAGTTGCATGCCTGAAATTCTGGCATCACTTAACATTAAAAGTACAATATCCTAAATGATCTCAACTGATATACGCGCTATAGCCTTTCCCCGTATATATTTAAAGAAATACACTGTACACATAACACATAATAATATCTACAAAATAAATGAAGGGTGCCCGAAAAGAACAATTCTAGTCACCTTTTTTGAAAATGAGATTTTAGTCTTTAAATTTAGAGCTCGATATGAACTATAACTTACCACTTGATTACAGGTAGATATTTTAAACTATTGTATATATTTTACACTTCTAAAGAAAAGGTTACCATAGTAATTGTGCACAATGACTAACTTTCATACCGCTCGAAAAGTTATTTAGGTGACTAGACATGTTCTTTCCGTATATCCTTCAACATTTAATGCGTAAATACCCGTACATTTTATATTCGGTAAATATCAGATCATATTTACAATGGAACTACATTTAAAATTGATCTATTTGGCACCCGTGTTGCCACTTATTACTATATTCAAATTCCTTATAATATCTTTATTTATGCTATAGATATGTCAACGTTTAGTAAATTCTGATTTTTTACACTATAATATTTACGGGTGTGATACTTGGTCGATCTTATAATCTGAAATTCGACAATAATTATGATTTGGACTAGAACAATACGAAACCAGAGATCAAGTATATAATAGGTACCTAATTGTCAATCACTTTTATAAAATTGTAAACTCTATTTTATCCTCGTGCCGCCCAAGGATAAAAACGCAACTTAGGCTTAACGCTCAATGTGCAATACAATAGCCATTATATTTTCACGACCTAACTGCTCATGAAGCATGAGGCATGGTAGTGAACGCAAGGGGTTTAAAGCGGAATTTTATTTTTTTAAGTGTGTGTATGCTAAATGTCACTTTGTACAATGTAGTGTACAGTGGGCGGAACGACGTAATAGAACTTAGGGTCACAATTCTGTAAAAAAAACCTTAATCATCTTAACAAGACGATAATATACAATATCTTAGGCAAGTGCTTTCCAAGAGTTCTGCCGATATTTTACAAGATTTTACACGGCAAATGTGATCTCTATAGAGTTGTCGACGTCAAGCCGATCGAGTGCCACCCCGTAAAATTTTACATTTATTTTGGCAAATAAAAAAGTTGCATTCAATTCTAGTGCCATGTACAAAAATACACACTTTTATCAGTATTTACATACATGGGGCTCCGTCGCTTGTATACTAGATTTATATTTTTGATGCTAACTTTATGTGCAAAGTATGTTCACATAATTTTCGTCATTCATTACACTACATTCACGATAATATTTTAACACGCTATAAAACGAGAAAATATTCAATTGTATAGATATTTTTCACATCGACTTATTCTTAAGATATTAAGTAGACATATAATTTGTTCCTTTCTATATTTACATTTCATTTAAAATATACTATGTTCTATATATAAATAGCTCTTTAAACAATTGCAGTGATCACAGGAAATGGTTTGAAGGCCAAGTAGGGTCTAAAAGGTCTTACAGACTTAATTCTTAACACATTTGAAGGGATGTTTCCAAAAACAACATAACTAAGTACGCTGGTTGACACCTACTGCCATTAAAAATGTTTCTTTATAAGTATCAACTAGTCTAGTCTGTTGTCATGTTGTTTTTGTAAACATGCCTTCATTTAATATAACGCGTGCCGCGGTCGACCCGACTGCCAGACACATCGTTGTTGGCCTGCCAATCGGCCGATTCATTGCCCAATGTGCACCACAGTTTCCAAACTCTTTGGCCATCTTTTTGTATTTTTTTCCAACTCCTATCGCACGTTACTGTCGAATCCCGGCGAGGCTTGAATTGTGGACCTTCTGTATTTTTTGCGAAGTTATGTGTTAAATACATGTAAACCCGGCCGATGGGTGCGACTAGTACCAGAGTCGTACCATTAGTAGTAGAGTAATACCATTAGTAGTCGAGTAGTACCATTAGTAGTATAGTAGTACCATTAGTAGTATAATAGTACCATTAATAATAGAATAGTACCAGAGGGCCGGTCCTAATAATAAGTTCTTCCAAAGTTTTCTTTTAACCTTCATATCGGATTTGAAGCCTTTGGGTACGCAACTGGGCATTTTTACGACGATCGGCTGACAACCGCACTCTGGGCGAATCAACTTTTTGATCACATTTATGACGTCTCTGGCGTTACCGAAAATGTCTCTGAAGTTACCAAGAAATCGGGTTTCTAATAGGATATGTTTCTGTTTATTTATTAGATTTAAGAGACGGGACATTCAACGTTTTAACATACGTACACCATTTAAACATGGACAAACTATTATTTATAGGCCTTATTTTACAATGAAAATTAAAAATTGCGGACTCGTTTGCATGGGTAAAAAATTCGATTCACCCCTCTGCGCGTCCCGCCACCGACTGTAGCGTAGACCTAAAAGATTTTTAGTCCATCCGTTGGTCGCGTCCGTATTAGGTCAACCGAATTTGATACAGCCGACGGACAGCTGACTTCATGTGAAAGCGACCGTCGGGCCACAGTATAGACCAGACAAAATAATGTAAGACATGTAAAAGAGCCCTTGAGGGCCTACTTACAGAAATAAATTATTTTTATTTATTTATATTTATTTTATTTTTATAGCAGTAATTTTTCTTCCTACAAAAGGTACATCGCGCGCTTGAATGTGTGCGTGCCGTGTACGAACACACTACAAGCAAAGTTTTAAGAATGCGTAAGAATGCTCCAGTATGGATCGCACTCACACAGACGAGATATTGCGCGTCTGCGTGAATACGTGTCGCGCGTTCCTGAACGGTCGGAGTTGGAATACTTGTCCGTCTTAATACTTTAGTCGGGCGGTCGGACGAACCGTGCGGCTATTACAATTCATGGCTGTCGGCCATTCTCACGAAGTATGACTGCGTCTAATTACCGCGTCTCCATACATTTAGTATGAAAACAGCGTCGCGGTAATTAGGTGACCGCAGACATACTTCGCGAGAATGGCCGCTGTACAATAATTTTAATACAAAACAATTATTATTTATATTTACATCAATTATGCGTTTATATTGTCAACGTTTGTTGTACTTTGACTTCGGAATCATGTAGCGTTTATATTTGTTTTACACTTTTGTCCTGTCCAGTTTTTTATTTGGTATAATCAGCGAACTCATAATTACATGTAGTACAGTCGGCCAGTAATAATCCTAATCATAATTAGAACCTTATCGTCTTTCAGTAGACTGTTATTAATACAAATTAAATTTATGCTGTGGCAAAATAAAATACAATACAATTATACTTTATTGCACACCAAAAGATAAATAAAGTACTAAAGTGCTTAAGATTATCACTGGCATACTGAACGTCATCCCAAGGAATATAACAATAAACAATATACATAAATTAGCCGCTTTTCTTATATTTTTCAAAATAACCAGTATATATACAAAGTTAAATCACTCAGGTTACAGCCAGCATCTGCCATATTTTGAAATTAGCACCATCTAATGTACAAAACAGAAGCTAGCCATTTATCTAATGTAGTTGCGAAAAAAACTAAGATATTTCAAGGCCCGGTACAGTTTATTCCATCAAAATAATTATTACATTGTGTGATATGATTTTGTTCCTCTTGGCGTCGAGTCGAGACCCTTGGTCCGTGGGGCCCTGGCGTTCTAAGTCTCTTCAAGGAGTTATCGAAGAGACTCAGGGACACCACGAGGGACCGAAGAGCTGGCAGCTTCCTCGCTCAACGCATCAGCCTTACAATCCAGCGAGGAAATGCTGCCAGCATCTTCGGCACCATGCCATTTTTAGGTATATTTAAGCACAAAATAGATGTATTAATACAAGCATCGATAACCTAATACAAAATAAAACCCTTAAAGAACATTAAAATAGAAGCATAGTTAAAATTAAATGTACTAAAAACTAAATAATAATTAAATAAGCTAAAACTAAAATAGATCTAAAAATGGCCCCTGCGGCATGGTGCCGAAGATGCTGGCAGCATTTCCTCGCTGGATTGTAATGCTGATGTGTTGAGCGAGGAAGCTGCCAGCTCTTCGGTCCCTCGTCGTTTCCCTGAGTCTCTTCGATAACTCCTTGAAGAGACTCAGGGCGCCAGGGCCCCACGGACCAAGGGTCTCGACGCCAAAAGGAACGAAATCGTATTCTGCGCCAAGCACGAGGTATATTTTAGTTTTAGCTTAAATAATTTTTATTTAGTTTTAGTTTCTAGTATATTTAATTTTAACCTTGTTTCTATTTAATGTTCTTACATGTAAAAAAATGCAAGTCTCGCAACGCAGTTCTTCTACAACAAGAAAGTCTTGGGTCTCATTTCTTTCTGTAAGTGTTCTTCCATTATTTATTAAATTCCAATACATTCTATTTCCCAATATGAACTATAAAAGTAACTTTGTATTCGCATGTATTTGTGATTAGTCACGAAAATCTACTAGACTTTTTGCCACCACTGTCCTTCTTAGTAAAGAAGAGACTGAAATGAAATAATAATGATACGTATGGAAAAAGCCGCTTTATGGCCAAGTGTCGACATAAAATAATGTACACAACACGGGAAGTAATAAAGAAAGGCCGAGATCGCAGATTTTTGCGGCCCGAGCTGCAAGCGAGGGACGTAACTTTGTTGTTTACCCTATTGGACATGTGAACATAAACACAGTTCGTAAGCGGTGTCCGAATGTTTATTACTTTAGTCCGTTTTTAGGTACTATGTACAGCCAATGGTATTGTGTCACACAATTTATTTACCTTTTTTAAGTACCTAGTATAATTCACAGATTAAATTATGTTAAAGACGAGATTTACGGCGAATTTGTCAACTGGCTTACAGGTCTCAACCAACCGCACTCCGAAAGAAAATTGATAGACACTTAAACAAAAACGACACAACTAAGCTGGTTGACAGCTTAGTTATGTCGATTTTGTTAAATGCATTGCCTTCAACTGCCTCAATTTCTATAAGCAAGTTTCCGTCATCAGATCCTGATCTGGCAATGAGACCTGCATGAGAGAAAATGCATTCACAAAAAAAATCGAAAATAATTCAGCGGTTTACGATTAATCAGGGATAGGTACATAAAGAAAAAGATTTTTAAAAACGTGAAAATTGAAAAAATATAGGCAGGATTCCAATATCCAACGACTCTCCGGACGCACACAATCCGGGCCAAGATTTTTATTTTTTATAATAACTCAAAATCCACACTATGTAACTGTGCATCAATAGAGAAAATGCCTGGCCAAACGACCTGGTTCGACTCCAGACGTTCAGGCCTCCACCTAGTCCGACCCTATCGAGGTGGACCGGGACAAGGCGACCTGGTACGACCCCAGGCGCCCATCCACCCAGTCCGATTCACTCGGGGTGGTCCGGCTAGCGACCTGGTTCGACCCCAGGGAACGCCACGGCCGACCACCCGGTCATACAATTGCTACGCCCACTAGGGTTGCAAGTAAGTCAAGCTTTAAAAAAAAAGAGAAAATGCCTCGCGCGAGAGCCCCAAGCAATGCGAGGCAAACCAGCCCCGCAGTAGACACATACCCGGCATTTGAAGCTTCAGCAATTACTTAAAAGGCCTTCAGCTAGAAACTTCCAAGCGTGGGTTTGATAACCGAAGGGTAAAGGTTAAAATAATGGCTAATTAATTATACAGTCTAGTATATTGTGTTGCTTCCAATGATCCGTAAGCTTCAAGGCTAGGGTTGCCATTTCTTACGCAACCAGGACAAAAAGCGTAAAATCACTCACACAGACGCGCGATCGTACGTCTGTGTGAATACGTGTCGCGCGCTCCTAAACCACCGAAGTTAGACTACTTGTTTGTCTGCACTTTGACTGTAGTAGGTATATTCACATTTCATCTACGATTCCAACTAAATATTAGTAAAAATGATACGACAGATGATTCTTGCAGACCCGCAATTGGGTCACCACTCACCACTCCGGTAATCTATGCACTCGAATGCATCAAAAGAATAGCCGAATAGATCAGTCTCCGATATTCTGGAGACTGATTCCGGACTGGCCTGACCTACTTCGTTTCCGGACTGAATTGATAATACCTACCGCGGATTTATTGCAAGCCCAGTCGAAGCTTGCTTACTGAATGCAAAGAGAATTTTAATCGAACTCGGCGCATTCCGATAGCGAATTTACCATTTATTGAGGTTACTGAATGCATTTTCGGGACTGTCAGAGTATTATGTGATTAACGACTTCGGAAAAAGGAAGTACTCTCGTCGGAACCTTTTTAGTGACTTAGTTTCAGTAGGTGGGTAATATTAGTACGATTCAAACTAATATACTCACGGACAATGAATTCGGGTTATTTTCTATATAATTGTTCATAGAAAATGTCCCGAATTCATCGCCCGTGAGTGATACATATAGTACGAGACTAATAAACCGAACTACCGAAACTAGACCTTTCATGAGCGTTCTCCAATTAGGTACTTGAAGGCGGCTAAACCAATAAGGCAAATTCTTTTTTATTAGAAAAGTAAAAACACATAAATCGCTATTGATGTGCTTATGATACTTAAAGAGTTCTCTCGATTTTTCCAAGATCCCATCATCAGATTCAGACTGGTGTTAACGGGACCACCTTCCTTGGGAGTACGACTCTTTCCAGGTGAATTTTTCGCTTCGAGCCCTAATGTTTCAAACAAAGGCCATTGTCTCTATTATCGCAAAGCCGCTAGCTACCGAGTTATCACGTGCCACTACAACATTCATATTGAAAAAGAAATCCAAATTACAAGTAGTGCAGCGGTTTTCGATTAATCGGGATCATACATTTAAAAAACGGTTCGAGTTCTTTCCTCTCTTTTGAAATCGTTTAAAACCCGTCGAATTTCAGCTCTAAAAAATTCTAAATTTAAAACAAAATCGATTAGTTAAATTCGATATATAAAAATTCAATTAACTTGTTCAAAGTCAAGCGATGGAAGCAAAACAAAAGAAATGGAATGAATCGGATATTCCTGGAAGGCCAAGGATTCGCTTATTGCTTCGAATAATATACAATATCAAGAGTATTTCAAGCATTCCACCCTTAAGCCGTGGAATGTTAGGATAGGCCGAGAAATAAGTATTAATGGTATTTGGTCAATATTACTCACAGCTTGAATATTTGTGAACTATGGACAATTGCAATATTTATGCTGGGCATATCGTTCATGAATCAGAAATGAGGAAATCTGTAGAAGAAAAGTAATCGACATAGCTACCAGGGTTAACAAAGTATAGTGGCAAATGGGCTGGGCATATATACCTCGAAGTTGACGCGTAAAGGTTCTCAAATGGAGGCTGCGAACTGGAAAACGCACCATGGGTCGGCCTCCCGCAAAATGGTCTGACAACCTGGTTAAATTCGATAAATCGATGGACGTCAAAAGCATGTGGCCGATCGTATTGGAAGTAGAGGAGACCTATGTTTAGTAGTGGACGTTTCCAGGTTGAAATAATGAACATTGATGGATCGACATTGCGTGAGGAACTTTTTTCATGCAAACTTCCCCCGTTCCGTACCTTAAGGCGCTGAATTTCGAAAAATTCTTCCTTAGTGCACTCTTATGACTCCTAAAGAATACTAATTTTGGTTCTTCTTGTGTAAGTATCGTACTTCTTTGACACTAAATCTATTCTATTCTAAAACTTCACGAGTGACCTACTTTCGTTATGAAAATCTGAATTTAGTACCGTAATAGCGACGATTCTCTTGGTTGCGCTTTGTCTAGCAGTGAGTAGTTTCATTTCAAAGTTATTTGAAGATATATCTGGGAAACTATTCTTGGTATTGCCAGAGATGAAGGGAAATAGGTAAAAGAAACAATTTTATGTGGGAGGTAACAGGCGACCTTCGCGCAGGCAGCTTTTTCGCGCAAAGGCTCGCTATAGCGAACTAGCGCGGGCAAATCATGTGACCAATAACGATAAGCGATATGTCACTGGATAGATTATTTCATTTGTTGCATTTCTCAACGGATTCTCACAAAATGTTGTGATCGATAAATCTATAGATTTTATATGCCTGTCGATTCAATTTTTGAAAAAATCTCAACGTGGCTGAGCCTTGTGGGTTGACAGACTCTTGAGGAGTGTGAGCCACTATTTATAAATTTTACAACTTTTACTATGGCAGGAAGTCCAAAATCTTTGTATTAAAAAAGTTATCACAGTAGTGCAAGTTTAATTTAAAAGTTTTCCACTTTCCCTGGTGTTTCACTAACCCAACTTAACCTAAGTATAATAACAAAATCCTTTCAACCATATATTGCTTATTGTGTTGGTCCGCAGTCTGGATTCTATATAAATATACCCACGATCCTTTGACATCATAGACCGTGGGAGCTCTAAATATAGACAGTTATGGATATAATAAATATAAAACTTGGAAGGGAGCTATTCCTGGCAAGGCCAGGGTCGAGTGGAAGCATCTAGAGCATTCGAACCATTCGCTTAATAGCTCTGGATGATTTGCCGCCTCCGCATACTGAGGAGAGATTAAATAACGATTTAGGCGGATCTCACACTGCAGCGCGAATCGCGGCGACACGCGACTCAGCGATTTTCAACTTTGTATGTAGAATCATCGATTTGTATAGGAAAATCGCGGGGTATGGCACACTGGCGCGTAAATCGCGGCGACTCCCAGCGACTCGCTGCGAGTCGCCGCGAATCGCAGTTATACGGAAAAAATTGCGGCGAGAATCGAGTCGTTAAAGCGAGTCGTGCCTGCGATGTCGCCGGCGACTCGCGTGTTCTTCGCCTTATATGAGCTTAGAGTAAAACAAATCATAAACTGAAGTATAGGACATACATCAGAGAAATTGAATTTTTAATCTACGAGTAATATACTTATATAAAGAGGTATAGTTGCCACAAACAAATTTAAAGGGTTTAAAAATATATAGGTATTCACAGAACCCTCTCCACGCGAGTTGCACTCGAATTTATCCGGATTTGTTTTTATAAAACCACCCAAGCTTTTAACAAATATATTCAAAGGTTAAACCTTCTACTCCCAACACCTTTTAACCTCCAACATTTCCAGTATTTCTTCGAGTATAAAATTTAACAGGTCGGAAATGTAACGTACGACCAACTGTTGCCATTTCTGGCCCAGTTAAATCTTTCAGCGCATATCTGATGGAATTTTCCTCTTCGTAAAAGAACGATCTCAAAGAGATCTGTTCGTAATACTGGTAAAGATAAAAATTGCACTGCTTTGCTTAAAAGAAATCGTATTTATACATATTACAGCGTATAGGCTTTAGTACTTTATACAAACTTCGGACTTAGGATAGTTTAAGGTAGATCGATTTGACTAAAGCCACTTTTACCACAAATACTCTGGCATAGAAACTACTACGAAAGGATTTTCGAAAATGTTGCAAACATTTGCAGTTTATTGTAAAATACAACATGAGTCATCATCCCAATTACCTCAACCGCAATACGAGTGGTGTTCGATTCTGCTGCTCGCGTGTGGTTAAGTTGTTAATCATTAATTATAATGTAGGCGTGTAAACTGCGGTTTACATTACGAAAAACGAGAGAAATAACCTTTTATTTTTATACTTTTTTGTATATGGAATTTATACTACTCTGTGCGTGGTACGTGAAAGGTAGTAATTTAGGTAAAAGTACTTATTAACAAAAACAGACAATATGGATAACCTTGTCTCGTTGACTTTATAGTTTTTACCGCTCTTATCTGGCTCAAATTGTCGATGCTGGCTGAGTTATGAGGAGATCAGTAGATGTAGACTTCAAACAGTTGTTCATGTGAATGAACGATGATATAATATTGATCTCTAACTCTGTGTTTAAAGAAAATCGCTCAAACAAATCACAACCTTAGCTTTTCTACTTTAAAGTTCTTAATCGCACTCATCTGGCTTTGACGACAATTCTGGCTGGGTCATCAAGCTCAGCTGATGTAGACTTGATGTAGTTGTTCATGTAAATATCGGATGAAATACTGAAACGGCGGTTCAAACAAATCACAACCTTATCTCTTCCACTTTAGAGACGATGATTCTGACTGGGCCGTTAACAGCAGGTCAGCTAATGTAGACTTGATACAGTTGTTCCGACGACGTATTGATTTCAACTCTGTGTTCGAGAAATTACATAATTCAAACAAATCACAACCTTATCTCTTTCACTTTAGAGTTCGTAATCAGATGAGTGCATGGTCTAGCTTTGACGACGATGCAGGCTGCCCCATGAGGAGATTAGCCGATGTAGACTCGATGCAGTTGTTCATTCGACATATTGGTTCAACTCTGTGTTCAAATAAAATCGCTCAAACAAATCACAACCTAGTCTCTTCCACTTTAGAGTCCTTAATCGCACTCATCTGGCTTTGACGACGATGCCGGCTGCGCCCTGAGGAGGTCAGCCGATGTAGACTTGATGCAGTTGTTCATGTGAATGTCGGACGACACGTTGGAGTGGTGGTGCTCGCGTCGGTGCCGCGAGCAGCAGTGACGCCGGGCCAGGTCACCGCATAGCGATCTGTTGACAAAGTAGTACATTACACAACTAGGGTGGTAATACAAAGAAAGGCCGAGATCGCAGATGTTTGCGGCCCGAGCTGCAAACGAAGCACGTAAATATGCGATCGAGAACTTTCTTTATTACCTCCAGTGTTGTGTACATCATTTTATGTCTATACCTTTTTCCGTACGCGCAGCGTGCGGAAAAAGCCACTTTATGGCCAGGTGTGGCATAAAATATTTTATTTAGTTGTAACCTAGACACATGGGCTGTATAAGAGCTCATACAGCACGCTTATACCTCGATTTTAAGAGCATACTTGAATTAAAAAAATAAAAAAACCTGACTCGTAAAACACTTTATATATCATAAACGCCTAAACCGATTTTGGTAAAAGTTAGCTAGGAACACTCGGCCAAGCCACCTTTAAAACATAGCACAACCAGAAATTGGTCCTATAGTTTTCCAGGAAATTGGTAACAGACATCAATGCGCACACAAATATCCTCTAACGTGCTCTAACCCCAAACGCCCCCGCCCCGCTCTGTCCGTTGTGGGTAAAGACCGCCTTTGATCTCACATGTTACAATGAAAACCGTACATGACGTCTATTTTTATTTACCAAGAAACACAATTCCGTTTTAATTTCCCGCAATTCCCAAAGCTTAGCGATATGGGACAAATTGAGGAATGAAATACCACTTTCTATTTTGGATTATCTTTATCAGATATCTTTTAATCCTTTCTAGGGGCTTCTGAAGTGTACATTCAGAAATTAGACATAAACTTCGTCCCTAATATAATTTTATCCGAGAACAGGAGAGTGGCTCACTCCGTGATTTAGCCGCGCGGCTAGTACCAGATTTTACCCATTCCGGAGGGGCTTAGCCAGCGACCAGAAAGAGCACACGTTATGCGATAGAGACAGTCGATCGGATGCGGTGCGTTCCGTCCGGTAGTCGGACCCGAACGTCAGTTTTATTAGAAAGAGAAACTTCTGTATGTAGTAATATTACTATTGTGTGCCGTGAACTAGAAAAACCTTCGTAATCGAAGGTCGCGCTGCTATTTGTAAAGTCTAAGCGACGACATAATTTCGATCTCCGATTTCAAACTGTTTATTGAAAAGTTCACGAATCAAATTATATTACGGATGAAATTGACGTTGAATTCTTGAATTACACTACTGAATCGTTTTCGCCAGGTTCCAAATCTCTTTACCTCCCTTTGCTCCCGTTTATTGCCCTTTACTTTCCTTTACAAGCCGGGAAATGTCGAGGAAGTGGACATTTCAGACGCTTAGGCCCTATTTAGACGGCGCGATAACTCGTATGTGATTTTCATTTCTTTGCGGCGATTAATCGATCAACTGAGCTCAAGGTACCTATTAAAGGCAGTTCCAGGACAGTTGAGGTGAATGATTACACACACAGCTACATGAAGTACTCATTGCAAAAAAAAGTGAATTAATGAAATAAATGAGTGAGTAAATAAACACAAGGCTATAGTTTAAAGAAACTTTTTGGTCTATCTTGCAATTCACTGTTGAACTTGCTATCGGTACGAAAAAAGATATCGGTACGATATTGTTGTGTGCGTGACCTCAACTCTGTACACTTATGATGCTACGTTTTGTCACGTGATAAATAAAATGATAAAGCATCCGTCACGTTCTAACTTATAGTGTGTGAGAGTGACGGGTGCTTTATCACTTATTTATCGCGTGACTAAACGTAGCATCATAAGCCTACTGGTGGTAATCCGGCGGACCGGATCCGGTAATCAGGCCGGATCCGGCCGGATTACCGGATCCAGTCCGCCGGATTGCAATCCCTACCCGCAATGTAATCAACCTCGTATGCGAGTTCTCACCCCGTCTGAATGGGGCCTTATAGTTTATTTATGATGCGCTGGAAAGATTGCTTAATGGCGTACAAGAGGCGCACAACAGCCAAAGATAAACTGATGGTGAGACCAGCGGCAGACTAAGTGTAAGGCCTGAGTGGCGAGCGTCCAGCGTCGCGTCCGGCGGGGCGGGCAGCGGGGCGGGAAGCGTCAAAGGGTTTTGTACAGCGTGCACTCAGGACGCCCACATACATTTGTTTATGTTTAACGTGAACGCTGCACGCCCCGCCCCGCTGCACGCCCCGCTCGAGCGTCCATTCAGGTCGCACACTAAGCTCGTCGAAGGCCCGGGGCATAAGTATAGGAGGTCCATAATCAGCTTTGATTTTTTTCCGAAGGGGTACATTCGGGCTGTCGCAGAGAATAGCATCATAATAGTAACATATATGAGGCAATGGCATTCTACAAGAAAGTCGGGCACGTGACGCCATTATTTTCATACTTCTTACAAAGAAGTCTGTTTTTGGTATATTAATATATTATAACTTGGCTTTTGAATTGAGAGTGTCTTTTAAGACTTTTTATGTTTTAAGGAAGCTGCCATACTCGTCACGTCCCCGACTGGATGAACTAGGCATAGCTCTGACAACGGCACTGGTTTTCTGTCGAGCCAGAGCTGGAGGCATCGGTTGATGCAGGCAAATGTGGGATTTGAAGCGGGACTCGATGTACCCCCCCTTAGCATGCCACTAGGTGGACACAAATAGGTAGGTAATAGGGGCAGGACTCACCTACAGCATGAGTCCAGGGTCTTCCTGAAGGCGGCTCGGAAGTCCCGGTTGAAGTAGGCGTAGATGAGTGGGTTGAGGGCCGAGTTGAAGTAGCCGACCCAGAAGACGGCGGCCACGACTGGTGGTGGTGATGGGCACTCGTCGCCGCATAGTGCTGTTATTATGTACCTGGTGGCACAATACAATACAATACAAATATTCTTTATTGCACACCAGAAAAACATATTACAAGGGTACATTACACAATTAACATAACTTAAAAGGTAGACAACAGGCGGTCTTATCGCTAACAAGCGATCTCTTCCAGACAACCTTTGGGTAGCGGAATTGACGCAAAATTAAATCAGAAAGTAGATGATGCGAAGGGTAACGAAGCGAGAGCTAATTTAGTATAAAAGGTATTATACCCGTGAGGGCAAGCATAAACATACATAAATAAAATAGTTAGACAAACCTACATATACATACATAAATACAAAAAAATAAATAGGGGGAAATATTAACCGCAAAACAGGCAGCAGACATTTTAAAGAAACGGTTTGGAGAAGTACACAATTTAAATTATGGGAGGGATAGGTAATGCTCTTTAATTCGTTTTAATTTAATTTAATTGGCACCATAACATCATCAGAATTATGTAATAGGAGTAAGTGTACGACCTGAGTGGACGCTCAAGCGAGGCGTGCAGCGGGGCGGAGCGTGCGGCGTTCATGTTAAACATACACAAATGTATGTGGGCGTCCTGAGTGCACGCTGCACAAAACCTATAGACGCTGCCCGGCCCGCCGGACGCGACGCTGGACGCTCGCCACTCAGGCCGTACACTAAGCGGCGTGCAGCGTGCACTCAGGACGCTCACATACATTTGTTTATGTTTAACATGAACGCCCCGCTGCCCGCCCCGCTGCACGCCCCGCTCGAGCGTCCACTCAGTTCGTACACTAAGTTAGCGTTTCCACTAACGCGAGCAGGGAGAGGAACAGATTGGACTGTGAGTCGACCAATCAGAATGTTCGGAATCTCCCCTCCGCACAATTCAATCCACGGTCACGTTTAGTCCTCTCACGCGGTCTGTTCCGTTCTACTTCGCCCAGCTCCACATCAGTCGAAATGCGAGCTAGAGTCTTCTCTAAGGGAATCTCTCTCACTGACTTAACACTGCAGGCAAATGCCAATTGGGAATGCTGTACCTCTAGCACAACTGTGACACGCGACTCTTTCTCGCGCGAGATATGCTACACATCTCTTTCCAATCAATATAGTGTGACAGTGACAGGTGATGCTCTGTCGCGCGAGAAACGAAGTCGCGGCTAGTTATGCTAGACGTACTGCTGTACTCTAATGCTAGTGCTAGTGTACTGTCAAGTCTTCGGGAGGATCGGGGATTGATACAAGGCGATATCTTCAGTACTTTTATTTAACCGTACGTTGCTAGGTCTACAATAGAAGTGATACATTTGTTCTTCCGCTAGAGCGAGACAGACTCAATTCGATTAAATTTGAATATTTAATAGTTCCAAAGGCTGCCAGTCTGTCATACAAGGCGGTAAGGTTTGCATAGCATGGTACAAACCTTACAGTACGCATGTCTTAGAGTGGGGCAAAGTCAGTCTTTCAAACGAAATGAGACAAGGGTCGCTACCGTGGCTAGTACTTTTACAAATACATCTAAAATTTCAACTTGGCTGGTAAGTGGTTAAGTAGTGTAAAGGTTAGCACGTTGCCCTGACAAGACAGAGACGCTGGTTCGAATTGGGCCATGACTACTGTAGGTCACGTTAAATTTTCCAATGTATCTGGTATTTGTATTAATAATAGTTCTAAAATATTGTAAGGGGCCATTCATTTATTACGTAAGACGATTTAGGGGGGGGGGTCAACCATGTCTTATTTTTTTCTTACAGGGGGGTGGGGTTTTGATCGTTCTTACAAATGCGCAAAATAATCTTAACTTTTGAAAAAGCGCGCAAATCCACGCGAGAGCGTAGGCGCGTGCTCGGTTACGTATTTAAAAACTATTAGTATCTGCAAATAAACGTCCCTACAAAAATTATTCTTTGAAAAATAAAAATTAAAACAGCCCAAACATAAAATAATTTTTCCTTTAGATTCTTACGTAATAAATATTACATAGGGGGGAGGGGGTCAGCCAATGCTTATTTTTTGTTACATAAGGGGGAGGGGGTCAAAAACTGGCAAAAATCGTCTTACGTAATAAATGAATGGCCCCTAACTAGATTCAATTTACTCATCATAGTTCCCAGGTTAAGTAGATTAAAGTAGCAATAATGTGTGCAGTGCAGGTTGGAGTGAACGAACTGCCAAGGATCATCGGAGGCTAGTGGATACAGATGATATGATATGGAACCAACGGTGGCTTTAGCCTCCGTAGGTGGGGTGTAGCACCCGCGTGCAGTCATAATTATGATGCTGCACCGGGCGTCGTCGGCTATAACAAGGACTCAGGGTCTCTGTGGCGCTCGGCGCCTGCTAAGATCCTACGCCCGTGCGCGCTGCACACCATGGTAAACCCGTCCCTGTGTGTGACCGTTCATTACAAGAATCTGATGGCCAGTGACAAACTACGAAACTCACCATAAAAAGAAAGGCAGCCAGCAAGCCAGAAACGCCGACATGATGATCCCCAGGGTCCTGGCCGCTTTCCTCTCCCGCTTCATCTTACTGCTCGCCATCGGCTGCATCTGTATGCTCTGTCTCTCCCGCATCACCTCTCCCATGGAGATGCCGTTGATCTGGAGATGCTTGTCCAGGAGCAGGGCTGCCACTTTACTCCTGGAGACAAAAGGTATAAAGATTAGAATCTGAAGATAGGATCTTGTAGAAATTGAAGTAACTGGCGCTGTAACGGGCGCTGTAAAACAAGATTGTATTATATTCTCCTTATTTTAAAATGGAAATATAACTCCTTTATTAATCTTCGTATGTGAGTGAGAGAGAGAGATATGAGTGTCACAAATAAAGTCTATTAAAAATCGGCATCAACCATAGCAGCCTAACCTTTATTAATTCTATTGTCATATTACTCATTTCATTCTCAACCTTTCCTAACGGGCCTACGGTGCAAAATAAATTGCCTTAATATTTAACCTGTTGCTAATTATTTTCTTTGAGGATATTTCCCCTGTCGCTATCAGGTGAATCATTTTTATCACCCATTTTAGTTGGAATGTAGACTTAATTTCACATGCGTAAGGTTTAAATTTGGATGGCTTGTGTAAATGGTATAATCTCAGATTCTCATATGAAGGAACTGGGTCAAACATTTTGTGGGATTTCATTAGGAAATGGAGCTTCTAGTGAGTTAACGCGGATTTGTGAAACTTAACGGGTGAAATTACTTTAAAGCGATTTTGTTAATAACGCTTAACTGAAAATGCGACTATTAATTTTGCTCAGAGTTTCAGAGGGACCGAAAACTGGAGAAATTCATAGTGGTCATATCATGTCTTTATTTTAAATTTTTGGCGTAAACATTTCGGCAAATACGCGTAGCTTGGTTGGTTTTTCCAAATCAGGATCCGTTTAAAATGACATTATTTGTATTAACTATACATTTAAATACCCTTGTGCGAGACTACACACCCTTTTCATCGTTTTTTTTTACTGTTCATGATTTTATATGTATCTTTGTCTTTACGCTAACTGTGCACTAATTCACAAAAGTGTACTGCACACTGTTGTTTCCACATGAATTAGTGCATTGTATTATTAGTATTTAATAAACCATTACTAACTGGTTTTACTATACCTATGTTAAGAACGAGATCATTCTACTATTTTCTATATATTTTATTTATTCACATAAGTACGATTTAGTGTAACATTGTCCTTGAATAAATACTTATTATTATTTATTTACGGGTAGTATGTAAGCTTCTTTAGACGCGTGGCAGTTCTAAAGCCGAGTTTCCACTGCGAGCGGAGCGGACTCCATAATGACTCCGTTTAACTTTCATCGCTGGTGAAGTGCCTGTACACTGAGAAAAATGTCACTTTGGGGTAATCTTAAAATATCGTGATTTCCGTCTAAATTAGGTGCGTTGTCCTAAAATAAGAAGATATCATGTCAATATTACGTTATAATTGAAATGTTTTACGACGTAATAGAATTGTTTGGAGAGATAATCAAATATTACGATACTTGTCATAGTAAAAATTGGTCACAGTAAATAATATTATCTTCATCAAATAATAACGTTATGTAATAGAAAATGACCCACCATCCTATAAATTTGTATGATATTTATAAATAAGAGTATAACTGTAAAAACAATGACAGGGTCACCGTATTTTTACAGATTTCATAGTATATATGAAGAAGTATCTCTGAAAATACGTTGAAGTCCCATTAATGTAGTATGATAAAATTGTGTATGTTTTTAGATGACGCATTATTTTTTAATATTACAATCATATTGTTTTATGTGAATCCTACTAAAATACGAATACAGAATCTTCTTATTTTTAGAGTAAGCATCAAAGTTTAATATTACAGTCATCTTATTTTAAGTGAATCTTACTAAAATACGATGACAGAAACTCATTTACGAGTACGATCCTAGTAATCTGTGGTAGCATCCAATTTTGTACGATTCCTACAAAAATACAATGACAGCACCTTAAAAGATATTATCATCGTAAAGACTGGTCACACTAATATCAGATGACTGACTGAGTTGGCTTTTAGTTGGTCTTGGTCAGTCACATCAGGCAGTAGTGTGTGTGTTTCGGGTGTTCGGTTAATCGCACGGGTCTCATTTTGTGAGTTTTGTTGGTGAGTGGTGAAGCCACGTGAATCCATGTTACAAGTGTCGCAACGGTTTACTAATCATCATTGATCATGGATCAAGCTACGCGTGATTTGCTTACAAAATGGAATTTCACCCACTACATAGAACGTTTTAAGGTAAGTTGATGTACCTAGTCTAGGTTATGGCACATGGTTTGTTTTAGGATGGTGACACAGCACTGGTTTTACCACTGGACTCGTCATCGTCAGTGGGTGAAGTTGTTACTGAAGCGTCCACTGTGAACAATTTAGTAAGTTATTGCTTATTAGACTACTGACTAATGAATGTGAAGAGACTAATGAATGTCAAGGAAGCGAGGGATGTATGCCAGGATCGTAGCAAGTGGAGGTCCTTGGGCTCTGCCTACCCCTCTTCTGGGAAAAAGGCGTGAGTTTATGTATGTATGTGTACTTAGACTACGTACTTATTTGTTGAGAAGGCTATTTTTGACATTGAATATTCTTTACCCCTAACATAAACAGATAGGTGTTTAACGTAAGTCCTGTAAATGTGACTTGATGGAGTGTTTCTAGCTATGATTCAAGAAAATCTGTTTAGCAGTTTAAAGATTAACAATCTACTTAGTTGGTAATACTATAATTACTATTTGTATTTCAGGTGACTACCATACTGAATTCGTCAGCAGAGGGAAGACAAATAATATAAATTGGACAGAAAACGGGCGACGTACCCTCAGACGTGCGTGGGCATTTATCTGCCAGCTGACGCTTACCAGGCTAAGCGCAACATCTCTGGCTGGTTGGTCACCGCCAGAAGGGCTCGACGGCGGTATTTAGTTTCTTTTTGGGCCTTATAGAAAAGGCTAAGTCGCGATCCCGCTCCAAGTCCACTCCAAGGAAAGACAGCCCTTCACACGCTGGTATTGACCTGACCGGACTTAAAGAATGCACTATGACTAAAAATACTGATCTACTAGTCTGTAATTATTCATATTAAATTCCTGCGCTATCTTATAAATAAATACCTATCATTGATTCGAATTTCTGTTTCTATTTTTACATACATACATCCGTATCTGTTCTTATTTTAATTGCACTAATCTGGTTATTTCTTGTTTTCTTTACTTTACATGTTCATTTCTTATTCATAGACAATCGCATTACCAAGGTACCTTCTTCCTATTTTTTCACGGGCTCCCCATTTTTAAACGGTTTTATTTTTTAGCTTACCGTGTTTGTGTCAAGTTTGTTTGTTTGGGTCAAATCTTGCGGCAGATTTTTTAAATTTAATAATATTTAAAAGGAATGAACCATTATTTGGACCTTAAAAATAAAAGGATCACGTAAAGTAGAAAGAGGGTTTAACAATAAAAATAGCCCGTAAAGTAATGGAATATAACTATATTGTATACAGTTATGTCCTTCCAATTTTTATATGCTTTCCTCGTATTTCGGGTTAGGTCCTATTATTTTTCCTACTATTTTCTCATACAGGGTGTAACAAAAAGGGGGTTACAAGCCGAAAGGGGGTTGTTAAGGACATAATTCTGAACAACTTTCACTGTGGGACCGACTTGATGAGAGCAACTTTATTTTTCACTCCAGCTCGGCTCCAAAATGTACTGGGATAAGAAAAATAAAGTTGCTTTGATCAAGTCGGTCCCATAGTAAAGGTTGTTCACAATGATGTCCCTAACAACCCCCTTTCGGCTTGTAACCCCCTTTTTGTTACACCCTGTATGAGGAAATAGTAGGAAAAATAATAGGACCTAACCCGAAATACGAGGAAAGCCTATAAAAATTGGAAGGACATAACTGGAAATATGAGGAAGTCACCTATAAATAGTAGGAAAAGTATTAGGACCTAACCGAATATATGAGGAAGTCATCCATAAATGGTAGGAAAAATAATAGGACATAACATGAGGTATGATGAAAGGAAACATAAATAATAGGAATCATAATCATATATTGTATGCTGGTCCTACCAACGTCAAAGTGACAGTCATCTTAAACGCCGTTATCATCAGCAACATCATTATCATCGTACTTTTAGGTGATGTCAGTATGCTCCCTACTTTTGGTGAATTCATCTTAATTTACGGTGAACAGTTTTCTCAGTGTATGCGGTTTACCGTTGCGAGTGCCACCAGCGATGAAAGTTAAACGGAGTCATTAATGAGTCCGCTCCGCTCGCAGTGGAAACCCGGCTTAAGATTAAAACGATTATTCATCTTAGAATACAGAATCATAGCGGCATTAATCTTAATTCCAAGATTCAGCAGCGTCTGAGCTTCAATATTGTTTTAGCAAAATGTCGAAAAGTAAGGATTTTCCTGTTAAAATTCGCATTTTTGCGTAAAGTCCAGTTTAAACCCCGTTCCAGTCAGGGAGATTAATACTTAAATACTTACTCTAATATTTATTTTATTCCTTTAATGGAGGAATTAAGTTCTTAGCCTTTCTTAATCTGATTAAGTTGATTATGAATGCTTAGAGATTCGTATCGAATAATATTGACGTAGAAATAATTATATATTGGGGGGCAGTGGCGTGGCGTAAAAGATATCCTTGGGCAAGCCGGTGCAGATTTGGTGTACATTTTCCTTAAGAGCTGTAGAATAAGGTGCTGAAATGCCTGATATTAGGCAAGCCGGCAGGAATCGAGTTCATTGGACGCCACGCTACTGTTGGGGGGTAACTTTACTCAAATCGACCTTGTCCCAAACTAAGCAACACTTCTACTGTTTTATTTTATTTATCAACATACTATAATATGTAGATATAGGTTAAAGCGGGCATTTTCCGCAGCTCTTTCACAGTATAACAGAAGTAATTTTTAAAGGTACATCGCGCGCGCGCGCGCTGATAAATAAGAATGCGTAAGATTGCTCCAGTATGGGCACTCACACAGACGTACTAGCGCGCATCTGTGGAGCTCCTAAGCGGCCGAAGTTGGACTACTTGTCTGTCTTTATACTTTGACTCTACCACAGATATGATAAATCAAACATATAAGGTAAGCGTCCGTCCTAGTCCTCGACACACTAATGCCTAATAGTCGACACCCCGCTGTCACTCTGTTGCTAATGAAATGACTTAAGAGGAAACAGTAAGGTCGAGAGAATTGAAAATTAGGTATTTGTAAAATGTGTCGCTGTCCCGCACTGCCCGCCTCCCCCGCAGAGCGCGATAGAGACAACTGCAGCTTGGACCGAAAATACCTTTTAAAATTTCATGAAAACAACGTTTCGTAGTCCCCTGATTTCTTCCCCAAAACTTAACCTATTTAACTAATTTTTTCATTAAACATTAAAGAAAGGCTTTGGCCATGTTCCTATGTTTTCCTTTTTTTTAATAATCTAGTCAAATTTGTTTTCTGGATGTGTGAACACAGCGGGAAATCTGGCATTTTTTTTAGGTTTTTGAAGGTTAATATCTCTTTTGAGAATCAATTTATCGTAAAAAGGAAAACATAGGAACATATCAATAGTAGCCATAGATTTTTGCTCTACTGGCATTATCCAGGGAGGAAACAGGGGACTACGTTTGTATGGAAAAACTGCCCTCCTGTTTCCTCTTAACATTCAAGACGGCAACTACTAGGACAGCGTCGAGCACTGGAACGTCTACCTTGATACTTTTTTCTTTTTTGCCCGATAATGCGACAATGGACTAAGGCACATACTCCGGTCTGTGCTTACGTCCGCTATTGAAAATATGTTCTTGTTTACTAACATTAGAATTTAAGATAATTGTTACTAACACATTATGGGCCTCAATGTCCGAGATAAACTGATATTTAATTTAATTTAATTTTTTTTATGTAGGCAGAGTACAGTGAAAATTCATACATGGTTGGTTAACAGTGATCACTTTTATTGCCATGGCTACGTTTGAAAGCACACCTCCGAAAGCGTTTTTGGGCGGCTGGTTCATAAATATTTGAAAGGTGGAGTCATTGTTTTGGCAGCTATTGTTTTCGTTTCACGATCAATACGTGAAACAACATTGCGAGGTTTCAGATAAAAAGTGTCACGTTGCCGCTTGTCAATATGGACGATTTTTAATTGCATTTTAATTGTTGTTGGCTATTCTAGGCCATTATTGGCAACTAAATTTCCGATTATAGATACAAAGACCAAATACACAGACAAATTAAACGTAACCCACTGTAGCCAAGCCGTGCTGGATTTGAACCAGCGTATATGTATGTATTTTTGGTCTTTGTATCTACATATAATTGTAATAAAGATTGAAGTTTCCACATAAAATATTCTAAACAAATTAACTAAACTTTCCTTATATTTCAATTCAGTATTGGAATACGGAATTGAAATATAGGGAAAATTATGAACGCCTGAATTGAGAGCTCACAATCCAGGCGTTCATCATTTGATCTTAATCCCAGTGCCGTAAATAGGGAGGTGCCACCGGTGCCCAGGCACAGGGCGTAGACTCTGGGGGGCGCAAGAATGGCCAGACCAGGCAGGACCCTAGGTAAAAAACAAGGGTGCAGTTAGGGCCGTTACAGACGGACTGCAACCCAACTGCAACTCCCTACGATTTGTATGGGAACTGCATCACAACTGCACGCCGACTGCGCAGTCGCACTGACTGGGCAGTTGTGATACAAATCGTAGGGAGTTGCAGTTGGGTTGCAGTCCGTCTGTATCGGCCCTTATAGAAGCTCGCACAGGGCGCAGAAAATGCTATTTACGGCACTGCTTAATCCATTCAATTGTTACCCGTTGTTTAGTAACAAACCATCCAAAGATATTCACAAAGATTCTCATATTTGAAGGATAGGACAGGATTTTTGTAAGCTTTTTAACAGTTTATTTTAAACACTCAAAAAGATGTCAAACTATTAACTGGAATTACTTATTAAATATAGAAAAAAGTACCTATAAGAAGACAATAGAAAATACTTTCTTATAAATAAATAAAGGCAGTATCTTTGCACAGGCGCTTTTGCTTTTACAACGCTTAATAATTTAATAAAATAACGAAAATATTTGCTCTGCGTTCAGAGTACTCAGATTAAACAATCAAGATATACTATTACAAACAAGATGAGTAATAAAACTGTTTCATGCGCTATTTTATTTATCATTATTTATTTTCACCACTACAATAATTATAATCCCGCTGAGAGCTGAAAATTGAGGCGTTAAAACCTCTCAAAACATAAAGATTAAAATACAATCTCGTAAATCAGGGCCCGTATAGTTTGGTTTTGTGAATTAAAGCAGTATCGTCGTTACATTTTTAACATCCCTCTACAACGTAGACACTAACAACTTAACAGGTTTAGAAGAAGCAACAACGCAGAAGCGGAGCCTCATAATACCAGCGTTGAGTCACCTTCTGTGACTTGACACCATGCTGAGTTGACTTCTTTTTAATGTATTTGTGTGTGTGCCTGTGTGTTGTGTGCGAAATAAACGTAAATTCATTCATCCATTCAGAAGAACCAAAGTAACAGACATAGCTCGCAGGATTGCACGATTGAAGTGGCAGTGGGCTGTCTGATGAAGGAGCATTCCATGAAAACATCTACTTTTTGTCCCTTACGAAACGCTATTGGTTGCTACCCTAATAAAACTTATTAGCTGCTAAGACAAGTTATTATATTACTATACCGACATTCAGCTGCCTAATTTTACATTTCAAAAGTATTAAAAAGGTAGTGTCCCTTACGAAAAGTTTTCGTGGAATGCTCCTGAATGTTATGCATACCCTATCTTGACTCAAAATATTTGTATGTCCTGTGGTAAAACATAGTGATACATAATTATAACAATTTTAATGTAACACCTACAAACTTATGTTCACAACGTTATAGGGAAGATCGGCTATCATTGTTTCAGCGATTGGTTGGCACAGCGCCTGTAAAGAAATACTAAACGAAGGGATAATGCATCGATCGGTGTTAAAACATCGCATGAGCACTTCCTCCCGCACTTCACCAATCGATGAACATATTCCTTCGTTTAGTATTCGTTTACAGCCGCTGTTACAACCAACCTCTGAGACAATCATACTCAATCCCCCTACATAAGCCACTGGTCCTATCATCTGCGAGTAAGCGAGTAAAATTAGGCGAGTAACAGTTCATTGCGGGCTGACCAGGCACAGTGTGATCAATCGACCATTCCAGATCCGCAATGTAATGCTACTCGCCCAACTTTACTCGCTTACTCGCTTAAGATATCTACAATTGTACAGGAAAAAGGAATAATTAAAGCTACCTAAAATAATATTTCCACCGTTTCCTGGCCACTTAGTGGAATGGCTTGTTCTTGTACATTATCTTGTAAATGTTTACCGAACGTAATTTATTGGGCAATTATTTAGAGCACGCGATGAGCCGAAATGTATGTGCCCATGGCCCATACATAAATATAAGAGAACTGAAGAAAATTCAGCATAAATGAATTTGCACGTAAAATAGCTTTATAGTATAATATATAAGATTCTATGTACTATAAAATAAATAAAATAAAATAATTTATTTCTGCAAGTAGGCCCTCAAGGGCTCGTTTACATGTCTCATTATATTGCTTTCTCTTCTTTTTTTTGGCGCTTCGGGTAATTCAAAATTCAAAATAATTTATTTCGGATTAAGTATCCATAGTATGTGTTAGTAACAAAGGTCTTACTGACTAAATTAGTAGTTAATATTATAAATAAATAATCTTAATCATAATCATTATCAGTACAATTTATCTTCTTATTCGACGACCGCTTTAGCTAAGTTGGTAGTGACCCTGCCTACGAAGCACGAGGTCCTGGGTTCGAATCCCGGTAAGGGCATTTATTTGTGTGATGAGCACGAATATTTGTTCCTGAGTCATGGATGTTTTCTATGTATTTAAGTATTTGTATCTATTAAATATATCGTCGTCTAGTATCCATAACACAAGCCTTATTGAGCTTACTATGGGGCTAGTTCGATTTGTGTAAGATTGTCCCCTAATATTTATTTATTTATTTATTATTATTTATCTAAACAATCTTGTATACCTACATTGGGAGGCATATTACTAGTACTAATTTCATTCATTTTTCATAGGCCACTCGCGTATCATGTGACCTCGTCCAGTAGCAGAATATCGGACTGTCATATGCCCAGGGCTGGGCAGTATTTGAAATATTTGTAATTGAAATACGTATTTGAAATACAAATACGTATTTGGTATTTGTATTTCAATTGCTTCCTAAGAATGTAATTTGTAATTGGTATTTCAAATACCTGATGTTGAGATATTTTGTAATTAGTATTTCAAATATTATGGCTTCAAAATACATTCGAACAAAATACATTGCAATTGGACAGTCATCAATAATATTGAATTATTAAACTTTCCACCCGGAATGAGTGATCGAACACCAAATGAGTGTCGTTTTATTATCAACTAATATTTTTCCATGGCGTCTCTCGTAGTTAATAATAAAGAGGTATACCTATGAAAAGTTTACAATAGGCTACTTGATGACAGTTCAAATCAGCTTCTTTTTATGAAGTGTCAAACGCTCCGAAAGTATGCAGTTTAGTATGAAATACTATCTTGTGACGTCATGCTCAACATGGTGCCTTATTTTTAGTTTTCGTCATTGTAAAATCGTTGACGGCAGGAAAATAAGTTTGAATGATTTTATCCGGGCTGTTTTGGAAGCGTAAATTGCTGGTTAGAGTTAATGAATTTATTTTGATTGTTGTCAAATACCCTATTCTTGTGGATTTATTGCTTTATTCCACTTTTAGGGTTCCGTAACTCAAAAGGAAAACACGGAGCCCCTATATAATAACTTTCTTGTCCTTCTGTCTATCTGTCTTTCAAGACTCTTTATCTCGGGAACGCGTAGAGGTATTGAGTTGAAAATAAAAACATTAAGGTATACTCTGGTCGCCAGTTCCTTGAAGCTGTGAAAAAGCAAACTACTAACGAAACGTAAAAAAAAATATGGCCGTTTATGTAAATCGCGAGCAAGCAAGTGTCATTGTGAAGGATGAGGAATTGGAACTAGTTGATAGTACAGTCTTTCTTGGTATAACATTGGATTCTAAACTCCAGTGGGGTCCCCATATTGGTAATCTCTCGAATAGACTAAGTTCTGCAGCTTTTGCAGTCAACAAGATCCGACAGTTAACAGACATAAAAACAGCTCGATTAGTATATTTTAGTTACTTCCACAGTATTATGTCGTATGGTATTCTGCTGTGGGGCAGTGCTAGTGCTTCAGAGCTTAATACTATATTTGTTCTGCAGAAGAGGGCTATTCGAGCGATATATAAAATGAATTATCGAGACTCACTTAGAGATAAGTTTAAGGAAATTAATGTAATGACATTGCATTGTCAATACATCTATGAGGATATTATGTATGTACATAAGAATATCATGAATTTTAAGAAGAACTGTGACATACATAATATTAATACTAGGAATAAACATAAGCTCGCAGTGCCCACCACTCGGCTCCATAAAATAAAAACATCATTCATGGGTAATTGTGTAAGGTTTTATAATAAGCTGCCAGGGAATATAACTGAATTATCTATTAACAAATTCAAGAATTGTGTAAAGCGTAAACTCATGGCTAAGGCTTATTACAGCACACAAGACTACATGAATGATGAAACACCGTGGGATTAACTGCAACTGAAAATAGATATATTTTAAAACAATGTTTGATTAGTTGTCTTTTTCTGTTTTTGTATTTGCCAATTGTTTTGACACTTAGAGACCATTTACATCTCTAAGAAAAAAATTTTTTTTTTTAGTTATATCATGTGATTCACAGATTTTTTTACATTTCTGTAAGATATTTAGTAAATAAGTATTCTCAATTTGTATTTTGACGTTTGGGGATCCTTTACACCTCCAAAACATAATATTTTGACAACGGAGACTCTTTTGGACGTATAGAGAGACCCTTTACATCTCTATAAATGTAGTTTTTTAGTTAATAAAATAAATAAATAAATAAATAAATATTCTTTATTTCAGACAGATAGTCCATACATTTAGTTAGTAACAATTACTCTTAATCTAATGTTAGTATCTAATCTAAGGAAATTGCATTGAAACGCCATTATAGCCTAGGTCGTAAGGTTAATGTAAGGTATTAATGAAATCTCATGTATATTCATCAAAGGATAAAAAGAGAAACTGGTGAGTTTCTTCCGGCGCTTCTTCTCACCAGAAGGTCATTACCCGAAGCGCCAAAAGAAAAGAAAAGAAGACAAAATAATGTAAGACATGTAAAAGAGCCCCTGAGGGCCTACTTGCAGAAATAAATTATTTTATTTTATGTCACAAAAAAACCTATATTTCGACACCCTCAAGGAAACCAAAATTTATAGGGTAGGGTATTTACCGTTGACCTAGAGCTATGAAATTTGGCAAGTCATACCGTCTTATACTACAAATATAGGGAAAAATCTGTAAACTATACATTTGTAATTGAATCATAAAACATATAGTATAAATTTAAAGACTTTATTTTTAAATTCAAGTATTTGTAAGGAACCCTCGGTGGGCGAGTCCGAATCGCACTTTTCTGGTTTTTATATGAAAATGTTGAGTGTTAGTGGCAGAAAAAAAAATCGCCATGTCTTAATGGTTTGTATGTATGTAAACACTTTATTGCAAAAAATAAGACAAAGTAGGTACAGGGTTTGCCAATGTCCTTATACGATTTTCGCTGGCATACATAGTTTTGGAGTAAAATTGCTTAAAAAATATCGCGAGCCGGACTCGCCCGAGGGTTCCATACAAATTTGTAGGTACCTCCATATATTAAAGTATACATTTTGATTCCCTTAGTAAAGTCTTATTTTTTTATTTAATTATAAATTTAGTTTTCAGATTTTCCCTATACTTGTAGTAAGACGGTCAATACCGTCTTAAATACTACAAGTATAGGGAAAAATGTATTACTTGCCAAATTTCATAGTTCTAAGTCAACGGAAAGTACCCTTTGAATTTTGGTTTCCAGAGTGTCGAAATTTACGTTCTTTGCGGCATATACGGCCGTATCTTTTTTTCACGTTAACTTAGAAGTTAGATTTTTCACAGTTTCAAGGGACTGTAGACCTGAGTATATGGTTTTATTTTCAGCTCGATACCTTCAGATGTTCCCGAGATAAAGGGTCTTAACAGACGGACAGACAGACAACAGTGATCCTATAAGAGTTCCGTTTTTTCCTTTTGAGGTACGGAACCCTAAAAAGTGTTGAATCCGAACTTCTCACCTCACCCGCTACTACTCGCGCAAGGCTTCTTGAGCATATTGATGGTTCTCAATGTCAAAGCACTCAAGACTATCCAAGGAACAACTGTGCCGAGAATCAGCTGTGAATATAAATGGGCAAGGTGGACACAAAGTTTGAAAGAGCATATCTGCTATTTGGAGTTTCTTGAAATTCAAAACCTTAATTCTCGGTACCTATCACACTTACAGTAAAAATTAAAAGAATTTAATTTATAGCAAATTTAATGTACTTAATTTGTGCCAAAGTTGTTACTGTGAAAAATGCATATAGCACGAATCCAAAAAAGTTCAAAAATGGCGTAGGTGTAAATTTGGATTGGATTCACTTCAGTCACAGTCATACCAACAAATTAGAACTACATCATGCTTTGCGATTTTAGCATTTTAACGCGTCGATTTCCACTGCCCTCAATGTATTTTGTAATTTGTATTTTGTATTTCAAATAAAACTGATCAAAATACTATATTTTGTATTTCAACTACACGAGCTCAAAGTATTTTGTATTTCGTATTTCAAATACCTGTGGAAAAGTATTTTGTAATTTGTATTTCAACTAAATCAAATCATGTATTTTGCCCAGCCCTGCATATGCCTCCCCCACCGCAGCTAAGAGGGGCTGTTGGCGCTGCCGCGCACCCGCCGCATCAGGGAGGCGAGGCGACTCGCTTGCGTAATGACCTTCAAACAAATTCGGGTGATAATGATATTGAACTTTATTGCACAAAAGAAAACTTATCGTAAAAAAACGGCCCAAGTGCGAATCGGACTCGCCCACCCACCACTTATGTCAATGTCACAGCAAAGCAAAGCTACATGGCGAGTTTCACTCGTATAAGGTTCGACATGAAGTTAGATTACGGTCCTACTCCGTCACATCATGGCCGACACCGTTTTCATAGTTCAAAATAAAAAAAAATAAGGCAAATTTTCAATTAAAAATATATAGCCATCAAACACTTTTAATACACCGTAATCGAAAAATATTGATTTCTTAAATAAATAATACAGAAAATAATAATTTATTGCACCAAATTTGATATGAGTAATAATATCAAATTTGAAAATAAACCAGGCTGAGACACAACTTTGGGCATTTCTTTTCGACTCATTCATTTGTCTCCATACATTTGGTATGAAAAAGGGCCAGATGAATGAGGTGACCGCAGACATATTTCTGGAGAAATGCCCCTTTATATATTTCGGATCAACCTGTGCTGCCAACTGTACCGCGCCCACCTTTGCCCTTCAATAATTACGTCCACACCCAATCAAAGCCCAAATCCGTGAGAAATATTGACTCGCGAAATGGGTTGTGGATCACAAATCAATTATCAATATCACTTAACCACCAGATTACAGTTAACCGAAATATGACCTTATTTCAAAACAAGAGAGCTCACATTCTTTTGAACTTTGAAACCGGTGAGCTTATTATAAAGAAATCACGAAACAGATATCTCATTTCAATTACGTTTTCTAAACTTCATATATCGCTTCCGCGTTGCATTGAAAAGTGAACTTTATTGCATAGTGGTAGAGTTGCAACTCTAATAATGAGGCAAGTGGTTGGAGTTAGGGGTCTATTTTCAAATTACACGAAAAGGGTGTTTGTATGCGGCGCGAGTTGAGATTAGGACCCCATTCCAAATGACGTTCTCGAAATCGAAATTAAATTCATTTACTTCGCTCGATTAAGTGCCTGAGACACGGCATAGTTAAAATGTGACAGTAGTTAAGACGCTGCTTACCTCTACGATTATTTATTTATTCGTTTTTCGTAAAATATACAAAAGGCTATAAGTACTTGGAGTCAAGAACAGTAAAAGAGGAGATAAGATGATTCTGCGAAAACAAGCACCGGCTAGCTTACAGCTTAGAATACAGCTTCGAACTGGACTGACATGTTACAAGTAACATCTCGGCGAACTTTGTTCCACCTCAGTTTTTTTTTTTTTTTGAGATGGTTTAATAGTTATTCTGCTATTCGGGGTGAAGACAAACCCAACAAATCAAAGATTATAAAAATCGGTCCACCGGTTTTTGACTTAAAATGGTGTACTTAATTAACCCGGCTTTGTTTTATATATATAGATTGCATGTATAACTAACATGACATAGGTTTGCAACTAGGTAACCATATTACGACTCATTTTAGAAGAATACCTAGCAAGGAATAACAAAGTAACATTTAGCTTAATAACTACGATTAACGACGGGATATTTACCATGTATGTTTGTTTTTGTGAGTTCCCGATATTTCGGCACTGGTGCAAGCGCCATCATCACGGAGTAACTGACGTGCTGCGTGCGTGTGTGTGCGTGTGATAGTAGTTATTATGTGAATGACCATGTTAGCTTAAAATCGTAACATTTAGCTATTCATTTTAAATACCATAAGAAGGAAAATGTCAAAATGCTACTCTGGCTGTTAGGACTGAATTGAAAATCCTACTTTACTCTTTTTACTTTGCTCTTGATATAAATTAAATATGACCTTATAAATGCCAGTCTGGAAAATTTATGTCCAACTCATAATATTTTCAAAGTCAATTAGATCATTTCTAAGAGGTTCGGTCATTTGTAAGGGCCGTTACTTTATTAATATTTATTATCTTTATTGCGTTGAAAGAAACAGAAAATTAAAGGCATACTTATTGTCATAAATCATCTTAGTGAAATTGAAATATTTAATCTAAATGTAGGCTCAAGGGGCCATTATAAGTCTGATACCTACTCGAACAATTCAGAAACTAGGACATATTTTGATGAGAACTAACGTCACGCCACAAAAAGCAATTCAGGTTTCTTTCTAACCTACTTCACAAAGAGGTGATTATAATAAATAAATATTGGGGGACAATCTTACACAAATCGAGCTAGTTCCAAACGGAGCAATGCTTGTACTACGACGACCGCTTTAGCTTAGTTGGTAGTGACCCTGCCTGCAAGCAGGAGGTCCTGGGTTCGAATCCCAGTAAGGGCATTTATTTGTGCGATGAGCACGAATATTTGTTCCTGAGTCATGGATGTTTTCTATGTATTTAAGTATTTGTATCAGTGGCGTGGCGTAAAAGATATCCTTGGGCAAGCCGGTGCAGATTTGGCGTACATTTTCCTTAAGGCGAGGTAAGACGAGAATCGGGCGCGGAAGCCTAGTTTCCAAATCATTTTTAGAGCACTTATTTGACTCGTAGGTCACTGTAAAACATATATAGAAATATTCAGAACTGTATCTAGGGCTTCCTCTCACTTAAAACACGATAGCGAACACTTCGCTCGATGGAAAAGTAACGCGAAAACACTATAAAATAAAGTATTTTTTTCATTTTGTTCATTACCAGTTACCTTTTCTGACAAAATTAATACCTGACAATCATGATTTCACAGTCATGCAGGGCATCCTTTCATGTTTGGGTTGATAACGTATACTTTTATGTTAGAAATCGAAGATAATCTGCAATAATCTGCATTCCGCCCGACCCTAGTTGTATGTGAAATGCGAGCCAGGTCCTACCGGGCCTTAAGAGCTGTAGAAGAAGGTGTTTTAATACCTAATATTAGACAAGCCGGTAGGAATCGAGTTCTTTGGACGCCACGCTACTGATATGTATCTATTAAATATATCGTCGTCTAGTATCCATAACACAAGCCTTATTGAGCTTACTATGGGGCTAGTTCGATTTGTGTAAGATTGTCGCCTAATCGCCTAATAGGTATTTATTTATTTATTTGTACTGTGGGTACTAGACGACGATATACATACATACCTTGCTTAACATATGATAATTTTTAACCTTCTAAGCCGAAGCAAAAAAGAGCCATTTCACTTTTTCACCCCTAGTAACTATTTAATAAATATTTTTTTACACATCAAAGGTAGTATGTCTATTTGCGACAAAGAAGCTTTCAGCTTTGAGAAAGGACATTAAGTTTATGATAAACCTATTGTAAACCGCTTTCAGAGATTTATCGCCCGAGATGTGAGCGAGTACACTTAATCTTTACGACAAATCTACATCAGCATAACGACTCGGCCGCAGCACTGCCGTGCACCCTTATATCAAAATGTAATCAGGACACGGCTGCCATAACGTTTACGTCTGCACAGAATATGTTACAGAGAAACTACTTTTATTTTTTAATAAGTCCACCAGCAACTTCGTTGTCTCCTTTTTACCCGACTGCGGCGAAGATGCATGTATGTGTTATGTATGTATGTCCGTTCATATGTCCACTCGTAACTACTCAAGGGTACAACCGATTTGATAAATGGTACATCATTAGATTCGTATTGATGGCGCGAGTATCACGGGGTATTGAAGTTCGTGAAAATAAACGAAACGGCGGATTTTATGCACTTTTAAATTGAACCGCGGTCGGGTTTTTTTTAGTAAAAATATTTATTACTTTGGTTTAGTCCGGTATAAAGTATCCTATGTGGTAATAGGGGTCTTAGTCTACCTGAATCCTAAATTTCATGAAAATTGGTAGTTTTTTCATGATACGCGCACAAGCAAACAGGCAAAACTCCAAAACCTATTTATTTGCCTTATTAAATAATAAGACTAGCATTTTCTCGTTATTATCCCAAGGGAGACTTTTTGCCGAGATATAAAGTTAACTATGTTTCAATCGGGTGGCCGTTTGGTTGCATAACAACTATTGTCATAATATCGATTGCCATAACACTTTAAGCATAAAGTTGATGTCCATATTTTTTTGGCATAAATTGTACTATGGCATAATTTGTCCCTGTCATAATTATACGGAGTCATAATTAATTTAACCATAATGTAAAATATCATGTATGATAATTATCAGTGTTATGACTAATTAAATGTATTTAGTTAGTCATAACACTGATAATTATAATGTTTTTTTAGTAATAATTGCAAATGTCATAGATTTATCAAGCCATAATATTGATGATTATAATTGACAACATTTCATATTTTCAAAAGATCTTAATTCGAAAACCATTTGGGTAAAACTGTATTTTATGCTCAAAAAAAATATTTTTGGATTTTTTTTCCCATTCATTTTGGAAAAAATCGTCAATTAGTGTGAACCGGAAGTGTGACGTCATTTTCCCTGCATTATCGAGAGAGACCTTAGTGCTGAAACGATTAAAAAGTGTATGGTATCCGGTTGTCATTTTCTGACATACTTGCCGTCTGACGTTTATTTGTTTTGAAAATTGTTACAACTGCTTAGTGGCTTTAGAAGTTTAATTTTCTTACCGTTGGTTCATTTGCACGTTTTCGAAGACCTTAAAAGACTTGGCACTTTCCCACTGGACTCCGATAACGCATTCAAACATTATTAACTTGGCATTCTTTTACCGGACACCGATTTTTTTCATATAATGAAGACATCAGAAGGTTTTTCTCAGGCTGATAGCACGAATCTGCCGCGTGTTGAAATTATGATGATGGAGTACACATCGGCAAGTGATAAATATAATCCAGCCCAAATAAGAGGAGCAAAAGCATCGTTGTCTTCCCGAACTTCCTATGTTGACAACGCTGTAACGCCTGACAGTTATTTTTTTAATCGTAATTGTCGCTCTGGATTCTAGTTTTTTTAAATCGTAATTGTCGCTTTGGATTCTAGTTGGGAAAGTGACGTCATTTTCTACATACGCCCTTTTAGAATGAGCTACTTTTCAAACTGCTATTTTTAATTGAAAAATTGAGTTAAAACGAAAAAGAAAAAATACGGGTAGCTTAAAATTCCACCTATTTTCTATCCAGCTCATAAAATGAAGGAGTAGAAAATTTGAAATATTGTCAATTACTTTTAGGTACGATTATTAGTGAAGAGCGATCACAACATACCCCCACTTACTGTCCAAGATAAAAACCTGTGACAGAGTCACAGTTAGGTACGAGGACGAGCGAAGCGAGGAGGAGTGTTAGGGGTGTTAGATATCTTGCGATCACAACATACCCCCACTTACTGTCCAAGATAAAAACCTGTGACAGAGTCACAGTTCGGTACGAGGACGAGCGAAGCGAGGAGGAGTGTTACGGGTGTTAGGTATCTTGCGATCACAACATACCCCCACTTACTGTCCAAGATAAAAACCTGTGACAGTATCACAGTTAGGTACGACGACGAGCGAAGCGAGGAGGAGTGTTAGGTATCTTGCGATCACAACATACCCCACTTACTGTCCAAGATAAAAATACAGAGTCACAGTTAGGTACGACGACGAGCGAAGCGAGGAAGAGTGTTATGTATCTTGCGATCACAACATACCCCACTGACCGTCCAAGATTAAAAAAAAGTGTAATAGCAATGTTGTGAATAAAGCAAAGCTTACTTTGCTAAGAGAAACAGGGTTATGCGTTTTGCAGCAAATTGTTTTATGAGCAACCAATTTAATATGTCCAATATAAAGTATGCTTAAAAATAATTATACGCATCTGATTTATGCCCATTACACAGTATATTCTTAAACATTATGACTAAAAACGTTATGCACATAAATGTATGACTATTTACAGTTATGCGTAATGATGAGTAATGACGAATCCTCGTATGCATATCAAAAATATGACCTTAAACTTTATGCAACCCGACCCCTACCCGTTTCAATCCAGGATTTGGTCTACTTGCATGCCAAATTTCAGCTCAATTTATTCAGTTGTTACTGCGTTATTTAGTAACAAACATCCAAATATCCAAACTTCCAAACAACCGCACCTCCAAAAATCTTTACAAGCTTTTACATTTAAGTATAATATTAGTAGGATTTTTAACACTCCCCGGTTACTTTTTGGAAACATATTTTATGTGCAAACACAGTCTTATTATACACCGCCGTATAATATCGATTTTATTATATTATATTTTTATGAAAAAATGGATTTGCGTTTTACATGCGTGGCGCCGGATCCAAAACAAAATGTATAACTTTATTTTGTTTTTATTATTTGTTGTTATAGCGGCAATAGATATTAGCCATTCTGTAAAAAAATTAAGTCCCTTCCTATTACGATTTAATAGATACGATGTCGTACGATCGTCGATGTTCGTCGGTCAGACGAACGAACAGACGGACGGTGGAGGCTTTTTTTAGAACCTGACCTGTAAGCAGATTCGCGATCCGCAGCCACTCATGACTTTTCAAGTTTTCACTAATCACTTAAAGTGAGCGTACGGAACGGACCAACGAGATTGATTGAATTGATTGAATCGTTTCCTTATATAGAGTGTGTGATCGAGCTAATGGGAGTTTTAGTTGTCGGTACACTACCTCTAGCCTACTGGATGCTTAATAGGGCCGCCTAAAACAAATAAAATCGTTAAATGGCTTATCTGTTTTAATCTGCGACACTGCCATGCCCAATGTAGGGTAACCTTGTTACGTATTCAGGTAGCGCATTTTAAAAGGATATTGTTTAGATAAAACCTAGCACTTACAACCTATTTTGGACCATGACACAAACACTTAAGGTTGAAAATTGAGTTTCTTTGCTATGTTTGTTCCTATCGGGGGTACATTGAATCTTGATGGTGAAATGACAAAAGTTAGCTGAAATTGTGAATTATAGTGTACTAACGTTTTCCCGCGGCTTCGTCTACCGTTACTATCCCTTTTTTTTAAACCTGACAAACTTGCAACCCTTATTGGGCGTGGCAAAAGTGGAACCAGGTGGGGGCCGTGGCGTTCCCTGGGGTCGAACCAGGTCGCTGGCCGGGCCACCTTGGGGGGGGCAGGGGGGCACGGGGGGGTGATATCCCAAGGAAACACCTTACAGATGGGAAACTTAAGCTATGTTTAAATACCGTTTAACCTGGCAGTTGCGCTACGCGTACGGAAAAAGCCGCTTTCTGGCCAAGTGTAGACATAAAATTATGTACACAACACGGGAGGTAATAAAGAAAGCCCTCGATTGCATATTTACGTCCCTCGCTTTCAGCTCGAACCACAAACTTCTACGATCTCGGCTTTTCTTTGTCTATATAACTGAAGCACCTCTAGTCCGCTGGTTTCTTTAACGCTGGTTGGTTAGGTCAATGTGTGCGTGCTGCGGGTAGTACGGATAAACTTGTTGATGTGTGCGTGCGGTTCGTAAGTACAAAGAAACAGGCCGATTAGAAATTACCTGTTGGCGGGGCTCCGCAGAGCTCCTTGGTAATAAATATGAAAATAAATGTCAGTTTTTCTTGCAGAATCACATTTAGGGACAAAATAAATATTTATTTATTTATTTAGACGTTATTGCACAATACAGGAAAGTACAAAACGGCGAACTTAATGCTTATAAGGCATAAATGAATATTTCTAATAAATATTTCTAGTTTTCGAAACGAATTCTTTTTAGGGTTCCGTACCAAAATGGTAAAAAAGTCGAGGTTCGACTTAGCGATTTTTAACACTATTGGATAGAAAAAAATTCTTATACCTTTTTTACTTTTTTTTTAAAGGGTCCGAAATGAAAGGACTTAATTTGTACATTCCAAAGCCATTTTTATTTTTTTGTTAATCTTGTACTTTTTGATTTATGATCAAAAACGTTCAAAAAAATGCCATTGCCCCCCCCCTATTATCTTCGAAGTTACTGAACAGAAAAATCTGTAATAATTACCAATTATTAATATCATCCTAAATATTACAGGAAAAATATAACGGTTTTCTTAAATTGCATCGATTTTTAGAAATTTTCAAAATCGTAACACATACTTATTTGGTCCTACTAATTTGTAAGCTAACCGCCATACAGTTTTTTTTTTTAACTATTCACGTATCTACTTACGAGTTTACGGAAAGCTCGGTGCGCGAGTCCGACTCGCACTAGTCTAGTTTTTTAGTTAAAGGCTAACAGACGTGTGTCTTTAGCTTAAGTTTAATCGTAACAACGTTATTAGGGTTACGCAACAACTATAACAACTTTGTTATGAGCAGTAAACTTTATGAGCCGGTTGCCTTGACTTGGCGTCCTACATTTTTATAATAGTGCCAAATTTGCACGCTCGGTCACGTCGGGCCAAGCGAATTTCACTGCAGACACAGCATAAGTGATACTACGTACAAAAGTTTATCTTTTTAATAAAACTGACGTTAGGGTCCGACCGCCCGACCACAGTATACCCAGTGCCGTAAATAGAAAGAAAGAAAGAAAAACATTTATTGAGTAACGCACACAAAAACAGGTCTTGGGGCAGATACACAGAAACAGATCACATAACATATGCGTTCAAGAGTACACAGTGGGTCCAGCAATGTGTGCGATAATGAAAAGGCCTTGACTCAGCATTGTGTTACAGTTTGCAGGTGATGCAAGGTGTAACGCTGTTTTTCCGTCAGAGCCTTACGGGATCCGGTCCGACTTGAGAAAGGCGTAAGCCATACATTTAATAGTAACAAAACAAAAGACAAGTAACTACCATAAATTACATGCAAACTTTAAAATATTTTTTTGTAAAACAGCTAAAGCCAGGAAATAAAAATAGAATGTGTCGATATTAATGTATGTATACCTATTTAATTATACAGGGTGTCCCATAACTGACACGTCACAGTGACACTGGAAGTAGACTAGGTCAAGAGGTACCAAACCAACTTAACATGACCCGCCGACCGTAATTTTTTTTTACTACTGGTGGTTAAAGTCGAAATTAATGTTTCGCTGTGAATTAATTCAAGATCAAATTAGTATTTTTTTATTTTACTTAGTTTTTGGATAAAATACCATTTCTGTAACCTTAATTAACAATTCATGGTACCGTACACATAAAAAAATGTTAAAAACGGTCAAAATTCATGAAAAACTTTAATTCGACAATAACTCAAAAACCGTGCCACTTTTACTAGGGTCATGTTAAGTTGGTTTGGTACTTCTTGACCTGGTCTACCTCCAGTGTCACTATGACGTGTAGATTATGGGACACCCTGTATAGTATATGCAGAATAACTAAGAAAATGTTGTATACGTAGGCAGCGACAAGAGGGTTGAGTATATTAAGAGTACACGTTGAGAGCAAAAGCATGCAAATAAATATATACCGTAAGGTCGGGGTACTTTGGCCAAATATAGGGTAAATTTGCCCACCTTACAACTTACATATCTCAGATCTATAACGTCTGATAATAAACATAAAAACATGAACGGTCAGCTAAAACCAACCACATGGCAATGTGCCGTAATTTAAATGCAATAATAAAACCTGAATTGAGTTAATCCCTATTGGTCAAAGTTACCCCCCAGGGCGAAAGTACCCCGACCTTACGGTATATATAAAGAAATAGTATTAATAAATAGGGCGGGGCCACCGGTGCCCAGGCACAGAGCGTAGACTCTGGGGGGCCAGACCAGGTAGGACCCTAGGGTACCTATAATATCTAAAAAAACAAGGGCGGGCGCAGTTATAGAAGCTCGCACAGGGCGCAGAAAAGGCCATTTACGGCACGGAATATACCTAATAGCATAATGCTGCGTGTCCACCAGAGATGTGCGAGGATTGTTAGAAGATAAGGGCCCCCGCTAGCTGGCGCGGACGCCCGCGGCAAAGTATAAAGACAACCAAGTAGTACGACTTCGTCCGTTTAGGAGCGCGCGACACGTATTTACACAGACGCACGACGTGCGTCTGTGTGAGTGAACGCCATACTGTGGCAGTCGCGCGCAGTCGCCAATACTTGACTGTGGTGCATCCGTACACGGCGCGCACACATGCGCGCTCCCGATGTACTTTTTGTTCGGAGAAAAGCTACCGTATACCGTGCCCGCGGCGGGCGGGCAAAAGTATGGACCCGCGCCCGCTTCACTAAGCGGTGTTCATACAATTTCTTATTAGACGGGCGGGCGTCCGTTCCGGTCAATCCGAGTCAGCTAGCGGAGGCCACACAATAACGCCATATTTCACAGAAACTTCGTACTAACTGATAAATTCGATAATTTTGACATCATGAAAATTAATTGTACGATCTTTTACGAAAGTATCCAATTCTAAAAGTAAAAGGAAGTGACAGTATGATGAGTAAGTCTATATCACTTTAATGTGATGCCCTTCGGATGATATGCCGCCAGGGATTATATCTTGTCGTATAATGTTACAGCTGTCTAGTATGTTACAAGCGATAGTATGACTTACGTGTCTAATACGTTTATGAGATTACGTCGAACGTTGGCATTTAGTGGCGTCTGTTATTTAGACTAATTAGGGACTTGATGCTCGGGGTTTGATGCTAGGATTAAATTTCTATGTTTTTTTTCTAATCCAGCTCTCTAAAGTTATTAATTTACTTAACTACACTCAAAAACCAAAACAGTTATATTTCATAAAACAAGAAAAGAAAACATCGCTATGTGGCTATCTGTTGTCATTAGTCGTCCAAGGAATCTACATACTACATACTACCTGATGCTGTCATGTCAGGTGGATTTCACTCGTTTTTAGCCACCCGTGCGGTAGGCGTAGCCGATCGGAACGCCGGTAGATTAAACGTCACAGTGGCACAATATCATTATTATATGTGGTAATGTGCAAATGTTTCATAAAATATAAAAAAATGGCTTAAAAACGTGAATGTATGTAGTACATTTTTGGCCGGTACTGTATTACACACCAAGACGCTAAAATAAATAATAACCTATAACTCAGGTTGTGGTTCGAACCGTAGGTGAGGGCTATAAATATGCGAGCTGGGGCTTTACTATTTACCGCCCGAATTTTACGTCTTCCCCTGGCCAGGAAGCGGTATTTCCCTCTCGAGCAGCGGATACAAAATGCCACTTACCTACGGTCTAGGGTGACGTAGGTAATACATTGCTAAAATTATACTAATAATAGTGCCTTTAAAAAAAAGTTTGTACCAAATTTTGTATGGACACGTTAACTATATACTCCTACTTTGTCACCAATATTTTGTAATGACAAACAATACGGGAACATTTTTCCCTAATCACCCAAATTAATCAACAAGACATCAACCATTATTAAATATTACACTCTAAAAAAAAATTGCTTGCTCCTAACGAGATCGTGATAGTTATAATCAAGCATCTTGATTCCATACGAGCCTAACAAGACGTTAGATGTACCAACTAAGATGATATTGATTGTTTATCATAGTTCAATTAATTTGATTCAACAAACATTTGATGTATAAGGTAACTAATTAGACATGATCGAATAATGCAAAGAAGAAAATACTGATAGAAACAAGGAATATATTTGTTAAAATTATCAAGTTTCTAGATTGTTGTTTTAATCACTAATGAACTTGCTGTTTTAATTAATCATCAGCTTTCGTTGATATGTTTAATATCTTGTTTGTTTTATTTAAGTTAACGCCAACAAAGAGAAAATCTCTCTTAATTGGCACAGATTTTTTAGAGTGTAGTAACAAAATAGGAATCCAATAAGGATTCGTTAATTGATGTACAAGCTTTTTAAGAAATGCTTTCTATGGGTAACAAAGTCATTACTGGCCAGTAATATTTAAATTATCCCTTTCCGATTGTTACAGCAATGATGAAAGCCTCCAATGACACATGTTTGATTGCCGTTAACACGAATAGCATTACGAATAGAGGCGAGCCCCATATTCGGTTTATTTTAGGCTAACGTGATTTCGCCGCGTGACTACTAGTGCAGCGACTAGAAAGAGCGCGCGTTATGCGATAGGGAGGGTCGGTTGGATGCGGAGCGTCAGTGGCGTGGCGTAAAAAATATCCTTGGGCAAGCCGGTGTAGATTTGGCGTTTGGCCTTAAGACCTGTAGAATAAAGGGCTCAAATACTTGATATTAGGCAAGCCAAAAATCGAGTTCTTTGGACGCCACGCTACTGTTACGTATCATCTGTAGTATGTATATGTGGTAACCGATAATGGTAATCCATCCTACAGGGAAATAGACAAAAATGCAACCAGGCTAGTGAGAGCGGTGGAAACGCTAGTAGAACTACCCAAATATCAATTTCTGGAAGCCCTGTAGTCCCATCTCTAACTTTGAGCCTCGACTCAGGCCTCACGAATCACCGGAGTTCACTTGAGCGAGGTTCATTTCGCTACCTTAAAATTGAAGAGGAATTCCGCCCTCTTACGCCGCCTCCTTCAGTGCGTGCCAATTTGTTCCGTCAAGTGTGACAGTTTGATTGAGGACGATTCAATGATTTAAAAGATTCCGCTATACAGTTAGGTTTACAATTACCATTATGCCTGGGGTCCGGTTGACACTGTGGACCACTACGTCACGGTATACGGTAGTTTTTCTCCGAACAAAAGGTACATCGGGAGCGCGCATGTGTGCGCGCCGTGTACGGACGCACCACAGGCAAGCATTTGCGACTGCGCGCGACTGCCACAGTATGGCGTTCACTCACACAGACGCGCGTCGTGCGTCTGTGTAAATACGTGTCGCGCGCTCCTAAACGGACGAAGTCCTACTACTTGGTTGTCTTTATACTTTGACTACGTGTATTTAGGCGCACTGGTCTGCAATGGCGGCAGCTGCGTACCGGAGATAAAGAGGCGTATTGGTATGGCTAAATACGCGATGACACGACTAAATGTCAACCTGGAAGAAAAGGGGCATTACCAGCACCACCAAAACCCGGCTAGTACGCGCTCTAATATTCCCCATATTCCTATACGGCGTGGAAGCATGGACAATACGAGCCCGAGAAAGACAAAGGATCGATGTATTCGAGATATAGTGCTGGAGGCGCATGTTGAGGATATCCTGGACCGCCATGCGCACCAATGTATCGATGCTTTCACAGCTTCGTGTACGAACCCACAATCTGCCAGCAGCGGATTCTGACCTACTTTGGCTACATAATGAGAAGGGGAATTGAAAGCCTTGAAAAGCGGATAATTGTCGGAAACACGGAAGGTAAACGAGCCCGGGGTCGGTCCCCAAGTCGGTCATCAAGTGAAAGGCCCATCCTCAACCAAGTTTTGCTCGATCCCCAGAGACGCGATCAACAGGCACCGTTGGAGGCAGATCATAAAAACTAGGTGTAAACTAGGTGTGGCGATCTTCAGTCTTGATGGAGCGACCACAGAGAGAGAGAATTTAGATTGGTGCTTACCACATCATTCCACCACATCGCACCGCTCGTCATCGGCAGACGCGAGGCGGTTCGTTCCCATTTCCTTGAGTCACTACACTCAACAACGCGCCGTCTTAAATACGCGAGGTGATACTGTAAATGATGTGTGTCATGAACGTAATCGAGTTCCAAGTGAGAATGCGGACAGTAGTAGTAGTGTAAACAATTGAACAACGCGCGGAAGAAGCGAACCCGTAAAAGGGTAGATCGCTATGGTGTGTGGGTAGATCGCTATGGTGTGTGGGTAGACTACAGCTAAAAACTCGCAGCACGTCAGTTAGGTACTCCGTGATGATGGCGCTTGCAACAGTGCCGAAATATTGGGAACTCATAAAAATAAACATACATGGTAAATATCCCGGTGTTATAGTTATTAAAACTTATTGAAGAACCCATGGTCGATGCGTAAAGGTTACACGAACCGGTAGACGCAGCGTGTGCCGGACAATAACACAACACAGCCTGCGTGGTCGCGGGTAGACTGAGAAGAACATAATTTTCCTCTGTCAAAATTACCGTTGTGCAAAAAAATCCAAATTAAAATAAAGGTGTTGCCAGATAGGGCTTATGTGTAAAGATGGTTACAGACATGCCAGAAGGGCTTATTTAATACCCTAACCTTTGAAACTAACAGCGCTTCAAAATAAGAACTTAATAAGAACCTTGCCGTATACAAAAAGAACAGATTTTACTTTATGAAGTACTAGCATTTGCCCGCGGCTTCGCCCGCGTTATACCCGTTATTGTCCCAGGGGAACTCTTTACCGGGATATAAAGTATCCTACGTTTCTATCCAGGACTTGGTCTACTTGCGTTCCAAATTTCATATCAATCCATCCAGTTGTTACCCCGTTATTTCGTAACAAACATCCAAACATCTTCACAAACTTTCACATTTATAATATTAATAGTATAGTAGGATCTATGTAACAATTTAACCTATGTTCCCGCAAGCGCTCCGTTTCTAATTTAAAAACATTAAAGAGACTACGGAATAAATCAACTTATTATCAGCCAATAGGGCTTCTATCCCAGTCACAACGAAACTATGATAATGAGTATGTTAACTTCATTTAAGCGTCTAATCTATGTCCTAGTCGCCACTCCAGGACTTTACTAAACGCAGCGTAGAACGGCCATAGACTCGGTGGACAGACGTAGCGAGGAATCGAGATGTGATCTGCACAGGCTCGCATGCTGTGGTGATCTAAGGGAGAGACCTAAATATATTGGGCAGTGGACGTCCGTGACTGATAGGTAGATATAAACGTCTATATCGGCACACACTCATAGACCGTATTAGAAAATGTGTTTACCTAAATTAGAGTCACTCCCAATTTTAGCTAATATTTACGTCGACATACTGCAAAATACTAATTTTACCGCATTTTTAAAAATATCGGGGGCCAGTTATGATGGCTTATTTAAGAAATATTAGTGCAGTTTAGTTCAGTGTCAATATGTAATGAGAAACTATAGTTTGAGATTTTAGAAAAGTTTTAAGTAGAATTTCCTATAGTTGACATAAATTCCGACAGCTACTAAGAACGAATTTACCTACCTATTTATTTACCATAGTTTTAGATTTCTTAAAATTATCATTGTTACTTCTAACACCTTCTTCCTTACGTTCCTATCCTATCCTGGCATTTGTTGAAAAGACACTACTTATCGAAAGATACAGCACACATATGACGCACACATGAAGTTATTAAACTGGTAATAATATTCCAACCGTGTCCCAATCACCTTTATTTACTTGTTTCATAGCTTCAGGCGCCAAATCCATAAACCGTTTAGAGTTTACGGGCTGTAAAACAAACATTTACAGCGCGTACGTGTTAAAGGATCCAGAAGTTAGCCTGCGGCTATGACACGTTTAATCCATTGCAACTTTTTGCGGCTCACTAGCTCAGTTCCGATTCAAACAACTCAGTATATTTTTAAACTCACTTGTTCACTCGCTCTCAAGTTGCTCTATTGAGCCGTGAGCTAGGATTTTATTTATTTATTGAAACCTGACCAACTTGCAACCCTTATTGGGCGTGGCAAAAGTCGTACCAGGTGAGGGCCGTGGCGTTCCCTGGGGTCAAACCAGGTCGCTGGCCGGGCCACCTTGGGGGGGGGGGGGCCGGGGGGCGCCTGGGGTCGAACCAGGTCGCCAGTCCCGGTCGGGCATTTCTCCAGAAATATGTCTGCGACTCATTTATCTGTCTCCATACATTTAGTATGAGAAAGGGCCAGATGAATGAGGTGACCGCAGACATATTTCTAGAGAAATGCCCGGTCCCCTTTAGAGAGAGGGTTGGACTAGGTTTGAGCTGCGAGAAAAGACACAATCAACATGAACTTTTCGTCCCTGTCTTGTCACCGTATACGGATTACTGGTCTCTCTGTCGTTCGGAAATATTTGGATTTGGAGCTACTAAGATATAAGATATAGTAAGCTGTTGATGCACCATGGAGCTATTCTTTTTTTTTTTTATTGCTATAGACTGGCAAACAGGCAGACGGCCCACCTGATGGAAAGCGGTCACCGCCGCCTATAGACATTTGCAATACTAGATGCATTGCCAATGCGTTGCCAGTCTCGAAGAAATTTGATGACACCATTTTTAAAAAATCCCATATTGTAGCGCAGTGGGAAAATCTTAGCAGGAAGTTCATTCCAGATCCTTATTGTACGCGCTAGAAAGGTTCTAGAGAACCGGCGCGTTGTTGATTGTAATGATTCAAGGAAATGGGGATGAACCGCCTGCCGATGACGAGTAGTGCGATGGTAGAATGATGCGGTAGGCACCAACCCAAACAGTTCCTTGGAACATTCCACATTATACAAACGGTAGAAGACGCAGAGAGATGCAAAGTCTCTCCGGAGGCTAAGCGTTTCTAAACCGTCAGTAAGTATGGGATCGTTGACAATGCGGACGGCGCGTCTCTGGATGGCGTTGAGGGGGTCAAGCTGATAAGCTGGTGCTCCAGCCCAGAGATGTGAACAGTACTCCATATGAGGCCTGACTTGCGCCTTATAAAGCACAAGGCGCTGCCGCGGGGTGAAGTACTGTTTGGCCCGGTTTAGCACACCCAGCTTTTTCAGCTTATTATAGAGCTAGTGAGCCGTTGACACACCGCAGAGCTACTAACCTAAGAGAGTTATGGAGCTAAAAGAGTGATTCATATTTTTCATAGCTAAATATTCATTCACTCTTTTCAATTTAGTGACACATTTTGCGCATGTCTAATCTCTAGTAATACGCCATCTTATGTACAACAAATCAATCGGGCTGAATCGGGCACAAGATCGCCAGGAATTCAAGAAGAGGGAAGAGGCCTACATCCAAGAGTGGATTAACAAAAGTCTACCATGATGATGATGAGGCACAACTACAACGATCAAGACAAGTAAAGGAGAAAGTTTGCATTTAAAACAAACAATAAGAAATGTTACAATCTTCCTTTGTATGGGTGTTTGTTTGATAACCTAAACTCTGAGTTTGATACCGTTTTAGGTCATAAAATCTTACAAACAAATTAAAAACCTGTACTTTCAAGTAGTTGCAAAAGGCCGCCAAACTGCAATTTGCGTTTGGCGACGATCCAGCTGGCTCCAGCAGTTACTGTACCTAATTACTGGGTAATGGTCGTAATATTTAACTTTTGAATAAAAGCCTGTTATATAAAGATTTTCGTTTTTTAACTAATTAGAAAAGTAGCACATTAAATAAGTTAATTAAGTTGAGGCTAGAGGCTAAGTAAGGTTTATTTAGTCAGTAAGTTGTAAATAACGTGTTTTTTATGTTTTGTTTCCCAATAAAAAAAGATTAAATTGAGTAATCATCAATTTTCATCAGTAATTTTTAAGTTCCAGTGCACCTACTGTGGTAAAGAACAGGTGGTACGTTTAGCCCAAATGTTATTCTACAATAATCACAAAACCCTGCAAGGTACAAGTGATTAAAAGACTGGCCCGGAAGTGACGAAACTTCACCTCAGGGTCTCCAAAACCCTTCGCTCCATTAAGGCCGCGGTTAAAAATTTGCATAGTATTCATTCCCAGGACGCTCTCCGCGTCTAATAACGTCTTTTTGCTTTTAATATACTTAATTAAGTTTTTAATCGTATTTTTAAGTTTTCGAACTGTCCCTTTGTTGTTCTTACAAAGCTAAGGACAATCTTACATACAAATAGGGATTGCAGTCCGGTCCGGCGGATCTGGAATTCCGACAAATACCACCAAATGAAATGGAAAATGTATGTTTTCAATCACTAAATTACACTTTTGGCGTCAAATGCCAAGCGAAAAAGGTTCTTTTATCACAGTAATGTTGGCCCTTACTGACCTTTAGCTTCATCGACGAACAACAGTCAGGATCTATTAAATTATTCATCAAGAACGATCTTCCTGCCCAATGACAGATAAAAACAAACTCGTTAGAATCTACATATAGCCGTAGCGTTTCAGCCATTATTCAATTTTAATTAAATTCCCTTATCTTCAGATATCTCCCGACATCGCAGTGCCGCGGGGCGGAGATTGCCCCATTCATTTATATGAGGAAATGATTCCATTTATTTTCTTCAATAATCAATATCGTTTAGTATTTTTAGCAGTAAGAGTATGTGCGAAGCAATAGGACGTAAATATAAAGGCTGATGTTGATTTTTAGCATGAGTGGGCCATTTTATAGTGAGTTGTACAAAAACATTTGTGCACGCTGCGCGTACGGAAAAAGCCGCTTTCTGGCCAAGTGTAGACATAAAATGATGTACACAGCACGGGAGGTAATAAAGAAAGCCCTCGATCGCATATTTACGTCCCTCGCTTGCAGCTCGGGCCGCAAACTTCTGCGATCTCGGCCTTTCTTTGTATTACCACCCTAGTTGTGTAATGTACTATTAACTTTTGCTTCTACGGAATTAATTATGGTTTGAAATGTGTTTTATTTTATAGCCTCATACTTTTCATTTGCGCGAAATGATATGAGAACTCTTAAAAAGCCAAAAATATATAATTTTAGTTAAAACCTTTTAGTTTCAAATGATGCTGATAGATGGCCTTTAAGGTCCAATTGGACGTTAATTTTGGCTTCTTGACTTCTCATGTCATTTGATTGTGTCATTAGAATTAAGTGCTGAACTGCCTATATAATAGTAGGCAAGTGGATGGGAATCGAGTTCTATGGACGCCACGCCACTGATAGGTGTTTAGCCTAAAAATAAGGAAAACATCATGTTTCTTTCATATAGTACTTATACATATAACCTTTTCAAGCTTTAAAATCCACTCCGTCGTATTGCTCATGGCTATAAGTGAATGGGGTAATTTATGTGCACAAGTTCAATAGCTCGGGGCGTTTTCCTGCTTTAAGGATTTCGTTGAAAATACACGAACCGTCGTTTCTTAGATAAGATGATAATATTGATAAAGGTCATTGGGCATTTTGTTCGGACATATGACCCACGGCGTACACAAACGAAATAGGGCTAGGTATGTAGGTAAATGTATCTGCTACTCAGTGGTATGAGGCGCATTCTTGTAAACCATGGGAGAATTGAGAAAAAAATAAAAATAATTTCTTATTATTATAGCATTTTTGCAATGAATTAAGTCAGAACTATCACTACAGTACACATACTGTTGAATAACTTTTTTCTGACGGTTGATACATAAAAAAAATACATATTTAGAAAAGTGAGATTAAATTCTCTATTTTAAAACTAATTTGGTCTCTATACGCGAAATTCGGAAAGCGGGTCAAAAACGCCCAATGACCTTTGTGTTTTATAAGATCCTATTGGATAGCGTTTATACAAAAACCGGACAAGTGCGAGTTGGACTCGCCCACCGAGGGTTTCGTGCAAATTTGTAGGTTTGTATGTTTATTCATTAAAGTACCCTATATAAGGTCCTAATTTATTAGTTGCAGATATTTTTACAGCTGATAGTACTCGGTTTCTGGAGTATATATGGTCCTAATTTATTAGTTGCAGATATTTTAACACATTATACTTTACATTGAAATAATTAACTTTAAATAGAAATTAAGAAATCTTTTCATATAACTTTTTTGATTTCATTTACCTAACAAAAAAATTAATTATAATTTCGTCTAAAAAAAATCACCATGTGCATTATCACATGTCACAATAACATTATCTGTCATGTCAACAATAGGCTAGATGACTAAAAAAAACTGTTTAGTCCGTCTGTTACATTATGAAAAAATATTGTACACGTATTTTTTGTTTTGTTTGACAAACAAAAACTGACGAGGATAGAGTGCTTAGAAGTTTCGAGTGACGTCACTCTTGAGTACAAATTGTACTGAAGAGTGACGTCACAAGCCCCCACTCCAGAAGTTTGATGATCTATAACTTTGTCGATTTTTAATATTTTGATAAACCAAAAAATACGTGTCCCATATTTTTCCATAATCTAACTGACGGACTAAATAGAATTACATATTTTTAACCCAGTCATCATCCCTATTGTTTGTCGTAAATGTCGTAACGGTTCGGCGGGAAAACTGCAAATGTCATTAGGATGGGATTTATCGACGTGAAGTGGCCAGTTACAGTTAAGTGGTACGTAAAAGAGCTACTAGAATCTGTTCAATGAGTTTTCATTTAGTAATCACATTAACAGGGTGTTATTACGTAGCAAATTTGTTTTTCCTTTTTCTCCAAAAAAACATCGTAAAAGCTATAATGTTTCATGCTTTAATATAATCCAGAGACCGAGTACTATCAGCTGTAAAAATATCTGCAACTAATAAATTAGGACCTTAAAGCATGAAACATTATAGCTTTTACTTATAAATTTTGATTCCCTTAGACTATATTTTTTATACCACACCTGGCAATAAAGCGGCTTTTTCCGCACGCTGCGCGTACGGAAAAAGCCGCTTTCTGGCCAAGTGTAGACGTAATAGTACATTGTGTATCAAGGGCGGTAAGTAAAGAATTACAAACGAGTGTTTGTTACAAGGCCGAGGCGAAGCCGAGGGCTTTAATAATACGAGTTTGTAATTCCTTTACCGCCCGTGGCACACACAATGTTTTTCATCACACTTGTGAGGAAATCTAATTAAAATAACCTTACTTAACCTAAATAAAATTGTAAAACTGACAGTGACATTAAATAATAAATAATAAATATAAATAATAAATAAATATTAGGGGACAATCTTACACAAATCGCACTAGCCCCATAGTAAGCTCAATAAGGCTTGTGTTATGGATACTAGACGACGATATATTTAATACATACAAATACTTAAATACATAGAAAACATCCATGACTCAGGAACAAATATTCGTGCTCATCACACAAATAAATGCCCTTACCGGGATTTGAACCCAGGACCTCTTGCTTCGTAGGCAGGGTCACTACCAACAAAGCTAAAGCGGTCGTCAAATTTATTAATTAGTGACATAATATCCATAGATAATGCGAATATCGAGTCACGTTCGGAAACCATAACGGTAAATACCTAAAACGGTTGATTTTATATTTGCAAAATACTGAAATACACTATTTAAACATTAAATCAATGTTACAAAAATATGTGTTTACATGTATTTGCAATAACAGTTCTCTTTAAATAATATTTCAGTGATAAAAGTTAAAAAAGTAAATTGGCATTTCCTTTGAACATGACAAATAAGAGTAAAACAAAACCATCGTTTCAAATTTAAAAAGAAAACCATTACGCCCTAGGGCGTAATAGGTCATTTACGGCCCGCAAAACCTACGTGTAATGACACCACACAAAAATGATGTACACAACACGGGAGGTAATAAAGAAAGCCCTCGATCGCATATTTACCAGGGACCGTTTTCGTTACGATATAAGCGGTACGGTACCGCTATAGAATATCGGTACCGTAATGATATAAAGGTAGACTATACCGGTTGAAATATTTTGTTACTGTACCGCTTTATACCGATACGTACCGCTAATGTTGAAAGCGGTACTTATACCTTTATTATTACGGTACCCAACCTATATTTTTTCAGTACCGAAATTTTTCGCTCGCATATTGTGGCTTTCCATAAGAAAATGGACCTTATGGCAGTTTCTAGTTACGGAGATATGGACGTTTTTGTGAAATCCTTCAAAATCATCATTTTTTTCTTTTATGCAAAATTGTAAAATATAGGAATAGACGTGTATTTGTAGCTTCGTTTCACTGCTGTACGTTAATTTTTTCTATATAAGAATTGGGTTCAAAGTTTAGGAGAAAAGGGTCCTTATGGCAGACTTCATACAAAAATGATAAATCTATTGATAAAATTGTTTAATAAAATTTACTTGCAACTTTTGCTTATTTGTATTTCTTTTTTATACCACGACGGTGGCAAACAAGCACGCGGCCTGCATAATGGTAAGCAAAATTTTCAAAATGATCCCAGAAAGTTGAAAATTTGGAAGGAAAGGGTTTGGGAGCCACAGATTCGGAATTAAAAAAAATTGAAAATAAAAATAAATACATTTGTATGTCGTTTTTTTAAAGCTTATTTAGGAAAAAGTTTTTAAACATTTTTTAAAAAGTGTTTTTGGCAAATCGTATAACTTTTTGACCATTTTAGAAAAACCTTGTTTTTTTTTCAAAAATTACACAAAAAAAAACACTGTCCTATCATTTTTGAACATTTTAGAAAAGGTTTATTATTATTTTTTTTAGTTTTTTTTGGATGTTTCTACAATTTTAGATCACTTTGTCATGTTTAAAAACCTTTTCAGAAAAAGATTTATAAACATTTTTTTTAAACATGAAAACGTGTTTTTGGCGAATTGTAAAACTTTTTGACCATTTTAGAAAAACCTTGATTTTTGTTCACAAATTTTACAAAAATTAAAAAAAGAACACTTTCTGGCGAATGCCTATAATTTTTGACCGTTTTAGAAAAAGTTTATTAATTTTTTTTTCGAAATACTTACGAAAAAGGTTAGTTTTTTGGCGGTTTCTATAATTTTTGACCACTTAAGAAAAATAATCCTTTTAATTTTTCAAAAGATCAACAAAAACAAAAATTTTTTTTTGGCGAATCCTATCCTACCATTATGATTTTTTTTATAAAACTCGGTAATTTTTGGTTTTATAGAAAAGTCGTCCATACAAAACACATTTATTTTAGCGTATTTTATATGATAGCATCACAAAGCATAGGTCATCATAACACCATGGTGTGAATTATTCAACATAGTGTTATAATTATGAGAATAACTCTTAATTGACCAAGATTTGAAGTAAATTTCTAAGCCTTTTTTCTTCGGTATTCTGTTTTAATACAAGTTTAGTAAATAAATAATGTTAATATCGTGCGTGCCATACTGTAATTATCAATAAGTTTTACCTGTGATTGGTCATAAGGTCATAATATCCCATACATTTGGGAAAAGGGACCTTATGACTAATCACTTAAATTCAACAAAGTTATTTGAGAATTACTCTTTATTGATCAAGATTTGAAGTAAATTTCTAATAACCTTTTTTCTTTAGTTTTCTGTTTTAATACAAGATTAGTAAATAAATAATTTAAATATCGTGCCATACTGTAATTATCAATAATTTTTGCTCATGGCTGGTCATAAGGTCCCTTTTCTCAAATGTATGGGAGTAAATTTGTGATTTTTACGTAACTTCAATGGTTTATAAATAAAAAAATAAGACTTGTAGAATAATAATGACACTTTTGTGATACTTGTGTAGACTGATTAAATATGATTTAGAACTCACTATACGAAAATTGTGAATATTATAGGGATGATGAAAAATATAATAAAAATGTCATTTTAATAAAAATAAAAATATTTCTTTAACTATGTGATTGTATTTCTATCCCAAAATGTAAATTCAAATATCTTCAACTACATTATATACAATGATTCAGATTACAATATATTAAAGAACAGGCCGATTTTTTTTTTAAATTTCGTTCTCATGAGCGACTTCCTCTAATCAAAGGCTGATTTTTCACGACCTGGAAGTCACATTAAAAAAACCATTACTGATTTCCAAAGAAAAACAGCTTGAGATACATAATCAATCATCATCTTCATAACTTCCATAATTTGTTTTATTTCTGTTTTTTACCTTTTTTGTTTTTAGTTTGTGTTTATTGTTATTTTTCATTTATTTTTTATTTCTTTAATTTTTTGTTTTTATTTTGTATTATTTACTTTATTTGTTTTTAGTTTGTGTTGATTGTTATTTATTGTTTTTATCTTTAATTTTTTTAGTATATGTTGTTTAGGTATATTTTAAAAACAAATTAAAGTAAAAAAACAGAAAATACCTAATCATCACAAACTAAAAACAAATATAAGGTAAAAAAACAAATAAAAGAAAAAATAGCAATCAACGCAAACTTAACTACTAATACAAATACTAATAAAAATAAAATAAATAAACAAACAAACAAAAAATACCTAATCAGCAGAAACTAAAAACAAAACTAAGGTATAAAAAAAAACAAAACAATACAAAAGAAAACAAATAAAAGGTAAAAAAAAACAAAAAATAACAATCAACACAAACTAAAAACCAAAAGGTAGAAAATTTTAAAATATAACAAAAAAATTAAAAACACCAAATGAAAGAAAACAGTAACTCAAAATTAAAACAAACAAGGTACAAAAAAAACAAATTTAAGATAATAAATATAAAAAGTACCTAATCAACACAAACTAAAAACAAAAACAGGTAGAAAATACAAAGTAAATCCAGTACATCTAACATAAAAAAGCATAAAATACCTAATCAACACTAACTAAAAACAAGAATAAGAGAAAAAAACAAATAAAAGAAGAAAAAAAAAACAAAAAATAACAATCAACGCAAACTTACAACAAAAATAGGTAGAAAAAACAATAAAATACAAAAATAACACAAATTAAAGATAAAAAAGACAAAAACACCTAATCCACACAAACTTAAAACAAAAATAAGGTAAAAAAACAAATAAAAGAAAAAAAAACAAAAAATTACAATCAACGCAAACTTTAAACAAAAAATGTAAAAAAACCAAATAAAATAAAACAAGTTAAAGATAAAAAAATACCTAATCCACACAAAGTAAAAACAAAAAAGGTATAAAATACAAAGTAAAACACATTAAAGATAAAAAAAACATAAAATACCTAATCAACACAAACTAAAAACAAAAAATAAGGTAAAAAAAAAACAAATAAAAGAAAAAAAATAGCAATCAACGCAAACTTAAAACAAAAAAGGTAAAAAATACAAAGTAAAACAAATCAAAGATAAAAAACAAACAAGAAATGGTACCTAATCAACTCAAACTAAAAACAAATAAGGTAAAAAATACAAAAATAAAATTAATTAAAGTCTTCGGGGAAGACCTATGTTTAGTAGTGAACGTCTTAACGTTGAAATGATAATGATGCTCAAGGCTAAAGACGACGCGATTGAAACTTGACGACGCGACGACGCTCGGCGCACACAAATAAACCTCAAACGGTACCTTTTTAAAACGGTTAAGGTTACCGAAAAAAAATTACGGTACCGTTCAATTTCGATACCGTTTCATTTCGGTTGCGCTACCGAAATCATACCGAAACAAACGGTATGACGTCATACCGCTTTAAAACGCTACCTTCATTTTTCGGTTATGCAGTCCCTGATATTTACGTCCCTCGCTTGCAGCTCGGGCTGCAAACTTCTGCGATCTCGGACTTTCTTTGTATTACCACCCTAGTTGTGTAATGTACCATTATGATTTAATTGCAAATGTATGGTTTTCAGATTTTTTTTCCTCTAGGTACTTGTAGTTTAGGGCATTTCTCCAGAAATATGTCCGCGGTCACCTCATTCATCTGGCCCTTTTTCACTAAATGTATGGAGACAGATGAATAAGACGCAGACATATTTCCGAAGAATAGCCCTTTAAGACGGTATTACTTGCCAAATTTCATAGTTCTAGGTCAATGGAAAGTACTCTATGAATTTTGAATTTAAAAGGGAGTGACGAAATATTCCTGTTGTCGGCATAAACGGCCGTATCTTTTTTTTACGTTAACTTAGAAGTTTTTCATTTCACAGCTTCAATGGACAACTATAGGAACTAAGCAACAACAAAAAACTATAGGAAACAGAATATTATAATATAATGCGTATTGCGCGGCACTAAAATACAGCGTATTCTTTCCATCTTTGGAGACAAATATCTTCCGTGTCATTTGCACTAATGCATAGACATTTTGACTGCTATTTAATCGATTTGTTCAACTTTTTTGAAATAATCGGTTATAACCGATTAATCGGTTATTTTTTTATAACCGAACAAATAAACGGTTATGAAATTTGGTCGGTTATTGCATTCCCTAGACTATTCCTCTGTCTCCATACATTTAGTATGAAAAAGGGCCAGAGGAATAAGGTGACCGCAGACATATTTCTGAAGAATAACCCAGATAAACTCCGGGCATAACTCAGCGCAGAATCAGAGGAAAATCCGGCTCATATTCTCATTATCGGTGTGCTTAACAACTTTCCATATACCAAAGCCAATTTAATTAAAAAAAGCAATGAAACTATTTCCACAATTAATTTAAATAGATAACCTCAAACTTTTCCGATTTAACATTAAACCCGAAATTTACTCATATTATAACTCTGCAACTATTAATTAACGAATATTTAAAGTAGTACGTGACTTTAAACAGATCACAAATGCTAATCAAATTTTAACCGAAAGCAACCCTATAGGTACCGTCATAAGATTCATTTTAGAAAAAAATAAATACTTTTTAAATTACAATAGAAAACCGACCCTATGAAAGGATCCATAGAATTAGTTTTAGGAAAATATAAATGTTAGATATAACTTTTTATTCTATGTTTACGGTGTTTATTTTTCAGTGATTTGGTATCGTCGCATTTTTGTAACTTTTCTTCTTTATTAGACGAACATTTAATTATAATATTACTAGCTATTTCCCGCGGCTTCGCCCGCGTTGTTCCCGTTATTGTCCCAAAGAAACTCTTTACCGGGATATAAAGTATCCTTTGTTTCAATCCAGGACTTGGTCTACTTACATGCCAAATTTCTGCTTGATCCATCCAGTTGTTACCCCGTTATTTAGTAACAAACATCTTCAAAAACTTTCACATTTAAGTATAATATTAGTGTGAAGATTTTGAAATGTTAAAAGTTTAAATATACAATTTAATATAACCAGAGATCGGAATAGGTAGAGTATATTTACCTAAACTTCGAAAAACATAGTCGAAAAGTGGAGAGTCCCTTACAACAAAATTTTTATCCGGGACTTAAGTCTCGGAATCTTACTAAAAAAATATATTATTGGTATTCTTTAGCACATTTCTCGAACATTCTCAGTAGGTATAGCTGTCTCTTTCTAATAGTGCTGTCTCTTTCACTCATTCGAGAAATTTCGCCATATACTGAAGTATAGTTCAAAGGCCCATAAGGGGTCCTGAAAACGGATTTTCAGGTTATTGCGCCATGTGATAGAGGGTGTCCTGGAACAGACTGAAAACATGTTTCAGGCGCCTGAAAACAACGGCAACTTGGGTGAATTTTCAATCTTCTACTATGTGAAAGAGCCACCTCTGAAACGGCCTGAAATCACCTTTCAGCCTGCTGAAAACGCTTCTAAAGCACGGAAAATCACGTTTGAAGTTTTAACCTATACCATCGGCGCAACACACATACACACATTACTTTTTCGCCGGTGGCTCTTTCACATAGTAGAAGATCGAAAATTCACCTAAGTTGCCGTTGTTTTCAGGCGCCTGAAACATGTTTTCAGTCCGTTTCAGAACACCCTCTATAAGATGGCGTAATAACCTGAAAACCCGTTTTCAGGCGTTTTCAGGACCCCTTATGGGCCTTTGAACTACACTTCAGTATAGTTATGGCGAAATTTTCGAAGGAGTGAAAGAGACAGCACTATTAGAAACAGACAGCTATACTGAGAATGCTCGAGAAATGTGCGAAAGAATACCAATAATATATTTTTTTAGTAAAATTCCGGGGCTTAAGTCCCGGAAAAAAATGTAATTGTAAGGGAGTCTCCACTTTTCGACTTTGTTCTTCGAAGTTTAGGTAAATATACTCTACCTATTCCGATCTCTCTATATAAACTTTCAACCCCTATTTAAACCCCTCAGAGGATGAATTTCGAAAAACGGTGAAATTACTTTTCTTGTAATCTAATAAAAATCTAAACATGAGATTTCAAACCTCTTACTTCTAAAATCGTACTCTCCATACAAATTTTGAACCCCTATTTGAACCCCTTAGGGGGTAAATTTTGAAAAATCCTTTTTTAGTGCACCCCTAGACCTTATAAGGAATCTACGTGCTAAATTTGGAATTCCTAGGACCAGCGGTTTGGGCTGTGCGTTGATATACAAACTTTCAACCACCATTTAAAGCCCTTAAGGGATGAATTTTGAAAAATCCTTTCTTAGTGTACCCCTAGACCTTATAAGGAACCTACGTGATGAATTTGGAATTCCTAGGACCAGCGGTTTGGGCGGTGCGCTGATATACCAACTTTCAACCCCCATTTAAACCCCTCAGAGGATGAATTTCGAAAAACGGTGAAATTACTTTTCTTGTAATCTAATAAAAATCTAAACATGAGATTTCAAACCTCTTACTTCTAAAATCGTACTCTCCATACAAATTTTGAACCGCTATTTGAACCCCTTAGGGGGTAAATTTTGAAAAATCCTTTTTTAGTGCACCCCTAGACCTTATAAGGAATCTACGTGCTAAATTTGGAATTCCTAGGACCAGTGGTTTGGGCGGTACGTTGATATACAAACTTTCAACCCCCATTTAAACCCCTTAGGGGATGAATTTTGAAAAATCCTTTCTTAGTGCACCCCTAGACCTTATAAGGAACCTACGTGCTAAATTTGGAATTCCTAGGACCAGCGGTTTGGGCGGTGCGTTGATATACAAACTTTCAACCCCCATTTAAATCCCTTTGGGGATGAATTTCGAAAAACGGTGAAATTATTTTTCTTGTAATCTAATAAAGAGTCTAAACATAAAGTTTCAAACCTCTTACTTCTAAAATCGTAGACTCTCCATACAAACTTTGAACCCCTATTTGAACCCTTTAGGGGGTAAATTTTGAAAAATCCTTTCTAAGTGCACCCCTGGATCTTATAAGGAATCTACGTGCTAAACTTGGAATTCCTAGGACCAGCGGTTTGGGCGGTACGTTGATATACAAACTTTCAACCCCCATTTAAACCCCTTAGGGGATGAATTTTGAAAAATCCTTTCTTAGTGTACCCCTAGACCTTATAAGGAACCTACGTGCTAAATTTGGAATTCCTAGGACCAGCGGTTTGGGCTGTGCGTTGATAAACAAACTTTCAACCCCCATTTAAATCCCTTTGGGGATGAATTTCGAAAAACGGTGAAATTATTTTTCTTGTAATCTAATAAAGAGTCTAAACATAAAGTTTCAAACCTCTTACTTCTAAAATCGTAGACTCTCCATACAAACTTTGAACCCCTATTTGAACCCCTTAGGGGGTAAATTTTGAAAAATCCTTTCTAAGTGCACCCCTGGATCTTATAAAGAACCTACTTGCTAAACTTGGAATTCCTAGGACCAGCGGTTTGGGCGGTACGTTGATATACAAACTTTCAACCCCCATTTAAACCCCTTAGGGGATGAATTTTGAAAAACCCTGTCTTAGTGTACCCCTAGACCTTATAAGGAACCTACGTGCTAAATTTGGAATTCCTAGGACCAGCGGTTTGGGCTGTGCGTTGATAAACAAACTTTCAACCCCCATTTAAACCCCTCAGGGGATGAATTTCGAAAAACGGTGAAATGACTTTTCTTGTAATCTAATAAAGAGTCTAAACATAAAGTTTCAAACCTCTTACTTCTAAAATCGTAGACTCTCCATACAAACTTTGAACCCCTATTTGAACCCCTTAAGGGGTAAATTTTGAGAAATCCTTTCTAAGTGCACCTCTAGACCTTATAAGGAACCTATATGCTAAATTTGGAATTCCTGGGACCAGGGGTTTGGGCTGTGCGTTGATAAACAAACTTTCAACCCCCATTTAAACCCCTTAGGGGACGAATTTTGAAAAATCCTTTCTTAGTAGACCCCTAGACCTTATAAGGAACCTACGTGCTAAATTTGGAATTCCTAGGGCCAGCGGTTTGGGCTGTGCGTTGATATACAAACTTTCAACCCCCATTTAAACCCCTTAGAGGACGAATTTTGAAAAATCCTTTCTTAGTGCACCCCTAGACCTTATAAGGAACCTACGTGCTTAATTTGGAATTCCTAGGACCAGTGGTTTGGGCTGTCCGTTGATAAACAAACTTATACCCCCATTTAAATCCCTTAGGGGATGAATTTCGAAAAACGGTGAAATTATTTTTCTTGTAATCTAATAAAGAGTCTAAACATGAAGTTTCACATCTCTTACTTCTAAAATCGTAGACTCTCCATACAAATTTTGAACCCCTATTTGAACCCCTTAGGGGGTAAATTTTGAAAAATCCTTTCTTAGTGCACCTCTAGACCTTATAAGGAACCTACATGCTAAATTTTGAATTCCTAGGACCAGTGGTTTGGGCTGTGCGTTGATATGTCAGTCAGTCAGTCAGTCAGTCAGTCAGTCAGTCAGTCAATCAGTCAGTTTCTTCTTTTATATATTTAGATGTTTAGGGGGGTCATCCGCAAAGTACGTCACACGATTTTTCAGACTTTTAGACCCCCCCTCCCATGTCACACTTTTTCCTAACATATTTGACCTAGTTAGTATAGGCTGTCTCATTTGGCTAGACCTCTCCCACCTTGGGTGTAACGTACTATGGATGAGCCCTAACCTAGAATGTTAAGCAAAGGTCACATTATTTTCCATTCTTCCATGTTTTTTAAATCTGGCCAGTCCTTAATTTTCTTAAAAATGAAAATTAATCAAAAAATTGTGACTGTGCCAAGTCTAACGTTCTTTGAAATTGCGTGGCACCCATACAATTTTGATTACAATATAATCTTATCTTAATATCTCGTATAATGTAAATGTAACGTAATTTCATTAGGTTAAAACACGAAGCCTGTAACATGTAAAATAGTTAATAAGGGGTGTGTAAGTATGGATTAAATGTTAATCTTGTTCACGAAATAATGAGGCTAAAATTGCCTCTCGAATTACCTCAAGCGACAGTCGAAAATTACTTTTATGCCACACCTGGCCATAAAGTGGTTTTTACCGCACGCTACGCGTACGGAAAAAGCCGCTTTCTGGCCAAGTGTAGACATAAAATGAATTACACAACACGGGAGGTAAAAAAAAGCCCTCGATCGCTTACGTCCCTCGCCTACGGCTCGGGCCGCAAACATCTGCGATCTCGGCCTTTCTTTGTTTTACCACCCCAGTTGTGTAATGTGCTATTATGCCACAACTGGCCATTAAGTGGCTCTTACCGCACGCTTCGCGTACGCCGCTTTCTGGCCAAGTGTAGATATAAAATAATGTACAGAACCCGGGAGGTAATAAAAAAAGCCCTCGATCGCATATTTACGTCCCTCGCTTGCACAAACATTTGTGATCTCGGCCTTTCTTTGTTTTACCACCCTAGTTGTGTAATGTACTATTTTCAAACATGCAATGAAATGTTGACATTACGTGCCTTATAATAGGCTGCAACCTCGTTTCCGTACCTCGTTTCCGGTGCGGCTTGACACTTGGCATTTGATGGAATTTCTTTTTTTTTTTTTGTTTGGTCTATGTCGCGTTTGGTCAAAAATTGGCCACTTTAGGTGAAATTAATAGAATTTCATACAACAGTTTTATTTATATAAAATTCACATGAAATAACAAATACGAAGCTAGAGGTCCCGGGTTCAAATCCTGGTAAGGGCAAATATTTGTGTGGTGAGCACGAGTATTTGTTCCTGAGTCATGGCTGTTTTCTATCTATTTGAGTATGTATTTTTCTATATAAGTATGTATATCGTCGTCTAGTACCCATAGCATAAGCATTGCCTAGTTTGGAACTAGCTCACATAACACATTATAAACAATTTCCAATCATTTTATTTATTTTTATTTTTTGGATGCGTGCCCTGGGCGCCGTTTTACGTCCCTACTCCCTGCGTTGTGGCACTAGTTAATAAACCTTAATGGAGGTAACAGCGGAAAGCATTTTCTCCCTTTGTGCATGCACCGACGCTATCTCGTTTGACCGATTCTCCATCGCGCTGCATTTGCGAATTGCTTTGCCGGAGATTAATCACATCGTGGAACTAACATCACATACCGAAATAGAATTTCTAATTAGTAATCAAACTATTGTAGAAGTTATTAGCAGTGACTATCGGCACAAAACTTTAACAAAACTTATAAAGCAGACATAACGGAGAACTTACAACGAAGGTAATAAGAATATTATTGGCAGATCTCTGTTAAATTTAACCTATATCGAAATCTTGGATTTCCAATGTATTTATGAGCCTCTTTTAATCCTTAACAAAAATTACATTCATAAGTTAACTCTAGAAAAAAAACGAATTAATTCTTCTTTCATTCTTTTTTCTGGGTATAGGCCTCCTCCAATAGTCGCCATGTTTTTCTATTATTTGCCTTTTCAAGCCAATTTTTTCCGACAATCCTTTGTATATCGTCGGCCCAGCGTTCTCTAGGCCTACCTCTGCCTCTGTTTCCGCTTGGGCCTGGCCATGGGGTAACTCTTTTCGCCCATCTGTCTTCCGGAGCTCGTGCTACAAGGCCTGCCCATTTCCACTTCAGACGTTGGGCGTGTTGTAGAGCATCTAAGACTTTTTAAGGATTTCCAATACTTGAGTATAAGGATATTGATATTTTCATGGCTGTAAGCGCTCTATTATGTCCGGTTGGAAAGTTTTGTTGAAGTTTTGCATGGATACTGCCGACCACTGGTTATTAGTTAGTCTGGCTGACGACACGTTTAGACAGCCCGTATGGAACGTAGCGGAACTGAGCCAGTATTAACCTTTTTTTTATGTAGCCTGCACGGTGTCCCACTGCTGGGTAAAGGCCTCCCCCTTTGATTTCCACAACTCCCTATTTGATGCCTCCCCCGGCTAGTTGCTAAGGAATGCGTCCAAGTCATCGCGCCATCTCCGTCTAGGCCTGCCCCGCCTGCGTCGCCCGGCTTGCGGCACCCATTTGGTGGCTATATTAGCCCACCTCTCCGGGTGCATGCGGCAGACGTGGCCAGCCCAGTCCCAAGCTTGGCGGCCTTAGCTCCAACATCGGTTATGCGTGTTTTGGAACGCAGGGTGGTGTTCCGGAGCTAAGATGCTGCGCTCTATTGCCCTTTGGCAAACCTTCAATTTGGATTTCTGCGCCTCAGTGAGTGACCATGTTTGGGCACCATAGGTTAGGACAGGCAGAATACACATGTCGACGAGTTTTCGCTTCAGTGACAGGGGAAGGTTCCCCTTCATATGCTCTTTCATGGACCAGAAGCTCTTCCAGGCGTTTTCGACACGGCGTTCGACTTCTTTGTCCTGTCTGTTGCTGAAAGAGACTAGCTGGCCCAGGTAGATATACTCGTCAACATAGTGTATAATCTACCTCTAAATCTATCTCTATTAACCAATGGAATTGTAATAATCTGTCCACTAAAGCGGAGCTGTACGGAGATTAAATTTTATGAGTTAATACCGTCCAGCCACCGCCGTTGGCCAAGCTTCAAAAATGAGCTTTTTTAGTTCCACGGGATCTTCTTTAGGGTTCCGTACCTCAAAAGGATAAACCGGACAAGTGCGAGTTGGATTCGCCCACCGAGGGTTTCGTACAATTTTGTAGGTAACATACATATATATATATTAAAGTACACTATACATTTTGATTTCCTTAGTAAAGTCAATTTTTTATGATTTACTTAATTATTTTGTCGGTCTCCCCGTCCGTCCGTCCGTTTTTATAGCTAGTTTTTATTTATTTTCTATACATTTTCCAAGAAAGGACGTAGGTACGATTATCACCGAGGTTTTCACCAACATTTCCGCACTCTAAATGAAATCTATTTTTAGCAAAATGCGTGCCCACTCCATATTGCAATAACTTTTTATAGCTCAGCCCACGCCATGGTACCCTGCGGTAACATTATACCTAATAAGCAGCATAATATGCGTCGAACATTGGATAATTATTATACAGTATCCACAGATTACCTCCACTAGACGGAGCATGCCATACGACACGAGCTGACTACGCATATGGGCGATTAAATATCTGTAGATATTACTAGTACAACGCGTGTTTCACATCTTTTTTATCATTTTATTCACATATTTTTCGAGATTGTCGTCGGATTGGACAGAAATATTTATTTCACGTTTGGTGCACACACAACACAAGTCAGAAACATGGTCGCAACTGAACGAGCGAGAGTAATGTCGTAATGCTATACAATAGACCATATATCTGATGTGAGCGCACGCCACCCAACATGTTCCGTCTAGTGGAGGCAGTCTGTGACAGTATCAGACGCTTCCCATATCAAATTTGCACATTGCATTTGCAGCACATTTCAACGTTTGATATTGTTAAAGTCATTTTTTATAGATGGATTTGTGTTTGATCTTGATTTCACCTGATGGAAAGTGAAGACAAGATTTTAGACGCACGCTTACCCAGAAGATACCTATTGCCTTAAAGACATCCAGGTCGTTAGTCACAGGAAACACTGACGCCGGAAAAGAATTCCAATAACTTGCGAACCCGAAAAGATCTCTTAAATTGCGCAGTGCGGCTCGTGGCGAATTCAACCACATGGATGGAAACTCTCACGCGGCATCTAGTAGGGCATTTCTTCAGAAATATGTCTGCGGTCACCTCATTCATCTGGCCCTTTTTCATACTAAATGTATGGAGACAAATGAATGAGTCGCAGACATATTTCTGAAGAATAGCCCAGTAATCAGATTAGAAAAGGTGGAAGGTTTCTTAGTCGTCAAGCTTTTGTTTGTGTTGAGAATCGACTCGGATCACTTTAAAGGTTGTGCTCCAATCTCGTTCAGCCAGTCAAAAGGACCTAGTTTGATCTTTTTCTCGGTTCATTTAGTTCAGATGTAAATAACGATGTTTAGCGTTGTACGACACTGTAGTTCTGCAAATTCTATGGCTCTTTACTCGTTCACTTCATATCTACTCTACTCGAGATGCGCTTTTCTTGGGCACTCTCTGAAACGTCCTCAGTTTTGTTTGAGAAATATTTCTCGTTCCATACGAAACGGAGAACGTTACCGAGAATGGCTTATCTCTCTTCTACGTTCTCAAGTGCTACTAGTGAACTAAACAATCGAAGACCGATATATTTATTTATTTAAACTTTATTGCACAAAAGAAAACTTATCGTACAAAAGGCGAACTTAATGCCATAGGACATTCTCTACCAGTTAACCTTAGGGCAAAGCAGATAGCTTGTGGGCGGTGCAACTAACGTCATTTAACTTTAATTAAAACTCAACTACATTACCAATATAATATACTAATTATAAACAAGTACATATATAGATACGGATAGCTATATATAAATATATATATATATATATATATACATACACATAAATACATATATATACATACACGAGGAACTACATAGTTAATTAGGTCTCGCGGACCGCGAGTAGCAAACCCGGACTACAAATGGAACTCCGCCGTTATACCCTTACGTTCTAACCGAAAAAATGCTTCCCAGAATTCGTATTCGTTTTTAAATACACATACATTAAAAATTGCGTAAAAGGGATGGCATATTTATGTAATAAGAAAAAGAGACAGCTAGCTTTTGTTACTTGCGTTAGTTTTGAAACTTCACCCTATCTTTATCTTTCACTCACTCTCATTGTCAAGTGCATAAGTTTGTCTCTTTCATTCACAAAGTGTGAAGATGGCGTCATATTTAAAAATTAAATAATACAAATTAAATGATTTCAGCATTTGTGCGTGCGATAAGGGATCCCTTTTGCTTTGTTGCATTTTACTGTGTATTTGCACACTTATTCAAAAGTGCACAAATTACACAAAAGCGCGTCACGATCACGACATCATAATTTTTTTATAGAAGATGGCACGTAACTTGAAAATGGTTCGCCGCCGCTGATTTAGGGTATCATTCCACAATATGCCACAGACTTTGACTGCAAGTGTCTTATTTTTCGAGGATCTTATTCCTCCGCTGTTTACAAATATTGGCGAATTCGCTATAGGTCCCGCCTCAGCCGCACGGCATCTTTGGATGTTGTATAGAACTTTGCAAATGTTACACAATTGCCCTAAAATTATATGCTACTGAGGCAGGATCTACAGGGAAATCGCCAATATATTTGTAGAGAGGAATAAGATTCGAAGAATCACTCGGAAATGAAATTGGCCAAAGTTTGATTTGAGAAAAACAAAGTAAATTTACATACCTGTACAGCATCCTCTCCTGCCGATCCGCTTCCACATAAATCCTATAGTACATAAACAACATGATCACTCCCGGGATCCAGAAACTAACACTGCTCGAGATCACGGCATACACTTTGTTCACAGTGAAACTGCAGACTTTCGGGTGTCTTTTCCTGAAGTCCAGGTGGTCGTCTGTCGTGTACCACCCCATGAAGATTGGGAGGAAAGAGACAAGCGCTGGGCTGCACCAGACGACAGCTAGCATAATCCCAAGCTTCCCAGTCGTCATTATTAAAGGATAGTCCAGTGGCTGCACTATAGCGTAGTATCTGTCGACGCTAATGCAACAGAGATGGAGGATCGAAGCTGATGAGAAGTAGACGTCCAAGGAGTTCCAGACGTCACACATGAAGTATCCGAACAGCCACTCTCCGTTGGTTATTTCGACGCTAAAGTTGAAGCACATGGCCCAAATAGCGACGAGCATGTCAGCTAAGGCGAGCGACACGACGAAATAGTTCGTGATCACTCGAAGCTTCCTGTGTCTCATAACAGAGACTATAACTAGTAGATTCCCGAATATCGCAGCTAAGATGATGAAGAGCATGATGAGGCATTTGATGATGATGATAGCGACGATAACAGGGTCATCATTGAACTGATTGCTGTAGACTAAGTCGTTGGTAGTCTCGTTAAGCTCTAAAGTCTTGTTAACGTAGGAATCGGTGAGATACATTGAGGTGGAGAGGTCTCTGAAGTCTAAAGTGCGGTTGTCGAAGGTGTCGATGTTGAAAAGCAGGTCAAGTTTCATGGTTCACATTTTATTGGGCGTCTATGTGAGATTGATTTCCTTGGTCAGGACGAAGAGTTGCTGGTGCTGCCGCTCGGTGAGAAACAACATGGCGGGGAAATATCTGGAACAAGAGATAAGGTTGTTAGAGACACTGTAAAAAAGTAATATGGCGGTTACATTACCCTAATACATTACTTTAAAATGTGTCTATTATTATAAGTATAGGTAGCAATGAACAAAAAATAACTGCACTTGTAAAATCGCAGATAGTTTTTCTTTGCATACACCTGGAGATCAATTTAGATTTATATATCGTTTGTCAAATCAAAATATGGACGAAACGGCGACGACGGACGTATTTTATTGTTATTTTTATTTTTGTTTCTTGAGTTTAAGATAATTTCAATTTTCAAGGTTTATATATTGATACAAATGAAAACAGCTGGTCAAGCAGCCAAGCTTGCAAAAGAACTACATTTTATTTTACGGATATCCATACATAAATTAGTAAAAGTGACAAGGAAGCAACTGCGTAATAAGACGCATTTAGTATTTGCTTTTGCGGTTAGCTGCTAAATGGCGATATCATAACTCATAAGTAAGACTAAGTATTAATTACCTCTTCGAAGCTATGAAGCTCTACTAACGGAATATTAATTTCACAACTTTCTTGTTGGTTCAATATTTGATCCGGATCCAAAAGTAAGTTACCAAGGCGGTATTAAACAGAAAAACGTTTATATCTCTTGGAATTTAGAATTACTGTGATTCGTAAAAGGATTTAAATAGGTATAATAAGGAGTATTTGCACAAAATAGAGATAAGTTTAACGTATTTGTACATTGCTCCGTGAGAAAGAGATTATGCAGATAAATGGTTGTTTGTGTTACACACACATATTAATAGTAGAAGAAAAAAAATTGGAAATGAGGCAGTAATGAAAGGAGAGCAGTTTTAAATATAGATTAGAATAACCATTTTTTGTAAACAGTGAAATACTTTATGTTACATATATAGATACAGGAAATCAAAGTACACAGAAAAACTAAATTCCTATTAAAAATACAAAGATACGGAAGTCAAGGTAGATAGCAGAATTGAAGGCATTTTCTGAGTGTACGGTGGACGAATGGTTGAGTCACTGGGCCGGAAATCCAGAGGTACCGGGTTCGATTCTCGGTCTGTACACAGGCGAGTGCCATTTAGTTTTTCTGTGTACTTTGATTTCCTGTATCTATATATGTAACATAAAAGTGTGGTGTAAATTGCCCACATTAAAAACCAATGAAGAGACAAAAAATGTTTCCTCATATCGATACCTTTAGACTCAAAGGGCGTAAACGCCGCAGGTTCTAATGGCGTTTACGCCCTTTGAGTCTAAAGGTATCGATATATAAAGTAGTGAAATACTTTATTTTACTAACATACTTTATTTTACTAGAACCCGAGTTATCTGATTGTCTGAATATATCTGAATATGTCTGAGTAATGAAAGGAGAGCAGTTTTAAATATAGATTAAAATAACCATTTTTTGTAAACAGTGAAATACTTTATTTTACTAACATACTTTATTTTACTAGGACCCGAGTTATCTGATTGTCTGAATATATCTGTATGTACCTATTGTATTTTTAAAAACTACAATCAGTAGTCGAATAGTATTCCAATATCATGTATCTTATAATTAATTATTATCATCAGCCTAAAGATATCCACTGCTGAACATAGGCCTCTCCCAAAGAACGCCACTATGCTCGTTCCGATGCCAACTGCATCCTTTGGACTTCAGAAAACTTTATCATCATCAGTCCATGGCCTAATGATATTTAAAAGATCCCTTAATGTGTGTAGGTGTCCTATACATATATAACTGTCTGTGCAAATATACGTTGCAAGTCATTGTCATCGTATCTTTACTATGTCACTGTTTATTTTGATAATCAGACAAGGTCCAAGAGCATGGAAGTGCAACTCAAGTCTCTGATAAGTATACAGGGTGTCCCTAAAACCAACTTTGATACGAAAAGGGCTGATAGACAAGCTCATCAGACACCAGATTAAGTAAATTTGACCTCAGATGAGCTGGTCTATCAGCCCTTTTCGTATCAAAGTTGGTTTTAGGGACACCGTGTATATAATCACTTTTTATTCATTTTCCTTCCGTTCTTCGTTTTGAGACACAGCGCTCTAGAAATTAAGCACTCTGACATAGATAAATCCATGCATATGACTGCAGAAATTACGCTATAATAATAAAGGAGCACCATTGATTCCACTAAGATCACTAAATCTAATCTTTCTAGATCAAAAGGAGAGGAAGCTCATGCAGCCCCTTTAAAGATAAGTAATGAAGGTATAAGATTTGTTTATGTCCAGTAGGCTGGTGTTAGTGGTTTTAACACTTAATAACTACTATTAACAATGAGATATTTACCATTTATGTTTGTTTTAACACTATTCCAAATCGATAGCAGCAGAAATTCCTAAGATATCTTGCTGTGCCAGACGGACAGACAGACAGAGCCGCACCATAGGGTTTCCTTTTTTTACCATTTTGGCACAGAGTCTTAAAAAATCGATTCTTGCTTTTTTGTAAATGGATGAAAAAATTAACGTACCCATATACCAAATTCAGGTATCCTAGTTTTAAAACGTCACCCAAGCTTCCACAAGATCTCATCCCGGATCGCTGCTGGAATTATGATGAGCCACAGAAACTTGGCCCATTTCTTTACGTTTGTATTTTTGTGAGATTATCATTCCACGCGTCCGTTTCTTCATGTTGATGAAAGAATAATAAAGATAACGAGATAACGGCAATGCCAGTCAAACTGGATATACGGTAGGTAAATATGGTTTTGCTTACAGTACCTACATATGGTTGGTTTTTCTTTACTACCAAATTGAAAATACCCAATGGGTAATTTCATGAAAATAAAATAAAATAAAATAAAATAAAATAATTTATTTCTGTAAGTAGGCCCTCAAGGGCTCTTTTACATGTCTTACATTCTTTGTCTTCTTTTCTTTTCTTTTCGGCGCTTCGGGTAATGACCTTCTGGTGAGAAGAAGCGCCGGAAGAAACTCACCAGTTTCTCTTTTAATAATTTAATATACATTACATTACCTTAAAAACTACATTTATAGAGATGTAAAGGGTCTCTCTATGCGTCCAAACAAGACAAATAAAAAATAGAAAATAAATTGATACTAGAATTAATGGAGATGTAAAGAGTCTCCGTTGTCAAAATATTATGTTTTGGAGGAGTAAAGGATCTCCAAACGTCAAAATACAAATTGAAAATACTTATTTACTAAATTAAGTCCATTTTTTCTTAGAGATGTAAATGGTCTCTTAAGTGTCAAAACAATTGGCAAGTACAAAAACAGAAAAAGACAACTAATCAAACATTGTTTTTAAAATATATCTATTTCCAGTCGCAGTTAATCCCACGGTGTTTCATCATTCATGTAGTCTTGTGTGCTGTAATAAGCCTTAGACATGAGTTTACGCTTTACACAATTCTTAAATTTGTTAATAGATAATTCAGTTATATTCCTTGGCAGCTTATTATAAAACCTTACACAATTACCCATGAATGATGTTTTTATTTTATGGAGCCGAGTGGTGGGCACTGCGAGCTTATGTTTATTCCTAGTATTAATATTATGTATGTCACAGTTCTTCTTAAAATTCATGATATTTTTATGTACATACATAATATTCTCATAGATGTATTGACAATGCAATGTCATTACATTAATGTCCTTAAACTTATCTCTAAGTGAGTCTCGATAATTCATCTTATATATCGCTCGAATAGCCCTCTTCTGCAGAACAAATATAGTATTAAGCTCTGAAGCACTAGCACTGCCCCACAGCAGAATACCATACGACATAATACTGTGGAAGTAACTAAAATATACTAATCGAGCTGTTTTTATGTCTGTTAATTGTCGGATCTTGTTGACTGCAAACGCTGCAGAACTTAGTCTATTCGAGAGATTACCAATATGGGGACCCCACTGGAGTTTAGAATCCAATGTTATACCAAGAAAGACTGTACTATCAACTAGTTCCAATTCCTCATCCTTCACAATGACACTTGCTTGCTCGCGATTTACGTTACGCGTGACAAAGTTTATACATTTAGTCTTTCTTTCATTTAACAGTAAATTGTTAACATTGAACCAATTCACTACTTTAGATATAGCATTGTTTACATCATTGTAAGCTTGCTGCTGTCGCTTGACTTTGAAGATAAGTGAGGTGTCGTCTGCAAACAATACTATATCATGGTGGGTCTTAACGAGGTATGGCAAGTCATTTATGTAGATAAGGAACAGGAATGGTCCCAATATTGATCCCTGCGGTACACCCATCGAGACCAATGACCCCGGTGAGTGCTGTCCATTCACGTCAACCCTTTGTATTCTACCTTGTAAGTATGACTTAAATAAATTCAGTGCCGATTCTCTGACTCCATAGTAGTGCAGCTTCCCGATCAATGTTTCATGACATACGCAGTCAAATGCCTTGGATAAATCACAGAAAATACCTAAAGCATCACATGACTCCTCCCAGGCATCGAAAATATGTTTAATTAGCTCGACACCAGCGTCGGTTGTCGAGCGACCCCGAGTAAAACCAAATTGCTTATTATGCATTAAGTTATTCGTATTAAAATGTTTCATTAATTGGGACAAAACTAATTTCTCAAAAATTTTACTAAAAGTTGGTAGCACAGATATTGGTCTAAAGTTAGTGGGGTCAGTAGTGCTACCTGATTTGAATAAAGGTGTTATTTTACTATATTTCATTAGATCAGGAAACTCACCGCAATCAACACAGTTATTAAACACGACTACCAAGTCAGGCGCTATGATTTCTATTAGGGATTTAACAGCATGGACAGAGACTCCCCAAAGGTCATTAGTTTTTTTGACATTAATTGATTTAAACGCCTTTACTACATCTGAAGTACTAACATGTTCAAAATGAAAGTCTTTACTACATTCTGGGGCGTTATCTTTTAACAGTGTAACGGCAGCCGAAGGTGATGAATTTAAATGCTTAGTTGTGGATACTGGTATCTCGGTAAAAAACTTTTCAAATTCTGTTGCTACTTCTAAATTGGAATCTACAATTTTGCCATCAATTTTTAGTTTAAGATCGTTTACTGAGTGCTTCGATCGACCAGTCTCCACATTAATTACTTTCCAGGTTGTTTTAATAATATCAGAACTATTTCTTATTTTCTGGCTTAAGTAATTACGCTTAGCTAAATGACAATCTATCTTAAATTTCTTCGAATATTGTTTCACATGCTCTTTAAATTCATCACTCATTTTGAACCGCCGTTCCTCATACAAGGCATACAATTCCTGTCTACGTTTATGTAAGTCCACAGTAGCCCACTCACTAAATACTGGTGCACCACTAACCACGACCGATTTAGAAGTAAATATTGCGTTATAATGTTCCATAAAGGTGTGAAAGAATGAATTGTACATGTCGCTAGGAGTCGTGTCGGAAGATAAAAAGGGTAGCGCCTGAACTAGACTATGTTTCATTCGTTCGACACGGTCCGTAGTTACTGGTACAAAAGTAATTTGTTTTCTCAAGATATTATTCCTTAATGACTCAAATACAATTAATTGACCTAAATGATCTGATTCCAAATTGCTGATTATACGTTTGGTATTAGGAAGAATATCAGTGAAAATGTTATCAATACAGGTGGCGCTAGTAGCAGTCACTCTTGTTGGCTCCATAAATATGTGTTTGAGATTACACGATTTGAAAAGATTCAACAGTCTGACACTTAATGTTGAATTTTCCAAAATATTTACATTGAAGTCGCCGCATATAAGTAATTTCTTACTAGAAGTAGCAATTATTTTATGAAGCACAGATTCCATTACGTTTTCAAAAAGTTCGAAATCACTTAATGGCGGCCTATAGACACAAACAACAATAAATTGATCTAATTCTACGGCACTTAGTTCTATGGTCCGTTCAACAGACAAGGATACAATATCCTTGCGTTCCTTAAATTTTAATTGTCTATTTAATATGATTAATGACCCACCATGTATGGAACTTAGTCTGGTGAACGAACTACCCACCTGGTGAATCTTAAATTGAGGCATTAGTTCATTATTTTCTAACCAATGTTCGGTTATACATAGAATATCTATATTGTAATCGTTCAAAAAAAGTTCAATTTGCAAGTCTTTTCCTCTAATGCACTGAATGTTTTGATGAACCAGGTGGATATGATTTTTATGTTTGCAGCATTTTTCAATAGATTTATTTAGAACTAAATTGCCAGAGACAGAGTCCTCCTTTGTCTTAAGATTTAATTTAAATTGTTGGTTAAAATTGGAACCAACTCCAAGTTCAAACTACTGGACTGCTCAATAGGAGCAGAACCTGCCAAATTCTTGGCAGAAATGTCGAATAAATATGATAGCGACAAAGCTATTTGTCTTTTATAATAATTAGAAAGGTAAAACTTACCTTTAGTCAAAAATACTTTACTAACATATTTGTTTGTGTCTATTATGGTAAACTTACTACTATATGTACAAAAATTATACAAATATATATTTAAGTTATATCTAGCATCATTTTCTGTTTTTGGCACTTGATTACAATAAGGGAATGTGAACATAATAATTTCTTTCACTGTAAGACTGTTTAACTTTTCTAGGAATTTAATTAAATTATTTTTGTTCGCATTGCCCCGGTTGCCTATAAGAATAAGCAGTGTTGTCTTAGAATGAATATTATTATCATTTAAAATTTGTTTAGAGAAATTATCAAGGCTACTATAAGGCAGACAATTGCTGATTGCGCTAAGTCCCTTTAAGTAGAAGTTCAAGTAATTGCCCATATTACTTCCAATCTCATCACAGTACATAATAACATTAGGTTTAGGTGTGCTTATTTGTGTAGAGAGAACGGAGCAATTATTTATTTGTTGTTGAGGAGGTAAACTGCCACACACCGAAAATGTAGGTAACGCAAGCCGCCATTTCATTCCATGTTTATTTATTTATAAAGTGTTAATTTTAGTATATACATGATTATTACTTTAATATATCTAGATACTCGTAAATACGAGTACTTACTTAAATTTGCAACATCAATAAAAACTAGCCCAATGATCTTTTTTAATATTTTTTTAATCAAATGAAATTTTGAAATATTGCTTTATTCAAACGCAAAATATTACCAGTGAACACCTTATAAAAATAATACACAACACACTTACAAGGATAATGATCAAATTGATAGGCGAATCAACATTATTTTTGATGTATTGGAAATCGTCCCTTTAAAAAGTAGTAAAATGGTATTTATCGTATATTAGCTGGGCAATTACTTTTTAATGTCACCCAAGAAAAAACATCAATTTAACAATGAAATACAACTAAAACGCGAAACATCTTGTTAAAAAAAATTAATATCTGATCGTGATCACAATCCGGGAACATACCTATATATGTATCTTTAAAAATACCCTTAAAAATACAGTTGAATTAAAAAAAATATGTTGTTTATATTTTAGAATTGACTTTATTCAGGTATATCTTTATTTTCTTAGATTAGGCTTTTTACAATATATATAAAAAGTAAAATACAAAGTAAAATTACAAAATATAAACACATTATAAAAAACCTAACCTAGGGTGCCGCCGGCAGCGGGGCGGGGCCCAGGCTACCGGTGGTTAGGGCCGCAGAGAGAGGAACCTCCTGACGATGCGCGCCGTGTCCAGAAGAACCGCTTTCTGTATCTGACCCTTGATCCAACCATCTAGCGAGAGTCTCTTGAGATGGTGATCGAGACTCTTCGCTATAAGTCCGTTCGCCGAAACGACTATCGGAACAATGATCGTCGAATCAACATCCCACATGGCGGTAACCTCGTGACTTTATTATTATTAGTTTAAGTTCTGCAGTTAATAAAAACAAATCAATATTTTTCGGTCGCTCATTATGAGAAATTTCATTTAGAATAAAGAATCCTAACCATTATTTCTGTAAAATTACTGGTAAATTAATTTTCTTTAAGCCTATAAAATCTCATTGCCATCTTCAATTATACTCGTAGGTAATTGCCGCAAAAGTGATACCACAAGAAAATAATTTTATCATAAACATCAAATTTAATTTCAAGGAACAACCACAGACAATAATGAAATTTGTAATCAGATCTTCGGGACGTTTTAATGATGTCACAATCTAAGAATCATACAGTCGGCCGACAACAGCGGAATTACTGTCCGTCAAGATAGGGTACACCTTAAAGATATTCATAATCTGATGCAGCCAATAAATAGTACCCAAATAGTACCGACGAAATACCTAGGTGAAAAAAAAGGTAACCTATCGCAAACACTAAAAACCATTCACCGAATTTCATTTGGCCAAAAACTATTCGAATTATTATCGTTTGTCCGATGACAGATTTCGTATTTTTTTCTGTTCACCATTTCACGTTTGTAAAAGTTTCGTTTGTCCGAAAAACGTTTCCCATCTCATTCACTTGCCCTATGAATTGTTACGTATTTTGTTTCGTTGCCCATTTTTCATTTAACCAATGATACTTTTCGCACTGGATACGTTTAGACATAATTTCAGTTTACCTTTTGACGATATCCCAAGTTATTTTTCGGCAGAGGTATGGTTCCCTAAATCTAAAATAAATGTTATTTTAGAAAAGAAAATTATTTATTATTAGGTAGTTCTTTAGAGAAAGGTCAGTAGGTTAGGTTGGTTCATAAAAAAGTGGCCGTTTGGGGAAGTGACTTTCACAGAAAACTTACATAGGTAGAAGGACAAAGGGGGGATGGGGGGCGGAGCCCCCCACAAGGGGGGCTCCGCCCCCGGGCCGCAAGGAAAAAAAACTCAAAACAAAGGTTCAATTAGGTAAAAAAGTAGGTTAGGTTAGGTTTGAACTGCGTCCCCCAACAAACACGAACTGCTACCAGAAAAATAGGTTAGGTTAGGTTCGAACTGCGTCCCCCAACAAAAACGAACTGCTACGAAAAAAGTAGGTTAGGTCAGACATATTTAAATAAGTTTTCACTATCGCACTGTACTACTCAGTTTTAGCTTTAATAATAAATACACTATAACAAGTTTTATGTGGCGGGTAGGGTTATCTTTATCAAAGTACAAAGCGGGTAGATTTTTGCAGACTAGTTTGCCAGGTATAAAAATAAATAATTGTAAATTGTAATGCCAGCTGTACACATGTCGAATACTTAAAAATCGAATCGTTACATCGGACAAATGAAATCAAAGTCAATCGAAAAAAGTCAAATGGTAAATAAATCGAAACGTTACTTCGGGTAACTGATATTACGGTGAAACGAGATTTAGGGCAAACCATCATTTGTCGAATGATTAAAAAACCGAACCAATAAATGCCGAATCGTAATAATTCGAAATGAAAATTCGGACAAACGAAAAAAAATTGAAACGATATTTGTCGAATAGTTTTTGCCGAAACGAAATTCGGACTAACATTTTTAGTGTTTCAGATAGGTAACCGAAAAAAAATATTACCCTTAAACTTTGTGACATATAAGGTGTTCACGGTGTACACTACCGGGCATCAAGCTGGCGTACACCGTTTGTATCTCTGGAACGGCTTTGTTTTTGGAAACGATTTATATATCAAAAAATAGTACCCAAATACTACCCTAGGGCCCTACAATTTCATTTCTCTAGCTATCGTAGAAGCCGAGATATAGTGAGCTCTTTCTATAAGAAATTCCCGGGTACGCCAGCTTGGCGGTGTGAAATTTTGTACACCGTTAAGAGGAAACATGAGGGCAGTTTTTCCATACAAACGTAGTCCTCTGTTTCCTCCCTGGATAATGCCAGTAGAGCAATAATTTTTTGTCCAAAAATCTATGGCTACTATTGATATGTTCCTATGTTTTCCTTTTTACGATAAATTGATTCTCAAAAGAGATATTAACCTTCAAAAAACTAAAAAAAATGCCAGATTTTCCGCTGTGTTCACACATCCAGAAAACAATTTTGACTAGATTATTAAAAAAAAAAAGAAAACATAGGAACACGGCCAAAGCCTTTCTTTAATGTTTAATGAAAAAAAATGTTAAATAGGTTAAGTTTTGGGGAAGAAATCAGGGGACTACGAAACGTTGTTTTCATGAAATTTTAAAAGGTATTTTCGGTCCAAGCTGCAGTTGTCTCTATCGCGCTCTGCGCGGGAGAGGCGGGCAGTGCGGGACAGCGAGACATTTTACAAATACCTCATTTTCAATTCTGTCCACCTTACTGTTTCCTCTTAAGTCATGGAATATCTCGGCTTCTACGATAGCTAGACAAATTAAATTTTCGACGAACTATTTTCTTCTATCTCGATATATATTTCTGTGGTGTTAGTCTACTGCAGGTATTTATACTGTGACGCCGTGGTGGATTGTACACAACCCCCTATTTCGTATTTTAGAGATTGTGGAATTGAATGTTTTCGGTTTAGAGAGGTTTGAAAGGAAATTGCTGGGCCATCGTTGTTTTGCTAAATCTGTCAGTTTTTCTAAGTTTTTAGGTGATTCGAATCGGACGGTCTTCCATATAAACAAAAAGAGGGTCACCGTTTGCTTCGACGGCATCTATTATGTTTCAAATGTATTTTATTCTATACATTCTATTGGCGCGAAATGACACGAAAACTCTCAAAAGTCAAAAGAATTTATAATTCTGTTTGACTGTATTTTAGCAAAAAACGGTAAGTTACAAATGATGTTAACAGATGGCGCTGACTTTAAAAGCCCAATTGCAAGTTAATTCCGGTTTTTAAGACTTCTCTCATATTTCACGCAGGCAAAATGTATCAACTATAAAATAAAACACATTTGAAATATAATTGATGTCGTGGCAGCAAACGATGGACCTCTTTACTCAAATAGAGATGGGTAAATCCGGACTTGAAGATTTAAATGATGAAAATGGTAAGCGGTTCCGATTTCTTATCGACTCCTTCCAAAATTCATGAAGTTATTAACTCCGACTAGGTAATCTATCGGTACGGTAAATTGGGGTTACTCTGATTCACGGGGCAACATTGACCATCGATTATAAGAAGTTGATTTTTGAATGCATTCAGAACAATTTATTATTAAGGTAGGCTACCTCAATAAAAATACTTAATAAACGTCATAGCAATAAAACAACTTAAAAGGATTAAATCGCGTATATGACCAAACTTTAAGTTCCGACGTTTTCCCTTTTCAGCGTTCGTGGTCGCGGGTAGACTGAGAAAATCATAAATTTCCTCTGTCCAAATTACTATTGTGCAAACCTACCCTAAAAAATACAAATTCAAAATTAGTGTTGCCAGATGGGCCTAATGTGTAAAGATGTTTACAGACATGCCAGAAGACCTTAAAAACACCAAGTGTCAAAATCAATATTGTAGAAGGAGGCCCCTTTAACAATACAATGGCCCTATAATTGTCACATGTTGAATCGAGCCGTCGTTCCAATATACACTTAAGAAGCCAAGCCAAAGTTAGGGAAATGCAAACAATTCAGAACTATTAATTACCAGGTGTTCGAGAGTTAGCGGGTAATTACTCGGATCACTGGGATTACGTACCTACCTATCAGTAGCGTGGCATCTAATGAACTCGATTCCCACCGGCTTGTCTAGTATCAGAAATTTGAGGACATTATTCTATAGCTCTTAACCCTTCGAGTGGCAGCCGTCATATTGCTTATTTTCGTTAAGTGGCGGGCGACGGCCAGCCGTCGATTGTGAAAAACCGTTAAGTGGCAGTGGCAGGGGGCAGCCACCCGTCGATTGGTATTGTTTACTATTTACCTATGAAATGAGCTGTTTAATCTACACCTGTCTTGCTCTTTCTTGCAAGATGCATTCGTGAATAGATAAGGATAGCATATAATAACAGACGCGACAACACTTCCTAATAAATTTGTCTAAAAAATCAAATTTGCAAACCCAATTTTCTTCGACCGCGCGTGTGACCGATTTTAGACTCGTTTTTGAAAACCTCGTAGTCTAAAAATATAAAAATATGGAGAGGGATAGTATATGTATTTTTTTTGGCCAAGGATATCTTTTACGCCACGCCACTGCTAACCTATACCAGAGTATAAAGACAGACAACTCAAACTCCGGCCATTCAGGAGCGCACGATACGTAATGCAATCCATACTGGAGCATTATTACGCATTCTTAAAAGTTTGCTTGTAAAGATACAAGTCCGAGATGGACTGCAGACCGCAAACTGCAAACGACACCACTGGTTTCTATGAATTTCTATGTAATTGATTTCGACCGCGGCAACACTGTGATCGCGGCAACCGCAGACTGCAGCGCCAGTGTATAGAAGCAACCGAAAGCAGCGCTGCGATCAACCGCAGCAGCAATGCGTTCAACCGCGGCAGGTGTATTTCACTCGATTTTGGCCTCCCGCGCGGTGGGCGTAGCCGATCTGCACGCCGGCAGACGAAACGTCACAGTGGCACAATATAATTATCCTGACAGTACGTAACCGCCGTTGATGCCGGCCGATCGGCCAATATCAAAGGACGTGCGAGTAGTAGGGAAACGTAGGTACTGTACTGCGTGAAGTTTACCGTGCTGTGGCTGTGGGTGGGGGCTTGGCGCGCCCGTCGAACGACTCTCTTGTTTAGTGTCGAGCGTGGGAATTCTTGTTTATTTGTATGTAAACGCGCGAGAGTGAAATATCTGGTTATATTCTCTAATCTGTGACTGCGGTCAACCTTGTGTGTTATTATACAATTGTTAAACCAAAATAAACATTTTCGTTTAAAAAAAAAACTTCTGTACCTTTAAAAATAGTGGAACGTAGGATTTTTATCGCTAGGTACACTGAAAATAATCATCTTAAAAAATATATTTCTACCTTACTATCTGAAAACCTATAGCATTATCCAATTGTTACAGATCACCTTTTTTTATCGACATCAATGATACCGATAAATCACAATATCCGATAACATGCAAAATACGTTAACACGAACCATACCGATCGATAGTCACTGTCGATAAAACATAAAAAGATGCTCTGTGAAATAATAATAACCTGTAAAGAAAACGCGGCCGACAAGGGCTGACAGTTTATGGCGCGGAAAATTGCGTAGGAACGCGAAACGCGGCACGCTCAGTAATCGTGACCGCGGTAACGTCAGCTTTGCCTCGTAAAGATTAACGGCTGTTCTGCCCATCTATAATTAAAATAAAATTAAAAATGTTTATGAAAATACCTGTGATAGAATATTTGAATACTACATAGTTTTATTTTTGAACTGTGGCTACATTACCGATCTACCATTTTGGTCCATAAATAGTTTTTTACCGTTTTGCTTGCTTCATTACCATCGCCACTATTATTGACCGTTTTATAAAAGCAATCAGGATCGCAAAATAGCAGAAGCATGCGACTTCTAAAAGATAACCGAAAACGACTCCATAGTTTATAGGGAGCTCATCCATAATGTGGCGATGGTAATGATGCGATTGGGGCGACTGTTTAGTCGCAGAAAACTACCCAGATATCCCTAGATGATTGTCGGATACTTTTTCTCCGACTGTCGTGAATAAAAACGAGGGTAGTGACATTTTCACATTCGCGCAAGAATGCATGACCATCTTTAATGAAGAAATAATGTATTCCAGGGGGTAGAAATTAACGCGATGTCTATGGGATGTGAACTTAGAGCAAAATAACGCGGTGAAATATTACATGCGCGTAAAATTGCGTAGGAACGCGTTAGTCGCGTTACGCGCCACGCTCAGTAACCGTGTGAACGATAACATCAGCTTTGCATCTGAAATATACTGCTGATGGCTGTTTTCATCTACAACATTATAAAATAGAGATAATATCGGTATATTAAAGATAACACACTGATAGTATCTTGACGAAATACGCTGCGATTTTATTTGGAACACATTACGATCTTCGAATTCTCAAATTCTTCGGGCACATCACCTGTAACCAGGACTCCGTGGTACGATTGGTGCAAGGGAAAGTCGAGGGCAAAAGATCTCGTGGGCGCTCTTAAACACGGTGAACAGACCTCATCAAATCTGTGACACATTTCAGCATAGATGTAAACTCTCATCTAGATGGGTGGATTTCACAGCGTTTCAAACGCCGTCATCACCAATCCCGATATTATGATGACATATTTCTAAAAATTACTTAATTTTTGATCAAATTATGAAAAAATTAAGTACCATTTTCGGATTTTATCAAAATAATGGGACACATTCTTAAAGAGAATCGCCGAAATTTCGGGATTGGTGATGACGGCGGTTGAAACGCTCTGAAATCCACCCAGATACATGGCCTCGCATCACAAGAGAAGGAGCGTTCCATGAAAACATCAACTTTTTGTCCCCTACGAAACGCTATGGCAGCTACCCTAATAAAACGTATTAGCTGCTAAGAAACACTACCAAACTTAAAGCCGAGTTATGATGTTACAATGCTGATAATAAGCTTCCTGAATTTATTTCTCGGAAGTATTAAAACGGTGGTGTCCCTTACGACATATTTTCATGGAATGCTCCAGAAGCGGTGCCCCGAGACTCGACCACGACATGACCAATAACACTGCCAAAAAACACGATAAAAACGAGAAGAAGATCTTTGAATTTCAAATCTCAATGTGGCGCTCTGTTCCTTATGCTGTCTATGGACTAAACAAACTATACCTACGGCTCAGAACTTTAATAGCGGCCTTCTCCACGCGAAAAGGTCGTAACGACAATCATTCCCTCAAAACATGCGACCTTCTAGAAGTTCCTTCTCTCGTTCTTTGTACTGAAAACGTCTCGTTTGAAAGAGTTACACGAATTCTTTGTTTGCGAATGAAAAGAGTCGCGTACAAATAGATAAAAGGTTACAGTTATAAAACGTTTTCTATGTTTATGCGTTGTGAACGTTTTTCTTTTCAATTGGATTTTGCAGTTTACCGATTTTTTACGAGGAGGTAACGTTCTTTATTGACAGAACAAACGCAAAATACGAACGTAGCGTCTACGTTTTAGCTTAAGCAATTGGCTACTTGACAACTTTTTTCTGTGATATGTTATAGTAACATCTTTCAATAATTGAAATATGTAAAAAAAACCACTTCAGTATTATAAAAACTCACCGAGATACTACAATGTTAAAATCACATTTTTAGACTTTCCCAAATACGTGCCGAAACGCTCCCTACTGAAGCCCGTTATACAGTGACGTCACTACTCATACGTTGTTTGGGGAAATCAATAACTTTGTTCTGCAACTATGTTAATACTTGCGTTTATCGTAACGGTTTCATAACAAAAGTACCCATAAATTTTATGGGTTATTTAATGGTATTAATAGTTTTTAATAATTTTATGCTTTTAAAATGGACTTTCCTATTCAACATTGGAGGCTCATAAAAAAGTTACACGATAGATATCAAACTCAAAACTTGAACATATTTCCTTATTATGCTTATTTTAACAGGATCTTATATAATTTTTACAAATTTCAGTTACAGTCAAGTACCCAATAATCTTTCGTATATCTGTCCGACTGTTCTCCTCTGAACAGGCGTCGTTCTTCAAATGGTCGCATCTCAAAAAACCAAATTTTACTTTTTAACATTCCCATAGAAAATATATCAAAGAAACATTTACAAAAATTAATCTTTGTACAATTTTCCGTAAAGTAATTAAGAAAATTTGGCACATCTTTATAATCATGCCATTTCCTAACTAAAATTGCTTTTTTCTCAAGACCTATAAACCTGAAACGCGTTCTTTTGAATTCGGACCGCAGTACAGGTCGCATTTCTCAACTGATTCTCGTGAACGCTGTGAACAGGTTCGATAATTACATAGAATTTCTTTGTCGATTCACGTTTTGGAAATTTTCCATTATGGCGGAGCCATGGGCTTAGACCAGCGGTCGGCAACCTGTGGCCCGTGGGCCGCATGCGGCCTGTGAACCACTCAACCGAGCACATGCGAAACACAGTATAATGAATACAACCTTGGCAATTAACATGTAAGGCTCCCAGAAATATAGGACGTCCTCAAGGTTTCTCAGCACTTTAGCGTCGCTCTGGCACATTGTATGTAATTAGTTTATGAAGGTCACATAACTGCAGTTCTTAGAGTCACTCACTCGTGATTACCCGAGTCACAACTAGCAAGGTCGCCGTGTGATGTGGGGGAGAGGTTAAGTGAAACACGTCGTAATCAAGACAATGATTATATTGGACTCCCAAATATGTAATGATACATGCTTATATACTAACACACACTTAGATGCTAGACATATACGGTGACAGGTATTGATACTCACACTACACTTGCAGCCGCTATATTCCGAATAGTATAAAATCACAAATTATTTACAAAGTGCGGCCCGCGTCAATTTCGTTAGCTAATATGTGACCCTTGGCTGCTAAACGGTTTCCGACCGCCGCTGGTTTAGACCGACTACACCTCACGGAGTAGCTTATGACGTCACTTCTAGTTGAAAATATTACCATGAGTAGGCATCACAGAAATATGTCGAGGTATGTAGAAGGAAAATGTGTATGTACCTCGCGTGCTAAAAAGGAGTGGCAACGACCTACTTTGCACGCCGTTACCTTGAGTTGCCGTCAATATTATTACCAGATTTGAAAATCTGATAATAATGGTAATAATTAATTGGTCAAATACCACCAAATGAAATGGAAAAATTATGTTTTCTATCACTAAATTACACTTTTAGCGTCAAACGCCAAGCGACAAACACACGCTTGATTCCCATACAAATCGACGAACTATTATTTCCTTCTTACTTCATCGTATTTTTTATTTGACAATTTTTGAATAATCTGACGGACCAAATTTTTGCAGTCATCATGGCATTCACGAAATTAAATTAAATACATAAAAGGCGCCGTCTTTAAGCATAAAAAGCTTCCTTTTAGAGGCTGCTATATAAAGAAACGTTGTTAAATCCTCCGTTTTCCAGTCGGACGGTTTTCGGGATAAAAAGAAAACACAAAGTGATGTCAATCTGTCAGGCGCAGGGCACTCTTAACACTTAATTGGTGCCACAAAAATACAGCTCACTCTTAAGGTTTTAAGGATTTTTGCGGTTGTCGAGTGTTAGGTATTTGGAAGATTTTTTACGCCGTAATAATTTGGCGTACAACTAGACTAGACCAAGACCTTACTCTTCATACTTACATAAGCATAATTGAGTTACGCTACCAGCAATGTATAAAGAAAAAATATACTTCGTATAAAACCCGGTAATGTATCAAGAAACCTACCGTCTTTGCATATTACCAGATACAATGACAGTAATGTACGAGGAAGTATAAATTCTTCCCACGACCTGGATTTGTCCAAAAAAATTGCTGTTCCTACTACATAAACAAGGAGGTCTCCGAGTAAACTAAATAAAAACCTGCCAAACCACTGCTCCGGTTCAGGAGCATTCACATTTCACAACTCTGGTAAACATATAAAAAATAAACGACGAACCCACATTAATAAGTCATTTCTAATACACTAAATTATAAACTTATTCATGCGAAAGAAAATTAATAACTAAATACTAAACTAAAACCCTAAAGTAGAAACAATATACACCTAAGATAAAAGCCTAAAGTAAAAATTAAAATATACCTACCTAAAACTAAAATAAACATGATACACTATGGTCGAGGAACCTCCTTGGTTTCGTACAATGTACAAGGAACAGCTGTTTCTTTGTACAGAACCGGGTTATGCAGGAAGAATTTATACTTCCTCGGACAAAGCATTTGTAATGTGCAAAGAACGAGGGTTTCTTAGTACCTACATTACCCGATTTTATACGAAGAATATTTTTTCTTTGTACATTGCTAGTAATATAACTCAGTAATGTACGAAGGATAAAGGTGTTAGGTCCGTACTAAGTTCGAGGAACCACTTGGAACAATAAAATAAATGAAAACTGGTCAAAGTTTTTTCTGTAAGCCAATACGCTACGGGAGCAATCGTAAAACTTTTTTCTAATCTAACTTTCGGTATCAGAGTTGATTACGACATGGTTTAACAGATAGAAACGCATTATACCGAACAGGAAAATTGGTTCGTTCCCACCAAAATAATTGACCGAGCGCGAGCGAAGCGTCTCCGTTTCACCTTGAGCAACAATACTTTTGTATTCATAAACCCTCTGTAATGCGTTGGAAGAGAGGACAATAGAGAGGTCTCTCTCCAGACGGATGCTGTGCCTGGAGACCGAAGTCCGAAGGAAGTTGCATCATTTCGCATAATTCATCATTTCACATAAAGCTGTTTTTTCTGAACACGTAAACTTTTCAGGATTATTATAACGCAAACCAAACCTATTTAACAGGATGAGGCCTTAAAGAGTCCTGAAAATTCTACAGTTTAAGAAAAAAATGCATTATGCCGAATGCTGAATTATGCGAAATGATGAATTATGCCTTTTAAATTTATGCGATCTAGGTTCCCATTCTGTGAATATATCAAGCATATACCATAACTAAAATCAAGCAAAAACTAAAAAAAGCGTTATTTTGTATGGGGGTTCTTTATTTCTTGATTTTATTTTGTTTTAATTATTTGTTCTTATACTAAAAATAGAAATACATATTATGTGAAAATTTCAAGTTTCTACTTATTACGGTTCCGCAGATAGAGCCTGTGACAGACGGACAGACAGCGGAGGCTTAGTAATAGGGTTCCTTTGGCACCCTTCGGATACGAAACCCTGAAAAAAGAGAAGTTTTAACTGATTTCACTTATTATGTAACAGCTTCAAAAGTGAATTACCATACTAACTAACTTTAGACGACTTGTGGAATTCAACCTCCACGTATTTTGACTCCTGTCGAATAAAGTGCGTAACTAACCTTCCGATCCTGTCCATCAAACCCTGAAACACGCCTAAACCGTGTCCTCATTATAAATCCAAAACTCCCGTTGCAAACGATTATGAACCGTAGCTACACGACTTACAGACGTGTTTCCCATCAAACTGCGCCAGTTTGGAAGGTATTATAAATCATTATAGGGATATTAGTGCCAAAGCCACTTCGTCGAGCACGCGGCACGGAGAACTCTCGAACGTTCGAACTTGAACGTTCCAAAAGGGTTTATCTTATGGAACTGCTGTTACGAATTCAATCTTAAAGTTGTAGGACTAAGGTTTATTTTCAAAAAGTCACCGAAAAGGAGTTGGGGTTTATAATGCAGTGGAAATATTTGTGTATAAGAATGCGCGCGTTTCCTGACTGACTCTCATTAATTGCACAATATGGGAGATATATCTTATCATAAAATATACCACTTTTCTTATAAGGAGCTCAAGAAAAATGTATTCGAGCCACCTGTGATGCACCCATTATAAAATCGTGTAAGCATTGTTTAAGAAGTTGAAGATTTTATCGCTCCCATGTTTATACATTTTAGAGTCCTGCGTCCCACCTAGCCCGATCCTATCGAGGTGGACCGGGTCAAGGTGACCTGGTTCGACCCCAGGGAATGCCACGGCCGACCACCCAGTCCGACAATCGCTATGCCCATGAGGGTTGTGAGTTTGTCAGCTCCTAAAAAAAAGAGACCTGCGTGTTTGTGAAAAGGCATATTCATTTATTCAAGTCAGCAAATAGTACATTACATAACTAGGGTGGTAATACAAAGAAAGGCCGAGATCGCAGAAGTTTGCGGCCCGAGCTGCAAGCGAGGGACGTAAATATGCGATCGAGGGCTTTCTTTATTACCTCCCGTGTTGTGTACATCATTTTATGTTTACACTTGGCCAGAAAGCGGCTTCTTCCGTACGCGCAGCGTGCGGAAAAAGGCACTTTATGGCCAGGTGTGGCATAAAGATATATTTCCAAACAGCACAAGAAACACAGGACGTTTAGTCCATGACCGTGTTCCAAGTTCGGCATTGTACATAAAGCAGTGTTACGTAATGTGCATGAAAATATTTAATAAGCTCTAGCTGCCGAAACAAATGTGGGAGGTCTCGCTTAACAAATTCAAAAGAGCACTAACTAGTCACTTAATGGAGAAAAAATACTACCACATCAAAGATTTTCTGACCCAGAATACAGTATAAAATAAGTGTAAACAAAAAAAAAACAATTATATTTTGCATGCTAGTATTACACTAATACATATAGCAGAATCAGCCACAAATTGTGTGTACTACACCTAAGGACTCTCGCTGTACATACTTGTTCTATGCAAATAAAGCTATTCTATTCTATTCTATTAAGAAATAGCAGTGTGCTAACACGTTAATTCTATAATAAATACAAAAATCATACATCAGTATAGCCGCTATAACAAATAAACTTGGTAGGTATGGAAATCATACCTACGGTATTATTTTTAAACATGCGAAGTGACTTCCCATGTCTAGGTACATTGTTATGAAAGATATTAATTCCTATCAAGCCACAGCAGAAGCACTCGGCTTTCAGCTTTTTGCCTTTCGGCCATGTTTAGGCTTTTATTAAAACTAATGAATGACGCTTGGGGCAAAAACCCAACCCTGCCCACAGTCGGTAAAAAATGGCCGGCCAACTATGAAAGGGTTGGCGTGCTTAAACTGTCTTTGGATATCTGTGTATGGAACAATCCATAAATGTCTCCTAAATTAAACAAGTTTTTAGCCAACCTTCAAAATGAGGGCTACCGCGGATAAATTTCGCCACTAGATGCGTTAGTGTAGCGTGTAGTAACTTCTCCGAAATGTCAAATGTGACTGTTTGTGGAGGAGCTACACGGGTTTATTAGTTTTTAGAATAATGTTCCGTAAAACTGCCCAACTATAGTCCAATCAACCAACTATGGTCCAAAATAAAACGCATTTATTTCTATCATAAAAAAAAAGAATCAGACATGTGAAAGAGCCCTTGAGGCCTACTTGCAGAAATGAATGAGTTTGAGTTTATCAATATCCATTTCCTGTCAGTGGTTTTGTAGGTTTGTATTTAAATTTGTTTAATTAGATTATTCATGTAAGAGTTGAGGACCATAGTTGAGTGGACCTTACTATAGTTGAGGGGGTTTTCCAGTTATCAATATTTTGCAATATCTAAGATTATTTATGTCAAAAATGAGCTACGGGTGTCCGTGCTATGAGACAGCTTCATCATTCGGAAACATACGTCCTCTTTTCTTCCAAACTAAACGCAATATTGCGGCTTGCTCAACATTTTTATGGTACGGTTTTAAGGCATTAAATACGATTGAAATGTAAACTTCGTTTTCACACCCGTAATAACAAACTGACAGTTATACTTCAGGGCCCTAATCGACAGTGGCGCCAACTGGTGAGCACAACAACGGTTGCCCTCATTGAATTGGTTTTCCCTATCTTTTCGAATTTAGGTTTATCTTGTTTACTTTAATTTTTACGTTTAGTAAGTAGTTTTATTTTTTGTTTTTTTGTATTTTCTGTTAGTTAGAATTCAAAAGATTATAAGCACCTTGAAATATTTATCGAAAAAACTCACTCACGCTCATATATTTCAGTATTTATAATCCTATAAATATAAAAAAATGCTGCCTCGAAATTAGTAGTGAAAAGAAAATATACCAGGGCCCCGTTTCACGAAGCTACAAGTTACAATTTTACAAGTCTAACTCTAAACTAGCAACATTGGCCAAATCAACCAATGGCGTTGCTGTATTTGACCAATGTTGCAAGTGTAGACTTGTAAAATTGTCACTTGTAGCTTCGTGAAACGAGGCCCAGATAATGCATGGCCAGTTATTATCGTGTACAGTCTTTATGAACAATAAGCAAGTATAATATGGGTAAGATCAAGGACCTTAAAATAAATAGCTGGACGGAGTCTCGCCAACAGAGAAGTGTGAACTGAAGTCATTTTAATAAGCTGGCTGCTTGTACTTACGAGCCGTACGCACACGTCAACTAGTTTTTAGGGTTCCGTAGCCAAAATGGCAAAAACGGAACCCTTATAGTTTTTAGGGTTCCGTAGCCAAAATGGCAAAAACGGAACCCTTATAGTTTCGTCATGTCCGTCCGTCTGTCTGTCCGTATGTCACAGGTATTTTACTCAAAAACTACATGATGGATATTGATGAAATTTGGAATATAGGTGCCTTTTATGAGCCGCTACTTAGTTTGGTATATAAATAATTAAAATAAATATTTTTAGAGGGGGCACTCCATACATGTTAAAGACAGTAAAAAAAAAATTTTTCAGCAAATATCAACGTGTGGTACATAGTTCGACAGCTCTTTAAAAAACACTATAAGGTTTCTAATTAATGTTTTTGATTAAGTGAATGTATTTGGAAATAATCGCTCCGAAAGTTGTGCAAATTGTGTCCCCTCCCCTCTATTTTCTAAACCGTGCGTCCGAAAAATATGAAAAAAATCACGAAGGTAACGCTTAATTAATACTTTCAACGAAAATTATTTTCAACAAGATCGAATTAACCGTTTTTGAGTTATTGCCGATAAACTGCGCTTCTCAACAAAAGGACGTAATTGCTATGAAGATACGCTCTTTTGTTGTTGTACTTTTTTTACATCGTATTTTTTACTTTATAGTTACGGCTATGGAACCCTACACTGAGCATGGTCCGACATGCTCTTGGCCAGTTATTTCCAATTGCGAGCAGCACGCACACATAGGTAGCCGGCTTATTAGACATGCTTCAGTTCTTTGTTAGCGAGGCTCCATCCGGGTATTTATTTTAAGGTCCTTGGGTAAGATTATATCCTCCTACATGTTGTCGTTTTAGAACAACAACAGTATTTATTTACCTATAGAACAATACGCACACTGAGGCGAGATAAGCGCCTTATACACGAGTGGATGATTGCTTACTCAACTGTATAGAGTATTGTTATTGCTTTTTATCTGCCAACAAGGACCTACTTTTAAAACACATGTATATATTGAAACTTTTATGCATTCGGTAGTACTAGATAGATTATTTGATTATAGATATTCATTCTAGGACATCGTGGGAATACGAGTAAATTTACACTGAACATTACGCTCAGCGAAACGGGATAAGCATCGTATACATTTTTGAAGCCTGACTAACTCGCAACCCTAGTGGGCGTAGCGATTCTACGACCGGGTGGTCGGCCGTGGCGTTCCGTGGGGTCGAACCAGGTCGCCTTGTCCCGGTCCACCTCGATAGGGTCGGACTAGGTGGGGGCCTGAACGCCTGGAGTCGAACCAGGTCGTTTGGCCAGGGCCACCTTGACTTTGCGCTGATTGCTCAAAGTGAGCAGCGGACCAGCGGGAATTTCAAGTAAAACCATCGTGAATTGTATCAAAATGGGACACAATCGCTTAAAAACATGACATTTACCTCGACGCGACGTTTAGGACGTGTCGTAACATCAATAGTCGCGAAGGGACCCCTCATTGAGTAAATATTAGAGATGGGCCGACTACAGATTTTGCCGACTAGCTAGTCGCCCGACTAATCGGTTCTCAATTTGTCGATTTATCGGCCGACTAGTCGGCATTGCCGATCATAGTTACTAGCAGAGCTACTTATGTTCGGGTGCAATCGGAAACGCTCGGTTCACTTCGTCTCCCCGCCATATTGTTGTCACGAGTTCGTGTTTTGATCAGTTTTTAATTAAGTTGATTTTTTGATGTACGTAAAAATATAAAATAAATATTAAGAAAAATATGGTTTAGTTTCTTCTGTGTCCTATATTCTCTGCTAGGCAATAGTGCCGAATATTCGGAATTTTTAGCCGACTAGTCGCCGACTAATCGGCCGAGTACAAATGATGCCGAATAGTCGGCGTTCCCGACTAGTCGGCCCATCTCTAGTAAATATGTAATGTTTTAAACTCCCGCGTTGATACAAAAACGAGTGAAAATCTTTAAAGTTTAGATCAATAGTCTCTTCAATTTGATCTAGTCCGTTCTGACACCATTTATTAAAGTTTAAATTGCTACTCTATACGAATTGAGAGAGTATTAATATGCATGGAGCGTCCGCGCAGTCCCGTTTCATTAGACGAGTAATAAATGAGGTATTCGAACGAACTCTATTGCGAATAGGGTTACCACTTCAAAATAAATTTCTGTATTTTTTTTGCCAACTGTGCCTTTTTGTGTAATCGTAAACTACATGTGAAAACCAATCAAATGAGCCAAAACAAGTGATTTTATTATTCACGGCTTTACGTGTCCGTCAAGATAGCGTACACCGTAAAGATATTCAGAATCTGATGCAGCCAACAAATAGTACCCAAATAGTACCGACGAAATACCTAGGTGAAAAAAATAGTACCCTTAAACTTTCTGAAATATAAGGCCTGTTCACGGTACGCTACCGGGCGTCAAGCTGGCATACACCGTTTGTATCTCTGGAACGGCATTGTTTTTGGAAACGATTTATATCTCAAAAAATAGTACCGAAATATTACCCTAGGGCCCTACAAATTCATTTCTCTAGCTATCGTAGAAGCCTATGGAGATAAAACAAATATTGTCTCAGATCGCAGGTATTTGACGCCTGAACCAAAGGCAAGGGCGATAAATATGCGATCTAAGGCTTTCTTTATTACCTCCCGTGGTAAGTTCAAAATTTTACGTCTAAGCGGGATTTTCCGCGCGCGTAGCGTGCGGTAATCGCCACTTTATGGCCAGCTGTGGCATAAAATAATATTTCTCTCTGTGGTCGCCCCCTCGTGACTGAGGATCGTGGTCATCGGTGGATGCGGCCTACACTAGTTTTTATAATCTACCTGCACCAGTAAAATAACATTTAGGCAATCGTAACGCGGGTCGAATTTCACTTACAGGTTAGTTACAGACAGACAGTTACCGGGAATCTGGGAAACGTTTGTTGAGGAAGTCTATGTTCAGCAGTTAAAGAAACCATGTAATGATGATGAAAAAATCCTGAAAATTTCAAAGTCTGCTCTCAAACGTCCATGAGTTCAGAAATCCTGAAATCTCGGGACTTGTCCTGTGATATGGTAACCCTATTTGCGGATTATACAAACGGTACTTTGACGGTAGGTAAACGAGCTTCCAGCAGGAATGATAATGTACTGTAATGGACGCAAAACCTTTGTGGTGGATGACAGGTTATTTGTGTTGTAATTATTTAAATTTAGAATTACTTCCGTCTCTGTTGTAAACTGAAAAGGCTGAAGAATGAATATGGCGTCTAGAGCGTAACCTAGAACAAACACGATTGATTGCCACTGTAATGTCACTAGTTTAGTGCTACAATTTGGGTTGGCTCGCCGATACACCGCATGATCCTTCTCTGTCAAACGACTGACAGCGACCGCGATATGTACTCGAGACAACTGTACACTACAGCCACTCAATAAAGAACGGGGAAGTACTTAGGGCAGTAAAATAAAGAATGACTCAGATCGCATCTGAGGCTTTCTTTCTTACCGCCCACGCAATAAAATCATGACTCGCCTTACGTCTTAACGTGAAATGACCCCTATGGCTATACTCCATTAATAGCTGTAGGCTTTTAAACTGTGACAGTAAAAAGCTATGAATTACCCTCTTTGTATACGCATGGAGAAGCCGGCGATTCAAACCACCTTAAGTGACTACGAAACCTGTTGAATGTATTAAGTACCTTACATGATCTGTTTATCAGTTTTCAGTACATTTGAGTTAAAAAAACGGCCAAGTGTGAGTCGGATTCGCACACGAAGGATTCTGTATCACCATAGACCAAAAACACCAAAATAATACGTTTTTTGTATGGTGAGCCCCTTTTAAGAGGGGCAAAATTTCGTACTAGTAGCTGCGCGGCGAAATCGCGGAGTGAGCCACTCTGTTGGAGGGGAGGAAACAGGAGGCCAGTTTTTCCATACAAACGTAGTCCCCTGTTTCCTCCCTGGATAATGCCAGTAGAGCAATAATTTTTTGTCCAAAAATCTATGGCTAATGTTCCTATGTTTTCCTTTTTACGATAAATTGATTCTCAAAAGAGATATTAACCTTCAAAAACCTAAAAAAAAATGTCAGATTTTCCGCTGTGTTCACACATCCAGAAAACAAATTTGACTAGATTATTTAAAAAAAGGAAAACATAGGAACACGGCCAAAGCCTTTCTTTAATGTTTAATGAAAAAATTAGTTAAATAGGTTAAGTTTTGGGGAAGAAATCAGGGGACTACGAAACGTTGTTTTCATGAAATTTTAAAAGGTATTTTCGGTCCAAGCTGCAGTTGTCTCTATCGCGCTCTGCGCGGGAGAGGCGGGCAGTGCGGGACAGCGACACATTTTACAAATACCTAATTTTCAATTCTCTCCACCTTACTGTTTCCTCTTAAGATAATTATAGGTATTTACCAACCCTTTGTTCTTATCATCGACTCGATTAGACAAGAAATAAACGAGGTATTCGAACACCGCTGCACATTATCCAAACGGCAATTAACGGCAGATTAATGAGGTTCAGAAGGGTAAGTTAATGAACCATGAAAAATCAAGTACAGAATATACTACGGGCAGATAGGGGGGGTGGATTTCAGAGCGTTTCAACCGCCGTCATCACCAATCCCGATATAATGATGACATCTTTTTAAAAATCACATAATTTTTGATCAAAACATGAAAATAGTAGGTACTATTTTCGGATTTTATCAAAATAATGGGATAGATTCTTAAAGTGAATCGTCAAAATTTCGGGATTGGTGGTGACGGCGTTTGAAACGCTGTGAAATCCACCCAAGAGTAGTTCGGATCTAATGGAATCTTTAAAGGACGCTTTTGCCCCCATAGACGCAACTATCCCGGTTAGCGTTAGTTAAATCCAAGAACCTTAAAATAAATAACCGGACTTACCTCGCTAACAGATAACTGCAGCACCTCAAGTGAGCCAGTCGCTTAACGCTGGTTGGTCAGGTCAATGTGTGCGTGCTGCTCGCAGCAGGCTACGCTTGTTGATGTGTGCGTGCGGCAAGAACAAAGCGACCTGCTCACTTGAAGTGCTCCAGTTATCTGTTGGCGAGGCTACAAACTCAAACTCATTTATTTCTGCAAGTAGGCCTCAAGGGCTCTTTTACATGTCTGATTCTTTTCTTTTGGCGCTTTGACCTTCTGGTAAGAAGAAGCGCCCGAAGGAACTCACCTCACCAGTTTCTCTTTTAAAAAACATTACAACAATTGTGACATGATTTATTGATTAGGTACATAAAATGGCATTTATAAAATACAACAAGCAAATAACTGGGCACAGATTTTTTTTTTCTTTTACCGTGAGACGTATATCCGACTATTTATTTTAAGGTCCTTGCTTAAAACTATATCAGTGTAAAGCGGTTGAGGATGCTTCCAAGCGATAACTCCAACTTGAATGAAAATGAAACATTTTGTGGCGCATAAGATAGATGGAATTTAAAGCAGATTCCGATAAGACACGTACAAACGCGGAACCCTTTAACAGTTAGTTTTAGTATTATGTTGAAAGCTGCCCTAGTTTAACACGTTCCCTGCCCGCATGCAAAATGATATGACTGGGGATTTCTCCAGAAATATGTCTGCGGTCACCTCATTCATCTGGCCCTTTTTCATACTAAATGTATGGAGACAGATGAATGAGTCGCAGACTTATTTCTGGAGAAATGCCCGACTACGTCACACGGCCAAGTAGCTTCCACGGGGACACGGACTTATCAACGAAAATTTTTGTGGAGACACGGACTTGTGATTGTGACACCTATAGCTTGGCAACTTCGTTCGTGACACTCCCATGGTCCGCGCGGGGGGCGCGGGACGATGACGTATTGAGCACTGCTAACACGATACGAATTACGACTATTATTCTTGAGTGGATTTTTTCTATCTATTTAAGCATCTTCTAGTACAGTCAGCTGCAGAGAAAAGGAACCTTTCTCCGCAGCTTATTGTACAGTCGCCATCAGATACATCTGAGCAAACACGGTGCTCACAAATATCTGAACACGACTCTATCACGGTATACGGTAGTTTTACTTCCTACAAAAGTGCGCGCCGTGTACGGACGCACCACAGGCAAGGATTTGAGCATGCGCGAGCATGCCACAGTATGGCGTTCACTCACACAGACGCGCGTAGTGCGTCTGTGTAAATACGTGTCGCGCGCTCCTAAACGGCCGACGTCGTACTACTTGGTTGTCTTTATACTTTGACTCTATTGTCAAGGCGTTAGAGTGCATGTTCAGATATTTATGATCACCCTGTAGTGTATAGGTGTATCTGATGGCGAATGTACAAAGCTTCCCTGAAATTTATTTTTAAACACAGCGGCTCTAAAATACGAAATTATTCGTAAATAGTGCCTTTTACTAATAGTTTACCGATGAATCCTAAATCAAAGGCGAGGAATATGTGAAGGGTGCGGACCCTAAAGTTTGGGGATGGGATATTACTAAGATTTTACATGACATGGGTACCTTCGTACAGTTTAGAGTTAAACCCGGATGATTTATAGGAAAATTCAATAACTAAATAAACCAATTATCCTAAACTAAAATAATCATACTAAACTTAAGACTAAAGCTAAAATCTACTAAATTATATCTAAAAAGGGCCTCCGTGGCATGGTGCGAAAGATGCTGGCATCATTTCCTCGCTGTATGGCAATACTAATGCGCTGGGCGAGGAAGCTGCCGTGCCAGCCCTTTGATCGCCAGAGGTGTCGACGAGCCTTTTTGAAAGCACGTTGAATAAGAGCCGAGCTCTTGGACCCCACGGGCCAGGGTCTCAACGCCGAATGGCATGAAGTGATATTGCGAGCCGAGACGAGAGTATTTAAGTTTTTTCCGTGATTCGGCCACCTCTGTCGCCGCCCCTACCTTGGAAGAGGTCCGTGGCAGATGTGACGGCGCTAGCGTGTCCGCGCATGTTGCATCCCACACCAGCACTCGAAGGCGAAGAACACACTGAAATCGCCAGTCGCCGCGACGGGCGAGTCGCGAGTCGCCGGCGCAACGCCCCGATTTTTTCCGTGTAGCTGCGCATAGTAGCTGCGATTCGCGGCGACACGCCCGCGAGTCGCCGCGATTTACGCGCCTACGCGCGAGTCGCGACTTCAGTGTGCGCCACCCCGCGATTTTTCTATACAAATCGATGATTCTACATACAAAGTTGAAAATCGCTGAGTCGCGTGTCGCCGCGATTCGCGCTGCAGTGTGAGATCCGCCGAACTGTCGAGTGTTGAAATGGTCCTGATTTCCTATTTAAGGGTTTTTATTTAATCAATATATGAATTATTCAATGACATAAAAAATCGTTTTTTATCAGGTTTTAGAAAACACTTTCGGTCGAAAAAAAAACATGTTTTAATTGGCTTAGAAATTTTCTTTACACACAATTTTCTTTACGCTACGCGTATGGAAAAAGCCGCGTTCTGGCAAGTGTAGACATAAAATTATGTCACAACACAACACGGGAGGTAATAAAGAAAGCCCTTGATCGCATATAAATGTCCTCGCTTGCAGCTCGGGCCGCAAACATCTGCTATCTCGGCCTTTCTTTGTTTTACCACTCTAGTTGTGTAATGTATTATTGCTGTATCTTATTTCCTATCAGTGGCGTGGCGTAAAAGATATCCTTGGGCAAGCCGGTGCAGATTTGGCGTACATTTTCCTTAAGAGCTGTAGAATAAGGTGCTCAAATGTCTAATATTAGGCAAGCCGGTGGGAATCGAGTTCTTTGGACGCCACGCTACTGTTACTTATATTCTTCACCTCAAAGTTGTGAGCAAATTTGAGCAAGTAAATAAATCACAAAGTATTTGCATTTATTTTAACTTCTTTTGACTTTCCTCCGTTTCAGTAGAAGGCTTAAAACTCCTATTTACATACGCGTATAATTTACAAGCCACGACGACTTAGAAACATGGTAAGAAAGTACGCGAAAGCAATTTTACATGTTCGATAAGTAGCCGGGCTGAAAGTTTCCCTTTGCCGGCTTCTTACGGAAATTACTCACTTTTCTCCCCAATAAGGTTTGGTGGCCTAGGGTTGTCGATAACACAATATTTGATGATAATTAAAAAAATCGGACAAGCGCGAGTCGGACTCGCCCACCAGAGACGGAACCTCAAATACTTTAAATAAAGATTATATTTTTTATGAATTAAATAAATATTACATTTATTTTAAAATTGTTACATTTTTTTAAATTTAATGTAATCCAAAATATAAATCAATACAACAAAAAAAATCTTCAGTTAAGACTAACTACTGCTAATCGCTAATCATTTTATGGAATTTTTATTCTGCAATAATTTATTTGATTGATTGATATTTGATTCATCATCATCATCATTTCAGCCAAAAGACGTCCACTGCTGGACATAGGCCTTCCCCAAGGATCTCCACGATTGTCGGCTTTGTGCTGCTATTATCCAGCGGCTTCCCGCGGTTTTCACCAGATCGTCGGTCCACCTTGTGGGAGGCCTGCCAACACTTCGTCTTCCGGTACGTGGTCGCCACTCGAGAACCTTACCACCCCAACGGCCATCAGTTCTGCGAGGAATGTGCCCTGCCCATTGCCACTTAAGGTTTGCAATGCGTTGAGCTATATCGGTAACCTTAGTTCGTCTACGGATCTCCTCGTTCCTGATTCGATCTCGAAGAGAAACCCCGAGCATAGCTCTTTCCATTGCCCTTTGAGCAACCTTGAGCCTTCTTATGAGGCCCATTGTAAACGACCACGTCTCTGTTCCATAAGTCATCACTGTCAACACACACTGGTCAAAGACTTTCGTCTTGAGACACTGCGGAATTTGGGACGAAAAGATGTTGCGTAGCTTACCGAACGCTGCCCAGCGAGTATTTAGTCGTGAAGGAACACATTTTATAGATCTAATAATAGGCAAGTCGGTGGAAATCGAGTTTTGTTGATACCCCCCCGGTACTGACTTGGTTTAACTTTACATCTCAAAACTTTTTTGCTGTAGGAGAACTGCGTTGCGAGATCTGCATCTTTTTACATGTAATGTTTTTGATGGGATTATTATTACTATTAATCAGCTTGGAAAACATCTTGAAAATCTGTTTACAGGCCCTCATTACAAAATGCATAGCATGTCAAGGGCACTAAAGTGACTGTTTGTCGGTGGTATTTATTGATTTAAATTATTATTTTATTTTTATATAGCAGCGGTCGGTGACCTGCGGCCGCGAGCCTCACTGGCTATTTTGTATGTAAAGGTCGCTAACTTCAAATCAGAATTGTATAAAATCACAAATTATTAACAAAGTGCGGCCCGCGTCAAAATCGTTTACTACTATGTGGCCCTTGGCTGCTAAAAGGTTGCCGACCGCTGTTATATAGTAAAGTGTTATTGTATTGAATTGTAAATAAAAATGTACTGAAGAACCATTATAAAGGTGAGCGTCATGCAAACTTTTAAAATACATAAAAATATTGATGACTGAAAAAATGAAGAGTTTCTCTATCGATTCTATTTTTTTATGTTTCAACAACCTCAAAACTCCGTCGTTTATGAACCGATTTGATGAACCTTTTTAAATTTAAAGAGATCCTTTAAAATCCAGTTCAGATGATGAGATTCATGATTAATTGAGAGAACTTTGAAGTCACTTTTAATAGAAATGAAACTGGCAGCCCTAGGGCCGAAATGCCGAAGTTGTAGAGCGAAACATCTCCGAGTAGATGAATACTTTGCGAGGATTTACATTTTCTTCAAAAGTTGCTCGATCCTGTAGCCCCGGCCGCGTCAGCGACAAATATAACGTTTGCGGTTCGGGAGAGTTATTAGAATTATCGAGACTAACAAGGAAAGGCACCCAACTGTCCGGCTCCGATCTGGTTTATTTTGATATATGTTAAGAGAGTAGTCTAAAATAATAGACACGTATTTTTTTTTAGCTGCCCAATCTCAAACTATTGGGACCAACTGACCTCCAAAATACTGAAAAGTGACTAAACCCTCCAACTTCTACAGAAAAAAAAATCAAGTAAGTTGCTACTTAATTACTGGTTTGATATTATGTTTGAGAACACGAAAAAATAATAAGCACGTATTTCGTTATATCGGCTGAAACTCATGTTTTCCTAAAAAAAAAACATTCTTCAAAGTTCAAAGGTGAAGGTTAGGTCCCTTAGAGGGTGTTTTCATGTTCTCCAACATTCAAAAATTCAAAATTCAAAATTCTTTATTTTATAATAGTACATCTTTTATGATCTAAGGTGATGCAGCCACCCGGTAAGCAAAAAAGCCTGTGTTGGGTGGCGCCGCTCTTCCTTCGGTTTTATGATTTTATTTTAAACTAGGTACACTAAATTAATCTAATGACTAAGAACTGTAGAACTCTAATTACATGGCTAAGTTGGCACAACATTAAAATATAGTTATGCTAATATGCTTAGTACTATAATATTAATTACTAAGTGAAATTTAACATTTGTTCACCTATTTATAACTGAGATTAAATGAAATGAAAGGAACCTACAAACTTACACGTGTGTGTGTGTGTGTGTGTGTGTGTGTGTGTGTGTGTGTGTGTGTGTGTGTGTGTGTGTGTGTGTGTGTGTGTGTGTGTGTGTGTGTGTGTGTGTGTGTGTGTGTGTGTGTGTGTGTGTGTGTGTGTGTGTGTGTGTTGTCATAATCACTGTATTAATGTCTCCGTTTCATCGTATGATTTGGCCTTAAGCCAATTTATGATAACTCTCTTGCAGTCATGGTAGTCTCTCGAGTAAATGTCAAGGTGTGTATTTACTTTATTATAAACACGTGAGGATTTAGAGTAAAACTGTCGGCGAGCAAATAAGGTCCTTGTTGTATTGTATGTATATGTATTGTAACATAATATAGTGAAACCAGTAATTAACTAGCAACTTGCTTGAATTTTTTTTCTGTAGAAGTTATCTGCCGTCCTCAAACTAAAAGGCCGCTAATTTGTATGAATTTTCATACAAAGTAGCTTTTAGTTTGTGGACGGCAGTTGTGACGTAATACGTAGATATAATCTGTAACAATCTTTACTTCGACATTTAGTGGCGGTTGGTTCCCTCGATATCACATTATCGATAGTTCTGGACTTCAGCCATTAGCGCGGTTTGCAAAGTTAACGGACGCTTCGCTTCGGCCAAAACTAATTAGTTGATGCGCAAGTTGCAACTAGCAACTCAATCAGAGCTCTGGTGAGTCTAGCGTAAACAGTTCTCGCCGTTGTTCACTTAGTTAAATGAATCTACAAACTCGAATGATGTAGCTACATACTGTATCCAGATAAAAAGCCTAGAGGCTCCCAAACTTTCTGTTCTCGTAAACCACTTTCAAAATTTACTGATTTCGGTGGAACCCCTGCTGCTACATTTCCACTGTATTCCCAAAACTCGTCAAAAATGTGAAGATTAACTCTAACAGTGCATTCAGAACAATTTATTATTAACGTAGGCTACCTCAATAAAAATACCTAATAAACGTGTTCAAAATATTTGGGTTTAAAAATCGATGATCAATGTTACCCCGTGAATCAGAGTAACCCCAGTTCGTGGGACCATCAACACCCGTGACTTTGCCTAGGATACCTGTCTTTGCCTATTGATTTTCATAAACTTCATCTCGGACAAGCTTTTCATAAAACTATTCAGAATCACTTAGTTCGTTACTTGATATTTAATAGTTTTATGCGCAGCTTGTTCCAAGGGAAATTTATGAAAATCAGTAAGCAAAGATAGGTACTGTAGACAAAGTTACAGGACTTGGCGGTGCTGGTCGCGCCCCGCGTGAGACACGGCGAGGACACGGCCATTTTGTCATAGTATAACAGTAGTAAATTTTTTTTCCTACAAGAGGTACATCGCGCGCTTGAACGTGTGCGCGCCGTGTACGAACGCACTACAAGCAAAGAAATAAGAATGCGTAAGAATGCTCCAGTATGGATCGCACTCACACCACAGTATAATAGCAGTAGATTTTCTTCCTACAAAAGGTACATCGCGCGCTTGAATGTGTGCGCGCCGTGTACGAACGCACTACAAGCCAGTGTTGCCAATTTAGCAGTTTCAGTGCTAAATTTAGCATAATTTGGACTGGTTTAGCAGAAATTTTTTACATTTAGCAGTTGGCATAATTTTGTAAATAATAGAAATGTTACCTGTTAGTGACAAGCACACAGATAAATGGTAAATTTAGAAACATACAAGTTGGTGATATGATGACATAAGTTTGTAAAATGACCTTCGATTGCATGGTTGACAATAATATAACTATCAAGTTTATTATTTATCTTTTGGTGTGCAATGAAGTTGTATTGTAAGATTTGTAAGTCGTAATAAAAGCGTAGGTACTTTTTTTCCCACTTTCATTTTTAACATATTTTACTATTATTGTTTGTATACTGTAGTAAAAAAGTTAATTTGGTTTAATATAAAAAAATAATCCTGAAAGTTTAGCATGGACCACAAAAATAATTATTGTAAAGCTGTAATAATCACAATACATTATTTTTTTATTTAGCCCATTTTTTAACAGAATTTATCAAGTTTTAGCATAATTTTAGCAGATTTTCAATAAAATTTTAGCATTGAATGAAATTCAGAGTTGGCAACACTGCCTACAAGCAAAGAAATAAGAATGCGTACGAATGCTCCACTACGGATACGCACTCACACAGGCGTGCTATCGCGCGTCTGTGTGAATACGTGTCGCGCACTTCTACACGGCCCAAGTTGGACTACTTGTTCGTCTTTATACTTTAATCTTGTCCTAACCGTGTTTATCTCCGTGTGAATGCAGAACTCTGCATCGCCAATAGACTGGGGCGGGTAATTATCCAGCCATTGCGGACTGCGAATACCCCAGGGCATCGTCTTGCCGCATCGTTGCATTTAAATTAGATGTTCATTTCGACTAAAGAGGACGCAGTGGAAAATAAACTTCTTTGTTTTAATCAGAAACGCAATTGTTCTGCTGACCACAAGTACAAACAAAAACGTAAAACATGTAAATTTTTTAATGATAGTTTATTAGTCTATGTCTCGTTTCCCATTTTGTATTTTGGCATTACACCGCCAAAACATGGTTTGACAACGGGTACCCCGTACATCTCCATTAATTTTATAGTATATATCTTATTATTTTTATTTTTAATGTATCTTGTTGTGACGCTTCAGAAAAATTTAGTTTTATTTTTATTGTCATGTATTGTAATGTAGTTAAAGTATTTGTTTGATGCATTGTATTAATGAAATTGCATGTAATATTTTCACAATTATTGTAATACAATTTTTTTTTAAAGAGAAACTGGTGAGTTTCTTCCGGCGCTTCTTCTCACCAAAATGTAATTTGCCGAAGCGACAAAAGAATCAGACATGTCAAAGAGCCCTCGAGGCCTACTTGCAGAAATAAATTATTTCATTTCATACGGACAGACCGATGAAGACACTACGGCACTTGTCCCACAAGCGAGTAAAATTGAGCAACTAGAATCACATTGCGGTTTGAAAAGGTCGTTAATAAACATAAATTATTCAAGTCAACATATATCTTAACTTAAATAAGTTTACATGTCTAACGCGTTTTATTGTAACTGTTTACCTTTATTTAATAATCAAAGCTAATTTAAATGTGAGTTCAAACCGCAATTGTTTACAGCAGAGGTCGGCAACAGGCAGACCACAAGTTTCCTGAGCTATTTTATATGTAAATGTCGTTATATGCAGCTGCCGGTTGGTAATGAGCGCCTTTGCATAATAATGTCTAGGTTGTACCAAAGACCATTAAAACATGAGGACTGTCATTCTCCATACAAAAAGCTGTTCCCCGATATTTACAACGCCATCTATGTATAAGCTTGGTATAAGAATTAAATAACTTACAATTATTCAACTTTGCAAGCGTGACACAGTATTTAAATGTTAGAATTTATTTATTATTAGCTGTTTACGAACTAATTGTTACTGTACTATGTTTCTTTGTTCAATTATAACATCGTTAAATGTATAGTCTTTTAGCGCCATCTAGTTTTTGCCTGGATATCCCCTTGCGGTCGGGGTACGATCCAAAGTATGGAAAATGACAGTCCTCTTGTTTTAATGGTCCTTGTTTGTACATATTAGAAGTCGTATTTATTGACAACTAGCATTTACCCGCGGCTTAGCTCGCGTTATTCCAGTTAATGTCCCAAGGGAACTCTTTGCCTTCTTGTCTCAGTCTTTGGGTCTACTTGCGTGCCAAATTCCATCTCAATCCATCCAGTTGTTACCGCGTTATTTAGTAACAAACATCCGAACCTCCAGACATCTTTACAAACTTTCACATTTATAATATCAGTAGGATAGTTAGGATTGACAATGTGGTATCTTTTGACTGATAAAGTCACGAATTATTAACAAAGTGCGGCCACCATCAATTACTAAGTAGCCCTTGGCTGCTAAAAGGTTGCCGACCGCTGGTTTAAAGTGTTATATCCCTGTTTATTTAAGAAAGAAATGCGTTTATTTAGCACAAACTTATTAAAACATTCACAAAATATGCTAAAAAGGTCACTACTCATTTACTAATTTCATTTTTTTACGCAAACACTGGTTCATACGACCACGACCACACTTTAATGGCAAAAAGGGCTTATATACTCCTGCATCCTATAGAGTTGTGACTTTGTATAATTCTAGTGCGGCAAAACACGGCTGGCTTTAAAAGAGAACTTTAATGAAAACAGATAATACGAGAGAACAAAAGGCGCATTGGAAAAGCGTAGCTTTGCGTCGTATTGTTTGGGAATGTGGGCTTATTATTAAACATTGTTTAAATTTTTTTGCTATCGTGTTTTGTTGATTCTTTGTTGTCAGGGTCCCGTAATAAAAGAGTACCAACGGGACCCTATTACCAAGGACCATTAAAACAAGAAGACTGTCATTCTCCATACTTTGGATCGTATCCCGACCGCAAGGGGATTTGAATAATTATAAATAATATAATTATTATACCAAGCTTATACATAGATGGCGTTGTAAATATCGGGGAACAACCTAAGCCCCCCCCCTCCGCCCTATTCTCGAGCGTTGGGAATTTTGTCGGGTATTTCATAATTTGAATCTGGCAACCCTAGACCGGTTGCAGGTACAAAATAATGTAAAAAATACCCGAAAAACGTGAACTCGAGGAAAATACACACGAAACACATTCAGTCAATGGGGAAAACGGCGGTAGCTGCCTATTTGCATCTTGTACACTCGAGGTTGTAAACAAATCAATTACGCGTTCCATTTTCCACGTTTTTCCGGTTTAAGGTGATTAGAGTCGACCCGTTTTCCATAAAATCATAAAGAGGGTCGTTGTTTGCTCCCACAGCATTAAATATGTTAAATGTGTTTCACTTTATAGCTTGATACTTTTCGTCTGCGCGAAATGACACGTGAAGTCTCGAAGTGACGACGGCTTTTTAATAAATGTTCCGGACAATATTTTAACTGGTTCCCGTGCCCGAAAGTAAAATAACTCACTTTTTAACTGACAAAATATATTTATAAAATCCAACAACTCGCTACTACATCGTAATCCACATCTCACCATCTTCTCATAACTTTTTTCTTTATAGCCATAGACGAGAACATATTTGAGTTTAACCAGAAAGTATAAATTTGTTGTTCGTTCTGAACGATAAAGGCCGAGCCACACCGGCTGCGTGTGCACGCACTGTACGCTGCAGCTCCTTGACTTTGAGCGTGACTAGCCGCCATTTTCAAAAACATTCATACTATACAACGCGTACGCCACGCGCACGCAGACGTGTACGCAGCCGGTGTGGCTCGGCCTTAAAAGTCATGTAAAATTAAGTGTGTCTATACATCATTCTATTACACGATTAGGTAAATAAAAATTAACGTACTTAGTTATTAGGTATATAAATGTGATGAAATTAAAACGGCTTTTTTTAACATACGGGTTTTTTACCTAATTACAAACTCTTAACGGTAATTAATATACCTACCTAATGATATCAATAAGTTGTTATTACTGTGTAATTTTTAAAATCATATAATTATATAGGTATACATCACACCAATATTATAAATGTGAAAGTTTGTAAAGATGATTGGATGTTTAGATATTTGGATGTTTGTTTGTTACTAAATAACGAGGTAACAACTGGACGGATCGAGCTGAAATTTGGCATGCAAGTAGACCAAGTCCTGGATTGAAACATAGAATACTTTATATCCCGGTAAATAGTTCCCTTGGGACAATAACGGGAACAAATCGGGCGAAGCCGTGGGTAAATGCAAGTGGTAAATAAAGATAAAATACCTGGAATACCTCATGATTACTTAATCCAAAACTCGTGTAAACAAGTACCCAACTCTTTCTTTATTGGTTCGATCCTTTCCAGCACTCGTTAATTAAAAAAGTCGGAGCATCGCTGAGTAAGCAAACAATAAGTATCTGCCTAATTCGCCTTTCTGCCAAGGGCCAACAACTTATAATTGTGCCCATTTTTCATCCTAGGGTTGTCACTCGGTACGTATTATTTAATTTGTAATTTTAGTAGTGCTTTCTTAGTATAATTAGTTTATTGTGGTTTGTTTTGTTGCTACGCGCAGTCGGTGAAATTATTGTTGGTGTAAACAAAAACCCGTCACGAAACGATGATTGAATGAAAGGCATTTCATTCAATCATCGTTAATACAATCTGTCATTCATGCACTCAATCATTCAATTCAATCACTCGGCCAAACCTCGATGTATTTTCTACTTCACTTGAATACATATTATCGAACTTTTAACTTGTCTTTTCTTCTGCCGACCCTGCCTATTGCTATAAGTATTAACAATTTATAGCATAATAATAAACAAAAAAACTTAAATTGCGATATTTAGTAATATAATATTGAAATACTCATAAAAGAAAATTAAAATGTAAATAAATGTAGGACAATCTGAAATCATTCCACAAAAAAGTAAAAAATGTAGTTGGACACTACTAATTCTCATTTGTTTATAAACTATTTTGCAATTTCACATGTCAACAAAAGTAAGCATACTATTAAGTTAATATTACACCAGCAAGGAGTGAAAGCCATTAGTAGGGAAGAAAAAAAAAAAAAAAAAAAAAAAGTTAATATTACTTACAAAGTATAAAGGCGAACAAGTAGTTCAACTTCGGCCGTTTAGGAGCGCGCGACAAGTATTCACACAGACGCGCGATAGCAAAGAATACCACTTGACAGAAAATATTCTTATCAGTTAAATTAACAGTATGATTAGTTTGGGTAGAATTTTAATTTATTTATTTTGTTCGGTAAATGAAAACCAAAAAATTATACGAATTTTTTTTTTAATTTCTAGTTAATGTTAATTATTATAACGTAAAGTATCTTCTCTTAAAATATCAGTGACTAATTTGTTAGCACCTTACATGTGACACTAATACCGATGAGACGAACTGACGATATATCCAAATATATCGTGACATCGATATCAAATTCCAAGCACTGGTGATTGGAATATAAAGACATTTGATGCTGAGTTGCTGGCTGTACGTAAAAAAGTCTGTATTCAAAAAATCCTGCTGAACCTCGATAACTCGCACTTGTCAGGTAACCCGATATCACAGCCTTTAATAACGCATCGCCAGCTCTGTCATTTCGATCCGTCATTTCAGGTCTGTGACAACCCTAGCTATAATGACGCCTCAAACTATAATTTGGTAAAATAAGTGTCGTTGACTATGATTTCCTTTGTACAACCCTATTGGAGTGACACTTGGCCTCAAAAATAATGACGGGCAGAGAAATAAAAAACATCGTTTGAGTGAATATTTATTATTCAGAGGAAAGAAAAAGAGGCTTCTTTTTTTGAGAGACAATTAGTATCGGCCATGTTTGGATGACATTTCTAAATGAGCTTGAGACGTGGTGGGTTTTACTATTTTTTGTTTTCGATGTTTCTTTTCAAGTGATATCATTATGATACTTATACATTGTACGAGTGCATGTAAGAAATCAAATATTTTAACGATAAATACAAGAATAGCCTAGCTGCAGCGAAAATCGCGGCGACACGCGACTCAGCGATTTTCAACTTTGTATGTAGAATCATCGATTTGTATAGAAAAATCGCGGGGTGGCGCCCACTGGCGCGTAAATCGCGGCGACTCGCAACTACTATGCGCAGCTACACGGAAAAAATCGCGGCGACGGGCGATTTCAGTGTGTTCTTCGCCTTATAATAGAGTTGTTACCTTTTGTACCTAGTTCATATGTAACTTGAACCCCTTTTCAATAAACCAGACATTTAAATCCTTAGAAAAACCCAAAAACCTTGGACTACAGTGAAATCGCTTCTATTATCCTTGTTCAATTATTCAGTAAGGAATCCCAACGGGACTTCCGGCTGTTCTAAGTATTTTTTCCGCAAAGTTTTTGATGTTTAACCGGGGAAGTGTGAGTTTAAGTACTTTTATGCCACACCAGGCCATAAAGTGCCGTTTTCCGCACGCTGCGCGTACGGAAAAAGTCACTTTCTGGCCAAGTGTAGTCATAAAATGATGTACACAACACGGGAGGTAATAAAGAAAGCCCTCGATCGCATATTTACGTCCCTCGATTTCAGCCCGGGCCGCAAACTTCTACGATCTCGGCCTTTCTTTGTATTACCACCCTAGTTATGTAGTGGCTTTTACCGCACGCTACGCGTACAGAAAAAGCCGCTTTCTGGACAGTTGTAGACATAAAATGATGTTATACAACACGGGAGGTAATAAAGAAAGCCCTCGATCGCATATTTACGCCCCTCGCCTGCAGCTCGACCCGCAAACATCTGCGATCTTGGCCTTTCTTTATCACCCTAATTTCGTAATGTACTATTAACAGCTGGAAGGTAGCCACTTAAGAAAACAGTAAGTATGGGTAAAGTATGGTAAGTAGAGTCTGTGCGGAAAGAGAATGGGATTTAGATTTGAGGGCGCTGTAATGCTTTTTTACCGTATTTGCCGTATTTGCCATACTGGTTAGGTTAGTTCCGTTTTTCACCACGCCTATTCTCTTTCCGCACAGTCTCTATGGTTTAATGTTTCATATAATTATCCTCTCCTTAAAAAACTCCACATGGACGAAAAAGGAAAAAATCTTGAGGTAAGTATTCTTGGCTTTTTGCCCAGGGCCGGTCAACAGGGCTTTAATATATTTTTTCTACTCCTGTACTTTTATCTGTATTTTACTTGGTCACGAACACTAATATAAGAACATACATAATATGAGTTCAGAGAAGTCTATACTCTATTCCCCATAACAGCACTAGTGTCGTTATAGTCATTTTACGTTATTGCTAGCAGCCACAGACTTCTAAATCTAGGTTAAACTTAGGTCAAGGATTAGGCGCTCAATTCTAACTTTACGATAAAAATACACAACTACCAACTTAACAAACAATTAAATTCCTACGGCTTTTAAGAAAAACAAAACTTTCCGAACTAAATTCATTGATGCCAACATAAAAAAAGTATTTTTAATATATTCACTGCGTGTCAATTTAAAATAAATAAAAAAAGTTTACCATAGACACATACTGTCAGTCATACGTCATATTTGCCTTGTTTGCAGGTTATGCCTTGTTTGTATTTTATATTTTAAAAAACCTAGTCGTAGAAAAAGTATTGTATGCAACGTTGTATAATTAAGTCAAAAAACGCTCATTGCGTCTCTATTTGCGATACTCGCCGCATTCGCGGCTCGTATCGCAACTCACGCAATTCGCATTTTTTGAACCTTCTTATACAACTGTTGCATAAAATACTATTAGTTTTTAAAGATCAGAATAAGATGTATTTTAGTTTTTAAGGATTAATGGTAGGTAATGTGTTAAGTTAAGGAGTTGTCTTTGTTTTTAGTTTCAGTAGGGATCTATTCTTTTTTTATTTAAGAAAAAGCTATAATAAATAGGTGGTTAACTCTACTGACCACTATAAAGGAAATATCTAAAACAAAAAAAATCTAGCCGTTTTGAGTAATTGGGGAAGATATTTAAAAAAGATTTCGGCGAACTAAGAACCTCCTCCTATATAAATTCGGTTCACAAAAATGGTACATGGCGATCACTGGGTTTGGACTGTGCTCACCGATGCTCTTCAGACAGAGACAAATAAAATAAAATAATTTAATAAAAAACCCCCGACAAAAAAAACTCTAAAATGTATAAGGGTTTTGAAAATTGTTAATTTAAGTTTTATTTCATGCTTTTTAAATGTTACTTCTGTAGTAAAATTCAATTTTATGCCTTATATCATTTTGGAAAAGAGCTTATACTCTTCAAACTGTCGGATTGATTTTTACCAAACATAGCTAAGAACACTCGCAATGAAACCAGTAGGCTTATGATGCTACGCTTTGTCGCGTGATAAATAAATGATAAACGAATGCGTCACGTTCTGACAAATAATGTGTGAGAGTGACGGATGCTTTATCACGTGACAAAGCGTAGCATCATAAGCTTACTGCTTTCATGTAAAAAACGCATCAAAATCGGTCCATCCGTTCGAGAGCTACGATGCCACAGACAGACAGACAGACATTGGAGTCAAACTTATAGCACCTCTCTTCTTTCGTCGGGGGTTAAAAATGGTTTCTCTGTTCGCTACGATTATTTGGAAATCATTGCTCGATCCTAAGCTCTTATAATTGGCCAATTACAGGAGGTTTATTAGCGATTGACACTGAAGCTGCCCAATTAAAACTTATTCCAATTAACCAAAACAATTAGTATGGATATTAACAATATTGCCTAAAGGTCTTTTAAGTAACTGTTTAACGTGGGCGTGATTCGTTAATAAATAATTTATGCCACACCTGGTCATAAAGTAGCTTTTTCCGCACGCTGCGCTTACACAACTAGGGTGGTAATACAAAGAAAGGCCGAGATCGCAGAAGTTTGCGGCCCGAGCTGCAAGCGAGGGACGTATATATGCGATCGAGGGCTTTCTTTATTACCTCCCGTGTTGTGTACATCATTTTATGTCTACACTTGGCCAGAAAGCTGCTTTTTCCGTACGCGCAGCGTGCGAAAAAAGTTACTTTATGGCCAGGTGTGGCATAAAACAAATTTCTTATGTTTGCTTCATAAACATAGAAAAATAAAGCAATTTGATTTAACCTCAACTGTAATATCAGTCGAAACTGATGTTTTATTCGAAATAAAATGTCAATTGTAAACAATTTTGACAAATCACATCGCAATCGCTTGAAAATTAGCCTCCTCATCTCAAACAGACACTGGAAACAAATTGCCATCCGGCCCCGGCCAGTCGATAATTGATCCGTCAGCGTTTAACAAGGACCATTAAAACAAGAGGACTGTCATTCTCCATACAAAAAGCTGTTCCCCGAATTTACAACGCCATCTATGTATAAGCTTGGTATAAGAATTATATTATTTACAATTATTCAACTTTGCAAACGTGACACAGTATTTAATTTAGAGTTTATTTATTATTAGCTGTTTACGAACTAATTGTTACTGTACTATGTTTCTTTGTTCAATTAAATAACATCGTTAAATGTTTAGTTTTTTAGCGCCATCTAGTTTTTGCCCGGAAATCCCCTAGCGGTCGGGTTACGATCCAAAGTATGGAGAATGACAGTCCTCTTGTTTTAATGGTCCTTGGCGTTTAAATTCCAATTTTCTCCGGCTTCCAACTCTGAATAAAGAACAAATCTCAAATTATCTGTCATAATATTTATTGTTTAAAACCTACACAATCGATATCTAAATTACTGAAAATATTACAATAAACATATTTTTTCCCTAACTACACGAAAATTATACTAGCAATAACTATAACCAACTTCTAAATATAAAATAATTCCGCCAGATCTCTACCTGGCGGTAGGGTGCCCAGAAGGCTGGCAGCATTGCCACGCTGAATGGCAATGCTGATCCTTTGTGCAATGTGTCCAATTTCAACCTTTATAGCAAATAATAACCGTTAAAACCTACAGCCTCGTGAAGCCCTATTAACCAGAACAATAATCTTCAAGCTTTCTTGAAAACCTTTCCCTTTCCAAATTAGAACAATGGTAAATACCTTAGAACGATTACGCTAAATTCCCTCTGATTGTTCTTGGGAATTGCTCAGTGTGCCTCATTTAAGATGAAAGCTGCATCCTCTTGATCCTTCCTTGTATATAATGCTGTTAACGCTTTTGTCTGTCGACTCAGCGTATAAAATTACGTTTCAGCGCATTTTGACTGAACGATTTTGTGCTTATTTTATGCAATAAAGTGTTTACATACATTCACTCTGAACTGGCAGCGATTTGGAACAAATGTATTTTCTTTAGTTTGTATATAATTTCTATCCTTAGTTCCTATTATTATTGTTTTATTTAAATTTTTTGTTTACAAAATTAAGAATTAAAAATTTAACATTTAATTTTTAGGGTTCCGTACCAAAATGGTAAACAAGGAACCCTTATGGTGCGACCATGTCTGTCTGTCCGTCTGTCTATCCATCTGTCGCAGCCAGATATCTCAGAAACGACTGCTGCTATCGATTTGAAATTTGGAATAGTATTAAAAGTAGCTATGTAACTTTTTTACTTTTTTTAAAGGGGTCCGTAATGGGACTCTGAAAATTTAAAGTAGGGCTATTATATCGAGGGCTAAATGAAAGGGCTTGATTTGTAGATTAAAACATCGTTTATTTTTTTCTTAAATAAATAGTTTTTGTATTATGACGAAACACGTTAAAAAAAACATTCCCCCTATTATCTTCGAAGTTACTGAACAGAAAAATCTGTAATAATTACAAATTATTAATGTCATCCTAAATCTTACAGGAAAAATATAACGGTTTTGCTAACTTGCACCGTTTTTGAAAAATCGTAACACATACTTATGTGCTCCTACCTAACTAATCGCCATACAGTTTTTCTAAAACTATTCATGTATCTACTTATGAGTTTGTATGGAACCCTCGGTGCGCGAGTCCGACTCGCACTTGACCGGTTTTATTAATCATTTTTTTTTTTTTACTATTCAATGTACCTCCACTTCCCTCGTCTAATGTAAAGACATAAATAATGGCACCATCCAGAGTTGGCAACATTGCGGGCCTGAGATTTTGACAGCTATAGTCAAGAAAAAAATTAAAAAAAAAATTAGTGATTTTGACATTTTATTTATTGGTGATTTTAGGTTATGTTATGAAATAAATTGACTTTAATTATTTCTCTTTAGATTGCTAAGAGGAATTCCGCTGTTTCGATTATAATTCCTGTGAAATAGTATTGTATTTATCTTATAACCATGTCTAAATCAGTAGCAAGATTGAAGTCCATGAAAAAAGTAGCAGATAAGATTGATCATTCTTCTAAACTAAGAACAAATATTCCTGCTGGCATGGCTGCTGCTGGTCCTCCTTTAGGACCTATGCTTGGACAGCGAAACATCAACATTGCTGCGTTCTGCAAAGACTTTAATGAAAAGACGGCCAATATTAAGCAAGGAATACCTCTGCCGACTAGGTAGCAAGGTAACATTATTTTCACCACGGTCACATACGATCTACATTAGAATCCTTTGCTTCGTTCAGGTTTCAATGTACGCTCTCACCGTAAATACATCATTTTGCTTCTTCGTGACACAATCTAGGTACTGTCACTACTTACTTAGAAATATTTGTTTATGTAAATTGTTTCGCTTTCTGCTGCCAATAAAATTTAATTAATTCCTTGAAACAAATAAAATAACGGAAAACAGAATGAAATTAATTGGTTTTAATTTGTTGAAGCAATCAGTTCTATAGGAATTAAAAAAGGCTGCTGTCACAATGCACCAATTTGCAAATTAAAAGGATACACCTAGGTACTGGACTGCGAATATCGTAAAGTTGCAAAACGGGTATTTTTAATTGTGATGATAAACTTTACTAGAGATCCTTCGAAATATAATTACTACGAAACAACTCTACAATATTTTCAATTTTCAAAATTACACGTGATCTTGGATGGGGGGTAGCGTTACAATCACCAAATATCACCAACGGGGAGGGGGGTCAAAAATAGGCTAAATTTGATCACATGATTTCTGGACGAGCCCATGGAACAATGATGCCGTTTGTCGAAATCGGAAACTAACTCAAACCACAGAATAAGTCTCTCTCTAACAAAACTGACAGTCGGGTGCATTCCGTCCAATGGTCGGGCAAGACGAACACACCGGATAAGACCGCGTCTTCCTATCGCATAATGCATGCTCTTTTTGGTCGCTAAGCCCCTCCGCGGGGGCAAAATAGGCTACTTGATGACAGTTCAAATCAGCTTTTTATGAAGTGTCAAAACGCTCCGAAAGTATGCAGTTTAGTATGAGATACTATCTTGTGACGTCATGCTCAACATGGTGCCTTATGTTTAGTTTCCGTCATTGTAAAATCGTCGGTGGCACGAAAATAAGTTTGAATGATTTTATCCGGGCTGTTTTGGGAGCGTAATTTGCTGGTTAGAGTTTAATTTATTTTGATTGTTGTCAAATACTCTATTTGGTAGTAGCCGCGCGGCGATATCGGGGAGTGAGCCACTCCTGTTCAAAGTCAAAAAGCATATCATGTCAAAATCACTTCGAATCCGCAGTGTGTCTACAGCTTTATCCCTTGATTGTCCGGCGACTGTGGAAATCTAATTTGTCTCTTTAATAACACAAAGGGACAATCGGATTGCGCGGCCGTTCCCACGGGAACTCCCTTTGAGACGGGATTATTTGTTAATCTTGGACTTCAGTATTGGAGTATTTTGAAACTGTCACAGGATAGAAATATGTTTTTCATACAAGACGCCGAAATTGCTTTTGATGCCTAATAAAACATCCCTTTTTACATTTTAACGCATAATTTCTTACTCGTTATAATATCCAATAACCACATTTTTATAAAAAAAAAAACCCGACCGCGGTGCACTTTGGAACAGCATAAAATCCGCCATTTTGTTTATTTCAACGAATTTTATACCCAGTGACACTCGCACCATCAAGACAAATCTAATGATGTATCATTTATCAAAATCGGATGTGCCGTTGAGTAGTTACGAGCAGAGATAGGAACGATACATACGGACATACGAACGGATAAAAGGGCATTTCGGATTAGTTTATGCAAGCAAAAATAAATATGAGCAAAAGTTAAGATCGGTTATAAAGCAGACTAGGATTTTCTTCTACAAGTAAAATTATACATCAGTAAATATTACGATTGGGTAAAAAACAGATTTGCATTTTTTCCGTCTAGTAATACTATAGACTAGTAAAGATTTCGATTAGAAAAAAAGTCGAACGGATATTTTTCTACAAGAAAATAAAAATCTAACAAATCCTTATAGGTTTCCTGTAATCTATAGGTGCAGGACTATTTTCCAATAGTTTTGGAGATAATTGACTAACACGGTACCATATCGTGGATTAGGAAAGCAATATTTTTGTTATAATTAGATTGAGAGTCGCTTGGTTTTTTAGTGATTTTAAGGGTATAAGCTTAGTAAATAAAATGGTTAAAAGTAAGGTTTCTTCGCTTCCACTTATATCGGGCGATTTCCGCGGCGTCGGCAGTATCACGCGTTTAAGAGGCCGCCTGACCTACTTGCATCGTAAATGCACATCGATTCTGCACATTTAGTTTCTTGATGCACGGCTACTCAGGCAGAAGTTTTTGACAAAGTTTATTGTAATTTCGAGAAGGCGCTTGCTCAACTGTGGGACATTCTAGGCTAAATACAGTATGGGGCATCCATTTATTACGTAAGACAATTTAAGGAGGGGGGGTCTTATTTTTTCTTACAAGGGGATGGGAGAGAGTTTTGATAGTTCTGACGTAAGATCATAAAAATAAGGAAAGTTAAGATTATACTTAAAAAAACGCGCGAATCTGCGCGAGAGCGGAGGCGCGTGCTCGGTTGCGTACAGGTATTTTATTATTACAAACAAATTAAAAACTATTACCTAGTAAGTATGCAAATAAATGTTTATTTGAAAATTAAAACAACCCAAACGTGAATTCATTTTTTCTTTTAGATTCTTACGTAATAAATATTAAGAAGGGAAATGGCGCCTAATAATAATATAAGGGCGCGTCTAAACGGGCAATATTTTCTGCATTTTAAGGTCCGGCAACTATGTGCAACATACGAAGTAAGAGAAAGATAGCAAGACTTGTTAGACGATGATATACTCGTATTAGGCTATAATATATTTGGATTGTTAGGTATAGAAGGGTTAACACTTAATTTGGCACAAAATAAAAAGATCCATAATTCAAGCCTCGCCGGAATTTAATACATAGCTGCATAGGTAGTAACATACGATTAGAGTTGAAAAAAATACAAAAAGATGGTCAAAGAGTTTGCTATAGATGAACTATCGAGAGATTGGAATTGCATTTGTAGTGGTTGTTCCGTTTGCATGAAAAGGAGAATAATTTAAGTATTTCTCTTAATTTAAATAATATTTAGAATTTGACTGTCATCAGTCTGTGGTGTGTGATAGATATAGTCTTAGTTATACACAGCTCATATATATATATATATATATATACTCCCAATCCATGTAATGATGCAGTAATAAATCATATTTACAATAGACTGGTCGTCTGTCACTTAACGCCGAACCTCTCACCCTTACAAGTCAAATTCTAAAGCTAAGTATGGGAGCCAGCGAGGAAGGCGTTCTTTGACATTCGCATTGTAAATGCCGACGCCGCATCGTATGGTCTACTCACATGGCCCACAATTGCCCAAATACACGCTCGTGAAAAACATCGCAAATACGATCTGCCTGCAGAAGATCTTAGAGCTACATTTGCTCCACTTGTGGTCTCTTGTGATGGCGTTGTCGGAACTGAATATGAATCCTTCATAAAAAAAACATGTCTTAAGCTAGAAAAATGGTCCAAGCCACGCTCACAAATAATAAACTGGATCAAAGTCAAAATACAAATATCAATCATCAGAGCAGTCTCTATTAGAATTAGGGGAACGAGAAGAAAGATAGGAAGATTTGGATGCGTAGATGGCTGCGGAATACCCATCCTGGAGCACTAGATTTCTCTTCTTTTTACCATATTTTACCATACTCTGTTTATCTATTTGTATAATCTTCTAAAAATGAATTTATTAGACTGCTCAGTCAAATTCTAATTGACTGACATTATTTTAGTGCTTACTTCTTCAATATATAACAAACCTCTAAATTGAAAATTCAAGTATAGAATGCCTGTAAACACACAATAACACTACATATGCTATTCCGCGCTCTCGGCAATTTATCTATAACAACTGTGGTGCACGTTGTCATATTTAGGGTACGTAGCCATGCCCTAACCTGTTAGGGCCCCTGGTTCATGTTGTACAGTCGAATTCATCATTATCTGAGCAAAGATTGGACCAAAAACATCTGAACAAGACCCTATTGTCAGAAGCATAAGAACTAGATCAGATATTTATGATCCGTTCTTTGCTCAGATAATTATGAACTCGACTGTACTATTTAATATGAACCATCTAGAATACCATGATTTGCGACGAATAAAGAATAAATCTAATCCATTATTTTCCAATAAACAGAAAACGTCTTGTAATCCAACCTTATGCGTAGGTTTTCGTAATTTTGCAGAAATCCAGGATTTGCCACGACCACAGATAAATACATTCAGAAAGATCACTTGTTATTGCTACCTGCATGATATTACCTACTCACGATATTTCCTTACATAATATTTAACCAAAAACAGCTTTCACTGCCAGGTGCAACCATGGTCTTAAAAGTTTAATTTTCTAAATACAAGAACTATCGTGAAATATAGCAGATATAAATTATTAATTATAAATTATTTACATATGGTATATAGGTACATAAAGATTTAAAAAATTGTTTTGGGCAAAAAGATTGATTAAATCATTTGCAACGAATTAACGCCATAAACATATTTACAAAGAGAAGCAGCATGCATCGCATGCAAGCATCAAGCTAGCATCGTAGACTCCATTAATGCTTACCATTAATTAGACATGATTGGAGTCAAGAGTAAGCCGATTCATCGTAATATTTTACAATGAATCAGCTTGCTTCCTGCTTTTTGTGGCGTTTTAATCTATTTGGTAGTGATCCCATAAATAGTCGGATATCCCATTAAAATCAGCAGAGATTTCGACAAAAATGTGTCCACAGATGTGAGGCGGTTTAAACGCTCGATTTATGACCCAAACTGCAGACGCTCCGCCGAGCTCTTATTTTAAAAAGAAGAGGTGCACTTTCGAAGCGCCATTATCAAGTTTGGTCCCATTCTCAATCATTTAAAGTGCTTTGTAGGCTCTGCACAAAATTTAAAGGTAGCGAAGGATCGTTCGCCAGAAAAAAAATTAGACTGTTCTCTGCTGAAAATGGAGTGGAATGGCTGTATACAGTTAATCTGTGCATGTTTCCCACAATTTGTACAATTCGGCAGTCGCTGACACGCGTGGGCGCGGTCCCTTTACATTGCGTTTTATTTGACTAGATTTTTTAGGAAAAAAATATGAAATGAAATGTTGTGAGTTGCGATACTCGCCGCCGCGAGTATCGCAAATAGAGACGCCATGAGCGTTTTTTGACTGACAATGTTGCATACAATACTTTTTCTACGAATGCGGCCACGAGCACACCCACCGTGCGCCACCGCCATACAAAATAGCGATGGGCGAGTCGAGTTGTCTGATTCGAATAACTCGAATCAGACTCTAAGCGAGTTGATTCGAATCAAGTTCATTCGCAACTCGAATCAACTCGCATACCTAACTCTAGCTAGAATTGACACGGACTGGATAACGAATGCGAGTTATGCGAGTGCACGCGAGTCACCGATTCGCCAACTCGACAAATGTTCAGTTTGTTACGAATACGCTAAACTCGACTCGACTCGCCGATCCGTTTGGCTGCTGCCGCGATGCGGATCCCATCCGGTTGATGCGAGTCGAGTCAACTCGAGTTATCCGAGTTGGAATAAAATCAACTCGTAACATCGCTAATACAAAATGTATGAAAAACCTCGCCCGCAGCTTGTGGCGGGCGACAGTAGCCGGGCTGTGGCCGCTACTAGTTGCCCAATGTGCGGAGGCTTTTACACGCGTGGGTGCGACCTGTCCTTTACTTTGGGTTTTACTTGACTTGGTGTTATTAAAATTTATAAAGAATTTTCTTATAATTTTGGCATTTTCAGAGGAAAATTCCAAATTACCTTAGGTATATTGGCGATTGCTTGAAATAGTACCTATATTTGGCTCAGGCGTGTAGGCGTCGGATTTTATTACATTTTGCGTAGGAATCGTGATAATACTTTCTTCGGTATGCGATAATATAATTTTCATCACAATTTCTCGAAAATGGTGTCATTACACGTAGGTTCTGTGGGCCGTAAATGACCTATTACGCCCTAGAGCGTAATGGTTTTCTTTTTAAATTTGAAACGCTTGTTCTGTTTTACTCTTATTTGTCATTTTCAAAGAAAACGCCAACTTGCGTTTTTTAACTTTTATCACTGAAATATTTATTTAAAGAGAACTGTTATTGCAAATACATGTAAACACATATTTCTGTAACATTAATTAAATGTTTAAATAGAGTATTACAGTATTTTCCAAATATAAAATCAACCATTTTAGGTCTTTACCGCTATGGTTTCCGAACGTGACTTGACATTCGCATTGTCTATGGATATAATATGTCACTAACGTCACTATCTGTTTTACAATTTTATTTAGGTTAAGTAAGGTTATTTTAATTAGATTTCCTCACAAGTGTGATGAAAAACATTGTGTGTCTTACTTAGCGCCCTTGATGCACAATGTACTATTTCAACACACTTGCTCATAATGTGATGATATTATAATTTAATTTAATTTTATTTTAATTCTTAGTTTTAATTAATTAATGTATGAGTTCTTTTTGTGACTTGAAATAAAAATATTATTATAAAGTCGCTCTTATTTCGTGGTTCTTACGCGCGGAACGCAGCTTATTACAGACATAAGGAATGCAATAACCGGGCAAATTTTATAACCGGTTATTAACCGAAGTGATGCCGAAAAAACCGGTTAACCGGTTAATTCATTTTCGTCAATTTTTGTCGTTTTTGTGAGCGTATGATAATAAAAACTACTTTAAAATATTGCTCAGTCGATTATTAAACAAAATCAACTTAAAAAACAAACAATAATAATGGAACCTTTACTGACAGTAAATCGTAATAATTTGGCCAGACAGAATTAAAAAGTAAGGCCTGTTTTGAAACGGATTCACTACTTACCTAGATTTACAATATGAAATGAACATGATGTTTCTTTATTTTTTTAATGCGGGTAAAGAAATCAAAGTACATAGAAAAATTAAATGGCGCTCTCCTATGGTCCAGACCAGGAATCGAACCCAGTGCCTCTGGATTTCCGGCCCAGCGTCTTTACCCTTCGACCACCGGAGCACCCAGCAAGTGCTTTTAATTTTGCCATCTACTTTGACTGTCGTATCATCCTGGTTTAATAGGTTTTTAGGGTTCCGTACCAAAATGGTAAAAAAGGAACCCTTATGGTGCGACTCTGTCTGTCTGTCTGTCTGTCTGTCTGTCCGTCTGTCACAGCCAGATATCTCAGGAACTACTGATGCTATCGATTTGAAATTTGGAATAGTGTTAAAAGTAGCTAACCCGAGCTTATTGGACATAAAAAATATCTTGTACCTTTTTTACTTTTTTTTTAAAAGGTTCCGTAATGGGAATTTTTAAAATTGAAAGTAGGGCTATTATATTGAGTGGGGTATCAAATGAAAGGGCTTAATTTGTAGATTAAAACACCATTTTTATTTTTTTTCTTAAATATGTTGTTTTTGATTTATACATTTTTATGTACCATTCCCCCCCTATTATCTCCGAAGTTACTGATCAGAAAAATGTGTCATAATTACTAATTATCAATATCAGCTTGAACATTACAGGAAAAATAGAACGGTCTTCCTAACTTTAATACTTTTTTAGAAATTTACAAAAACTTAATCCATCCATTAATCCATCTAGCGGAGAGTAGCAAAACTAAGCGATGGCCTGTTTCACGCTAGGGGATTTCCGGGCAAAAACTAGATGGCGCTAAAACACTAAACATTTAACGACGTTATAATTGAACAAAGAAACAGAGTACAGTAACAATTAGTTCGTAAACAGCTAATAATAAATAAATTCTAACATTTAAATACTGTGTCACGTTTGCAAAGTTGAATAATTGTAAATAATACTATAATTATTTTACCAATAGCTTATACATAGATGGCTGATTTTTTTTATTTTGTTTTATTACATAGATGGCGTTGTAAATTCGGGGAACAGCTTTTTTTATGGAGAATGACAGTCCTCTTGATTTAAAGGTCCTTGCTATTAAATAGAATCATTACACGTCAGGTTTTAAATATTACAGGAAAAATATAACTGTTTTCCTAACTTTCACTGTTTTTTAGAAATTTGCAAAAATCATAACATATACTTATTTGCTTCTACTAAACAAATCGACATACAGTTTTTCTTGAACTATTCGCGTATCTACTTATGAGTTTGTACGGAACCCTCGGTGCGCGAGTCCGACTCGCACTTGACCGGTTTTTTTTTACCTAACACCATCTATTCTCGCTCGATTGTCAAAGCTGAAAAGTATTTGCATCGAGGTGGGTACATGTGTAACACGTGTTCTCGTTCTCATAGATGGCTACTCCCTTGGCCACAGAACCCAATACCTTCGACTTTTGACTTCGTTGAATCAAGTCTTTAAGCTCAATTTTCTCTCGCTCTTTATCATCGTGGCTCAACTCCAACTATAGGTACGGTCAAAATAATGCTGGAAAAGCGTGTTATTTAACTAAAACTGTGAGCCATGTGTTGTTACCTTTTACCCGCAGCTTCACCTGCGTTATTCCCGTTATTATATCAAGAGAAATGCTTGCCAGGATATAAAGTAACCTTATCCAGGACTTAGTCTACTTGCATGCCAAATTTGAGCTCAATCCATTCAGTTGATACTGCGTTATTAAGTAAGAAACATCCAAACAAACAAACAAACATTTTCACACACTTGCGCATCAATAATAGTAATGGTAGGTATGGTATTATTGGCGTAATGTTGCTTTATCGAATGGTAACCAACACTCAGTTGCGAATATCATATCGCTAAAGTACCTGCTACACCACATATTTGCAGACACTTCTACCTACACATTTTCCCATCATTTTATAGAGAAAGTGAAGAAATTTTCTTTCAGCAACGGTATAAGTAATGTTGGTTTACAGGTTGCGTTGGGAATCAGTTTTACGCAGTTTCGCCACAAAGTATCAATTTTTTGTCATCAATTTGGCGGTGATTTTCGGCGTTAGCCTTAGTTGATTTTTACGATTATCTGAAAATTTGCTGAAAAAAATTGTCTTCGGTATAAAACTTTTGTGACTCTTTACTTGCGGTGTTTGCAAATAAAGTACGTTGGGAAATTTGAAAAAAACTCTTAATTTGGCGAATCCGTTACAAACCAGACGCTAAGACCTAACAGGAACACAAGGAAAGGACTATAATTGATTGAATCTGGCTGACTTTACTGTTGACAATAGAAAACTCCACTTACTAATAAGAAAAACTACAGGCAAGAAGAAAAAACATAAAGAAAGAAAGTGACATGATGAGAGTTTGTTAAATCATAAAAGTACTTTTATTTGTATGTAATGCTATGCTCAAATCGCTTCAATCTGCAGAAAACCTTAAAGGAACATAGTAAAAGTTACAATATGATTGATTTTTAAAGGTTTATGAACTCGCAGAGTAAAACAAATGAATAATCTGAAAGGAATAAGGTAAAATTACAGAATTTTAGTCAATTTATTATAGTTTTTTATATTTCGGTTAAAACCCGGTTTCTGGACTCGATAACCGGTTATTAACCGTCACCAAATACAGGCGGTTAACCGGTTTTTCGGTTAACCGGTTAACCGGTTTGCATTCCCTATACACACAAGTGCTTTTTACTTTTCATTGCCACACAAGTGCTGTAATAACCGCCAATTGACCAATGAGAGCACGTCGTCGTGGGGCTCGGCGTGATATGATCCCCGCGCAGCGCCGCCACCAGTCCGCCACCTCGTGCCTGTTCATGAGCGCGCCCGCACTACGCCGACACGACGCGACGAGGTGACGATAGACGAGGATAGATAAACCACTAAATAAATATGTACAAAAACAAATTTTAAATGATAAGTATTATTTTTTATTCGCAAGTGTGTTGAAAAACGTCGTATGACACTCGCGGGCATTGGTCATTACAGTCTCGGCTATACAGCCCTCGCTGACGGCTCGGACTATGCAACACAGTCTTTGATTAAATTACTTGCGTTTAGATTATTGTCATAAATATATTTTTAGATATTCTTCTTACGATGTAGACTCCTGATTTTACAGCTTTACTTCATTATATAGTATAAAACAAAGTCGCTGCCGTCTGTCTGTCCCTATGTATGCTTATATCTTTAAACCTACGCAACGGATTTTGATGCGGTTTTTTTAATAGATAGAGTGATTCAAGAGGGAGGTTAATACAGGGTGTAATCGTTAAGTGTAGCCAGGCGATTATTAAGTAAATGTAACAGATATCAGAAAACGTTAAACTGATATCGAAAGTACGTTACGCAATGAGTAAAATTAATTATGAATGGTTTGATTGAAATGATAAATGATGAATTGAATGAAATGAATGGTTGCGTTCTGACAAAGTATAAAGACAACCAAGTAGTAGGACTTCGTCCGTTTAGTAGCGCGCGACACGTATTTACACAGACGCACGACGCGCGTCTGTGTGAGTGAACGCCATACTGTGGCAGGCCCGCGCAGGTCCAAATGCTTGCCTGTGGTGCGTCCGTACACGGCGCGCACACATGCGCGCTCCCGTTGTACTTTTTGTAGGAAGAAAAACTACCGTATACCGTGGCTCTGAGCTTGTAGTAAGTTGGTTTTCGCTGCGCGAACAGTGCGCTTTGTGCTATGGATAGCCGCTGTTCGCTTGTGACTCGCCCCTCCCCCCGGGCTAATAAGACAGGGTTGCGCAAACATTGCGGCCCCCACGACACGCATTTGCCAGCCCTTAAGTGCGGTCTACACACAGTTCCCTCAATTTGGCATTAGTTTTTTTGTGCGAATGTATAATTAATTGTTTGTCCGAATTTTTAATTAGCATGATTTTCCTCCGGTCGATAAATATTCACAAATTTCGGTTGTTGTGTAGAAAAAAATTTGAATAGAAATAGTACGTTACTTACTTACGGCCTGGCTTCGGCTCGGGCGTCAAATACCTGCGACCTGGGACTTTCTACGTCTCCCCCATTCGTTCCATTCTCACACTCACATAAGGACAGGTTGATCCACTTCAACCTTCCCGCTGGTCCACTGAGCAATAGCGTAACTTAAAGGTGGCAAAAAAAAGACAAAACAAAACGTGTCCCCCAGGCCATGAAGTAGGATTTTCCGGACGCGTAGCGGGTGACGTAAATAGTACATTACACAACTGGGGTGGTAAATAACTAAATATTTTTACTAAAAGAAACCCGACCGCGGTGCACTTTAAAAATGCATAAAATCCGCCATTTTGTTTATTTCATACCCAGTGACACCCGCGCCATCAAGACGAATCTAATGATGTATCATTTATCAAAATCGGTTGTGCCGTTGAGTAGTTACGAGCGGACACAGGAACGGACATACATACATACATACAGGTCAAGCACATAACCCTCCTTTGGGCTTCGCCGCAGTCGGGTAAAAAAAGACAGGCCGAGATCGCAGTTGTTTGCGGCCCGAGCTGCAAGCGAGGGACGTAAATATGAGATCGAGGAGGAGGCGGGAAAAAGCCCCTTTCGGGCCAAGTGTAGACTATAATGATGTAAACAACACGGGAGGTAATAAAGAAAGCCCTCGATCGCATATTTACGTCCCTCGCCTGCAGCTCGGGTCGCAAACATCTGCGATCTCGGCCTTTCTTTGTTTTACCACCCTAGTTGTGTAATGTATTAAAGGGCCACCACGCCGCCGCGACGTCGCTGCCGCCTGGAAAATGGAGCGACGGCGCTCATATCTAGTGTGTATACAACTTTATCCTCAACAGGTTACGGCTTGTCTCGGCCAGGTCCTTAACCTTAAGTAATGTGATTGCTTTACTTTTCCCCTTTCAATCCACAACGCCACAAGTCACTACAGGTCAGGCGCTTGTGACGTTATTGTTCCAAGCATACGTTACTTTGTCAAGTATACTTAAACTTAAGAAGTCCAGCTATTACTTTTTATGCAATTCTATTCAACATGGTTGAACAAACGAAACGCACTATTCAGTCCCGAGGGTTTATTGAACTGACAAACATCACTAAACGTTTTATGAAATTCACATAAATCTTAACAGTGCATTCTAGATTCTAGATCCGAGCTGCTGAGGCACACACTACATCTAGCGTCGAGTAGAGAAACTATAATTTGTTAAGACACTAAATTAAACATGAAATAATGTCAAACATAAAAGCAGACAGGTCACGTCCTTTAGTGACATAAATATAAACAAAACCTTAAACAATAAAAACATGGCGGGACATCTATTATCACTTATAACTATAAATACTATACATTTATACAGTGGTCGTTAGTAGTATTTGTCCAAACCAATAAACTCAAATTACATTTAAATTAACCATGTGGTAGCCACCTTGGATTTGCAATGATACTGAATATACAAAACTCTATTGTCATTAAAACTAAAGATATTAACGCCAGTTTTATAAGGAAGATAAACTTCTGCACGAAGTACTATTACTTCTTCTGTCGCTAGACTAAATTGCAAACTAAACCTAAAGTTTTGGCGGCCACGCCTCTACGCCGCACGTAGCAAACAGTTGTGCTCTACGTTCGCTACAAATTCGTAGCACTGTTTCGTAGCAGACTACGATTTATGTCGAACTAGAGTACGCTCGCGGAACTTTAGCCACTGATCCCAACCCAACGCCGGCGAGTAAGCGAGTAAAGTTGGGCGAGTAACAGTTCATTGCGGACTGACCAGGCACAGTGTGATCAATCGACCTTCCCAGATCCGCAATGTAATGCTACTCGCCCAACTTTACTCACTCGCCGGCGGCGGGACCATTGCTTGAAGCCCCCGCGAGGGGGGCCTTAGCTAGCAAACGACCAGAATCAGCACGCGTTGGCGGGCGTTGTGCAATAGAGAGAGACGGTCAGATCCGGTGCGTTCCGTCCGGTGGTCGGACCCAAACGGCAGTTTTGTTAGAGAGAGAAAGAGATTTCTAAACGTAGTACTATTTACTTATTTTGTGGTATATGTCGCTTTTTGCTTTGCCGTAGTCGGGCAAAAAGTATAGTAAGTCGGTCTACAGAATGTCGTTAATAATTATAACCAAACAAATTAAAGCGACGAAGATTACCCTATCATTATTTATTTATTTGTATTTATGTATGTATATGTAGGTTTATATATCTATTTATTTATGTATGTTTATGCCCCTGCGGTTATTTATTTTTGGTACCAAATTAGCCCTCGCTCTTGTTAGGTACCCTTCGCACCACCTACTGTTTTTTGGTTTATTTTTGTGTCAATTCCGCTACCCAAAGGTTGTCTGGAAGTGATCGCTCTTAAGCGATAAGACCGCCTGTTGTCTACCTTTTTAAATTGTTCTAATTATGTAAGTACCTCTTGTAATGTGTTTTTCTGGTATGCAGTAAAGTATACTTGTATTGTATTGTATTGTATTATTTAGCCGATGTCCCTGGTATCACAGCCACATAACTTGTCTTGCAATGTCACACTTATATATTACTTTCACATTTATATATTATTAGTAGAATGGGATGCCTCGTGGCTGCGAATAGACGCAGACTCAGCATAGTGCCTACAGGATGTCGTTAAAAGTATGGCCAGTCAAAGTCAATGATTTAACCGTGGAGGGACATTGAATAGTTCTCGAATAAAGAATGTTTGCACTGTGGATAAGTAATAGGCAAATCGATAGAAATCGAGTTCTGTGGATACCCTCCAGGTACAGACTTGGTGAAAACTGTTTTTACTGTAGAAGAACTGCGTTGCGAGACTCGCATCTTTTTACCCGACTGCGGCGAAGCCCAAAGGAGGGTTATGTGTTTGACCTGTATGTATGTATGTATGTCCGTTCCTGTGTCCGCTCGTAACTACTCAACGGCACATCCGATTTTGATAAATGATACATCATTAGATTCGTCTTGATTGTGCGAGTGTCACTGGGTATGAAGTTCGTTAAAATAAACAAAATGGCGGATTTTATGCAGTTTCAAAGTGTACCGCGGTCGGGTTTTTTTTAGTAAAAATGTGGTTATTACATGTAATGTTTTTGGTGAGATATTTTATTCTTTATTCAAATAGGCCTACCAGCAAGCACATTTGAGCACCAGAGGAATCAAAACAGAGATTACCCTGTCATTATTCAGATGACTCTGGCGGTATCGCAGCCACATAACTTGTCATGCACCGAGCAAAGGCGAGGGCTATTTCACAATCTTTCACATTTATAATAATTAGTAAGACAAGATGTCTCTTGGCCGCGAATAGACGCAGACTCAGCATAGTGTCTACAGGATGTCGTTAAAAGCATGGCCAGAGGAATCAAAACAGCGATTACCCTGTCATTATTCAGATGTCCCTGGCGGTATCGCAGCTACATAACTAGTCTTGCACCGAGCGAGGGCGAGGGCTATTTTTAACATGGGCCCGTAATAAATCGCCGAGTCCAGCCGGCCGCTAAAAGGGTTTCCCCACGATGGATCACCGTGAACGGTGCCCAGTCAACGGGGATATTTAAAAAAATATATTTCTATAATACGGTATAAGGTTGTCTGGAAGAGATCGCTAATTAGCAATAAGACCGCCTGTTGTTTACCATTTATGCTGTTCTAGATTTAAGTTTTTGTAATTTTTTATTTTGGTGCACAATAAAGAATATTGTAATGTAATACTAATTTAAGTTTGTTTGTTTGGTTTGAGTTTTCAATATCTTTGTGTGTTTAAGGATATCTATATTTTTTTGGTGTGCAATAAAAGGTAATATAAAAGTTACGGGGAAGCGATCTGTCCTAGGGCATAAGCCTGTTTTGTTTACCACTACTATTAATATTGCTTACTTTAATGTTTGTTTTTTCCTTTTTTTAAGTGCAGTAAATTGTATATTATGACCGATGGACGACTGCAGTCATCAAATCACGTAATTTTGGACTTTATAACTTCGTTACCGCATTTTTATTAAATATTTAAACAATTTTGGATTACAGAGCAATGCCTTTGCCCTAGCATTTTTTTGGTGGTTTACCTCACCAAACGCCGCCTGCAACATTTAATCGTATTCTATAGCGCAATAGTAATTTTATTCATCTTTCATGATTAATATTCCATAATTTTTAATTTCACTATACAAAATCTAAACAACTTAGGTTTAAATACCTACTACTTGTAGCTACTCAGCATCACGCAACAAACACTATATGTCCATGTAAAAATTACTACTCAAAGATAATATTATCTTCATTTTAAAGTAAACAATTTTACATAAATATTGTCGAGACCTTCTACTAGGCGCAAAGGTACTCATTCTAAATCACGGAAGAATTACTATCGTTGTCAACGTCCTCGTTGACTGGTCTACAAGCATAAACCTTCACACACACAGATGGTACCACGATGGATGGTCGATGTGCGCTCGACTTTAGACTTTACGCGGATTTATGCCGGGTCCGAACTTACCAACATGTTTGTCAATGTTTCTGTACAACAGTGCCTTGTTAAAACAATGACAACAGCCTCAAATTTTATTACCTATCAAATTGAGGAGGAAAAGTTACATAGAATATTTGTGACTCATCAGAAACCCGTTTCTGCCTTTATTTTAGACTTAAGTAGCCACCCTGTATATTTGGGTGGATTTCAGAGCGTTTCAACCGCCGTCATCACCAATCCCGATATTATAAATCCATCTTTTTAAAAATTACACAATATTTGATCAAATCATGAAGAAAGTGGGTACTATTTTCGGATTTTATCAAAATAATGTGATACATTCTTAAAGTTTTTTTAAGCCCAACCCATTTGCGTGTTTTAAGCCAAAAGCCTGCTCTTGGCACTTCATGAATGTACAGTACCTAAGACAAAGGATACACAGTCTGGCATACAAAAATGTATGGAAGGTTGGCGGGCACCACTTTCTGTTGCTAACTATACAAAAAGTACCACATGGTAACCGTAACTCCTACAGAAATATCTCGACATAGAAGGAACTAGTTCATCGATTTGTGGGAACGTTTTTCTCTAGGCGTTTGACAACAAAAGTGTGATTTAGTAATGGAAAACATAAAGTTAACGGCGTGCAAAGTAGGTGGCCGCCACTTCTTTTTAGCACGCGAGGTACATACGCTTTTTCCTTCTACCTCGTATTTATGTGATAACTCCCTAGAATTATAAAATGTCTCCTTTAAATAAAATGCGCGTTTTAATTGAGTAATTTCCCATTCAGAGTCCATAGTTCTTTACGGCTGCGGCGAAGCCAAAATGAGCGAGGATGTATGTATGTATATATGTCCGTTCCTATGTCCGCTCGTAACTGCTCAACGGTACAACCGATTATTCATCTTGCTGACGCGAGTTTCATGGGTACAGGTCGCGTCACGTGAAAAGAACGCTGGTGGTCAAGCTGCGCATTAGGCCATTTATCGATCTATTTGGTGGTATGAGGTGCGACGCGGGGAGGGCGGGTTAATCGAACTGAGCCGCGATCAAAAGGCTAGTTCAAAAGTAAAACAATAAACATAGTACTTTCGTGCGCGAGTGTAACAATGCGCAAACACACCCCCTCTACTTTCTTCCAGCGTTCTTTTTACGTGGCGCGACCTGTACGTAGAATACATAAAAGGGCATTTCTCCAGAAATATGTCTGCGACTCATTCATCTGTCTCCATACATTTAGTATGAAAAAGGGCCAGATGAATGAGGTGACCGCAGACATATTTCTGGAGAAATGCTCAAAAGCACTGGGTACGTGAAGTACGTAAAATTGACCATTTTTTGCACCGCAGTTAGATTTATTAAACTAAAACTTTATTAAATTAAGATTAAAACAATTTAATAATCATAACGGGTTGCACTAATTGACTAACACGTCATCATATCGCGGATTAGCAAAGCAATGTTTTTGTTTTAATTAACATGGATTTCCGCAAAGTAAGGCCTGATTCAATCAATTATTAAAGATTTATTAAAAGTAATAATGTTATTTCCACCCTGTATACGAAATGCGGAATTTCCTATACACGGCCTTAGCAAGCGGTTTGCTAACTCCAATTTTACAAACAAATATAACCTTTACTATCTTAATAAGGTTACCACATCCTCACAGATACCCTACACGTGACAAAAGGTCTTATCTCTTAAGATCATCCTATCAAATTCAAATTGTAATGACTTAGGATTATCCTGTAATGTTGCATTCCTTCTTATTTAAGTAAATCATTAAATCAAAACACTATTTTATGTTAATACTCAAACAGCCCAAGACAAAAGGTCTTATCTCTCAAGAAAACCAAAATAGGTACGCTCTTTCGTGTTAGCAGAAGTATTCTGAATAAATTTCAACAAGAACCATCACCATGTAGTTTAGAGCCTCCTGGCTTCTAACGGCCCCCTAGGGGTCAGAATACGACCTGACACTAAACACGTCAGTTGAAACTGTCAGTGTGACAAATGTCCACGACTTAGGCGACTTTTTACACAGGGTTCCTCTAACAATGTCATACAAAATGTATGGGAGCGTTTAAACGTAATATTTTAAAAATTACTACTTTTATTTAAAAAAAAGCTATTAATGTGATTTTACGCATTGGATAACGTACTTTTCTTTTGAACATAGTACTATTACTTATTCTGTGGCAATAGCCCAGTTTCCTAAATTAGATGATAGAGATATCGTGCATACCGCGTTAATGAACTTAATCTCCTATTCGGCACATAAGGTGACGGCTCCCGCCATTGAGCTGTCTATCTTAACTATCCCTAATACACCGGCGGAGCAGATTACACGTAACGGCCCGCCCGATCAATGTCAACCGAGTTACGCTAATACTCGGTAAATAGCTTAATGATTTACGTCCATAATTTGTTAAATCTTATATTATAGCCATGACATGACATATTATAGATATGATTTGATATTTACCATAAGCTTTTCGGTGAAGGAAACCTGCATAAATCCGCGATGGAATTGAGGTTTACGGTTCACATACAAACCTTTAAATTTCATCGCTGTCTGAAGGAACTTTTTACAATATCGTAGGTAAATTAATGTGACACATTGACAACCACGGATAACCGTCCATAGGTCCACGGAGTTAAGAGGTTCCAACTAACTCAAACATAATAAATGTAAGCAATAGCACGGTAGACGGTAGTTTTTGTTCCGATAAAAGGTACATCGGGAGCGCGCATGTGTGCGCGCCGTGTACAGACGCACCACAGACAAGCATCGGCGCGTGCTTAGTCAGGGCTGAGCTCGCGACGCAAGCGGTCGAACGTTCAAAATGTCTGAGGACGAAGCAAAGTATAGAAGACGTATATACTGCAGTGTGTTCGGATGTTTGAAGAATAATGCGCAAAATCCAGAATTGTCATATTTCTGCATTCCTAAGGATCCCGAAAGGTGTGTATTTTATTAGTACTTATATAAATGTTATATTTTAAGTCGTTTATAGAATGTTTGATAGTTTTGTGATCAAACTACACCAATTAAATAGAGTAGATAATTATTTTGTTTGACAGTGATGAGTAAAATTAACAGATTTTTTAAACGTGTACTAATTAAATAGTAGTTGATTCTATTGATACATAAAATGCCTTAAACACGAGAGTGGTTTTATGAAACGAGCCGAAATATCGTTGCGTTACTTATATGTACACGTACCAATACTAATTTATTTAAACTATTATACTTAATAACATTAACATCAGATGTGTGCGGTCAGATACTTTCATATTGAAATAAGTAACTTTTACTAGGTTGACCTCGAACGATTGTTCGTTCGATCGAGGTCAACCTAATAAAAGTTACGTTCGTAGTAAGTAGGTATTTTACAGAACCGACGAGCGGCAGCCCTGTGCCTTAGGCACGCTCTGGTGTCGCGCGCTCCTAAACGGCGAAGACGAACTACTTGGTTGTCTTTATACTTTGGCAATAGTGTCTGTAGAATGACTAGGGTTGTACTTTACAAATATAATACTTTGATAGTGTTTTAATTTATTATTACAAGCAATTAACTAATTGCGTCGATTCTACATCAAGTAGATGACACAATGTTTTCAGAAAAGTCTTTAGTTTCATTCTACCCTATATAATATATAGGGTAGAATGAAACTAACATTCATATTATGAATGTTCTTAGGTTTTTAACAAAGTATATAAACAGTAAAATACTAATGAGTTTCTCGGAAATTATGTACGAAATATGAGTTGATATTTACCACGAACTAATCGGCGAGGGAAAAAAGTGAATGAAAGTGAATCTCTGTATTCTCTAAATACAATGTTCTAACAAATTATATCTCAGTGACCACGGGCTATCAGATGATTGATATAGATCCCTTGATTGATATCTCACGGATGAAAGATTACGTCTACACGTCAACTATTAATAACTAGACGACGCACACAGAAATGAAATATTCATATTCAGCTTTATTGGTAAAATAACTTTACAGTAAGAAGCTAAATGTCTCTTTTGTTTCACCGTAGTCGGGCACAAAATAAGTAATAATTAGAGACCGGATTTGAAGTAGCGATCTCAATATTAATATGGATATGACTAGTGCAATTTGTTAAATACATGTCATGTTGGTTATATAAGGTCTTAAATTTTAGTGTGCACCGTGCAGAAGAAATATTAAAGAAAAATAACTTTAAAAAATAAACTGAAATAGTTTAAACGATGTTTTTATTTATTATCACCATAATTTTTGCCCAATATTTACAAAAGCTTCCAAAAAGGTTTTTACTTTTTTGTTCCCATAAGTTACATTATTTTTGTGTGTAGAAATAATAAATTATATCAGTCATATCCATATTAATATTGACATCGCTACTTCAAATCCGGTCTCTAGTAATAATACTACGTATAAATAAATAAATAAATAAATATTACGGGACAATCTTACACAAATCGAACTAACCCCATAGTAAGCTCAATAAGGCTTGTATTATGGATACTAGACGACGATATATTTAATAGATACAAATACTACGAATAGGGTCGAGAGTGAATGATTACACACACAGCTACATGAAGTATTCATTGCAAAGTGAATGAATGAAATGAATGAGTGAATAAATAAACACAAGTCTAGTTTAAACAAACTTTTTGGTCTATCTTGCAATTCACTGTTGAACCTGCTATCGGTACGAAAAAAGAACAGTAATTTCAAAATCCCGCTGTCCTTACACGACAGTGATGTTGTGTGCGTGGCCTCAACTCTCGTGAAACTACCTATACTTACAGAAGATTATCTTTCTAATAACACTGACGTTCAGGTCCAACCATCGGACGGAGTGCACCGGGTCCTACCGTCTCTCTCAATCACATAACGCGTACTTTTTCTGCTCGCTAGCTAAGCCAGGAGCACTTCACTCGATTTTGGCCTCCTGCGCCGTGGGCGTAGCCGATCCAGTCGCCGGCGCCCAAAACGTCACAGATTCACAATATAATTATCGTGACAGTACGCCAACGCCGTTGATGCCGGCCGAACGCTAGGGAAAACTATGCGAGAACGTATTGTACTGTGCGAAGTTTCCAAGCTGTGGCTGTAGCGGTGGGAATTCCCACGCTCGCGTCAACACAATAGGGCTCAGCACGAGCGCTTGTTTTTTGTATGGAAGCGCGCGACACTGAAATATCAGTTTATATTCTCTAATCTGTGGCTAAGCCCCCCCGGAGGACAAAATTTGGTACTAGTAGCCGCGTGGTGAAATAGCCGAGTGAGCCACTCGTGACCCGGTGCAGTGCCCCCCCCCCCCCCCCGGCGCTGTCAGTCAATAAACTCAAACTCATTTATTTCTACAAGTAGGCCTCAAGGGCTCTTTAACATGTCTGATTCTTTTCTTTTTGCGCTTCGGTAGATGACCTTCTGGTGAGAAGAAGCGCCTGAAGAAACTCACCAGTTTCCCTTTTAAAAAAGCATTACAACAATTGTGACATTATTTCATAAAATGACATTTATAAAATGCAACAAGCAAATAACTGGGCACAGTTTTTTTTTTCCTTTTACCGAGAGACGTATATAATCTCCGGATCCATTACATTACAAAACTTAAAACTACATTTACAAACACAGCAATAATGACTCGTATCAATAATAAATTCACTGTTGACCAGTGAAATCAAGCCTTCCTTCCCTCGTATTTTCTGCATTAATTGTTCACACAAGCGACCACGAGATGATTGATGTTCTTGATTGATATCCAACGACCGAACGCGGCGTTTCACCTTAAGGCGCCTCACATGAGATAAGGGGCCTTTCTCATGTTAAGATAAAAGTCTAGACTTTATCGTTAGAGCTTAAGGTGCCATTAGAGGTAATAGGTTTCTCGCTTAAAACCGATTTTGATATCGAAATCGCATTTTTTGTTATCAAGTTATATGTAGACGAAAGTTTTCTTTTCTATCCTTTGTGTAACTTGAAAAATCGTAAGTAATTAAGGGTACTATATTTTTTTTAGAATCCAGTAAGATCCTTTGGAATTTACTGGGTTCTCAGGATACAACACAAAAATGGGGGAAAAGGTGGGAATAATCATTTGTGAAAACGTGTATTTCGCAATTTCTGTATTGTCATAGTATCCCGTAAAGGACCATGGGCAAATTTGTATGGGCAGTGTCCCCACCCACCAACAGAAATGAGACATGTGTCAGTTAATCTTGGCAACACGGTGTTTTTTGCAGTGCGGTGTTCCACAGGGACCTGTTTTTGGACCCTTCCTATAGTTATAGTTCTACAAAACATAATATATTTTTTTAGCACTTAAGTAACAATTGTTCTTGCTAGGCTACAGTTGTTCGATCGCTTATTTACTCTTATGTGAGCCGTGGTTACCTACTTCAAATTGGATAGGCATTCTATGTAACTTATGTAGTAATCTAAGTTGCTGATTTGTATGCTCTATCCGTTGGTAATCCTTAAGAAATAAAAATAAAAAATAAATAAATAAATAAAAAACCAATAAAACCCCATATTTGGGGTGTGATCGTCGTCATAGTAAAAAAACCCGGTCAAGTGCGAGTCGGACTCGCGCACCGAGGGTTCCGTACAAAATCATCAGTAGATAAGCGAATAATTCAAGATAAACTGTATGGTGGGACAAACTTAACTTTGCTCTTCAAAAACTGTTGTCCCCATACATCGACATATATCGCAGTTAGTTCAGTAGGAGCAAATAAGTTTGTCTTACGATTTTTGCGAATTTCCCTAAAACGCTGCAAGTTAGGAAAACCGTTTTATTTGTCCTGTAATATACAGGGGATATTAATTATCGATAATTATTACAGATTTTTCTGATCAGTAACTTCGGGGATAATAGGGGTTATTGTGTTTTTTTTACGTTTTTTATCTTAAATCAAAAACTACATGTCTATGAATATAATAAAAATGGTTTTAGAATCTACAAATTGAGCCCTTTCGTTTGATACCCCACTCGAAACAATAGCACAACTTAAAATTTTTAACCTACCATTTCGCCCCCCTTTAAAAAAGAAGTAAAAAAGGTATAAGATTTTTTTTCTGTCCAATAGGCTCGGGTTAGCGCTTTTTAACACCATTCCAAATTACAAGTCGATAGCATTAGTAGATTCTGAGATATCTTGCTGTGACAGACAGACAGAGTCGCACCGTAAGGGTTCCTTTTTTAACATTTTGGTACTGAACCCTAAAAACATCGTGTTGCCAAGGTCTATTAACTGACACATGTCTCATTTCTATTGGTGGGCGGGGACGTTTCTGCCCATCGTCCTTTGCTAGTGTCGTAAATTCAATGTTTGTAGTCAGTTTTTTTTTTATTATATGTACCATAGATGGTGCAGAAGGATACAATATAGACCTAAAGTACTATCCCGGGATTCCCGGGTACAACTCGACGGTGCTAACGATTTCAGAAAGGCGCCATTATTTTGATTGTTTTTTGCTTTATTGAACTTTATAGCGGCTTGTACGCTTGCGCTGTTTTTCATATTTCCCACGGGAACTTGCCCGGGATAAAAAATATCCCTAGCTGGTATTCTTGACGGGCACGTTTATGTAAAATTCCATAAGTTTTGGACAATGACACGTTTGAAGAAACTTTAATATTAAATTCTCTGGTGTACTCGTATGCCCCATAGTTTACGACAAAACTTAACCCGTAATCTAATAAGGTCCAATAGGACCTTTCGGTTGACTGGTAGAGAATGCCTTAGGGCATTAAGTTGGCATACAGGAATTATTTTTGGACACACCGCCAAAATTTAATATATTATAGTAAGTACCACAAAATAACTTCCTTTTTTTATACTCTGCACTTTTAGGTATTTAAAAAAGGTAACAAAAAAAACCACGTGACACGGGTCGTTCAGCCAGTGGTATTGTGCCACAGATACAAAACAATGCTTTGATTGGCTGAACGACCCGAGTCACGTGGTTTTTTTGTTTACCTTTTTTTAAATGCCTAAAAGTACAGAGTTATAGAGTTCCGCATTTTCAACTACTCTACCCAGACGCGTTTGCGACTTTCAAAAGACGCAAAAGCAAGAAATTATAATGTTTCTGTTTGCCCTGATGGTTGACTGGTAGAGAATGGCTCACCGTATTAAGTCCGCCATTTGTACTTTCATGTATTGTGCAATAAAGTGTAAATAAAATAAATAATTTATGTCAGAAATTTATCAAGAATAGTGAGGAAAGAAATTTGTTATTACTAGGGCTTATTCTTCAGAAATATGTCTGCGGTCACCTGATTCATCCGGCCCTTTTTCATACCAAATGTATGGAGACAGATGAATGAGTCGCAGACATATTTCTGAAGAATAGTCCACTAGGGCGAGTGGGACCGTATCTTCAAGACTGACCCCAGCGTTCAGGCGTTTTATCCAAGAACCTGGAACAAATCACTTAGTTTGGTTGAAACTAAACCGGTGTGTGCAATACTGACGCAGATATTTATTTCAGTAGGCATGTAGACAGATTTTGTAATAAAAGAAAGAGTTATTGCCAAGTACCAAGATTAAAAATTCCTCTTGCTGTAGTATTCACATGTTGCCATATGAAATGAAATGAAATGAAAACATTGACAAATGAAAACATGATTTTTTTTTAAATAAAACCATCTTTCGACCTTTGCAAACTTAGCGTAGTCCGACTATATTCAGTTTTGATCTTCTTTCTTGATATTAATTTTTAATCTTCATTCTTGTTTGAGGTAAATTTTAAGCTTCTTTCTTGATTATAATTTTATGCTTCGCTTCATCCTTCATAACTTATTTTCTGCAGTCTTCAATAGTGGTACTTTTCTTCACATTTTCTTTCTTGAGTATCTTCATCCTCGATTCTTTCTGATTATCTTGTTTTATTTCTTCATATTCCTTGGTTCACTGTTATGGGTCGCCTTATATTAAAGTAGGGGGGTTTAGAAGTAAAGAAAGTAAAGATTCTTCATGGTATAATTTATCCCTTGAAGTGAGCTAATGCTGTTTAGCATTTCACATTTAACATTCGCCCGACGGTCGGCAGGTGCGTATTCCGTAGAGAAAATACTTAGAGATACTATGAACTTTCAACGGATTATCAGTTCTATGACCGTAATGATAAGGCGGCAAATGCTTTCAAACAAAAAAAATAATAATGCGTTTTGCTTTTACAGATTTAACAGGGAGCCAGGTAGGCCGCCAGGGTCGTACTCGTGTTGTTTGTATTATTACGTAGGTACTTAGAATGCACATGTTATGTCTGTATAGGTATGAGATAATTTAAAAGAATATATTATACTAAAATACACTGTCTACCAGTGGCGTGGCGTCCATAGAACTCGATTCCTATCGGCTTGCCTAATATTAGGCAGATCAGCCCTTAATTGCTCTTAAAGAAAATTGAAGCCAAAACTGTAATAATACTATAATAATTATACGCAGGGCAGCTTGTGGCGAGCTGTTGGGGAGTAGCGACCCCACGTACCCGAGTGCTCCTGGGGGTCCTTAGGGAGGGTTCATGGGTAAGAGTGTAAGGACCTCCGCCTCTGGCTTGCCTTAACCGGCCGTCCAGAGTGGAGTCGCGAGAGCTATATGCTCCAGGCGTGGAAGTGATAAAAGGCATAACGCCGCGAGTACCCTCGGAGAAAGCGCAGCACACCTCTCGACACCCTGCAGCCCTCGGCACTGGTGTTGCCCCTAGCTAGGCCATTGCTCATAATGTCGCTATTTATTTAACAGGGGCCCATCAGCGGAGGGCAAGTCACAGTCTGTCAGTGCCACGAAAGCCATGAGACACTTTTCCTGACAGGCGCCGTCATGTCTCAATCCATAACCCAGTAATTTAGTCCATATTTCCACCGCCATAGCCCAGTAGAGTTAGATTCCATCAATCAACAATAGTCCTTGCATTTGGCGGGGGCTGTCTCTGCGTGCGTCCCATGACACGGGCAGGGACAGCATCGGCTGGGTGTACACTTTGCCTCTCATTAAATTGTCGAAAGGGCCTCTACGCGTTGGCTTCGGCTCCGCGCACGCCTCCCAAAGGGCCGAGACACCATTGTCTCGTGTACGGGAAAGACATAGTATTATATTATAGTAGACAGTGTTTCAGTAGACCAAGACAAGAGAATAATCGAAGCCGTGTCTTAAACCTAGTTAGAGCTATTTATAACATAATGCTTACTTGCTTTAACCCAAATCCGAGCGTCACATGTAAACAGTATCAACCCTTTTACTGTGAATTCATTACATTACACAGGAATAAAATCCCCTCACATCCTTTCCATTCGTGTTTTAATAGTTTGCGTTATGAATTGCCTATGAAATAAAAGTGCCCGGCGCTAAGTGCTGTCCGGCGTTACGGGACTTAACCCTAATAATACCAATAAAGTGGAAAAGTCGAATAAAACGATCAAAGCGATAGAATTAAAAGATCAAAAACTAAAAATAATTAAATAAATTGACCTCTGAGTTAAATTACGTCATGTTACTTTTATTCGTAAAAACATCATACTATCTTAGCGTTTTACTCTTTATAAAAATCGGCCAAGTGCGTGTCTGATTCGCACGCGAAGAGTTCCGTACCACCGTCGAGCAAAAAGAGACCAGGGAACCCCATTTTAATTTGTTTTTATTATTTCAAATAAATAATTTATTTGTTGTTAGTGGCAATAGATATACACACTCTGTAAAAAAAGAAGTCTCGACATATTACGGTTCAAAAGCTAGAGCCCTGTGACCCATCGACAGACGAACAGAGCGGGGGCTTAGTAATCGGGTTCCGTTGGCGCCCTTTGGGAACGGAACCCTAAAAAGTAACTGACTTGATCTGTCAGAAGAAAGTACCTGAGGAATTAAGAAAGGTCTCTTTTTGAAGTCGGTTGAATCGCTTTATATGAACGAAAGCTTACTGTGGGTGTACAAACGTACACCCGCAGTAAGCTTCCGTCAAACAGCCTCCCACTCAGCAATATATTGATGATATCATTTGCTGACGCGCTATTATTGCCCGAGATTCCGCCTCGCGGGGATTATCTATCTATACATACATATAATAACATCGAAGCAAGTATGTTCGTACATTCAAGATTTTTCAAAAATATAGCTTCAGAGTATGTAATAACTAAATATTTTTACTAAAAAAAACCCGACCGCGGTGCACTTTAAAAGCGCATATAATCCGCAATTTTGTTTATTTTAACGAAATTCATACCCAGTGACACTCGCGCCATCAAGACGAATCCAATGATGTATCATTTATCAAAATCGGTTGTGCCGTTGAGTAGTTACGAGCGGACACAGGAACGGACATAGGTACATACATACATACAGGTCAAACATATTACCCTCCTTTGGGCTTCGCCGCAGTCGGGTAAAAAAATCTTAGAGAGAGATAAATATGGTGTAAATAAAATAAAATTAAATGATTCGGACGTATTTAGAACCATCGAATTAAACAGAAGAGTTATCAAACTGTAACAAATTTCTATATTTAAGTAATCAAAGATTTTAATGTTTGTTTACCGATGATTTTTCCCAACTTAAAATTATGAACCTCGATAACCAATGATCGGAACTATCGGGTGCCAAACTTTAACGGAACATGTACAGCTGCCATAAAGGAGAACTAACAACTAAGAAAATAAGAATATTATTGGACGATGAGTGTTCAATTTAACTCTACATCGGAATTTCCAATTTCCAAGACTTGGGTAAGTATATTAATATTTTCATGGCTATAAGGCTGTAAGTACCCTATTATGTCCGCTCCGCAAGTTTAGTGAAAGTTTTGCACCCAAAAGTTCCAATCACTGGTGATGGGGCATTCCACCAGAATGTCGGGCACGTGACGCCATTTTTTTCATACTTCTCCACTCACGTGCCGGATATTTTGCGTTCAACTCTATACTATCTTGACATAAGGGTGCTGACATGCAGCTACAGCTGCATAAAGCACGTGAGTGGTTATCAGGTTAGAAAGTACATTTTTGGTATGTCAATATTTTATAACTTGATTTCTGATTTGATAATGTCATTTAGGACTTTCTATTTGTTTTTAAGGTAGCTGCCATAGCCGTCACGTGCCCGACAAAGAAGACGTTTTCGTGGAATGCCCCTGATAACTTAACGCCAATCTCACTACAGGCGGCCTCAACACATTGTGCTTCACAGGTGACCTTTATTTGAAAAATAACGTCCTTAGATTGCCGAATTTCTTTTTCCAAACAAAGCGGATTCAAAGATTTATCTCAATAAATATTTGACGTTGCAAACAAGATTTCCTTGTGATGTAAATAAATTATTCACGAGAGAATCTGAAACCGCCGGATAAGGAAAATTGGGATATTTTCCGGCGTTATATTAAGAAATTTTAATTGAGCGGAGTACGTAACCTTTATTTATTATTATTATTATTATTTCTCTGCCTGTTCGTCAGGCTGTCCTCCTCTAACTCCTTCCACTGTGATCTATCCTTAGATATTCTTCTCCAGTTTTGTGGAAGGTCATCCTCCCACCTTTTTAATGGTCAACCCTGCTTTCGTTTTTACGTAACCTTTACATTACGATTATTACTAGGGAATGCAACCCGTACCCAAATACCCGGGTACCCGGTTACCCGACTTTCTTTAGAGTCGAGTAAAACCTGGGTATTTTGACTCAGAACCCGGGTAAAAAAAATGTAGCCGTTAATAAAAATTATGCGTGTATCGAATAAAATCTAACGTTGGCACAAAAAAATATCGTGGTAGAAGGCAAAAGTGTATGTACCTCGCGTGCTAAAAAGAAGTGGCGGCCACCTACTTTGAATACCGTTAACTTCAGTTTCCGTCAATATTATTAGCAGATTTGAAGGTCTCATAATAATGGTACAATTAATTGTTCAAATACCACCAAATGAAATGGAAAATTTATGTTTTCTCAAAAATGGCATGAAATGTTGACATTACGTGCCTAAAAATAGGCCACAAAGTACCTCGTTTCCTATGCGGTTTGACCCTTGGCACGGAATGGAATTTCATACTTACATTGCCGGCCTGGCCGGCAATGTATTTTTTTTTATTTCCATTCCACTGTTATTTGGGCCCCAGCATCACGGCATTCAGCCATTAAAAAAACAAAAAACGATTTTTGCTATATTTTGCAGTTTTATTTATTTAAAATTGACATGAACATAACAAATAACACATTATAAACAATTTCCAATTATTATAAATTGCAAACTAAACCACAAGAAAACACATTTAAAATATTTCATCTAAATATTCGCGGTAAAAATGTGAACTGAAACAGCTTGGCCGAACTTGCATTGTCTATGGATATAATGTCACTAATGTCACTTTCTGACAGCCAGTTTGTTTGTGTTATAAAATATTAAGTAAGGTTATTATAGTAAGTTTATTTATTTCATTGCATGTTTGAGAAAAGCACTATACGTACCTCGGCGGGAAATGGGATTGCCGGCCTCGTAACTACCTGCAGCTATATGTACTCGACCGGCAATTCCTTACTTCCCGGCCTCTGCAGTAATGTACTATTTCCATCACTAAATTGCACTTTTGGCGTCAAACGCCAAGCGAAAAATGTTACACGCTTCTTTGCCGTACAAATCGAAGAACTATTTGCTTGTATCTCGATATATTTCTGTGAACGTTGGCCTCCTTAAAGCAAACGCGAAAAAACATCACATGATGCTTGCACCTTAAGTGGCAATGGGCAGGGCATATTGCTCGCAGAACTGATGGCCGTTGGGGTAGTAAGGTTCTCGAGTGGCGACCACGTACCGGGAGACGAAGTGTTGGCAGGCCTCCCACAAGGTGGACCGACGATCTGGTGAAAACCGCGGGAAGCCGCTGGATAATAGCAGCACAAAGTCGACAATCGTGGAGATCCTTGGGGAAGGCCTATGTCCAGCAGTGGACGTCTTTTGGCTGAAATGATGATGATGATGATGATGATGATGATGATGCTTGCTTATCTTACTTAACACGGCCGGCAATGCTGGCAAGTTCATTGTAAGTAATGCAACCCGGATAACTGACTTTATTTAAAGTCGGGAAATACCCGAGTTTCATATTTGACCGGGTAGGGTATTGCATTCCATAGTTATTACCTTTACATTTTTATTTGTAGGATTTAATTTAAGAATACGTATCCGCCGCCTAAGCTGTCCGAGTTAGCAAGTGAAGTGACAATCTTCTTCTTCTTCATCGTTCCCTCATTATTGAGGATCGACCACATATTGTTACTCTCCAAAGGGTGCGGTCATAGCCTGTGTGGACCGCGTTCTGCTTGCTGCCGGCTGATGCTCTTCCCTGAGCACGCCTTACAATATCCTATTGTTTTTAAATATGAATGAACTGGCTACTTAACAGAAAACGACGTCCACTTGACGGAAAATGGTCTTGTCAGTTAAATTAACAGTATTAAGTTTGGGTAGAATTTTAATCTATTTATTTTTTCCGGGGAAATGAAAACCAAAATTATCATATGAAAAGTTTTCTTAATTTCTATAAAAAGCTAATTGTGTTGATATAAGTTAACAGCTCTTAAAATATTGGTACTTACCTAATTTGTTAGTACCTTATATATTCAAAGAACGATCTAATAACCATTTAGTGAGATTTTTTAAATTCGCTTTCAGGCTCTTATTTGCCCGGGAAGGCTATTGTTTGGCACAAATTAACTACATTGAATTTGCCATAGATATTGAAATAAACAAGGGAAAGTGGGAGGCCATTGCTGGAACTAGTATTATAAGCAAAAGTAACTTTGTCGTTTACCGTTAGTCGAACCCCTTCTGACCAGATTCGAACAACAAAGTAAAAAAAAAAACGTGTCACGCTTAAACAGCAATTTAAATTTGCCATGGAGATAGTTTGACTCCCTGGGAAGTACATAGGATAGTTTCTATGCCGCGAACCATCGCTCAAGAGGGTGACAAGGGGTGTGAATGGAGAATCGGACGTGTGATGGAAATATATGAATTTTAAACATGGGGGCCACTTTTGGAAGGTCAACTAGAAAATTAAAAAAAAAGTTAGCAAACTATAGTGTGACATATCAAATAAAAGAGCTCACTGTGAGAATCACAAATATATTTATTTTATATTATTTAAGAAAATAGGCAAAAATTTACAATTTCAAAAAAATACCACCCGTCCGGATGTATTCCACGCAAAAGGCGCAAAATAAAGTTATCACATTGTCGAATCAGCGAGGGTCTGTCAAACGACATGAATAGGATTATACCTACTGAACTGAAGCATAAATACAGAAATAAAAATATTACAATTTTTTTTAAAAACTCTGGTCGGCCATTGTTTCAAACCAAAAATTCGTTCATTCATTCATGACCAAAAGTCGGCTATGCGCGAATGAGCTATTTTTTAAAGGCACTGGTCCGTCATTCAGCCAGCACGAGTCATTTTTAGGGCACACAAGGTCTTTCAACGAACCCGACTGTATGGAAGTGAGTTGGAAGTTTCGCTGAAAAGCTGCAATTAAGATGTCCGTCAGTCAAAGCTAGTTTCGAGCTTCTGACGATTCGTTTTACACGACTGCCAAAAAAAGAAGTGTTACTGCATATTTATGTCGATGTCGCCGCCAACTAGCTTAATTAGCCATTTAGATAACTGCCTAGCCTTTTCATTAAAATTTTAGGTTAGGTTGGTTAGTTAGCTTGTGTTCCTCAGAGCAGAAATAGAAGCCCCGCGTAGCGGGGCTTCATCGACCTGCTGGCTGGTCATTATTTAGTGAAAATGCTAGGCATTTAACTAAATGGCTGATTAAACCAGCTGGCGACATCGATACCATGCACCTGTCACCGCCAACTGGGTTACCGCCATTTGGTTAGCTGCCTAGCCTTTTCTTTAAACACATTCCTTATTTTAGGTTAGGTTGTTAGTCAGCTTGTGCCCCTCAGAGCAGAAATAGAAGCCCCGTGCAGCGGGGCTTCGTTGACCTGCTGGCGGGTCATAGTTTAGTGAAAATGCTAGGCAGTTTTAACCAAATGGCTAACTAAACCAATTGGCTGCGACACACCTATAGAAATAGGGATTGCAATCCGGGTACCCGGGTAGCCGACTTTATTTAAAACCGGGTAAAACCCGGGTATTTTGACTCGGAGCCCGCGTCAAAAAAAATATTAATGAATAAAAACTATGCATATGAACAAAAATAAATATGAAATGTATTACCATCTAGGGTGGTAAAACAACAGGCTTTCTTTATTACCTCCCGTGTTGCGTACCTACATTGTATGTGTACACAGAAAGCCACTTTATGGCAGGTGTGGCATAAAATATGTAACAAGATATTGAAATAAGTGAACTAAGTACTTTATTACCCTCTGATATCCTAGGAAAACGAAAAAACGTCGGCGAAAATTGCCGTTAAATTCTAATCTCAAATGACACGCGGTAAGTATCATAACAGATAGTTATGTCATAAATAGATAAATAAATATTAGGGGGCAATCTTACACAAATCGAACTAGTCCCATAGTAAGCGCAATAAGCATAAGCTCAATAATAAGCTCTTTAGCGATAAGACCGCCTGTTGTCTACCTTTTTAAATGATTTTAATTATGTAAGTACCTCTTGTAATGTGTTTTTTTTTCTGGTGTGCAACAAAGTAGGTAAGTATGTTTGTATTGTATACCTCAATATGTACCTACATAGAAAACATCCAAGGCTCAGAAACAAATATCATCACACAAATATTTGCTCTTACCGGGATTCATACCTTTAGTTATAGTAATTATCCGATCAACTGGGCTAATGTTGTTAACGAATACAATGCCATTGAGAGGTAAACCACAAATTAGGATAACGAGAATATAGTGTCAAAAAAGTATAACTGCCTTGAAAGATCATTAGATTTTAGATTCTATTTACTAGACAGTAAAGTGTAAATGCAGTTATAGATAAGTGCGATCTTAATTTGTTTTGCATTTCACATTCGCCCGACGGTCTGCAAGTGCGTATTCCGTAGAGAAAAGACTTAGAGATACTATGAGCTTTCAACGGATTATCGGTTCTATGACCGTAATGATAAGGCGGCAAATGCTTTCAAACAAAAAAATAATAATGCGTTTTGCTTTTACAGATTCAACGGGGAGCCAGGTAGACCGCCCGGGTTTACTCGTGTTACGCATTGTTATTTTTTTTTGTGGTATTGTATTCTCTCAATGGCATTGTTCGCTCAATGGCATTGTATTCGTTAACAGCATTAGCCCAGTTGAACGGACAATTACTATACCTTTAGAGTTACAGTTGATTAAGTTTTTGTGTTTTTGTGCTACGGTCTGAAGAGATAGGATTTGCAACCGCGATAGCACTGACACCTCTCTTGGGCTATATCATCATCATCGTCATTCCCTTGCCCTTTTCCCATTCATTTGGGGTCGACGCAGCATGTCCTCTTCTTCCATACCTCGCTATCACCCGTCATCTCAGCGTTTACATCCTTCCTAGCCATATCATCTCTCACACAATCCATCCACCTCTTTCTTGGTCTACCTCTTCTTCCAGGACCTGCGACATTCATACCTACCTTGTGCTATATAAGGTATATTATTGAATTTCAATTCTTTTTAACAGATGTTAATGGCGCAGGTCCCGGGCGGTAAAACGGAACGGCCAAGATTGCATATTTACGGCCCTCACCTACTATTATCGCCAGATATTATGCACCTGCGATCTCGATTTTTTTTATTTTGTCGCCCTAGGTGGCAAAGGTAGACATTTCAAACAATTTTGATGTTGTTTAAGTGGATTCTTAACCCTCTTTTTATTTTTATACAGGAAAAAGCCACTAAAATCACCTTGAGCCGTTTTTATATAAATTTATTAGGTACCCAATTTACCAAAAGTGCCGATTATTTTATCAATCGCTTTTATCAACTTAAAAGTAATTATATACCTACTTACCTTAAACATATTCGTAAGTGTGAAGTTTATTGTAAATTACCTATATTAGTTATCTCTATTAAATAAATACTAGGTACTTACCTAATCAACATTTTGTATGAAATTCGGTACATTTTATTTAAATTATGTACTGAACTAATATTCAATCATTCAATCTAGACGTAGATATTTAAGAATCCCTTTTTGTTTCATGTTACGTACCCACTTCGAACTTTGCTGCAACACGTTTTCAATCTTTTTTCCGCCATAATCCTCAGGGACATCAAAAGAAACGAAAGAAATGTTTACAAAACAATAGTTTATCTAATTAAAACTTAAATTTTGAAATACGATTATTAATATACTAACTCGGCAACTTTATAAAAATACACTCTACACCCAATTTTTATCAAAAATACAAACTGAATATCGATTTTCATGTCACTAAAAACTTACCGGTAAAAATCCCAAAGAGCACTCACATCACTACACTTCACTAGGTATTCAAAAATCACATGCGTTCGAAATTCGAATGTAGGTACATACGCCGTTTTTCGACCGCGGGGTGCTTTCGAGCCAGGCGTGTGGTCGGCGCGCGGGGTAGCGAGCGACTGCCTGTGCCTGCAGTGGCGTGTTCGCCGGGTGATGCATTCGGTTCCAAGAAATGGATGGCTTGGTTTTTCAAGTGGGTGTACCCTTAAGGGTAGTGGAGACCGGATAGGAGGTTGGTTACAGCGGCGTATGGTAGTCTCAGAGGTTGCTTACAGCGGTTATAAAAGAACCAGCACAAACAGGACATTGATAATAACCGAATGGCTTCGAGAAAAGGATGCACAGTGTGGGATTTTGGCTGAGTTGGGTCCATACCTTTTTATTTTTTATGGATAGCTCGGTTAGTATAAAAACTCGGAGTGCGACTCCCATTCAATTGTCTCGAATAGAATAGTTTTTGAGTTATAATTATTTTCGTGAAAGGTCAATGACCGCTCGAATAACCCTCCTTTGGGCTTCGCCGCAGTCGGGTAAAAATAGGTATATTTTCATTATTGTCGGAAACAGCTATGTAAATATATTTCACACGTCAATCAGTTAGGATAAGTCAATCACGTAGGATAGAAATCATATTGGAATTCAATTAGAATATCTTATTATTGTTTACTATTCAATCATTCTTACTGTTTAATCATTTTATATAACGTGTGTTTTACTCTAATTTTAAGATTTATCAATGTCCATCGTTTATAAGAATTTAATTAATTATTGCTATAATCTTTATTTCTGTGTAAGGTGAAATTATATGTGTTTTTTAATAAAATAAACAACTATCCCCACTCTCGCACTAAAAAGAATAGCTGATTCTCAGAACTAACTCGGCTCGTTTCTCAGAACAAGATTCGAGCTTAGCGGGAGTTTCTTAGAATAATCTCCCACCTTCAAAAATAATCTTATAAAATGGCGGTTCTCGGCCATTTCAACTCACTCTATTTTACTCTCTTCAGTCTTTTACATTTATCATCAAGTGATAATCAGCTCTTCAACAGTGCCTAAGTGAGGTAGGCGCTCACTATGGAAAATTAAGTCTTTTCATTTATAATACAGTCCACTAACATCGAAGACCCTTAGACCTCACAATGGTCCTTCGAGCCGGATCAAAGAAGAATGGACACACCACAGCAGCAATAAGAAGATAAAGAAGCACGAAGACACAAATCTTCAAAAAATCGTCGTCAGCAAAATTATCGCCGAATTGTCCCGTGAGATCTTAAATCCGGGACACGCCGTACTCATCGAAAGAAGATCGCCGAGAAAAGGCCCGTGACTGCATTTCCGGGCCCTCCGTGTTCATCGAATGAGAAATTTTGTCGGTCCGTGACTGCTATTCCGGACCCGCCGTGACGTCGAAAAAAGTGAAGAAAGTGATCCGTGACCGCTATTCCGGATCCGCCGTGTGAAGACAGAAAACCGAAGAAGGGCCGGTCCGTGACCACTTTTCCGGACCCCCCTGCAGCACAATTAAGAAGAACAGCAAGGTGGCGCAGTGAAAAAAGAAGACAGCAAGGTGGCGCAGTGAAAAAACAAGGTGACGCAGTGAAAAAAGAAGACTGCAAGAGTCGCTGAGAAAAAAGAAATACCACCGTGCAAGAGGGTCTTCGCGCTCCAAACTGTTCGTGCCTTCGGGATTAGTGTCTTCGTGTCTTCGTCTTCGTCTTCAGTTGTCTGTGTGTGCCTCAAAAAGGAACTCTAACCAGGGAACAGTGCAAACCCAGTACCTAGCCTGAGTTCCGGGAACCTAGAAGTTTCGACTTCGGTTCTTTTTTGGTCTGACATGGTTCAGTTCCGCCAGCTTTAGCTGATGAGCGGCCAATCTTGCACCTTGCGGTGTTAAATGCAAGAGCGGTTTAGCGAAACTTCAAGAAAGAAGAAAGAAGAAACCGTAGGGACGTTAGGTACCCGAACGTTACAGCGACGTCAATTCCGTAACGTTCGCGTTAGGGCCCGATAGTGTTAGGGACCCCCCACCCCCTCGGTGTACTATGCATAAGGAACAACGCGTTACAAGATCGCGTTCCCGTTCCCAAACAACTCCGTCGTCCGGTCAAACGACAACGACGAGTACCAGTACGTGGAGTAAAGGCACCAGTAGCGCAAACGAAAGTAGCAGTATGCCGAAAGATAACGCTCCCCGTAAGGCTTCGGAAGCCGAGGCGCCCCCCGCGCACTCTGACCCGTCTATCCCCACTCCCGGCGCCGCGCCGCCGGGCCACGCCCCTTTGACCCGCGCGCCGCTCATGGATGATGAACAATCGGTTCACTCTATGGAGAACGAGCAACGTAGTAATCCGCGGACTTTGGTAGGCGTACAAGATGATAGGGCTAGTCAGTTATCAGTCTTAATGGCTGAATTAGAGGTTAGGAACGCCGAATTGCAGCAGGCACAGATCGCGTCCGCCGCGGCTAGGAGTAAGCTCGAGATAGCTAGATTAGAAGCGTCTCAAGTATCCAGCATGGCGGCACCGGGTCACGATGCCAGAGACGCTCGCGTGTTAGGCTGGGTTGCTCAACAACAACGCCAGGTAGCCGCGATAGGTGTACACGCGCACGAACCACCGTACACGCCGCCGCGGAACGAACCCGAACGACCTAGCGAATTTATGAATAGGGATTTAGAATTACTCTCGCATAGGGTCGTAGATGCGGTAACTAGGAACAGGAATGCACCCATGGCCTCGAGGCAAAGTTACGACCTTCCTCATTTCGAAGGATCGCCTCAGGAATGGATCGCATTTAGGGCCGAGTACGAGGATAGTGCACCTATGCATTCGGACGTGTCCAACATCAGCCGTTTACGTCGCGCGCTTCGCGGCGAAGCGAAAATCGCAGTTAAGTCCATAATGTACACTGCGATATCTCCGGCTGAAATTATAGGCGCGTTAGAACGACATTTCGGAGACCCAGAGGAAATAATATTGAACGAAATTCATAACGTAAAGCGTATGCCCAGATTAGCTGAAGATAACAGCAATATAATTTCCTTTGCCGGTCAAGTTGCCAACGTCGTGGCAACCATTAAGTCGTTAAAACAAAACGAGTTTCTATACGCGCCCGAACTCGTCAATAAAATCGTGAATAAAATGAATCTGATTGTTCGATACGAGTGGAATAAATATCGCGTAATTAATAAAGGGACACCGGGTCTAGTGGCTATGGCACAGTTTTTAAACGAGATTAGTAGCGCAACGCGAAAATCTCAAATTCGCAAGACGCGAGCCAACGTGCACACCGCGCAGGCGCACTATGACCCCGCGCCCCTCCCCCTGCCGCGCATGCGCAAAGGTCGCCGCGCGCCGCAGTATGACGAATATTATAGTGACTCAGAACAATCAAATTCAGATTATGACGAGCCTAGGCCGTTGATGGTAGCTCAAGTAAATCGGAATAGGTATACGGAAAAACGCGAACCGATAGATGAAAGAAACTCCGCGCCACCCGCGAAAATAACGCTCCCAAGGGCGTCGCAGCCGACCCAAGCAACTTCCACCTATACAGATAAATGTGTTATATGCAGAGGTGAACACAAATTAAGTGAGTGTTCGGACTTCAATAAGATGCCTATAGCAAATAGGTGGGAGGTTGTTAGAAACGGCAAATTGTGTTTTAGATGTTTATATCCGAATCATAGGCAAGGTAGTAAATGTAGGTACGTAGCCTGCGGCATTTCTGGCTGTGAGGCAGGGCATCACATTTTATTGCACGGTATAAGCACACAAGCGACGCCGGAGCCGGCTCCGGAGCCTCAAAAGAGGCCTTTTTTCGTAAGTCACATTAGACTGGCGAAGCCCGAGCCTAATAGGGATGCGCAAGAGAGTGGGTCTTTCTTCGTCGGCCGCGTTCAATCGACACCCGCGAAAACAGGAATAGCCGCACTATTGGATGTAGAATATGAAAATGAATGTACAAGTGTCGAAAATATACCTAAAATTGATCCGAATCTGCGCGCGATAAATAACCAAGATACGTCACGTGAAAATAAAAATGAGGCCGGCCTCTTACGACCATGTAACAAGAAAGAGTTACACGACAGCAAAGTCGTATCCGGCCCCGTATCTATCGAAACCGATTGCGATAAAAATAGCCTGCGTTTTTACACAGTGAGTACACAGGGGAACAATTAAGTTCCGAGTCGGCTCGCTCTCCCGCCACGATATGGCATAAAGAAAATAAAAACACAGACTATCATCGCGATCGGTGTCCAACGGCGAAAAAGATGGACACAGGCGCAGAACGTCCGCTCCATCAATTGGCCTTAAGCTCGCCTACGGACACAGGCGCAGAACGTCCGCTCCATCAATCAGCCTTAAGCTCGCCTACGGACACAGGCGCAGAACGTCCGCTCCATCAATCAGCCTTAAGCTCGCCTACGGATACAGGCGCAGAACGTCCGCTCCATCAATTGGCCTTAAGCCCGCCTACGGACACAGACGCAGACCGTCCGCTCCATCAATTGGCCTTAAGCCCGCCTACGGATACAGGCGCAGCATGCCCGAAAAAATTAGAGTCAGTCGCAAATAAATCGGACCCACTCCCGTACCTACTCGATATAGGTACGTTTTCTAAACGCCCACGTTTAGCCAGGGCCTCTGCTACCGTAGTTTGCGCCAACAAGGTACCCAAAGCCACAATACTCGAAAGAAATACAGACACAGGCATGTATTTCGGAAAAAAAATCGAGTTACAGGAAACTGGACGTACGACTTCAAAAAAGCCTAGAATACGCAAAGTCACCGTCAAGTTAAAGGCAGCTTAAAGTACCACGAAGTAGTACTCCATTCACTACTTCTATTCTAGACATAGTCGTTTCCTTAACTATACTGGTGTAGTCACACCGAGGGGGACACTGTCGGAAACAGCTATGTAAATATATTTCACACGTCAATCAGTTAGGATAAGTCAATCACGTAGGATAGAAATCATATTGGAATTCAATTAGAATATCTTATTATTGTTTACTATTCAATCATTCTTACTGTTTAATCATTTTATATAACGTGTGTTTTACTCTAATTTTAAGATTTATCAATGTCCATCGTTTATAAGAATTTAATTAATTATTGCTATAATCTTTATTTCTGTGTAAGGTGAAATTATATGTGTTTTTTAATAAAATAAACAACTATCCCCACTCTCGCACTAAAAAGAATAGCTGATTCTCAGAACTAACTCGGCTCGTTTCTCAGAACAAGATTCGAGCTTAGCGGGAGTTTCTTAGAATAATCTCCCACCTTCAAAAATAATCTTATAAAATGGCGGTTCTCGGCCATTTCAACTCACTCTATTTTACTCTCTTCAGTCTTTTACATTTATCATCAAGTGATAATCAGCTCTTCAACAGTGCCTAAGTGAGGTAGGCGCTCACTATGGAAAATTAAGTCTTTTCATTTATAATACAGTCCACTAACATCGAAGACCCTTAGACCTCACAATTATTGTCGCTAATTTTTCTACCCAATAGTTTTCTAAGTAAACCTTAGTATTAAAAACACTCAAATCTACCCTATTTATCAATTTAGACGTTGTAACTAAGAAGAAAAAAAACTACTACTATTTTTTTTCCGGGACTTAACTCCGGGAATCTTACTAAAAATGTATATTATTGGTATTCTTTCGCACATTTCTCGAACATTCTCAGTATAGCTGTCTCTTTCTAATAGTGCTGTCTCTTTCACTCCTTCGTGAAATTTCGCCATATACTGAAGTGTAGTTCAAAGGCCCATAAGGGGTCCTGAAAACGCCTGAAAACGGGTTTTCAGGTTATTGCGCTATCTGATAGAGGGTATCTTGAAACGGACTGAATGCATGTTTCAGGCGCCTGAAAACAACGGCAACTTGGGTAAATTTTCGATCTTCTACTATGTGAAAGAGCCACTTCTGAAACGGCCTGAAATCACCTTTCAGCCTGCTGAAAACCTTCTAAAGCTCGGAAAATCACGTTTGAAGTTTTGACTATACCATCGGCGCAACAGTAATGTGTGTATGTGTGTGCGAACCTTAGAGTTATAATCAGTTTAAACATTTGTAATGCTTCAGAATGAACAATAAAGTTCATAGTGACAACCCTAACCACTAATTTTCAAATCCCATAACTCGGCAGTCCTGCTATTTATGCATTCAGTATTTAGTACACTGAGAAAGGCTAAAATAAATAATATTTTAAGTTTAAAATAAACTGCGGAATGCCCATAGAATCATTGAAAAAATATTTTTCCAAATTGGTTAAAAAGCTGTTTTTACTGTTAACATTTACCGTTTTTTCCTGGTTTTAAAAACAATAAATATATATTGTTCATTTTCTATCGTATAATAACAAGTTGGTAATAAAATACACATATTTGGAGCCACGAAAAAAAAACTAAAGTTTTCTCTATGGTTTTCCGAAAAAGTTAATATCTCAAAAACTATTCAAGATAGGTAAATGGGAGTTGTAGTCTGATTTTTTAAATTAATTGAGCTATCTATAAAAAATACACTGTGTAATCCCTTACACGCGTCTCCACTTTTCGACTATGTTCTTCGAAGTTTAGGTAAATATACTCTACCTATTCCGATCACTGATTATTAAAGGCTTTGAACAATATTAAGAAGAGCAATACAAAGTGGGCTATAATAAAAAAAAAAAATAAATAAAAATAAAAAAATAAAAAACAAAATAAAAAACATTTATTTCGGACAAAATTAATCCATATGTTGTTAGTAATACGAACTTAAATAACTATGTTAGTACCTAAACTAAGATGTTGAGAGGTCCAGTGTCTGATTAGGGCACTGTCCCATCTCTCTGCCACAACGGTCAGGAGGCTGTGGCGGCTGGCGCGTACTCTGCGGAGCGTCGCGGCGCAGCGCTTGCGCAGCGTCGCGGGGAAACCATCCACATGCGCGTCCGCGAACATGCCGGACGCACTGCAGTATCGCGGCAGCCGCAACAGCACCCGGAAGTGTCCGTCAAGATAGCGTACACCGTAAAGATATTCAGAATCTGATGCAGCCAATAAATAGTACCCAAATAGTACCGACGAAATACCTAGGTGAAAAAAATAGTACCCTTAAACTTTTCGAAATATAAGGCCTGTTCACGGTGTACGCTACCGGCGTCAAGCTGGCGTACACCGTTTGTATCTCTGGAACGGCTTTGTTTTTGGAAACGCTTTATATCTCAAAAAATAGTACCCAAATAGTACCCTAGGGCCCTAAAATTTTATTTCTCTAGCTATCGTAGAAGCCGAGATATAGTGAGCTCTTTCTATAAGAAATTCCCGGGTACGCCAGCTTGACGGTGTGAAATTTTGTACACCGTTAAGTTATGGAATATCTCGGCTTCTACGATAGCTAGAGAAATAAAATTTTAGGGCCCTAGGGTACTATTTGGGTACTATTTTTTGAGATATAAATCGTTTCCAAAAACAAAGCCATTCCAGAGATACAAACGGTGTACGCCAGCTTGACGCCCGGTAGCGTACACCGTGAACAGGCCTTATATTTCGAAAAGTTTAAGGGTACTATTTTTTTCACCTAGGTATTTCGTCGGTACTATTTGGGTACTATTTATTGGCTGCATCAGATTCTGAATATCTTTACGGTGTACGCTATCTTGACGGACACCACCCGGAACGCGTCATTGTACTGTACACGCATGGCATTCATAGCACGCTGCGTGTACCTTGTCCATAGGCATAATGGGCTTCGGCACGTATTTGGGAAAAATGTTATTTTAACTTTGTAATATCTCGGGTGAGTTTTTATGATATGATATTGAAGTGTTTTTTTCACTAATATTTCTATTACCTATTGAGAGCTGTTTCTATAACATATCACAGAAAATAGTTGTCAAATAGCCAAATATAATAAAACACTCCTTATGTTTGTATGGCAAACCGACATCCTCGAATCATCTTAAGACACGTTTGCTAATTTTAAATTAAAGGGCAAATACTAGTACATTACACAACTAGGGTGGTAATAGTATATTATGAATGCGATGACAACATAATTTTAATGTCAACAGCTAAACAATCGTCCATAACATTTTATTACATACTTAAACAGAAACAGAAACATTACTTTGTTAGACAAACTGCTCATTTATAATCAAAAGAAGTATACTTAATACATACGTAAGTTGTATGCAAACAGTTTAGAATGGGAGGCAGAGAAGGAATGTTTAACTGATTTTGTTATGAAAATGCTATGTTTCTTTATTATTTACGAGTACTTCCTGTCACAAATGTCAAGCTAGCACCCCGGAGCGGTTTTTGCCCAGGGGACAGGCGTAAACTTGCAAAAAGTAATGGAAAAATCCTACCACATACATCTGTAAGAAAAAATAATAATTTTAGTTTTTAAGTTATGCGAGTCACAGATTTTTTTAATTTCTGTAAGTTTGTTTTTTTGTAAAGCATGTAAATTTAATGATAGTTTAGTAGTTTATTTCTCGTTTCCCATTTTGTATTGTGACGTTTGGAGATCCTTTACACCTCCTAAACATGTTTTGACAACGGAGACCCCTTACATCTCCATTAATTTTAGTGTATGTCTCTCTATTTTCCATATTTCTTATCTTATTCTCTTATTTATGTTTTGACGCCTAGAGACCCTTTACATCTCTAAAAAATCTAGTTTTATGTTTATTGAAATGTATACCTATTAGTTAAGCACTTGTTTGATGAATTTGTATTACTTATTGAAATTGCATTTTCACAATTATTGTGATGCTCAATGTTTATTTTAAAAGAGAAACTGGTGAGTTTCTTCCGGCGCTTCTTCTCACCAGAATGTCATTTGCCGAAGCGCCAAAAGAAAGAATCAGACATTGTGAAGAGCCCTTGAGGCCTACTTACAGAAATAAATTATTTCATTTCATTTCATTATCCGGTCTGACTAATATTATAAATGTGAAAGTTTGTGATTATGTTTGGATGTTTGGAGTTTTTTTTTTAAAGCCAGACTAACTTGCAATTATATGACCGGGTGGTCGTCCGTGGCGTTCCCTGGGGTCGAACCAGGGCACTAGCCGGACCACCCCGAGTGAATCGGACTGGGTGGGTGCCGGGGGGCGCCTGGGGTCGAACCAGGTCGCCTTGTCCCGGTCCACCTCGATAGGGTCGGACTAGGTGGGGGCCTGAACGCCTGGAGTCGAACCAGGTCATTAGCCAGGGCCACCTTGACATTTCGCTGATTGCTCAGAGTGAGTAGGTAGTAGACTAGCGGCCTAGCGGGAAGGATGAAGCGGATCAACCTGTCCTTATGTGAACGTGTGTATCGAACTAAATGTTTGGAGTTTTGGATGTTTGTCACTAAATAACGGTGTAACAACTGGATGGATTCAGATGAAATTTAGCATCCACGTACTCGTAAACTGGTCCTGGAGTGAAACATAAATAATATAATAATAAAGCCTTTCTTCCCTTAAGTAACATTTTAAGTAATATCTTATAAAACATATATCGAACTTTACCTATTGGGTTGCCCATTTTTGAGCGAAGGCCTCCTCCATTTCGTGTCAGCTAATATGGGCCAAGTAGACCAAGTCCTGGATTGAAACATCGGATACTTTATTTCCCGGTAAAGAGTTCCTTGGGACATTAACGGGAATAACGCGGGCGAACCCGCGGGTAAATTCCAGTATCTAATAGCCACAAGGGTAATTTTGATATATCAATCAAATAAGACTGTTTTTATTGTCTAGTTCAGTGTTGGGCAAACTTTTTTCATGGGGTTGTCAAGTACAAGTTTTTTTCAAATCTATGCATGCAGTTTTTCTTGTCCCTAAAATCGATGACATGGTTCCTAAGAACAGATCTTCGTATGTCTTATTGTTTCAGACTTTCCCATACTGACCGATCTAAATGGGTCGCACACAAGCGATCGGAGCTATTCTTCATTGTACCAACCACTACACTTACGAAATATAAGGAATCAGGGTTTGAATCCTCGCTCAAACCATAGCACGTGTCTGCTGAATAATTCATGCAATTATGAGGAAGCCTGCACTAAAATAACTCGTAAACCTGTAAGTAGTTCACAATTTCGCCGTCAAGCTAGTAGTAGCTTTTAAAGCTTTTATGCCACACCTGGCCAGAAAGCGGCTTTTTCCGTACGCGCAAGTGTAGACATAAAATGATGTACACAACACGGGAGGTAATAAAGAAAGCCCTCGATCGCATATTTACGTCCCTCGCTTGGAGATCTCGGCTTTTCTTTGTATTACCACCCTAGTTGTGTAAATGTACTATTAAGACGTTTTTAGAAAAGAATATGAAGGCGGATCACCGCCGTCGTCAGGATTGGCCGTAGCTTCCGCGTACGTATACCGAAGAGTTGGCAGCGGAGAAACAGGAACAGAGGCAATTCGTCGCTTCTTCTACCTATAACCTTCTTATTCTGTGCCTATAGACATATTTTGACTCCCGATTCTGAATTGTTTTGCTATGTAGTTAACGAGTCAATCTATACTAGGGATGAGGTTGCCAACGTAGTTGAGAACCACGCTACTGCAATATTTTATTCACCCTATGCTCCCGACGCACCTCGATCCAGTGAATTAATGTGGGATACCTCAGGGTTCATTCCTTGGGCCTTTTTATTTCAATATATTTTTAAAATACTTATTGAATTAAACGCTCATTCCCAAAATACCGCATTCCTAAAATACCAGATTTTTAAAATACCGGATTCTCGATACACCAGATTCTCCGTATACAAGATTCCCAAAATAACACACCCAACAAAGTGATTTAGATCCTTGAGTAACTTACGATTTTATAATCTAGTGTAACGGGAATGTGGTAAGACAGGAATCTCATAAATCGAAAATCAGTTTTTTTGAAAAATCTGGTATTTCGGGAATGCGGTATTTTGGACACGAGCGGAATTAAAGCTATCTATGAGTTACGCACAGTTAGCACTTTGGTGTTTCGGTCGGTACTATTTATTGGCTGCATCAGATTCTGGATATATTTACGGTGTCCGTCATCTTGACGGTCACTTTTATTTGTTGGTATTTGAACAATTAATGATACCATCATTAACAGATTTTCAAATCGTCGCCACTTCGTTTTAGCACGCAAGGTACACTTTTTCCTCCTACCTCGATATCGTCGACCGTAGGCTGAAATACGGTAAGGGACATTGTTTTGCCTGTCCCTTACCGTAATTCAGCCTACGGTCGACGATATATTTCTGCGGGTGAATCGGACTGTACGGTACACGTTGTAAAATATGTGGTAGGTATGTAGTAGGGCTCGGGAGATGGAAAGATGTCACTTGCATCCGCCGCTCCACACGAGCGCCTCTTGACCCGCATCGCGAGACCTAGGGCTGCCACATATAGATGGGCGTTTTCTTTTAAACTAGCAATTAACAGGTCGTCACAAAACTGACGATTAGTGTCAAACTACACATATATATATTTTTTGTCACCAACTGACAAGTTATCCTCGTCCTGCCCAATGTTCTCAATTAAGAACAAATTAGATTTGATAGTTCCTGCCCAAGCTTTTTTATTTATACTTCCGAATTCTGCCCAGTGTTCTCAATTAATCACATATTCAAATTTGCCGCACAGCGGGCAAATGTTTCGCACTTTGCGATTTTTATTTACTTGTTTCTGATTGGTTGGAGTATTAGCCAATACTTAATCAAGCCCTTGTGGTGAACTTCCGCGGACTCGCCGATCAGTGTCACGCCACGTGTCAAGGATGGTGCAATTTCGCTGGAGAGGTAACTTCCATCCCTCTTTACCTTGATAATCAACCGTGCGTTTTTACTGAGTACCATATAGATGTAAAGCCATATAGCTCTAATATGTCACAATAGCTTTATTTTTGGAAAAGTTTTTATTTTAGATTTTTCAAGGTAACTCATCGAAAAGTGTGATTTATTGAGAACATTGGGCAGAACTGACTACCAATACCGCTTAACTCAAGTTCTATCTATGAAACAGTTAGACATGTCAGAGATGGATGTGGTCGCAGATTTCACGGTCAACATGGTAGTAGACGAGGTGGTGGCAAAGAGGTAGTTAAAGTAGAGACTTACAAGCTGGATCAACCAGAGGCTCTTTGCCATTGCAGTCGTCACCAGTTCCAATTCCTGCGTGGCGTGATGACTCATTTGCACCTAACTTGCCAGAACAGGTATCAGTCCCTAATTTGTTGCCCGACCACACTGAACGTCGGTCAATTCTGAACTACTTTACTGAACATTTAAACGATGATATTTTGACTGTATGTGTTGAAAAAACTAACCAGACTGTGGTGCAAAAAACAGGAAATAGCATAGATCTGAACTGTGTGTAATTGAAAAGGTGCAATGGGATAACATTAATCATGGCCACTGTGGACTATCATGTTCTGTATATGTATTATTTTCCACGATAAAAATCAATTAAAATCCAGGCTCTTTAATTTATTTTCCTTTTATTGTTCAATAAATACTATATTTTAATTATGAAGTTCATGCCCAATGTTCTTAATAAATGCCAAATCAAAGATAATAAATTTACTAAAATCTGGCCTATGTTCTTAATAAAGAACATAAGATATCGTCGAAATATCTAGCTCAGTCTATTTAATATCTAACCCCTATAACCTAAAAAATAATATAAAAAATCCTACTTACTTTTTACACACAAATTTCAGCAAATAATGCCTTGGGCAGAACCCATCAAAATTAACTTGTGCTTAATTAAGAACATTGGGCAGAAACTGGAAGTCTATTTAAATATGTTTGGGCAGGACGAGGTTAAACATAGCTGAAGTGAAGTGTCGCCTAGGCGTACATTTAAAAACAATGTAAGTAAGTATGTATGTATGTATCTATGTAAACACTTTATTGCACATAAAATTATAGAAAACAATACAAAAATCAATGGTTATGGTCAAAGGGACCGCCTGACATATAAAATGCAGTCCGCTGTGTCTCCCCCCCCCCCCCCCCCCCCCCGCCTTCTTACGCCGCCACTGCCACCTCGGGAATATTCCCCGAATTCGGGCCTCGGGTCAGGAACAGTCGTTCGGGGGTTGAATTTCGAAAAAATATTTTTAGTGCTGAATCCCATAATATATTGTTTAGGGGAAGTAGACTTCCACGCAGAGAAAATGTGTTTGAAATCTCATCACGCTTTCAGCGGTGGTTTAGGCTGTATTTACCTTAGTCACCGAACTGTTTTATATCGATACCTTTGGGTTCAATTGGCGTAAAGGACATTTTGGCGAAAATGAGTTATATATACAGTTTTGTTCAGAATTTCAAGCTCTACCGTTCTGTGTAGTTAAAATTTCGATATCTTTAAAAAAAGTGCCTTTACGACCCAGTTTTTATTCATTGTTTTCGCAAAACTAGCTCAGGTTAAGGGACGTAAGTGTCAAGTTATAAAATACGAATTAAAAGGTGTATCGTAAAGTACGCCGGTAAATATGAATACTGTCGTATATGACCCATTTTTTTCTTGCTGTCCTTTAAGCCCTTCATTTCTCATGATTAATTTCCATAAGCGCATAGTCGAGGTGGGCGTTAAGGACATGTTTTCTTTTACTTGTCCTTTAGGACCTGCCTTTAAATTATAATACCGTAATTTGATAAACCGAATAAGGTTGTAAAGGGCAGGTATTATTTTACTTGTCCTTTACGACCTGCTTAAAAAATGATTACACCATTATTTGATAGAATTAAGGAGGTTGTAAAGGGCATGTAGTCTTTTACACGTCCTTTACGGCCTGCCTTCAAATTATTATACTTGTTTCCATACCGTAATTCGATAAATCGAACAGGGCTGTAAAGGGCAAGTAGTCTTTTACTTGTCCTTTAAGACCTGCCTTAAATCTAATTATAGCACATTTTTTTAAAGAAGAGCAGGGTTGTATAGGGATTAGCCTTTATTTTTGGCATTTACTGCCACAAATGTGTGTCTAAATTCTGAAATAAAGCAATTTACGTAATCGTAAAGGTCTAAACTATCGATACCTTTAATTGGGTTCAATTGGCGTAAAGCACAAAACGCTGGTTTTGAGGAGAAGCAAAAAATAGTTTTATTTTACAAAAAATGGCTATAGTATTTTGGTTTCTCGACCTACACTTTCGACATGTATATGAAAAATATTTGAAATGCCCGTATCTTTAACCTGTGATGGCAGTTCTAGCTGTAAACAATGTATTATGGAAGTTAGATGTCCTTTACAACTGGTAAAAATGCTATCAATGTCATTTACACCCGTGACTTTTTTAGACATTTGGAAATGATGGGGTTGTAAATGACGGTCTCAGATGACTTTGTTCCAATTTCGGGGCGTAAAGTTAACAGCTATGTAACAAAAATTGACAGTGTTCAACTTAGTTTACCTTAAAGAGACTTGAAATATGTATAAAAAGATGATGAATTCATTGTTTTTCATACTATTATACTTATTGTTTACATTAACAGTGTTTTACTCACTACGTACTCGTCCTAATGTCGATAATCATTAGCCACTATGTCACTTCCATTATTATGATTTAGTGCTATTGGAAGAGAGTAAAACACTAGTAGGACATTATTTCCATCCTTGTTCCCGCAATTTAGTCAGTTTATGAATAGTTAATTTTTTTTTTATTTCGAATCTGGTTATAAAATAGTTCTTTCATAGTTATTATTGCGTTTTCCAAAAAATATTAATTTTAAATATAATCTGGACATGCCTAGCTGAATATACGATTTTAAGCTAACATGGTCATTCACATAATAACTACTATTAACGACGGAATATTTACCATGTATGTTTATTTTTGTGAGTTCCTGATATTTCGGCACTATTGCAAGCGCCATCATCACGGAGCTACACACCATAGCGATTTACCCTCTTTCGGGTTCGCTTCGTCCGCGCGTTATTCATACTACTACCGTCCGCATTCTCACTTAGAACTCGATCACGTTCACGACACTCAACACTTACAGTATCACTTCGCTTATTTACTCCTGAACATGTTTTTTTTCCCCTTGGAGAACTTACGGATCACTGGATACCAGCAGACGCTCGACAGTTGAATCCCGTCTTCCCGGTTAAAATTTTTATACTTGAGGATTTCGATAGCTTCCTTAACTATTGTAAGTATATAGTGTTTTTCTGTCGAGAGGATCTGTGGGTTGTGCAACTCAATCCAATGATTCGTTTCCGCGTTCAGAAGATTTTCAGCGATTGCCTGCATAATTCAGCCTACGGTCGACGATATGTAAAGGGAGTGACAGATAAAGTTGCCAATATTTTAAAGAAGTTCTTGGTGAAGACTGTCTTCACTCCCCACAGAAAACTGACACAATATCTACGTACGCCAAAGGACCGTTTTCCGCTTGAATGCCCAGGTATTTACAAAATTGACTGCAGCTGTGGTAGCTCTTACATAGGTCAGACTAAGCGCACTATCTCATGCCGTATAAAGGAGCACATCCGAATGTTTAAAAACAACGAACCTCGGAAATCGGCAATCGCTGAACATCTTCTGAACGCGGAAACGATTGGATTGAGTTGCACAACCCATAGATCCTCTCGCTCGACAGAAAAACACTATATACCCAGAATGGTTAAGGAAGCTATCAAAATCCTCAAGTATAAAAATTTCAACCGGGAAGACGGGTTTCGACTGTCGAGCATCTGGTATCCAGTGATCCGTAAGTTCTCCAAGGGAAAAAAGACATATACTGTAAGTGTTGTGTGTCGTGAACGTGATCGAGTTCCAAGTGAGAATGCAGACGGTAGTAGTATGAATAACGCGCGGACGAAGCGAACCCGAAAGAGGGTAGATCGCTATGGTGTGTGGGTAGACTTCAACTAAAAACTCGCTGCATGTCAGTTACTCCGTGATAATGGCGCTTGCAACAGTGCCGAAATATCGGGAACTCACAAAAACAAACATACATGGTACATATCCCGTCGTTAATAGTAGTTATTATGCCTAGCTGAATTCATCATCTTTTTATACATTTTTCAAGTCTCTTTAAGGGAAACTAAGTTGAAAACTGTCAATTTTTATTACATAGCTGTTAACTTTACGCCCCGAAATTGGAACAAAGTCATCTGAGATTGTCATTTACAACCCCATCATTTCCAAATGCCCAAAAAAGTAACGGGTGTAAATGACATTGATAGCATTTTTACCAGTTGTAAAGGACATCTAACTTCCATAATACATTGTTTACAGCTAGAACTACCATCACAGGTTAAAGATACGGGCATTTCAAATATTTTTCATATACATGTCGAAAATATAGGTCGAGAAACAAAAAAACTATAGCCATTTTTTGTAAAATAAAATGGTTTTTTGCTTCTCCTCAAAACCAGCGTTTTGTCCTTTACGCCAATTGAACCCAAAGGTATCGATATGTAAGTTTAGAGTACACTTCAGTAGCGTAAGTACTAAAAATAATGAATTCCTGTCACTGTACTCTTTAGTACGTTTAGTACATTAACCGGTCAAGTCCGATCGCCGACATCCGATATGAAACCAGACAGAGCGGAACAGTACAGGACGAAACAGGAACAACGCTTAGAAAGAAACAGTAGGGTACTAGTGAACTAAATGAACTAAAAGACCGAACTAGTACATTAGCACGATTGTACCTACTAGTTTAACAGACAGAGTGGTGAAAGCCTGGAACAAACTACTAGAGGATGTAGTTTCGGCGTCCAATGTCAAGCAATTTAAGAACAGATTAGACAAGCATAATTCCACTCAAGCACGTCAATAAGTTATTAGCTCACTGGATACAGACATTATCAGTTGTACCAACTGCCTGCCTGATTAAATAATATAATAATAATAATAGTTCGGAGTGATCCGTTCAGTGAACGAGCGCGCACAAGCCTATCCGCCGCTACACATTTCCCAATTTTAAAGCGTATGGCAGCCCTATCGCGCCGACTCGGACGTGTGAAGGGTCACGGTTGCCTCTCTTTGTTTTTCTTTGCTTTATAAAATCCCTATAAATAGAATACTTCCTTTCTTATTGGGCCGCCTTTACAACCTACGCCAATTATTGCTTCGCTTTATCAAGCCCTTAGGGCTACCAAACCTACCGGCTGCATTTTTAAACACTGGCAATATTGTACATATGAATTAGGTATCAGGGGTGACTCACTCCGCGATCGCGCCGCGTGGTCTTGAGACCACCTGTGGGTCGTTTTAGCCGACCAGAAAGAGCACGCGTGAGTACGTGTTATGCGATAGAGAGAGACGGTCCGATGCGGTGAGTTCCGTCCGGTAGTCAAACCCGAACGACATTTTGTTAGAGAGAGAAATTTCTGTACGTAGCACTAATACTTATTATGCCACACCTGGCCATAAAGCGGCATTTTCCGCACGCTGCGCGTACGGAAAAAGCCCCTTTCTGGCCAAGTGTAGACATAAAATAATGTACACAACACGGGAGGTAATGAGGTAATAAAGGAAGCCCTCGATATCATATTTACGTCCTTCGCTTGCAGCTCGGGCCGCAAACTTCTGCGATCTCGGCCTTTCTTTGTATTACCACCCTAGTTATGTAATTTACTAATTCTGTGGTATCATTTATCGCATTCACTGCCAAGCATCGCTACGTGTGCTACGCCGTTGTAAGTGCTACGCCGTAGTCCGTAGTACGCTAATGTACGTAGCGGAAATCGAGCGTAGGTAAACATTGAACCCGACCACAGTATAACAGCAGTAATTTTTCTTCCTACAAAAGGTACATCGCGCGCTTGAATGTGTGCGCGCCGTGTACGAACGCACTACAAGCAAAGAAATAAGAATTCGTAAGAATGCTCCAGTATGGATCGTACTCACACAGGCGTTAGGATGCTCCTTATTTTGTCGTTTTTTTTATTTCTTGCGGGTCACCCCTTTATTTTATTTTAGGGCATGAAAAGACAGGACTGTTTTTTTTTTTAGATTTTTTCTTCAAGTTTTAGAGGTCGCTACCTGCAGTTGAATAAAAAAAATCTCATTGATTTATAGAATTTTAACTTTATTTTTTATGCTCGAAAACCATTTTATTCTTCAAACGAGACCTTTTTGTTACATGAACGCTGAATTATTATTAATTTTCACCGTTAGACCACTTTTAACTTTAGTTCGAAGCCCGCTTGATATAGGTAATAACTCTACTTTTGATTTTTGACATCCCATTTCAGTCCCCTTTAAAAAAAAAGTAAAACAGTTATAAGATCTTTTTCTGTCCAATAGGCTCAAGTTAGCGATTTTTAACACTATTCCAAATTTCAAGTCAATAGCATCAGTAGATCCTAAGATATCTTGCTGTGACAGACGGACAGACAGACAAAGTCGCACCATAAGGGTTCCTTTTTTACCATTTTGGTACGGAACTCTAAAAACAAAGAACGCTAGCATGACCTGTGCGGCCCGTATCAAACAGAATGATCATTCATCACGCAGAATTGTAAAGTGGTCCCTACCGTGTGTTGTTTTTTTTGTCGTAGGGGGCGCATCATACGTAAGTGGGAAGAAAGTCAAGTTTGCGAACCTATGTTAGCGGGTAATTCAATCTGGCAACCCTACCTGCAACCCTGTAGGGTTTAATTCGAAATAACACACTGCTTTTTTTAGTTTGACGAATGTATATTTCTTTAAACTCAAGCATACAAAGTGTATATAATTAATCTAAAACTACAAACTGAAACCTAAAAGTAAAAAACTATTAAAACTACTATAATAATCTTTTTCTAAAATGGGCCCCTATAAAATATACGTTTCAGTACATTTACTCTCTTTCTGATCTGTTTGTGCAACCTTTAAATATGTTTTTATCACCTTGAAATTTTAGATATAAGAGTTTTTGAATGGGGGAGACCCAGGGGGTAAGCAAAGTCTGACAAAATAAACACATTTTTTTTACCCATACAAATATGAAACATCCTAACGTTAAGTCTAGTTAAACTTGTACGCCACATAAATCTATTTGACTCATATGTACCTACAGTCAGCCAAAGAGAAAAGTATGCAACTTGCCATGACATTTGTGGCAGGGGGGTCACTTATCTCTGTGACTGACTGTATATGGGCAATAAGATTAACATCAATAAAAACAGTTTGTTTAATCTATACAGTTATAAACTACAGATATCAGAAATAAATGCTGCTATCGATCTAAAGTCACAGGTCGTTTCAACTAAAATTAATAAATACCATGTAGTTAAAAGTAGGTAAGTGGTAATTTCGTTAATTTTTGCTGTTTTTTTTTTGTTTTAATTTTTTATTACATTTTTTTATTCATTCATTTATTCTTAATCATTGTTTTATTGGATGTAATAAAAGCACGCAATAAGTAAAAAGCAAGTACTAAGACAAAGTAGTGCTCACCTTTGAGTATAAAAAAGTATCACTAAGTCTAAGTAGTGATCTCATTTTATGAAAAATATTAGCAATAAATATAAGTGGTGTTTCCACTTTAAATAAAAGATTAGCACCAAGTCTAAGTAGGTGGTGCCCTAACTTTTAGGCGATGCATGGTAACTAAAACTAAATAATACATATTACACTATTAATTTGTTAAATTTAGTTGATGCAACCCACATTAAATTCAGATTTCAATAACAAAACCCTAAGATAAAAAACAATCGTACAAAATCAAAATCACTCATCATTTACACGTAACCTTTTATAAAATATAGGAATACTATTTCAAATGCTGCCTCGTTTCACATAGCTAGCCATATTTGAGTCGACAATGAAAATTGCATTCCCTACTCTGGGCCAAAATTGTTTTTGATGCCTAAAAAAACGTCCCATACATTTTAACGCATAATTTCTAACTCGTTAGTATAATCTCTGAAAAAACATTATTTTGTAATTCAGCATAGCATAAACTCACCTGAATGATAAAATTTATCGAAATATATCGCTATGAATATAAAAAACGCTTTTTTTTGTAATACAGTGAACACTAAATTCGAGGCGACATGGGGACTGGTAACGCAGTGGTAATTTGAGTAAGAAATTAGACTTTTTTGTTATAAAAAGCCCAGAATTGAAAAAAAATCAAAATAAACATTGAGGCCTGGTTGAGAACCAACGTAAAGCTCTTTAAAAATATTTCAAGACATCTCCGTAGGCACCGAAAAGAATGTTGATCTATCTCAAAGAGACCATTCGCCACCGTGCTACCAGCTGGTGGATTTATGATCCCTAAAAACCCCTCATTGTCAAAAACTGCATGTAGTCATCAGGCAGTGCTCCTTAAATATCTATGTGTTTACAATCACTTGTCATGAATTAAATGAATCATTATGATACAGTGGGCGAGGTGTTCACAGAATCTGTTCTCATCTAAATTTACAGTTCGTGAGGAAAGTCTGAGTCTAGTCTGCTGCGACCTTCCCAAGCCTGACGCCTCGCTACTGGTGATCAATTTTTCCACCACTTTTTTCTCACTTTTCTCGCCATGGGGCGGGAATTGTTCCTTTTTCGGAAGCCTGAGAAAGACTAGTCTTTGAGGAGCTTTTGCAAGACTTTGTAGTCCCACACAGCTTTGCAGATTTCAGCTGAAAAGCAATAAAATATTTATTGAAACTAAAAATAGTAAGCCATGAAGAATAAGGGTTGGAACACTGGGATGCCGCTGGTTTTAAAAACCGGTTGTACAGTATGGGCAACAGCATTTTGAAAACCATAAATTAACGCCACCACAATACCACAATAAGCAGACATAACGAAAGAAAATGGATTAACATAATTACTAACACATTATTACCATTTAATGGATAAACAGTACGTGGATACATTCCCTCCCATGTGATTGAAAGTAAAAGTTCTTTATTCTTCAATTTAGGCATATTAAAATGCACGTATGAATGTCAAGATTTACCACCGGTTTCAATGTGAAACCTCTGCCCCGATATTTTTTTTATCTTCCACCTTGAGTGGATCGGACTAGGTGGGGGCCGGGGGCGCCTGGGGTCGAGCCAGGTCGCTTGTCCCGGTCCACCTTGATAGGGTAGGACTAGGTGGGGCCTGATTGCTCAAAGTGAGCAGCGGACCAGCGGGAAGGATGAAGCGGATCAACCTGTCCTTATGTGAGGGTGTGAATCGAAGAATATCTGTCCCGAGAAGAACCGGCGTAAGAAACTCAGAAAAGAAAACAACAAAACAGTCATTCGACGAGATCATGAGGATCGGGAACAGAAAACTGTAATAAGTAGGAAACCGCAATGTAGTACCTAAGTAATACATCTGTATTACGTAACGTCGTCAAATTACAGATGACAAACAAGTTACTCACCAGGAATGTCGAGTGACGACCAATCAAGGTTATTATAGTCTCCAGACCTCTGCATGTGCTGTTTCGCGTGTTCGGATATTTTGGCATCCACCTCCGGCTGTAATACACAAAATATAATTTAATGAAAACTACATCGAATTCAGACTGGTTTTTCTATAGTTGATCGACTGATAGACATTTACTTCAGTCTGAGCGGGGCAATAAATATTACTGGTTTTGTAGAATTATCACTAAGTCTAAGCAGCATTGAGGCACCAAGTCTAAGTAGTGATAGCAAATGTGGCACTAAGTATTACTGGTTCTGTAGCATTAGCACAAAGTCTAAGAGCACTGTGGCACCAAGGCTAGGTAGTCACTTTCAGTATAAGTAGTGATTACAAGTACACCGTAGTAGTAATATTAATAAGCATTACCGGTGCTGCAGCATTAACACTAAATCTAAGCAGTACTGAAGCACAAAGTCTAAGTAGTCACTTTCAGTCTAAGGAACACTAAGTAACACTTACCATAACATTAATCAGCACTTGAACGAGCGAATTCTTAACAGGCAGCATAGTGTCAGGCGCTACGTTTTTGAACAGTAGTTTAAGTATAGCCACTGAAGCTCTCTCTGCTTCACTCGTGGAGTCACTTTCGCTGGTATTGGCGCGTTTCACAACCTATAAAAAAAATAAAAAAAACTGTTTTTTTTTTTAATTTCTATAAGCCTAAAATTCAAAATCATTTAATCCAAATAACAACATTTATACTTTTTTCTATACAGGGTGGGAGGGACTATAATAATAATAAAAAATAAAAATAAAAATAAAATAAAAATGATTTATTTCAGGTAAAAAGGAACCCATATATACACATTAGATTTAGCATATTAAATTAAATTAAATTAAATTACACAATTAAATTAAATGAAAATTACAATAACGACACGATATAGGTGTGCGACACTGGGTAAAGATCATTACTTCTTTTGACCAGTGATGATCTTTACCCAGTGCTTTGTCATGGGGCAGTCCAAGCGACCAGCAAACATGCTCAGGATGGTGTTGGAACTGCCGCGCACTCTGTTCAACAGAGACGCAACTCTCTTCCTTATTAAGGCGTGAAAGCCATCAGTGCGCGCCTCTGCGAACATACCCGATGCGCTGCAGCGACGCGGCAGTTTCATCAGCACCCTGAATATGTTATTATATTGGACCCTGAGAGTATTGTACGTGCGCTGCGTATGACTCACCCACAGGCTGCTGGTGTATAAGGTATACCGACATACTTTAGCCATGAATTCCTGGTGGTGTGACGAGTAAATAATGTTATATCAACATGGGTCGAATATTGTCATTTTACATTAATAGTCTTATGGAACAAAATAAATCAGTAAATTCAGCCCCTCGTTATAAACATGTCCTTACTGGAGGAAAAGTTATCAAAAAGAAAAATGAAGCTAAAATGGAAACGAAAGGTCAATTTTTTGGCCTCGTAGCCGCTTACCATCAAATACTGCGAAGGTTAATTGCTGTTTAGTTAAAGGATTTAAAAAAATTAGTAAACCTATCTTAGTCACATTTATTAGGGCTTGGTACACACTTGGGAGTTTTCATTTAAAAAATAATGAATATCTCTGAAAATAAGCGTTTTTCGACTATACATCACATAACTTTTTTTACTCCTAATAGTTGTTAGAATCTATAGTTAAAGTTTGTCGGTATAGTCCCTCCCACCCTGTATACATTTGACGTATACATGTCTAAATTTTGGCAATTAATTAGTGATGAATTAAACATTAGCGTTTACTTGTGTGATTAAGTGAACATTATCATCAAAGGATCGAAATAGCAAGTTTAAAATTCTGTATAGTTATTTTGTCGCAGCTTTTTGTGCATTATCTCTTATCTCATAAACTGTAATGATATCTTATCAGAAAGATTACTTTCCTATTATATTCTTTTCTAAATACCTTTTTAGGTTTTGGAGTGTGAGGTTTGTTTTTGGCAGGAGTTTCGCTAGCCTCACTGTCAGACTGGTCACCGTCCGAAGAAGCTGTCAAATAAAAACCACATGTTATTTTCAACGAATCACCAAAATATAAATACTGGCAAGTATTCAGAAACCCGTATTGAAATCGCCCGTAGTGCCTTTAATAACATGAAAAAGGTACTTTGCAGTCGCAGCCTCAAAATATCTTTGCGCACTCGTCTCCTGCAATGCTATATATGGCCCATAATTCTATACGGATGTGAAGCCTGGACCTTTAAAGAGCAACTCCGACAACGTATAGAAGCATTTGAAATGTGGGCATATAGACGCATGTTGGCCATAAGCTGGACGGACCGAGTAACCGATGTTGAAGTTCTGCGTCAAGGTGGGAGGACAAGAGAATTAAGGTCTGCATTAAAAGAAGAAAGGTAGCCTATCTTGGTCATGTGCTTAGGCACTCAAGATACGAACTTCTGCAATTGATAATCATGGGCAAAATGGCTGGAAGACGAGCTGTCGGGCGCAGGAAGAAATCATGGCTGCGAAACATCCGCCAAAGACCGAGAGAAATATGCGGAGCTGGCTACCAAACTTCACTAGTTGGAGAGGCACTAGAAGAAGAAAAAGAAGTATTCAAACTGTCACAGTGACAGTGCAGACAGTGCGATACGTACTGGAGCATTCTTACGCATTCGTAAACTTTGCTTGCCTCTAACGGTCTGATGCTTTTTTTAACTATGGGCGACCTTAATTAAGTCGTCAGCACATGTTATTTACAACCAAAAGTTAGGATTTTTAACCAACATTACGTTTGTATTGAGAAGCAAGTGACTCGTATCACAAACAAGAACATCGAAGCTTCTATTTCTACTCTTAGGGACACAAGCTGACTAACAAACCTAACCTAAATAACTAAATATTTTTACTAAAAAAAACCCGACCGCGGTGCACTTTAAAAGTGCACAAAATCCGCAATTTCGTTTATTTTAACGAACTTTATACCCAGTGACACTCGCGTCATCAAGACGAATCGAATGATGTATCATTTATCAAAATCGGTCGTGCTGTTGAGTAGTTACGAGCGGACATAGGAACGGACATACATACATACATACATACAGGTCAAACACATAACCCTCCTTTGGGCTTCGCCGCAGTCGGGTAAAAAGTAGTTAGTTTTCTTCACTTTTTTCATGCGGGGAGCTTCGCCCCCGAGCACTCCCATGTGACATCAAGTTCTAGGACAGAATAGATTTATACAACTAACGGACTCGATTAGGCGGGTTGTTTGATGTTGTTGAACGAAAGTAGTTTGCCTAGCCGTTTGATAGAAGGGCTAGACAGCCCGATATTCATCCAGGTACTAAACTAAATGGCGCCCTTTCATGAAAAGGCTAGGCAGCTAACCAAATAGTTAATTAAGTTAGTTGGCGGCGATATAGGCAACACAACTTACATTTCTTGATCTATGGAACCGTAAAGGCCATGTTCCAGATGAGAAATTTTTTCATCAGAGTGTCCTGGTTGATTGACTCTAGTAACCAATTACCCATGGATAATAATGTATAGCGTTGATATGGCTCCGGTACCCATGAGTATGTTATGTACAAGGTTAAAGACAACAGTGACTCACATTTCTTAAGCTGTGGAGCTATGAGGGCCATGTCCCGGACGAGGTCTATGTTCAGTACCCATGAGCCTTATGGGTATATAATGTATAGGCTTAAAAACAATAGTGACTTACATTTCTTGAGCTGTGGAGTCATAAAAGCCATTTCCCGGACGAGGTCTATATTCATTGGGATGCCCCGGTTGATGTGGCTCCTGTACCCATGGATCAGCAGCTTCCATTGCTTCTCACAGTACCCAACTGAAACATATTACTGAAATTTGAAAAATAAACTAAAAAAAAAAAAATATATAGTAATTTTTTTAGCATTGATGTAAACACAACACAGACATGTTGACATACATTGTGTAAGAGATAACATATATCTATAACTATATATACATATATACATAAAACAAAGACCAATAGTTACACCATTTATAACTCGAGAACAGGTGGACCGATTTTGATTTTTTTGGGTTTGTCTTCATCCCGAACAAAACAACTATTAAAAAAATTAATTTTTTGAGGCGGAACAAAGTTCGCCGGAACAGCTAGTAATAAATCATAAATAAACGGTTATTGAATTTTATTTCGGTTTGTCAGTTTGTATGTTTGTGCGCGCATCACGCAATTAGTACCAGACCGATTTCCGTGAATTTCGGTATACAGGTAGATGGCCCTGAAGGTTAACACGTAGAATCCTTACCAGACTACACCCAAAGTACTGAGACAGACAAGTAGTCAAACTTCGGCCATTCAAGAGCGCGCGATACAGACAGTGCAATCCCTACTGGGGCATTCTTACGCATTCGTAAAATTTTGCTTCTTGTGCGTTCGTTCACGGCGCGCACACATACAGGCGCGCGATGTACCTTTTCTAAGAATAAAAGTCACTGCTGTTATACTGACTGAGCTACTGGTGCTACGCTACAGTGAAGCAAAACAGAGAAATTCAACTTACTTCATCGCCGTGAACGAAATCGCAGGTGAGTCCTCTAGTTTTCAGAATAAATGGTTTATTATGCCACACCTGGCCATAAAGTGGCTTTTACCGCACGCTACGCGTACAGTAAAAGTCGCTTTCTGGCCAAGTGTCGACATAAAATGATGTACACAACACGGGAGGTAATAAAGAAAGCCCTCGATCGCACATTTACGTCCCGCGCTTGCAGCTCGGGCCGCAAACATCTGCGATCTCGGTCTTTCTTTATTTTACCACCCTAGTTGTGTAACGTACTAAATTTGAATTGAATTACCATGTTTAATCACCAGCGCTTTACGGATCTTCTGCCAGGCATCGTTAATGAGGTCCTTATTCTTTCTCTGTCTCAAATCCTGCCAGACGATATCGTGTTTCTTCACTTCCGATATTAACTTCAGTTTGAATGTCACGGGAACACTGCTTCTCTGGAATAATTAATGGCTACGTAAAATAATGTCGCGAGAAGGTTATCTTAACAGGAAAAATACGAATTCTTAAATTATACACCATAGGCTAGGCGCGAGCCTCCGTGGCTATTTTGTATGTAAAGGTCGTTATATTCAGAATCGTATAACGTCACAAATTATTTACAAAGGGCGGCCCGCGTCAATTTCGTTAGCTGGGTCATTCTCAAAAAATTATGTTAGGTCATTATAAAACAAAGTGTTAACTTTAACTTTTGTGTAACGAAAGTTAATCATATAAATTGTATGGTAAGTTTCGTTACACAAAGGAACAAGATTAAGACTTGTTTAATGAAACCCTAAGTACGGACATCTTTTTTGAAAACGACGTAGCTACTATGTGGCCCTTGGCTGCTAAAAGGTTGCGAACCGCTGGGCTAGAGTAACTCAACGAACTTTAACCGAGTATTCCATAAAGTATTACAGTTAAAAAATGTTAAATCAATGTATGTGGGTATGTGAAATGTTTTCAATTTACATTGTTTTTTGGGACAAAATAAAACAGTGAATTCAGCAAGTAAACAAGTCCTTATTTAACGATTTTTGAAATCAACTTAACTATTACTCTCAAGTGAATGATAATTTATAATTATATTCTGTTGACCTAGAACTATGAAATTTGGCAAATAATATTTACCGTCTTGTACTACAAGTATAGAGAAAATCTGAAAACTATACATTTATTTGTAATAATATCATCAGTGGTCGGCACTATCGGTGCAAAACTTCAACAAAACTTGCCAAGCGGACATAATAGAGTGCTTACAGGCATGAAAATATTAATATATTTATTTTTGAATTGAAATTGTTTATTTCAGACATTTTGTCCATAGTTCATACTTTGTTTTAGATTTAGATTTAGATTTATTTATTTCTCAAAGATTACAAAAAATCACTTAAGCGAGAAACAAACATTACTTAACTACATTAATTGTACATACGTTAGTGAGCATTTTTTCTTCTTCTTCTTATACTTCATATCACAAAAAAAGTATGACGGTATTTTTCAATTCACATCATTTTAAACATGCAAAAAGTATCGAGCGAGCGAGGCTCATTAGCGCAGCTGATAACGCGATGCGTATTGTATGCATAGAACCGGTCGAACGATAGTTGAAACAGGTAATTGTAAGGCGGCATGCTGATTGACAGTATTAGTTAGTAGTAGTTAGTCTGATTTTTGGGAACTTTAAAAATGTGGCATTTTAGTTTATTTTTAAACATCGACAATGCTTTGGAATCTGTGATATATTTAGGCAAAGTGTTATAGAGTTTTGCTCCTTCATAAACAATACTTTTCTTTCCATAGCTAGTTGTTCTTGGCAAAGGAATACATATGTGGTGAGCCCGTCTTGATAAATGTTTAGTTATTTTTTTGTTTTTACTGCGTATTGTAAATGATAATTGTGTATGAATTTTTTTATTTATTATTTTCCATATGAGAATACATGTATTATATTGATAGTTTTGTGCGATATTCATTAATTTTGTTTCATTATATATTTTGCTTGTAGATGTTCGGTAATTATAATGAAATAATAATTTGATCAACTTGTTTTGCGCTACTTGTATAGGTTTGAGATTTGTTTTAGCCGCAGTACCCCAGAGTTCAATAAGATAGTCAATATGGGGTCTTACTAAACTATTGTATATAGTATATCGTACATTAAGGGGGAAACATCTGACTACAGATCGAAGGGACCCTGTGAGAGAAGATATTTTTGCTACAATTTTTTCAAGGTGGGGTTTCCATGTAAGTTGTTTATCTAATATTAGCCCAAGATACTTAACTCTATCAACTTCGTCAAGTCTTTCGCCTTTGATTGTTAATGGAGAGTGGTTCAGAACTTTTTTATTTTTAGCAGCAAATATTATGTACTCTGTTTTTGAGGCATTTATAGTCAGGAGGTTATTTGAAAACCAACTCTCCAGTAGTATTAAGTCAGATTGGGCATCATGAACTACTTTGTCAATGCATTTATCAAAATAGAAAAGGCAAGTATCATCGGCGTATAGAGTGATGTGGCCCCGCAGACCCATTTCATGAATATTGTTTATATATATGAGAAAAAGCAATGGTCCTAAAATAGATCCTTGGGGCACGCCACAGCGGATTGGTTTGGGGTCACTTACGTTTTGTCCTATTTTGACGATTTGGCTGCGATTTGTGAGGTATGATTTTAGCATTTCTAGTGCTTTTCCGGATATGCCAATGGTTTTTAATTTTGAAAGCAACAGCGAATGACTAACAGTGTCGAAAGCCTTCTTGAGGTCTATGAAGATTCCTAAAGCTATGTTTTTATTGTCCATATTGGTTTTAATTTCGGTGATTAAATCAATTGTGGCAGATAGTGTGTTAGATTTTGGTCTAAAACCATATTGTCTTCCAAAAAGAAAATCTGTGTCATTTAAATATGCGGTAAGACGCGAATGTATAATTTTTTCGAAAATTTTGGACAACGTAGGCAGTACCGATATGGGTCTATAATTATTTGGATCATCTTTTTTGCCTGATTTAAAAACGGGAGATACTTTTGCTAGTTTTAATGAGTCTGGGAAGCAGCCTTCGTCCAAACACCGATTTATGCACTTCGTAAGTGGCTCTGCTATAACATTTTTGATAGATTTAATCATCTTTGCACTAATACCATCTATCCCTGCACTTGAATTTACTTTTAGGTTATCTATGATTTTTCTTATCTCATCTGTTGTGGTATGTTTATATTCTAATAATGATTTGTTGTATGTAGTGGCTTTATTTTCGGGACAAATTAAGAAGTTTTGAGGGTCAGGAGATTTTGTAGATATTTGTTTTGCCAAGAATACTCCTATGTTGGCAAAGTATTCATTAAAAGTTTCACAGATTTGTTGCGCATCAGTAATATTGACTGTATCAACACATAGTTTAGTTGGAGCCATGGTTTCTTTGATTTTGTTATTACTGAGGTTATTTATTAGTTGCCACATTTTTTTCGGTTTACCCTTACAGTTTTCAAATTTTTTGCAATAGTACCCGCCTTTTTTATGCTGAATTTCTTTAAAAACCTTATTTCTTTCTTTCTTGAATAGATCCTTTACTTCTTGGTTATGCGGTTGATGTTTACACTGTGCCCATAATTCATTTCTTTTATTTATTTTGGCTATTATGTCTTTGTTGATCCAATCATTTCTCGGAGGATATAGGGCCTTTGTTTTAGTAATTTTGTTTCGTTTGACAGCTAACTGAATGCTTTCTTCTAATTTTTCATAATGGTTTCCTATAGTATCGAAATTTGTATTTTCTATTGATTTGTATAGTTTGTTGTAATCCGTCACATCATACTTAATTTTCTGGAGAGGTTTGGGCTTGTACGGTTTTGCTTCTAGATATATTTGTTTGTGATCTGATAGGGATGATTCTATGACAGCCAGATGAAAGTCTCGTTCTTTCAGATTGCTACAGACGTGATCTAGAATTGTTCGGGTTGTAGAAGTCTCTCGAGTGCAATAGTCAGCATGAATTTTATTTAACACTGCGTAGCCATTTTCAATTAATGCGCGTTTGTAGTCTTTGGTTGATTTTTCTTTACTTAGTAAATCAAAATTAAAATCACCAAAGACAATGCACCGTTTCCTTTTATGTAGCATTTCCGATAAAGACTCGAGAAATTTTTCGGTATCAGTTCGTCCAGGTCTGTAGATACCGCCAATATCTATCGATTGTTTGATTAGATGGATCCACAGGAAATGATTGTCATCCTCACATTTATCTTCAGTATGTCGATGTTGGACAGTCTTATGTACATATATCGATACTCCGCCACCTCTACTGTTTTTCCTGAAGTTGTAATAATGGATGTAGTTGGGTATCTGCAGAATGCGAGCTTCATCTTCATTTTTTATCCATGTTTCAGCCAGTATTATAATATGAACATCAGGTATAGCTGTCAATATGCATTTTAGTTCGTCTAATTTTCCGGGTTTCACTAGGCTACGTATGTTCGCATAAAGAAATTTTAACGATTTTTCATCAATTTTGAGGTCGTAGTAGTTATTTATAGTTTGGTATGAAATAGGTTCTTCGGCAATGGTCTTAGTTTCTTGAACATGTGTTGTATTTAGTTTTTTGCCTCTACTTGTGTAATTTTCGGGTTTCCATTAATATATTTTATTGCTAGGTTGATTTCCCCTTGTTGGGTTCTCTCTTCAAGTTCTTTTTGTAGGTTTTTCATGTAGGCCCGTTGACGAGGAGTTTGGTCTGAGTATATTTTAATCTCGGTTTCAGTCCAGAGAGTTTTCTTTCGTAACAATGACTTAACTGTGTCCTGTGACGCAAATGTAACTTTAAGCGGGCGACTTTTTCCAGCATGGTATTTCCCCAGTCTAATTACTTTCTCAGGTAGAGGGCCACTGGGCAGGATAGTATTTGTTATTTTTGTAACATGTTCGGTATCAGAAGCTATTCTATCTTCTAAGTTTTCTATTACAGTTTCAGGTATCCCAACAATAATAATGTTCTTTTCCCTTTTTGTTCGGTCCTGGAGCTCTAAAACTATCTCTTCACACTCTGCCACAGGCTTCAGTGCTGGGTGAGCAGCATTTTTAAGTGATGTGACGTTCTCTTCCAGAACTTCAATTTTCGCGTTAGTAGATATGGCGCCTGTTTTTAGGTCTGCAACATCATTCTTCAATTGCGCTTGCTCCGTAGCGAGGGTTTTAATATCTTGCTTAATGCTTAATATATCGTCCGATATTTTTGACAAGGTGTGGTTCTGGGTCTCTGTAAAATTTTTCAGTAGGGAGAGTATTTCAGTTCTAAAGTCCGCCAGCTGATTTGATATATTACGATCGTCTTCAGGTTGCTTTCTCTTACGATAAATAGGCTGGGTTGGGTCACTTTCTCCTGAAAGTTGGGATAGGTCTGGCTGTGATCCACTAAACTTTGGTGCTTGTGAGAAACTCATTTCGGGATGTGTCTTTGTGTATGCGTCCTTATGTTGATGCGTGTACGCTCGGGTTTACGAGCGAGATGGATTATTTGAGCCCGTCTCCTTTACCCGAGGGGGTGAGGTACTCACCGCTGCCGCGATAAGATGGTATTCGTAGTGCCGAAACGTAGTAATGTTAAATCCGTTCACAGTGATGATTCGACTTTTTTGCACTACACTTAAGAGTTTTGATTTGCTTGTCGATGTTTTGCGAATAATTTAAAAAATTAGCAACACGTCCGTTCTGTATGCTCACTGACGACGAAAAAAAAGTTTGTTAGTAACATAATAGCACTTAATAACTAGGTTAGTTTATACTCAAGTAATGGAACTCCGATATTTCGATATAGAGTTAAATTGAACACTGATCTCCCAATAATATTCTTATTTCCTTGGTTGTAAGTTCTCCTTTACGTCAGCTTTACAAGTTTTGTTAAATTTTTGCACCGATAGTGCCAATCATTGAATATCATAAAGATTATACTTAGTGTACGGCCTGAGTGGCGAGCGTCGAGCGTCGCGTCCAGCGTCGCGTCCGGCGTGGCGGGCTGCGTCTATGGTTTTGTGCAGCGTGCACTCAGGACGCTCACATACATTTGTTTACGTTTAACATGAACGCCCCGCTGCACGCCCCGCTCGACCGTCCACTCAGTTCGTACACTTAGTCTTTATTTAAAGTATCTGTATGGAACCCTGGAGGGCGAGTCCAGCCTTCACTTGTCTGGTTTTTTCTATGTGTTTGGTCTTTGTTTCTATAATTGAATGCAATTAAAGAATTAACATTTTTAAGTGCCCAGCTGTGAGCCTGGACACGCCGAAAGCCTACTTACATTTTTTGATGTGTTATTCAGGTGTGGTTTCTTTGGAGTTTCAGTCTTAGGTGATGCTCCGCCATTCATATTCCTTTCGGCTTCGGCGGGATTGATGTCCGCTCCAAAGTTGGCTGAAATTATGTGAACACAATTAATCCTACTAATATTGTTTGTTACTAAATAGCGTAATATCAACCGTTTTTTTCTACTATTACACAACTATCGGTATCTAAAAAAAATGTGTCTAAAACTAGTTTGATTGCGACAGTGTTTTGTTTTGCCAAGGAAATTACGGGCTCTGGTCATTCCGTAAATACATTATTGAGTCCTGCATAAAAAGCATAAAATAATTTAAAATATTGGGCTATTCTGCGGTTTTTGCAACGTACCAGTACCTGTTCTGCCTTGGATTATATTGAATAACCAGTGACAGATTAGACACATAACGAGAATAAGAAATGCAACAGGATTGTACGTTGAGCTAGTAAATAACTAAATATAGCAGGAAGTATACACACATAAATCATCTTCCGATTCATCAGCAGGCTCTACAAAGACTGTACCGAGTACAATATTGTTACGTTTAAGGAATCTGTAAACCCAGCTTGTGGAACACACAAAGTCCGCTTTCCCGGAAAGTTGGGCAAATTGATTAGCTTTTTCCTGTATAAGCCCAACGCTGAAATGTACAACTTGGTGTTCTTGAGCTTGAATCCACATTAAAAGCGCGTTTTCTACGTCTTGATGAGTTGGTTTGCGGATTCTCTTAATTGTCACAGATTTTGAATGAAGACACTTTAATATTTTAGCACGGTCCCGCCACATGGTTGCTACAGTTGAATGTGGAACGTTTAACTCTTTGCAAACCGCAGCATTGTTTTCACCGTTTTGCAGTCTCAATACTATTTCCGCTCTTTCTTGGATTGTGAATGTACGCCTGATTGCCATTTTTTGATGAAACACACTTAACTCACAGACGGACTTTTTCTACTGAACTCGCACCGTATAAATACCACTGTCCACTACCTAGTCTACAGAAAAAAAAAACAAAAGTCTGTCACAAGTGTTGACCATCTGTGGATGTAAACAAAAGAGTTTTTTTAATGGCTGACTTTACCGACTTGTAGTGGTTTTATGTTTGTAAGAAAGACATAAAAAAACCGGTCGGCAATGTCACTTTACGTACCGAAAAACGACTTAGTACACAAATATATACATCGTACGCTTAAATTCAAGAGACGTGGGATGTTACGTCACACAGCCAAGTCGTTACAATTAGGTCATTAGAAATAAAATCCACTGTAGTTTTAAAATGAAAATGGTAAGACAGTAATTATATTAGCAAATAAGTTGACTAATGTTTACATCACATAATATAACAACAAATATGACATGACAATGACATTGACATTAGTGATGTGAAGTGAAGGGTGAAGACAGGGAGGGGGGAGGTGCGTTCGGTAACTTAGACTTAGAAAACAATTTTTGCATCAAAGTCGATTTTCTTTCCCTTAAAAAATCATGAACATATTTTGAGCTTTATATTTTGTATTTTCTATATAAAAAAGACTATTTTCAAAAAGCAGAATAATTTTCGGCGAGTTAAACACAAATTAATTTCTTATCCAGTGTCAATGAATAATGTGGAAGTAACTTTGGAAAGTTTGGAACGGTATCGTGGAAAAAACCCGGGAAAATTCCAACTTCTCAAGCAGCCAATCAAACAAAATAATATATTTCTGTCCTCCGGCCAGAAAGCGTCAATTTCGGGCAGCTGCGCGTGGCTGCGCTAAACGAAATTGCCGATTTTATTTGCCAGTAAATAAGAAAGCCTCAGATCTCACGTTCGTATTGTAGACAAGGTAGGTACCTACCTATGTCATAAAGTTCGAGATCGGCAACGCATTGGCAATGCATCTAGTGCAAAGACTACTATTGTATACTTGGATCTAGTGTTGTGTTGCAAATGTCTACACTCTACAGGCGGCGATGACTACTTCTCGTCAGGTGGGCCGTCTGCCTGTTTGCCAATCTAAGGCAATAAAAAAAACTGTTAATGGGATCTACCAGATTTTATTTTTCAACCAAAGTGCCCAAGGTGACTTTGCTGAAAATAAGTCTGTCACTGTTTAGAGCATGCATGAGTTGCATGACATATATTAATTATATAAAAGATATAATACTGCTAAAGTAAAGTACCAACCAGTTCTACTGCCAGACATCCTGCTTAGAATATCTGAAACAAGTAGTTATATTAAGCAACAAAACCAGACGTAACAATATAAGTATAATGATAAAAAAGTACAAATAATAAAGAAATAAGGAAAGCCTCAGATCGCATATTTATCGCTCTCGCCTTCGGCTCGGGCGTCAAACACCTGCGATCTGAGACATTCTTTGTTCTCGCTTAATAGGTACAATATATTTTGTCGGCGAAAAACAAAATGAGATGTCTCAAATCCTTACGAATCACCTTAATAAAAAAAAGCAACTCACACTTTAACGGGATAATTAAACGGGAAACGAACCGAGACACACAATTAGCAGTGATCGGCAATTCGGTTGTCTCACCGCAGAATATAAAGTAGAAATGTCAGTGGATTCAATTGTTCGACCCCTCAACCACATCACCGATCACTGAAAATTAGGTAGGTATAGTTTGTCCTGTCCGACGGTTTAAGAGGAAACAGGAGGGCAGTTTTTCCATACAAACGTAGTCCCCTGTTTCCTCCCTGGATAATGCCAGTAGAGCAATAATTTTTGTCCAAAAATCTATGGCTACTATTGATATGTTCCTATGTTTTCCTTTTTACGATAAATTGATTCTCAAAAGAGATATTAACCTTCAAAAACCTAAAAAAAATGCCAGATTAATGTTTAATGAAAAAATTAGTTAAATAGGGGAAGAAATCAGGGGACTAAAAAACGTTGTTTTCGGGTGGATTTCACAGCGTTTCAAACGCCGTCATCACCAATCCCGAAATTTCGACGATTTACTTTAAGAATCTATCCCATATTTTGATAAAATCCGAAAATAGTACCTACTATTTTCATGATTTGATCAAAAATTGTGTAATTTTTAAAAATATGTCATCATAATATTGAGATTGGTGATGACGGCGGTTGAAACGCTCTGAAATCCACCCTTTCATGAAATTTTAAAAGTAGTGTCCGACCGAAGATTCGGTTTCGGCCAGTTTCGGCCAAAAATCATGTTTCGGCCAGAGTTTCGGTTTCGGCCAAAAAGCAGCCGAACCTTTCGGCCGGGCCGAAACTTACAACATCGTACTTTCGGGTCGCGTTCGGGTAACGTAGGGTGCGCTCGGCACGGCTGACAAGACAACAATATCATCATAATAATTTAACCTACTTGGGCACTTAGTACTTAATAGTACCTACTTTATGCCACACTTGGCGATAAAGTGCCTTTTTCCGCACGCTACGCGCACGGAAAAAGCCGCTTTCTGACCAAATGTAGACATAAAATGATGAACACAACAGGAGGTAATAAAGAAAGCCCTCGATCGCATATTTACGTCCCTCGCCTATGGCTCGGGCCGCAAACATCTGCGATCTCGGCCTTTCTTTGTATTACCACCCTAGTTGTGTAATATACTATATCCACTATAACTAACAAAGCACAAAAACCAACTGCGCAATTCACATTATAATAAAGGCAAATAAATAAACTCCGTATACTCACATGATGCAAAGAAAAATACACCTTTAAATGTCACTATCCTCTATAGCTATAACAATAAGGAAAATAATTGGATTATTTAACTTGTTACTACAATGCAAACTACTATACGATTCTAAGCAGACTGTATAAAATCTGCTTCGCTCGCATCTCCACCATTTTATTGACACTGGTCGAACTATAGTCATCTCTGTCTTTCGTATGGAGTTTAGACATACTATCGCATCATGTTAGTGTTATGATAAGAATATATTATCGGTTAAGCTACAGACAGTGAATTAAGATACATATATATTAGTATATCTACACATATAAAAATCGTAGCATGGCTATGTTTGTGCGCGCAACAGGCAAAAACTGCCGGATATCGTCATCATCGCGGCGAGTGTAAATAAATAAATATCGGGGGACAATCTTGCACAATTCGAGCTAGTCCCAAATTAAGCAATGCTTGAATAATAGCAGGATCTTGTGCCAACATAAATGCAAGTGTTATGAGCAGTTATCAATAAAAACGAAACTTGTTTGGATCTTTATACCAATAATCTTATAATGTGTCCAAAATGCCAAGCGCCAAGCTAAGTTGGGTTAATGTTAATGTTCGAGTGTCATTAAGAATGTATGTACATAATTATAACTCCTCAGCACAATAGTAGGCTTATCGAAATGTAGGTACCTATATGACTAGTCTAGTAAGTACGGAATGTGGGTTTCGGCTAACATTATTTCTACACGAGGACAAAAATGGGTTCTAATTACATTGATTCAGCAAAACAACTATATAGGTACGTTAACTTAACACCAATTATACAGTCCATGGTTGTTGGAAAATCTTTGTTTTTGTATATACATAGGTACCCATCAAAAACATTACATGTAATAACTAAATATTTTTACTAAAAAAAACCCGACCGCGGTGCACTTTAAAAGTGCATAAAATCCGCCATTTTGTTTATTTTAACGAACTTCATACCCAGTGACACTCGCGCCATCAAGACGAATCCAATGATGTATCATATATCAAAATCGGTTGTGCCGTTGAGTAGTTACGAGCGGACACAGGAACGGACATACATACATACATACATACCATACAGGTCAAACACATTACCCTCCTTTGTGCTTCGCCGCAGTCGGGTAAAAAGATGCAAGTCTCGCAAGGCAGTTCTTTTACAACAAAAAAAATTTGAAATGTAATGTTAAACCAAGTCAGTACTGGGGGGGTGTCCACAGAACTCGATTCCCACTGACTTGCCTATTATTTACCCGTGGAGGGAGGATTCTTTATTTGAGAAGTATTCAAAATTCAGGGTTCTAGGTTTAGCCACCACAAAATTACAGGAGGTTGAAAATGGCCTGAATGGCTTCGACAAAAGGATGGTAGAGTCTGTGCGGAAGGAGAATAGGATTAATTTTGGGGGCGCTGTAATGCTTTTCTACCGTATTGTGCCGTATTTTCTGTTCTGTGGCCATACTGGTTAGGTTAGTTCCGTTTTTCGCCACGCCTATTCTCTTTCCGCCCAGACCGGCCGTGGCTTTGTTTTGCTCGACTTCAGTGCCCCCAGATTTTATTCCTTTCTCTGTGTGACAATTTATTCTACTTACCTCAAAATAATATTATACTTTTTTGCCAGAACATTTAAGAAGGATCAGAGGGCCAGAACAGAATTATACGTAGTAAAAAATAATTTTATTTAAAAATCTCTGCTGGGTGGACCGTATTTTTTTTTTTTGAAAGTGACAAACTCGCAACCCATAGTTGGGCGTAGCGATTGTCGGACCGGGTGGTTGGCCGTGGCGTTCCCTGGGGTCGAACCAGGTCGCTAACCAGACCACCCAACTTTGCAATGTATCATACAATGTATTTATCTCACCCACTTGTGACCTCGCCATACAAATGGGAATTCTGGGAAAAGCGAATGACGCATCACATCAATATCTACGCCGGCCGGGTTCGATATGAACTCCAATATCGTATAGCTGTTCGCAGAAATGCAGCAGCGAGTTGGGCAATATCACACAATTGCATCATACTATATTGTCTTCAAAACGGTTAACTCACGTTGTAAATAACAACGTTGTAATAATAAAATAATAATGAAAAAAATGTTTATTTGCCGAAAGTGTACATAAAATGTTTGGGCGATTCTCCGAGCGTTTTGACAATCATTTTTGTCCGACGATTATTTGCTATAACGAAAGGACAAATCGTGACAATTTTGATAAAACTAGACTTAACCTCGGGACTGTTTTTCGGTTTCATAAAAAGTTAACTCTAGGCATCGTTTTTTTTAATGATATTTACTGAGACAATAATGACGAAAATAAAAACGAAACGCTGAATATTGGCCCGTTTACCTGTGATCGCCACACTAGGCTAGGTCTGTCTCGTGGGGTCAATTTAAAAATTACCAGTGACTTAATTTGCTGATTTCTACGCTCAAGTATTGAATTTGTAATTTGTAACTACAATTAATTTTCAAAAGTCTAGAGAATACTTTGTTAGAAATAAACTTAACAAACACAATAACAATTTGGGATTTAAACACCGTGTAAAGTTTACAACGTGTAGAGTCTGTGCGGAAAGAGAATAGGCGTGGCGAAAAACGGAACTAACCTAACCAGCATGGCCACAGAACAGAACTAATACGGCACGCATACTTTATTTTAGTGTTGCCAGATCTATCAGAAAGTATGTAGATCTATGAATTATAACGTAGAACCCCGTCCACTAATTATTAAGGCAGCGAAATGAACAAACAAAAGAACTCCAATAACGCATTGTTTTAATGGATTTTTTACTTTGCACTGATAATTTATGATGAATTGAACAACTTTGTAGCTAACACAAGTTTTGAATATTATTAGCATCGTGCAAATATGGGATAATATTTGAACCAAAGATGCTACGAATATTAAAAAATCTGCATCCTTAACATTCTTAAGATTTAACATGCTTTTGCACAGGCAACACTGCAGCTGACATGTCATTTGATTAAGTCATTCACGTCATGGTGCATACACACCAAGCCAACGAACTTGGTGTGGCCGATTTAGCAAACGCCAAAGAGCGTTCGATCATCGTTCGTTGGCGTGACGTATCACGTGACGTTTCATTTGACCTGCGTACACACCAAGCCAACGAACGCCAACGAAGGTTCGTCGGCGTTGGCCATCGTGCATCCGTCCACACGGTCCACACCGCGTTGAGCTTGCTCCAAATCCTTTGATGTTGCCGCCACGCCAACGAACGATCGTTGGTGTTTGCTAAACCGTCCACACACGGCCAACGAAGGCGAACGCAAACCCATTCGTTGGCCTTCGTTGGTCTGGTGTGTACGCAGTTGACCGAGAACCAACGAACGTGCGATAGCCAACGCCGACCAACGTTCGTTGGCCTTCGTTGGCTTGTGTGTAAGCACCATCATTCGTTCTGCATTTGCATGTATACGACAAAGTTGCCAGATCTATAGTAAAATCTGTCGCTTTATGAATTTTAGGGCCGTGAGACATACGAAAATCATTGGTAAATCTAAGGAATTTCTCATCACCAATCTGATCAGATATAAATAGGAACGCACCTGTCCTTTAAAAAGAAATAGCGAGATTTTCTTTCATTGTAATAAATAGTTGGGTCCTTTTAAGTTGGCCCGAATCAATAGGCTCACTATGAATTCATGTTATACTGATAAAATATAATTATTTCTGGGCTATAAAGACAATTTTATGTAGGCGACCCACGTGCAAAGATTAGTAATTGCTATTCAGCGCGACAACGCTTTGCCTGAATCATAGGCACGCAGCCGCGTGGGCTCGACCTTTTTTTTAGATAAGTGTATTTTTAGTCTAGTTTTACGTTTTACTATATTTTTTTCTTTTTTTATCTATGAAATTCTATGTACAAATTATATTATATTTAAATTTTATTAATAAATTATCATTTACTTTTTCAACATTGTATTCAGATACGGATAAATAAAATATAGGCATTAAAATTCCCAATGCAAACATAATAGATTAAAAAATTATAACCCAATATCTTTTTTTCCGATTTCGCGCAGATAGTTTTTTTTTTCTTTTTTTTCCAGCTTTAGTTTATGTTATAGTTAGGTATAAGCACGTATTAGACCAGTCAAATACAGCTTAGAAAAATAAAAGCTTGTAAAATAAAAGCTGTAGCACTGCTGCCAGTTAAAGCGGCAGTCAAGTCAACAGAATTTGCAAATAAATCATAATAATAAATCTATATTTATTTCCTAAAACTGGATCTGGCAACACTATCGATGACGTCAATCACACTACAGTGCAGTTGCAGTTACTCGCATTGTGCATGCATTTGCATAGTGCATACTATTCTGTCACTGTCACTGTCATTCGTTCTCGTTCGTAGTCGTAGTTGAAGTGTCAACAGTGTTGCCAATTTAGCAGATTCAGTGCTAAATTTAGCATAATTTGGACTGGTTTAGCAGTTTTTTTTTACATTTAGCATTTGGCATAATTTTTTACATTTAGAAATTTTATAGTACACTATATCTCTGTTGACATTATAATTGTAAGTCTTTATGTAAACACTTTATTGTATAAAATAAAATAAAGTACAGAACAGGGTTGCAAAATAAAGGTATATGTATGTACTAAGGTAAACTTATCTCTTTAAGGGATCTCTTTCAGTTAACCTTTGAACAGTTGATGATGATGATGATGTTTGTATGCTATAGTAAAAAAGTTACTTTGATTGCAATTTAAAAAAATGACGATTAATACATTGACATTCTTAATTTACTTAGGTATCTTTAGCAATAATAATCACAATACATTAAATTTGAAAGAATAATGCTTTTTTTATTTAGCATATTTTTTAGCAGAATTTATCAAGTTTTAGCATAATTTTAGCAGAATTTCAGCAAAATTTTAGCATTGAATGAAATTCGGAGTTGGCAACACTGAGTGTCAAGTGAGAAGTGCAGTCAGTGTTGCCGTTTAGTAACATTTGTAACATTTTGCGTTACTTTTGACCCTCTCACGTTACATGTTAGTAATTTTTGATTCTTAAGCAAATTTCGTTACTTTTCTAGATCCTAACTTTTTTCTTAATAATTACGTTTTGTACTCACAAAAAAATATTTCTTAATTTCCGAATGCACCCAAAAAAAGTTTTTCTACTACGAGTACTAAGTATAGTCATATCTGTTCGAAATTCGTAGTTCGTGTTTCGCCGTTCTTCTCGCTCTTATGTTAACTTATGTTTGAGTAAGCGGAATGTCAGCTTACGAACTTTCAATTTCGCAAAATTTCGGCCGCGCTCGCTTCGCCATAATGGCCATAATTGTTATTGTTTACTTACTGTGACTTGACTAGTGTAGACAGTGTTGTGTAAATATTGAAATTTTAAATTTATGAAACTTGAAGACGACGTTTAATATTTTTTCATCAGAATTATATATGAACTTATAAAAGTAAAACCGTTCGGCGATTAAAGTACTTCCAGTTTAAAAAGCGATAGCGACGTTAAGAGGCTTTTAGAAAATTGTTTGTATAACAATCAGCGTAAGTATTGTTTGCTATACTTGCAATTGATTTTTATTGTATTCCAAAGACACAGAGAATGAGTGATATTAAAAGACTATGACCTATAGTTTAAAAAAATCCTGTAAAATTTTCCTTGTAAAATTAATTTAACATTAGAATCCTTCTCATATATTATGTTGCTTATGTAGGCAAACGGAAGGCTTGTAGGTATGCATTAATAAGCATCTCGACTTCTTATACCTAAATCATTCTAACTCCATGAATCTATACTGACTGTCCTAAACTTTTATGAACTTGTAATATCTATATTAATTAATATAAAACAGTTTTTTTTAATTATGAATCAAGCTACTTGCTTCTGCGACAATATTAAAATATCTTAGTTGTTGGTGAAAAGATTTTCAATACAAATTTTGTGGTTTTTAGTCATGATAGAACTCATTTACATATATAAAGAGTGAGAAATTGATAAGATCACCAAATGTTTAAAAATAATATATTAATAGCAACTATTTCCCATGTGCTTTGATTGTGAATGTGTCTATCAAAATATGTAAGTAAAGTGAAAAACAAAACCTGTTCTCAAAAGCCAAGATAATTCAATATTAATTCAACTATATTTTTTTTTCAATTTGAAGTATTTGTGTGACTCAAAATATGTACAAATACTATGAAAAAGGAATCCTGTTAGCAAAAGGCTAATTTCAGGATTGTACCTATGTAGAAGGGCGATTCTCCGAGCGTTTTAACCGCGCGGTTTGACAATCATTATTGTCCGACGATTATTTACTATAAGGAAAGGACAAATCGTGACAATTTTGATAAAACTAGACTTAAGCTCGGGACTGTTTTTTGGTTTCATAAAAAGTTTACTCTAGGCATCGTTTTATTGGACAATATTTACTGAGACAATAATAACGAAAATAAAACGCCGTAAAAACGCTGAATATTCGCCCAGAAGTATTTTTTTCTGTTTTGTGGCTTTTGCTGCAAGGCACTTTGCCAATGTTAAGTGAGTTAAGAGTTGTCAAGTTTGACGTTACTTGTCGCGGAGCTGTGGATCGAATTCCTCCCAGGAGATAGAATTTAAACGTGTGGCCCTTCCCGCGCTCCACAGCTCAGCAGAATGTAGAAGTCTTTGTTCTTACCTTATTACCCTCAATCTTGACAACAGTCAAAGCTGAAAAAATTTTTTTTTCACCAGAATGTTACATTCCCAGCAAAAATGTTACTTTTCGAGAAACAAAACGTTACTTATGACTCAATGGTCCTGGCAACACTGAGTGCAGTGCAAGAGTTGTGCGCAAGAGTGTTTATAATAGTATCGCACTTTTAATTAGTGTTTTATTTGTTTTTGTTCAATTAGTTTAATTTTTATAAAATAAACACCGCTCAAAATGTCCAACGGGAACGTCGTGACATCCCAGCCTGCACCTACCGCGCCTCTCGTCGAAAATATAAACTTGGAAAAAGCAAGCGCCCCTATCGAAGAGAATGTCGTACTTACACAGCCGATGTTGAATAATCACAATATTAATGACATGTTAGCGCAGGATGAAGAAGAAGGAGCGGAGAAAGAAAGAAGGAGACAGAGGAATCTAGATTTCTGCTGCTTCGCTTGTGCGGATTCTTACACAGATGATACGTGGTGCTGGTATTTCTTCTGTAGGATGCTTTGTAACGGCTGTGGGCATTGTTGTGAAGGTGTTGCCAACTGTACGGACTCGTGCTGTGAGGGTTGTGCGAGCTGCTGCCATAACTGCTGCGATGGGCAGGAGGGCTGTTGTGATGGGGCCGATGGGGACGGGTGTTGTGAGGGGGGCGCTGGTGATGGGGCCGGGGATGGATGCTGTGATGGTGACGGCTGCTGTGATGGCGGGGACGCCGGTGACTGTGATTGTGACTGCAGTTGTTTTGATTAGGAGTAATTCCAAGTGGTACGGTTGAGTGTAAAAATATGTATACAATTTTGAATTCTATTTCATGGATATAAGGTTAAAAAATATACATACTAAATAGTATGCAATCAAATAGTGCAGTTAAAATAATATTAGAATTTTTACAAACTATTTTATTACATGTATGGAAGAGGCTTTTAATGTCTGTGATGGTTTTAGTATGGACGTGTGGCATAGTTAAGTATGCCAAGGCCCAGGTGCAAAAATGGGCCCCTATGATAACGAAATAGGTTTTATAGTAGGAACATTTATTTTTTAGTTATTCTTTTGTACGGTAGCCAGGCCAAACTTCAGACAGGTTTGTTAACCCCAGTTTGGGGGCCTTGGTGCATCGCTCCGCCTAGTCCAGTGGTGGGCAAAGTATGACACGCGGGAGGGTTTAATCCAGCCTCCCACGAGTAATTTGAAATAAGTAAATAGTCTGTGGTAATATAAGAGATTTTAAAACTAAATTAATTTTTGCTGTAACTGTGGCCCTCCTGTGAAATATCTTAAATTTTCTAGTCGGCCATGAAGAAAGTTTGCCCCTCACTAGCTGTGCCCAGGTATGGACACAATATTGTTTTGTGTCTGTAAGCCCTAAAATGCAGACCCAAACAGCTTATTACATATGGGACATAAAAAAAAAAATATGTGTTAGTTCAATTGCATTTAGGGTGCAATTAAATTGATTAAAAGTACAAATTAATTAGGATGTAATGTAATAGCATGTTTTGTGCTGTAATATATGTTTGTGTCAGTGCCATATGATGCCTGCAGAGTCATCATTATCATCATCATTGTTTCAACCAGGACATGTCCGCTGCTGACCATACAAAGGTCTCCCAAAGACTTATTATTTTATTTTATATACAACTAGGGTGGCAAACAAGCTTCTGGCCTGCCTGATGGTAAGCAATCTCCGCAGCCTATGAACGCTTGCAACACCAGGGGCATTACGTGCGCGTTGCCGACCCTTTAAGACTTCCACAACAAACACTTGTATCCTTTTTGACTCCATCAAATTCCGGGTCCGACTTGGTGTGATATGATTGAACAGAAATATTTATTTCACGTTTGGTGCACACACAGGTCAGAAACATGGTCTCAACTGAACGAGCGGCCGGGCGCGTCATATCGTAAAATCGTAATGCCTTACAATCGACTGGTGAGCGCGCATCGTATAAGATGCTCCGTCTAGTGGAGGTGGTCTGTGGGTGGCAATAACAATCAGAACATGTTGATGACGATGATGGTGATAGTGATAGTTGACTTTGCACTCTTGTCGCTATGACGTCATATTCAAATGATCATTATCTTTCATTGACTGGCTTCAAAGAGGAAAAAAGTTTTTCATAATTGTGATCAGTTGGTAGGTATATCGCAACTATTTTGAATAGGAGATATAATACAAATACATTGAAATTATTATAAAAAAATGCTAGATATAAATATTCAAACCATTACCAAGCCTGCAAAAGTATTTTGATTTTCTTTTTATTCTGAGAAACAATATTTTTTACGTAGACTGTTTAATTTACATCCGACACTACCCTATTGCGAGGTCATCCTCATCATGACCTCGCAATAGGGTAGTTTCGGAAGTACCGCACTCTAACTCTAGACTCGAAGTGCGGAGTCTGATAGCGCCGAAAACAGCAGAGGTGATGATGAGTGAATGTTGGTGATTATAGGTGAAATTATGATGGTGATAGCACGATAGAAGTGGGTGCTGTAATGATAGCGGTTGTTGTACAAACGAAGCCACAGTTAACTGACCACTCATAGACTTTAACACGTTGCAATAAAGTTGACATTCGTTTAGAAATGTACAGTTAACAGTGTGTTCGATTGTATGATGTTATGATCTAATTTGTAAACACGTGTGAATATTAATATTGATGATTGTTTGTAATGTATTAATTATTAAAGCTGTATATTTATAATGGGCCTAATTTGTTTGTTATTTTACAAACAACATACTTATAACAATTAATGTTGTTTGTAAAAATGTATTTTTAGAACATATTTTGAAGACTTATATACTAACCTATTTTAATAAATTAAATTGACTCATTAATAATAATTTTTTAGATTATATTCACGTACCAAGTGCCAAGACGAATTTCGGTACGGTTTTTATACGCACACCGCCTTGGGTGCGTAATACATTTCATTACAGTGTATATATGTATGTTACAGCTAAGTGTATCATGCACTTACCAGAGAAAGTGCACTTATCAATACCACGAAGTATATTAATGATATTGAACTCGGATATTCCAAGTTCGTACCGTGTCATCTTGCTCACACATATATCATCTCACACGGGAGGGAGAGATGACGCGATACGAAGTCCATAGTCCGATTTGTTTATGATAAGAATAATGAACGGTTTTTCCTGTTTTTTTGCTTTAAGGGAGTGAAGGGCAAACCTGTTTGGGTCTTTACCTCCTTAAAGACGGTTGCTGCGTCAGAGGAAAGCTCAAAACATTTTATAAGGCGCAAAATTAATGAATACTGGAAATAACCCTTGATTTTTAATTGGGCACTAAAGTTTTTAGGTACTTGTTATTACAACAAAAGGACTTATTCGCGTAAAAAAATTAAGTCTCGTTTTGTTATAATAATGAGTGAAAATCGTTTTAAATCAATATTTTTAGACGCTGTTATTGAGCTTTTTTCATTACATATTCAGATATTTTTTGTACAGTCACCTGCAGCAAGATTTGTAGCCTTATCTAATGTTAAAGCGGGTTTGATTCCTGAATGCAAAAATCATCAATCAGATATTATATTTAATGTAGTTGCGTCGTAAGTCCGAGTTGAAATACTATTTTATTTCAAAATGTTAAATAATGCTATTGTATTTACACTATTTTTGTAACATTTTTTACTCTTAGATTACTATTTTAATACATGCCAATTAATACTTATACACTTTGTAAAAAAGAAAACAGGTGCGCTTTGGATATTTAATAAATTGTGAGTTTGTAGTTGTAACCGTATATTTTTTAATATATTACGTTCAATACTAAACGCGTATTATTATTGCCCTAGAGTGGCAAACAAGCAAACGGCCCACCTGATTGTAAGCCATCAACGCGGCCTATTGCCTGCAATTGGTATTGAGAATCAAATTAGCTGACGAAGTCGCGGGCAGAAGTTAGTAATAATCTTATCTAATTAGTAACTTTGGCGTTTAAACAATTAGAATCACCATTTCTTGGAACACTGCCTACTTACAATTTCTAATTACCTAGGTTCCCTAAGTAATTGGTAAGTATATTACAAGAAAAAATCGTAAAATCTGCGTGTAACATTGCTATTTACGGCAATGTTCATTTCGTACGTTGTATCTATGTCAGTATTCATTTAACTCTCGCAATTAGTTAATTAATCTCTGTGTGATTCACACATTTTGCGTTCGACGGTGCGCGATGAACGGGTCATTCATTTTTTGTTGTCTAGACTAGTAGAGTCTGTGCGGAAAGAGAATAGGATTAATTTTGGGGGGCGCTGTAATTTTTTCTACCGTATGTGCCGTATTTTCTGTTCTGTGGCCATACTGGTTAGGTTTTTCGCCACGCCTATTCTCTTTCCGCATAGACTCTAGCGGTGTTTGAATTTGGATGTGTGATGTTTTTCGCCAATAGGTAGGGGTCATGCATAAAGTACGTCACACGTTCGGGGGGATGGGCCAGGGGTCGACGAACTGTGACATTTTGTGACAAGGGGCGGGAGGGGTAAGTTTCGTGACGTCACACTGCAAAATCTAATACATCTAGATCTAAGTGTTAAAATTCCATATTTGAACTATTAACGAAAATCTTTAAAATATTTCCAACTCTGTCTTGGATTACTTATTCGTTTTTATACTTTGCCTCTACGGATATTGCCGGTATAACTGGTACATTATGCCTAAGAATATTACATCTCCATTTAAGTACCTACCTATGTACCAATTTTTTCCAAAATGAGTTTATTTACGAGTCCTAATTCTTCTGCTTTTCAGGTCAGGGACGGTAAGGGTGAACTGTAAAAAACCCGTAATTGATTAAAATGTGGGTTTAGGGCCGGTTGTACTCAATGGCGTTAATTAGGAGAGGCCTACGTTAGCAGTGGAGATCTTTCAGCTGAAATTCAGAATTAGGTTGGTCTCTGTTGAAACAGTTTCGACCGAATCTCATTGACTAACTAAAATTAGGGTGTGGGTGTGGGGCGAGAGCTCGCTCACGAATGGACGAATATATCTACAGGGCAGGCGGCCCAGACGATACCCAGAAGTTTAACTCTAGTAGGTGCCGTCTTTACCATAAGGCTCGCCATAAGGGCACACGCTCCTGGCGCAGGACCCAGGGCTCCTACACGCAAAAAGCTTAATTCTCTTACACTGTACTTTTTTTAATTGGATAATTATTGATTACAAACAACACTTATCGATTCGCCATCTTTATTAGCAGAGACAATCGCGCAGTATAGTTTAATCATAAACATGTGGTAGCAGCACTGTCTTTATTTGAGATACTATTTCAACATACACTGCCTTCATAAACCAACGGGTGCCAAGCACTGAGTAGTGACACAGCGGACCGTAGGTATTGTGTCCGTCAAGATAGCGTACACCGTAAAGATATTCAGAATCTGATGCAGCCAATAAATAGTACCCAAATAGTACCGACGAAATACCTAGGTGAAAAAAATAGTACCCTTAAACTTTTCGAAATATAAGGCCTGTTCACGGTGTACGCTACCGGCGTCAAGCTGGCGTACACCGTTTGTATCTCTGGAACGGCTTTGTGTTTGGAAACGCTTTATATCTCAAAAAATAGTACCCAAATAGTACCCTAGGGCCCTAAAATTTTATTTCTCTAGCTATCGTAGAATCCGAGATATAGTGAGCTCTTTCTATAAGAAATTCCCGGGTACGCCAGCTTGACGGTATGAAATTTTGTACACCGTTAAGTTATGGAATATCTCGGCTTCTACGATAGCTAGAGAAATAAAATTTTAGGGCCCTAGGGTACTATTTGGGTACTATTTTTTGAGATATAAAGCGTTTCCAAAAACAAAGCCGTTCCAGAGATACAAACGGTGTACGCCAGCTTGACGCCGGTAGCGTACACCGTGAACAGGCCTTATATTTCGAAAAGTTTAAGGGTACTATTTTTTTGACCTAGGTATTTCGTCGGTACTATTTGGGTACTATTTATTGGCTGCATCAGATTCTGAATATCTTTACGGTGTACGCTATCTTGACGGACACTAGGTATTTGATATATCTGGGGGTGTCTGCCGAATGCACCCCCCGGGCGAAAAATCAAAAAGTAGGCCTTTCCGCCCCGGGTACCCGACTGGCTTACGCCGCCACTGATAGCGCTCCAGAAACACCTTAGGGGGTAGCTCATTTTGCCAGTTCGTGGCAAAAATGAGCGTGATTGGTACTTGGATGAATCAACTTTTTGACCCACAACGCTGTCCGCAACTTTTAATCTTCTTTGTAAAATAACGGCTTTCAATAATGGTTTGTATGTTGAAATTTATGGTAAGTATATGTTAGAACGTTGAATGTCCCGTCTCATACGCCAAACAGACAGAAAAATATCATATTAGTATGCCGATTTTTTGGTAACTCCAGAGACATTTTCGGTAACGCCAAAGACGTCAAAAGTATGGGTCTAAAAGTTGATTGGCCCACTTGCGTAATTTTCCTAAACGCCCGGAGTTAAACTACTGGGTTATACTGTGGCTTAGATTAGGTAGGTCTACAATAGGCTAATTCACAACTTTACGGTAAATAACATTTCGCAATCGAAGGTATATGCAAGAGCAGCGTGGGACGGCCAGACCCGGAGACCAAAAAATACTTAAACTTCAGAACCCAGCCTAAATGTGTAATTTCTCACATTTAGGCTGGGTTCTCTCGGCGGGCTATGGCGAGCCTTTGCGCGAGTAATTAAACTGCCAGGTCGAGGGTCGCCGAATGCCTCCCTAATTTTTTTTTTTGGATTGTGATTGACGATGTAAGTTCTGAATTCTACAGGGCGGTTTGTAAACCAACCTCATTCCAATTATTGCCAGTGAGCGGAGTAACACGCCTACACACGCGGATAGTTTTCTACAATTCACATTTGGGGCTTTCATATGCGGTCTTTACTGAAAGTTTTTAAAGTAATTCAGCAGTGTGCGTTTTTCACTCAAGTAAGTACAGTTTACTTTTTAGAAAATACTGTATAAGTATACATTTATCATATAGGTGCAGGTGAAAATTGTACGACTCAACATAACCAACTCAAGTACCTAGTATTTACCTCCGAGGCAACGGTCTTTTTTATTTGGACATTGATTTCTTGATTTTAAAGCGTCTTTTTTAATGCGTTTTACAATACTCTTGTCTTTATAGGTTGTTATAGTCTTGCATTTGATGCTCCTTGAGCGCGTGTGAAAGTCGTCAGTTTATCGACCTATTTTTTTTTGATTCGTACCTATACATAAGTTTCCAAAGTTCTATAATTTATTTTTTCTTTCAGCCGGGCGTGTGACCAAAAAGCGCGAAGCATAAAGTTAGCCTAAATGATGAAAAGCGCGGAGCATAAAATTACACTAAATTATGAAAAGCACAGATCATAAAGTTACACTAAATGCTATAAAGCGCGGAGCATAAAGTTACACTAAATTATTCACGCGAAATAGGCGCATAACAACCATCGAGTTGAGGAAATCTATCCCGTGTAAACCTACCGTCTTAATAATAGATACAGGGACGCCGAAGACCAAGCAGACCTAAGACATCTTGCCCCAGGAACCTTCGAGAATAGTTTGGAAGCACACGATCGCTATTCAGAGCACCCGTTGATTAAATACTCATTGCAATGGTGATCGCTAACCTTCGGTAGTACAAAGACAGACAAGTATTCACTTTGGCTCGCACTGCGGTCGTTTAGGAGCGCGCGATACCTATTCAAAGTCGAGGCGTAGACGTTGCGATCTGTACTGGCGCAATCTTACGCGTTCGTAAAACTTTGTAAGCAAAGTTTTACGCACTATAAGTAGTACGCTCGTTCACGGCGCGCACACATAGGTACAAGTCGCGCGATATAGTTACCTGTTGTGGAAAAAAAACACAGCTATACCTCGCTGCCTGGCTGCCTGGCTGTGCCTCGGGAAGAAGACTGCACCTAAAGAAGAACTACCCTAAACGACGTAATTACCCGCCACAGATCCAAAATGTCGAACAGGCCTGTCTGTACGTCCCAACCTGCTTCTGCACCCACTATTCCACCAGTAGATTTTGGACAACAGCCCCAGGGGCAGAAAAACGAGGAGTTCTGTTGCTATGTTTGCAATAACTGCTGCTCAAAGGACACGTTTTGCTGGTACCTGTTCTGTAGGATGTTTTGCAACGGTTTCGGGCACTGTTGCGACGGCATTTTGAACTGTGTGGGCTCCTTTTGTGAGTGCTGTGTGTATTGTAACTGTGACTGCTGCTATGAGTAGGGTTGCCATCCGTCCGGGTTTCCCCGGATTTGTCCTAGTTTAGAGAGCTTCCGGGTGGGGTTTCTTTTATAGTCCAGGTTTTCTGTTGTACTCCGGGTTTGCTACTCGCAGCCCGCAAGAACGAATGAAAAGTTTGGAGATGGCAGCCCTAGCTATGAGGCACATTAAGGTGATTCCAGTCGGTCGCTTTTAGGGAATGCAACCCCCACATTTAGGGTCGGGTAAAACCCGGGTATTTTGACTCAGAACCCGGGTTAAAAAACCTGGAAATTAATAAAAATTGTCCATGTGTCGTTTTATATTAAGAGTAATAAATAAAATCTAACGTCGGCCGCCTTAAAGCAAACGCGAAAAACATCACATGCTTGCCTATCTTTCATAACAAGGCATCTATTTAAACATAATGAGATCTCTTTCCATTACAAAAACGAATCCACTGTTTGTGAAGTGTAGTGTGTGAAGAACCAGCTGACTAGAATAACTTTTTACCCGACTGCGGCGAAGCCCAAAGGAGGGTAATGTGTTTGACCTGTATGTATGTATGTATGTCCGTTCCTGTGTCCGCTCGTAACTACTCAACGGCACAACCGATTTTGATAAATGATACATCATTGGATTCGTCTTGATGGCGCGAGTGTCACTGGGCATGAAGTTCGTTAAAATATTCGTTATTATTACGGATTTTCTGCATTTTTAAAGTGCACCGCGGTCGGGTTTTTTTTAGTAAAAATATTTAAATATTTTTATTTTTGATATCATTAGAATAAGCTACAACCACAGAAATATTTGGAGGTAGAAGGAAAAAGTTTAAGTACCTCGCGTGGAAGTGGCGACGACTTCACACGCCGTTAACTTCAGTTGCCGTCAATACTATTGTCAGATTTGAAAATCTGATAATAATGGTATAATTAACTGTTCAAATACCACCGAATGAAATGGAAAATGTATGTTTTCCATCACTAAATTACACTTTTGGCGTCAAACGCCAAGCGAAAAATGTTACACGCTTGGTTCCAATACAAATCGACGAACTGTTTCATTCTATCTCGATATATAATAAATAATAATATAAATAAATATTAGGGGACAATCTTACAGAAATCGAACTAGCCCCATAGTAAGCTCAATAAGGCTTGTGTTATGGATACTAGACGACGATATATTTAATAGATACAAATACTTAAATACATAGAAAACATTCATGACTCAGGAACAAATATTCGTGCTCATCACACAAATAAATGCCCTTACCGGGATTCGAACCCAGGACCTCTTGCTTCGTAGGCAGGGTCACTACCAACTAAGCTAAAGCGGTCGTCAAATATAATTCCTGTAGCTATGTACAACCATAATACAGTTTGTTATCTATTCACAAATGCATGTAACCTGAATCCATAATGATAATTAGGTTTTCTTATCGGGACTAGTGTTTGTAAAGCATAAAAAAGTGGAAACTGATATGATTATAAATAAAAACCGGATAAGTGCGAGTCGGACTCGCCCACCGAGGGTCCCGAACAAATACTTTAAATAAAGACTATATTTTTTATGCTTTAATTACAAGTCTTCAGATTTACCCTATACTTGTATGGCTTGGCAACTTCGTTGGTGACACTCACATGTGTGCCTTTTGTTATGTGCAGCCGTAACTACTTACACAAGTTGCCGCCAATGGAGGCAGCCTCCACAGGCAGCCGTTCGTGTTGGCGGCAACTTGTGTAAGTAGTTACGGCTGCACATAACATAAAGCACACATGTGAGTGTCACCAACGAAGTTGCCAAGCTATAGGTATAAGACGGTATTACAGTTCTATGTCAACGGAAAGTAGGTACCCTATAAATTTTGGTTCCCTTAAGAGAGTCGAAATGTACGTTTTTTACGGCATAAACGGCCATATCTGTTTTACGTTTGCTTAGAATAGTTTGATTTTTTCACAGCTTCAAGGCACCGAAGACCTGAGTAGGTAATCTGATCTGAGTATTTATAGTTTTAATTTCATCTCGATCCCGAAATAAAGGGTCTTGACAAACGGATAGACAGACGGGCAACGAAGTGATCCCATAAGGGTTCCGTTTTAGGTACAGAACCCTAAAAAACATTTTCACATATTTTTGTATAGTATCAGTACAGTTTCGCAAGTAAGCAGCAGTATTTCAATACCTAGGGCCCGTTTCACGAAGCTACAAGTTACAAATTACAAGCGGAAGTCTCTTTCTATCAAAAGGTATTGAAAAGAGACTTCCGCTTGTAATTTGTAACTTGTAGCTTCGTGAAACGGGCCCCTAGTTGTTAAGTTTTTATGTTATTAATACTTCATTCGGTTCTTTTTTTATATAAGTAGCTACTCTATTAGGGTGCCTGGGCAAAGGCCTCCCCTCTCCTTTCACTTCTCCCTATATATTAGTGTCCGACTAAAACGCTCGAATATTTTTAAATTTATAAATGTAATTGTACTTATTTTACTTGATGAAATACGAATAATGTAAGAGCTTTTATAATTAATATTTATATACCATTTCTTCTTCATGTGCAGTTTTTGTACTAATTTTATTGTCTAACGTATTTTGCCCAAAATATGCCATAACATATGAATTTTCCCAGTAATAAAACTGTCTAAGGCCCGTTTTTAAATAATTTTGCCAATGTTCTCAGTGAGTTTACTATACTTGTAGGTAATTTCACGAGAGTTGAGGTGAATGATTACGCACACAGCTACATCAAGCTACATTCCAAAAAAAATGAACGAATGTAATGAATGAGTGAGTAAATAAACACAAGGCTATAGTCTAAGCAAACTTTTGGTCTATCTTACAATTCACTGTTGAACCTGCTATCGGTACGAAAAAGAACAGTAATTTCAAAATGCCGCTGTCATTACATGACAGTGTTGTTGTGTGCGTGGCACCAACTCTCCTGAAACTACCTATACCTACTTTCTTTAAAAATGGGCCTGTGTGACACAAAAATGTGTACATATTAATTAGGTACCTACTCGAAACTATACAATAATTAACTTCGCAGAAAACTTAGATAAGTTCAACAGGGAAAAGAGCCAAATAGTGCGTTGTCTGCCATCGATTCGCAGTGTCCATAATAAAAATGACGTCATACTAAAAAATAGCTGAAATGCGCAGCGCTTCTGCGCATGGAGTGGGGGTTCACCGACTGGACTACATTCGACATTAGAATAGCGATCAGCTGTGTGATTTCCAACGGGGAAACAAATGAACATCATCGTAATATCAAAGTATAAAGACGGACTCGGGCGTTTAGAAGCGCGCGACACGTATTCGCGCAATCGCGCGTCTGTGTGAGTGTCATTCATACTGGAGCATTCTTAAATCTTTGCTTGTAGTGCGTTCGTTCACGGCGCGCACACATACACGCCCGTAATGTACCTTTTGTACGAAGAAAAAATACTGCTATTATACGTGCAGTGGTAATATCACATGTGGCATTGTTTAGCCTTAGTTTACCTTAGTAATTATTTCCTCCAAATAAACTATGTTAATATCTATCACCGTTTTCATGTTACAGCTTGTTAAACTTTCATGCAAAAAACTGCGTGTTTCAACCCTACTTTTGTCAACTTGAATGTGTTGCGTTACTTACATTGCGGGCCGAATTATTTTGTATGGTAAATATTTTCATTGTAGTTTTAAGCAAAAGTTATCTAAATACAGGTTGAATTTTAAATCGTGAATCGTAACCACGTTTACCGGTAAAGCTACTTAAGACTAATACAGAGCACTAGTGTTAATTACAATTAAAGACCCGCTTAATTAATTATGAACAAAATGGTGGAGGCGCTTATACCATGAATCGTAACAAAACTGATTTATTTTATGAGTAAATACGATTTAAATAGGTACTTATGTTGACAATGCGTGCCAAAATTCTATCCAGCCAACTTCAATATTAGGAGGTTGGATATCTAATGTTGAAATTTTCATGACAAGTACGAAACATGAATGTAGGGTGACCACGAGATTTTAAAAATTAGGATAAATCAAAAAAAGTGGACAAAATAAAAACATACTTAATTTAGGTTTAAAAGCATTGTAAGTTATTGTTAACTATTATAGACTACAAAAAAATTATTACGATTCACGATTTAAAATTCACCCTGTATACTACACTGTTTCAATATTCGCCCGTATTGGATTTCCACGCTGTATGTAAATAATGCAATACCTTCACACTACATTCATATTAATTGTAAACTACTTACAAGCTAGGTTACGTGTTTTTTTTTTATATTGAGTGCCCTCACAGGGCGTCATGAACTGACCTTTAAATCGTAACACCTTATGTACATGACCATGCAATAAATTATGATTATTATCACGCCCTATTCGCTGTAATATGACTGTAATCTAATTCCTATCGTTATGATTTGATCAGCTCGTGAGAAGGGGCTATCACGCAACGGCAGATCGCTTGGCAAATTTAGAATAATTATATTCCTAGATACATTTCTGTGGGGTGAAAAGGGGCACAAGTCACATTTATACCAGGACCAAAAGGTCACAACTCTATTGTACGACTTAAGCCATTTCGCTCCTAGGTTAAATGCGACTTGTATCCCTTTTCACTAGAGCCACAGATTTGGAATACACCAACTATACATGCAGCAAACGTCTAGTGTACGTCTGAGCACTGTCTGGGAAAAGACTTAGTCACAATCCAAGCAGATATTATTAAACTACGACGAAGTGGTTGTGGTAAATAGAAAACATCAAATGTGGTTTGTGGTGTAAATTGCCCACATTAAAAACCAATGAAGAGACAAAAAATGTTTCCTCATATATAAAGAAAACATCAAGTTGTAAGTGCACCAGTATAATCTACCTTTAAGCATTATATAATATTCATTGTGAGTGTAAATGTTAAATTCAAATCATTTAAACCACAACCATAACCCACAGAAGCAATTTACAAGACGAATTAATACAAACTTTTGTAAATTCCTCTAGTTGACTATGTCTCATAGCTGGATCGCCAAATAAATTAAAATTAAACAACGTTGACCTAAAATGTCAGCGAATAGAACAGTAATAATAATAACTCAACAGCCGGGCGAAAATACGGAACAACCTAAAGCAGCCCAACCATTATTACCAAAACCAGAAGCAAAATGCACCCGCTGCTACTCTTGCATGGACCGTTGTAATAAAACCCGCATATCGTACTGCTTCGGATTTCTGATTGGCTTTTTTGGGTGGCGGTGCTGCTGCTGAAGGATTGAACGGAAGCTACGATTGCAGTGACTCTTGTGATGCGGATTAAACTAAAGTGGTATATGTATTATTTATACCACTGCAATGACATCAACTGTGTATTCGGATAACTATTCTCCAGCTAAGTACCTTGATGAACGTCTTTAAATGGTTTACCTTATGAATTTGTAATGTTTACAACGGTGCACCTGTAGTTACCCCATAGACCGCTCACCAAACGAGGCGGCTACAAAAAACTGCCAACTACAATCTCATATTGCGGGAGCTATTGACCTAAAATACCAGAGCACAGAACTGTAGTAACCCAGCACCCGAGGGAAGAGACCATACAACCTAAAGCCAAAGAATAAAAAGACAGACAAGTAGTCAAACTTCGGCTGTTTAGGAACATTCTAGCATTCTCTGTACTGGAGTATTCTTATTCATTCGTAAACCTTTACTTGTAGTGCGTTCATTCACGGCACGCACACATACAAGACTGATGTGATGAAGATGGCATAAACTGCTGTTGTAATGTGATGAAGGAATGTTGTTATTTTCGCCGTGATTGTTACAGTGAAGTGAATTATAGAGGCATATAAGAAGAAGAATACATTTGTTAATCAGTATTGTACAGCGATGAGAACTATAAACAATT